>OY829328.1:74120399-75558746 GCA_963691655.1 Toxonevra muliebris
ATGCGATCACGAAAAAGGTGCGTAAAATTAATAACAAAAAACATGAAAAAAAAAAAATGATTGTCAGGTACACAAGGGTTTTTTTTTTAACGAGGAGTAAAAGCATTAAAAGCCAAAAGTCAGTGGGGGATATCCATTCGCCAAACATCTCCTCTCGTCCGACGGAAAGCTCCTCCCGGAACCACCGTTAGGTATTTCGTCGGGAGGCCGTCTGAGCATTTCTAGGGTGAATACATATGTATGTAAATATATGCAGTCTAGTGATGTAACGGATGTCAGTTAAGCGGATGCGAATTTCAAAAGCTGGCATTTGCAAATGCGGATGTAAATGCGGACCCAAAATAAAAAAAAAATTATATAACTTTACTTTTTAGATTCTTCAAGAATAAAATATAATTTTTTATTTAAAAATTAATACATGCTATACTACATACATTAGTGGATTTTAGGAGAGGCTTAGGAGATTTTAAAAAAGTATATCATAAATGAATCAAAAAGATATTCTGGAAAATCTCCGAATTCGTTAGTGGGTATACTTACAAATTTTAGTATTTAGTATTTTTAAAAATGAATGTTTGTTAATCAAAACTCAGTAGTGTTAAATTAGCCTATTAGGATCTTTTATAAAACCTGCACCATTGGAACATTTCTTGCTTAGTGGATAGTAATGTGATGACCAAATTTTGGTGACAAAAGTAATGGCCGCACAATACTTGACTTCTCCCCTATACAACAACAGTGCCCTGTACACCAGCATTGAAAAATTATGCAGATGTACAATAAAGAAAACATCAAAGCTGGCGTGGCAACAAACCCAACAGAATAACGTTGTACATATACAGCGACAACCACATATCAGGCCACCAACATCGCGCACAAACATAACGGCATCATCACAGCATACTGCGATCAAAATTTGAAAGCTTCACATGAATAAATATCACGCCATTAGAAATAACCAATGGCAGCGAAGCAACATCATGTTTTTAAGACGCAAGTGCGGCGGACTGGAAAACAAAAGAAAATGGAGAATTGCCTACAAAGAAGTAAGCAACGTAGCATTCTTCCTCAGTGTGCCGGTAGCTCTCATCGTAGCAATAACATTTGTGATGGTAAATTTCGTCAGGACAATAACTTCAACTGTATTAAGAGATGGAATGTGCCGACAACCACGTAGGAAGAAATCCGTGCGGGTGAGTAATTAACGGTGTACCAAGGACCCAGTGACAGACATAACCTATGCCAATCCAATGATGAACGTATTCCAGCGACCTAGCAACGCTGTGCGCTTGCCGTGTAATCGGGGTGAGTAGTTGTAAGCTGACTTGGTCCCTAGGAGGGAGATGACAGACGGGAGCACCATCACCGGGTACACTGCGAAACGAACGCATGCATTCCTGCATTATACACAACTTCACCAACGCTTTGGACGCTTTTATGCGCTTCGCATGCTCGCCCTACCAGGCGTACTCAACAATGCTTTGCACGCTACGCATGCTTGCTCTACCAGGCGTACTCAACAATGCTTTGCACGTTTCACACGCTTATCTTATTAGGCGTACTCAACAACCCTTCTCACGCTTGCCCTACCAGGCGTACTCAACAATGTTTCACACGCTTGCCCTACTAGGTAAACTTAATAACACTTTGCACGCTGCACACGCTTACCCTATCAGGCGTACTCAACAACGCTTCGCAATCAATAAATTGTTGTAACAAAAGAACCACTGGAGGCCTCTCAGTCTACCCCAGCCATAGAAAGAAAAAGGCTCGTTACAGTGATAAAAATTTCCGTAAAGTTGAGAAAAAAACAATGAGATCGTGTATTGGATTTCCATCATAACAAGACCCATTGAATAAGTGGAAGCAACATTTCGCTATCGTACTGATTTTTTAAAGATTGTAAAGGTAGAAACGGAAGTTGTGTCGTCAGCAAAAAAGACCCATGAGAAATTGAGCAAAAACATGTTCACAAATACAGTTAAGAAAGTATATGTATACAATTTGTACATTCGCAAAAAAAAAAGTGTAAATGCGGTTATGAATATGGATGCGATTACGAATGCGAACGCAGCTACGGACGCGAATACGGATGCAAATGCGGAGGCAAAAATGGATGCGAATGCGGAGGAATATGTAGATGAGAATACGAATTCGGATGCGAATGCGATTGCAGATGCGAATGTGGATACGAATACATAGACGAATGTGAAGGCAAATGCGGTAGCAAATGCAGAGGCGAATGCGGAAACGAATGTGGAGGCGATTGCGGAAGTGAAAGTAGTCGCAAATACGGATGCGAACGCAGATGGGAATACAGATGCGAACGCAGATGCAAATATGGATGCGAACGCAGATGCGAATACGGATGCGAACGCAGACGCGAATATGGATGCGAACGCAGATGCGAATATGGATGCGAACGCAGATGCGAATACGGATGCAAACGCGGAGACAAATGTGGATACGAATGTGGATACGAATGTGGAAGAAATGTGGATACGAATACGGATGCAAATTCTGATGCGAATGCGAATATGGATACGAATGCGTATGAATGCAAATGCGGTGGCGAATGCAGAAACGAATAATGAGGCGAATGCTGAGGTGAATGTGGATTGCAAGTGTGGATACGTAAACTGAAACTAATATAGTTTCAAATCACGATGCAAATGTGTCGCAAATAGCGAATGCTAAAGCAAACATTCGTTACATCACTAATAAAAACATATGCCACTACTATGCTCCTATTTTTGAGAGCTACACATTTATTACTTTTGTTTTTTGTTTTTTCAATTTTTTTTATTTCTACTTGTGCTTTTTCATATTTGAATCAGCGCTACTCATATCTGAAATTTTCACTCTTTTTCGTGCTACTTTTTCACTTTAATTTTTCTCTCTTCTACTTTCATATATATGTATTTCTATGACTACAACTCTACTAACCAATAACGTTTCATTTCATTCCACCTTACCCACACCATTACTACCAACAACATCGTTACCGTCACCGTCATCGACATCCTCATCGTATATGTATAGATTGTTCCCATACAAGAGAAGCATTCAAGCAGCTCAACGTCACGTTCGATGGCCGCAATTTCATTGGGTTTCATTGTTATGGTCACACCATGGACAATACAGGAGATTGTTACTGCATGCACGGGCTCAAAGGCAAGTCAGCATACATAATCAGTTCAGTAGTTTTTGAGTCTTTTCTCTTTTCTACTTCTTTTTCAGTTCAAATGTTCCGCTTCAGTTTGGTTTAAGATAAATTGAGTTTTTTTTGTTTTTTTGCTGTATTCTTTCGGTTTTTTATTTCTGGAATTCGTGATTCCAATTTTGGTTTCATTTTCTTTATCCATTTTTTTTTTTTAATTTCCTTCTGTTTTTTTTCTTAATTTTTTGTTTGTATCGTTTATTTATTTATACGTATGTAACTGTGTGTTTTTCGCTTTTATTTCATCATTTTTGTTTCGTTCTGTTTTCATTTACAGCTGCCGCCATTCTTGGATTTTGTGGTTACTTGGACTGCTTTAAGTAATAGCTTATGGAATCCATTCATGTATTGGCTGCTGAACTCAGATTTTCGTCGCCTGAGTAGGCAATTGATGCCAAATAGGGTAAGCACATTATTGTTTTTCTTGGTTTTTTTCATAGTGTCACATTGCTTTTGAAGTTTATTGCTTTAACACACATACATACATCTAAAAATACAAAAAACAAAAATCAGAAATGGGTAAAATATTTAATACTAGTATCTGTCAACGAATGAGTTGTTTTGAGTTTTCTTTGTGTATCAATTTTGAATATATTTGAATATTATATCTAACTGATTGGGTCCATTTTTATAAATACATAAAACATCTTTTGTACGTCTTCAGCTTAGCTTCCTTCTTAGTTCTGCGCACGAAAGTTTTTGAGCAATCAGCCTTCCTCGCCTATTTCCTTCCTGATATGATTGAACTTTTTTTCAGAATGGTCACAACTTTCTTCGCCATCATATGATCAAGTACTTCTTTTATTTTATCAGAACTTTTCTTCCAAGCAATACACAGTTCTTTTTTTTAAAGCCTTTAATAACGCGAGAAATGGTTTTAGGGTTAGCCCCTACCTCTTTGGCAATTTTTTCTTTTGAAACCTTTTTATAATTTTTTCTCGCACTTTCAGTTCGCTCGCCATTTTTGCGTTCAATAAATTTTTATTTACTATAAGCGACACATAATATTTCCTCACATTTAGTTACATTTATAAGATAAACATTTTTGAATTTGAATCCATGGCGATTCCAAACTTGAACTTTTATTGCTTAGAATTAAATTAAAATAAATCGATGCGTACTTAAATCATCTCTGTTTATCTCCCATCCCCCTCTCTTTACCTTTCCAATCCCATACCACCCCACCTTTTCCCCTCTCTTTTCTCCTTTGCACTTCTCCTCACCCTTCTCTCTTATCCCTTCTCCCTTCCCCCTTTTTCCTTTCTCCCTTCCTTCTCCCTTCTCCCTTCCTTCTCCCTTCCTTCTCCCTTCTCCCTTCTCCCTTCTCCCTTCTCCCTTCTCCCTTCTCCCTTCTCCCTTCTCCCTTCTCCCTTCTCCCTTCTCCCTTCTCCCTTCTCCCTTCTCCCTTCTCCCTTCTCCCTTCTCCCTTCTCCCTTCTCCCTTCTCCCTTCTCCCTTCTCCCTTCTCCCTTCTCCCTTCTCCCTTCTCCCTTCTCCCTTCTCCCTTCTCCCTTCTCCCTTCTCCCTTCTCCCTTCTCCCTTCTCCCTTCTCCCTTCTCCCTTCTCCCTTCTCCCTTCTCCCTTCTCCCTTCTCCCTTCTCCCTTCTCCCTTCTCCCTTCTCCCTTCTCCCTTCTCCCTTCTCCCTTCTCCCTTCTCCCTTCTCCCTTCTCCCTTCTCCCTTCTCCCTTCTCCCTTCTCCCTTCTCCCTTCTCCCTTCTCCCTTCTCCCTTCTCCCTTCTCCCTTCTCCCTTCTCCCTTCTCCCTTCTCCCTTCTCCCTTCTCCCTTCTCCCTTCTCCCTTCTCCCTTCTCCCTTCTCCCTTCTCCCTTCTCCCTTCTCCCTTCTCCCTTCTCCCTTCTCCCTTCTCCCTTCTCCCTTCTCCCTTCTCCCTTCTCCCTTCTCCCTTCTCCCTTCTCCCTTCTCCCTTCTCCCTTCTCCCTTCTCCCTTCTCCCTTCTCCCTTCTCCCTTCTCCCTTCTCCCTTCTCCCTTCTCCCTTCTCCCTTCTCCCTTCTCCCTTCTCCCTTCTCCCTTCTCCCTTCTCCCTTCTCCCTTCTCCCTTCTCCCTTCTCCCTTCTCCCTTCTCCCTTCTCCCTTCTCCCTTCTCCCTTCTCCCTTCTCCCTTCTCCCTTCTCCCTTCTCCCTTCTCCCTTCTCCCTTCTCCCTTCTCCCTTCTCCCTTCTCCCTTCTCCCTTCTCCCTTCTCCCTTCTCCCTTCTCCCTTCTCCCTTCTCCCTTCTCCCTTCTCCCTTCTCCCTTCTCCCTTCTCCCTTCTCCCTTCTCCCTTCTCCCTTCTCCCTTCTCCCTTCTCCCTTCTCCCTTCTCCCTTCTCCCTTCTCCCTTCTCCCTTCTCCCTTCTCCCTTCTCCCTTCTCCCTTCTCCCTTCTCCCTTCTCCCTTCTCCCTTCTCCCTTCTCCCTTCTCCCTTCTCCCTTCTCCCTTCTCCCTTCTCCCTTCTCCCTTCTCCCTTCTCCCTTCTCCCTTCTCCCTTCTCCCTTCTCCCTTCTCCCTTCTCCCTTCTCCCTTCTCCCTTCTCCCTTCTCCCTTCTCCCTTCTCCCTTCTCCCTTCTCCCTTCTCCCTTCTCCCTTCTCCCTTCTCCCTTCTCCCTTCTCCCTTCTCCCTTCTCCCTTCTCCCTTCTCCCTTCTCCCTTCTCCCTTCTCCCTTCTCCCTTCTCCCTTCTCCCTTCTCCCTTCTCCCTTCTCCCTTCTCCCTTCTCCCTTCTCCCTTCTCCCTTCTCCCTTCTCCCTTCTCCCTTCTCCCTTCTCCCTTCTCCCTTCTCCCTTCTCCCTTCTCCCTTCTCCCTTCTCCCTTCTCCCTTCTCCCTTCTCCCTTCTCCCTTCTCCCTTCTCCCTTCTCCCTTCTCCCTTCTCCCTTCTCCCTTCTCCCTTCTCCCTTCTCCCTTCTCCCTTCTCCCTTCTCCCTTCACCCTTCTCCCTTCTCCCTTCTCCCTTCTCCCTTCTCCCTTCTCCCTTCTCCCTTCACCCTTCTCCATTCTCCCTTCTCCCTTCTTCCTTCTCCCTTCCCCCTTCCCTCTTCCCCCTTCTTTCTTCTCCCTTCCCCCTTCTTCCTTCTCCCTTCCCCCTTCCCTCTTCCCCCTTCTTTCTTCTCCCTTCCCCCTTCTTCCTTTCTTTCTTCTCCCTTTTTCTTTCTCCCTTTTCTCTTCTCCATTCTCCCTTCTTCTTTTTCTCACTTTTTCAGAAATTTCATTCAAATCGTTACTTCGATTTGAAATTTAAATCGTTTTACTGAATTAAATGTTACTCATACGCAATGTAGCCTCAGACTAAATGAAATTAATTCCATTTAAAAATTGCAACAAAAGACATACCTTGCTGGCAATGAGTTGAAATCTGTGCCCAAAAAATATAACAGCGTGAGAGTAAGTGTCCCACTACAATAACACTGTAAAAATACCTGAGCCTTTAAGCAATCATCAATCAATCAATCATTTTTCTGTATTAATTAAAGGTCATTCCAAAATCAACCTAAAACTGTCTCTTTATGATATACCTCTTTGATTTTATTGTTTCAAATTGCTACCGTTTGCTTATATAGTGAAAATTTTAAAAATTTTCATTGAATTAAATGTTACTCATACGCCGTGGGGGCTTCATTTCAATAACTTAAATTTAATTGAAAAGAATTTTAAGAAGAAAAAATTTTTTTTGGAAAAGAAAATGAAAGGACGAGGAAACTTCTTGATTACATTTTACAATGATGATGAATATTTTTTTTGCCCAGGTGGAGACTTAAAAAGTTTTCTAAGTTAATGTACATAGAGCTGCTGATTACGAATCTGTTAGTGTTTTTTATTTTCAAATGCTAAAATTTGCAATTATTTTCTCATCTTCTCTAAAAATTTCACAATTCAACCCTGCTGACCCACGGGACTAGACTGTTATGTGTTTTGAACCCTGCACTACTCTCTCTCCCCTCCTTCCCCCATCCCTCTTTCCTACCCATATATACTTTTTTATGTTTCATGTAGAGCAAAAGCATTAATCTATCGCTTTCAATTAATTTCAAAAGCAGCTTGAAAACAATAAAAACCAAAACTTTTAACTTCTCACTCCCGTCATTAAAGCAAATCAGTAGAGAAAATAAAGAGCTAGTAATGAAACTAAATACTAAATGATTTATATTTATTATTGAATTAAGTATAATGAAGAAAGCGCAACCCGTTCTTTCTTTAACATTTACAAAACATGTCAACATAAAGACAAAACAAATCAAACAAAAGCGCATAATTATAATTTAAAAGAAGTATGCAAATTAAATTAATATGTAACTCTATTAAATAAAAGATCAAAATGAAAAACGAAGAAAAAAAGAATTTCCAACTGCTTAATGACAACTTTAATTAAACTCAAACACACACACTCCCACACAAAGTTCTATATATGTGGGTGTGTATCTACTACATGCTACTACGTATGATAATTGTAATATCAATGAAAAGGCAAACGGAAACGGAAATGGAAGTGTGCCTTAACGCACAATGGTGGCGCCATAAAAGTTTTTGTGTGTTTGAATTATGAAAAGCATCAACACATGCACGCGCAAAAAAAACTTTTCGTTTTAGTTTTTGTTTTTGCTTTTCAACTAGTTGTATGTGGTTAGACAATGGATTTTCATAAAGTAATACACGTTAAACGCACACACACACACACACACACACACATTTATAGTTCTAACATTCCAGGCCATGGTCTCTCTTACACACTTTCTCACTTGATCCTTCTTTACTTTCAATAAAATACTTATCTACCACACAATTTCAATTTGCATGCGCAGTCATGTTGAATGATTTACTTCCGGAATTTGCGCAACCATTTGAAAATTTACTTTACTTTCGACTTTGACCCACGAACAAAATATGATTTTAGCTAACAATAACACACCAACAGCAACAACAACAGCCAACGAAACAATAGCTTTAGTACCAATATATGTACATAAGTGCAAAATGAAAGTAAAGTTATAGATAGAGAGAGAAAAAGAGACCGCGAAAAAGCGTGAACGAAGGTATTTATATTAAAGTGGAATATTCAATTTAAAGCAATAAAATTGCTTAAGAATCGCTATAAAATAGCTACAAAATCGCTTCAAAATCCTTTCCCCTAAAGTTTAATTTAGCCAACAATAACAGCAGCAAGAAACAATAGCGATAAATGCAACATTTATACGAAAAAGAAGAAGTATAGTGGAGCCAAGAAAAGGGAAAAGCGAATTTCAAATTTCAGTAAGCGAAAAACGAACGTAGAATCAAAAAGTTATTTGCATTTCAATTCAACTATTTTCTTTAAGATTTCTTTTCTTTTTTGAAATTTTGCAGTAATTACTAAAATATTTAAATCAAACTGACTATAGAAACTTTGAGTAGAAAATTTTAAATGCGCATAAACTAAACTTAACTGTGATTTATTCAGATTATTGCTTTTCTACTTACAATTCTTTATGGTTGGTTGGTTAAGGTGGCTGATCCACAGCAGACCCACTGTGAGTCACAATTAGCGTTATAGCGCCGTTTTGAAATCTCATCGAACTAGAATTAATGCTGAACTCTTACAAAACCCACCCCTAGGAGTTTAGGTATCCTAGCAGATCCTTTGGACTGATAGGTTATCGAGAAAATATTTTCCCAAGAAACTATATCTTATCTTCATTAAGTTGAGACATTCGCAAAGAAAGTGGGAAATTGTTTCCTTTCTTTTAAGTTTCCGCAACTTCAGCAGTGGGTGTTAAAAGGGATGCGCAGATTTTCTACGTGAGTATCTATACACCAGAGGCCGGTGAGGTCTGCGGTTAACCTTGCAGTGTATAGCATATCGCACGCGAGGTAACATAAGATGTTAGTGACTTCCACCTCCGATTAGCCAGTTGAAGTCAGCGCAGGTGCATGGCTCTCTTGACGACTCCCAGGAGGACTAGAATCGGTACCCCTAAAGATTTGTCAAGAGAGGCTCCTGAGCGTGCTAATTCATCAGCTTTCTCATTCCCTTCAATGTTCTTACTACCGAGAATCCAGATTAGAGTGATGTCATCATAATGATTTAGCTCGCTCAGTACCTCTATTGATTTAATTGCTACACTTATCTATGATATCACGCTTTATTTGTCGACAAGCCTCTCTAATGGCCAAAACTTCCGCCTGAAAAACCGAGGCATCATTAGGTAAACGTAAATATTGATTTATTTCCACATACGGTGAGTGCACCTACGCATCCACCCCGCTGAGTATATGCCCGCCCCTACACCGCAATCGCATTTGGACTCGTCGGTGTAGAGAGTGCTCTAGACTTTCACCCGAGGGGTTCGATTCCCGTCTTCGTTTGGTGGTTAATTCTAATAACCTTCTTATATTCACTATCAATATAAAGTGCATGAGAATTATAAGAATGTGTACAAGTACGAGGGTTGCTACTTAAGTTTTTGAGATATGGCAACACCAGTGTAGATATGTTAAATCTGACATCTGCATCGTAAATTTTGACGTTTTCAATCGTAAACGTACTCAGAACGTTTTGTCATACGAATGCTATTTGTGTCGTTTACAGTGACTTGAAAAATTCATCTCGCGCCATAAAATAGATTTCAACCGAGAACATTTTCTTGCGATGATTTTTTATGATTTTCGAAGTGGATTAACTCAACAACAGTCAGCCGATCAACTCTCTTCTACTTTTGATTATGAAGCACCATCCTGAGCCACCGTGTTTCGCTGATTTTCGGAATTCAATCGTGGTCGTAGTTCGCTCTAGGACGAATTTCGTGAATGTCGTCCAAACTCGGTTGTTGTGCCAGAAAACATCGATGCTGTGCGTGAACTGATATTGCAAGATCGGCATGTGACTTATCGTAAGATTGGAGCATGCTTGGGCATTAGTTCCATTTGCAAACATTCAATATTGCATGAAAATTTTGCCGCCAAAAAGATTTGTTCGCGTTGGATACCGCACAATTTGACAATCGCTCAAAAAACGGCTCGTGCAAAAAATGCTGAAAAAATACAATCGCCGTGCTTCAAAAGACGTCTATAAGATCGTAACAGGAGACGAATCATGGATATATGTATATGAGCTCGAAACCTTGCAACAATCGACTGTATGGGTCTTCCAAAGTGAGCCAAATCCAACAAAAGTTGTTCGCCCACTAAGCACTTCGAAGCAAATGGCCGCCTGTTTTTTCGGAAAAACTGGTCATGTGGCCATCGTGCCATTAGAGCAACGTAGAACAGTCAATTCTGAATGGTACACCATCATTTGTTTGGCAGAAGTGTTCGGAGAAATAAGGAAAACCAGCCGCCAAAGACGAATCATTCTCTACCACGACAATGCGTACTCTCACACATCGGCTCAAACGAGAGCCTTTGGAACACTCAAAACATAGAATTGATGGGTCATCTGCCGTGCAGTCTTGATTTGGCACCCAGTAACTCCTTTTTATTCCCTCACATCAAAAATAATTTGCGAGATCAACGTTTTTCGTCGCCTGAAGAAGCGGTTGGTGCGTTCAAAACACATGTTTTTGAGTTATCCCATTCGTAGTGGAAAAAGTGCATCGAAAATTGATTCAAACGGATGCGAAAGTGTATTGATCTTTATGAGGAATATTTTGAAAAATCAATAAAGCCATTTTCAATGCTAAATATTTGTTTTTTACTTGTTCTATCTCAAAACTTAAGTAGCAACCCTCGTACACATCTTGGTTGGTAATGGGAAAACCACCAAGCTGATAGGTAATGTGTTAAGGATGTTGATGTTCAGCTTTTCTTAGTCTTAGGGTGCATTTAATGAAAAGGTCAATGGGCACCAGATTCATCAGCACGTTCAAAGCGTCATTGTGGCGTGATCTCATTGCCTCCGCTGCTCCTGCACCAGCTGTCTTTTGAAATCAGGTTAATTTTTTCTGGTTGTAGACCTTTCTAAGAGTTGCCCAACAAACTATAGAATCGTATGTGAGAATATATCTAACTATCGCAGTGTACATGCATTGTACTATTTTAGGTTTTAGGTCCCACCTTTTACCAATGGATTTCTTACAGGGATAAAAAGCGATACAAACCTTTTTGACCCGGTATTCGATGTTTGTTTTCCAGTTTAACTTAGCATCAAGTATAACCCTTAGGTATTTTGCTGTTGATGAAAGTCTTAATAGTCTTTGACCATTTACCGCCGGTACCTTGGTCTTAGTAGTAAATGGCACCATTTATGCTGGATTTACCCCTAGGCAACTACTTGTGGCGTAGTTACTCAGCAAAGCCAGAGTCCTCTCCATGATTTCGCTGATCACGTTTAAGAACAGACTCGACACTAATGTTACTACATCATCCGCGAAGGCTAAAATCTTTACTCCGCCCCTATTTAGTCTCATACGAATGTTGTTTATGACTATTTCCTAGATCTGCCTGAATTATTCTGGAATGCAGCATACATACTATGGTATGACAATATAGAATTCTCAACCCCCAGCTCTATCAAGGAATAGTGAATTGCGTCAGTATTCACATTGTTGAAGGCCTCCTGTATAACAAAGAAGGTCGCCATCGTGTATTGTTTGAAGTAAAGAGAGATCTCTATAAGACTTGTTACTTCATGAAGAGCGGACACTCCGTTGACTTGCCATTGAGGTTGACACGCTACGCTTACGAAACGCAGCAATTATCTACGTTTTCTCTAATGTGGATGAATGTTAAAAGGGAATGCAAAAATTAAAATCAAAATTGAAATTTCCCAACCAAAATTCATTTAATTTTCAATACCAAAAATTCCTATGCACACATATAAAGCAAAAAACTTCAAAGAAGCAAATGAAAAGTAGAAATGCTAAAACTTTTTACTATATATTTTTTTCTTTTTAAATTTCTCCAAGCAATTTTATTTGTGCATATATATTAATAACTCAGCTTGCCCATTTTGATTGTCTCTATGTATATTTTCACAGTGCTTTCCCACCGAGGACACGCCCGAACACAAATCATCCTGTTGTCACATCAATTCAGATTTTGAAATAACCACATTACCCATGCCACCAGAACCGCCTACCTCACGGCCACCGACAACACGCCACAGCAAAGGGGGAGGAGGCAGTGGCAGTGGCAGCGGTGGTGGGAGCGGCGGTGGAGGCATCAGTGGTGGTTCGGTGCTTGGTATTTGTGGACGCTCACGCGCCAACAGTCTAAGTCGCAGTGCATCGCAACACCATATACGCAGCAGTCATCATCATGGCCACAGTCATCATGGCGGCGGCGGCTTCAGCAGCGTACGACCCGACATTGAAGGTCTCTCCGAAAAATACTGGGGTGAAATACTCGAGCGTACTGTAAGCTCGGGCAGTTTGCATGCTATGCAAAAGGTTTTTCCACATCACACCACACAACAACAACAACAACAGCAAGCGGCGTCACAGCAGCAACAACATCATCATCACATACACCAACATCAACAGACACAACAACAACAGCAGCAACTGCAACAACAACCACCAACGTCAACTTCTATGACAACATCGTTTAGCAAACATAGCGATCTAAATCTAAGCATATCCGAGCATCATGAACATCGTGGCGCCTTAAATGGACGCGGCAATGGTGTCGAATGCGATCTAAATAATAAATTTTCAAATTCAGAAACGAAATTGTGTGAGTTGCAGCAACAGCATCACATATTTCATGATGCAAATTGTGCAAAAAATAAATCATCATTAAGTGGTGGAAACGCTGGGCCGGGCGCTGGCGCTGTTATTATCATGGATGATGCAAAAATGTTGTCAGCCGCCTCAGCGACAACGGCGACCGGACGTTGCATACCGGATATTTAGTACGCAGAGAATGTTATATTAGCGAATAGTCAAATAGCGCGCATCTGCGGCCACAAGGCACACATTAACAGCAGCGGCAGTGGCAGCGGCAGCAGCAATAATAGCAGTGTCATTGGTGGTTGCACTCATACGAAAACCAACGCGGCCATCGCAAAAACTAACATTTACCATCATCACCACATCAGAACCCATCAGCAGCATCAACATCAGCCCAGCAAAGATATAATGACCACTACCACTACACGCGCTGCTTGTCATAGCCCGCCACCAAATGTAATGGCGACCATTGCAATACCGTTGGCCGAGTATCGGAAGTGAAGCCGTTGCATTTTTTCTTTCTGATTTTTGTTGTTGTTGTTGTATATATGACAGAGTGTGTCATATACGCGGTTGGTCGTGCGTGCAGGAAGCGGAAGTAAGTAGATAAATATGTAAATGTATTAAAATTAAAGAAAATTTTAAGTGTTCAGTGTCTCTTTGTGTGATAATTTTCTATATTTGATTTGTACCTACATACATACATACATTCGTTCATTCTGTGTGTGTGTGTGTGTGTGGATGTGCGTGTGTCTGTGTTTGTAAGTAAGTAGTTATTTATGTATGTAGATATATATAAACATAAACTATTAAATTTTGTAAGTTTATACTAAATTCATTAGAAACAAAATCAAAAAGTATACACCAGTCGGAAACTAAATTTTGTGATGCGTAACCAAATTATTGGTGCTGCCTACGAGATGCATTTAGCCTGTTGCCTTGACACTAAGTGCGTCACCATATCTTTAACACTTACTACGAATCTGGTTGTCAAACCTTTCAATTATTGGTGGAGAGTTTCATTATAATACCTGAGTTCGGAGATGGCTCCGTTACACTTAGTTCAACACTGAACAGAATTTACTTCTGATTAGCTTCATATAAAACTCCTGTATTATTTTATCTGATTTTGATCTATTGAAATTGTTGTATGTAATATGTGATCTGATCTAAAATTGTTCTATGAATAGATCAGAAATTTCACTATGGTCTCAACTGAATCGGATTTATGATTTGAAATTGATGAAATTTATGGTTGTTTTGATATAAATTTGATGCATGACTTGATCTAAAATTGATTTATTTACGTTTTAATCTGAAATTGATTTCACAAGTTGATCAATTATGTGATCTAATATTGATGTAGGATCAGACTTTAAATTTATCGCCGATCTGTACTAATCTAAATCTTAAAATGGTCTGAAATCTGATCTGCAATTGGTCTATAAACTAACCTGAAATTGCTCTGTGATCTGATCTGAAATTGCTCTGTGATCAGATCTGAAAATGGTTTCTGATCTGATTCAAAATTAAGATTTGATCTAATCTGAAATCGATTAATCATCTGATCAGGAATATGATCGAAAATTAAGGTATGATCTGATCTGAAATTTATGAATCATCTGATCTGAAATTGATCTATGATCTGTTCTGAAAATGGTCTATGATCTGATCCAAAAATTAGGTATGATCTCATCTGAAAGTGGTCTGTGATCTGCTCTAAAATTGGTCTATGATCTGATCTGAAATTACTGTATGATCAGATCTGAAATTAATCTATGATCTGTTCTGAAAATAGTCTATGATCTTATTGAAATTGGTCTATAAACTAACCTGGAATTTGTCTGTGATCTGATCTGAAATTAGTCTAAGATCTTATCTGAAATTGCTGTATGATCTGATCTGAAATTGCTATATGATCTGATCTGAAATTGATCTATGATCTATTCTGAAAGTGGTCTATGATCTGATCTGAAATTGCTGCATGATCTGGTCTGAAACTGCTGTATGATATGATCTGAAATTGATGTATGATCTGATCTGAAATTGGTCCCTAATCTGATCTAAAAATAAGAAATTGATTAATCATTTGATCTGAAATTGATCTATGAACTGATCTGAAATTGATCTATGAACTGATCTGAAAATGATCTATGATCTGCTCTGAAAATGGTCTATAATCTGATCTGAAATTGATATATGAGCTGACTTGAAATCTTTTACCATTTCATTCATTTAAAATTGACATGATACGATATGCATACCTTACTCTAATAATGTCTAGCAAATTTCATATAAACAGAGCAGCAATGGTAATGAGGAACTATTAAGCTCATTAGCCCTTAAAACGAGTCTCTTTCTCTACTCTTTCTTTTCGTTGGGGCTCTCACTTTGAACTGGACTATGGATTTGTCTTAGGCATGCATTAGATAGCTGCGATTGTTTACTAAAGCAACTAACTTCCCTAGGTGATTTTAATATTTAACTTTAGCTATTATGCTTTTTCTTCCTATATTTTTCTTTCTCTGCCTCTCATCTCACTTGGGCTGTGACTTAATACTGGCTAAGAGTTTAGTCTTTTGACGATTCTGTCAATTCACTGCTTTGTCAACTTGATTTATAATCTATAATTTGATCTAAAATCAATCTGTTATCTCATTTCAAATTGAAAGACAAAACTAAATCCCTTGAATTTACTTTTACAGAACGCTATCGTATAAGGGTTTGCCTTTTATAAATCTACTAAATAATCCTGTTTCTCTTTATTTAAATATGAAGTCAAAACTCTCTTTGTTTCAGCTCAAACAGAATATTGTTGGCAATCGCAAAATTTCATTAAGATTCAAGTTAAGTGGTGGGCTTATCCTTTCGAACGCAAATATTTCCGACTGTGGCTATTTAGTATATTTTGAGTTTCCTTTATTTCTATTTAGATATTAGTCTTGACTTTTGTGATTCTCATGAATTTATGTAAAATGTAACCAAAAAAATTTAAAATGTAAAATCAAAATAAAACAAAATAAAAACTAATCCAGTAGTAAGTTTAAAGTTAAAAATTTATAGCTATGAATGGGACTAAAATAAATGTGTTAATATATTTAAAACATTAATAATAAATAGTTAATTATAAAAATAATAAATAAACGTAAATATTAGCATAATTATTTTCCGTATTGAGTTGAAAAGGCGAAATGAAATTTTAAAACCATTTGAGGCATTTAAATTCTTAAGCTTTAGTTTCACCAATGATTATACTGCAGAATTTAACAGTTTAGTTGTTGTAATTATGGGTTTCACAGAATTGTGAAATGTAATGAAATTCAATTACATTGAAGTATTTAGTTTGCTGCGGTTTAAGTTTAATTTGTGTACATTGAATTTGTGTAATACATTTGATCTAATGCTTGTTATTATGGAAATATAATCCCTTTCAATATTTCAGGGTATATCGAAATCATTTAGTTGTAACAAGAAATTCAATAAAAGCTGAGATTTATCGTAAAATGTGTGCTCTCTGTTCAGAGAAGTTTTAGAACTATCAACGATTTTGGATCGAATTTACATATACGCATTGTTACTCATACGCCACCAAGTACCAAATAAGAGTAGTATTATCTGCTCTGTATGCATTTAAATGTGTTTTTCTTGATATGCTCAAGCAGTTATACCTTTACTTATGATTTGCTTAGTTTAGAATTGTTTAGAAATGAGCGTGGAAATATTTCAGGACAGCATATCTGAAAAACTAGAAACAAATTTTCAGAGCTCAAGTACAAGCATTCGCTATTTTTACTTCGGCAATAGTGGCTTGCAATAGCTTTAAATTCTTTTATTCCACTACCGAGTTTTTTTTACTTTCAAAAGCGCAAGATAAATTCGGCAACGAGAGAGATTCTTAAATTAAAATTTGCTGTTGCTTCTTAGCTTCGCCCGTCTCCATAAATCAACATTTCGTTCTTCTTCTTCGTGAATTCTTGGTTTTTTTGATACGGCTGATATTAACTTTAGCATTCACAAATTACGAAAATAACATAATTATATTGGATCTACGATGTCTGTCCATATTCTAGGTGGTCTTTCAAGTTTCCTTCTACTCATAATACGTGATTTAAAGGTCTTCTTCGCAATTCTGTTGTTATGGGGTTGAAGAAATCGTTATTCGATGGATTCATGCCATGCTATTCAAACGGCTGCTTACCACGGGGGAGAAAACGAAGATAGTGTTACGGTTGAGGTTGAGAAAGGATGCCGCCAAGGGGGCGTACTCTCTCCTCTTCTGACTGCCTTCTTAATGATTTACTGAATTTTAGAGTTCACATCCAAGCGTATGCTGACGATGTGTGTGTCATAATCTTGGGACGGTGTGCATTAAAATACAAGAAGTCTTGGACAAGATCAAGGCTTGGTGCTATCTTCAGTGAATTCTAGTAAAAGCATCTTAGTATTTTTCACTAAGAAACGCAACAAGGATGGCCTGTTACCACCAACTATGAGGGTGTAACACTGCTGTTGTCTTCTGAAGTTAAACATTTAGTTGTAACCTTAGATTGCAAACGGTTATGGAAGACGAACCTCGAGCTGAAGGTCTCGCGTGCATTACAGGTTTTCTGGCAGTGCAGGCGAGCAGCTTTCGGCAAGACTTGGGGTTTGAACCTAGCTCTGGTATACTGTGTATACATTGCACTTGTCAGACCTATTGTCACGTATGCCTATGTAGTATGGTGGAGACGAACTTTGGTTAAGTCCATAGTATCCTCTCTGGCCAGGCTTCAGAGAAGTGTGTACCTGAGTGTCACTGGTGCAATGTGTACTACATCTGGTGATGCCCTCTATATGGATATGGTTCACAGTCAGATATACCACCAGTTGCCAGTATAGCGCCCACTGTTCTTGATGCCCGTGGACAATCATGTGTCTTGTATACGCTTCGGAAGAAGATATGATGTCAGGTTCCCGGAACGTGATTAGTGGTTAAGTCCAGAGGTCGTATTCCGGGGTCTCTGTCATGTCCTCTATACCGACGAATCTAAAACCTTAAACTGTACTGGATCCGGTTGGTACTTGGACGATGAGACCAAGTACTCTTTTTCCACTGGACAGATGGCGACAATCTTTTTAACGGAGGTTTTCGCTATCCGGGACGTGGCGGGCTGGATAATTGAGAGGGGATGGCATGAGAAGTGCATAGGTAACTGCAGTAGTAGCCAAGCTGCGCTGAAGGCCCTTGCTAACATTGCCAGCTCCTCAAAATTAGTCAGGTAAAACTAAATAGTGTTGCCAAACACAACAAGCTATGCCTTATATCTGTTCCAGGACACTGTGATATTGCAGGGAATGAACTAGCTGATAAACTAGCTAATGAACTAATTGGCGTTAGTTCTGGGGAGATCATACTTTGAATCAACGATTTCGTTGTTCTATTCATAGAGAAAGATGGTCCGAGCTTGACCCCTGCAGAACAGGAAAGTGCTTCGTGAGACAATCTAACAAGAAATCAGCGGAATTTCTTCTGAAACTGAGAAGAAAGGACCTGAGATTACTGGTGGGTGTCATCACCGATCCAATCTGCCAATCGTGTAGCTGTCAGATGCTAGCGAGGACTAGATTAAGACTATTGTGTAGTGATGTTTTAAGTATGAACAATATCCAGACTCTGCCTCTTCCTGAGCTTCTAAGATTCATCAGTGAAACAAAGAAGTTTGAGGTTGCGAAACCCTAGACCTTTCTTCTTCCCATTTTTTCCCTCACATAACTTTCCTGTCTTTCTACTCTCTTCTAATGACTCTATCTTGGGTATAGTACAATGTTCTTCGAGACTGAGTGCTTTGGTTTAGTTTGGCACAAATCTAACTAACTCTAACTGTTGTCATCCATTCCGAGGAGATGTTCAAGCCACCGTAACCATTGCGCTTTGACGAACGCACAATGTTTCGGCTCTTTATCAGTTGTTCGATTTCGTTATTAAATCTGATTCTATACGACCCATCAGGCTCTATACGAGACCAAAAAACTCTTACTCAAGATTTTATGCTCGAAGGGTATAAGGGGATTATATAAAGATTAGTGGTCAGAACCCACATTTCGCATACGTTCGTTGCTATCGGTCTTATAAGAGTGTTATCGATTTTTAATTTACGTACCCAGTTGAGAAGTTTGTTTTTTAGAAGTTTAAGATGCTCGTGTCTCCTTGCTTGACACTTGAGAGCACATCGAATGGGTCAGAAGTCTTTTCTTGTATCATAACCTTAGATATGGTTCCTGTCAAAGCCATAGATACCAGTGATGCGAATTTCATTAATACTCCTTGCCGACGAAGTACGAAGGGCAGTTTTTTCCTGTCGATGCTATCGAAAGTTTTTTTAAAGTTCACAAATAGACAATGAATATCAAGGTCATTAAATTTTTTAAATATTTGGCTCTTTACGATTCTTAAATGGGTACTCAATAAATACTCAAGTCTCTCAAGTTTTCATAATTCCGTTTTTTGATTATGAAAATATAAAACTGCACTTTTTGCAGTATTTATTAAGAGACCTGTGCATTTATAAGAGAAGATACCATTTGAATTCTGTGATATTTAATGAATAAGGCTATTCACGATCTGGTGAAAATGATTTTGCACGAGTCCAATAAGTTATTATGTAATTGCTTAGACAATTGGCTCCAAGTGACTTCAATTGACTTCAAATGCCCAATTGACTCCAAGTGACTGCATGTGACTTCAAGTGACTCTAAGGGTATTCAAGTGAATCTTAGTGACTTCAAGGCAGTCTTGATTTTGGAGTCATAAGATTTGCATTCCCATGATTTCAAAAAAGGTTTCCATTTCCTTGACTCTAGGAAAGATTTTTCTAAATGAATTAAATAATAATAAAGTAATTTTCTTGACCAAAAATGTTGAACCCAATATTTTCCTTCAGTTTATGCTATCGTTACTCTGTTTGCAAGCAAAAAAAAAAAAAAACTTAAATTTATTGGACTGTGTAATTTATACTAATCCTGCCAGCAGAAACGTAACTAAATTAGCTTTAAATTCTTAAAGCATTAACCAAAATTTAAGCTTCAATTACATGCCTTTGTGATTACATTAAAGTTTAATCGATTTTCTTTTTGTCACTGCTGAAAATGAAAATTAGTAAAATTATTGATTTTTGCAGACTAAGCAATAAATTGGCATTATTCATTATCCATAGCAAAAAAAGAAAACAAAAGAAAATTCCAAAAAAAAATTCCAAACATTTCCCAGCGAACACGAAAAAAAAAAACTTATTTATTCATTAATATTCTGTAATCTCTTAATTTACTATTGCTATAATTTTCCAGCACATTTACGCTGTTGTTGTTGTTGCTGTCTCAATTTCAGCGGCTGAAATGTCATGGTCAATAAAATTTCAAACAATCAGAGGAAAATTGAGAAACGAAAAAACTAAAACAAAATTTAACTTTCAGATTTTACTAAACCAAAACGACAATCACAAAATGGAATATCAAAAGAAAAAAAAAATCAAAAAAAATTAAAACCCCAGAAGTAGAAAGAGAAAGTGTTGAGGGTTAGTAGAAATGACATTAGGCCAATTACATTTACATGCAATTAGCTAAATTTCATTTCATTCTTTTTGCTTTTCTTTTTTTTTTTGTGTGTTCCTTTTGTGTGTTTTTAGTTTACTTAATAAAATTATACAAAACAATCTCCAAGAAAATCTAAACACAATCTAGTTACACGGAAAATTTCATAGCTACATAGCAAAGCCAAAAAAAAAAAAAAGAAAAAAAACGACGAGGAAAAAGAAAAAACACAACACCTAAAAACCACAATAAAAACTTCTTAAAAAGTTTCAGTAAACAAGCAGCAACACAAAAGCAAAAACAAATATATATATAAATAAGAGTGTAAAAAAAGTTAAAGTTAGCGCGCAGAAATGTAAAAGCTGCCATCACTTGTGATTATTGTTGAAAATGTAGTAAAGCATGAAATTGAAAGAAACACGCAATTTCGTTTTGAATTCTGTATTTCTTTGTTCTTTTTTTTTTTTTTTTTTTATTTATTTTGTTATGCGTATCTGTAAGATAAAATTAGAATTAGACATACAGAATAATAACATGCAATATTAAAATAAGAAACAAGTAAAATATAAACACGAAAGTTGTTGGCAATTTTATTTAATTGTATATTTATGTAGGAATAAAATGTTCCAGTTGTTTTTAGATTTTGCTTTTCGCCATTTAAAAAGCCATAATAATAAATTGTTTTTTTTTTTTTTTTTTGGTGTATAAATTTCATTTCGACTTTTTAACAATCAAAAAATAAAACAAGAAAAACGCACACAATATATATTAATTTTTATATTCATTTAAATGAATTTAATTTGCATAAAATTAAATGCAAAGTTTACATTTAAAATGGTTGCTGTTGTCACGCAACAATACACAACAACAAATGTGGGCAGCTTGAAGTGGCATAAGATTTCGCTTAGCACTGGTTTGTAATTTTGGTAATTAATTTCACCGTCTTTGAAATTTTAAGGAATTTTTGGTAGGTAGGTAGACAATTAGCGTTTAGGAAGAGCTTGGGGAATTTACTAAATTTGGTTTTGATTAGAGGTGGGTAAAGGTAAAAGAAGTGGAAGGAAGACTGCTTCCTTTTTTTCTTCCAAATTCGTGCAACTTTTGTATAAGGAGTGAGATCGAAAAATCTTAACATATATAAAATTCATTAATTCTTAAACGGTTGATCTTAGAGTTTTGGTTTTTTTTTATTTAATTGATAATATTTTACAAATTACAGAAAAATATAACTTTTATAGTTCTAACCACTATTTATGAAATCGTGGACCTTTTTTGGTAAGCCTTCCTTTAAAGATTTGATAGTTGTTTCAGACACTTTTTTGGAACAGTTTGCCCATCTTCTTTTAAAATCTTCTATATTTTGGGACACCTTTTTTGTGCTCTTTAAGTTTCTTTTCACAAGATCCCAATATCTCTCCACTGGTCTTAGCTCCGGACAATTTGAAGGATTGACCTCTCTTGGTGCAAAACTATGTTATTACTTTGGTACCACTCCAGAGCTTTCTTGCCGTTGTGACATGATACCAAATTGAGCCAAAAATATGTGGACACATTGTGCTTTCTGATGAAAAGAAGAAGTCTTTTTTTCAAACATTCTTTGATGTATATTTCAGTATTTAGAGAGCCCACTGTAACAAATGACTTGCTTCTTTTGCCGCAACTGCATATAGCTTGCCATACCAGGAATTTTTTAGGAAATTTTGTCTGCTTTTGGATTCTAAAATGTTCTTCGACATTTCTTCGAGCATCAGCAACATAAAAATTTTAACCCGGAAGCTGCGTAAAATCTGCCAGTACATACGTTTCGTCGTCCATTACATTACTACATGAATATTTTTGTATGAAAATCAATTTTAATTTCCGAGCCCTACTTTTGGCGTCTAAATTTTTTGCAGCATTCCTGTCTGGAACTTTTTGGACTTTGTATGTTTTCAAACCTGCATTGGCTTTAACTTTTCGCACCAAATAGTCAGAGCACTGGGCTAACCGGGCAGCTTGTCTACCAAATGTATTTGGAGATCTTTCTATTTTCTTGACTTTCCCAATATCATGTGGTCCTTGTTTTCTTTCCGAACCAGGTTTCCTATCGATGGTCAAATTCTCCTGAAACTGTTTAATAACATTGGAAACAGTTTGACGGCAGACCTTCAATTCATTGGCCAATTTTTTGTAGGACCTATTTGGAATTTTTTGAAAATTTTTAATAATTTTAAAACGTACTTCTTTTTCTTCACTCATTTTGGTCAAACTCACAATAAATCCACATGTTTGTCATTAAAAATAACAACTGACATATTTTTCAAAGATAACTAGATCAAAGAAATTTTTAAATTTTACACCCAAAAAAAATTATTGGGTAAAACGTGTGTTAAGATTTTTTCAATCTCACTCCTTAAAATTTTTTCTTCTGTTCCGTACTGAACAGATATAACCAAATAAGTATTTGATTCTTTTACGGTCGTATTTTAACCATACTTTCCTAGATACAGTGCAGGTGGAAAGTTTTTGAAATCTGTTAAAATGAATTACTGAAAAAGAATGGCCGGAATTGTTTTACATTCTGCCTGAGTAATGTCTGGACTGATTCATACACTCGCTATTGCACCGGCACATTTATTGTTTTTATTACTTTTAAGACCTAAAATTCGGGAAAGGATTTAAACAAGCAAGTAACTCCTTTCATTGATTAATCAGTTATAGAAAATATTAAATTTGCTTCTCAAATTTCCCAAAACCACAATAATTCCGCAATGTTGATGTATTCTGAGTAAAATCTTGCACTAAATCCCCCAGTATATTGTGGATCGTCTGTATTGAGTTCCGTCTCGAAATTTACTCTTATGACTTCTTCTACAACCTTCTTTTGTTGGGAAAAATCTATTGCAGTGGTATTAAGTAGTCAGTAATAGTAGGTTAGGCAGGTAAGTATAGAACCTATGATAAAACTCTACTTTACTTAATGTTCTGAGTCCTCTGAATCTAATTGCACTTGAGGCTGCCATAGCTTTAATATATTTACGTTAATAAGCACCGGATGTCTATGAGATCAGATATAGTATTAGAATAACGTATGAGGAATTAAATATGAACAAATTTCAATAGGAACCCTTCAATTTGTATGCAACAAACCAAAAAAAAAAAAGAAGAAGTTATCTCGAAGTAACCGAATTTTATTAGTAATCATCCATATGGGTATTATTGTTTAAAAAATAAATCAAAAGCAATTATGTCGTTACCAGAATTAGAATGCAGAAAATTAATTTGCAAATTTTGCGCGAGCAGTCAGTACGGCATTCTCCTACTTAACTTAGAAAGGGAGCCTCGTCTAGTGGGTCTAGTGATGAACGAAAACAAAACGAAATACCTTGTGTCAACAAACAAAGAATCACAGCGTTTTGGACAAAATGTCACTGTTGAAAATTACAAATTCGAAGTCGTCAAGGATTTCGTTTATCTTGAATTCAGCATCAAAACCAACAATAATGTCAACCTTGAGATCAAGCAAAGAATAACTCTTGCCAAACTTTTGACTTAGATTTTTGTATTTTTGGCCTATGGCAGCCTGATGAATGAATACTAGACTGGAGTTCCAGCTGCTTCAAGTTCGATTTCAAGATAAGAAGTAAATGTTTTAAAAAATATTCTAATAATATATTATTAAATTACATTTCTAGTACACCATGGCGTATGAGTAACATTATATTCTTACCTGCATATAAATGCTCGTGTGGACTGTAATCAGTAACCCAACCCATTTATTTTTTTCTCTTAGCAATATCCATCGTTTCCTCCCCTCCCCCTCCTCTATCAATCAAAAGTAAAACGTAATCAAATAGATATATAAATACGAAGTACACCGTGACGTATGAGTAATATTATACCATATATGAGGCATTCTTTTACAAATCGAACACTTTTATTGGTCAACATTTTTGATTTGCTTCAAATTTTTTTTACGCGGTTCCTATACAAAATAAGCGGACTTGTAGTCCGCCATTTTTTTTTTTTTTTTCTATCACTATTTTCGAAAATATAGAGAGATAAAGTTTACGTGATTCGCCGATTATAGTCTTTTTCAAATCGCGATAACTCCACTTCTATTCATGGCATTGAATAAAATAAACAACCATTTTAAAGGTATTGAAAATCTCAATATTTGTGTATTATTGGTTGTAAAAATTGTTGCAGAAAAATATTTGTTATTAACAATTAAATAATTGAAATTCAGTTTACTATTCGTTCGCGATGGAATAAAAAATTTAAAAAAATACTATCGTATTCCTTGGAAAATTTCCTATAGAAAACATATTTTTTCAGAGTGGTAGATTCATATTGGCTATATATAAAATTCATTAATTACGACGGAAGAATGCGCTTCGCGACGCGTAACGTGGCATTGAGCGAATTCTGAATGCATTCAATCACTACGCATCACTAAGTTGCGGAGACTAAGAAGTAAATACAATGAAAATATAAAATTCGGCTATTATTGAGAGTATGAATGTATAAACTCGTAATTGTGACTAACTTCATATCTATCATACGCGCCATTTTTTTGACATTGACAGCTATTCTATCTCGAAGGGTGCCAAAAATACTATAAGAATTGATCTGTCAAATAATTTTCATAATTTTACAAAAGTGTTTTACTATAGCTGAAAATTTCGAATTTCGTGCCAACAAAACAACATTTGCGGGAAGTTTTAATTTGCTTCTTCCATTTAAAGAAAAACGCAACTAGTAAACGTAAACGATGGTTTACTCACTGAAGCTTATCCTGACTGTGCTATAGACGTTAGAATGTGTCAGGTGTGGTATGCTCGTTTCAAAAGTGGTGATTTTGATGTTGAAGACAGGGAACGTTCAGGCGGCCCGAAGAAGATTCATGTCTAACGCAACAAGAACTTGCAGAATCTTTAGGAGTTGATCAATCAACCATTTCTAAACGATTAAAAGCATTGGGAATGATTCAAAAGCAAGGAAATTGGGTGCCGTACGAACTGAAGCCGAAAGACGTCGAACGACGATTTTTAACATGTGAACTGCTGATTGAACGACAGAAAAGAAAGGGTTTTCTGCATCGTATTGTGACTGGCGGTGAAAAGTGGATACGTTACGATAACCCAAAGCGTAAAAAATCATGGGGACCGCCCGGACATGCATCAACATCAACGGCAAAGCCGAACATCCATGGATCCAAGCTCATGCTGTGTATTTGGTGGGATATGAAAGATGTCGTGTATTATGAGCTATTGAAACCGAATGAAACGATCACTGGCGACCGCTACCGACTACAATTGATGCGTTTGAACCGAGCATTAAAAGATAAGAGGCCAGAATATGAGAATAGACACGACGAAGTTATTCTTCAGCACGACGATGCTCGGCCGCATGTTGCAAGGCAAGTAAAAACATACTTGGAAACGCTGAAATGGAAAGTGCTACCCCACCCGCCGTATTCTCCAGACATTGCTCCTTCTGATTACCACTTGTTCCGATCGATGACACATGGCCTGGCTGAACAGCACATCCGTTCTTACGAAGAACTCAAAAAATGGGTCGATTCGTGGATAGCCTCAAAAGATGAGGAGTTCTTTCGACGCGGAATCCGTATGCTACCAGAAAGATGGGAAAAGGTTGTGGCTAACGATGGACAATACTTTAAAGGATAAATTTATAATCACTTTTTCACAATAAATGTCCAAATTACGAAAAAAGTACGAGTTTATACATTCATACTCCCAATATTAAGAAAAAAAAAATGGCGGACTACAAGTCCGCTTATTTTGTATAGAAACCGCGTAAAAAAAATTTGAAGCAAATCAAAAATGTTGACCAATAAAAGTGTTCGATTTGTAAAAGAATGTCTCATATGTAATATGTTAATTCACTTGGGGATTGACGGAATCACGTAGTCAGCCTATTTACTCATTGACATCCATGATGCAGATCTATCACTTAGTAGTGGTTTTTGAAAAGTTTAAGTTTTAAGTGTAGAAAGTGGTCGTGGCAAGATTTCAAAGTAGCTCTTCTTCGCAATTTATATTTACTAAACCTTCTCTCTGTACATTCAACACCTAATGAATACTTTTGCAATGAAAGAGCACTTGCGTCGTGGATTGGCAGTGGGTTAAAGTACCCGGTTTTTGGAGATTAATTCAAAAAATTAATTTTAAGATGCATAATAATCTACCTACACCACTGATTCCTTGTATGTCTTCATCAAAATTATACACATGTAAGTTTCAGCATTATTGAAGTGTTCTTAGCAGACTCTCACACCCAGCCCGGAGTCCACTCTTGACAGAATTTCATTGTGCTCATAATTTTCAACAAACCAGTGCTCTATTTCTCTCAGTTTGACTTCACTTGAAGCTGCAATGGCACACCAAGAATGTTTTTAATTCATAATTTCTCCACAGTAACAACTACTTACAATTACAAGTTTCTTAATTATAATATTCAGATGGATTACTTCTTTTTTTTCTAATTTACAAAAACTTTGCTAGCATAAAATAAAAAAATAAAAATAAAAAAATAAAAATAAAAACATTAAAAACAGTTAACATAAATGATTAAATTTAGCTAGTATAGTATCCAAAAAAAATAAAGAAAAAAAAATAAATAAAAATAAATGTGGCCGATAATTTCTAAAAAAATATAAACCACAATAAAGTATTAAAAACATTGTATACATATTTAGCTACAACTAAATACTAAGTAGGAATGAATGATGAAAAACAAAATCAAAACATATTTGTAAAATTAAGATTTACATACTTACATAAATATAGATATGTATGTATTAATTAAAATTAGTTTCAAATCGAAAGAAATCAAAAAATAATATTACATATTTGTAAGAGAAAATAAAATGTCAAAAGAACACAAAATACAATTTTTTTTTTATTTGTAAATAGCAATAAACGAAAGTATAATAAAATAAACTATATAAAAAATTAACAAATTAAAAACAAAAAATAAAAAAAAAAAACATTTTATTATTATATATATTTAAAAAATAAATAAATCAAAAGAATTATTTAAATTGATTGTGAGTCAAAAGAAAATTAGTGTAAAATCAATGAATTAAAATTAATAAATAAAAAAAATAAAAAGAAAAAAAACTGTTTCTGACTTTTATTATGTGCAGTGGAACCAGGGCCGTAGCCAGAAATCTTTTTCGGGGGGTTTTTCATTCGAAGAAAATATTCATAAATAATTTTTATCAAAAAGATTTTTAAATACAATAAATTAAATCAATGATACATTTGATGGACCCTACAAAATTAAAATTTTAGGAAAAATTTTCCGTTTTTTTTTAATCTTAACCTCAAAAAAATGGCAAAAAGTGACAAAAAATTCCCAGAATAATCAAATTAAATTTTTTCAATGAGGGACATAACTCATTGACTTCCCACTACTGATGATGTACCCAACCTCAAAAAAATTACCAAAAATAGTAGAGGCTCATTTTTTTCAAATGACCATCATTGGAAATTTGAGCCATTATCAATGATAAGGAACCCGGATGAGGTTGGCTTATATTTCCTAAATTCGTGAAGTCACAGCATTGAAAGAGATCTTTCAAGTCGTGGTGCTCTGAGCAATAATGCGTTAAAAAATTAATTATACTTTAAGATTACCTCCTAAAACTGCATGGGTTTTGCTAATAAGATAGAGTTTTCGCGAAAGAATTTTTCACGTTGAACACGAATCTGAGGTCAAAAATTTCCCATCACGTCACGTTTTAGGAAAAAATGGAGTTCAAGCAAGTCTAATTTTACAAGGAGAATCCGATCATTTTTTCTATTTTTTTATTAATTTTTAAACTTTTCAAACTGATTCAGGACGAAACTTTAAATCAAAAACAGTTACTGACCTAAAAAAACTTTGAACTTCCGTAGTCAAACCTCATGTCGAAGAAAACAAATCGGATTTGATCGCATAGTGTAACTAAGATTTCAAATTTATTTTTTATATTTGACTTTTTAGAAAAAAAAAAACGATGGAAGTAAAAAATATCGTTAAATAGGTTTTTTTATTGACTTTTTTTCCATCCATTGGCAATTAATCTCAAAAATTAGAATGAATTTTCCACATCTAGGGGGGGGGGGTCAGAACCCCCAAAACCTCCCCCTAAATACGGCCTTGAGTGGAACGTTAGGTTGAGTTTAATATACCACCTTGATCAAAAAGTTCCCGGAATAACCACCGTGTGGCGCTTCCATCGTTCCGATTTGAGTTCTGTTTTTTTTTTTTTTTGTTAAGTTGGTACATCTGTTGTTGATATTCCTTATAAATCTTAGCGTCATAGCTTGACATTTGCAAAAGTTACGTAGTCAAGAGTACATCTATCTCTGTGTGTGTTGGCGATTTTTTACAATTTTAGAAATGGAGACCGTGTTGACGTTGCACAGTGCTTCGAGAGTGGACAAAAATCAAAAAAAGTTTTGTCTCCGATCATTAAAATTTTGATGTCATTTTAAAGGGAATAGAATATGTATAACGAACCCAAAATATTTTTTACAGCGGTTGTGTCTTGAAGGAGTAAGGGCTTGCCAAAGTCGATCAATTTAAGAAGCAAATATTGAAATAAGAAATTGAAATTTTTATGACTCTTGCAAAATAATTGCTTAAAAATCAAGTATCATTGACAGCGCTTTCATTTTTTTTTTATTATAAGAGGAATAATATTACCTACTTCACAACATATATATATATTTTTTTTTAAACAGAACATTTTTTTTTAGACATTTTTTTTAAATTAATATTTTTTCAGAGGAAAACTTAAAAAATCGTTAAGTTCAGTAAATAATATAAAACATTAGGCCGCAAAAGGCTGTGGTCTCGTGCTTTTTTTTGTTAATAATAATCCTTACTTTTTTAAATGGAGGAAAAAATTGGCAAACTTCGTCCAACCTTAGGAGAAAATCACTATTTACTAATACTCTGAAAAACAAAAAAAAAAAAAAATTTAAGGAGATTTATTGAATTATTTCAACTTCTCAAAGCAATTTTTTTTGTACCATTATTTTCATGGCTTGGTCTTCAAAGCATTCTAAAGCATAAATTTTAACCTATTAGTTACAAACCTCAAGTAAATATGTTGACAATACATTGAATTTAAATTTCTCCGAGTTTTAGGAGTCTCCTAATATTGACAGATACCCACGTTTGGTATACAAATTATATATGTATTCGCACTATTGGCGTACAAAATATTTGAATTGGTTTTTTCTCGTAAATGTACAAATGTGTTCAAAAAAAAGTAGTTCTTGAAATTAAAGGAAAAAAAAAACAGAAGTTTTAGAAGGAAGCGGCGTGGCAAGCTTAGCAAAAGAATATAATGTCGTCAAGGCTTAAATGATGGTTTTTAGGAATCTCTATTCCTTGAATTTTGGCATTCGCAAACGTGAACACCCTTGGTTTTAATTAGTTCACGATATCGAGAACCCACTGCATTTTTAAAACAATTACTTTTGGCTGTTATGTCAATATTAAAATTTGTATTAGTATTTTGCAAAAGCAGACTGTTTCATTAAATTCAAAGAACTCCTATTTTTGTCCAACTTTTATATGGGGACGGAGCACTGTGCGTAGCAAAATACATGATTTTCGAGGCTGAATCCGATCCCACATTCATGAAATGGATCACTACTGTAGACGAGACGTGAGTTTATGAGTACGACACGCAATCCACACATCAGGCAAGTAAATGGCGTTCACCAAACGAGCCGAACACGTCCTTTTCAGTCAAAAAAGAAGGCAATGCTCACGGTTTTCATGAATTACAAAGGTGTAGTGCATCATGAATTTTTGCCAGAAGGCCAGACAGTAAACAAAGAGTATTATTTGGGCGTTATGAGGCATTTGCGTGAAGCAATTCGCCGAAGACACCAGAATTGTGGACAGAAAACTCATGGATTTTGCACCATGATAACGAACAGTCGCACAGTGCCATCATTATTCGTAATTTTTTGACGAAAAATGCAACAAATACCATCCAACAGCCACCGAATTCACCTGATTTCGCTCCCTGTGACTTCTTTCTGTTCAATCGAGTTAAAAAACCATTACGGGAAATTCTTTTCAGCAGCCGAGAGGAAGTAATGGAAAAATCGCAGGAACCGCTGATGGACATACCGAAAACCGAATATAAAAAATGTTTCGAGGATTGGATCAAGCTCTGGCATAAGTGCATTGCAGTCGATGGAGATTATTTTGAAGGGGACAATATAGATTTAGATGAATAAACTTGTATTTTTAATTTTCTGAATAAATTCCGGTAAGTTTTTGATCAAGGTAGTACACTAAAGGTAGAGTTCACATTCCAATCAGTGTAAGTATAACTTAGTAACTATTATAGGATTGAAATATAAAGCGCGGTTCACGCAAAATTGGAACGCAGGAAAGTTGCTGTATCCTTTTAACCAGAACACTCAGAATAACAAATAATGCATTAAATGATAAGTTTAAGATTGTGTTTTAAAACTATAATATTAAACGATTTAAATTTCTTTGTTGTGCAAAAAGTTCCGGGTATTCCTTTTAATGGACACAATCAACCTTTGAACATCCGCTCTGGATACTTTTGCCGCGATTTGGTTCCATTTTAGTAACATTGAATTCACATTTTTGACAGTACCTGCATTTTTCTTCAACTTATATTTTGTAATAGCTCAGTATTTTTCGATCGGTCGAAGCTGGAGGCAATTGGGTGGATTCATATATTTGGGCACTACATCTACTTTATTTGTCTGATACCAATCCATGGTTTTCTTAGAGTAGTGGCAACTGGCTAAATCAGGCCAAGCCATCACTGGTGAATGATGGTGACGAACAAATGGCAATAGTCGTTTCGAAAGGCACTCTTTGATGTAAATACCAGACGTCATAGAAGAGGATGTCACAAATGCCCTGGATTTGAGACCACAGCTGCAAATAGCCTGCCACACCATTGCTTTCTTTGTAAGTTTATCCATTTTTATGTACTTGAATTTTGAGGGTACATTACCACGATTCGTTGCCATATAAAATTTTTGACCTGGAAGCTGTTTAAGATCAAATTTTACATATGATTCGTCATCCATAATAATGCATCCATTGAATTTGGTCAAAACATTATTATAAAGAAGACGAGCACGTTTTTTGGCCAGCAAATTCTGTTTGTCTGTTCTATTTGGATATTTTATAGCACGATAGCACTTTAGCCCAGCTTTTATGCGTATTCGTCTAGCAGTACTTTTGCTGGTATTGAATTTTTTGGCACGATCGCTATCCGATAGTCCGGGATTGCTTTTGATGGGCCTCAAGATCTTTGCCTTTAATTTTAGGTTGGTGGTTCCCGTTTTGTTCACAACTTTTTTAGCTCTTTCAACACTAAGAGTTTCTTTATATCGTTTTATAACTCCACATATCGTTCTTTTGGAGATATTTAACACTTTCGTAATCTTTGAACCAGACCACGACGGATTTTCAATAAATTTGTTCACAATCAATTTTCTATTTGCAGCTTCCATTGTGCACACAATCACCAACTTGCGATCAATTAAAATGAAAAATTTAACAACTAACGGTAACGGTATTGTAAACAAATCCCAGTAAAAAATTTGTTGTTCTTATGACTAGGGGCGACGTGTTGACCACAACAAAGCGTGCCAATTTGGCGTGAACCGCGCTTTACATACTATTTAAGAATATCAGACAAAAAAAAATACTTCGAATTAAGCCCATACCTGTTTTAATATTATGCTCATAGTCCAGTCGGTTGAGTAAAAAATCCACAAAAAGTTCATAATAATTCTTATCTGAGATTTTTCTTCAGTAATTGTTGGTGATGGGTGTATGGTAGATAGAAAACCCGCAAAAATCAGTTCTGGATGCCAAAAAAAACTCCTCTAGCTCCGCCTATTGTCAAATTTAACTTCAATCTCAGTTTCCAAGCTGTGCAACGTAGTAATGAGAGCAGCTTAATTGAGAGGCTGAGAGGAAAAGTGGTATAACTTCTACGTTCAGAAAAAAATGGAATAATTTGGCTTAAGAGCAAAAGCAAAACGAAATATGTTCAGAGCAAAAGTGAAACGAAATATGTTCAGAGCGAAAACGGAATAAAAAATTATGCTGTTCTTGCTCTGAAATAATTATTATACCATTTTTGCTCTTACTTTTAAGGCGTTTCATTTTCACTCTAAACCGTATTACTTATGCCATTCTTGCACTGACACTCTAAATTTTTTCACTTTTACTCTTATATAAATTTTAGCTCGCTTTTCCTCTCATCCTGTAAACCATTCGAAAGTGATATAAAACCGAATCGTCCTCATTTGAGAGGCTAAGAGGAAAAGTGATATAACTTCCACGTTCAGAAACGAAATATGTTCAGAGCGAAAATGGAATAAAAAACTATGCTGTTCTTGCTCTAAAAGAATTGTTATACCATTTTTGCTCTTACTTTTAAGGCGTTTCATTTTCACTCTAAACCGTATTACTTATGCCATTCTTGCACTGACACTCTAAATTATTTCACTTTTACTCTTATATAAATTTTAGCTCGCTTTTCCTCTCATCCTGTAAACCATTCGAAAGTGATATAAAACCGAATCGTCCTCATTTGAGAGGCTGAGAGGAAAAGTGATATAACTTCCACGTTCAGAAACGAAATATGTTCAGAGCGAAAACGGAATAAAAAACTATGCTGTTCTTGCTCTGAAAGAATTGTTATACCATTTTTGCTCTTACTTTTAAGGCGTTTCATTTTCACTCTAAACCGTATTACTTATGCCATTCTTGCACTGACACTCTAAATTATTTCACTCTTGTTCTTATATAAATTTTAGCCTGCTTTTCCTCTCAGCCTGTCAATTCACCAATACCATAAACAAGTCTTTAACTGCCCATTCGTAATCTTAATTCAATATTGCACGCATGCCATTCCCAGTTACTTTGTTAAAAGAAACTTATTTACAAAATCAAGTAAAGAAAATTATTTGTAGCCACTTAAAAAAAAATATTTGTTAAAATTAAAAAAAAAAAAAACAATAACTACAGCCACATCATTTTTATTTGTCACACAACATAATGTTGTGACAGTAAATTATTACACCAACTTTACAGACATGGGTTCCTCCTACCAACTACTCTACATTTCGCTAACCGTAAACCATTCAACTGCTATAAGAATCCAATCAAAAAGTTGAAAAAATAAGAAAAAAGAAAAGTGAACAATTAATTTCAATTAAAAGTTCATTGAATTGAATTCATATTGAATTTGCACACATGCAGGCAGAAGTAAATATACAAGCAAACATACACGGCAGGGCTGTAGCTAGGATTTCTTTTCGGGGGGGGGGGGGGGGGGGGGAGGGGGAGGTTTCATTCGAAGAAAATTTACCTTGACTTGTCATTACTGATGATGAGCCCGACCTCAAAAAAATTAACAAAAATACTAAAAATAGTCAGAGGCTCATTTTTTTGAAATGATAAGGAATCCGGATGAAGTTGGCTTATATTCCCGAAATTCATGCAGTTACTGCATTGAAAGAGGTCTTCCGAGTCGGGGTGCTCTGAGCAATAATGCGTTAATTACATTTTAAGATTGTTTGCTAAAACTTTGAAGCTGATCCACTACTACTGCCCTACATCGGTTTTGCTAGTGTATATGAATAAATTTTTTATACTGAACACAAATCTGAGTTCAAAAATTTCTCATCACGCCACGTTTTAGAAAAAATGGGATTTAAAACCCTAAAATAGAATTTTTGGCCATTTTTAAAAATTGGAGAGCTGAACACTGGCGTGCTACAAACTTCGAAATCCAGAAATTATAGGCTGAATCATGCCCTTCCAAATGAGCCCTAAACCCGAAACTGTAAATCAAAAACAGTTACTGACCTAGAAAAACTATAAATGCAGAATTGCTCAGCATCACCTTCTCTTTTTGTATCCAAAGTCAAACCTCATGTCAAAGAAAACAAATCGGATCTGGTTGCATAGTGTAACTAAGATTTCAAGTTTATTTTTTTATATTTGACTTTTTAGAAATTAAACCGATGAAAGTAAAAAATATTTAAAAACTGTTCAATAGATTTTATTTGGACTTTTTTTTCAACCACTGGCAATTAATATGAAAAAATAGAAGAAAGTTTTCACATTTCATAATGACGACCTCGATAGCCTTTTGGATAGTGCACTGGGAAGTTCAGGTTCGATTCCCGTCTTCGTCTGGTGGTTAATTTTCATTACTTTCTTATATTCACTATCAATATGAAGTGTATGAGAATTATAAGATAGTGTACAAGTACACACATTGGTTGGTAATGGCAAAACCACCAAGCCGATAAAAAATTGCCACACCGCCGTTCGGAATCGGCGTTAAACTGTTAGTCCAACTATCTGGTATCACAATGGGCCGTTCAGACTTAAGTGTGTCTCTCGACAGCCACTCCAACCTAACCTAACCTTCCACATTTCGGGGGGGGGGTCAGAACCCCCAAAACCTCCCCCTAAATACGGTCTTGATACAAGGAGTCATACAACAGAGACAAACATTTTCCCCACCCACACATACAGACATTCATACATACATAAATAATTACCTACATTTAAACACAATTGCATGCTTCGTTTATTATTGAAGATTGTCGCTGTTGTTCATTTGATTGCATGCCAATGCATTGTGCTGTAAAATTAAAAAACAACCACAACAACAGCAACAAAAATATGCAACATAAATTGTTTATCGTGTAAAAAACACCTTGACAATCCCTTTTGGGTTATATGATTTGGTTTGTTTTCCTTTTTTTTTTAATAAAATAAAAGACCAACTGGAGTTGAACGTGCGATGTATAATTTCATATGAGAAGTAAAGAAGTAATCGAACAAGTAAAAAATAATGTATTAATTTAATTAACTTCATTGGATATGTTGAAATATGATTAATTTTGTTGGCAACATATGACAGAATTTCATAATTATGCTTGAGGTTAAAAGAAGGAATAAATTTTTTTGATGTTATGGAAGAAGAAATCTGCACTAACCCTGTCTACACCTAATGGACCCAAGCGGGGCACAAGATCGTCGAAACAAAAGTTTGTTGCTGTTCCCACTAATCCAGTTGTTGCCTCATCTATTGCTATTGATGCTGCTGCTTTGCGTCGTACATTTGCAAATTTATATAATTACTCGCTTGAAATAGATGCTTCTGTCGATCTTCCAGTTGCTACACCTGCAGATTTGTCTAGTCAAATCGATGTTCTTGTTTAAGTTCCAGTTGTTGCACCTGTACTGCGTACGAGAATGGATACTGTTTCTAATAACGCTGATGTTGCCTAATTTTCTTATGCTGTTATTGCTGCCACAAGACCTTCACTTTCAAATGCAGTGCGATATGGTGATCGATATTGAGCACTTAGCTGCTTTTTGTTCTCCTATTCTGTCAACTTGCGATGAAAAACCACATTCTTTCAGTCTGTTAGTGATTCTTGTACGTATCGATTTTTATTTCGAGGATAAATGGGTCGACATCTGTATCTAACGGTGCCGTTTACATCAACTATAAACTTGGTCCAACTTTGACTGAACTCAAATGCATCAAGCTTGCTGGTAAATTTGAACATGAAATTACATCATTCAATATCTTTCATACTACTTCTGAGTTTTATCATATGATGTTCTTAGAGGAAAAGTGAAACATAAAATTTATTAGAGGAAAAGGTAAATGGAAGTCTCGTTCTGCTTTGCCTATTTGATTTTTTATGTGTGCGTAAGTTACAACTCTTCGTGCGTACTCGGCTATATCGCTGTAGTTGGCAAGTACCCAATAAACATTTAGGCTGGAATTAAACTTGAGGTCAAGTTGAGAATTAATATGATTCTCCAATCTCCAACGTTAATTCTCAACAGTAACTCCACTTGAGAATCATAGCATTCTCAACAAAAACGGCACATTTTCATATATGAAAAACGGTATGATTCTCAAGTTAAGAAAATTATAATTCTCAAGTTGAAGGCTCAAATGCTCATCCTTAGCAGTTGCGAAAAAACAAATCCCTAGGAAACTACTTTCGAGACCTGTCTAACCTCTCGTCAACCTCTGTCAAACCGAACAAGCTCCTTAACAACCTTAACTCTACAAAGTGGATTTAGTTCAGAGCTGTAAAAGACTGCAATCAATTGCGATTTTAAATCACTGAAGTCACATTCAATGAATAGCATTTTGCGATTGCATTCATTGAATAGCAAATTTGACTAAAGATTGTAAAATTGAAATCATTAATCATTTCCCAGTCATTGACTAATTAATCATTTAGTTAATCATTTCCCAGTCATTGACTAATTAATTATTTAGTTAAATCATGTGTGAAAACGCTTTAAATGAACAAAATCATCTTACTTACTTGTACAATCATTTGGTATAAAGACAAGACTTGTAATGATAGTTAGCAAAGCAATTCAACAGTTTTCCCTTGTTTACTATGGTCATCCGCTCAAAGAAAAAATGTATGGTCTCATTGCATTTAACGACCGGAAAAGAAACAACAACTGGTAACATTATACTTTTGCTATATACTTCTCGACATATATAAAAATAAATATGTATACCTAGTTTACCGGGAAGTAACTAACAGTGGCCGAAGTCTCAAAGTAACAGACATACTACGAAAGTAATTAGTTTGAGGGACTCCTGTAATACTGAAACTCGTTCGATAATATAACGAATTAGTGTCTTAATTGATTTTAGTTGTTTTTGACATTTGAGAGGCTGAGAGGAAAAGTGATATAACTTCTACGTTCAGAAAAAAGTGGAATAATTTTACTTAAGAGCAAAAGCAAAACGAAATATGTTCAGAACAAAAGTGAAACGAAATATGTTCAGAGCGAAAACGGAATAAAAAACTATGCTGTTCTTGCTCTGAAAGAATTGTTATACCATTTTTGCTCTTACTTTTAAGGCGTTTCATTTTCACTCTAAACCGTATTACTTATGCCATTCTTGCACTAACACACTAAATTATTAAACTTTTGCTCTTATATAAATTTTAGCTCGCTTTTCCTCTCATCCTGTAAACCATTCGAAAGTGATATAAAACCGAATCGTCCTCATTTGAGAGGCTAAGAGGAAAAGTGATATAACTTCCACGTTCAGAAACGAAATATGTTCAGAGCGAAAACGGAATAAAAAACTATGCTGTTCTTGCTCTGAAAGAATTGTTATACCATTTTTGCTCTTACTTTTAAGGCGTTTCATTTTCACTCTAAACCGTATTACTTATGCCATTCTTGCACTGACACTCTAAATTATTTCATTGTTGCTCTTATATAAATTTTAGCTCGCTTTTCCTCTCAGCCTGTTATTTCTGCTTCTGATTTTTGTCTGATATTACAGGGTTGACCATATTAGGTAGACTTATCAGACAACACTATAACTAGGACAAGAAACATCAGATCTACTAACGGCAACACGTTTTTGAATCCTCAGTCTTAGGAGATTTTTTTTATAGAGTAGTATATACCAATCGCATGCGCTAAAATGTTCACTTTTACATTAAGAAGTTATTTTGATGTTGTGAAACCGATTGTTCATGAAAATGGTATCTGAACACTTCTGGTTTCAACAAGACGGCACCATTCTCCGCGTTCGCCAGATTTGAGACAGCTGGACTTTTTCCTCTGGGGTGCAAGTAGTAGTCAAAGATTTGTATTAACAAGCCAAGGATTTAAATGAATGGCTCCACCTAATATGGCTAACACTGTACAAGTTACTCTTTATTATTCACACCTAGTTCTTGTAGAAATGATTTCGAGTGACTTCAAATGATTTCGAATAAATTCGACTAAATTAAGTTAAAGACTGCAATCAAAAGATTGCATTCAAATGATTTCAAAAATATGATTTAAAATATGAATAATTATTCGCTGATGGCAATATGATTAAGAATAATTTTTTTACTTAACCAATGAATACAAAAAGTGAATACAATCATTTTGTTAAAAATATCGAATAATTTTTTGTCGCAAATGATTGCATTCTTTTACAGCTCTGATTTAGTTCAACATACATCTTTTTATCATTAGGAGGGGTAGTGGTGTCGAAACGGCGCAAAAGCGCTAATTGTGATGTACGCGTGGACTACTGTAGATCAGCCACATAAACCAACCAACCATTTACAGCTTTAGGTTAGGTAGTACTGGCTGGCCAAAGCCACGCATAGACCTTTAGGTCCTTAGCGATACCAGATAGGAGTCCTCGGATTTATCGCGTGTATATTTAGCGAGTGTAAATGTCATTTAAGATGCGGGCGCTGTTAGTAAACTTTAAAAGACAGTTCACCCCCCAGTTTAGCGACCTCGTTCAGACTCTCAAACTGTGCAGCTCCTAAGTACGTTAATCGAGTTCTAGTGAGCGCGGGACATGAGCATAGAAGGTACTCTAGAGTTTCCCTTACATCTTGCTCCATACATTTCCTGCAACTATCATTGTCAGTTAGCTTTAGTTTAAGAGCGTGCGTTACAGCTTTAAGTACATTTTGTTTTTTAATGTAAAAGAAAAACGCGGAAAATCATAATCTTTGAACCTTACCAAGATCATAAATATAAATTTTGCAGCATACCTAATGATGGGTAAATAAAATAGCATTGGAATAAGGGGTTTTCAAAGAATCAAGTGATTGCAATCTAAAATAAAGGAATTATAATTAAAAATTTGAAAGACTCATAGTGAAAATTATATGCAATTTTGATATATAATTTATGATTTTATTTTTAAGAACAATACATATACACAAGTTTTGTTACATTATTTCTGAAGTAAATACGCAATTTATCAAGAATTATCGCATTGGATATATTTTGATTCCATAGCCTCGCATCCATTGAGCCACTATACTTACTAAATACAGACATACATCGCAATCGATTTCATTCAACTGCATTTATTCAAAGTCTCCAAAAGTATTTACTTGCTCGCTCAGACTTCGACAGTGAAAGTTTTTCGACCGAAAAGAGCTCTGGGTATACTAAACTGCGGAACAGCTAACCAATCAGGTTCAGTTGATTCGAAGAATGGTTTTTCGAATATTGAACACGTTGTGTATGGATAGTAATGTTTTTTGAATGAAATACGCAGTAAATGTTGGGCCTTCAAATATACTGGGTTCTAAAAATAAAAACAAAACAAAAAATATAAATAATTAAAATAAATATATATGTATGTTAGGGGTGATCGAATTTTTTCGAGACATCGGTTACCTTCTAGAAAAATAATATATTTGATGCTGATCGACTTAGCCGACAAAAGAAATCAACTAGAGTCCCCCGACTTTCCGATTGAAGTTACTTTATGATCTCAAAATTACTTTGTGATTTCAAAATTTCAATCGAAAAATCAGGGGACTCAGTTGATTTTTTTTATCATACACTCTTCGGCTATGTTGATCAGCCAGCATCAAATATACAGGGTGACAATTGGAAAGTGACGCAAGTTTAATACTCTGCAGCAAGCTTTGCCATTTACCGTTACTTTAATTTAAAAAGCAAATTCATTCATCATTGGCTTTGCTTTTAATTTCATTTGAATTTTTGTTATTACATTTTGAAATTTCCATAAAAATGGACAAGGAAAATATTCGTCGTGAAATTATGAAATTTCATTTGGCAAATTATAGTAGCCGTCAAATTGCAAAGGCTTTAAATTTGCCAAGTCGTACGGTAGACCGAGCTATTATTCGATATAATGAAACTGGGGGTTTTGGAGATAGAGACCGGGGAAAATTTTCCACAGTTGCCACTACTGGTTTAACAGAAAAAATTCGTAAACGAATCAAGCGAAATCCAAGGCGCTCAATGAGAAAAATCGCTAAGAAAGTGGGAGTAAACCGTGAAACAGTGCGAATCATTGCAAAATTAAAGCTTAATCTTAAGCCGTACAAGCTCCGAAAAGCTCAAGATCTGACACAAAAAAAAAAGATTTGCGACTGCAAATATGCAAGGCGTTGCTACGCTCCTCCGTGTTAAAAAATGTTGAAAATATCTTGTTTACAGATGAAAAAATTTTCACGGTTGAACAACATTTCAATGCGCAAAATGACCGAATGTGGCTAACATCATCATCTCAACAAAATAGGACTGTTGGCCGAGTTCAAAAGCCAGCTTCCGTTAATAATATTCGTTGAAGAGGGTGTTAAAATTGACCAGGTTGTTTATCGGAGCATTTTAAATGAACATGTTCTTCCCTGGGCCCAAGATACATTTGGAAATGAAAACTGGACTTTCCAGCAAGATTCTGCACCTTCCCACATGGCAAAATTAACGCAAACATGGATAAAAGACAATTTTTCTGGATTCATAACATCTCAAGAATGGCCACCATACTCCCCAGACTTGAATCCAATGGACTACTCTATTTGGAGTATTTTAGAGAGTAAGGCTTGTGCATCTCAACACCACAGTCTGGAGTCGCTGACAAATTCATTAGAGAAAGCCTGGACTGAAATTGATCAGGAAGTCCTGCGGCGAACAGTCCTACGATTTCCGGATCGATTGAAGGCATGTGTGCAGGCTAAAGGAGGTTATATTGAATGAGGTGGGGTTCAAATGAATGCTTATATATTCAGCAATGTTAACACTTAATTGTACTTAATGGAAGTACGTCCTTTTGAAAATAACTGCTGAAATGTGTGCGTCACTTTACGATTGTCACCCTGTACTATGTTTCTAGAGTGTAGCCCATGTCTCGAAAAAATTCGATTACTCCTAATTTATATTCAATTAAATCTATAATAATTTTACTCACCTCTAGTATTAGCTCTTGAGATTTTTCGATATACTTTACAGTCAAATGTAATGGCGTTTTCTTTCTACAATTTGATGTTTCGGCTCTATTTTCCAAAACTGAAATTATTTCCTCGACCAACAAATCTGTCAGTGTCCAAGTACCAAATGCACATAAACGTTCCAATTTACTACATTTTTGAATTAATGATGAAATCGACCAATAAGCTGTCAGATCCGAATGAGATAAATTGATTTCTACAATTTCAGTAAAATTAAACTTATTTAAACTTCTCGCTTCAAATAAGATCTCATCCACATTCAAATTGCATAGCCAAAGTGTACGAAGATTACGGAAGCCCTTAATACCTTCCCTGATACATTCGCACAATTCCATTTTTGGGCGAGGCCTGTCCGGGATTCGATATATTTTGAATTCCTCAAGATCTTCACTATGATGCTCAGCTAATAGGCTAAAGAAAGCTTCATAACTAGGAATCATTTCGTTTAAATTTGAACAATTTCCCATAATCATCATTAATGATTTTAATTTTGGCAATTTTGCTATATCTATTTGCCATTCTATGTTTCTTTGTATTGTAAATCTTAACTCTTGCAGCTCTCCACAATGTTCAACGATTGCATTTAATTTGGGATAATAACTATAGCATATATCCAAATAGATCAAATCCAAAGCTTTGCAAATTTCTATTAAAGTTTCTATCTTTACTCGACCACAATGCGCTAAGCTTAGACGTTTTAACTGGTGCATGTTATCTATGTGTTTTCCGCTTAGGGCTTCGTTATACGATAAGCCAAGCGCTATTAAATTTGGCATTGCAAGAAAGTGTTCCAAGTCGGGGTCTTTTATATTACTCCTACGTACATCAACTTCGGTTAGGGTTTTCAAATTGCTCTGGTTGAGAAATTTCGTCAATTCCATAGGTCCACCGGCCCATCGATTTACCGATAATTCAAATCGTTGCAGATTGGTGCAATATTTACTAATTGAACTATACAATGCCCACTTAAAATAGGGAACGGCGCAATCAAAAGACGTAAAAATCTCAATACTTTCGACACAAGCTCCAACCCAGCGAAAATAGACTTTCAGTTCGTCATTTGAGCATTTATTCAATTGCACGAAATGATGTAACTTTAAATTTCGTGCTAATGTTTTCATACGAATCTTTTGCAATTTGGTATAGCATTGTGATAATCGAATTTGCTCTTGTATGGGAAGCTTTTTCAGAATTGCTATGTGACAGTATTCATTCAAGTCCATAAAAGTTTTCGGAGCCTGAAATTTGAATATATATAAAGATATAGTGATTAATGCATAATTTTTTATGAGTATAATATTTTAGTCTTAGTCTTTGTAATTTCATTAATGAAGAATTTTTTTCACCTCTAATGTTTAGTGTAATATGTAATGTAATGTCTAGTAAAATAGGTTAGGTTAAATGGAAGTTCTCTGAACGTCCTCGAGGGCCAAAGATTTGGTCTATTATAATGTCTTTATATTTTGTGGAAACTTCTACGCACACGAAACATATCGAAACAGTTTGTCTCCTACGAAACGGTGTCGACGGAGATTGCGGCATTCACAGAGGAAGTGATGGTTGGTCTCATTTTCTTCTTCATCTAACTTTCGTCGTGATTTCTTGTGATAGTGCCTTGCGCAGCTCTTTCTATAGCGAGGATTTCTCCTTGAGAAACACTGCAGAAATCAGGAAGTTTACAAGACTTTATGATTTTTATTGAATCGCAACCCCGCTTAAGGCATTTTGATACAGGCTCTTGTAACTCCTAAGCACGCTAATTTCTGAACTTTTACAAGCTGGTTGTTGAGCTTATATATTTGATTCCTTGGTACATTAAAATTCAAAATATTTAAGCAGCGCTCCTGTTGGAGCAAAGGGCGGAAACAAAACCTTTCCACGTATCTCGATTCAACGCCATTCTCCTGATTTCAGTCCATGTCGCCAGATTACGGCTCTCCGCATGAACATCTTCGCTATATCATCATTCGGCTTTCTCAAAGTATGTCCAATCCAGGTCCATTTTCTTCGCTTTATTGTCAATGCAATCGGGCTGCTTGATGTCAGTTGTTGAGTTTAGTGATGAGCAAAACAGTGATTTGTCAGAAAAGGTGACAGAAGAGATTGTGGTTTCTAAATCACAGTGATTTAAAAGAGTAACTGTGTTACTGCGTTCCAGTTTTTTTTTTAACTATTTTATATTCCTGCTGTTGCCAAGATTTTATTTTTAAGTATAATTCTTAGCTCTTTATTCAAATTATCGCTTTCTCAACCACTTATACAAATTCACTATAGAACGAATAGGAACGAAAAAAAAAATAATTGTCAACTTGATAAAAACTGAAATCACTGGAAGCTATTTTTGGAACTCTTTAGTGACTGTAGTGATCTGTGATTTCCCGGTCACAGTGATTAAGCCACCGATAACGAAATAACGACCATCACTAGTTGAAAAAGCTGATCTTGTTTGTTGCATTCGACTATACCAATGATCCATGGGTAGGTAAAGAACGGATGAAGGCAGTTGAAGTGTAATGAATAAGCTACCATCAAGTTTCGGGAGTTCGAAGTGCGCTCCCTTATATTTCTTTGTGAACAGAGCAAGTTCGGTTTTGGAGGGATTAACTTCTAAGCCACTTGTTTCTGCCCGCATTGAAAGCTCCTTAACTGCAGAGGATATGAGATCGCTGATTGTCGGTAAAAATCATCTGCATACGCAATTGCCTTTAATCTTTTCTTGCTCAACTACCGTAAGGATCTGGTTAACGACGAGTAACCAAAAAAGAGGTCAAATGACCCCCCTTTTGTAGTACCCCTCGTACTTTCTTTCTTACTTTCTTAGTGTCTGCCAGATCAGAGTAAGCATATTTGGTACTGGAGTGTTGGGAGACGAACACCTGAGCTCTCTAACACCGCAGGATCTGCTAAGATTTATTAATAAATCTCGTAGATTTAAGGAATAGCAAAAGGGAACACAGGATATTGTACAATGGACGTAAAACTTGTCTGAGTGCTGTATTCTTGAATACTTCTTTTGTCTATTCCAACAAAAAAAAAATACCCCTCGTGTAAACAGTTTCCTTGTTGTATTTGTTGCTATTTGGGCTATTTGTGCTACTTGGCATTTTATCAATCCAAATAATCAAACCCTCCCCTAATTTTGATCTCACTAGTGCTGCTTTTATGGACTTCATCTGCACGTTGTTAAACGCTCCCTCGATGTCCAGAAAAGCCGCTAGTGTATTGTCTCTATAGTGAAGTTTCCTCTCAGTAAAACAAGACAACTTCATGTAAAGCAGTCTCCACGGACTTACTTTGGGTGGTACATAAGTAATCATCATTTAATTGATTTCTGATATGCAGATCGATTATTCTCTCCAGTTTTCAAAAGAAAAAAGGAGAGACTGGTTGGTCTATAATCTTTTGCGGGGGAGTATACAGTTTGCTCATCTTTGAGAATGAATACTACTCTTATGTCCTTTCCGCTATCCGGCACAAAAACCAACTCAAGCCGGAGGAGAAAACTATAGCATAGAAGAATTAAGAAGGTAGATGCATTTTGACAAGTAAGAGAAACTTAAGCAATTGAGGAGACATTTGTTTTGGTACTATTCTCATTTTCGTAACAGAGTTGTATTTTCATGGTTCAATTTTTAATTTATAACAATTTACATAGTGTTGCAAGTACGTAGAGAGAATTAGTTGTTGCTTTTATATTTATTAACTCTAACCACGTTCAAAAGTTACTCTCCGTAGTTATGCAGGCTATTTGTTCTGGAACTCTAATTGACCGAGTCCTTGATTGGTAGCTGAAAGCAAAATACGTTCTTCACAACCAGAAAAGTGTGTCCCAATTATAATCGAAAGAATCTGACTAGAATTCGTCCAAGTGTTGACAGTTGTCTAATGAAATAAGAAAAAGGTTTGAAGTTAATTATACCATTAACGCCTTCAATCTTATTGAAGTGAAAAAGTGATTCTTATAGATTTTTTGACACTGAAGCTAAATCCGATGCTTCTAAGAAATCATCGCTTATGTTTTTCAAATTAAATAAAAACTAAATAATAAAAAAATAATTTGGTGGTGTAATGTAAAAAATAAAAAACAAATATTCGAGAAGAGAATAGCCGCGTGGTGACGCCGTTTTTTTTTTTAATTAAAATAACTTAAAAATAAGGATTTTATAAACTATAAATTATGATTTTTCAAATGACTTTTTTGCCTTAAAACATACACTGTCGGACAAAATAAAGTGCAAACCATTTATGCCGAAATTAGTTTGAATATTTTGTATTTAATTAATAGTTGCATCCCTGTTAAATATTATTTTCTAATTTGGGAATTCCCCAAAAGTGTTCGAATGAAAAAAATAATTATATATACTTATGATTATTCATCATCATTTTAAGTTATGCGTGCAAAGAGTAGTGTTGCCGGTTTCATTGTTGGACAAAATAAAGTGCAAAGTACAATCTTGCTGAGCAAATTAAATAATTTTTTCTACCTTTCATTAATCTACACCAAAAATATAAAGGTAATGAATTTTTATTAATTAAAATAGAGCTTACATAAAAATAATGAGAATGTGTATTAACAGATTATGAAGATTTGCAAAATGAAGCCCTTGTCGAAAGATGTCAAGGATATGCTTATTGAGGACCGTAATAATGGTAATGGATACGAAGAACTAGCTGCAAAATACAAAATACCAATATCTGGGGCCAGAAAAATTGTCGAAAAACATCGAATTTTGGGAACGACTGAAAGTTTAAAGAAATCGTGCGGAAGAAAACGTAAGACAACAGCACAAGATGACAGACAAATTTTAGTTCTGGCCAAAAAATGTCCAAGAGAAATAAAGAGTGGATATTTCTTCACTAACTGTACAAAGGAGGCTCAACGAACAAGGAATAAAGAGTTTCTATGCGAAGAAAAAGCCTCTCCTTCGACCTGCAAATATAAAGAAACGGAATCCTTCTGGAATCGTATTATATTTTGGTCTGACGAGTCTAAATTCAAATTAAAAAACTCAAAAAGACGAAAGCGAGTATGGTGTGAGCCTTCGCAGAGACTGAAGTCAAAAAATGTTGCGCACACAGTTAAACACGATGGAGGCTCTCTGATGGTGTGGGGATGTTTTTCGTCAAGTGATGTAGGACAAATCGTCAAAATAGATACTAACATGACTGGAGAGCATTATGTCAACATTTTGATGGACAACCTAGAAAGAAGTGCTAAAGAAATGTGTTTGGGTGATTTTATATTTCGACAGGATAATGATCCCAAGCACATGTGCAAGATCGCAACAAAATATTTTGCTGAAAATGAAATTGAAAAATTAGAATGGCCTCCACAATCTCCGGATCTAAATCCGATTGAGCATTTGTTAACCATTTTAGATGATAAAATCCCATTTAACTCGCGTACTAACCTAAAATCGTTTTGGGAAAGCATACAAAAGTAGTGGAAAGAAATATCGAAGGATACTTTAAAAAATTTAGCAACCAGTATTCCAAAAAGATTGGCTGAGGTAATTAGAAATAAAGGAGGCCATACTAAATACTAATTTAACCACATTGTTTTTTTTTTTTTTTTTTAATAATTGAAGTCGAACATTTTAGTTTGCACTTTATTTTGTCTAATATAATTCGACTCGACAATGATACATATACTACTTTTATCCTTGTATTATATTTCAGAGACTGAATTCCTATTTTTTTTTTTTTTAATTTATGTTAATGGAGTAAATTTCTGTTTTTTTTTTTTTTTAATAAAAAAATATGGAAAAAATTTTAAGCTACATTGAATTTTTTATTCCACTTTGCACTTTATTTTGTCCGACAGTGTAGTTGTTTTTTTGAGACCGTTTTTAAAATTAAAATGAAAAATTTCATAATTTCAGTCTGTATAAGAAAGAAAGAGACAGAATGACCCAAAAATTGAAGAAAAAAAATGTTAGCAACAGATAGAAACTTTTTCTATGTGTACTTTTTTTTTTCTTCTCTGGCAATGAGAAACCGAGCCAGTTCAATAAAGAGATTCATTCATTTAATACTAACGGTATTAAAAAGCAAAAACTGAAATACTAAAGAATTGTTTTTATAGTATTGAAAAGAAATGAGAAAATTTATACTAACAAAATAAAAAATTGTTGTTGTTGGTTTTCGTCGTTATGTGTATTTGTAAAAGAGCAATGAGTGCTCAGAGAAGAAAAAAGCACTCCGTTATTCATGTGCTATCGTCAAAAGTAGATAATGATTTTGTTGTTTTTGTTTCTCAATGGTTGAAGTCATTATAGTATAGTCAACTCTCTCTCTCTTTTTTAATTTTTTTTCTATGAAGAGATTTAAAACTGTCAAATCTTTGTTTACGTTTTATTTGTTCCCTATGTATTTGTTCTTGTGTTTTTGATATTTCTTGATTTTTATAGCAACAAAGCAGTATGTTGTTATTGTTTTATTGTACTTGTAATGCTGCTATCACCTATTACAATTCTTATATATTAATTAAAGTTTTACAAAAAATGAGAGCTCAGTCGGAATTGAAAGTGCATTTAATGAACTTTACGTTTATGAAAGTCTACGGAATAAAATATATAATAATTTATTTTTTATTTTACATAATAAATACATAAATTTTGAGTATTCATAATTAAACTTCTGAACATCTGGTGGTAAAAACTCATCACCAATGCAAACCTCTGGGCGAATTACAAGCAAACAAAAGAAGGATGGATTATGCACACCCTCCGCACAGTAATCTGTAGGCTAGTATTTCATTGCAGCGACAGCCCCCTCTTCCTCTTCTTTATTTTTTTTTTCTATGAAGAGGCTCTGAACTTTCAAATCCTTGTTTTTTCTTTTGTCTGTTCCCTACGCATTTGCTCTTGTATTTTTGGCATTCCCAGCTTTTATAGCAACAAAGCAATGTGTTGTTCCTGTCTTGTTGTAATGTTGCTATCTATCAACTGATATAATTCTGCCATATTTGGAACCCTTAAGGTAGTAGAAATCGGTAAAAGTTATTGTGATAAAATTTAATTAAAATAAAATTTCTCACAACTTTTATATTCTGCTAAGCATTTCCCGATTAGCGATTTTTTCTTCTTAATTTTCTTTTACTTTAAACATTTTTTTTTCTTTTATTAAAATGAAAATGCGTCATTTTTACTTTGGATGCTTTTTCCTCAATATGCCGACATAATTACTTACATTTCTACTGTTTCTAATTAACATGCGTTTACGAAATCTCCGAATAGATTTTAAAATTTTTCCACTCATTTTCAATTTTTTTTTTTTTTTACTTATAAGTCAAAAAACACCGAGCCGCTATTACGATTTATTCGACTGTATACAACTGCAGCAATTTACTTATTGATTAATTTATTTTATTTTTATTAGAGAAAAATAAGAATGCGTATGTATCTTTTGGTGAACATTTTCGTTTAATACTGCGTAACTTGATCTCTTGTAAAATAATCAAAAAACAATTTCCACCCTCGTATAAAATGTGTATTACTAAAAAAATTTAGGGTAGGAATGGAAAATGTTGATGTAATTTTTGGGGTAGTTTTATGTATTCACAACAAAATCTTCGTCTTATCATCAGCCTTATCTTTTTGTTTTGCTCTTCTTTATTCATTCCGAATGTCAGAAAAGTTTTTCTCTTTTTTCGTTATTTCATATTTTAGGATAATCAGTTTTTTCTATAAAAAAGAAAAATTATTTAGAAAAAAAGTAAAATTATTTAGAAAAATATTTGTGTATAAGTCATGAAAATTATAAAATAGAAAACAAAAAAAGATTATTCTGTACATTTGGAACAAAGAGTATACCACCTGTTGGTAGAATAAAGGGAACAGCTGTAAATTTTATTGTTCAACAGTTGATTTCCTTGACAATAAAAAGTCAAACCAGAAAAGCATAAAAATGTTGACAATTCAAAACAAAAAGTTTATTGATTTTTTTTTTATTAACGAATTTCAGTTTGTTAAATGTGTTGAATTTCGTTTGGTGTCAAGAGATTTCAGAATTATTGAGGGGTGAAAGTGAAGCGAAGTTGTTTTGCATGAATATGTAGATATGTACGTCAATAAGTTTACAAAATGTAGAGTAAAAACAACTGTTAAGGGAGAAGGCCACTGTGACGGCTGTAAAAATGAGTGATTTTCGAGAATTTCGGGAATTGTCAAATAAAAGGATATGGGGATCATTTTATATTCATTTTATTAAGTGCACTTTTTTATTAAAAAATATTGAATAGTTTTGAAGATATGGGCGTTGCAGTGGATCCCGAAAAAAATTTTCCCCTCCATATTCGCGTCAATTTTTCAAGAACGGATTTTTTGAAAAAAAAAAATTTTGAGTATAATTCTCGTCGTACGTAGCGTTTTTTTTCCACAAAATGGCGACTGATTGAAATTTTTTTATGTTTTCGACCTTTTTTTTTTGTTTCTAAAGAGCTTAAAAAATAGTAGAAATCAAAAATTTGAAAATCGGCTACAAACGATTAAAAAAAATTTAAAATTGGTTAGTATTTGATCGCGTTATCGAAGCGACCAGTTCGAAAAAAGTCATTTCGAGAAAAACGCATTAAAGTTTTCAGTCCATCAAGTTTTCTGTCTACTTACTCACACTCAAACAATTTTTGGAATTTTGATTTGAAATTTTGTACACATATTTTTGAATATATAAACTTTAATTCGAGATAAAAAAAAACCTGACCTGTCACAGTGACCTTCCCCCTTAAGCAAATACCAGTAAATTAAAATATAGAAATCATTTTGAAAATTAATCATTTAGAAAATGTACTTAGATCACATTATTAGGTTATTGACATATGTAAAGCAAAAACCAAAATGAGTGGCGGTGCATTATAAAAAAACTTATTGCTGTACCTCTCTAAAACTTAACTTATTTTATGTTGGTTCCCAAAATATTTCCGCTCTTGCGTTTAATGTTTGTGCATTGCATTATAAGTTGTTGAGGAGGGCATCAAACGTGATCAATCGATTGTTGTTGTTGCTCAAATGCATTAGAACATGACAGAATTACATTACCATATAGAAGTTGTTGTTGCTAAAATGCAATGTGCGGTATTATTGTTGTTGGGGAAATCCAGTAAATGGAGCCCATAGCAATATATTTTAACAACTTAACTGAAATTACTTGATGCATGTGCTTAGCCAAAACTTAGCAAGTGGGTGCAGCGAGCTAGTGTCACAATATCATGTGGAAAATGGAACAGATTCATCTGCCCCATTAACTCGTACAACAAACCCCATTTTTTGTATGGTGCTCGATGCACTTTAATATGCATATATTGTTACGTCAAAACGGATACAATATACATATATAATAAAAGATTTTACAAAAAAATCCGATGTGTTAAAGAAAATCAGCAAATCCTATTGAGCTCAGTGAGTTTGAGTTATATAAAAAAATATATCATACATCTCTTAGTAGTCCAGTCATTATAAAGATTTACATCATAAAAATTCTGAACTGAGATTTTTCTTCAGTATTTGTTAGTGGGGGTATGATAGATTCAAAAACCACAAAAATCAGTTCTGGGGTTGCAGAGCGACCTCCTCCCTCTTTGCGAAATCCCCTCTTTGGTGAAAAAAACCTTTTTTTTTAGCAATAACTGGTTAACCGTTGGAGATATCCAAAAAATACTTGCCACAAAAAAAAAAAGCTTAAGTGATTTCCTAAAAAAAAGGTCTTAAGTAATTTTTTTATATGTGTCATAATTTTAGAGATATTCAATATTTAAGAAATTGCAAATTCAGTACTTTGGATGTACTGTGGATGCGCACGCATTTTTGTTTATTAGAATTTTTGAGTGCGGAGCTTATAGGAAAAATTAAATTACACGAAAACCAAACAAGCTAGGAAGAAAAATTAAAAAGGGTTTTGAAGAGGATATAAACTTCAAGATCCTCTGCCATTTTCATTGACAACGGATAATTTTCTGTACACAAAAATAACAATATAGGTTAGTTGCCTGTTGGTTTTTACTACTTTTACTATTTGCATGCCTAATAAAAATAACTGGTTTCACTATATGTTATAAATGTATTATCTTTTAGTTGAAGACATTACTTTTGAAAATCCTGTAATTTAAGTATGTACTTTCAAAAAATTCCACATATTTCGTATTAGCTTTCGCTAACTATTGCATAGCTTTTTTTCGTCCAATATTTTTTTTAAGTGATATGCTCAAATAAAAGCACTTACAGAGAGTGAACACTCTAATTTTAAATATGAAAAGAGAGTTTTCAGAGATGGCTTCAGCTTATTAAATTCACCATACTATGCTTCAAATCAGTGTTGATATTTCAATTTTCAATTTTTTGGAAAGGGCCTAAATTATGTAAAAATTTTACCTTTTTGAGTCTGATTGTACCTACAATTCAAATACGTTGAGCTCAATATCATTCTCCGTTTTGCTTCAACACGACGCATTTAATGTAAAATTTTTTAATTTATTTTCTGCGTTTTCACATAACAATATACATTTCTGGATATGCATAAAACAAAACTATAGCATAGCTAAAACTGTGATAGTTGTATCAAAAGTTATGAATTTTGAAATGAAGTGAAAAATGGCAATGAAAATCGGTTCGAAACGCAATGTTCGCAAGTCCAGTAACTTGCAGTCATTCCTGCGCATGCCAAGTGAACAGCAGGTTGCAATCGATGGTATTTTGGTGGCTGATCTTTTTTCGCATATTTCTTTTAAAAATGATACAGAAATCGATGTCTTTTTCCACGTCACAATCGGTTGAAGACGGTTGTTTCTTTTGTGGTGTAATCGATTTGCCACGACCCTTTTGCTTTTTCAACGATACTTCGTCGCCTTGCTTCTTTAATCTCTTTTGTTTCTTATTAGTCTTCTCACGAAGCTCACTTACAAACTTTGTCGATGTCAATACGGCGGATTTCATTACCTTAAGGCCACAATTCGGTTTCTTAGCTGACGTGCCAAGTTTCAATGTTCCAACAGCCTTCAATGCATCTCGAAAATCTTCAGCCGAAAGGACAGAAGCCGATCCAACAATCGTTGAAGTTGCACCTCTTTTTGAAGGTTCCGATGTTGTCACTTCTTCATGTGCAACGGTTGGTGTGTCATCGCCAGACACAATAATATGACGCTGGTTATTGGAATTCTCTTCATCATCGTCACACACACTTTCGCCACTCAGTTGTGTAGCGACAAAGTCGACTTCCATGAAGACATGTTGATCGAATGGATGATATTTTTCGGCGTGACAGTAGAATAGAGGCATTGATCTGCAATAAGTGACACATGATGCAAATCAAAAATTATATGCATCGAATACACGAAGTTAGCTTGTCAACAATTTACTTACTTAGTTGGCTTTACAACCGATGATCGGTCTTGGCCGCTTCTATAAAGCCTCGCCAGTCGCTTCTGCAATGCGCGCCAGTTAGTAAGGCCAAGTGCAGACAGGTCCCCCTGTACCTGATCAACAACTGAGTGGTCCGTAATTCCCCGAAAGCTTATTTTTACAATATGGCAGCATATGAGTAACACAATGCAGATGTCATGCAAAATTTCTTGTCTGTGTCGAAGGCTTAAGGTTTCGCGAATATTATAAACATATTCACCTGAGTTTGTTCTCGAAAAATGTAATAAAATTAAACGAAACACAAAGTGAAAAAAAAAATTATCGAAGTATCACATTTCTATTTGCTATCGACGTGAGGTAAGAGTGCCTGTATACAAGTTGAGTACTGGCGGAAAAATGAGTTTAACATGATGCGATCTGATGACAGTTATTAGTAGAGGAAAAATATAACGCTGGCCCGCAATTTCCTGTGGTCCACAATACCTCAGTTTCCCCTACATATAAAATTATGAAAAATGTATATAAAAAATACACAAACTTCACAAAATAAACAAACAAAATAAATTAGGTGATTCACATTACCAATTTTATAAAAGAAAATATTTAAGTATACAATAGGAATATAGCGCACGGTGTGCCTGAAGTATATATATATATACGTATGCAAAACTAAATCAGATGCTCTGCACTCGAAGTTTTCTTCCGCAGACAATTTTGACAGACAAACAACGCTGACGCTCCAGTTTAGGTATAGCTGTTAGTAGCATCGCAGTAAGAACACATACAGTCCGATTTTTTTAACAAGTTTAAAAATTCCAAATTGTACCTAAAATACTTCAATAGGGCCGAAAGTACCTTGAAGATCAAAAAGGGCGGAAAAGAGTACAATTGCACCTTAAATATCAAACCCTGTTTCATATTATAGTCTTGGTTCTCAAAAGTGGAGTAGCTCTCACAGAGCAACAATGTTCTCTTCTTCTTTGTTATTGTTTATTTATCAGTGTGTTAGTTTTTGTTTTGTTGGGAGAAATTTCTTTATACGTTTGTGTGAGTGTGTTAACATGCGGGATTACCTGGCAGCTACTCTTCGGCTCTACATCTTGACTACTTTGACTATACGAATGCTATGTTGGATGCCTAAGAGCTTCTTGCAACTTAATTTGGTTAAATAATTTTTCATTATGAAAGTTGTATTGAGTTTTAAAAAGTGCAATTAAAAAACAAAACCAAAAAAAAAAAAAGAAACAAAACAGAAAATCAAAGAAATCTAAAGAAAATGAAATACCAAGAAAAACGGCAGTGGAAAATGTCTGAGAGTGCAACAAAAAGTAATGAGTAACAAAAACAAAACAATAAAGAGATTTTTTTTTTTTTGCTTTGAGTTTGTTTAATATTTTACAAAAGATTCTTATATAGTTACCTACAGCTGTTGTTGTTGTTTCATACAGCCCCGTAAAGTTATTTAATTTTTATTGTTTTGTTTTTTTTTGCTGCAAAATTATTTTCTGAGAGGGGGGAGCACATTAGCTATTTATATGTGTGAGAGGGGGAACATGAAGAAGAGCGCATCCGTCGCACAGTAGCACGTTTTCATAGGGAACAAAAATGAAAGAAATTCTGAGAGAGAACAATAAACTTTAGCACAATTGTTTATGAAATAAATATCCAATATTTTTGGCTGGATTGGATAAGAAAAATGCGCACTGCTTATATAATTGTATCGACTAGGCACATAGACTCCGATCCTTTCTACGAAGTCTGCAGTTTTAGACCTCTAGTAAACTATATGTATATCAGTTAGGTTGATTAGGTTGGAGTGGCTGTCGAGAGACACACTTTGTCCTGAACTGTCCATTGTGATACCATATAGTTGGACCTATAGTTTAACAATTTTTTATCGGCTTGTTGATTTTGCCATTACCAACCAATGTGTATACTTGTACACTATCTTATAATTCTCATATACTATATATTGATAGTGAATATAAGAAAGTTATATAGAAAATTAACTACCAGACGAAGACGGGGAAATCGAACCCGAACTTCCCGGATGAAAGTCTAGTGCACTACCCACTACACTATCGAGGTTGTCATGTATATAAGTTAGTTTTGTCCAATTAATAGAGTGTCGTCCATGCATGATTGATGACGAGACGAGAACTCACATTCTATGTGAATGCCCAGCTCTGCCTCAGTACAGAACGGGAATTTTAAACAAGTCGTTTTTCAATAAGATCCTTTACTAAAAAAAAGGCTAGAAGCCTTCATTAGGATAGCAGAACCTCTTTACCTCCTAATTGAGGTTGGGACGATAGATATTTTAGTGCCTGACCTATTGGTGCTTCTCAATTAACTAATAATAATAGCTATCGATATTATAATGACTTTTGAAAATAAATATGGTTACCATTGGAGTAATAGGTATGATGCTTTCTGACCGTTGAATAAACGTCACTGAAAAAATTGAGAAAAATTAAAAAGGATGAAACATGACTCAGTTAAGTAAGTTATATTTCCAAAAATATAAACTAAAATATTTTATTGCTTAAGATCCTTTTATTATTTAAAGTTTAACCTTCAATCTTGCATCATAATATAATTTAAATCAAGACCTTGGTTTTTGAACTTTACACCATCACAACTGCGATACTGTACGTCGTCATAACAATGAGAAGTTGTGAGCAAATAGGAAGAATTAGTGATGATATTGCTGGTACATTTGACTTTTTTGGTGCATCTACAGTGACATTTTTGATACAATTTTGTTACAATTCAACATTGAGCTTATTATAAAATTGGAATTTAAGAATATGACATAAAATATTTGCCTACTTATTCATTTTAACTAAATTGTAGTAAGGTTTTCTATATAATATAGATCATCATTGTTCAAACTGAAATAATACAAAAGGTAAGCAATTTTATTTGCGTGCAACAATATGTGTGATCTTTCCATAACATTCCTTTTTAATAAAAAAAAATGGAAGCGTTGAAATGCTGATAATTGATTGGAACATATTTTTTACCTTTTAGTACAAAATCAAAGAAATATGTAAGAAAAAATGTATCATCCCTGTTCAGCATTGGCTTAGCTGAAACAGCAACCACTTGTTGCTCATACACACACACAAACATCTTTTCATGTTCTTTCTCGAATTTTTTTTTCTCTTTACTTCTTACAATTAATTAATTTGTTTTTGTTTTTTAATTTGTTGAATTTTAAATAAAGTTTTGTTTAAGAATACATAAATTAATTTTGTTTTGTATTTTGCGGAAATTTAATTTAAAAACTATTATTTTTCTTTTTTGTTTGTTTTACTTTTATGAAAAGTTTTTTTACTTTGATGAAAAGTTATGATGAAAAGAAAACTGTCGCATGCGATAAATTATGTTACCGTAGTACATGAATAGTGCGTATGTGTGTGTATGGGAGAGAGAGAGAGAGAGAGAGAGAGAGAGAGAGGAACAGAGAGTGTGACTACATGGGAGTTATACATTTGCGAGTTAAAAATATTCAAGGCGTATCCACCTACTACTACTACCGCAACTGCATTCTCTTCTCGTTTTTTCATATGAAGTTTTTCGCTCTCTCAAATTAAGAGCGTAAAAACTTCAAATAAAAAAATAATGGATGCGTGCAAGGCACGCAAGATATTTGATGTGTAAACAGTTAAGTCAATTGAATGCCATATACATAAGCTTAGATATGTATAGCCATATATAGGGATTTGATGTATAAGCTATATGCTTAGGTAAATAATTCAAATTAAAGCAATTCTTTTACAAACCTAAAAATTTATTAGATATCATTATCTTTTATATATAATAGCCCAATTCACTATAAATTGCAAATGGTCTTGTATCATTGCAAATGCAAATTTTTATTCCATATCGCATATATTTATTGTTGTGATAGCAGAAATATTTTGCATTTGGACCAAATCGTGAATAGGGCTGATATGTTGTAGTTGCATTATTTTTATTTTACTCAATGCATCGGGCACGATATGCTCGCATATACGCAGCTGCAATTGTTTTTCTTCCTGTCAATTTGATGTGAAAATTTTAAATAACGTCGCCTGAGAAGTGATTTGGCGTATAGGTATATGAATTTGTACACACATGCGTCAAATCAATTCTCAGGCGACGATAAGTGCTTTCCGCATTTAACCTTAGAAAGGCAACAGGGGTGACCAGTCACCCCACTACTTTTTAAAAGCACCGCAAAGAGATTTGCCTTAACTGCGTTTAATAAAAATAAGAAACATTTTTATTGAAGCAAATACGTGATTTTATAATAAATAAGTTTGAAATTTTTTGTTTAACATTTTTGCTATTTACATAGATAAAAAAGTGTTGCCTTTCTAAGGTTAATATACAAAGCAAAGTTTTTATAATGCCTTTACAGTCAATTTGAATGCCTGTGGAATTATAAAAACCCAAACTATAAAAGAGGTGGCTTAGAAAAACATTTGCAAAATTATTAATATGCCTTCCATTTTCTCATAAAATATCCTTAAAAAGATGTACTTCCAAATTATGTAGCTCCCTTGATTGAAGCTGTGGATTCATCAAAAAACGTCGCTTTCTTCTCGATTCCTCCTCATTCATTAAATCTTTTAAATTTTGTTATGCCATCTTACGTAACTACGAGATAATTGCATACTAAAAAAATAACAAATCGTTAATGTAGACGTAAATTCCGCTAAATTAAACTTTTAAATTTTGGAGGAAACCTCCTAACCTGGTAGCACTGATTAACACCCAATATCAGGGCAACCATAACTGGCGATTTATTACTGAAATGGCGACTTTAGATGATTGCTGGCGATATACATTTTAGTTTGGCGATGGGGATATACTTTGGAGTTGTTTTAATTCACTGTTTAATTTAACCTTCTTTCTATCATTATCACTAAATTTTTTTAATACGTTTATTGAAACCTAGATTCTTTATTAAGTACTTATTATTTTGTATTGTTTTTATATTTTAAAAAATATTTAATTTTAATTCAATCTAACAAACCGAATGCAAAACCTATCAAACGCTTGTGTTTGCTACGGCGACTTCTCTGCTTGCTTGGTATAGTCGATCTCCACACGTTTAACACCAACAAATAATTCTGCCACGAATAAATACACACATTTTGTTTTCGTATGTGCATATATGTGTGAGTAAATTAATTTAATTGATCGAAACATAAAAAAACAAACTCCGCTCGTAGTTTAATTTCTCCTTCTCTTCTTCTCTTCTCTTTGTTGTTTAGAGTAGCACAGTCATGCCGCACAGTAGTGTGAGCGAGAGGGGAACTGGACGTTACAGTTATCTTACATCTTACGATACAGTTATTCTTACATTTTACACATTTGAAATTTTGCCCATACCGTGAGCTAAAATGTTTACACATCAAAAATTGATAGTGTAAGAACTTTGAAGTTAAAAAAAAACCAACCATGCACTTCATCTCCAACTAATTATCAAATGCGATGCCAATTAAGATTGGAACTGAAATAGAAAGCCTGAGATACAATACCAAAACCTTATTTTCCATGAGCACTTGCTTCAGTGTTTTCCAGACTATATCATCTATCATTGCCGCCTGCACTAGAATTAGTTTAAGCAAGGGTCTTGAGAAAATCTCAAATTGACATATTTGTTTTTGTAAATGGTCGTCGTGAGTAGTGGTTACTACACCTATCCTGGTTGCAATGTCTGCCTATGGGAACAGTCTGGATACAATGGATGAACACTTACAAGGAAAGTGTATTAAATTTTACAGTTATTTTATTATATAAAATTTGTAATATTTTTTCTTTATATATAATATGTAAAATTCCATTGTTTTTAAGCTTTCAATTTTCAAAATATACATGAAGGTATAAAAATATAATAAAATATAACAGCAACAAAAATACTATTATTCCATTTACATTCATTTGAATACACATTCAAGGTTCTATTCGTTTATATATACACACATACACACATAAATGCATCATCTGTGTCTCACACTCTGCAATGGCAACGATGTGCAAATGTTTGTTAACAAAAAATATTTGTACAGCTGATGCATATTTTTAGGAGCTTTCTTTTTGAGGTTTTTATGTTAGTTACATTGTAAATATTTTCTATAATACTGATTTGTTGTTCCTGTAATAAATATTAGTTTTCATGTGTGCTGCTAACTACTCGGAGGTACATATTTATGTATGCATAGATGTATGAAAAAAGTTTAATTTTTTTTAATTCAAGTTTTATTATGTAAGCAAGCTGGTGATTAATTATGCAACTATAAATATACCCATTGGTATAAACAAGATAGCTTTTAGATAATGTCTCAACGACGGATCTTAGAATCAACTATGCTTCTGCATTTCTCCGCAGGTCTTTTGTGACAATTTTTCCCCCTTGCAATATATCTCGTCTTTTTTTTATAACCCAACAGCCCCTGAGGAGCATAGTTTGAGCTTTTCGTATTTATGCCGTCTAGAAATATTCAATCTAACACCCTAACCACTCCATGGCGAATACTTCACCTGAAATTACCACTTGAAAGTCTCATGCAAAGCAAATTTATTTGACTTTTAAGTCCATGACTAAGTGCCAAGAATCAATTTGTCTTCATTCGAGTGCATAGTTTATTTAAAAGGGTAATTAAAATTGCCTTTGAATCAAATAACAAATCCACAAGTCACAGATTTGCGGTTAATCCTCAAGCCTTCCCCCTTCCCCCTCCTTACCAAACAAAAATCTTAAGGGACGAACAAATCAAAACCCACCAGGATCTCTGGATCCGCTAGTGCATTCCAAAAGATCCATTGAAAAATCAACTCCACCATTCAAATTACTTGCTGCCAGACAGAGGTGTTCATTCCCATCAGTGATGGGACTTTTGCACAATTGTGGTAATTCTAACACATTTTTCCAAAAACTTTGATTTCCAACACTTTTAGCACCGATGGTTCCAAATCTAGCACATTTTCTTTTTTTAATCTTATTTCTTGCAATTTCAAAACTTTTGTGAATGGCAATTTTATTATGTTAAAGTAGTATCGTTTTTGTCATTAGTTGCGTTTTATTCACTACTTGCTTCTATTTATGTATAACTAGTAGCGATAATTGTATGAGAAAACAGCAACAAGGCCGCAGAGATACCACGTATAATTATGTTATGTATACATAACAAGTTGTTTAATTAACTCTTTCATACCCAATGTTGCGTATATGCAACATTCGCTTTAATGTGGCTTAACAGATATTACTATTAACGCTATTTGTATTCTGTTCTGTTAGGAATTTTTTTATAATGTTTTGTCTTTGAAGTCGGGCAAAAAAACCTAAGTGCAAAATTTTTTAGTAAAATCTTTTGCACTATTTTTTTTAAAAATAATGCATTAAACTAAAAAATTATAAAAGATAAGAGAATATGAAAATCAAAAAATTGGAGAAAAGGAGTTATCCAGCTTCATAGCTATGTTTTTTAACCTTTAATAAAGGACAAACATATCAATGTAGAAGCAAGAAATTTGGTATCAAGACTGTGGAAGACCTAAGTAACCATAATTTCACAACAAAAGGTTTCTCTCAAGCTCCATTATAATTCGGGCGCCAAAGAGTTAACTACATCCAATTCCATTGTGAACTGCCATAAGTGAAATGAAGAGACTTAACAACTTGGTAATTTTATTCGCATACGTTAAACTAGCTGGCGAATAAAACGCAGCTATTATTTGTCATTACAGATAATCTCGTTAAACATTTGTAAAACAACAGGTTTGTAGATGAAGAATTTATATTAATTTGAGCCATGTTATTGACTTATGTTGAGTCTCACAGTAATCTGTTAATAAAATTGATACATTGTGCTTAATTTGAAACTTAGCACATTTTTCCACAATCTAGCACAATTTTGCATCCAAATCTAGCACTGTTAAAAAAAATTTAGTCCCATCACTGATTCCCATGCAAGAATGTAAGACTAAAACTCTCTCTCTCTCCAATTTCGCTTCTGTGTTCATGTAATCTGAGATAAATTTATTAAATCAATAAACGTTGAATACTTCCATTTCTCTCTCCCGCTCTCTCATTTTATATTCAAAAATTTTACCGCGTTGCCAAAATAAAATTAACGGCACAATGCTCTCTTTTTTAATCTCTCATTTTATATTCAAAAACAAAGAACTGTCACTAACCAGTGTTGCCAAAACTATTTGGCTGTTTTTCATTAAAATTCCAAAACAAAAATTCAATTTTTAATTAAGAATTTACCACTTTTGTTGATGTTGATTACGCAAAAAATAATATTAAGTGGCGTTCGCGAGAATCAGATTAAGGCTGTTGGGTAGTGATGTCTGGAGTATGAATAATGTCCATACTCTCCCTCTTCCTGTGAAACAAAGAAGTTCGAGGTTGAGAGATCCCAGACCTTTCGTCTTCCCATTTATCCCTACATAACTTTCCTGTCTCTTTACTCTTTTCTACTGGTTCTATCCTTGTGTATGGCCCTCGTGACTGAGTGCTTTGGTTTAGTCCAGCCCACTCACAACTCTAAACTCTAAGAGTTTGGTTATGGTAGCTCAGAATTCAATTTGGAATTCATTTAAAAGACTTTGAATTATACTAATAGATATATTAGTGGCTTTCTGCTTCGGTTTTTGTTGAGCTGTTTCAAGTGTAATCGTAGAATTGGTTTCCAAAACTTATGCTATCACCGAATCCTGCTGCTTTGATGTTGCTTTAGAAGCACAATGATTTCATTCTTTGGTGAGTCGTCAACATTCTGGTGTCTTAAAAAAAGTTGGTTCCATTTCTTTACGAATGCGTTTAACTTCTCAAGATATTTGCAGCACCTTCCTTGGACATTTTGTATTCCTTTGGATGTGAGATTTTTTTTTTTCGGCATAACTTTTTTCCCTTTTGTTATTGAAAACTGATTAAAAATTACATTTTTTAGGGAAATTTCCCTCAATTTGGCAACAGTTCTCTCAACTATTTAAAACCAGCAATACAATGCTCACTCCATCTCTCCACCAATTCTTAACTTAAGTTCATGTTTTTGAATAATTTTTATATATTAATGTTAATATAAATATTTTACAAACACATTTTTCTAGTTTTATAAAACTATTATTACATTTTTTTTATTGCCAAGGAGCCAAGGATTGCATACATTTTTTAGAGAAAAACAGGATAACATTGTAAATTTTATTTGCAAAATAAAATTACAGTTTAATTTAACTTTTTTTTTTTTGCAAATTAAATTCTAAATACTTTTACATTTTTTCCCATTTTTTTTTTTTTTTTTACATTACGTTGCATTGAATTGCTCTGCTTTCCAAACAGAAAAGGCCAAACGTAAAAGCTTTTAAATACTTTTCGAAACCAATACAGCTACTTTAATTTAAGCAACAACAACAGCGGGAACAACAAAGTAAATAGAAAAAGTGAGCGAAGGAAAACGGTGAAGAAAGAAATAGAGGAGACTCCAATTCAAAGAAATCTGAGGCATTCGTTCTCTTTTAATGAACACAATAGTGTGAGAGAGAAGAGAGTACATAAGTAATTTTTAACGCAACCCTAAAAATATGCAAAACTTTCTGAGTTTCAAGTTGATTTAATTTTATGAACTTTTAGATTTGCATCAATGGCGACGACGACCAAGGCGAAAACGATGACGACAGCCAACAAGGCGAGAATGTTTCTAAAGACCGAAGAAAGTGAAGTGTACGGAGTAGAAGAGCAAAAGTTGAAGATCCAGAAGAAGAAGAAGGCAACGTAGAAAACTTAGAAGCCAAAGTTTGAGGCATAAAATCAGCAGAAGCTGAAGCATAAGTAGAAGAAGAATTTGTGTACTAATAAAAGTAGACAAACTCTTTTGTTAACGCTTCAGAAGCATATCCACAAGTGTGTAGACGCACACACACACACACACTCACACGCAGAAATAGAAGTGCAGCAGTCAAAAGTAAAAACAACAAAAACAAACTGACAAAGCTTCATACTTAGCACGGAAAACTAAACAGCAAGAACAACAAAAACAGAAAGAGTAAAGTAAAATGAAGCAAAATAACAAAAAAACTAAAATCAGAAAGCAAAAAGCAATCATGAAATTTGTCCCACGGGCATTTTTCAGCTGGGCCAAGCGAGAAGCAATTGCAGAAGTTTTAAATAAATTTAGATGACAGGATAACGACACTGGCAGAGGCAGACGGACAGCTAGACAGACAGGCCAGCAGAAAGATATAGCCAGAGAGGGCGAGACTAAGGGAGGTAGAGAGATGGAAAATCACTATACACACACACACACACTTAGTTATAGCTTCCACCCATAAAATACGAAGCAAAAACAAAAAATAATAGGAATTGCCCAACATTGTAGAAAATTGTGAAATGAAAAATGAAAATTCAATTTGCAATGACTATGATGTTGATGCTGATAGCAGATTTCAAAAGCGCATAAGCGTCGCGTGCGTTTATTCCAATGAAATCTGTGTAGCACACATACCCGCTGATGAAATTAAAATGAACGCTAACGTTGCTGTAGTTGACGTTGATGATGGCAACACGGTGAAGTTGATGATATTGGGTGTTCATAATTATGATGCTACTGATGTTACTAATGCTCCTGATCCTGATGACCCTCCTCTCTTAACTACGTAAAACAAAATTACTTTGTGTAAAACAGCGACAGCGCACGTTCAATTTGGCGTTTTGAATTTATTTTATTTGCAACTTTTGCTATAAATTTGTTCCTTTTTGTCAACAAATTTTTAGCTTAAATTAATTTGAATTGATACACAAAAGTTTTATTTTTTATTTGTTTAATTTTGAATAATGTAAATTTAATTATTAGAAAAATTCGAACAAAAGTTACGTTGTGACTTTTGTACATCAGCAGACGATGGAAATCATGAAAATGCAATAATTCGTCAATCACGTTATACGATTTCGAAAAAAAAAAAAAAAAAACTCAGTGTAGTGAAGAACTTGGTATATTTACTTTAGCCAATAGAGGGGAGGATTCTGCATAATTTTTAGGTGGTCTAGTTAGTCTAATGTAATCTTATATTCCTTCAGGAACTTTCACTTTTTGTTTATCTATTCTAACCAGCATTTTATTTCCGCATTCTGAATGTCAAGCCTTGAGTTAGTTTTTTGACAAAGCAGCTGAATCTCATGTTTATTGTTCAGCCAGAACTTTTCCAGATATAAAGTATAAGTATACAGCTCAGCGTTTGCTGAAGGTTTTTGAAGGATTGCCCTATCCTCTTTCTTTCTCTTTCTCTATGCATCATTCTCCAAGACTTTTTATAGAAAAAGGCAGACTAAATTTAGACGAAATTCAAACCATATTCAGACCATAATTTAGAACTAAATTTTGACCAGAATTCAGAAAAAAAATACGAAAAAATTTAAGAGTAAAGCTAAGACCAAATTTAAACCAAAATCAGGGCAGATTCTGGTCAAATTCAAACAAAAGGTCAGACCAAATTGAGACCAAACATCAGACCACAAATCAGGCCCAAATTCAGACCAACTTTAAATCAGAAAATCAAAAAATTTTCAAAATACAAAAAATTTACAAATTGAGCTATATTTCAACTAGTAAATTAACTTTTAATGAAGCCATGTCGAGTAAAATCAAGTTCACCTTTGACAAATGTCGCCTAAAAGTTGCAAAATAAAAAAGCATATGTTGAAAAAATTGCCTTAAATTAGTAAAACTTACCAATTTAGAAGTAACTACTAACTATTAACATTTTTTCCCTTCTTAATCGCTTGCGTCAAAATTGTTGATTTATATCAATATGTAATGCAGGTGTCCCCCGTAAAACACGATAGTTAGGTTCCAAAAAACTGGAAAATCCTAACAGTTGAATGTCACAATGAAGATATGAAATACTTTGGCAAAATGTATGGAGCAAATAAGCCATCTAGTGTATATATATGTATGTACATTTATAAATTAATATTGATACATATTTGATTGTAAATGAATTTACAATTTGTCTATTTTATTTCCGGTTTGTAAATATTATAAAATTTATGCTGCTCTATAAATTTAAATTTCAAATAAGAGAATAATAATTTAAAATAATTTTGTATACAAATAAAATGTGAATAAATCCGTGCTGACCACGACATAGTACGCGGAAAAACGAGCAGAAAAAACTTGACACAGAAATTTACAAACACAATTTTCATAATCGATCATTCTGCATGTGTGGGTGGACATTACCGGTATAAACCAAATTTGGCATACATATACATATATGTATGTATATATAAATTTTTAAATGTTATCACATAATATTAAATTAAGCCTACATTTAGCAGTATGCACAAAATAGCAATACTTATCTTTAAAAATTAATTTCAATTTTCAACAATAAATTAACAATAAATATGTTTTGTTTATTTGCCGACAAAATCGCTTAAAGCAATCAACAAAAAAAAAAATAAAAAGCTATAAATTGGCAATTGTAATTATTTTTGCCAATTTTCTATACACCTACACATATGTACATTTAAAAATATACATGTGAAAAATAGAAAAAGCCTATAAAAAAAAATAAAAAAAAAACAAAGTGGGGAAAAAAATCGATAAAAAATATTTTAAAATTCAAAGCATAACCACATGTTAATAATTTCGTATTTATTGTCTTTTAACATTCGTTTCCGCTACAACCATCCATACATTATTATTCAATCTATCTATTATATCTATTTATTTTTGTATTGTTTTATTTTCACATGCTACTCCTGCTTACTTACTTACTTGCCCACCATTCTTCCTATTTTATTTAATTCAATTTAAGTTAATCAAAGTTAAATATGCGTGCAAATTTGTTACCATAAGCTGGATTTGCATGTATTTATTGTTTTGTGTTTATGCGGTTTTGTGTGTGTGTGTGTGTTTGTGTGAATTATTAAACTTTATTTATTATTAAATTTGTGGCTTATTCTTAAAAACCCACTTAAATATACTAGAAAAATGGTTTGTTTTTGCTATTCGAATATTAAAAATATTAAATTGTTAGAAAATTACTTTAAAGCTTGTTGATTTTATAACTACATAGTTGTAAGTGTGGTTGGCGTTTTCCAATATTAATCGAAAATATTCATGTTTGTCTGGTTTTTTATTTTAGTTTAGCTTAAAGGATATTAGTGTATATGTTTGTTTTGGGTTTTTTAGAAATTAATTTAAAATACTACATAGCTGAAAGTGGAAGTTGATTTTAAATGGTTGGGTTTGTGATAGAATTATTATTCTCTCGTTGTTGACCGCGTTGGCGTAGCGGGAGGGCTTGAGTAGGGTAGCACTTAACATGCATATGTTACATAGGCTTGATATTTAGATCCGAAAACTAAGCAACAACAGAGGAGCCAACCTCTTTAAAAACCCGCTGGGTTAGAGTAAGGTGTAATACTAGAGCCAGGCTAAAAACTAGCCCAGTCTCGAACGGAAAGCTTCAGTTCTATCTAGTCTTACCTGTGTACACAGACCTCTGTGCGGGGGATCACTATTGTTCGACAACCATGGGAACAAAAATTAGTTCTTATAACGATAAAAATAGAGGAGAAGGTAATATGACCCCCCAGTTTGATTTAGAGACTGATTTTTTCCACTATCTGATAAAGTAGCAGTGAGGCAATTTTCCACAGCAATTTGCCTTGCACGGCCACGTCCAACTCTAACTCCAAGTCCAAGTCCAAGTACAAGTACAAGTCCAAGTACAAGTACAAGTACAAGTACAAGTACAGTACAAGTACAAGTACAAGTACAAGTACAAGTACAAGTACAAGTACAAGTACAAGTACAAGTACAAGTACAAGTACAAGTACAAGTACAAGTACAAGTACAAGTACAAGTACAAGTACAAGTACAAGTACAAGTACAAGTACAAGTACAAGTACAAGTACAAGTACAAGTACAAGTACAAGTACAAGTACAAGTACAAGTACAAGTACAAGTACAAGTACAAGTACAAGTACAAGTACAAGTACAAGTACAAGTACAAGTACAAGTACAAGTACAAGTACAAGTACAAGTACAAGTACAAGTACAAGTACAAGTACAAGTACAAGTACAAGTACAAGTACAAGTACAAGTACAAGTACAAGTACAAGTAAACGCCAAACCACTTCCCTGACTTCGATCAAAGGGCGGGGGTGGTACCTGCTTTAGAAATTATGCAGCAGCTCGAATCAGGTTACTGTAGCAGGACCTGAAAAACATGTCCGCGCTTCCAAACAGGCGTACTATGATAGAAAAGCGTCCAAAAGGGTCATGTCAAGATACAAGGCTTTGCCAGCAGACCAGCTCACCGAGGAGCAGACCAGCTCACCGAAGAGCAGACCAAATCGGTAGAGTAGGCGAAAGGGGTGCTATCCAGCTTGGACAAAACCAGCGGATACTGCACCTAAAAGGCAATGGTCTGCGGAACAGACAGGGGAAGGATCGCCAAAAAAATAAAGATAACAGCTCATAAATACCAATCGTTTTGTGATGCTGTAAAAGAGAGCGGTGAGGTACTAGCCGTCATTGACAGAAATGAGGAGGAAGGGGCCATCTCCAAAGATAAAACGAGGTAGAGCAAGCAATTGTGGATATCTATCTCTAGGTCTTGGAGAAAAACAAAGCAGCTAGCGTGAGCAAACATAACGATGGGGATAAAGGGTTGTCGAGCAGTCACGTTTCAACCAAGTCAGAGCTGCTAATTGGCATAGAGCTGCTCTTTTACGATGAAGCTCTTCTCGTGGATTACACCGAAGGTGAGAATGACGCTGATGTAACGATGGTGGAGGTGGGAAGGTCTAGTTCTCACGAAACTGCTCCAGATCAATCGAAGAAGCCAAAAGACATAGTTCAAGAACTCAGCTTACAAATGCGCTCACAAAGCCACTTGGTTTTTCTGGGCTTACATTAAACTCTTTGGAAAGACCTAGATTTTACTCCCTAAGATGATTTTCTGGCTACATACTATAATAGTTAAACCAATCACAGCATATGCTGTGGAAGTGTGGTGACCCAAAGTCAAGCACGGCTCGGCAATCAGCAAACATAGCAAGCTCCAAAAACTTGCCTGTTCTACTCCCAGTTTTGCAATTGAGATGATGGACATTGCACATCAGCTTATCTTCATAAAAAAGACAGCTGTAATTAGAGCTTCGAGGTTACAAGTTTAATTTGAGAATTTTTAATAAAATTCCTAATACTATTATCTGCTCTGTGACAAATTTTATGACTAGGGATCTAAGTTTCAGCCGGAAATTTCATTTTCATTTACAAGCACCGATCCATTTGGTGGACTAGCTCAAAATCAATTAAAGAGGCGTTGACGAGGGAGTAATGGCTATCTCTTTGGCATCTCGTTCCAGATCTTAGACAAGCCAAGGAGCTGGACCCTCCTCTCGTCCTAACTCAATCCCTGATTTTAAACAAAGCAGATCTCAGATTGCTATCGGACTTTCTATCCGGCCACTATGGATACTAAGGTCTTTAGAAAAATCATTGAAAAGTAGAGAATACCATATTTAAGTAACATTTTAAAGTAACCAAATAAATACACAAACCATATTAGCACAGTAATCTCAGAATATATGAGTGAAAAATAGTTTATAAACAACACTTTCAACTATTGTACGAAAAAAAAATGTATTATTAGTACATGAAATTATGTCGTATGAAGTGTGAAAAATTTTTTCTTTTGTCTCATACAAAAATTCATACTCATACAAAGTTTCAGCACTTCTATTGTTTCGACATTTGGGGTCTGCTCAAATGAATGATATGGATTAGACTTTTTCTCTTCTTTTTAAGCACATTTTACATTCAAGTACAAAAAATCCAAATATCAAAGTGTTTCAATAAAAATTCTATAAATATTAAGCTTTGTACTTGGGTGCGTATGAGTGATATGTAATTTTCAAAACAGCTCTTGCTACTTCGCCACTGAAAGTTCTGTGCATTGATATCACAACGCAGCAGGAGTTACAACCTATGATGTTCGCAATACCACACAAAAGAAACTACAGCAACAACATGTCATAGGAAGAGAAAGTGAAAAGAAAAAGTAAAAAGCTATCAACCTTTGTTGTAAACAATAAAAGATTGATTTTTTGTAGAATTTTAATTAAATGCAAGAAAAAAGCTAGAGAAAATTAACGGAATCAGTAACGGAGCAGTAGGTTCCAGCTTGATAGTGAATACAAATAAATAAATAAAAACCAAGATCACAAGCTTAAATTTTCCCAAACTGAATGATCATACGTTAACGCATTATCAAGCAATGTCAAATAGTTAGGGCTCATCCCTGACATAAAGTTCAATTGGAAAGCCAACATAGAACTTGGGGTTAATAAAGTCTGCATAGCCTAATATATGATGCTTACAAAAGAATGCTCGGAAAAATTGGTGTCTACATCAACAAGTGGCACTTTGGTCATGCATATCCATTATAAAGCCAATCCTGACGTATGTCTCATTTGTATGGTTATATGCTGCTATGTGGAAGGTGTCTAACGAAAAGAAATTAGGAAGAGTTCAAAAGTCAGCTTATATAGGCAATACAAAAGCTATTCGCTGATGCCCGACGTAAGCTTTCAACGTGCTAGTGCATTTGCTTCCTTTGGTACTATATAAAAGCTGCCGCAACCTCAAAAGCAGTAAGGCTCAGATAACTAAGTCCTTGGACTGATGTAGCAGAATTCTATCACAGGTACCTGAATATACCAAAATAACACAACACTGACTATCTATATGTAATACCTAAACTGAACTTCAAGAAAGGCTTTGAGATTTTTCCCCAACAAAGACAGATTTGGACAAGGAACCGTGTAGGAGCTGACTTTGAAGTAAAACTCTACACTCTCTAAACCTACCAATTCAAGATGGACAACGAGGTTGGTCTACTCGTAACACCTCAATATTTCCGAATCTCTTAGCCTCCCGAACGAAGCCAGTGTTTTCCAAGTCTGCAAAATACTGGCGAAAGGTTCAAAAGAGCACTAAAGTAGCTAAGCTCTAGGCTCAGGTTTAATATTCCCTTTGGCAGAGCTGTAAAAGAATGCAATCAATTGAGAGTATAAGTCACAAATGATTGAAGTTATTGAATAACATATTTGACTACAGAATAAAAATTACGATCAAAATTCTTTTTTGGAGTCGCCGATTGGATATTCTTTTAGAAAAGTCGTTTTTAGAGTTAAGGAAATGCAATCTTTTTTTAAAAAATCATGGGAATGCAAATCTTATTACTTCAAAATCATGACTGCTTGAAGTCACTTGGAATCCAAAAGTATTTCAAAATTTAAAATGGCGATAAATTGATCTAATTCGTTTCAAACTTGTTATTTGGGGGTTCTTAGGTTTGCGTCATCACTTCTCTAAATATTATTAGGTTACAAATATAAATGCCTGCATATACTATTCATGATTACATTTGCCGAGAAGTTGAACAATTGTAAACTTACTATCCACGTTTACAGTCGTTCAACGCTTTTATTCTTGATTTTTCAACTGTTTTGGTGTTCATATCCAAACGAATCGAATTTTCTGGTATTTATTCCGACGCAATGGGGGAGCGGAGAAATTGGAGTAATGACAAATCTGAACCAGAAGAAACAGATTCTGCCAATTTCGAGTTAACAGATTTGGATTACGAGGAACCTGATAGTTGGGCTTTTACAGACATATTTCGTGATAGCTGTTTTCACTCATCTATCAAAAAGTTTCAGATTCGAATTCAGCGACCCCAAAACTACCGAAAAACAAGTTTCAGACGAATTAGAATAGTTTTGCAAAAACCACCAACCATGCAATGCCTTGCTTAACTTGCTGCCTCTGTATCTTCAAATCCGTTAAATGAAGTCTGGCATGTACAGGCGGATATGGCGCACAGTCATATCACCAGTTGTCAGTATCGTTCCCGCTGTTCTTGATGCACGATATGATGTCTGGTTCCCGGAACGTGATCAATGGTCCAGAGGTCGTACTCAGTGAAGATATTTGGAATCAAATCCGTAATTCTGGGTTATGATTTCAAATATTAGTGGCTTATATAGGATATTGAAAGATTAAGAACTATCACTAAGATCACTGATGAGGAATTGTGGTGGATTCCGAAACGGCCGTCTTGCCCGTCTCTATATACATTGTTGTTGTGATGACTACATTTGTTCATTAACCTGTTTATATATAACTTCAAATAACTAAATTGATATGAACTTAAGTCATGACTTTGAAAAGTAACATCTAGATTTAATTTTCATAGTCTCCTAAAAAATATCATGTACTCCGGAGTCTCCGTCATGTCTTCTGTACCGACGAATCGAAAACCTCAAACGGAACTGGATACAATTGGTACTTAGACGATGAGATCAAATACTATTTTTCCGCTGGACAGATGGTGACAGCCTTCCTAACGCTATTCTGGGCGTGGCGGGCTGGATAATTGACATAGGATGCCATGGGAAGTGCGTCGGGATTTGCAGTGACAGCCAAACTGCACTGAAGGTCCTTGTTAACCTTGTTATCTCTTCAAAATTGGTCAGCGAGTGTAAGGCAAAAGCTAAATAGTGTTGGAAAACACAAGAAGTTATTTCTTATATGGGTTCCAAGACACTGTGGTATTGCAAGGAATGAACTAAGTAGCTAATAAACTAACTAATGAAGGTTCTGCAATTACATCATGGGGTCCGGAACCTTTTCTTGGCGCAAGTTCTGTGGAGATCATGGGTTGAATTAACGATTTCGTAGGTTCTATCCATAGAGAAAGATAGTCCGAGCTTGACCCCTGCAGAACAGCAAAGTGCTTCATGAGACAACCTAACAGGAAATCAGCGGAATTTCTTCTCAAACTGAGAAGAAACGATCTGAGATTACTGGTGGGTGTCATCACAAGGCACAACACATCATGTGGTCAGCATATGACTTACATAGGCGTCATCACCGATCTAATTTGCCATTAGCTTTGTAGCTGTCCGGCGTTCGCGAGAATCAGATTAAAGCTGTTGGGTAGTGATGTCTTGAGTATGAATAATGTCCATATTCTCCCTCTTCCTGAGCTTCTAAGGTTCAGCAGTGAAACAAAGAAGTTCGAGGTTGCGAAACCCCAGACCTTTCTTCTTCTCATTTATCCCCTCACATAACTTTCCTGTCTTTCTACTCTCTTCTACTGGCTCTATCTTGGGTATAGTACAATGGTCTTCGAGACTAAGTGCTTTGGTTTTGTCCAGCCCAACGTCAACTCTAACTCTAATAAAAATTTTTCCAAACAAATTTTTATGGAAAATTGCCGGCCCTCTAAAGGTTAAGCAATATGTCACAGTCGTGCTGTTACAGGCCGTTTCCTTGATTTTAAGTGTAGTACCAATCGCTATTATTTCTAAAAATCGAGAAAAACTTATGCATTCCTCCGACAAGTTCACAAAAATATCCGGCCAAAAACATATCTACCTTAAAATAATAAAAAAGAAAAAATAATAGTATTAGAGTAGTCGATTTGCGTTTTTGCTGCTGGTCATGGGTGCACTGTTTTAGCCTTACCACACCGCAACTTTATACTCGTTTATCCATAGGAATTTTAACATTTTTCAAAACAATTTATCACAAGCATAAACATTTTATATCAACAAAAACATAAATCATAATTATGTAAATTTTTAAATGCATTCAATGCAGTAGGTACTAATAATAATAATAATAATAATAATGATGATAAGTAACACAAATCCATACCTACATACATATATACGCACATACTTGTACTATGTGTGTGTGAGTGTGTACATGTGAATACAATTTGGTATTTTAATGTGAATGTAAGTAAGTATTTAGCATAAACAGCTTAAAGCAAATTAGCTAATAATATGCAATGCATTGTATATTTACACTATAGCTAACAATATAAAAATGTACAATACATGCATGCAACAATAGCAAATTCTAAGTATAAATTTTAATATAAACAAAAATCTATTGTTAACAAAATATTCTTACCATAACACACACACACACACTAACACTTAAACTTTTGTTAAATGAAGCTGAAAATACGAGCCGCTTAAACGTCATTTATCATTTTGAACTCATACCTAAATACGCACACAAATGCATAGACATACATGCATACATATACAAAGATTTACATGTTTTTTGCACACAGATACAATAATGATAAGAAATTTTTTTGGCTTAGTTTGTTGTTGGTTGCTGTTATTCTTGATTTTTGTTAGTTGTTGATTTTCGCAATTTTTTTTTGCTGTTTTGTTTTATACTTTATGATAACCTGCTGCTCTTTTATTATACTATACTCCACTTTTGTCCTTTTCTCTGGCAGCCCGTCAGCCTTTTTTGCTCTCCCCTGCCAATACATAAAACCGGTGAATTGCTTCCGCTTCAGTGAAGTTTAAAAGTTTACACTTTTATGCGCTTATACACGCTGAGTACATTATAAGTGTTGTACATAGTAACTGGTTGCTAAGCTTTGGTATCGTTACTTTTAGTAAGAGTAGCGCTCGCTCTTCTGGTAGATATTTCTCATCCTGTAGATCTCTTGTACTTCTCTTCTTCCCCTGTATAGCTCTACTTGAGATATATAGCCACTTGAGTATACTGGAAGCATAAATATCTAGGTACTTTGCATTTTGCGTTTTATATCACCACTTGCGGTTTTCCTACGCTTTACTTTTGTGTTCAACATTTATTTTTATTTTAGTATTACAAGTTTTTGGTTTTCTTTTTGTTTTTTTTTTTGTTTTTTTTGTGTTTTGTATTTGTATGAGGTTACAAAATTATTAACATTTTTGTAACAAGAAGAAACAAAATACAAAAGACAAAGAAGAAGTGGTTCAGATGTGCTGCTTTGAGAAAATAACAATGATTTATGATTTTTAATATTTTTATTCTTTACTGCAGTGATACTATAAATATAAATATTTTGATAAATCTGCAATTAATTTGTGATCACATACATAAATTATTTTAAAAGCATTTAAGCATTGAAAATGCATGAAAGAAAATTTGTTAACTTTAATGCTTAAAGAAATCTGAAAATATGTATTGTGTTGACATATATACATATGTCTATGTGCATGTTTGTTTGGATGTGTTTATTCCTTTTTTCATTATACATCTACATCTACACGCTAGAACGCATTAAATTCTGACCACTAAATCATAAATTATGTAATTTTTTTTGCACATAAATTTTATGTTTCTTTCTAAAATGAATTATTTTTTTTATTTTTTGATAGTTTTATTTGATGTAAGCGCTATCAAGATTATAGAAAATAGCATTATATATTAACAGCTAGTATGGAATTATAAAGATGTTTAAAAAAAGCTAACAAATTCTTAAATTCGAATTAAAATAGTTGAAAATAATTAACAGCTTAAATGAAATAGAAATTAGTTGTTTAGATTAAAATTTGATATTATTGAGGAGTCTATGCAGAAATTCAAGCAGAAGAATAGAATAAGAAGAACTTAACCTCAAAGGCATCAGTGCTAAGCCGGACTCTCCTCCTTCTAAACGATAACGATGCACTCTAGTAATACGCAGCTCTTTTCTGTTCTGATGGACAAGAAAGTTTATTTTTCTTTTATATGGTAAGATTTTTTCACCTAGCACTTCACAATCATACAAGAACTAACTCGATACCGGAAAGCCTGGTAGCGGAGAACACAAAGCAAAGTCTATGACATACTCACAAGCGTCCAAAAGTCCATTTTCAATTCATGCGCTTCTTCGTCTCAAGCCAACACACAGATATCTACAATAAATACGCCTTGATGAATGAGAAAGAGGAAACAACCAAAGATGATTTTTGCAGGCTCCTAGGAGCATTGCCTTATCACCGTCACTTTTGCTTTTGTTTTATAAATATTAATTAAAAACTACTGCGGAAACTACTTTAAATGCTTGAGAAACTTCATATAAAAATAAATGCGCAAATTGCGCTGCTCGAAAAAACAATAGAACAGCAAATGACAGTGCCTGCGTTGCCAACTATATCTGTGGAGACTTGTGCACAGGTTTGCAATAGAATAGTAGTAAATGACACAAAAATACTGAGCCCACTAAAGCTACTAAAAGTAAAATTAATTCACCCGCATTGCTGTGCTCGTGAGCACTCAAAGAGACATCCGCAATTTTAATAAAAAAGAAATGGAAAATTAGTAGTATAAAAAGTCTACACCACAAACATAAAAACCACTTGCTGTTAGCACCAGCTACTAAAAAGTGACCACCCAAAATAGTATAAAATAAAATTATACCTCTTGAGATATTGGCTCTACAGAGTCTTCTGCATCCACGCATAAAATAATAACCCGAAAAAGTTCCGAAAATTTTAAAACTAACAAAAAAAAGTAGCCCGGGTAAAAATTACTTAAATTAGTGTCGCTATAAATTAGCGACTTAAATTTAATCAATTAAAATACCACAACTTGATGATTCGTACTCAAAATTATTAATTTGAACTCACACTGTTGGTCAACCAAGATTTGGCGGTACCAAACACACAATTATTAAATTAAAAATGGTGACCATGATGGGCAAAGTCCTCAAAACCCAACCAATTGTATGACAATTGGCGGCATTGCACCTATCTGTATTAATGTATAACGGAGTCCTAACGTTAAATTCGCAGAAGAAAATCAACAAAAAGAGAAAACCAAAGTTTTCCCATTTTTCCGCAAATTTACAACAAATACTACACCTCTGCGCTTTCTTACAGAAATCTCGATATCTCCATTCCCAATAGTATGACTGAGTACTAAATAATACTATTTTACTATTGTGAATGTGGATATCGGTAAAAAAGAAGAGGAAGAATGACCATAGGAAAGTAAACAAAGAAGGAATAAAAAAAGGTTAGAAAGTGCAGCACGCTGCTGCGGCTTTAGTTAAAATTAGAATTAAATAAACGATATTAAAATCGCACTGAATAACTTTAAGATTAAGGTGTGCAAAGAAAATATCTTTGTCCAACGACCAGAAAATTCAGTCTCGTCTACGAAACCACGGGATACGGTATGATACAAAGTTGGTATACAGTCACTCGACTATATATACGCGGTCTAAACAGTCACCGGTCGACTGATGAACAATAAAGCTAAGGGTGCAGATTGTCTACATAATTAGTTGTTTAATACCGGAGACGAAGAGCTCATAAGACGCATGCATTAGCTTTTATGTACAATATGATCTGATATAATCTACCCAATCTACAAGAAAAGCGATCCCATGACTTGTTCCAAATATGTGGATAAGTCTTCCTAATATCATATATAGGACTCTATTGAGTACATTGTGTGAAAAACTGAAGCCCATCATCAACAAACTGATTGAACATTATCAGTGAGGCTTCAGCCCTGGTAAGTTAACTACCTACCGGACATTCACTGTACGCCAAATTCTGAAAAAAAAAACTGAAAAAATAGATCAACATACACCATCTATTCGTTGATTATAAAGTTGCATTCGACAACACAATTAGGGATCACTTGCACATCGCATTGTCTGGTTTTGATATCCCTACGAAGCTCATTAGACTTTGCCAAATGACAGTGGCCGACACAACCAATAAATAATTCGAACTGCAAACAACGATATCTCCGACACTATGCTGTTATGCGACTTGCTTACACTGATGATATCGACATCATTGACCTCAACGCGTGAGCAGCCAGCGCAGAACTCTTCAACCTGTAATACGAGTCTCTTGTTAAGTAAATATAGCGACAAAACGAAATACCTTGTGCTTACTAACAAAGAGTCTAACAAAGTCCCTCATCCATTCTAATGCATGGCGCTGGGATATGGACGATGACCACGAATGATGATAGACTGTTGGGAGCTTTCCAGAGGAAGATACTTCACAAACTCTTTGGCCTAATATGCGTGGATGGCATATATCGAAGAAGATGGAACCATAAACTGTACGCCGACACTTCCGGTGGCTTTGCGTGCTGGGTCAAATGCTCTGGGTAGGAAGGTATTCTATTCGAGGCGGCCAATACGGCTCATTGCCAGTAGCAGCAACTAAATAAGTAAATAATTTAAAACCATTTTTTTACATCAGCGTTATTCACAAAGACGTTGATCCAATGAGTAATTTCGGACCCATTGTTTTAGCTACAGACTGAGATTGGCCAAATCATTAACCCTTTCGTTTCCATATAACTGACAACTTTTTTAGTCTCGCGACATTACTCAGTTTTGCTTTATAATACAGTGCAACACAATTAATGATTCAACTATACCTTGTTAAAGGAGTGTAAGTACTACCCTCGCTGGGTTTCGCAAATTTAGCGACGGTCTTGATTTTACAGAGGGTTAAAATTTTAAAATTTCAGCAAAAATCGCTGAAATAATATGAAAAATCATGTGTAAATCTGCATTCAGTATGAATCTTCTCTTTCAGAACCCATAATAAAATTTAACGAGGAATGTTTTTTTAGAACACTTTAACCCATTTAACTCCAACCCATATGGGTATTTATGGATTTTTTTGAGATTTTTTAGAAAATCCTCTTTTCAAAGGATATTCAAGGGTTAAAGTGTTCCTTAAAAATATTTTTCAGAAAACTTCACTAGGTGTCAACAAAGACAAGAACAACTTATGGGTTAAAGGTGAGGCGTACACCTCAACATTTTTTTTGGTGCTGTAGTGATATGCCTTATTTTTAACCCGTAGATGCTTCTTGTCTTTAGTGGATCCTAGTTAAATTTTCCGTAAATTCTTTTTTTGGAACACTTTAACCCTTGAATACTCCATATGGTTATTTTTAGCCCTTTTTGAGAAATAAGAGCGCTGCATAAAAATATTTCACGGAAAATTTCACTAAGGGTTACCAAAGACAAAAACCACTTATGGGTTAAAAGTAAGGCGTTTCACCACACATTAACCCTTAAATGCTTCTTGTATTTGGTGACCCCTAGTGATTTTTTTTTTATATTTTTGTGCAACTCTTTAACCCTTGAATACCCTTTGAAATTTCTAAAAAAAAAAAAGACCAAAGAAAATATTTTTTGTTAAATTTTATTATGGGTTCTGAAAGACAAGATTCATCCTAAATGTAGACTTATGATTTTTCACATTATTTCATATGATTTTTGAATAAAATTTTACAATATCGATCCACTGTAAAATAGCGACCGTTGCTAAACTTGCAAAAACCGGCGACAATTTTACTCTACTATGGTAGTACTTTCACCAACTTATCACCTTATAGTTGAGTCATGAAATTTTTTAAAAATGTTGCGCTGTATCAATTACGAAAGTTGGTAAGGATTTCATACAGGATAACAATGGACACTGATCTAATAGCTGACGGTTAATCTGTCTGTACTCCGGTTATTTTTATTGTGAGTCGCTCCGACTGATTTGAATGAGCACACTGGAGTAGGTATATTAAATTAGACAATGATTAATGTTACGTATACGTCCAGGTGTACGTCCAGATGCTGGTATAAAAATAGTTGAATTTAAAGTTCAAATGTTTTATATACTTAACATATAAAATGTAGAACGTATTTTCTAAAGAGTTAGTTGATTAAATAATAGACTAAAAGCAGCAGCATACATCATAAACAGACCTTAGGGCAATATACATGTAAATATGTGTATTCCATATAATATAATAAGAAACAATAAATCAAGTAGAAAGATAAAATACTATTGACATTTTAACTTGTTGCTTCAAAAGAAAAAGTAAACAAAAACAATTGCATACAATGACAGACAAATAAATAATCAAACAAACAAATAAACAAAATGTCACAATTGCAAGGACAAGGAAAACTTATTTCACTTCAAAATGACAATGACTAAACAACAATAATAATTCTACAATATTTTCTCAATGCATTTTTCTAATGCATAAATATATTAAGTAGGAAATATTCTATACAAAAACAAATTTGCTGTTAAAAGTAGCTTATTAAGTAGTATGTCATTCCGTGTCATTGTGTAGTCGAAGGATAGAATAGAAAAAGGTATGTATTTGCAAGCAGCCAAATGACTAAGTAGACAAGTGCCCAGATGCTGAGAAACATCAATGAACAATGAACGACAATATGCTATATGTACAAATATAGAACTTAAGTAAATGTCAAAGTGTAGAGTAGTAAAGTAGTCACTTTTAATTTGAAACTTTGTAAGTAGTTACAATAATAACGCACTATTAACTAGTAGTTTTAGTTTCGATTGATCTACACTGACTCAATTTATTTCTTTATATACTTTTAAGTATGCGTAAATAAACGATGGTCGATGATAACTGTCGGACTTATTGAAGAGCTTAAAATGCTTTGACAATATTTTCCTGAAGGTATTTTCTAAAGAATAAATGGGAAACCAGATTATAAACCAGAAGAATTTCTCTAATAATGAGACCAAAACCAAGACCAAAAGTAGGCAAAAAATTGAGCCAAAATTCAGATCCTAGATCGGACCAAAAATTCAGATAAAATTCTGTTCAAATCGGAATTCAAACCCAAAATCAAACTAAAAGTCAGATAAAATTCAGACCGATCTCAAATACAAAATCGGACCTAGTCTCAGACTAGAATTCTGAACATAAACTAGACTTAAAATAACACCTAAACCCAGACTAGAACTAAGATCTGTATTTCTACCAAACTACAACCCAAAAGTCAATGTCAAATTCAGGCCGAAACTCAGAACCAATCTAAACCAAAATTTTGACCAAAAATCAAACACAAATTCTGACTAACATTTAATCAGACAAAAACTCAGCCCGAATGTCAGACCAAAAATCAGAACAAATTTCACATAAAATTCTGATCATAACTCAGATCAATAATCAGATCGAAACTTAGACCAAATTTAGATCAAAACTGAAACAAAAACTCAAATCGATATTTAGTCCAAACTTTAGATTAAAGTAAGAAAAAATCAAACCATAATTGAGACGAAAACTCTGGTAAAAACTGAGCCCAAAAGTCAAACTAAACATCAGAAAAAATCAGACTCAAAATTGGGCCAAGTTTAAATTGAGACTCAGCCTAAAAGTCAGAACAAAACTTAAGAAGAAATATAAGACCAAACAAATCTAAATTGAACAAGAAATCATTCAAAATTCAGACCAAAATTCTGACCATAAATTAGTCCAAAATTCAGATAAAAATTTTAACATAAATTCTGACAATTTTCAGACCGAAATTCAGAAAAAAAAAATTAGGTAAAATTTAAACCAAAGTATTCCAAAAATCAGACAAAATTCACGTCATAAATCAGACAAAAATTCAGATAACAACTCCGTCCAAATTCTAATAATTTTCATACCATATTGAGGAAAAAAATCAAGTCAAATTCAGACCAAAAATTAGACCACAATTCAACCCGAAAGACAGATAAAATTTAGGTCATGAATCAGACCAAAAATCAGAACAAAACTTCAACCAAAATTCTGACAATTTTTAAACTAAAATTTGGACTAAATTCAGACAAAAAATTGGACCACAATTTATTCTAAAAATCAGACAAAAACTAAGCCATAATTAATTCCAAAAATCAATCAAATTTCAGACCATAAATCAGACCAAAATTCAGATCAAAACTGCAACCATAAATCTGGCAATTTTTAGATGAAAATTCAGAAAAAAAATCAGGCCAAATTCAGACCAAAAACGAGACCACAATTCAAACCGAAAATCAAAAAAAGTTTAGGTCATAAATCAGACCAAAATTCTGATCAAAATTGCAACAAATATTCTGACAATCAAATCAAAACTCGGATTAAAACTCCGCCCAAAATTATGACAATTTGTTGACCGAAATTCAGACCAAATTCAGAAAAAAATCAGGTTAAATTCAGACAAAAAACTAGACCCGAAAATCAGACAAAATTTAGACCGAAATTCGGATTAAAACTCCACCCTAAATACTGGCAATTTTCAGACCAAAATTCAGAACAAATTCTGACAAGAAATTAGGTAAAATTCAGACCAAATATTAGACTACAATTCAACACGAAAATGAGACAAAATTTAGACCATAAATCATACCAAAATTCGGATCACAACTCCGCCAAAAATTCTGATAATTTTTAGACCAAAATTCAGAACAAATTCTGACAAGAAATTAGATAAAATTCAGACCTAATATTAGACTACAATTCAACCCGAAAATAAGACAAAATTTAGGCCATAAATCATACCAAAATTCGGATCACAACTTCGCCAAAAATTCTTATAATTTTTAGACCAAAATTCAGAACAAATTCAGACAAAATACTAGACTACAATTCATTCAAAAAATCAGACAAATTTTAGATTACAAAATAAACGAAAATTCTGATCAAAACTTCTCCCGAAATTCTGACAATTTTCGGACCAAACTGAAACAAATTCAAATCCAGGTAAGATATTCAGACTAGTTCTAAGCTAGAGGATGGATCAGTGTAGATAAGAACTTATCGTCATAAGAGTCAAAACTGGACATTCTAGAATAAAGAAACATAGAGAGTAACGAAAACGCTGAGGAACTTGTTAAGAAAATATTAGCACTCTATATAGCTCCATATCACATAAACAAGAATTTCATTTATTTTCTAGCAAGGAAAACTTGACTAATATGTAATCTTACGTTGAACTTTTTGGGCTGACAGTTATTCTTAAGATAAACTGACAGGTAAGAGAATACAATCACAAATATTTCCTTTTCTCCGAAAATTCCCAGTTCTATCCAAGGTCTTGCACAAAGATCACACTATTGAATACAATTACCCTGGATCTTGTGGTAATTGAACTCAGACATTAAACTTATTTAAGTTTTCTAAACATAATTTATGTGTAGCGTGTCCGTATATGCTAGCATGTCTACACAAGTCTAACTAACGCACACAAAGGCATTCAAAACTAATAATAAACAGAAAGAAAAAAATATTAAAAAAGAGAAAATAAAGTAAAGAGTAATCATAATGACAGGACATTGCAAAAGAACGAAGAACGTTCACGCTTTAAAAAAAAAAAAAATAAAATGCTTGACAGTAGAGTAAAACAACAAAAGAAGAAGAAATTGCATTTTAACGGCACAAATTGATGGAAATGAGACTTTGTGAATGCATGTACTTGAATGCAACCGGAAATGTGCTCTATATTTTCTGAAGTATAAATACAACAACAACAACAAAAATGAAAAAAGAAATAAATTTAAAAATTGCAAGATGATGGAAAAAGCAAAAATATTATATATTGAGGAAAATATGAGCGAGTGTAGTAAAAAGTAATACTTCACTATCAGCAATTAACTATTATTTAAACTTTAAATAATACAGTAAAATACCTTTTTAAATTTAATATTTATTCTTATTTTCTAATTTAATCAATATTGATGTAAATAATTTTTATTAAGCAAAAAAGAAACGAAATAAAAATAAACTCAAGAAATACCATCAAATTTCAAAGTAACCTCAAAGTAGCAAAAGTCACACTCAGGTTTTTGGTTAGAAAGGAATGCTAAACAAAGATGTAAAAGATCAAGTAACTGAGTGTGTGTGTGTGTGTGTATGGGTGTGTTTGTGTAAGTATTTTTCATATACATTTCTTGTATGCATGGGTGTAAATCTTTTCCAAGTTCAACTAGTGAAAATAAATTGGCATTCAAATAGAAATTTTAACCAAAATATATTCGAATGTTTCATCTTCTAACTCTATACTTTGTAACTACTACAACAACTACTGTATCTGTTGATTTGCCCTGTCACTGTAATATTTCTTCATAGCTGGTTTTGTATGTATGTATGTATGTATGTTTATAACTGTTAGCTACACAGACACTCAAATATTTCCACCTGAATTCACAATTGTTGACAGTTTGTGCTGCTACTATTAGCCAAGTCAATAGAGACAATGTAGCCGTATGACTATCTATAATGTTTATTTATGTTGAATATACAAGTAAATACTTTTGTACATATAAAATCACTTTGTATATAGTTGTATTTATCTAAAATGCATCTATCTATTTGCAAGTAAACTCAACTACATATTTGGCATTTAGAAAATATTTATTTACTTTTTCTTCTTCAAGGGGAATGGGTTTGTGGAAAGCCAAACACAGTAGTACACAATCAGTGTCTCACAGGGAACTTAAGTGCATACAGAAATTTTTTTGGGGGCTGACATCTGCCACGCCACTGTCTAGGGTATCAATAAGGTAATGTAAGACTGTGTATATTATATTATTTATTCAGAAATAAATACCCAGTAAAATCGTTGGTGCATTTGTTTGTAACGAATGATTTCCGGAACCATGAGACCTATCGACGTAAGATTTAGACCATAGTTTCGGCTCAAGCTTTTCTGATTTTTTTTTTTGATTTTTTTCATGGTGTTGGGGTCCAGTTATCAACAAAAATTCTTATTATCAGAACGATTTGACTGCCGAGACGACTGTCAAACCAAATTAAAACCAAATGTTCGACCAACATTCAAACCCAAGGTCAGAGTAAAATTCAGACCACAAGTCAGATCAAAACCTCAGATCAATCAGATTCAAATCCAAAGCAGAAATCAGATTAAAATTGAGAGCCAAACTCAGACCAGCAATATAAACAAATTCTGATCAAAACCCAGGCCAAATACCGAAATTTAAACCAATAATCTGACGAAAATTCAGACCAAAAAGCTGACGATAATTTAGATCAAAAATTAGATCCAACCTCAGACCAAAAACTTATACCAAAATTCTGTCCAAATTTTGATCAAAACTTATATCGATATTAAGGCTAAATATCAGGTCAAATTCAAACCAGAAATCAAACTAAAATTTAGATCAATTTCAGATCAAAATTTAGTTTAAATTCAAACCAGAAATGAGACCAAAATTCGGACCTAATTCTGACCAAAACTTAGGCCAAATTCTGGACCCAGATTCAAACCAGAAATCAAACAAATATTTAGATCAATTTCAGATCAAAATTCAGTTCAAATTCAGACCAGTAACCGGACCAAAGTTCGAACCGAAACTCATACCAAATTCAGTTAGAAAATCAAATCAAAATTCAAACCGAAACTTCGACTAAAAATAGGACCAAATTTTGACCAAATTTAGACCAATATTTTGTCCTAAATTCAAACCAAAAAACAGACAATAACTGAGACCAAAATTCAGACCAAAATTCATACCAAAATTCATACTAAAAGTCAGATCAGAACCTCAGATCAAAACAGAGCAAAAATCAGTCCAAAACTCAGAGCCAAACTCAGACTATACTTCAGGCCAAAAATCAGATCAAAATTGGGAGGAAAAACAGTAGATCAAAATTCAAACTAAAATTCAGGCCAAAAATTCAGACCCTATAATAGTTACAAATTCTGAACATAACCCAGACTACATACTGAAATTCAAACCAAATTCAATCTAAAATTCAGATCAAAAATAAAGTCAAACTCTAACCAAATACCAGACCAATATTAAGACTAAAAGCCTACTAAAATTGAAACCAAAAATCAGACATAAAATTTAGACCAATGTGCCGACTATAATTAAGATTGAAATAATATAATTAGGACCCAACCTAAGACCAAAAATTCAAACCCAAATTGTAGGCAATTTTTAACCAAAACCATTTAGACCAAATGTGAGATCAAATTCAAACCAGAAATTAGACTAAAAATTAAACCTAAACTCATGCCAAAATTCAAACGAAAAATAAGATTAAAATTTAGGTCAATTTTAGACCAGAAATCGGCCCATATCTAAAAAAAAGTATAACTGAAATTTAAACCTAAACTCAAGCCAAAATTTAAACCAAAACTCAGATTAAAAATTTCAAATCAAATTCAGACCAAAAATATGACTAAAGCTCGAAACATATTCAATTAAAAATTTAAACCAAAATTCCAATCTAAACTCAAACTAAAAATAGGATCACGTTTGAGACCGAATTCACACTAATATCACTGTACAACGGCCAAAAAAGCTCAAGAGTTTTGAAAGTGGATCTTATATAATTCGAGTACGCTGAACATGATGGAGACGATACAGAGAAAAACTAAATTATATATGATCAACTTTCAAAACTCTTGAGCTTTTCTTTTTGGTAAATTCCGTTGTGCAGTGGATTTAGTCCTAAATTTGGATCGAAAATCAATCAGAAATTTAGAACAAATTTTAGAATAAAATTCAGATCGATATTCAAACTAAAACTAAGACCGATAGCAAATCAAAAATTCTCCAAAAGAACCATTGAAAGTAGATGGGGCTTACATCCTAAAGTAGTTCTCTGGTTTTATAGTGCTGTAGTCAAATCTATACTGCTTTATGGTGTCATGGTTTGTTGGACATCTCTTGAAAAAGAAGGTTAACATAGTTTCGGCATGGACTCACTCTAACTACGAGCATTCTAATATACTAAATACTACTCTGAACATTATTGGCTCTTTGTGTTGCTCAAACGGGCTATTGGTTAACCCTCTTAAAACTGGTGTTTTTCTTTTCACTAGGAGAAGAAAAATTTATGGTCTCATTTTACCAATACTCAGAGGAATCACTATTTAGCTATCCCAAGAAGTGAAATATCTAGGAGTCATTCTAGATACAAAACTTCTATGGCGATCTCATGTTGAGCTAGAGGTTTCCAAGGCACTGGCAGCTTTTTGCCAATGTCAGGCTATTTTTGGCAAAACAAGCGGTCTATCACCATATAAGCTCCTATGGCTTTATAAGGCTATGATTAGACACATCATTACCCATGCATCCATAGTTTGGTGGAGCAGACTTAACGTTGACAGCGTTAGGAATGCTCTAGTCAAACTTCAAAGGACTGTGGCCATTTGTTGTAAGGGAGCTTGTTGAAGATACTGACAATGCCAACAATTCCAGTTTTGAAACAGCGTTATACAATGCAAATTCCCGAGGCCCAAACTTGGTTTTTGCCGGGACCTGGGCTGGAAGTTGATTGTAAGCGCATTTTCACTGATGGCTCCAAAACAGAATACGGTTCAGATTCTAGGGTTTATTGAAAATGATGGAGTACACCTTCACTTCTCTCTGTGTATTTAGTGACAGTCAGGCTGCGCTTAAGTCCTTGCTTAATCCTCCAACCACATCTAAACTGGTTATGCATTGTAAATGCAGGCTCGATTATGTTGGAAAAAACAATAGCCTGTTGCTGATATGGATTGCTGGAAACTCAGGAATTTTTGAGAAAATGAATCTGCTCTTTCTTTGTCGTCTAGAGCTGTCAATACCACCATTAATGAGTAGATCGATCATGTTAGCTGTTATCTCGAAGCGTGTAACAGACTTTCTGTTATCACTTAACAGAAAGAGCTGTAGGCAGCTAGTGGAATTATACACAGCTCACTTCTCTTGGGACAAACATTTAAAAATGATTGGCCTGGGAGCTTGTGCCTTTCTGTGCTTCCTGCTGTTCGGAGGAAGAATGTTCTTAGTATCTACATCGTATCAGAGTGTCGGATTAGAGTAAGAATATTTGGCGCTATTGGGTATGGCCTACATAGTGGCATTTCTGGAAATTGCAAGGCCGATAAGTTGCCAAGGCTAGGCACAACATTCCCTACTCCTGGCATTGACTCAGTTATGCTTATAGCAACCTGTAAATCGAACATATACAGCCAAATGATTAACATAGCTAAGAATGGAGAGAAAGAAATGTTCACATGCTCCCACACAAAACTAATCTGAGTATCTTACAATCCGAGGAGGTCAGACTCTCTTGCTTCCCTAAATAGATCTTCTATTAGCAACACTGTAGTAATTGTCTGGTTGGTAGACATGGTAGATTGATTAAGGCTATCTGCAAACGACATCTGCCACAATGAGGAAGAAGAGGAAACTACTTTCCACTCTCTTTATAATTATTCAGCGCTTACCACACGTAGACTAGCATCCTTAGGTTAAATCTTCTTCAGCACTAAATAGAATTGAGAACAAAATATTGGTCTGAATTTGGTCTGAATTTTGGTCGAAATTTGCTCTCATTTTTAGTTGAAGTTTCAGTTTGATTTTTTAACTGAATTTGGTATGAGTTTCGGTTCGAACTTTGGTCCGATTTCTGGTCTGAATTTGAACTGAATTTTGATCTGAAATTTATCTAAATTTTACTTTGATTTCTGGTTTGAATTTAATCTGACATTTGGTCTGAATATCGATATAAATTTCGGACAAAATTTAGCCAGAATTTTGGTATGAATTTTCGGCCTGAGGTTAGGTCTGAGTTGACGACCTCGATTGTGTTACTACCCCTTGTCATCGTACCTGATGTGGCCTTCCAGCTAGCTCAGAGTTTTCGGGTGGGGGTTTCTTAACCCGCCACACCAGGTCGAGGGGATAACAATAAGTGTGTCTGCGGCACAGGTCACACTCATACAACTCAATAAATTGTTTTCCTCTCTATCCTGCAGTTCCGCTCCTACTTCCTTATTCGCCCTCCCAACCTTCGCTACATTATCATTACCTCGTTATCCTTTTTGTAGCGCCCTTAATTGGCCTATTAACATTTTGCCCCCCCCCCCCCCCTTCACCTTTCACTCATTTCATTTCTCTTCCAACCATCGATCCACCATCCATAAAAAAAATTACCAATTCATTCGATTACCTTGTTTTATACAGATATATTTGAATTTGGCATATTTGAAAATACATAAAAAAAAAATCTTACTGAAATCCTAATATTAACTTAACTCAACATTGACCACAAAAAAAAATCAAAAAAAAACTTAACTCCTCAAACTTTAGCACTTTCCTTTGTTTTGTACTAGGATTAACTCAATTTTCATACCTTGGTACCAGATACCCTAAATAGCCGTTTGGTTTTTCGGCCTCAAGAAAATTTAACCGACACTTCACCCTACCTAACAGAGCTCTATTAAATATAGTCTCAGAATTTTACGCAATTGGCGTTATCCGGATAATCTTGTACTAAGTACGGGTATTTGGTTTGCCCGGCTTACGAAAATTTTCCAATTGGTTTGTTTCAAAAAAAAAAAAAGGAATGCAAAAAAAAATGCTAAAATTTTGTAGGATCACAAAATCTCTCACAAAAAAAACTAAATATATATATATATAAATAAATGAATAATGATCTTAATATTAAATATGGGTATACGTCTCTTGGTTCGAATATTCTACATGCAACACAAAAGACTTAGCAGAAACGTGACGTCACTACGTGCACTTTAAAATTATTTCGTTACATACAATTTCCCTGATCTGTTTATGTGTGTATATGTGCTTCTTTATATAAATATTCACCATCCCCTTGGAATATGGGTTGCTGTGTTATCGTGCGGGAGGCCGGAACTCTGGATCCTCAATACCTTTATTGTAGCTCGAGTCCCTAATGCTTTCAAGAGTACACAGACTATTCTGTTATTATGTGGAGTCACTTCAGCTACCCGTACTTATTTTGGGTCTCTACCAAATACACAAAAAAAAACTTCTAATAAGTTCTCTTCACTACTTTACATACACTATCACTCACATTACTTGGTGCATAGATCCCTCGATAAATTTTCCTGGAGATGCCCACACGTTGACGATACAGCTCACTTAAAATTAATTTCTCACTTTTTTTTACATAACACTGAACACTTAACTCCTGGCACTATGGCCTTCCCGCATTTAATTCTCAGACAGTAATAATCCGTTTCTCTAGTTCTACCCTAATATATAACCTAATATTTCTATATACATAAATTTAAACAAAACAGTTTTCTCTTAATTCCTATATATAAAACATAATCGTACCTTTTCCTTAGCAACCCCAACGGAATCACTAGGATATTTTCTTTCCTATTTCCTTTTCATTCTATACGATCCACAAAAAGCTCATCTTACATCCACACATGATCCAGCCCTACCTTATCCAATCATCCCTGGTCTATTCCTACCACAAGTTCCACACATTTGACGTTTCGTGTTTTTGTTGTTGTTGTTGCTTTCCAACCACAACAGCGGCATCAAAAATTAACCAAAAAAAAAAAATAGATAAAAATAAAAAAAAACATGCCGTCTATTTAGGCGACCTGTGCCGCTTAAGGGCCCAACGTAGGCTTTCGCCCACGCCCTGTCCATAACAATTGCCTAGTGAATAGTGCACTAGACTTTCATCCAGAAGGTTGAGGGTTCGATGGCAGAGTACCAGACTCATATCTCTGGAGACCTGAGTTCGATTCTCGGCTTGGGTATGTTTCTTATCTATCTTTCTTTCTCTCTGCCTTTCTTTCTTTCTTTCTTTCTTGGGGCTTTGGTACAATAGATCTTATAGGTCGCAGTGCCTGACTTTCGAGTCGCCCTTCTTTCAAATAATAATAATAGGTCTGAGTTTTAATCGAAATTATCGTCAGCATTTTGGTCTGAATTTTTTATTTGAATTTCAGTATCTGGTCTTAGTTTTGGGCAGAATTTGGTTCTAGTGTTGGTCTGAGTTTGGCTTTGAATTTTGGTCTGATTTTTGTTTTGTATTTGGATCTCATTGATCTGAGGTTTTTATCTGACTTTGGTCTGAGTTTTACTCTGAACTTGGGTTTGAATTTTTTTCGAATATTCGGTTTAAATTTGGTTTGACTGTTGGTTTGAATATGGGTACGAGTTTTGATCAGAATTTTTATGGATTATTGATTTAAAGTTTTGATCTGAGTTTGGGCCTGAGATTTAGTCTGAACTTAGATCTACATTTGGTGGCTTTTTGGACTGGTTTCTCGTTTGAATTACTATCTTAATTTTGATATGTCTTTGGTTTCCTAGTGATATGAAATTGGGGCTCAATTTTGGTCTGGTGTTTGGCCTAAGTATGTGAAATTATAGGAAAGCCACTTTAACCTAAACTATTCCTAAAAAAGGGAAGTGTAAACTTTAACAAAAATCAATTTAAATTTTGTATTCCACCTCCTTGCCTACCACAGTGCATATTTAATTAGGCCTTAATAATAACTCCTCTCCTCCAAATTTTTTTATTTTCCGTCAAATTAAAGCTTCATAAAAATTATATTAAAAATAAGCACAGAAGCACGTATGTAAACGAAAAACTAAAATTAACTTTAGAAAATACTAATATATATAAGTTCTTATTCCTTTGCATTTCTTATTCAATACAATCAGCACCTACAATGCTAATTAGTTTTAATTAACCCATTGCATACTTTGCGGCAAATTTATGTAATACGAAGGGGCTAACAAAAGTTCCATCCATATATGCATTTGAATCATTAAATCCAATATAAAAAAGTTTAACATTTTCACACACCTATGTATGTATTTAGAAATTTTAAAATACTAGTTTTGAACTTTTAAACTTGTAATTTCTTCAATTAACCCAAGAAATACAACAAACTTCCCTAGATCCTTTGCTATAGCCAAAAAAAAAAAAAAAGTTTCGTATAAAAACGTGTCCCTTCGTAGGGTAAGAGAATGTGAGGGTGTGAGTGCATGTAACTTAATAAAACTAAAACATTTCACACAAAAACACACACCTAAAAGAGCAATTCACTTTGAAAACTTCATAAAACCTTTAAACTTTTACGCTTAGCAAAAGGCTTAATAAAGTTTGACCTTGTTTCTGCTAACTATGTGTATGTGTGTGTGTGCCAAGTAAGATAGACAAAGATAATGCGTCGAAGGAAGATAGAGAATAAACGTGCACACAAAACACAACCTCTTACAACAACCATAAAGTCAAATACTCGTAAAATAAAATGTCTTCAGAAAAATGTATATGTGTGTGTGTGTGTGTATGTAAAAATTTCCAAAATGTTGCACATTGCTAAAATTGCAAAGATGAAATTCTTGTTAGTAAAATTCACTTGTTTTCCTATAAGTACCTAACCCTCACTTCAACCCCCCGCCCTTTACTACTAACAACTAAAACCCACACGAAAAGAAAATGTCTGACAGAATGTCTACGAAAAATTTCTTTTATTATTTTTTGTTAGATTTGGTTCATGTGACGCGGCAGTAACAGAACGTTTAACTTTTTAGTTTGCGGCGGCATAACGTGAATTCATGTAATACTCGCATTTAATGCAAAACTTTTTCAAGTAAGAAGAAGCAGAATCTAAAACTAACACATACTAACAAATGGTGACGCGTCATGTATTTCATGTTCATAAAGCAGAGATGACAGCGAAGGGGAAAGAGAAGGAGAGAGCGTGAGCTCCAACAGCGACAACTGCAATTTGAGGCAAACATTTTTTTGCAGAACAACAACCAAAATTACACCAAAAACGAAAATCCTTACTTAGATTAAGATGTAACTTCTCGATATTTTCAACATAAATGCATCCAAATGTTGCTTGCTTTTTTAAAGGTAGGAAAACGGCAATGTATTTGTGTCTATGTAGGTATGTATATGTAGTAGTACCTTCATGAAATTATGCACTGAAAAAACTGCATAGTAGAAGTAACAAAAGTATTATTAAACCTACAAATTACCAATAACATACGGCAACCTCTAAAATTCGCTGACTAACATTAAAGTACCTACATTGAAAAAAAAAAAAAGCTTGAAGGTGGAATTAGAGCAATTTGCGAAGACCTCTATTGAAAATACACACAATTATTTGATTGAACATATTTTTATATTAATTTCATGAAAATCAAGAGGAGTAGATTTAATCAAGAATTTTCTAGCCTCCGAAGATAGACGATGTCTATCAAGTTAAATTCACAAAAAAAATATATTCAATTCAGAAAAGTTACTTCACTTTTTTCTAGCGATACCCCAGATCAAGGTTAGGAAATAGGTTTGGTAAAATGGTATTGTATTGTATTGTATTATAGAGGTTTCTGTCGTTGTACCGCGACCTATAAGATCTATTGTACGTCCCTCTTTTCTTTCTAGTCTAATCTGCCTAGAGTACCTCATCCAGTCCAGTCTCCCTCAAGAATTTGAGTATTGCGCCCGGATCTATGGATGCCAGTTCGGTACTGGGTACTTGGTGCATGCCCAGACATTTCCTTCTTTTGTGGATCAGTGCTCCACATTGAGCTAAAATATGTTCTGATGATTCGTCTTCCTCATTACAAAACCTACAAATTGAGCTTTGCTCAACCCCTATCTTGCAAAGGTGTTCTCTGAGCCCGCAATGCCCAGTCAGAATACCAGCTAATATGCGCAAACTGTTTTTGTTGAGACCAATGGAGAATGCGTATCTACTCTTATTATAATTACCTAAAAGCGCTTTGGATTGCTTCAGTCCCGTAAGATTGGTAAAGAGTTCTTGCCTCTTGTTCCTCTCTTCTTGCCTGAGTAATTCCCTGATTACGCTATCTCCTATTCCACAGAAGGGTTCAGGTCCCACGAAAGTGGTTGCTGCCCCCTTTCTTGCAAGCTCGTCTGCCTGCTCATTACCCTCAATTCCTGCGTATCCAGGGACCCAACATAGAGCGACTTTGTTGTTATTGCCCAGTTGATTGAGCTTGCTCAAACAGTCCCACACCAACTTAGAGGTGATCTCAAAGGAGCATAATGCTCGAATGGCTGCTTGGCTGTCCGACACGATAGCGATATCTTGCCGTTTGTACTGTCTATCCAGGTTGTATTGCACACATGTGCTAATTGCATGAATTTCAGCTTGGAAGATGCTAGGATACTTCCCCATCGGCTCAGAGTGTTTGATTCTTGGCCCAAATACTCCTGCCCCAGTTCCATCCTCGGTACGTGACCCATCTGTATACCACTTAATCGTGTGTTCTTTGAGTGTGTAGTTATACTCTACACCCTCCCATTCGTTTTTACTACTAAGTTTTGCAACGAAGTGTTTCTCAAAACTATACTGTTTGTCCATTCTGTCCTGGGGACAGTCCAAGAGATAGTTGTCTTTCGCCGGGTTATCTCGGTCTCCAAGCCCTATAGATCTCCTCGTCAACCTTTTATTTCTTGTTCCTCTTACGATTGCTGCCTTGGAGGCATTCTCTATCACGAGGTGTAATGGAGTGAGCTCCAATAGTACTTCTAGTGCAGCAGTCGGACATGTTCTCATCGCTCCTGTTATACAGATACATGCCAACCTTTGAACTTTCCCCAATTTAGCTTTTGCTGTTTTTAGTTGAGTTCTCCTTGCCCACGCTAATGCTCCATATGTAATGATTGGCCTTACCATCATTGTGTACATCCAGCGCAGTACACTTGGTTTACATCCCCAAGTTTTCCCTGCTAGCCTTCTGCATACCATTAGAGCGCGAGTGGCTTTACTTGTCACTGCCTCAACATGCGCTTTCCATGTGAGTTTACTATCTAATACTAAGCCCAGATACTTTACCTCTTGCTTTTGTTCAATAATCTCCCCAGCTAGTGATATCGGTTTCCAGCGCGGGAGCGATCTTTTCCTGGTAAATGGAACTATAGTGGTCTTTGCAGGGTTAGCCCTACCGACCTGCACCATCTCCTAGTAATACCTAGCCCTCTTTGTATAATGTCACAGAGAGTTTCTTCAAATTTCCCTCTGGCTACGAGGACTATATCGTCCGCATACCCTTGACAGTCTATGCCTGCCTCTGAGAGTTTCATTAAAAGTTCGTCTACTACCAGGCTCCACATTAGAGGTGATAATACTCCTCCCTGTGGACATCCTCTAGTTGTGCTGACTGATATGGTACCTAGCCCTGTTTCCATCTCAGCTGTTCTAGAGGAGAGCATTTCTGACATCCATCTAGATGTTGTGTTATCTACTCCTCTTCGCCTTAGAGAGTTATTGACAGCCTCGTGCGAGGTGTTGTCGAAAGCTCCTTCTATATCCAGGAAAGCACATACTGCTACTTCTTTCACATCTAGTGCCCCTTGAATCTTCCCCGCTAAGTCATGCAGAGCTGTCTCGGTAGACCTGCCTGCTCTATATGCATGCTGATTGGGGTGCAATGGATTTGTGTCTAAGACTTTACATCGTATAAAGTTGTCAACTGGTAAAATGGTATAAAATTGTGTAAAAAAAGGTACTTCTATCAAAAATTCTGCGGTAAAATGAAAAACAGCCTAACTCGACCTAAGATGGAACATATTTTGTCAATTTTCAAAAAATGTTTACAATTATTTATTGTTTCAAGAATGGTCATTGATTTGAAGAATTGTCTTTTGAAACAATGACTGAGTTTCTTTAATATATCTGTTTAAAGCTATAAAACTCGGTAGGCAGAAAAATAAACTTTAGCTGTTATTCCTTTTTACCATAGAATTACAAAAAAATATTTGAATTCTGCTATATTTAATGAACAGGGCTATACATGATCTGGCGAAAATGATTTTGCACGAGTCCAATAAGTTATTGAGGCATTGCTTAGACAATTGGTTTTGATTAAATGTATCAACAACTTCAAGCCCCAAATGACTCCAAGTGACTTCAATTGACTTCAAATCCTCAATTGACTCCAAATGAATTCAAGTGAATTCAATTGACTTCAAGTTTCAATTGACTCCAAGTGACTCCAAAGCAGTCTTGATTTTGAAGTCATAAGATTTGCATTCCATTTCAAAAAAAGATTGCATTCCCTTGACTTCAAAAAAAAAAAACGTTTCCAAATGAATAACCAATTGGCATTTTTTATTCTGAAGTCAAATATTTTATTCAATAACTGCAATCATGAACTGCCGTTTATTAGCTGTGACTTCAAGGTATTGCAATTAAATTGAATGCATTCTTTGAATTGTGAATTGAATTGTGAATTGAATTGTGAATTTCGAAAAGAAAGCATATTATATGAAATACAGCTGTTATGTTGTAGTATTTCCATGGGCGTAATGTACTTTTTAAAACAAAAAGGTACTGCAGAAAGTACAAAATACACTGTCCCAGAATACTCCAAAAGTAACTTATAAAAAAACAGTCCAGCAGCTCTCAGAACGCAGAAGATACAAAACAATTACTACCACTGCAATACTTACAAGAGATGGTCTTTCAAAGTGGTAACTGAATGAGCACCATGTTTCAGAAATGGTAAGAAATATATAATTAGCTATTTCTCCTGAATTCAAGTTGGTCCTTTTTGAATTCAAATTGATGTTTTTTAAATCAACTCAACCCTACAGAATTCAAATTGACTCTACAGATTTAAAATATACGATCTCTGAAATCAATTTGATTATTTTTAAATTTGAGCTGACGATTTCTGAAATCAATTCGATTATTCTGAATTGAAATTGATGTTGTCTAATATCAAATTTTTGAAATGAAATTGACTCTTTCTAGAATCGGTTTATCTCTACTGAACTCAACTGGTGCTTTCTGAAATCGAATTGGCTCTACTGAATTCAAATTGACTATTCAGAATTTCAAATGCGCTTTGGGAAATCAATTTGAATCAACTGACTTAAATTAATTTTTTTTAAAATTATTTTCAAATTATGATTTTATATTCAATTGACGCTTTTTGAATAACGATTTTCGCTTTCACTCTACTGAATTCAAACTTACGATTTCTGAATTCAAATTGTCGCCTTCTGTAATTTGGCTCTACTGAATTCAAAAATATTGATTTTTATAATTTACTGACATCAACTGAATTCAATTAACGCTTTTGGAACTCAATTTATAAATAAGACATTACTGAACTCAAGTGAAGATTTCTGAATTCCAACTAACGATTTTTGAAATCAATTTGACTTTACTGAATTCAACTGACGATTTCAAAAATCAGTTTTACTTACTCTGTATTCTATAGTTTTGAATTAAAATTAACGTTTTCTGTTTTGAATTCAAATTGACTCTTCTGAATTACAATTTTCGTAAATGAAATCAAATTGGCTATTGAATTCAAATTGACTATTTCTGAAATTAATTTGACTCTACTGAATTCAAATTGACTATTCTGAATTCGAATTATAGCTTTTTAATTACTCTGTAGTCTATAGTTTTGAATTAAAATTAACGTTTTTTGTTTTGAATTTAAATTGACTTTTTTTGAATTACAATATCCGTTCATGAAATCAATTTAACTATTGAATTCAATTTTACTATTTCTGATATCAATTGTACTCTACTGATTTAAAAACTATGATTTTGAATTCAAATTATCGCTTTTTGAATAATTGAATTATTATTTTTTGAAATCAATTTGACTTTGCTAAACTTAATTTGACGATTTCTGCATTCAAATTGATACTTTTTAAAGTCACTTTGAGTCAGCTGAATTCAATTGACGCTTTATAAATTCAATTTTAACTACTCTGTGTTCTAAATGGCTCATTTTTAAATCTATTTTACTATTCCGAATTTAAATTGACGATTTTCGAAATAAATTTTGCTATTCTGAATGATACTTTATAAATCCAAATTCTGAAAATCATAAAGTCCTATCAAACACTCAGAATGATTTATCGGTAAGTTCTGGAAAATTGAGTTTGGTTAATTTTATGTATGACTGAATTCAACAGAAGTGATTTTAAAGTTTTCTTAACCTAAACTAATCTAATTTTAAAAAATCCTTATCGGATTAAAAATTTTCAGGCCAACTGGAGTGAAAAAAACTAAACATACAACGAAACTTCTTTCAATAAGAAACATTATACCCTTGTGTTTTTTATCAAGCTAACCACATACGAAATCCTTCCTCTGTAGCATTATACCAATCCTTGGACAGGAATCCCATTTTATTTAGGACGCAGTCGAAATGCTATCCTATTTGAGAAACGGTAGTGACACCCATAAAAGAAACCCATTTAATATTTAATGGAATTACCAAGTACTAAGGAACTTGACAGCATGTGGTCTTTCCAGCTGGTGTATTTCAAAAGCCATTGCCGAAAATGTATTTACATTTCTAATTCGAAACGTTTTAGAAAAAGCAATTTTTACTCTGAACTGAAGAAAAATTTATAATGAGTGAAGTGATAGAAATAAAAATCAAATGTCACGTCGTTGTCGTGTGAGGTTTCACAATATGTGTGAGTTTATAAGTATGCGTTTTATTATAAATTTTACTTTAAGCCTAAAAGTATGCAACACATTATTTCTTTTAATTTATGTGACGAGTGCAGAAGGGACTCATTTTTATTTTTGCGGAATATTACATTCTACAAGTCGACTGAAAGTACTTCAGTGGCATCTAACTTTTCGCTTTCTATTTCATAGAGCTAAAAAAAGAAGAGAACAAAACTAAAATTTTGAGATAATATCATCAACTCGAATGAAATTAATATTTTATTTATATGAAGTTTAAAAAATCTTTAAAAGAAACAGTTTATTCAGGCGTTCATGATTTTCCTAGATTTAACTAACACTCATCCGATGAAACTCAATATTCCGAGTGTAGTGTTAATTAAATTCCAATCATAAACAACAATTGCCTCTCTCTCACTCTCAGTAAATAAACAAAAATAATTTTTTGCAAAGTGTAACGAAAGCAATGAACAAAAACAAACAAAATCGAAACAGAATTAAAAGAAGAAATTGTGAATGCTGCTTAAAGCCAAAATAATATTATTGCCAAAAACTTGCATCACCAACACGCTTTGCTTTTACCCCCTGAGGTATGTTTTGACTTTGTTGGCTTCTTTTTTTTTATATATATATTGGAGTAATATCTTCTTTTTGTTGTGCTTGTATGTGTGTGTTTCGTTGAGTTTTTCTTTTGTAATTTTCAGTGGGAAATTTGGATTTTGGCCAATATTGAGGTCATGAGAAAGTGCATTCAGAGATATAGGCAAAAAAAAAAATAAAAATAGGAAACAAAAAAATACTCACACAAACACATACACAAAAATAAATGTAATAGTGCATATGCATAGTACATAAATTGCAATTGTATGTATATCGTTGGTGTTGGTGTTGGTGCTGCTGTAGCTGCGCAATTGCTATTGCCGCCACGTTTTACTAAAACATTAAGCGATTGCACCCAATGGATACAAAAATATCTTTAACGAAATTCACAAATTTTTTTGTTGTTATTGGGCAGCACTATTATGCATTTATATCCGTATGTATAGTATATTCATGACTGCATACATGCATATGTATGTGTGTATGTATGTGAATAACAATAGCTTAAATCGCAATTGCAAATCTATTCAAAGCTATTAAAACATTTCATCGTAAGTTTATCGCTGTTTTCTCTGCTGCCGCTCATTTTCTCACACTCTCTCTCTCTCGCTCTCTTTAGCATCACACCAGCACAGTGATCTCAATTTTTTATATCCACTTTATTACATTGCACCTGTTTATATAAGTGCACCAGTGTGCATTTGTATGGGTATAAGTGCCTTTATGCATACATATACATACCTAGTCGTGTATGTATGTATATGTGCATATAAGTGGAGCAGTGGGAGTGTGTAAATTGAGTTCAACTATTTTATTTCCGCTTTGGTGTAAAATCCTTTTTAAGCATCCAATTGACAGCATGATGAAGTGTGTATAAGCGGTTTTCCTATCGTTTTTTTTTTCTTCTTTTTTTGTTACCGGGGTATTTTGTTGCTACTGAGGTTATGCTAAAATCGTTGAGCATGCAATGGATACAAAAGCGAAATTAAAGGGGGAGCAGTGTTGAATATTGCGCCGAAATTGAGATACTCTTTTAGTTGTTGTTGTTGTTGTTGTAATTGTGCTCGGTAAGATTAAAATAGTAAATTTTTGCGTGCAAATGTTTTCATTCCAAACCATTATTTACTGAATATATACCTACGTGCTTTTAATTTAAACAATTTTGTTGCTTTTCTCTCATTTTCTATCGGTCTTGATATACATTTTGAAATTGTTCAAAAACTCATTTCGTATAATTAGAATATGTGACCTCAAAATTTTGATAAAGCCGATGAAGCTCATTTGCAATGGATTTTGTTTTCAATAATTTTACTAGTGCAGATTTTGTGATTTTTTTCTACTATTACTGCAAATGTAGACTCATTTCTTTAGATAGAAAAATAATAAGAGATTCAGAATAAAAAAAGATCTGAAAAATGCAGGCCTGTGTAATATTTATTATCTGACAGTTTTCTTATAGAACAATACGATGATCAGTAGGGTAGTATACGGTTATAGGCTCTGCATAAAACCCCAATATACTTTATTAAAGTTGCAAGAACTTAAAAAATAAAGAATACATTCTTCCACTTCTGACCAAAGCTTACATAGATCAGATAAAAAATCAGACCAAAAATCAGATACAAATTTAAACCTACACTTAGATAAAATTCAAATCAAAAAATCTTTACTTTAAATCAAATTCAGACCGAAAGTCAGAGCAAACTTCAGATCAAATTTATGTCAGAAACCAGATTAACATTCAGATCAAAATTAAGACCAGAAATCAGACTAAATTTATACCAGAATCAGATCAAAAATCAGATTAAAACTTTAGACCAAATCTCAGGCTAAAACCCAGACCAAACTTCAGATCAAATTCATGTCAGAAATCAGATCAACATTCAAGTCAAAATCAGACACAATTTATACCAAAATCATACCAAAAATTTAAACCAAATCTCAGATAAAAATCAAACCAAAACTCAGAACATACTTGAAATCAAAGTCATGCCAAAAATCAGACTCACGCTCAGGTAAAAATTTAGACTACAACCAGACAGATTTTATACCAAAATTCTACCTCAAATCAAATTAAAAATTCAGGCCAAACTTTGGCCCAAGATTCTGAGCAAACTTCAGATCAAATTCATGTTTGAAATCAGGCCAATACTCAGGCCAAAATTAAGAACAGAGATCAGAGAAAATTTATACCAAAAGAATTATACCAAATCAGACCAGAACCCAGAACAAACTTCAAATCAAAATCCATTTCAAAAACCAGACCAACACTCAGGTCAAAATTAAGTCTACAAATCAGACAGAATTTATACCAAAATCAATCCGAAAATCAGATTAAAAATTTTAATTGAACCTCATACCAAAACACACAGCAAACTTCAAATCATATCAGATAGAGATTCAAATCAAAATTTAATCGAAAAACCAGACAAAATTTATACCAAAATCCGACCTAAAATCAAATTAAAAGTTTAGGCCAAACCTCAGATAAAAACTCAGAGCAAACTTCAAATCAAATTCATGTCTGAAAACAGACAATCGCTCAAGTCAAACTTTAGAGACCACAAACAGACAGATTTTATACCAAAATCAAACCGAAAATCACATTAAAAGTTTAGACAAAATTTCAGGCTAAAACTCAGACCAAATTTCAAATCAAATTCATCAGACCGAAAATCAGTTTAAAAATTTAAATCAAACCTCAGATAAAAATCAGACCAAAACTCAGAGCAAACTTGAAATCAAATTAATATCAGAAATCAGACCATCATTCGGCCAAAATTAAATCCAGAAATCAGACTGAAAATCGGATTAAAAATTTAGACCGAGAGCCAGACCAAAACTCAGAGCAAACTACAAATCAAATTCATGCCAAAAATCAGACTAACGCTCATGTCAAAATTTAGATCACAACCAGACAGATTTTATACCAAAATCCGGCCTAAAATCGAATTAACAATTTAGACGAAACCTCAGACCAAAACTCCAAAACAAACTTCAAATCAAAATAATGTCAGAAATCAGATCATTATTCAGGCCAAAATGAAGTCCGGAAATCAGACAGAATTTATACCAAAATCAAACCGAAAATTAAATTACAAATTTAGACCGAACCACAGACTAAAAGTCAGAGCAAACTTCCGATCAAATCATGTCAAAAATAAGATCAATATTCAAGTCAAAATTAAGGCCAGAAATCAAACACAATTTATACCAAAATCTGACCGAAAATCCGTTTAAAATTTTAAACCAAACCTCAGACAAAATGCAGAACAAAACTCACAAACTTGAAATTAAATTCATACTGAATCTCGGGTAAAAACTCATACTAAAAATCAAACAAAATTTATACCAAATTCAGATATAAAACTGGACTAAAATGTAGACCAAAACTTAAAAAAAAAATACAAGTAAAATTTATACCAAAAATTGAATCAAAACTGAGGTCAAAATCTAGATAAAAAATCGGATCAAAAATCAGGCAATATTCAGACCAAAACTGAAGCCAAATTTAGACAAAAAATCAAACCAAAATGTGGACAAAATTCAGAACAAAATTTAGACCAAATTCAAACTAAAATCTAGACCAGAAGTAAGACCAAAATACAAGGCTATAAAGTCAGACCAACAGACCTAAAAATAGATCTATAAAAAAACCACAACCTTTATCAAACTTTCCAAAAGTAAGAAATTTTACAATCTAACACTGTAATTTCAGTTAAACAGTTGCACTATTTTTAATTTTTAAATCAAATAGGAATCACTACTGGCTACGACCCCTACTACTTTTATTAAGAGTTTGTCAATTTCTGTTAGAAATATCTCCAAATTTAAACCAGATATTTATAATTTTATGACATAATCTGTAAGAAAAAAAGAATTGAGGAAGTGTTCTCTTCAGAAATTTTGGTTGGTAAGCTCATATAAATCTGCTGCACAAAATTTTAGCAAAATCGGCCAGTCTATAGATGGCGCTTCAGTACAAGGAACAATTTTAATTTTTCCTAATTTTCCTAAATTTTGTTACGGAGTCCTCTTTAAAATATTTCATAAATAAAAATTGACACCAAAAATTGATTTCTTGGCACAGAAAACCCTGGTATGCTAAATTTCAATAAAATCGATAGGTCTATAGATAACGCTCCAAGGCTAAGATAAATTTGAATTTTATCTGAAACTAGAGGATCATTAAAAGATGGGTTTTTTGGACTAGAGAACTCACTTTTGACTCTTATTTTGATTTAAAATATATTCCAAAGAGGGCTCTGTAGCAAAGGGGAGTAGAAGTGGAATTTTTCCTTGTACTGGAGCGCCATCTATAGACTGGCCGCATCAGAATTTTTTTTTTGGAAAAGAAACCTTTTTTTGGCTTTTATTTTGATTTAAAAAATATTCAAAAGGGGGCTTAGGAGCCAAAAGTTAATAAAAAAAATTCAGAATTTTTACCAAAATCAAACCGAAAATTAAATTTCAAATTTAGACCGAACCTCAAATTAAAACTCAGAGCAAACTTCCGATCAAATCATGTCAAAAATAAGATCAACATTTAAGTCAAAATTAAGGCCAGAAATCAAACACAATTTATACCAAAATTTAACAGAAAATCCGTTTAAAATTTTAAACCAAACCTCAGACAAAATTCAGAACAAAACTCACAAACTTGAAATCAAATTCATATTGAATCTCGGGTAAAAACTCAAGCTAAAAATCAAACAAAATTTATACCAAATTCAGATATACATTTAAAAAAAAAAAAAAAAAAAAAATTATTTCAAATATCTCGTATTTGCCCATCATCTCAAAAAACGCTGTCATGAGGGGAGTTGGGGGTTCCAAAATCGGTCCGCTCTAACGCACATCTATCCAGTTACATTTTTATTAAATTTTTTAAAAAAATTTTTAAATTCTCACTATACAATTGTAATTGTAACATTTCCTTTGCTTCTTTTAGAAAATCAGTAATACAAAATTACAAAATTCTCGCAACTAAAAAACTAAAAAGTTTTCAAATAAAATCAAAAATTTTATGCCAAAAAGTTATGTTCAAAAAATTTACTTAGTTACCTTGAAAAAAACAGTAACTTAGGTCATTTTCTCTTTGCATTTTGCTGCAATTCGAAAACAAAAAAACAAGAACAAAAACAAAAGAAATTCATAAATGGCTGCAAAAATTTCTCAACTTGCTAGTAATGCAATAAATTATAATTCTACATAGATAGATATGTAAGTATGTATGTATATAAACTTAGAAAGGATCGTATTTTTATGCAAAATCAAAAAGAAAAATATTTTAGATATGAAACTTTTGGTAAAGTTGAAAACAATAAATAAACAAGAAAAAATAAGTTAAATGGCGATGAAAAGATTTTACGAGCATAAATTCACATAAAAAACTATTTTTTTTTTCATATAAAAATCCGGCAAGGCTAAAACCAAACTAACAGTTTTTCTTGTATTTTTTTTTTTCTTTTTTTTTTTTGTAAGTAAACATAAAAACTCGAATATTTTCACTATAGCAGAAAAACAGAAATAATTCCATTTTATCATTACAAATGGGAATTGTTCCAAAAAAAAAAAAAAAAACACACAATAAGTGCTAGTCCAAAAATTAAATTGAAATCCAAACAGTTCAAATTCAGTTCTCCTCGATGGAAATTGAAATGAAAAATACAAACAAATTTGCACTGAATTTGTTCTTTTTATTTTTGAAAATGATATTAAAATTCAATTTCGTTTTTTTTTTTAAGATAAGTTTGTAAATTCAATAAAAAAACAATGAAGTTTTTAAAGCGCTTAATTACTTAGCAGAATGGTTAATATTTAGTTGAATGGTTTATATAAAGCCAATGAAATCGTAATTAGCGCATGAAATATCAGATCGACTAATGACAGAACGTGTTTGAAGCGTCAGTCTTAGGAGATTTTTGCTATAGAGTAGTACACGCTAATGGAACGAGCTGAAGTTTTTCAGTTAAGATTGTTCTTCATTTTCCCCGATTGAATAGTTGTTTTGATTTTTTGAAGCCGATTGTTCATGAAAATTGTATGGAGCTCTACTGGTTTCAAGAAGACAGCGCACCACCTCATACAGCTGGTGCCACAATCGATTTTTTTAAGACATTGTTCCTCGGTTGGTTGATATCAAAAGCTGGTGATTTTGACTGGCCTCCGCGTCTGCCTAAATTGACACTGCCGGACTTTTTCCTCTGGGGCTACTTGAAGTCAAAGGTTTATATCAAAAAGTCAAGGACCTTAGATGAACAAATGGCCATGAAATAGCCGCCATAACGGCCAAAGCATTGGCAAATATGATAGAAAATGTCGAAAAATGGGCACATTACGCCATTCAAATGCAGGGCGACCACTTGTGCGATATCCTTAAACCAAATTAAATGATTTTCCACTTAAACAAGTTTTCATGTTTTTTTTTTTTTTTTAAATGGATCCACCTTATATGGTTTGAGTGATTGAAAATAGTTGTGGATTAGCTTTTTTATCTGTTTTAAAATTTGGTTTTTGTTTGATTTTTGGGCTGAACTTTCTCAACTTTTGAACAAAATTTTGGTTAGCTTTCTAGTCTGTATTTCTATCCGAATTTTTGGTTTGAATTTTAGACTGAGTTTTGGTTAAATTTTGGTCTGATATTTTGTTAGATTTTTGAGTTGCATTTTGGTTTAAATTTTGGTCTGAATTTCGATCAGATTTTTTTTCTAAATTTTGGGCCAATTTTTTGTTTAATTTTTGGTCTGTTTTTTAGCTTGAAGTTATATCCGATTTTGCTCCAACTTTCGGCCAGAAATTAATTGAAATTTTGGTCTGAGACTTGGTCTGAATTTGGGTTTATTTTCTGATCTGGAATTTTTATCTGAATTTGGTTTGCTTTTGGTTTAAATTCTTGCCTGGTTTTCCGTCTGATTTTTGGTTTTCAGTTTGGTCTATTTATTTGATTGATCTCACAGTTTAGCAAAATCCATCTTCTCCAAACATATGAAGAGGTTCCTGCTCTATTGATTCCTTGGAACAAGGGAGAAAATTAGTTTGCGTAATTTTACCATCAGTTAATATGTTCTTGAAAACTACACGAACCGCAAGCATGACTCACACATTTTTTTCGTAAGTGGCTGTAGAGTGACTCACTCAGGCCAGAACAGCCTTTTGTTTACCACATGATTGGACCTACAATTTAACACCGGCTCTGAATGGCGATTGTGGCAATTTTTTATCACTTTGTGATTTTATTAATAAGGAATATAAGAAGGTTATGAGAACAAACCACTAGACCCAGATGGGAATCAAACCCGCAATCTCCCGGCTGAAAGTCTAGTACCCTACCCACTACACTGTCGAGGTTGTCAAAAATTACAAGAGGGCACTGTATTCCGTTATTTTTTCCTTGTCAGTTGTGTTCTTATTCAATTCAAAGCCCAAGGGACCCTTCGCCTTTTTCCTTCTTCCAACTATCCTATAATCTTTCCATTTCACAAATCTATAGAATACTTTGCATTGATAAAGGTATCCCCTGAGCGCAGATTGATTTAAAAAACTCAGAAAAAACTAACCAGAGTTTCATTGTCTGGTATTCCTAGGTGGTACTTTTGCAGAGTTTTCCGTTTGCCAATAAAGTCTGGGCCAGGCTGTCATGACTTATCGAGGAAGCCTAGCCTATGAGTAGTGAGTAGATTTAAGGAGACCTTAAGGCTGTTACCATAATACATATGTCAATGCCCTCATCTTTTTTATACTACATTTTCAAAAGTCTTGAGTATAGGAAATACTTCAATCTACAATAAAAGACCATGCTTATGTATGACAAGTGAGAAAAGGACATAGAAAATATATCTTCCCCAATATTAATCAGCCTCGTGAAGAAAATCGACAACTTTATGATTTTCCAATTAGTTTCATGCCAGCAACCATCAAGTTTTAGCCTACAAATTAACTAAAAGAATGAATAAAAAAATTAAGTGTTGGACGATTTAACTGTATGGCCAGAGCAGCAGTAATAGGAAAAGCTTCCTTACAATAATTACCTGAATACTCTCATTTCTGGGACTATTCGATGTCTCAGATGTTCTCAGCTGATGTCTGGTAAGCTCAGTTGTCTGTCGAGTTATTATCTCGGGAGAGCTCTGATGTCAGGCGAGGTCTGATATCCGATGAGTTTAGATATCTCGCGGGCGCTGATGTCTGGCAAGATTTGACATTCGACAAACTCTAATGTCTGGTACGCTCAGATATCTGGAGAGCTCAGATGCCTGGCAAGCTCAGATGTCTGCCGAGCTCTGATGTCTGGCGAGCTCAAATTTCTGGCAAGCTCAGATGTCTGGCCAGCTCGAATGTTTGGCGAGCTCAGATATCTGGCGGGTTCTGATGTCTGGCAAGCTCAGTTGTCTGGCGAGTTCTTATGTCTGGCAAGCTCAAATGTCTAGCGAGCTCTGATGTCTGGCGAGCTCAAATGTCTGGCGGGTTCTGATATCTGGCGAGCTCAGATGTCTAGCGAGTTCTGATGTCTAGCAAGCTCTGTTGTCTGGCGAACTCTGATGTCTGGCAAGTTCTGATGTCTGGGAAGTTCTGATGTCTGGCGAGGTCTGATATCCGATGAGCCCAGATGTCTGCAGAGCTCTTATCTTTGGCAAGCTCTGATGTCTGGCGAGCTCTGACGTTTGGCAAGCTCTGATATTTGTGAACTCTGGTATTTGGCAAACTCTGATGTCTGCCTAGCTCTGATGTCCGGTGAGATTTGATATCCGATGAGTTTAAACGTCTAACGAGCTCTATCTCTAAAAAGCTCAGTTGTCTAGCGAACTCTGATGTCTGGTGGTGTCTGACATCTGATGAGATCAGATGTTTGGCGAGTTCTGAAGTTTGGTAGGCCCTGATTTTTGATGAGCTAATTTTTAAGTGTGAGCAGCATAAGACCATGTTATTTCCTTCTGCTTCTGAAGATAATCAAATTAATCCTAATAAGATTAACTGACAGATTAATCAGAAACTAGAAGCTGATCTGTCTTACGAAAGCCAACATATTAAGCACAGATTAGAACATAATCAACAAAATTAACTAATTAGTTAACTATAATATTAGTTATGACTAACAAATCATGACTAAATTTAATCATAACTAAATAGTTAGTCATAATAACCACCAAATGAATTATTCATTAGTCAATCAATCAATAACCATTCAATCATTAATCATACAACCATTAGTTATTTAATCATCAGCTTTAATCATATATCATATAGTTATGAAAAAATGTTTTCTGAAACTTATTAAGTAATTTTACATATCGTCGGGTATATGCAAACGTAGGAATGTGCAGTAGAGATGTTTTGGTAAGACACGATTATAATATTTAATCAATCACTATAAATAAATAAATTGATAATTTCGCTAAAGAAATTTGTGATCACAAAATAAAAAATAGAATTTCGCATTCATCAACTTTTTCTCTGGTGCTTCATATTGAAAACAAATCAAATCGTTATCATCATTTTATTCACGAGCATAACTAAAATTTGTAGTCAGAAAATCAGTCATTAGTTTGTGATGGATGATTGAATTTTTAATCACAACTTTTCACTTAGACTAGTCAAATTAAATTTTGTCCAACACAGAAAGGCCAAGCAAGCGTCTCAAGGTAGAAATAAAGCATAACTCAAAATGATTTAACAAATATCCACCTCTATTCTAGATCTAATCTGTGACTGTGACTCTGGTGTAAACTATTGTTTAGACTTGGGTTAGTGGACCCTATTTTGCATCTCCAAAAGTTACAAAGAAATTAAATTTTCATGAATATCAGTAACCCTCATGAAGTTCTCAATACCCCATTGAGTTTCTCAACAGCTCAGACAAGAAGTATTAGTTCGTGCATTTCGTATTATCTTTGTACACAAATAGAAGGACTCAATGCGACTTTTATATCAAATCTTGAGAGTTAAACTCGGTATGTATCCTTAAATTATTTAAAATAATTTTTGGTTAGTTATTTTTGATTTGTTGATTTAACAAAAAAAAAAAAACCTTTTCTTTATCAACTCTAATGAGCTAAAAAAAAGTTATTATTTGCTTTTTTTTTTTTATTTAGAAAAATAACAAATACTGATTTAAAATATTATTTCCTCGATATTTTTGCAATATATTTCTGCTAGAAAAATGTATCATTTTTATGTCACCTACCAAGAAGCAAACAGACAAACAGCATGATTATGATTATGACACACTGATGATGCAATGAAACTGAGTCCTGAGTTGAGTCTTGAGTCCGCATACAAACACACATACTTATAAAATATCTACACAGACACACAGATATTTATATTACAGTTTATTCTTACGTATTGTATACTTACTCCTTTAGTGGAACTTATGTTGACTTGATGTATGTGTGTGTGTGTGTGTTCATATACAAACATAAAGATATATCCTTTTTTTATTTTATACTGTTCGTGCTTTTTCAATTGAATGGCAATAGCAATAACAACAATAACTACAACAGCCAGAGGAATGCTACTACCATAACGCAACAATCTCATATAAATCAAATATTCCTAAACACACGAACATCCGTGCACATAACCACACACACTCACACACACACAATCAACAAAAGAAAAACAAACTTTAATGTAGCGAGCTCATGCAACACGCACTCGTATCTATAGAGGTGCAATTGGTGGAAAGAAGCTGATGGAAGAAGCAACTTCATCATCTACTATATACATACATGCATACATACATACATATACCTATGTATCTTTGCCTTCATACCTCACGACGCATCTGCCAGATGCAATATTTGTTGTATCTGTATCTGGTTATGTTACATTTAAGCTCATAAAAATAAATTTACAAACGGCAGCAACAGAAATAGATGCAGTTTTGCAATAGTAGCAAAGTAATAGAAGAAAATAGCAACAGCAACAACAACATCAGTAATATCAGCCAAGAAAAATACAACCACAGAGACATAGGCAACAACAGCAACTACTACTATTACGACTACCTACTTACAGGAGCAAAAGAAAAAATATGAAAACTTTCAAAGACAATGTTGTATAAATGAAGTAAATAGATGAAGTTTCTGGTGAAATATTGCAAGAATTCATAAACCCAAAAACTCAAAAGAAAAATAAAAATACAACAAGAAAGAGAGAGAAAGACTCAAAAAAATAAATCAAGAAAGAGAAAGAAAGACTAAAATTGAACGAGCAAATGCTTAAAAAATAGGTATCTATGCACTTTGGCAATTTTCACACAAACACATGCATACATATATACAGATATGAAAATAAATATATTTATTCTTACTTAAGTACATATATAAACACAACTTCCCCCATACAAGTTTCTTTCTTTACTCAAGTCTCATGCTTGTTTTTGTTTTTTTTTTTCATTTTGTTCCTGATTTTGTCGCTATTGTAAATATTGGGATTTTTTTTTGGTTTAAAGGTGATAAAAGTTTAGTTCATGAATTACTATCGTTTCAGTGATAGAATTATGCAGGTAGATATTTTTGCATGTTTTGTTTATTTTACATTATTGTACAGTATTATTATTTCCTTCACTCTACAGTAAAATGAGACATCCAACAGGTGTGCCATAACTATATTAAGTAGCTCTTGATGGTGCCAGTTAATTTTATAGAATTTTTAGTGTTTCTGAAAGTTAGTGTCAAGACGAGCAGCAATTTTCAAACGCCTGGTATCATTGGGGTCCATTCAAAAGGAAGGAAACCGGGTGCCATACGACTTAAAGCCGAGAGACCTCGAAAAGCGATTTTGCATGTCTAAGATGCTGCTTCAGCGCTATAAAAATAAGTCTTTTTTGCATCGAATTACTACTGGCGACGAAAAATGGATTTATTACAACTCGAAGCGCAAGAAGTCGCATGTGAAGCCCGGCTAATTAGGAACATCAACTCTAAAACAGAATATTCATGGCACCAAAGTAGTGCTCTATATTTGATGAGGTCAGAAGGATGTCATCTATTACGAGCTGCTAAAACCTGGTGAAACTATTACCGGAGCGCTTTATCGAAAAAAAAAAAAATGATTCGTTTGAAGCGAGCAGTGACTGAAAAACGGCCAGAATATGCGATCAGACACAAGACCGTAATTTTCCGACATGGCAACGCACAGCTAGACTGGTTAAAAACTATTTGCAAAATAGTGGATAAGAAGTTTTGCCTAACCCGCCGTATTCACCATTCCTTGCTCCGTCTGACTAAGTATCACTTATTTAGATCGATACACTGGAATACACTTTACTTCAGTTGAAAGTATTCAAAATTGGTTTGATTCATTCACAGCCTCAAAAGATGGACGGTTTTTTTTTGGCAAGTAATTCGTAAATTGTCTGGAAGATGCCGAAATGTTATAGCTTCCGATGGATAATTTGAATAATTTATTCATTCAATTTGTTATTGAAATAAAGCTATATTTTTGTAAAAAAGAAACCTCTCATTTTCAAGTTATACACTCAATAACAATATCGGAGAATAATTCAGTGGCCTTTGCGGGCTAACTTCCAGCATTGTTCTATAGATAAAGCTGAACATCGTTTGTCCCTATCTGCTGTAAGTTGCTATCACACGGTTGCTGAGACTAAGTTTCTTGCTTGTTTCATGCTTGCATTAACATCCCAGTAGCGAAAAATCGAGATTCGACTACCGACTATAGAAGTACTAATGTACCTAGCTGAGATGTCTGGTATGCTCTGATGTCTGATATCCGATAAGCTCAGATGTGTGCTAAGCTCTGACGTCTGGCAAAGTCAGTTGTCTAGCGAGCTCTGATATCTGGCGAGCTCAGATGTCTGGCGAACTCAGTTGTCTGATGAGCTCAGATGTCTAGCGAGCTCAGATATCTGTCGAGCTATGATGTCTGGCAAGCTCAGTTGTCTAGTGAGCTCTGTGGTCTACCAAGCTCTGATGTCTAGTGAACTCAGATGTCTGGCGAGCTCAGATGTCTGGCGAACTCAGTTGTCTAGCTAGCTCTGTTGTCTGATGAGCTCAGATGTCTAACGAGCTCAGATATCTGTCGAGCTATGATGTCAGGCAAGCTCTGATGTCTAGCGAATTCAGATGTCTATCGAGCTCAGATATCTGTCGAGCTCTGATGTCTAATGAACTCAGTTATCTAGCTAGTTCTGATGTCTGACGAGCTCGGAGGTCCAGCGAACTCTGATGTCTAGCGAACTCAAATATCTAGCTAGCTCTGAAGTCTAGCGAACTCAGATGTCTAGCGAGCTCAATGATCTAGCTAGCTCTGATATCTGGCGAGCACAGATGTCTGCCGAGCTCTGATATCTGGCAAGCTCAGTTGTCTAGCGAGCTCTGATGTCTGACGAGCTCTGAGTTCTAGCGAGCTGTGATGTCTACTGAATTCAGATGTCTAGCTCGCTCTGTTGTCAGGCAAGCTCTGATGTCTGGCGATATCTGATATCCGATGAACTCAGATGCCTGTCGAGCTCTGATGTCTAGCGAGCTCAGATTTCTAGCGAGCTCTGATGTCTAGCGAGCACAGATGTCTGCCGAGCTCTGATGTTTGGCAAGCTCAGTTGTCTAGCGAGCTCTGATGTCTGACGAGCTATGAGTTCTAGCGAGCTGTGTTGTCAGGCAAGCTCTGATGTCTGGCGATGTCTGATATCCGATGAGCTCAGATGCCTGCCGAGCTCTGATGTCTGGCGGACTCTGAAGTCTAGCAAGCTCTGATGTCTAGCGAACTCAGATATCTAGCGAACACTGTTGTCAGTCAAGCTCTAACATCTGCCAAGCTCTGATGTCTGTCGAATTCTGAAGTCTGGTGAGCATTGAATTTTAATGAGCTCTTTTTTCACGCAAGCGAAGAAGTGAGATGAAACAAAAGTAAGTTCTCTTTCAGATTTATCAATTATTTCCCGCAATTGTTTGAGTTTATAAATAAGGGAGAGAGGAGAAAAAAGAGTAAGAGTACTGTGAACAACAACAATTTCTGGCAATAATTGCGCGACCTAAAAGAGGCTAATAATGAGTTTTATTATCAGTCTGTAAATCAACAGATTAGAATGAGGTGACCGACTCCAAGTCTTGCCAGAGAGCCAACGAGCTGGTTTTTCTATAGCATTATTATACGGGGCAATAAGTACTAAACCTAAATTTAATACTCGATAGTAAATCCTTTAAGTGTGAGCAGTACAAAACCGCGATGTATTTTTCTGCAGGAGATAACTACACTAATCTTAAGATTAACTGACAGCTCTCTAGCCTCACATCCCATACTAATTTCATCCAGAACCATTTTAGATGTACATAAGTAAGCTAGAGGTGTCAAACCACAACAATAATTTCCCTGGTACTTCGTATTGAAAACACATCAGATCGTAATCATAATTTTATTCATGATTACAACTAAAGTTATTAGCCATTAGTCAATGAGACATAACTAAATGACTAATAAATATTTATTATTAGTTATGATTGATGATTGATTTTTTAGTCATTACTTTTCACTCATTAGTCAGAGTTTCTAGCTATATTATGAGTTTTACTGATTTTTCTTAAAGCTAATACCGGCCAATAGTCCTCGAACTTTGCATCAACATATCTATGTGGATTTCATACAACAACCAAGAGCGAACTTCACAAACATGAGAAAAGAGCTTGACTTTAATCTTCTGCAACTATTGTCAGCTTCTTTTTTTTATTGGCTGTTTAGCATTCACTGTAAAGGAACACATTCCACTTGGATATCAAGAAGAATATATTTCTGGCTAGATTACTTATCAAGCTAACATGGTTCTGATTTCTCACAGCTAATCAATCTTCTTGTATAATGAGACGTTAATTAAATATAATCACTTTAGGCTTATATATTTTGTTCATCAGTTAAGTGTATAAAAATGTACACATCATTAATTAATAATTTCTTTAAGATATGAAAAGTTTAACTTAGCGTATGAATAACATTATTAAGAATATTTATATAGAGATTCATATTATTCATACGTACCATGGTGCTAAGGATATCGTCTAAGTATACTTGCATATGTAGGCATTTATGAATATGTAAATGACTTTTTACATAAGTTTAAAATATTGTACAAAAAAACATAAAATATTTGCAGACATACGAAAATAGTAAGTATATAAAACAAAGAGCTTATCTTTCTCACTTAAAAATTATAACATTTTAATATCATCATTTTATAAAATGCACATAATTTATAAGTTTAAAAAATATTATGAAATCCATGTAAGCACATGACACACATCGGAAACACATATACATATATAGACATTCACACAAACACACACACTTGCATAGATAATTTTTAGAAATTATATGATAACCTTAAGTAAGCTTGCTGCATGCACATACATTGCACAGCATAACTAAATGCTCTACAAGTAAAAAAGGTTTAGTAATTGGGATTTAGGCTTGGGGTGGGCTGATTTTCTTAAATTATGAGATAATTATCAAGTCTAAAACTAGATAAAAGTTCAGATCAAAACCCAGACCAAAAAGCCAGAATAGAAGTAATCCAGAAACCTAAATTAAAAAATAAATTAAATTCGACAACAACTCAGACTTAAATTTAGACCAAAAATCAAACCGATTTCAGAAAAGTCATGCAAAAAATCATTCGATATTCATATAAAAAGTCGAACCAAAATTCAGATCAAATCTCAAAGCAAAACTCCAAACCAAAATCCAGACCGGAACTCAGTCCAAAATTCACATCAAAAGCCAGACCTAAAAATTAAACTATAAAATCAGACCTAAAAGCAGATCAATAACCAGACCAAGCACCATTATCCAGTTTTCCAAAAGTAGGATATCTGGAAAATGAATATAACAGTAGCGAAAGAGGATCTGATTCCATTTATCGAAAGGACCAACCGAATCCCCAGAAAGCCTTGGGACCACCTTTCATTTCTTTCGATGTCAGAAAAAGCGTAACTTTGTTATAGGTAGGCAAAAGGGACTATCCATATACGATCTCAAAAACCAAACTCCAAGCCAAAATCCAGACCGGAACTCAGTCCAAAACTCACATCAAGAACCAGACCTAAAAACCTAACTATAAAATCAGACCTAAAAGCAGATCAATAACCAGACCAAACACCATTATCAAATTTTCCAAAAGTAGGATATCTGAAAAACTAATCTAACAGTAGCGGAAGAGGATCTGATTTAATTTATCGAAAGGCCCAACCGAATCCCTAGAGAGGCTTGGGACCAATGTAAATAGCCGTTAACCCTCCCTTGATTATTGGACCATCTTTCATTTCTTTCGATGTCAGACAAAGCGTAACTTTGTTATAAGTAGGTAGGCGATCTCACTAGTTTCAGGGGAAATTTCAAGACCAGATCAGACACCTAGGTGTCAGAGAAAATCATAATAGGATTTGAGAATCTAGATTTGTGTTTGAAAATACCAGTACCTGAATCATAATCCTATTTTAAGACCGTCAATTACTATTTTATAACCGGCATTGGAATACATGTCAATCCACTTAGTTCCGGATAAGTTCGCTTAGTTTGCTACAAGGAAAAGGCCAAAAAATAATTTTAATTTCATAATTTTAATTTTCCATTTCCATTTCCATACATTTTTGAAGCCGGTAGATCCAATTCGAAAAGCAGTCCTTAAAATCCACTTTTTTGGGTTTGCAACTTCGACATCTTCTCATTATTGCCGAAGACCTTTCCCCTGAATTTTTTTGGAAACAACCAGACTACATACGGCGCTAGGTCTGGAGAATATGCAGCTAGATGAATGATTGCCTTAATCCCTGAAAGTGCATTGAAGTTGTTCGTATGTTCAGCTGTTCGAGCTGGAGCTGAGGCTTTATCGTGATGTGAAAAGTAGCGGCGCAGAACATCTTTTTTCTGGTTTCCCAACAAGTTTTCGGATTCTTGTTGTAAGCAGATTTCAATATACCATTTACTTAGCAGTTACAAACTGTTCAATTTTCAGATCTATAATAGCTACAATTTTTTCTCTGGTGAAATAAATTAGCATCTACTACTTTTGCCGCTGACTTGTGCTGCTTGGCTTTAATGTGTGAGTTATCACTTTCTGGGTCATACTTGAAGAACCCAGTTTCATCACTTCTTATAATTTAGTTGAAGTTGCTGGCCTCTCTATTTCTAAATTTTTTAAGAAAATATTGGTCAAAACGCGCACGCATCTATTTTTAAGCTTTAGTTGAAATTCGGTGAACCCATCGTGCCGATTTCTTCGTGTATTCAAGATAATCCTAAAATATTCAGCAATCATTTTCTGGACCGATTATGGATCTTCGTCAATTTTTCTTTTCACCAGAGCCACACTTTTGTCATCAGTTAAAAATTTTGGGCGAGATTCGTCCTCTACATAAAAACGTCCGGTCTGGAGTCTCCGAAATCAATCCGTAATGGTCATAAACGTTGGTGCATTCTCTCCATATGCTATTTGGCGCTTGTTAAAAATTTTCAAAGGCTTGAGGTTATGCCGAAATCAGTAAAGAATGACAAACCCATCCTCTTGTTGTGATGGCGGTGGAATCTCTACCGACTCTTTCTCCGTAGCTTTGCGTTTTCTTGTCTCCATATTGACTGTTTGCAGTAAAACTTAAAATGAAATATTGCAATACTATGCCAAATCATCTGACATTTCTTAATTTGTTAAAAATTTATTCAGTGTTGCCAACTAAGCGAACTTTTGTTAGCTCCCTCGTATTCAAGAGTTTTAGACCAAACTTAGGGTCAATGATTACGCATTTTGCGTCAGTTTCTTTGCAGCTCTTTGAGATTTAAACCTTTTTTTTTCTTGTCAAAATTTAACTTATCAACATATCTTGAAAAAGTAAACCTAAATGGGGTTTCGCATTCATCACCCAGGTGTCAAAATCCGCCAGACTATTTCCTTTGCACTTCATATTGAAAACTAATCAAATCGTAATCATTATTTAAATCATGATTGCAAGTAAAAATATTACACATTACTTCACGAAGCAGGACTAAATGGCTATTAAAAATTTGTTTAGTCATTACTTTTCAGCTTTTGCACATTTCATGGAGGGATTTTTATCCCCAAAACTCTGCTAATGGGTCCATTAGAGGTCAAACATATTTTTTATTGAAAAAATTATCAACTTGGCAGTAAAAGCTTGTCAATATTAATTTTTCATATTTCATTCTAATTTTTTTTATTTTTACTATATTTATGAAAAATATCACTTGCTGGAAACTGGTAAGTTTTCTTAATTTTTCAATCATTTTCACCCACTGTGCATTATGGTAAATCAACTGCATAAATGTACATAAATGAATGTCCATAGACAACTTTCCTGCCTTTTAAATCTTTTTTGTTTTTAGGGAAGGATTGTTTAAATGACAATGGTGTTCTCATTGAATATACATATATACTATATGTAGGTATGTGATGTATGCATATATGTATACACAAAGTATAATCATAAAAATGCTCTCAAATATATTGTAGTAGCAGTAGTAGTAAAAGCGACCCAGTAAAGCTCTTTTGGCATACCAATGTACCAATTGAATCAAAATGCCACACCGAATAAGTAAATGAGTGTAAATGTATGAATGTAAGGATAAAGTCTAAAATATATATATGTATATACATAGTACATACCAAAAATACCAAAATGGCCCAATCTACAGATGAATGAATGGACGGACAATGAACAGATATATGGTGAGATAAATGCATGAATCTATAGGATTTTGTTTTTCGAAAATTTACACATGATGATGATAGTAATGCAACAGCAAAAGCGCCAGCAAATGTGTTAGTAGCAGCAACTGTTGTAGTAGTAGTTGTAGTAGTAGCAACAACATCAAACAAACATTGAAGCTACTGTAAAATAATGCAGAAATAGTATGAGAGCGTATGAGGAAAGATGGAATGAAATAAAGCTTGCGGTGCTATGAAGCCAACGCACAACATGTGAATAAAGCTAATGGAAATTTTATGCATGTAAATGTTTTACATTCCCAAAAAAAAAATAAAAATTTTAACTTCATTATAATTAAATTTGTGAAAATGCGCTGATGATGTTTATGTCGCTGAAACTTGACTACAGTGCAATTCGACTACAGCGCAATACATATGTACAATGTACATTCACACATCCCAGTTGAACTTTGAATGATCGTAAGAGTAATCATTGAGCGCTCCAAAGCGAGCAATCGATTACTCCCTTTTGCTCCAGAGCTCTTGCATTTTGTAGTCCTTGTTAACATTGCATGTGCTAGGGCATGTAGTACTCGTTTTAGCCTCCAAAAGGAGTAATAAAGGAGGATACGATTACGAGCATGAGCTCACTTGCATCTCATAGAAAAACAAAACTCCGAAATAGTTTCTCACAAAATTCATGACGCCATAGACTAAAACGCGGTTCACGCAAAATTGGCACGCAGGAAAGTTGCTGTATCTTTTTAACCAGAACACTCAGAATAGCAAATAATGCATTAAATGATAAGTTTAATATTGTGTTTTAATACTATAATATTAAAAGATTTAAGTTTCTTTGTTGTGCAAAAAGTTCCGGGTATTCCTTTTAATGGACCCCATCAAATGGATACTTTTGCGGCTATTTGGTTCCATTTTAGTGACATTGAATTCACATTTTTGACAATACCTGCATTTTTCTTCAACTTATATTTTGTAATAGCCCAGTATTTTTCGATCGGTCGAAGCTTGGGGCAATTGGGTGGATTCATATATTTGGGCACTACATCTATTTTATTTGTCTGATACCAATCCATGGTTTTCTTAGAGTAGTGGCAACTGGCTAAATCAGGCCAAAACTTCACTGGCGAATGGTGGTGACGAACAAATGGCAATAGTCGTTTCGAAAGGCAATCTTTGATGTAAATATCAGACGTCATAGAAGAGGATGTCACAAATGCCCTGGATTTGAGACCACAGCTGCAAATAGCCTGCCACACCATTGCTTTCTTTGCAAATTTATCCATTTTTATGTACTTGAATTTTGAGGGTACATTACCACGATTCGTTGCCATATAAAATTTTTGACCTGGAAGCTGTTTAAGATCAAATTTTACGTATGATTCGTCATCCACAATAATGCATCCATTGAATTTGGTCAAAACATTATTATAAAGAAGACGAGCACGTTTTTTGCGTATTCGTTGTTGTTGTGATGACTACATTTGTTCATTAACATGTTTATATAAAAAACTTCAAATAACGAAATTGACATGAACTTAAGTCATGACTTTGAAAATTAACCTCTAGATTTAATTTTCATAGTCTCCTAAAAAAAACTATCAGGACCTAAAGATCTTTGCCTTTAATTTTAGGTTGGTGGTTCCCGTTTTGTTCACAACTTTTTTAGCTCTTTCAACACTAAGAGTTTCTTTATATCGTTTTATAACTCTACATACCGTTCTTTTGGAGATATTTAACACTTTCGCAATCTTTGAACCAGTCCACGACGGATTTTCAATAAATTTGTTCACAATCAATTTTCTATTTGCAGCTTCCATTGTGCACACAATCACCAACTTGCGATCAATTAATATGAAAAATTTATCAACTAACGGTAACGGTATTGTAAACAAATCCCAGTAAAAAATTTGTTGTTCTTATGACTAAGAGCGACGTGGTGACCACAAACAAAGTATGCCAATTTGGCGTGAACCGCGCTTTAGTAGTCTAAAACGCCAGTAAGCACGCAAGCACTTGTGTGCTAAGGTTCAAATCCCACAACATTTTTTTTATTTTTTTATATTTTAATTATAATGTTACATTCATTTTTGTTTATTATTTACTATTATCGTTTTATAATTTTATTATTTTCTTGAGTTGCCTTTTTCCAGGCTCGAACCTGTAGTCGAAAAATTCACATCGCGAATATTAAACGACGTGCTTACCAGCTGACCCACACAAGCAAATTTGTTGTCGTTGAATTTTTTTCTTTTACTCTTGCAGTGATTCTAATACTAGTTACTGATTTTTAACTCTTTGATACACACGATTTCAAAGAAAATAAACACAACAGTTGCACAGAATTTTTTTTGATTTATATCATTATTAGCAGAATGAGAAACTGTAAATAAAATATTAAACTGTGTGACTATAAGTAATTTCAAATTTTTCGAGGTGGGTTAAAATATATCACACTATGCATAAAAAATATGCGGCGCAGTTTTTACCCTACCTACCGTAAAGGGTTAACTGGGCAAGAGAGAGTACGATATACAAATTTGAACTACTCAATCAGGCTGTCTTTGTTTATCATTATTTCTAAAATAGACAATATAAAATTATGAAATTATGTTAGTGAAATTAAAAAATTTTGTTACTGTATTGGAGTTGCTCGTTTATCCCTCCTTTTGGAGTAATAAAATCATTAATCGTTTGAGGAGTACTCACTGTTTGTGCAACTGGGATACTACTACACATATCTACATGCATACAAATTTGTATACATTAATATAAGCATATTTTCCTATGCAATTTCATATGCACTATGAAAATGTTGACGATTTTAACTATACTTTAAAACTATTTATATATTATAAATATGTATTTATATACTTTCTTATTCATATGTACCTACATATATGTTGGTTTATAATTTATGTGCAGGTTGAGTTTGTACAGTGTAAATTTGCGTACGAATGTTGTGAATTAATTTAATTTTAAATTCAATTAATCGTGTAATTTAGTAATTTTCACCAAGGAATAACAAACAAAACTGAATCGGAATAATTTGGGTATACAGTGGCAGTCAAAGCTGTCACAAACACACAAAAATCTTGAAAAAAAAAATAAAATGAGTACCTTCTGCACTCGTTACATGATATGATATCTCACTTTATGCATTCTTGTTTACTTCATTATAAAAATTTACGTTTTTATGTTCCAAAAAGTACAACCATGGATTTTTTAAAATTTTTCATTTTCTCTTTTCAATGCACTACTTTCTTCGATTTTTGCACGCCTACATTGCTTAAAGTTGATATTATTTTACAATTTCAATCAGAAGAGAATAAGCTATTAAATAAAATAAATTATACAATAAAACAATACAATAAATATAATTAATTTTTGATATGCTACACTATTCCATTGATATGTAACTATATTCTACTACCATTTAAATTATTTTTAATGATATCATGCCAAAAGTTCCAGGTTTGTATTCGCAATTTATGAAGCAAAATTTTTGGTGTTATTTTTTATTCAAGATTTGGAAAGATTAAAATTCTGCATTGTTTCTAAAGTTAAGTATTTTTGAAAATAGAAAACTGAAAATTGATGAATTCCGGGAGAGAAAATCTAGATAATATGTGAAAATATGTTTCTGGATTTTTTCTCAATTTTAGAAGGCATCTTTCTTTATCGGAATATGCTAAATCGTCATCTGCTATCTTCCGCTCTCAGGAAATAAATACAATTAGAAAATATTAATCTTTTTTTTGTTAACCCTAAAATTATGCAATCATGGTGAAAAATGACTAAAAGTGTAAAAAGTTAAAAGCTGCATTCATTAATATCACTTTCATTCCAACATTAAAGGATTCTAATAAAAATTGTTCAACTTTCTGAAAAGAGCAATATCAATATAACTAAATGAATAAATTTCTTGAAGATCAAACCGCCCATTCTTTCACTATAGCTAAGATTTAAGTTTAGCGACACAAAATTGAATGGCAGATAACTCTTTCTAATTTTGTCCCGTCGTTATATGGGATCAAATCACTGTGCGTTGGGTGGCAATTAATGGTCCATACACATTGACAACAGCAGCTATAGGAACACACGACTACGAAATACTGTCGGCTACAACTGTCGTCATGTAGTCAGCTACTAAACACAATGGAAGCGGCACCACCTGCAGCAAACACAGCCAAAACAACAAAAGCAAACTCTCTTCTCTCTCTGTCGCTTGTCAAATTAGAAATAGATTTAAAATTGGCTACAGCCACAATTGTGGTCGGTGGTCGTGTCGTCGCCAAAATAATCGTCTCTATAAGAACATGTTGTTTTTATAATTTGACAGATGTAGTCGTGTAGCTGCCGTCGTCAAAGTGTATGGTGCATAAAATTCAATACTTAGCTTTGAATACAGGGAAAATTTAAGTTTTATTTAATTTAATCAAATTATTTAATTTACAGGATCCAAATCAATATTATGTACTTACATTTGGGCTTTTAAGCACTCCGTTTCCCAAATGTGTGAAATTAGATATAAAAAACTGATAGAAAACACACAAAATTTATCTGTCGGCAACTGAAGCAGAAAGAAAGAAAAGATGAATGCGTAAACCAACAGTTTTGACAGTTTGCTTCTAACACGTTCGCATGAGCAGTGTTGCATTGTGGAGTACTTTCAAAGGTGCAGACACAATAGTCTAGCGCCGCAACAGTGTGTATTTTATAGTATGTATTTTAAAATTAGAATCAAATCAAATCATCTTCTATACACATGACCGATGTTGGTTAAAAGAATAAATTCAGGTCAATACTTTTTCGACAGTTTCAAAAATCTAGCAAAAGCCACTTGAGCTTCATTAGAAGTTCTGAATAATACGACTAAAGACTACAATAATAAATAAGTAACCCTTGTTTTCGGGGCAACCGCTATAACCTAAACTAAATTTTATAATCTATTAGAAGACTTGTTGCATGCATTTTACTCCAAACAAATTTACGGTTTCATCCAAATTGTGATCCAGAATAGTGTACCTTTTACCTTCAATGGAGAAAAATATTGAGGTAATGACTAAGAAGTTTTTGCAGACCTTTTTTGAGCAGCCGATGCTCAAAATTTTGAATTCAAAAATGTTCCCTGGATACGTGGTTTCATGATCCATTTTTGGCATAAATATTATTGAAAATTTTATCTCAGGATTACGAGCCATTAAGTGAACCTTCTGATATCAATTTTCTTTATATTACTAATGGGATTGGTTTTAATTTCAAATGAAATCGTACTTGAACTTAGATATTAAAAACATCAAACATCATATATCATTCTCCGTTTGTAAAGCATGTTAAAAGTCATGGCAGGTATGCGAAAGTATATGGTATAGTCAAATACATGCAACCCTGCTATTATTATGCATTGGATGCACATAATTGAACACATTCTCCACTAAACTATCCACTCCATCTCTATCTCTTCTTTACTATCAAACCCAACTTAACAAATTTCTTCTTTAAAAATCTCTTCTTGTTCTTTCCTTTCCGTTTTGATCTTCTACCATTTAAGTTGTACAAAGATCAGTTCTTTGTTTAAATTATTTAATTAAATGCCATTAAATAAAATCTTGTAGTTTTTCTTACAACGAGTGTTTTTATTGGCCACACGCATAACTATGTATATACTTATTTGCATAAGTATGTATATAAATGATAAGCTGCAAGCAAAATGCCTAAATATTCGAATCACATACGAAATAAATATGAATCAGTAAGTTTTTTTCATATATCCAATACACTACAATTGGAAAGCATTGCCATTTGAAAAGCTTAGCAATAAAAATTGAGCAATTCAGCAATATTAATTGCAATTGACTATTTTTAATTAGAATTTTGTAAACATTAATTAACTAAATTTCGTGTTAAATGAACTTTGAAAATGGTTGAACGAATTGCTGAGCTACGCAGGAATATTATGTACGAGTAATGCACATATTTCATACTCTAATAATGATGATTTTAATGCTCTTCCACAAACACTCATACATATAGCATGCACTTATCCCAGCGGGAAACATTACTCCAAGCGTTAATCCTCTATATAATAACCACTACATTTTTTACATTGCATATTAAGGAGGGAAAATTACTCAATTTTAAGCTCATTTGAAAGTGCTTTAAGAGAACTCTCATTAAAAATGTTATGTGTGTATTTAATTTTCTGTTTATTTCATTTTTTTTTTTTTTGATAGGTAATTAAATATATATAATAATATGTTAACAACAATTCATTAAAAACAGGAACTTAACTAAATGAAACTATGCACTAAAAATGTAATTAATTACTATTGATTTTATTTCTAACAACGTATGCAAAAATAAAATATATTCTGTAAGTATATTGTGATTAAAAATGTTTTCTTACCAAATTTCGAAAAGTTTCGACTATTTTATATTACTTTTAATTTAATTAAATATTATATTGATTTATGTTTTTATGGAATATGTTTCTTTGGAAAACATAGAAAACATAGCTGTCGTTCATTTCTCAAATGATTGACTGTTCGTCAACGTCAATGACGTCAATAAGTGCTAACCTATTGCTCTTCAGGAGAGTTGCTGACAATTCTGCCCACTGGGTTTAAGCACATATATCCAGTTTACTTCATTTACTGACAATTTTACACTTTTAGAGAAAATTCAACTTTGATATGACGATTAAAATGTTTCATATGTATGTATGTGCATGAAATCAATAAATCCATTTTAAGTGATTTTGTTTATTCTTGTTTTATGGTTATATTAAAGTAGTAGAATACGTTTAGGTTTATTGATTTGAGTTTATAATTGGCAAATGGTAATAAAACTAATGCATGGAATAAAAACTAATTGGGATTTTCTCCCAGTTCTAGAACTAACTTGCCCCATGGCAAATTAAGTAGAACTGTTAAAGAATGCAGACGTTCGAGATATTCAGTCAAATCAGTTATTTTAAATTTGATTGAATCATTTCCTTCTTTTACTGAATATAGAAATTCTTTTCTTTGTGGAAGAACATTGCATATTGACAGTTAAAGTACAATATGTGAAGCCTGTTGAATGCGTGGTAGTCAATTAAATTGATAGTTTTTTAAAAGACTATGAAAATTAAATCTAGACGTTAATTTTCAAAGTCATGACTTTAAGTTCATGTTAATTTCGTAAATTTAAGTTATATATAAACAGGCTTAATGAACAAATGTAGTCATTACAACAACAATGTAAGGAAAGAGATCGAAAAAATCTTAACATATATAAAATTCAATAATTTTTAAACGGTTGATCTTAGAGTTAGAGTTTTGATTTTTTTTATTTAATTGATAATATTTTACAAATTACAGAAAAATATAACTTTTATAGTTCCAGCCACTATTTATGAACTCGTGGACCTTTTTTGGTAAGCCTTCCATTAGAGATTTGATAGTTGTTTCAGACAACTTTTCGGAACAGTTTGTCCATCTCCTTTTAAAATCTTCGATATTTTGGGACACCTTTTTTGTGCTCTTTAAGTTTCTTTTCACAAGAGCCCAATATCTCTCCATTGGTCTTAGCTCTGGACAATTTGGAGGATTGACCTCTTTTGGTACAAAAAATATGTTATTACTTTGGTACCACTCCAGAGCTTTCTTGCCGTAGTGACATGATGCGAAATAGGTCCAAAAATATGTGGACACATTGTGCTCTCTTATGAAAAGAAGAAGTCTTTTTTTTCAAACATTCTTTGATGTATATTTCGGTATTTAAAGAGCCCACTGTAACGAATGATTTGCTTCTTTTGCCGCAACTGCATATAACTTGCCATACCAGGAATTTTTTAGGAAATGTTGTCTGCTTTTGGATTCTAAATTGTTCTTCGACATTTCCTCGAGCATCAGCAACATACAAATTTTGACCCGAAAGCTGCGTAAAATCTGCCAGTACATACGTTTCGTCGTCCATTATACAACATGAATATTTTTGTTTGAAATTCGATTTTAAACAAAAATCTAAATTTTTTGCAGCATTCCTGTCTGGAACTTTTTGGACTTTGTATGTTTTGAAAACTGCATTGACTTTAACTTTTCGCACCAAATAGTCAGAGCACTGGGCTAACCAGTGCTTAGCTTTTCTACCAGATGTGTTTGGAGATCTTTTCAATATGCTTTCTATTTTTTTTGGCTTTCCCAATATCATGTGGTCCTTGTTTTCTTCCCGAACCAGATTTCCTATCGATGGTTAAATTCTTCTGAAACTGTTTAATAACATTGGAAACAGTTTGACGGCAGATCTTCAATGCTTTGGCCAATTTTTTTGTAGGACCTATTTGGATTTTTTTGAAAATTTTTAATAATTTTAAAACGTACTTCTTTTTCTTCACTCATTTTGATCAAACTCACAATAAATCAACATTTTTGTCATTAAAAATAACAACTGACATATTTTTCAAAGATAACTAGATCAAAGAAATTTTTAAATTTTACACCCAAAAAAAATTATTAGGTAAAACTTGTGTTCAAATTTTTTTTAATCTCACTCCTTATATAGATATGGGTAAATCAGACGGTCATTTCGGAATCCGCCACGATTCCTCATCAGTGATCTTAGTGCTAGTTCTTAATCTTAATCAATATCCTATATAAGCTACTAATATTTGAAATCATAACCCAGAATTACAGATTTGATTTCAAATATCTTTGAATTCATTGAAGTCAATTGAATGCATTGAAGTCAATTGAATAAATTTAAGTCAATTAAATCAATTGAATTCATTGAAGTCAATTGAATTCATTGAAGTCAATTAAATTCATTGAAGTCAATTAAATTCATTGAAGTCAATTGAATTCATTGAAATCAATTAAATTCATTGAAGTCTATTGAATTCATTGAGAATTATTCCAACAGGCAAATTGCGAACAGAATCGCCAGGAGTGTAGGTAATACAAAATTTATTGAAAAAACTATTATTTTTTCGGATGAAAAAAAGTTTAATCTAGATGGTCCGGACTGTTACAGTTGTTATCGGCATGACTTAAACAAACACGGCTTATTACGTTCAAAACGCAATTTCGGTGAAGGAATTGTAATGGTTTGGGGATCCTTTTCGTACTTTGGAGCGACACCAATTAGCTTCATCACAACAGAAATGAACTCCGAAACCTACAAGGAGTTAATAGAAGATGTGTTGGTATCTTATTATGAAAACGAGCCGCAGAGAGAGCTACTTTTCCAGCAAGATTCTGCGTTCATGCATATTTCGTGGCAATTGAGAGAGTGGTTTTCCTCAAAAAATATCAAGTTGCTGCAATGGCCTGATTGTTGCCCAGATTGTAACCCTATCGAGAAAGTTTGACACATACATGCTGGCAGAGTGTTCTGAAAGAGGAAACAGCATGATCGAACTCAACTCAAAAACTCGATTCGTCAATCTTGAAGTGAAATCGGGCCAGAAACTCTATTAAAGCTAGTTGACTCTAGGCCACATCGAAGTTTTTGCGTCATTCAGAATAAAGGAGGCCACACAAAATGCTACAATGGCGTTATAACTTTTTTTTTTTTTTCAATGTTTACTTTTTACTGAATGCGTAACAACAAATGTCCATCCTGAAACTCACTTTTTGTACTTATTTTGCAAGTTTTGGCAAAAGGAGATGTGCGTATAAATGAATGTGTACCACTGTATAGGTATATAAAATGAATGTGCATTTTTCTTATTATATTTACTACAATTCTTGAAACAGAGCGTAGCTATTCCTATACAAGTTCAAACTTTAAACTGTACATGTAGAAAAAAGAACGAATTCCAAAATTCTAAAATCTTTTGGGAAAGCTTCAACTCCATAGTAAAATCTAGTATCAGAAATTTCAAGTTTTATTACACAAAAAATATGAAATTGTATTTAAAAAATAATTATGCTGGTAAAAAAATTAAAATAAAAAATTAATTGGGACATTAAAAAAACAATAAAAACATGAAGAATTTAACAATATAAACTGCACTCACGCACACAAAACAACATAGGATTTATACATTTTGAAAAACTTTTGCCAGCTGTCTCGTCTCATTTACTTTTCTGCAATTTTTGTGAATGAATTTTGTGACGTAAATGAAGGAGAAAGAGTCATCTACAGTTACAAAGTCATCTGTCATTTTGAATTTCAATTAAATTGGCAAGAGAAACAGAACAGCAGCAAAGTGGACGACGATACATAAATGGGAAGACTGCTAATCCATGTATTTCTCTATCAAATCCCCCACCTCCCCCCCCCCCCCCCCCTCATGAGAGCAAATCATATTTTGGTTGAAAGTTGAACTCAAAAATAAAACATATCAGCACGGAAGGGGACGAAAATAAGAGCGAAGTAAGAAAAAAAGAAGAGTAAAATAACTAGATGCGACAAACGAGTTAGCAAACATTGTTTGCAATATTCGTTACCAACGTTATACACAGCTCCTGCAACAGGAGCAACAAAAACAACAACTGCTACAACAACACACAGTGGCATTTATGATAGCATACGAAAAGTTATATGTGAAAGTATGTGCATATGTCACACAGAAACACATGCCCTTCATTTTGTATGAATGTTTCGCTGTCTATCTAAATATCTTTCTGTCTCTCTGCACCGACAATGTCTGTGATGAAATGTGATAGAAAAAAAATTTAACTTAAAACTAATCAGAAAATAAGACTTTAACTTTTCAGACAAAAACAGATAAAGACACGCTCTACACATACAGACCTATAGACACACACATACACACACAGACATATGTAAACCTAAATGTAAATATGCTGCACGCGTGCATGGATGGTTTAAAGAATCTTAGCAACGTATAAGTGTGAGAGTCATGTTAAAATGTCGAATACCATTTGCTGGAGTATGTACGACCGTATGTACATATGAACAAAGAAATCATGCCTGAAAATGCATGAAAGAGACACACAAAAAACAAAACAAAAACACCAGCAGCAATCAACAAAAATTACAACAGCCAACTGCAAACAACGAAAGCTCAAAAATTTTTGTCATGAATATAATGAATGGGTTATGTAAGGCAACCAAAACAGGAGTAGCTGTAACAGTGGCAACTGCAACAACAAAAACAACATACTCACAACAACAACAACAACAACTATAGCAACCAAAACAAGCAAACATATGCCACCAAGATCATGTAGACCCCAACCCGATCCCTCTCCCCCCAACCCCAAAAAAAACTCCAAATCAAAACTCCAACTCAGTCAATTCGGCCTCTTGCCAGCCAACATAACAAAAAAAAATCGTGCCTGAAACAAGTGTCACTCAAAATGTAATATTCTTCTCTTTTATGGAATTATATGGTATGCTAGTACATCTAACTCATCTCATGCTTTTAATCCTAGCTCTCTCTCCTTTCCTGTTTCATTTGCTGCACTTTCATGCTCTGTTTTTGCAAAACAATGAAATGAAAACTTTAAAGAACACTGACTGCATGTACATAAATGGAGGGGGGAAAAATATTACAGCAAGAATATTTTTGTAATTTCAATTGCAAAACTTTGTTCTCTTTTGAAAGAATGTCATCACTCTAGGCCCAACACCAAACATAGGAGAACAATGTCTACCAGGATGGAGCAGCAGTAGCAACCCAGTTGCAAAGTGCATCATCTATAACAATGATAGCCACCCACACCCAGCGGGAAGGAGGGTTGGAATATTCCAGCGGTAAGCTATGAAGATAAAGGCAAATCCCGTTAGCACGTTCTCGGTGGGAACAGCAAAGATCGAGTCCGTTGACCGCTTCACATACTTAGGAAGCATAATTTCATCCGAGGACAGCGCTAACCAAGATATTAAAGCGAGAATTGGAAAAGCGAACGGTGCTTTCTCGCAGCTACGCACTATTTGGAACTCACACTTAATATCTGCAAATACAAAAATTAAAATATTCAAATCCATCGTCATATCTGTGCTGCTTTATGGTTGCAAAACAGAAAGTGGAAATGGATTGGTCACACACTGCGTAAAGATCAAAATGAAATTAGCCGACAAGGTCTAGACTGGAATCCGCAAGGCTCTAGAAAGCGTAGACGCCTAAAGATCACGTGCAAACGCAGTCTACTGAAGGACATAGAGAAAACAGGGAAAACATGGAGTGAACTGAAGGCACTAGCTAACAACCGAATACGCTGGAGATGCTTTGTAGAGGCCCTATGCACCACTAGGTGTTAAACGGAACTGATGATGATGAAGGTATGCCTGTCGTGAGAGACGAATAAAATACTCCCCTGAGGAGGAGGGAGTGACCAAAATATAGCAAAGCCTTATCCCATCCTGATGAATGGCGCCGCCAGATCGGTTGAAGCAATAAAGCGCAGCCCAGAGGAAGAATAAAGGAGACCCAGCGGTGTTCTAGACTGTAATGAGACCACGCCCGTCACACCAGAAGGATAAACTCCCGCTTATAAAAACTTGGTCTGGCGCTTGTTCTTCACGCCGACTGGAAAGTAGCAGTGGTACGCAGAAATCAAGGTGTCAGTGACTCTAGTCAACAGCGGATTGCACTCAGCCTGCTTTGCACTCAGCCCGCTTTTTTCTACTTTGCCATCTCTTATTTTTGTTTCATTTTTGCACACAAACATTTTTAATAAATTTTCGATAGTTACAATTTTTACTTCGTAAAAATACTCCAGAAAACCTGAGCAGAACTTAGATACTATTTTGTTGTTGTACAGTGTTATAAGACCAAAACCTAAACCAATAATCAAATCAAAAACAAACCAAAACTCAGACAAAAAACAAGTCAAATTAGCCTTCAAAATTCAGACGAAAATTTGACCAATTGTAAACTAAACTCAGACCAAAAGTCAAACCACATTCAGACTAAAATTCTGGCAAAAATTCCAACCGAAATTCAGATCAAATTTCAGACCTTAGTCTCAATTTTTAGATCTAAATTCAAACCAAAATTAAGGGCAAAACTCAAACCCAAAATTGAAACCAAAGTTCAAAACAAAATTTAAACCAAAAATTAATTTAAGATTCAGACCAAAATTCAGACTAAAAACTAAATCAAAATTCACACCATAATTTAGACCAAAACTTCGACTAAAATTCAAACCTATTTCGAGCCAAAACTCAACAAAATTTTGTTCAAAAGTTGAATAAAAACACAAATCATAATTCAGACCAAAATTTAAACTGAAATTTAGTTCAAAAGTTCGACCAAACCAAAATTTTAACTGAAAATTGGATTAAAATTTAGACCATAATTCTCAGAAGGGTAATCAAAACCTTATCAGCTGGGAGCTGTAGCATTGCAATACCACCAACTGGAGTCCTAACTGAGAAATATTCGACATCATTTTTTTTTTTTCAACAAAATAAGATAATTCATGACGACTCATTCATTTCCGGAAAAATTCTCTATGGGTTTGGAAAAATTTGTTGGCAAATTAATATTAAAAAATTAAAGAATATCAAAATTGTAACTGAAGTTTATTACTGCATTAATTAATTAAAAAAGTTTTTCAGGAGCAATGATAATTCAGGAGGCGGTTTGCCCCCATACTCCTCTTGGATTCGCTAGTGGTTATGATTGTTGTTCTTAAATTAAATGACTTTTGGATCTGAATCTGAACCTTTTCTCTCTCCTGTTTTTTAAATTTTTCGTAAATTTAACACGTTCACGACCAGTGTATCACCGATAAATACGAAAAAAACGATCTTCAGAGGCGAGTGTATCACCGGTGATTACAAACCAAAACTACTAATCCCATGTCTTCTCCTTTGAGAACTTTGATGTCCAAAAGTGGGCTGAAGCTTATATGTTAAGAATTCCGGAGTCAAAAAGTAAGTTTCTATTAATCTACCAGTCCCATAAAAAGTTCTTAAGTTTTGGACCGAGAAAGTTCAGGGTCGCCTTAAAATAACACTTACTGAGGTCAATTTCGTTTTTATAAAATGTTTATATGGAAAGTGCGTGTACCGCTGTTATAATATAAATTATACCAATGCGGGGAAATCGGGGAATTTCTCGAAGAGAGAGAAAAAATGAGTTGGCATCCCTGGTATGCAGATAATTCATTAGATAATGCTGAGAGATGCCGTTACTCATGTCTTCTCTCACTCTCTCTCTCATTTATTATTAACTCCCGTTTAAGCAATGACATATACAACGATGAATGCAATGCGCGAATGCAATGAGTTCAATGAGCGAATATTAAAAAAAAAACTTCGCCAAACTGACGCTAATATTTCAGTTTTGGCTAAACCGATTTCGAATTTGATTGGAATTTTGAATTTTAGGCTAACCTACTCGCCAAGCTCTTTAAATTGATATTTAATATGATAGTGTAGCACTTTTGGATATTCAGGAATAAGGATGCAGTTGCACTAATAAATGTATAGATTAATTTTCTATAGAACGAATCTATTTTTTTTGCTCTACGCTTATTATTATTGAAGTTATGATACAATATTTGGTGTCAAGTATTTTTCCTAAAAGTTGAAAATACACCCTACATATGTTTAGAACAATTTTTTTCTTAGAACTAAACAAAGAATCTTGCCTTACAATTTTTTACACTCAAACCGAACTACCCTGTATATTGTAAAGTAATAATAATGTGAAAAAAATCGCACTTATATTGTAAAAAAATCGAAATAAATCTATGTTTACGAAAATTGTTTCTAATTTTTATTAATTTTCCAACTAAATCCCAGGACGAAAATTTTCTAACTTCCCTAACCTAGAAAGACTTTTCATCTTTGAGAACCCAAAGTCAACCTCTATGACAAGCATAACAAGCTATATTTTATTGCATAGTGTAACCAATGAGATGTAATTTTTAAAGCTAAAACAGATAGAGTAATACCAGGATTCGCAAAGGAGCTGAAAACCACCATGGTTTAAACTTAAATAATTTCTCAATTCAACGTTGCCACTATTTCATAACTTCGAACGTCGAAATTAGAATTAATTGTTAGTTTCAAATATTCTATCTAATTCTTTCCTTTTGTTTTTAAGATTTTCTGAATTTTTTCTCTATCCTGTTATTCCAACGATGATCATTACAATCATTATAATCTTGATATAATTTTTTTTTTATACTTCATATGAACTTGGCCCAGTTGAAGCGATTCCAAAATAACAAAATTGTGGTTTATGCATGAGAAAATCACTTTCAGTTTAAATTTGTTGCTTTCAATGTTAAATGAGTGTTTTTTTTTTTTTTTTTTTTTGATTTTCATTGTTTTCGTGTTTGTTTTCTTCTTCCGGAAACGGAAACTTTGTATTATTTTATAATGCAAGAAATAAAAATAAAATAAAGATATTAAATTCACTCTTGATTTTATGCCAAACAAAAAGAAAAATTTTTTCAAATCGTATAAAAAAGTAAACAGCATTTATGAGTAAACAAAACTCATATCATTGTTATGCATTTACCAGAAGTTGAATGAAACTTTATTTGCTATGAAAATAAATATAAAATAAATAATAATAAAAATTCATTGTAGCGTTGATATCCTTGTGGATTGACTGGATTTGCGACGTGTATGTATTTCAAGTGGAAGTATAAAGTAATGGTTTTGAATGTTGGATTGTTTGTAATCAAGAGAGTGACACATTAGATATATTGATTTTAAAGTAGCTATAAAAAATTAGTTTATTTCTCATTGATAATAATCAAGTGTTTCCAAGAGTGCATGAGAGGGTATGTTTTTCAAATAAAATTTCAACTTTTTGCACTATTACTAGACTAAAATCTAGACTACCAATTAACTCAAAAATCTATTCAAAATTCATACCAAAACTCAGACCGTAATTCAAACCAAAATTTATACCAAAATCAAAACGAATTTAAACCAAAACTCAAATCAAAAAGAGATCGAAATTCAGATTAAAAAACACCATAATCATTATCCAGCTCTCCAAAAGGATAACATCTAAAAACTGATCCTAAAACTTCAGAATTAATGTAGTCCAAGTGTTTATGTATAGTAAAAAACTCATAGTTAAAAATAAATATTTACACTTACATAATAACAATTATAATTAAATCGAAGTTTTGCCTCAAGAGTAGAAGCTTTTCTGCTAAAATAGGAGACCATCGTGATCATTTTTCCATGATTGTATTTCCTGCTGTTGAATTTACTCCCTCGGATGGTACTGATGTTGCTGGAGTTATTAATTATTTCCGAGCAATTGCTTTTAAATCCTCGCAACCACTTTAATTTAAGCTAAATTGCACAATGTTCGTTTCATGAGTAACAATACCTTCTTCTAAATAGTTGTTTAAATGGACAATCGCTTGAAAGAACAGTGGAATTGTATTTGATAATACAGAAGCGACCGAGATTTGGTCCAAAATTTAAACATAAATAAATAGTTATTTGGAATATATTGAGAATAAATATATTTTATTGCAAAAAACAAAAAAAAAGTTTAATTACCGACACCAAAAGTTCACAATTAAATTGTAAAAAAACAAGAAAGGAATAAAGGCAAAACGTCAAAAAGAAAAAGCACAGAAGATGATGCCGGAAGACAGTCAGTGTTGCATCAATGGTAAAGAGAATGTAGGGCAAAAAGAAAAAGGGTTTGCTCAAAATGAATCAACATTTAAAAGTTTTCCCTGATATGTTTATGAAAACTACTTAACGATAAATTGTCAACAAGAATCGTTATGTTTCCCATCCCTACTAGTAAACAGTAAGCTGAAAGGCTATAAGCAGGGAGCGGAAAAAGCCAAAATAAAGTTTATAAACTTTGCGATAAATTGCAAAGTAATTAAAATGAAATTAATTATACATATAAGGTAAAGTAAAAATTATTTTAGATCTAAGCCAATACATATGGTATTTTTTTTATGTAACTGTATATATGCATTCACACCCAACAGCAGTCAAACCCGCACCGGAATACAAAAGTGATGAATCGCATCTTTCTATGTATACACTAAAAACTAAGTTGAATTGGTGATGACGCCCACGTTAGTCATATGCTGACCACATGTGTTGTGCCCTGTGATGACACCCACCAGTAAACTCAGGTCCTTTCTTTTCAGTTTTAGAAGAAATTCTGCTTATTTGCTGTTAGATTGTCTCACGAAGCGCTTTACGGTTCTGCAGGAGTCAAGCTCGAATCATCTTTCTCTATAGATAGAACCCACAAAATCGTTAATCCAATGCATAACCTCCCCAAAACTTACACCAATAAAAGGTTCCTGACCCCATGGTACAATTGCAGAACTTTCATTAGGTAGTTCATTCCCTGCAATACCACAATATCCTGGAACCCATATAAGGCATAACTTGTTGTACTTTTCGACACTATTTAGCTTTGCCTTACAGCCGCTGACAAATTTTGAAGAGCTGACAGGGTTAGCAAGGGCCTTCAATCCAGCTTGGCTATCACTGCAGATGCCTATGCATTTCCCATGCCATCTCCTCTCAATTATCCAGCTCGCCACGTCCAGGATAGCAAAAATCTCTGTTGGGAAGACTGTCGCCATCTTTCCACTGGAAAAAGAGTACTTGGTCTCATCGTGCTAGTGCCAACCGGATCCAGTACCGTTTATGGTTTTAGATTCATCGGTATAAAAGACATGACGGAGACCCCGGAGTACGACCTCTGGACTTAATCATTGATCACTTCCGGGAACCTGACGTCATATTTTCTTCAGAAGCGGATATAACACACATGATTGTCCACAGACATCGAAAACAGTGGGGACTGTACTGACAACTGGTGGGATATCTGACTGTGCCCAAAATCCGCCTCGACATGCCAAACTCCATTTAACCGGAGTCTGTAGGACGCGCTCATTGCTTCTTTACATAGCTTGAAGATCCAGAGGAAGCAAGTCAAACAAAGCAATGAGGGCATCACCAGATGTAGTACACATTGCACACGTGGTACCCAGGCACACACATCTCTAAAGCCTGATCAAGGAGGTCCATATTACGGAGGCATACGTGACAATAGATCTCACAAGAGCACTGTATAACCAGTATACCAAAACTGGATTCAGACCCAGGTCTTGCGAAAGCTCGACTGACCTTCAATTGGACGTGCGCCTTCCACAACAGTTTACAATTTAAGGTTAACCCTAAATATTTAACTTCAGAAGACAACTGCAGTGTTACTCCCATCATCGTTGGTGCTAATAGGCTTCTTGCGTTTCCTATTGAAAAGCACTAAGGCGCTTTTACTAAGATTCACTAAAAGACCCTGCAGATCGCACCAAACCTCGATCTTGTCCATGACTTCTTGCATTTTAATGCACACCGTCTGTAAAAACCGTACCGAGATTAGTACGCACACATCGTCAGAATACGCTTTGATGTGAACTCCAAAATTCTGCAAACCATTACAAACCTCGATCGTAAAACTTCTCAACCTTCGATCGTGAAACTGTCTTCGTTTTCTCCCAACCATGGCATGAATCCATCTGGCCGAAGAGCACATCGAGTCGACGGTAACGTCGTCAAAAGCCCCTTCAATATCGACAAACACTCCCAGGATGTAGTTCCCTGCTTCCATACTGCTTTAATATAAAAATAATTTTATTCCCATTGAGTGTTGCTTTTTTGTCGTTAAATGTATATCAAAAAAAACGAGGCTTGATTTGGTTTTATTTACTTGTATTGATTTCAATCTGCTTCAAAAAGAAGTGCATTAAATACACAGCAAATAGCATGCGCCATATGGTTCAGCTACTCGTACTCATAAATTTATACAAGAGCAGAAACTGAAACTAAAACCGAATTTGTGGCTAACCACATTGATAAGGATTCTGGAAAAGTAACATGTGCATAGTGTTTACTTTTATACAACTGTTCCACCATCATCTTATATGCAAGCATATAAATTGTATTTGCTAAAGTAAAACAAACAATATCACTTAAATAAATTCGATTACAAAAAAAAGCTAGCTAAAACCACAATAAAAAAAAAAAAAATATCAGGAAAATTTAAAAAGTTTTTATAATAATTTGACAAAGTATGCAAGTATGTGTACATTTGTGTATACGTATGTGTACGTGTATACGTATATATGTTAGTTAGTTGAGAAAATATATCTACATAAGCGAACATATATACACAAATAACCTACATACATATACTACACATATATCCTTTCCAATAAATTGACGAAAGATGAAAAAAAAAATCAAAAAATGTTAAAAAATTCAACGGTCACGGACAATAAAATAAAATCTTTTCATTTAGGAAAAATCAACGAACTCGAACAGTCTAAAAAACTTCTATGAGCAAAGCTGAGATCCGAAAATTTACTGTAATTTTTTACATTGTAAAAGAAGAGCAAGTTTCTTTTTTCCTCTGGCTTTTTTAATTATCCTTATCCAAAATTACTCAATTTAAGCTTAAAAATTGAGAAGCCCAAGTTGGAAGGGATTTTGTTTTGTCAAGCCAGAATGTACTTCGGTTTGAGTTTCCCTACAATATTTCTTCAGAAATTTCTTCATTATACTTATACACATATAGAAAATATTATAAGTACTATAACATACTTTCTATAATACAATATAGAGAATGCCCGGGTTCAATACACGACACAGTCAAAATATCAAAAATAGAACAACTACATTTTTTAGACGGTACCTCCTCTTGACCGGCAATGGCAAATCTCCAAGGGTATAAATTGCACTTCGTCGCTTCCCTCAAAACACTTGAGTCATTATAGTTGTAGTAGAATATTAAAAATATTTAACACTATATTATTCCCATCCTTAAAAAAGAAAAAAAAATGAAAAGTTACACTATTTCTATACTATTAGATATCCCGACGATATTGCGGTTGTTACCATATTCGGTATCGTGAGAGGAGCACTCAAAATGATTCATTGAGCAAGGCCTCAGCCTCAACGTAGGGAAGTCAGACAACATACTCTTTATTCGTAAGAGAGTTGGCCTGATTAGGGAACCACTTAAACTTTTTGGATCTGAATTTAACATGCCCAGAAAAGTCAAATATCTTGGGGTAACGTTAGATAGCAAACTAACTTGGAATGTTCATATTGAGGACAAAATCCAGAAGACTAAGAGGATTTTGTTTCAGTGTAGACAAGTTGTGGTCGCTGTAGCCTAGTGGTTAGTGTGTTGGACTGCTACGCAGCAGTGCCCGGGTTCATATCTCGGCGCGCTCAAAAAAAATCAATAAATAGAAAATAAAAATTGTTTTACATGGCACCACCTCTTGGCTGGCAATGGCAAACCTCCAAGAGTAAAAAAATGCATATGAAAAGCTTTTCACTTTGCCGTTCGGATTCGGCATAAAACTGTAGGTCCCTTCCGTTCGTGTGTAAATATAACTCACACAACATGAATGGATGCGAAAAGCTCGGCCTTGGCCCTCCATGGGCTGTTGTGCCATAATAGTAGTAGTAGTAGTAGTAGACGCGTTTGTGGTCTCAAATGGGGTATATCCTCTGAGGCCTTAAAATGGATCTACACTATGATGGTTAAACCTATCATTACGTATGCCTCGGTGATTTGGTGACCGAAAGTAAACCATTAAACCATAACCATTAAAAGGATGCTAGAAAGAATTCAACGGTTGACGTGTATTGGTATAACTAGTGCAATGCGCACCACACCAACAAGCGCGATGTACGTGCTGATGGGGTTGCTGCCACTGGATTTAGCAATACAGAAAATGACGGCAACTACAGTCCTTAGGATGTTGAGGAATGCCACATGGCATAACTCAAAGATATTCAGGAGACGCGTATGCCTATGGATGGCATGAAAAAATTCAAAATAACTGAGAAAAGTTATAAGACTCGGACGGCGGATAGAATCGTCGACATGAAAGTTGCTGATAGCGATATCAACATTTTCACTGATGGTTCACTGCTGGAAGGTAGAGCTGGGGCAGGTATTTTCTCAGATGAGTTAAATTTGTCCTGCGTTCTACGGCTGGGAAAATATGGGTCCATCTACCAGGCAAAGATGCTGGGCTTTGTGCATGCACTGGACCACCTTATTGAGAATTAGATCAACGGCAAGAAAATTGACAATATCCTTGTCAATCAGTCAGTGATTAAGTGCATAGAGCAGACAGATATAACCACTAGGATGACCATGGAGTGTGCCCAAAAACTCAATGAGTGCGCTCGTATAAACTAGCTTATACTGATGTGGGTGAGGGGATATTCAGGCATAGAGCAAAATAAAACTGCTGATCTTTTGGCTATAAAAGCTTCAAGAAGCTTCAGATGAATTTTGTGGATCAGAACTATGCATCGCCATTGGTGATGGATTGGTGGAGGGCCGGTTAAAACAGTGGATAAACTCTGAACTTCGTAAAAATTGGTAGGAGGCCACTGACTGAAGGCAGGCAAAGACGGCCGTGAAGTGGTCGTGCAGTGAGTCAGTGAAAGTCGTCGGACTAAACCGGAAGACTTTGAGCTGACTAACAGCACTGACTACTGGTCACGGTCCCTTCAGGTATATCCTTAAGAAGATGAAATTTGTTGAGGTTGACACCTATAGGTTGTGTCTGGAGGACCTGGAAACATCGGCCCACTTACTGTGCCAATGCTAGGAATGTCTATTAAATCATCTCTTTCCCTATGGCCCCTGTCATTCAAAAAATATTTTAAAAATTAAGGACCATTTTATTGTCCATAACTGTACTTAAAAAAAATAAATAAAATCAATGATATCAATTGAAATGAATAAATCATAAGAAACTTATGCAAAATTTTATTCGAGCGCACAATTTTGTGTTTTGTTAGAAATTCGCCTTCATATTCTCGTGGAAAAAAAACTATAAAGCTTAATATCATGATAAAAAAAACATATGTCATTTCTCTTTCCTTAAGCAATTTAAGTTAAATATCCAGAAAAGTAAAATTTAAGCATAAAAAAATTAAATAAAAATATGTTTTTTAATAGAATGCAGCAGATATCTTTTTCAAATAAATATTACCAAAGTGTAATTTATTTGTAAGTATATAGATTTTTATTTACGAAGAAAATCTCTTTAGAAACAAAAATTTATTTTCAATATTATTTTACAAACATTTCGCAGCTTAAATTAAAATTTATAATTGAGTATCTAACAAAAAATTTACGCAAAATTACGAATATACAGCCGAACGTAAATCATGCTCCAGCCATCAAGCGCGCCGTTGTAAATTATGCAACCAACCGATGCGCCAACTAGTTGCTTCCGGAAAATTATATTTATGATCGGGTGTATATTCGTAACGTCGCGCTAGATACTCTCCCCTCTGACCGTTTTTCAGCAGTTCTCTCTCGTTGTCGGGCACCGCTTTCATGGGGCTCTGGAAACTGCCCATAAAGAGAAGCTCATCGTTCGAGAGATCATAAGCGAAGCCATTCGTTTGTGTTAGGGGCTTCCGTATGCGAACACCGGTCGTAATGAAGGATTTAAATGGAGTGGATCCGCTGCTTGTCATAAAACGTTTGTTGTTGTTGGTGCTATTTGAAGCAGCGGTTGCAGTATTCCTGGTTGGTGATGATGCCGATGCTGCCGATGATGATTTTGTTGTTGTCAGAGATGTTGCCGCTCTGATTGGCGTTTTAAGACTTTTCAATTTGGACGACATTATTTCGTAAAAATTGTTATTTAAAAAAAAATATATTAATATTTAGAAAGAATATCGAGAAAAAATAAACAAAACCAAATAATTTCGAAATATTTTCAATTTACATGTAGTATTTCAATTTGGAAAGTTGTCGTTAAGGTGACTATGCTATGGGATTCAAGCAACATATTTCATAAATTTTATTTTACGTTACAGTAGCTTAATCGGTCGGGATAGGTTTCATATACATAGTTCTATAATATCTTAACATAATGAAAAAATAAGCACACTAATCAACAAGAAATTATCAACAGTAACTACGGCTACTATTATGGCACAATTGTCAATTGACGGCCTAGGCCGTCATTTTTGCATCAGCAAAAGCTTTATCAGCCCCTTCTGCTATGCGCGCGCTTGCACCAGTTGGTAAGTCAGGTCCCCCTGTACCTGATCTTTCCAACAGAAATTCGGTCGTTCCCTTCTGAGCGTTCCACCACCATGGCTCGCATTAAACACATTCCTGGCCGATGCGTTTTCTTCAATTCGATGAACATGGCCTAACCTGCGAAGCCGCTGGATTTTTATGCATTTCACATCGTCCACGCATATTGGACCATAGATCTTGAAGAGTATCTTCCCCTCAAACGCGCCTAACAACCTTTCACCATTAGTGGTCAATATCCACGTCTCAGCGCCATACATTAAGACGGGAAGGATGAGAGACTTTTATGTATATAGAATTATTTTTGTCCGTCGACAAAGTCGTAGTGTACATATCGGGTCGATGGTAGCTTTACCACACTGATAAGGTCCAATCAGCTTGTTGACAATGGGCTTCAGTGTTTCACACAGTACTCTAGATAGAACCTTATATGCGATATTAAGAGGTATTATCCCACGGTAGATGGCGTAGATCGCGGGATAACCTTTCTTGTGGATTGGGCAGAATACGCTTAGGTTCAAATCACTGTACATGCTTTCATTCAACTTTATGATGCAAAAAGCTCATGCATGCGTCTTGTGAGGTTTTTGCCTCCTGTCTTAAACAACTCAGCAGGCAGGCCATCTGCACCTGCAACCTTATTCTTTTTCAGCCCAACGATGGCTGTTAAGACCTCGTCAGAGTTTGGCCGCGGTACTTCAATGCCATCAGTGATTGTGGTTTCCGGAACTGTTTCCCCAATGGCGGGATTGTTGCCGTCATAACCATTAAGCAGCAACACTTCTCACAGTTCTCTCCATAACCTCACAATACTCTAGACCAGATTTTCGTCTTTGTTCTTGCAGGAATTGGGCCGGTATTCAAACCGTTAGTCAGTTATCTTATTTTTTCATAAAATTTTCGAACCTTATTCCTGTTCACAAGCATCTCGATATCATCGAAATCACGTCTTTCTGCTTCTCGTTTCTTCCGCCTAAAAGATGTTTCTCCACTGTCTGTATCGCTCCTTAGCAGCTCACCATATATACTACTTTTTTCGCTTCAGTAGCTTTGCGACACTGGTGATCGTACCACATATTTCTCCATTGACGGTGGTAGCCTAGCACCTCTTCGGTAGCCGTATGCATAGAATGGGAAATGTAAGTCCATTGCGTGCATAGTATATGATAAAATTGAGGGATGTTTTGTGCTAGGATGACGGAGAATCGATTGGCGAAGGCTACGGCTGTCCGTTGTGCTTATAGCTTTTCGACATCCAGCTTTTTCTATGCACGTATCCGTAAGCGTAAGTGCTGTACAGAGACGTGTGCGGGCTTAGGCTGCAACCAAATAGTGGTCAGAGTCGATGTATACTTGAAGCGCACCTTCCATCAATCGCAACGTTATTAATTTGGTTTCATATTTATTTTTTATCAGTGGGCAGAGTAGACAGCCAAAAAACAAGATGTTGGAATGGGTGTTACCAACTGTCATGTTCCATGCCGCAGCAAAGTCGATCAGTTTCACCTTGACATTAAAGTCGCCTAACACGATTTTAATGTCATGGCGGGGGCAATGGTCATTGGTTTTGGTCGCCTCGTCTTTCTCGTTGAAGAATTTTGCCGTAATGCGGATAGTGGCTAGGCACTCGTTCACTGGCGTGAACCTCGAAACAAGATCACGCACTCACTTGCCAACAACAAATCCAACTCCAAATTCTATTTTTTTTTTTTTTTTTTATGTTTTAACGTTACTCCGTTGGGTTTTCCTGGGGAAGGTGTGGAGATTTATTTGGCCCAATTTCCAGGTGAAACTATATCGCCATAACTTGAACTCCAAATTCATGTCTCAGATCTTGACAGCTATAGTAGATGTCACAGGATGCTATTTTGAAGCAACTCTTTCCCGTCCATCGCATTTCCCGGATAGCGGTGATGTCAGTTCGGTATCTTTCGAGGGCATCTACCAGCTGGATGGAGGCACCCTCCTTGTGTAGGGTTCGGATATTAAAGGTACACATCCGTATATGTTTTTCCTTTGAGCTTTTGCGGGAATCGTCAACATTAGGGAGATTCCATATCCGAAGCTTCGTTTGAGGAGGGTTCCGAACCCCACGCACAGCCGTTGATTCAAGGTCGTTGAATTTACACAAGGCTTGAAAATTTTCTAATTGTTTTCTCAACATATTTGAGGATGAACACAAATGAATATTGAATGTGCGCGTCGATATCAAACAAAGATAACAAAACATTTCATAAACGCTAACGAAACTGGAAAAATCTTGAAAATTTTTTATATTTGATGTGCGAGGGAGTCCGTGTTTGGCAGAAATGCCAGCTAATGATCAACATTTTAACCAAAGGTTTCGCATTGCTGCTTGTCGAAGTCTCAAGTGCTAGACATTATGGTTTCGGTTGATTTCGCTGGAGCTTTTAAACGGCAAAATGTGAGTGGAGGCATACAGTTCGACTTTGCAGAATTATGCGACATTAGTTACCGCTGGTATCAGTTTTCAACAGTGAAACTCCAACAGATTATTAATGATTTGTTGAGATAATTTTATTAATGAAAGCAACCACGCTATTCTTTAACAATGTACAAATGGAAAGTGGAGTAAGTTGGCTGCAGTTAAGGTTGGCAAAAATGGCTGGTAGGGCTGTATTTAAAAACAGTAGGTAATGTTGCGGCTCATACAATGTTTACAAGAGCAATATTTTTTCAAAAGTGGGAATATGCATTTAATAATACGGCAACTCCACATAGACTTAATGAAATCTCACGAACAATTAGTTGAGTAACTTGATTTCCTGAAAAGTATAATACAAAAACTAAAACACATTTAATATTTCTGTATCGTTTTTTTTATATTTTATTTTATTATTATTGTACTCAAAGTTCAATTTATTATTATTATACACATTTTTCGCATTTCCTTTTTAGACTACTAAAAAAAATTAAATTAATTTACAATTAAGTAAAAGTGACAAAAACTAATTAAAGCACTGGAAAATAAAGCATTTTTTCTTTTTTTTTTTTTTTGATTTCAAAACAAAAAATAATCAAATTATTAACACATTTGATGAAGTAATATGTAGGTACTTCAAATTAAATAGATATTATATTAGATATAAAAATCACAATATTTTTATAAATAAAACAAACAAAAATAGTTAAGCTAACAAATTCTAAAATTAAAAAAAATTTTTTTGTATGCACCATTGCCTTTTTGAGTTGATGAAGAAGCTGATGATAGAAAGAAGAAGAAAATTGTAATCAGGCATGTGCTGAATATTACAATTCCGAAAGAAATTTAATTTGAAATGCAATGAACAGTAATTACAGTACTTGCAATTTCTATTTCGAACGAAAAATAATTTCCCATTGGAAGCATTGGCATACGACATTCGATTATTATTGAAAAACATTAAATTAGAACTAGCATGAAAATAGTTTTTGTAGTTTATAGTTTAGTTTTGAGCTTGCATTAGCATTAAATTTTCCAATGCTAATAAAATTACATCGCTTTTTCTTATCTCAGACATTTTTTAATGCCAATGAAATGCTCAATGCATTATTAAAACAATGAAATTATTCCCCTCAAAACACTAAATAAAATGATTTTTTTCATTCTTTTTCGCAATACAGATGTATTTAAAAATTGTAGTAGTACTTTCGATACTTTCGAAAAAATCTTTCTCAACTTCATAGTAATTTGTTTTTTTTTTTTTCTTTTGTTTGGTTTTTCATTATCCTAAAAAGCATGTTCATATTGCAAAAACTTCATGTTGTTTATATTTAATCTTATATGTAAAGTTTACAAATTGAATTTCTGTTATTATTGATTATTTAAAGTTTATATATAGCGGTGTGGAGTGGAACTCAGAACTCATCTGCTCATATACAGAATTCCACAATTTAACAATATTTCTTTGTTTTTTTTTTTTAATATATATTTCCGATACACTTGCTATAATGAGCTAACAAATCTTTTGTGCCATTTCATCTGCATATTTTTTTCGTTTTGTTTCTTTTTTCCATTCAATTCAAAGTATGACAAATTCTTATATATTATGGTACATATTTTTTGTGACGAAAAAAAGTAATATAGTAGTAATATCTTAGTAAAAATAATAATAAGACGTATAAAAGAAATTCTACAACCTTACATGTGTGTGATGTTGATAATATTATCAACTTCATTATCATCATAAACATCATTGATATCAAACAGAATCATTAGCAAAACAAAAATTTAAGAAAAACTAAAATAATAATTGGAGTAAGATTGAAAAATCAAAGTATGTTGAGTGGTGCGCTAAGGATGGTGGTAGCGAAAAATACAAAATTATTAATGCAAATTTTAGAAACTCTAAAAAAAAGCATATGGTAAAATTTTGCATTTCACAATGCCACCGCAAACAAAAAGGAATTTTGCTAGTTTTAAGTTTTTTTTTTTTTTTATATATAAGAATATTTTAGAATTGAGTCATAATTTACGTGGTAGTTTTCGCGATTTTCTGCTTGATTTTAAATTACAATTTGCATTAGGTTTTTTTGTTTTGTTTTATAATTACATTAAACAAATTATTATAATTGTTTCAAAAGTTTACAATGACAATAATATAAATAACAAAAACAACAACTAGTTTATTACACTTTTGTAGAAGAATTGAACTAAGTTTTGGGATAGACAATACATACACACATATACACATACAAATATTGCATACATTCTTCATAGACAGGCGACAGGCAAGCTGCGAGTAGGAATGATGGAAAAGGTCCATTTTCAACAATAACAACAACCACAATGATAATAACAACAAAAACACTAATAATATTTAATAAAAAAAAAACTATTAGTGTTTATTATTGCAATTAAAATTTGCTGTTGAGTTATTGCTTGTAAACTTTACTCTTTTGCATTCATTTTTTAGTTTATGCTTACTATTTTACCCACGTATTTTCAAGTACAATAGTAGTATACATTTTCGTAGTGGTAGTATTTTAGTAGTAGATCCCATCATTATTATTAATATTTAATTATTTAATGAATTCTTATCTCTGCCGCCGCCGCATTCTTTATTTTCTTTATTATATTTAACCGTTTTGTTTTTTTTTTATCGCTAGATGATTGATTCTACTACCACGTATACTAACGTCCATTGTCGTAGCACCACTGCCTTTATTTGTTGTTGCTGTTATATTATGTGCTATTTTTGTTTCCGCCACTTTTGCTTGTGTTGTAGCTGTTAAGAATTTTGCGGATTTTCTTCTGGTTTTCGTTGTTGCCTTTGTCACTTTTACTACCATCATCATTATTTTTATTATCATTCTGGGAATTTGTGTTTTTTTTTTTATCATCCTCGAGTCATAGCATTTTGTCGGATTTCGGATTTACCTGAGTTGATGTTGTTGTTGGTGGTGGTGGTGGTGGCAATGTTGTTGTTGGCATTGCTGCCGATATATCTGTTGTTGGTGTCGTGGGTAAAATCTTCTCTTTTTGCTTTTCGGCTGCTTGTTCCAGTATAGATGCATCAGTTGGTGTTGTTGCTGTTGTACTGGGGGAGGAGGCCTGTTTCTGTAAAATAAACAAATAAAAAGTATTAGTTTATCAAAATTTAAAAAAAAAATATATATATATTTTCATTTTAAAAATACTTATGTAAAAGGAAATTCATTTGAACATATCGCATATTTGTGATTATGCCATCATAGCTCATACGACTAAAGTCGTGAAGTATATAAAATTTAAAGCCTAAAAGCTTTTCCTGAAGAATTTAGAACTTTGATATAGATTGCGCATTACTTTATAAAAAATAATTTTTCTATTTGCTACGTCAAACTCCTACACATTTTATAAATAAACAATAATTTTTTTAGAAGCTTTAACAGCACTGTGACGTACAAATTAGGTGAGAGAGTGGAATAACGGACATGCGCAATGCGCAATTTTTATTTCTATCATTGTCTGTTTCTCATTATATGTATGTATGTAAGTATCTTTGTTGGGGAAAATGCATTATTTTAGTAATGCATTGAGCATGTCATTAGCATTGAAAAATGTGATGATTTTAGAAAGCGAATTCCATTGCTAAAATTTGTTTATTCCAATAGTATAGAATGCTTATAATAATAGTTCAACTTCATTGGCATTGAAAATGTTAGTTTAATTTCATTAACCCAGTAATACCTAGCGGTGCCATATGGCACCTTGTCGCTGAGCCGTTCCTGAGCCAGGTTCATAAACAATTTTTTCTCAACTTATTTTCTCGATCTATCTACTTTGGTTTAAATTCTAAGTAAATTTCAATATCAATAGCTTTGAAAATGTGAATGCAAATGATAGTTCAAGTTCATTAGCATTTCTGTTTCAGAACTGTTAAAAAAAAGGTTTATAAATCTATTTAAAAAATATTTATAAATCTTTTTGCAAAAAAAAATACAGGAATCTCAAAAACCATCAGTGATTAATATAACCAGGACATTATAACCCTATCCAAGAATTATCATATTCCAATCGATCCATCAGTTATACACAAAATTTGAACAAAAGCACATCGACTGCTTTGACAGACCAATCAGAATTTAAGTACTTCTGTTTAAAAAGCGCCTGGCGACCATTCAACGACACGGTTGAGTAAAAACTGCTTGGGGAAACGGGCTTTGGGGTAGCATGTTTGGTCGACATAAGATTTCTAAAATAATCTTATGTGACCAAAATGTCTTAAGGCGAGTATCCACCTCTTAAGGAAATGTTCAAGAAAAAAAGCAAAATTGTTCCTTAAGAAATAAAACACGAAATAATGCAACCCTGCACGGTATCCATCTTGTGTTAAAATCAGAAACAAAACAAAGCACATTTTGTATCCAGACCTATTTAACAGGGTGAAGTCATCTCTAGGAACTCTCTCATTTTATTTGAAGAGCCAGATGTTGTAGTATCAAAATAGTGCAAAATGTAAATAAGCAAAAGTATAGTACTAAAATCAAATTTTAAATAATCACAACGGAAGCACAACTTTTACTCTCCGAGATGGCTTCACCCTGTTAAATACGCCTTGTTTTGAATGGAATTTTGCCATTTCTTAAGAACTGGAAGCTCAGCTTTGAGCAGAGCCACAGATAAAATTTTGGAATCTGGCAACCATTTGTTTTATGATCGGAACTTGAAGGCATGGTTGTGAACGATGTTTACTTAAAACAAGGCGCAGCTATATGATCCACAAGTGCCAAACCGTTGCTCTTTTGCAAGAAAAGTCTCTTCCCTGAGTCATTTCTCAAAATGGTGATCAGAATTAGGCTCCAAGATCATACGACTTAACACCTAAGGACTTTTTTTTTTGGCGGGGGAGGGATGGGGTTATGTGAAAGAGAAGGTTAATGCTAATGTTTCACATTTAATTGAAGCACTTCAAGATAACGTTTGTTGCGCTGTCCATAAAGCCGTAAAAATGTGAAATTTTGTCAACGTGCATGTTTTCTCGATAAATCAAAATGAAACGTCTGATTATATAAAAAGCCTGAAATTTGCAAAGTAATATCTTTCATTCCCAATTTTTATAGTGAATTTGTGACATCACAATAAATAAACCTAACCTAACTTTATTACCCAAAACATTTCCAGCAATGTTTTAGAATGTTAAAAGAAACTGTATAGGCGCACTTTGAAATAAAATGAAAGCAGCAATAGCTGAACACAAAAAAAAAAAAAAAACAATGATTGGTTTCTTTGAATGTGGTACTGTATATTAAAATATATTGAATTTCGGTATCGATGGGTACAAGAAGAAACATGTGATTGATATGATAATCAAGAAGTGAATTGAAACCTTATGCTAGAATTTTAAATTCGTTAAAAAAGAAAAAAACACAAGCTTAAATACCTACTCACTAAGTTAATTGTTTGACGTATGAGAGTGTAAAGGGGACTGACTAACAACGCAATGGATACAACAAAAACAACCATATAATACTATGAAAACAGAAAACAAAGATTCTACCTGTCAATTTCAAATACAATACAACTCAAGTCTAAATTCTTTTTGTTTTGGTATTCATTTCCTATTATTTATAGAATAGAATTATGAATAAAACTTAACCCTTAAATTATCAAAATTATATTACAATTTTTAAACTAAAACTTAAATGTTGCTTAACACTTTACCTCCGTTTTTAAAACATTCTTCTTGTCGGTTAAATTCAAATCAACCGCCTTATCTTTGATTTCGGGTGCAGGATCTTTAAGTTCAGCTGCAAGATCTACTAAACGTTCCTTTGACATTTCTCCTTTATGTAGTTCTTCGATATGAGTAACTGTTTCATGTATTTCTTCAACTTTATGCAATACTTCCTGTTTTCTTGCTTCCTGTTGTTTGGCTTCTTTAATGCTTTTAGCAATAGCTTTTTCAATTTTCTCCTCAGTTTCAATCCAATGTTCTTTATCGAGCAATGCGATAACTTCTTCGATTTGTTTCTCATTGAGATTGACATTTTCGCGACCGAGAGCCTCAACGACCTAATCCACAAATATATATATATATATGAAAAACAATAAAACAAATGTGAACAAATGTGAATGAAAAAAAAAAAAAAACAGAAGTGTATTTGGTGTAGTAGGCTTAGGACATCGCAAATAACATTTGTTAGACTTATACTTACATTTAAGACTTCCTCAACCGTAATGATACCATCTTTGTCGGCATCGATTGTGCTCAAAACTTTTTCAATCTGCTTTAGACGTGATTCGTCACTAGATTCTACTAGCTGTATGCACAGTAAAAAGAAAGAAAACAAATAAATAGAATGAAATATGTTTAATTTTTATATACTGCCTTTTTATTTTGACTGTCACTCACTTTTTTAATAGTGTGCACTAGCTCATCAATACGCACAAGTTCTTCCTCCTTACGCTTGACTGTAACATCTACTGTAAATTCTTTTTCTTTTGTTTCCTTTGATTTGATTAATTTGTGTTTTTGCTCGATTTCTTGAAGTACTTTATCCAGTTTACCGATCATTTTATCGACCTTCTTGAAAAGCATTTTCGCTGCACGAGTTTCATGCACGTCTTGTTTCACAACGCTGCGCACTTCACGCAACTCTTCCAAATCTTCTTTGTAATCTTTAAGTTCTTCCTTGATATCTTTTATCATACCCTTCTCAACAATCATTTCCTTTTCCGAAGACATTGATTTCAAAGCTTGTGAGAGCAACGATACATCTTTGGATGAAATGCTTTCTTCTGCGGGTACATCGATAGGTTTTGATGGGATTCTTGAACTGATTTTCGCCTCGGCAACTTTATGATCTGTCGTAATGATAGGTGCTTTGTCGACCAACAGTTCTGCTTTGGCTTTTACTTCTTCAGCCTTAGCCAATGATTCTTCACGCTCTTCTTCACGTTCCTCTTTGATCTTACGCTCTTCTTCCTTAATGATATCAATCTTCGCTTTATTATCAATTTTGCCCTCACTTTCGGCAATGGCATCCTTGGTCTTAGCTGCAATAGAATCGGGCAATACACGAATTGTCTCTTTGAGCTTGTCGGACGTTGTGCTCTGATCGGAAATGTGTAGAGCACGTGACAGTAATAAAAGTGTAGGTGGTACCTTCTCGTTCAACGATAAATCAATCCATTCCTGCAGCTGTGCACGCAGACGATCCGAAGTTAAACCGTATGCTCGCATACCACGCGCTTTGCATGCCTGCTGCAATTCAAATAGATCCAAACCGTTGACTCCCTCACGCGAAATCACACGATCATCGGCAGCCAGTGAACGGAGCTTGACACGCAATTGGAATCGCAGGAAATTCGTAGTGCCCATTGTGTTTAGCTCTAACACACGACACAGTGCTGATAATTGTTCACGTGTCAGCGAATCGATTGTAAGTTCATCAGCGAAACGTTTTGCATATTTGATAATTTCGTCACTCGGCACATACTCGTTAGGGTCTTTGATACGTCTAAAGAAATCAGTAAACTGCGCGGCCTCTTCGCTTTGGGATTCTTTTTTTTCTCTGTGCTCCACAGCCATTTCGTCAAGTGTCTTCTGTAAGAACCTCGCCATCTCAAGTCGCACCTGCAGCGACTGCTTAAGCTTATCCTCGCGTTCTTTGGCCGTTTGGAAGGTCGACGGTAACATGCCCGGGAAAAATTTTATGAAAACCGGTAGCAAGAACTCCATAAACGGAACTATAACAAACACCGAAAATGGTATCAACCGAAAGAGATCCGATGTAGTACGAACAAGCAATTTATTTTCACGACGCGTAAGTGTTTTGCCATTGAGTACACGCCACAGGAGCTTTCGGCAAATGTTAATATCTATGAAGAGCAGTCGAAAGCCATGATAGTAATGCACTAATTCCTCCCAAATGCGTGTTTGCAGTGGTTTCTTAACTACCGCTGTCTTCCCTGCTGCTGTTTCAGTTGATACCGCTGATGCTGTAGTGCTTGAAGCGGAACTGCTGGCCGTTGCTGAAGCGGCATTTGCAGCAGCTTCTTTTATAATTTCTTCGACTTTTTCTTTTTGCTTATCCTTCATCTTTTGTACAGTAGCCTCAACTTTGGAGGAAGGATTATCATAAAGTCTTTGACTAAGTTGAAACTTTCGAATTGCATTGTAGTTGTATAGAGGTACGTAATCAAAATCATCATTTCCAGTTGCTGCAGACAACGCAGCTGCATATCGTGTTACCAGGGGGGAAGTGCGTCTATAGGCACTGAGATTGTGTAAGCAGCCATCGGAACGATATTTCCACGTCAATTGTGATCTTTGGTGTGGGGCGAAAGCTGTAAAAGAAAGAGAGAGAGGGAAATATATAGTAAATGGTAAAATCATAAATAAAACTATATAACTAGCAATAATAATACTTAATAAGTAATAAGACACGAAAAAATCATTCAGCAAATTATATGGTTAAAATTATGAGAGTTCTCTCTGGGAGGGGAAAAAGCTATGAAAATTGGAAGATTGATTGAGATTGCACCTCGAACACCAACAAATTTTGTAATTTCTGGAGAGACGGTACCTGAAAGATTGCGTACTTCCGACTTTATGGGCCATTTTGATGTTTTACGTTAAACACTACTACACTTTTAACTTTGTTTAATTTGGTGTTTATGGACATGCAACCCTGTGTATGTTTGCTCTTAGATGGTGAGATTTGTTTCATGCAACTTGAAAAAATGTATGAAAGAGTGGCAAAATTACAGGGGGATAGACAAAATCGCACGGACAGCATTTTGATGAAACTTTTTTGACGTTTCTCTTTGTAGATTTTCGTAATTCAATGTTTTATGATTGTGACGAAAACTATAATCGTGAAAGTTTCATGCAACTAATCTCACTGTGTAAAAGCTACATGAAACTTCAAAAGGAAATGCAAAACATCGCATGAGATTAATTTCACCGCCGCTGCCCTTATTTTCTGTATAAATTTGGCAACACTTCGATAATTTTTTCAACCAAAGCAAAGGTTAGGTTAGGTTGGAGTCGCTGTCTTGAACGGCCCATTATGATACCATATGGTATCATAAGAAAAGGCAATCTGAAATGTTTTATTGTAAGTTTTTCAGCTTCCACGTATTTCTGATTTATAGTAAAATATCATTTTACAATAAACAAAACGATTTTGTTTTTATGTTGGAAGGCATTTTGAAAAATGTAAACAAAAAATCTTGAAAAATGTAGGCAAAACAACGTCATATTAATCTCGAGATTTCTTAAACGCTCCACTGTGAACGCAAATCAGCTGTTCATAAACAGGAAACTCTAAACTCAAATTTGTAGAAGAAAATCTGGTATAGCAAATAAAAAAAAAATGGAAAAAGATGTGGCAAAAGTGAATAAAAAGAATGATTGGTCTTTCAACACAGAAAAAACAATTAACTCTGATATTTATATCAAAACATTGTTTGGAGAAGACACACAATGTACCGACGATGTTTCGGCATGACTTGACAAGAAGCCACTTTTCGGAAAGTGGGCACAAGGAACTTTGGTAATAGAGATCAATTCACCCCAATTTGATCGGAGCAGCGGTCTATTAAGCGATATTGGGCTCACATGAAATCAAGACTCCAAAGCACAAATTTCATTGCTGGAAAATGCCTCAGTTTCACAATTCCGAAACCAATCAAAGAAAAGTCTAACCAAACTTTTAAGAATGCAATTATTTAAGCGTGTTTTTTGTAAAATTTTTGGGTTTTTGTTTCTTAAATAAAGTAAAATTTTACTGTCTGTATTGGTTTTACCAGTACTTTTTACTGGCCAAATTTTATGTGAAGCAGTTTCATATGTGCATGGAAAAAACGTAGTTAATAAAGCTATATATTTATTAAAATGTATAATATTTAATTAATATTAAATTGCATTTTAGTCTATTTAACTAAGAAACGCTTATATGCTTATAAATATAAATAAATAAAATTTGAATTGATAATGAGTAAATAAAAAAATAATTAAAAATTCATCCATAAATCTTATACATTAAGCTCTTATATTAAATTATTGTTTTTTTTTTTTTATTATTATTTATTTTGCACCACCTTATCGTTATCAAAATTACTCAACATCTGTTATTACTGCTGCTGGTTTATTAGTAAACATTTTAAACAGGTATTTTTTAGCATTTCAAAAACTTCGCTACGAAAAGCCCTAATTGACATTTTTGTTTTTTTTTTTTTACAGGAGAAGCAAAAAACTTTCTAAAATGCCAAAACATTTTTTTTTAAATATTTTGTAAATACAGTTTAAGTACAAAGTCACCAACAAATTTAATTCTGAAATAAAATTTTTAAGATTTTTTATTTTTCACAAAATTATGTCAATTTTTTGAACTTCCTGTAAAAAAACAAAAAAAAAAAAAACATCAATTAGGGTCTTTCTAAATATTGATAACGATATGACCTCAAGTATTTCAGTGCTAAAAAAAAAAAAGCAATCACCCGTGAATTACTTTTGAAGAGCTATATACTTTCTATTGGATGACTGGTTATATGTAAGTAGGAGGGTATGAAGGCATCTCCAAACACAATCACACAACTTGTTAGCTTAGCAGCACCTTAATGCTAAACAAAGTAATTAATACCAGATTGTCATAAAAGCAAAATGTAAATAAATTTCATACATATAGTTAGAAACAAATAATTTTATTTGTTGGTATAACTAGCTTGGTATTAAAAAAAAAAAAAAAAAACATTTTGAGGTCCAATAAGAAATAGATTAATAAAGTGTATGGACATTTTATGGTTGAATTAATTACAGATATGCGACTAATTTTATTCAATGCATAATAAGCGTTTTTAATATCAGATATGAATTAAGGGAATTTTTAAAATTGTTCCACTGTAACGATTTATTTTATTTATAAAATGGTTTTTTATTTTTTTATTTTTTGTTAGAAATACAAATTTTTTGTAGAGAAGAATAAGTCAAAACTAATATTTTTATCAACACAAAAAACATAAAAAAAAAAAAACAAGAAAGTAATAGAAAATAATTAGTAATAAATTATTTTAATTACCAAATACTGGTGAATGGATTGTACCTTATATTTGCAACTTCTACATAAGTCATTGATAGAAAGATCCAGCCAACTTCCGTGCAGTGTTGCGATTGATAAATTTTTAAAAGTACCAAAATTTAAGGCAAAATGTACTTTTCGATACTAAAATGTACCTTATAGGATGTGCGGTTAGAATTTCTACGGTCATAATTTCTTCCATACAAATTATTATTAGAAATTAAGACAGAAAATAATGTATTAATTGTGGCCGGTTACAATTTAAACAGTCTGTATACACAATATATTTATTTCATAGAAATTGTGACCGAAACTTATTATTAATTATGACCGACAATAATGTCGAAATAATGACTTATCACAATTTATACAGAAATAGATATGGTATGTTTTTTTTTTTTGCAGAAATTATGACCAAAATTTGCATAAGTTATGGCCCTTGAAAAACTTATCCAGCTCACGACAACTTATCGCAAGAGAAAAAATATTTTGGGAATTTTCATAAAATAAACCTAAGTTAATTTTTAAAATTTCAAGTCTCTAGCTCATCGGAAAGTTAGTTTAAAGTCGATTGCAAAACTTGTACCGAACAGACTGACAGACAGACACCATTGAAAGCGAGTTGACATAAACGTGGTAAAATGAGATAGCAACAGACGTGTTTTTTGATGCGACTTGAGGCACCTTAATTTGATTACATTACTCTTACTAGATTAATTTTTATGCAAGAATGATAGAATATAAAATTCCGAGCTCCCATGTTTAAAACTGTCAGTCAAGCGCTATTTTATATATTAATAATTTTGGTGGCATTGTGTAGATGATGCCATTCTTAGCAAATCAGTTACCCACTATAGTTTCTCCATGCGTGCTACAAAGTGTTGCATATCCAAAAATTTACTTCAAAAATAAAAAGCGTACTTTTGTGCCTTCATCTTGAAATTGTACCTCAAAAGGTTCAATTATCCCGCAACACTATTTCCATGGGCTCTACTGGTACAACGATAAATTCTATGTTTCTAATTTAATTTTCGTTTAAAATTGTTGCCAATATTTTTTAGCTAAATTATTTATGTAAATATACACGTACATATGTTTGTATATTTTCGAGAAAACTTTCACTGCGTCGTGCATCACATCATCATGTTAAAAATAAATTTCAATAATCTTAAATTCTCACAATTATTTTATATAATACGATAATAAATATTCATATTTTTTGTAACTATATTAGTATTGCAAAACAATCATGTATTTTTTTGTTTTTCTGCCATGTATGTATGTATTTGTTTCACCCTTCCCTCCTCCCCCTTCCCCTCCCCTTCACCCACAATATCAATTATGACCGGTTACAGCTGTTTATCTGCTCAGCTGTTATGAGTGATCTACATTGCAAGACTGTATGTCGCCGATACACACATGTATGTATAGTAGTGGTCAAAGAATTAATACACTGACTTTTCCAAAAAAAAAAGGTACCAAAATTATTAGCTAAATTAATCACCGTCGCATAGAGGTTATAGGGCTGGGTTGCTATGCAGGACGGCCGAGTTCGATACAGGAATGGAACTAACCACAATCGCCGAATCAACAAATTATAATTGTTGTTGTATGTGTGTAATCCAGACCTAGTGAAGTCGTGGTATATGTTTAGGTTAATATTATTTTTAATAGCAGTCCTATCACTAACTCCAACGGAGCTGCCTTCGGGAAATGCATTACTGGCACGAATATGAAAGAAATGGTATTCCGACGAATTCGAAACTAGCGTTGCCAACTATCAGAAAAAGAGTTCAAATGAAAAAAAACTGTTTTGTGCCAAAAGTAAAAGTATTAAAAATCTTAAGAAAATGTAAAAATTAATCAAAGTGAAGTGTTTTTTGTGCAATAAGCTCTAAAAAAAATAGATTTCACGCTGCAACTGCAGTTTTAGTAGAGGAAAAGACGGAGTATCGAAGTATTTGCTTAGAAGTGGAACGCAAGCTGTTAAGGGATGCTAGCAATCTTCATAATATGGAAAACAGAGCGTGAGTCGACTATATATCTTTAAGCAAAAATACTAACTTTTTTTTTTCTTAGGTTAGTGAAGAATTTCAGGCTCAACAAAGACGCATTCAAATACGTACTGAATGTTGTGGCGGATGAAATTGAGACACGTCGAAAGCAGGGAGTTGCAGCTTTAGAACACATTGTAGGTGTTTTGCTGGAATATTTTGTGCAAAGTGAATCGAGGACTAATGAAGAAAAAAAAGGAGGCTAAAAAAGATTTCTGTGGAAGAACACGATTGCCTGGTATAATAATGTGTCCAAGCCTATTAGCTGCACACTCATCTCTTCCCAAATACTATGGATATTTTTCCTTCATTTTTTGGGAACCCCGATGCAATGTCTGACTGCTCTGTCAACACATTTACCATCCTTTGGCTATTGAAACATTATTTGTATAGTAAATTATGCGCAAATAATTAATAATTGATCTTCCTTACATTTTGATCAGCTTCTTTCTTTGAATACATAATATTTTTAAAACGTTATTTTACAATTTGTTTTAACTTTTTTCTGCTCCCTGCACACTTCAGCAGTCGAACAAAATCTGCACAAAAAATTGTCAAAGTTCCGTTTCAATCGGAATTAGTGATGCCAATCTCCCGAATTTCGAAATTTCGGGGGAATTTCATGGCCACGACGGAATTAAGAATAAGAATTGTTCATTCGTAGTTATGACGGGAACTCTGTCGGAATTAGTAATAGGCCTGTAAATTGATCTTGAGTAATTATGGAATACTTTTTCTTTTGCCGACGATACTAACTCTTTAACCAACACTGTATATTTATAACGCTCGGAAAATTATTATTATGTAAATAAAAGCAAAACAAATTTATTTAAATAAATCAAGATTTATTTAGTTGTTTTTGTTGATATTTCGTAAATTTCTTCAAATAGAATTTTAATTTACATAATATAAAGGAACATTTTTTCATATTGCTTGTATTTTATGCGCTTTTTTTTTTTTTTTTTTTATTTAAGCAATCAACACTCAGGGATACCCCTATAAATGCAAAGCATTGCGTTGATTGAGGAAGGACGATAGATATGTGGTAGGAGGAAAGAGGGAGAAAAAGTTGTGAATATAATCAATTGAATCACTTAAATCTTTCGAGAACACATATCTTTTCAGAGAAGATCTCCTAAAGCAGAAAATTGGAAATTTATTTCCATTTTATAATTATACTGGATGAATCCAGGTTTTTGAATGTGAGGAGTGTGATTTCCAATTTTTTGTATCTGAACCATTTCCAAGTTCAATTTTTAGGAGGAGTTTAGATCTACAAAAAAATTTCTGAGGCAATGCAACTGCAATCTGACAACGCCTTTGACAATGAAAATCATTGTAATTGTTTCAGAGCAATCAACATTGTCAATCGCCGCTTTATGTCGGTCGTAGTTGCGTTGCCTGCAGTGGGAGAACGGTCATGCTCTCAAAAAGATTTTCTGCGAGTAACTTGCATTAATTTTCTTGCAGATGTAAACTTCAACTTAGACTGAGAAAATCAAGGTCAATTGGTCAAGATATATTCTGAATATGGTAGTTTTAATTAACAACGAAATGTATAAACCCTATTATATTAGTTAGTCAAATTTAAAGAATTTCAATTTCGAAACATATTATATTAAAACAAAATAAAATGCAAAGGCATTTTTTCATTGTGCTGTTCTACTTTTGCAAATCACAAAACATTTTCATTTTCAGTTTCAATTTCTTTACATGTTCTTTTTTCAGTTTTTTTTTCTTTTTCTTGGCAACTTTTCAATTGAATTTTAAAATGATCTTGAACCAAACGAAGGCAAAATTACGAATAATTAATAGAAAAAAGGTAAAAGTTTTCATACTACATTTAAACTATTAAGTAGAAGAAAACGACCACAGGAGCAATGAACGCAATCAAATAGATAGCTAAACAAATTGACTAACACTCAATACTACTTAAATTTAAATATTAATTACTTAATCGTATAAAATTAAGAAAATATATTTCGCAAAAAACAAAAAAGTGTTACGATTAAGTCGATGACGTCATATTCTTATATGTTGTGCTCAAAAATTCATACGAATGTAGAAAAACAATAAGCGAAAAGAAATAAAGTCTGTTTAAAAAACTAAAGAGAGAATGGAAAATAAATAAAACGCAAAAAAAAAAGGCCGGCAAAACATGAAAAATAGAATAAATAAGGTGAAAAAGGTGAGGCATAAACAAAGTAACCCAAAAGAATATTGAATACCCAAATTGATTATTGGAATAAAATAATACTAAATTTATAAAGTAAACAACAACAATTTTATGATTTACTTATCATGAATGAGTACCAAAGAGATTACTAAAATATCTAGGTATCTACGCATAACTATTGAGAGAACTTAACTGCTATTATGGCTAAAATTCAATGGAAAAACAAACTAAGGCACCTATGTGTTTTCTCTGTTTCGATCATATGTATATCTTATAGGTGCGTAAATATTTGTCGTTACTTTATTTGTCCTGCCGTATATCTACATTAATGTATGTATGGTTAAGTGAAGAAAGTTGAGCTCTTCAATAACAGAATCATTTATGAAATTAAATCATTGTATTAGCTGTGCACGAAAAGTTGGTGATAACAATATGCAAAATGATTAGGTTAATAATGTCTAAGCAAATATTTTTATCATTATTATTATTAAAGTATTGTAGGGAGCCCAAAGTGGCAGGCACTGCGACTTAAAATATCTTTTATGCTAGAAGTTTGACAATTTGTCACCAGAAATAATTATCTATTTTTACTTTATCAATGAAAGTAATGGAAATATTTTAAACATATTAGAAACATTTCCCACTATTTAAATATAAGCTATTTCTAATTAGTTTGTTGTTCTATCAATTCGTTACCAAAATCTAATCAAAAAATTAACAAATTAAGATTAGACGAAAAATATTAAGATAAGGAATAAAAAAACAATGCTAAATATTCATACTTTGCAAATACTGTCTGAGAGTAGTTCAGATATTGGATTAAAATTTAGCGTTGATTTTCCTTTTCGATATTTTTAGTAATCGTAATTATTCCACTAATGATTTAAGAAAAAACATGACGATTTACTTCCAATCTGATGAAAGGAAAAAATTCTCTATGACGATGTTGACAAAGTGTCGTCGAATTTTATATTCCCCACTTAAGGCTATATGGATGGTGTTACTCGTAATGAAGATTAGTTTTGAAACAATGGAATCGCTAGACCTTTTAGAAACACATTTTTTGTTATCTATGCATTTTTATAAGAATATTGCTTCCAAGGAGTGCGGAAAATTTTATGTCTTAGTTATAGTTTAATATCTTTGGGTTAATTTTATTTCCAAAGTTGTGGGTATAGTTCCAATCAGAAGAGTTGAGATTTTTTAACATTTGCAGAGAGAGAGAGAGAGAATTTGCATAGATTATGCTCATTGTTTTGCACATTGTGTTATTTCCTGTTTGGTCAGAGAGGATCCGCAATATCTCTCAGAGTTGATTTTTGTTAATTTGCACGGATAGAGAATATTGCAAATTTTGATTTGAATTGCTAATTTTATTAGTGGCTTTCTATTAAGTTTTAGCCAGAATAACATTCTAGCACGTAATTTCTTATTTCTCACGTACATACATAATTGGTCCTTAACTACACATTGAATCTTACTTAGTCAAACAAGAAATCTCGAGACAACTCGTACTGGGTTTGATGCCACCAGTTCAAGTGTTCTCTAAAGCTACACGAACCGCAAGAACTAACGGATTTCACGTGGACACGGTATTCCAACGCACCATGCATTACAGAGATAGTTCTTTCCTCAGTCGTACCGCACAATTATGGAACAGGCTCGTTGCAAATGTTTTCCTGATTGTTATGACCTTCCCAAATTAAAAACAAAAATTCAGATACTTTCCCCTATTTTCACTTCTCATTAACCTATCTTCCTTTCCCAATTTTTTAGTATAAATGTCTTGGTTTATCTGTTTCTTTTTACATAATTATTATAATCATGCGAATTCTTTTACATTTTACATTTGTCATCCCAATTCCAGGAAGAATCTTAAGCTATATGCATTCCCAGTTATTTGGAATTTATCTACAGTCCTCAAAACCTGCAACAAGCTTTAAATATAAAGCCACAAGAGAATCTTCGAATGTTTTACCTACTGGAATCAGAATTTTCTAGCACCTCGCAAAAATTTAATCAATCAAGAATCAGAAAGAGTTTTTACGATCTGATCCAATTTTATATATTACATAAAATCAAATACTTATCAATTCAATATCGAAAAGCCTTTTCTTTTTTTTTTTTTTTTGCAAACACTTTAAGGTTAACTACGAACACATAGTTCCGTTAAACAGAGAAAACAGCTGATTTCAGGCAGCGAAGTCGACTGCACACAAAAGTGTCACGCAGCAGTTCACGACGACAACCAACGAGGTACAAAGAAACAACAAAGAATTAGTGGAAAATTTTGGTAGAACTAATTTGATTTTTTTTTTTAACCGTGGCTATTATACTAGATATTTTTTTTACTGCCGCTTCGTAATTGTTCAAAGAAATTAAATTTTAAATAAACTTACATTTAGTACGTTTGCTGGTCAATTGAAGAACGTAATCACATTTGAGGAATTTCGCCTGATGATGGCGTATGAATGTATTCATTTTGATTGTTTGGTTTTTTTATACTCAATGAGCCCAGTTTTGCTGTTTTTTTTTCTTTCCTTTTATTTTGAGGGAATTTAGAAAAAAAAATATATCGATTTTTCGTTCTTTAATTTTTCTGAATATGATAAATATTTACAACTGAAAAAACAAATACTTCCAATTTCGTGAGAAACAAGATGAAATATAAACCGTATTTTTATTTTATTTTATTTATTTTATGGAAAAACTTCACACCTTATTTGCTGTAAAATTGATTTCTATTTTATGTGAAAGCAAAAGTCAAAATTATCTACGTCTTTTCTTCGTGTTTCGTTCGTAAATTATTGTTGTTGTCATTTACTGTCAAATTTAGTCAGTCTCTTTCGCTTTTGTTTTTGCTTTGAGCTTACAATAGAAAGAAGAGTAAAGAGAAGGATATTGAAATTACACAACTACAGCAACTTTTTCGTGTGAATAAAATTGTGATGCGAACTTTTCCAAAATCGTGTAATAGATGTGCTGTTAGTTGCACGCACCCTGTACGTTATGCTGGCACATACACACACACGTCACTATTGCAAATTCATACGATTTTCTTTATTTTTTACTTTTTAAATTTTCGCCATTTACTCCGCTTGATTTTAGTTAATTTTATTGTTTTTCGTTTGCCCAGATTGCTTTGCAAATTCTCGTTTTTATTTTATATGAAAAATTCGATTATTTACCGCTGAAATTTCGCGATTTACACGGAGCTACTTCGATTTTGAACTGTTTTGAAATAAGTGCGAAAAAATTCTGTTCATTCTTGCTTTTCTTCGTTTCACTCCTTCTTTTATTTCTTTTTCTATTTTTTAGTATTGCCAGCAGTGTGACCAGCTCACCGCTTTTCCCGCTGATTTTAGTGCTTTTTGAAAATTAAAACACGGAAAAAAGTGATTTAGCGCTCAATTTAAAATATCTTCGAAAAAACGAAGAAATTTTCATTGACTAGAAGTATCAGATGTGTGCCTGTATTAGTGAAAAAATTTAAATGTATTAAGTTTTTTCGCACTTTTATAAGGAAAAAAATTTAACGCTTTTTTAAGAAAATACGTGTTTTATTCTTCATTTTAGTGGATTTTGAAAAACAAAAGTTGGCCACACTGATTGGCAGGAAATTATTTATTTTAATACATATAATAAAACTAAGATCTATGATAAAACTTACAAAAAGTGTATGTAACTTATCACACTTTTGAATTAAAAAGTGTATGCTGTTAGTTTTAGAACTTGAGTTTAAGAAATACCATTCAGAATAAAAAAAAAAAAACATCACATAAATCTACAATTTATGTTCTGACATGAAATAAATGGGATTCCACAAAGTTTTCATGTTGACAATTCAACTCCATGATGTCGTCTTTCAATATTTCTGTGACATTTCTATAATAAGAAAACAAAATATAATATACTAATTCAAATTTTCACCTATACAAATGAGACCGGGTAGACGCAAACAACAGAACTCAGTACATTTGCGGCAGAAATAGAAACAGAACAAAAAAAAACATTGTAACTTTGAATTAAGAAGCGTTGATATTAAAAATGATCTAAAGACAATTTTTAGCAAATTTTTAGGTCCGACACTTAAATGAATCCCTCTGATTGGCATACATAGTAGAGGTCTCGTCGAGTGCTGGTTTATGGTATATTTGATGTCGAATTATTCGTTCATATATAATCTCAGCTTAAATCAGAAAATTAAGCTAACTCCTATGAACTATATAATATTAAAAGGTGTTGTGAAGCACTTTTTCAGAATATATTGTATTTGTATTATTTTCAAATTACTGTGAAATGTAAGGTTCATTCGCATATTTTTATAATTTTCGTAACACAAAATTAGTACACCATTAGCGTACAATTCATGGGGATACATATCGTTCTCCTAAACCATACTTGTTCCCCATTTACAATCGTTTCACTTGCATAAATCCAACAAAGTGTGTTATCCCCCCTCATACCCATTCCTGGGTATGACCTTTTCTATTGTTAAATGGTCACAACCAACATACTAATACAAAAACTGATTTTTTTTTTTAATTTAATACAGACATCGTAATGTCATTTCAAGGACTGCTATTGACTGGAATTCTCAAGAAAGTCGAAGGAGGTGGAGGTCAGCGAAGAAACCGAAACTCGATCAGAATCTATGCTGGAATTAAGTCAAAAACTGGTCCAAGATAGATTTAAATGGAGATTATTCGTTGTGCCGCTTTGTTCCTTCTTGAAACCATAAGAATTTACATATAATCATCCGTGTAATTTGGATATGGAAAAGTTATTGATAAGAAACAAAAATAGTTAGTAGTGCAAACAAACTCAAAAGAAAGATAGAAAATATGCATTTTGAAGTATTATAACATAAAAGAAAGTAAAAATTGATTTTTTTACAAAAATCTATCATATGTTTAAAACATAAAGTGTACTGAAAAAAAATAAGTTGTATCGAAAATGCCATCACTGGAACTGATACAAAGAATGAAAAAAATTTTTATTGAGGACGTCAAATGCATATATCATTAAATTTTGATCCTAAAATAAATCATTGCCAAAAACCCTTTGAACCTTTAAAGGTATTATTTTCCGTGTCATTGGAGTCACCCTGTCACCGCGTAGTAATCAGCTGAGCAACGTTGTCTACTATACGCAAATTATAAATCGAACAGTATCATCAGCATTTTGTTGACATTTTAATTTGTTCGAGTTACGAAAATTTATAAGACCATGAAATAAATTGGTTTAAAAAGGAATACTATCAATAATATTACACAAAATTCTAAAAACATGGATGAACTAAATCCTCTGGCTGGAACAGCACATCTCTTGGAAGAAGTAGATAGTAAGTGAAGCTAGAAATCGGAAAATAAATATTAAACCAATATAGTAATTATAAAACATTATAGAAAAACTAATGGTGCTGCTGCGTGATGGACGCACCTTAATTGGTTACTTACGTTCTGTAGATCAATTTGCGAATTTGGTACTACATCGCACAATAGAGCGCATTCATGTGGGAAATGAATATGGTGATATTCCACGTGGAGTATTTATAATACGCGGTGAAAATGTAGTTCTGCTGGGAGAGATTGTATGTGTAAAATAGCATTAAAATAATTATAAATAGAATAAAACTATTTCTAATAATCTGTTTCAAAATATTTTTAGGATCGTGAAAAAGAAGCAAAACTTCCACTCAAGGAAATTAGCGTTGACGAGATACTAGATGCACAACGACGCGAACAAGAGCAGCGACAAGAAAAACATCGATTGATATCAAAAGCTTTAAAAGAACGCGGTTTAGCCGTGAATGCAGATATTATAAATGAAGATTTTTGTTAAGACTTCCCCCTGCCACAATCACGTGTTGACATTTCGTAGTTTTGAAGTTTTTTATTTGTAATGTTTCTTCGCTCATCGTACTTTTTACGTGCATTTTTTTTATTTATAATTCTGTAAACGTAAGAAAAAATTAAATATCTAAACTTTTCGGTCTTTATATTCTTTAAAGTATTTTTAATATTTATGAGTTTCCGAAAACTACATCCAAATTATACTGTTTGCAGCATTGTAACCAGAAATTTGAAGGTGGAGTACTTGAAATTAATAAGATTGGTTTCATTTTTTATTTTCTTTTGTATTAGGGCTCTTATTTACCAGAAAATTTAGGTTTAATTTGGGTCTTTACTTTCTGTGGTGTACATACAAAAGGGATGGTAAAGAGTTTATTCCAAAATTCCCCCTCTGCATCAACTGACGATTGAAAAATTATGTTTTGAAGAAAATTTGCATAATAAATTAAGAATTACGTGGAAGAAAATTTGAATTTACAAACCCAAGTCTAGATGAATTGTTCATGGACGGCACTACCCACCGACATGTGCATACAAAATTTTCATTAATAATGAATTCGAACTAGCATAACCTTTATAATTGAAATGAATATTTTATTAGTATTACATTTTTATTGATGAGATTTGCTTTCGTATATCTAAAAAAAAAAATTAGTATAACTCAAGTTATGCTGACATGCTCCATTTCCACTAGCCAATTTTTTTCCCATTCAATTCGGGAACAGAATTACTTATACCGTCTAGTTTTTTTCGAGTTGCTTGTTTATTTGCAATTTTTTTTTATTCTAATATGTCAATTTAAGTTGACTGCACATCGATTTTGGCGGTTTCTTGTTGCGAATCGCATTCTACTATATTTGTTGATCCATTTTTATTTTCAAAATAATTTTAATTTGGTTTAATGTTTTTCAGAACACGAATTTTAAATGTGATAAAAAGTGCGAGAAAACTTCCCTAGTGGAAATGCAAACGGCAAAAACAAAAGCGAACCGAACACGGAAACTTCCAAAGTTACAAATTTCGCTCGATTTGAATACTGCACTTATGCTGTTATGCCTTTTTGCCACAACAGATATTAAGTAGAAACTTATTTCATTACAATAAATAGCATAGTATAATATGATTTTAATTAAATGTTTTCATATATATCAGCATTTTTGACCACCACTAGATATATTGTGATTCTCTTCCAATTCAATATACTTTTCCAGTATTTGAAACATTTCAACTTTTGCTTTAATCTTATGACGACGTGAAAGTTGTCGCAAATATGCAGCGATTGATTTGCAAAAGAAATCGTCTGCTGTATCATTGTTGTCATTGTTGGTTGTGGTCTCTGCAGGTAATTGCGATGGACGATGCTGTTTCTGTTGCTCATGCTGTTGCATATGTTGTTGCTGTTGATGCTGAATTGCATTGGCTGACACATTTTGTTGTCGTGCAGTAGTAAGTGTATATGTTGTTCCATTAGCTTGTTGCAGCATTATCGGTATAACTGTATTGTTTAAAGGCTTCACTTCATTGCTAGCTACTTCCGTTGATTGGGGCTCAATGTACTCTTCATATGTTTCACTAGTATCTACTGTAAATAATTTGCAAATAAATTAATAATGCAATTTAGCTTTATAACATATTTAATATATATAATGCCTACCCTCTACATATTCGGGATATTCTTCTGCAGTCTCTGTCGTTGTGGGCATTCCCATTTTCCTGTTGAGATAAATACGTTGTGTCTCATCGCCATACGATGAATGCTGCTCTTCCACTACATCCTCCACTTCTTTTTCATCGTCATCTGCCTCTGATGAGGCAACCCTTTCAATTATCTTGATACCATCCATACTACTGTAACTATCAAAGCTGCTGTCATATTTAATTAAAGTGTTACGTCGTACTCTTTAGTAGAAATGTAAGATTATTTTGATTGTGGTTATAGAGAGAAGTGAAAATATAAGACAAACCTGCGCTTTCTAACAAATCGTCTCAAAAAGTCCATCAAGAGAAAGAAATCATTTTTACCAAAATCTCCTTTGTCCGGATGCATACGCAATTGTTTAAGCTCACGCGTATAACGATCGCGCAAACATGTCCAACGACGTCGTGCATCTGTAGCGCTCATGCCCACGACAGAGGCTACACTCTCCCAATCATTTTCCTTGCGATATGCCAAACGAAAGTCGGAATTTCTTGGGTCGTATAGCGAAGGTGTCAATTTGACGCGTTCAATCAATGCAATATCAGAATCATCCAAAGCACGATGATTTGATGTCATAATGAAAATATTATTTTATATGTTCTCTAGATTTCACAAATAACAAAATAAACAACTTTGTTTTGTTTATTATTTTTGAATAGAATTTTTGACAAACACTACGTTTTTTATGTTGCGTTCTCTGCGTAAAATTCCGAATTTCACGAAATTTTCTGTTGACGTCACGCAAACGTAAATTCCTATTAGGGCTGCCAATTCTTTTTTTAAATTTTTGTAATTTCTAAAACAGAATGAGGCGACAAAATGTTTTGATTTATCAACGTTTTATTGGCAAACATGTTGTCGCGAAAGCTTGCGGCTTTACGGAAAATTATCAAGTCCGCTCAAAGGATGGACATCAAAGGGAACATTTCATATTGACAACAGTTGTTGCAGAGATAAAAGGGTTTCGTTTTTTGTTCCAGTGATTATTTTCTGCTTCTTCCACCAAAATTTCACCTTGAAAAGTCTCAATTGAATAAAACCAAGCTACTATACATAATTTTGTTACGCTGAGTAAAATGGCATCACCCATTTGTCTCTATCACATTAGTCGATTTTCTATATTCTCCACCTATTTTCTTGGAAAATTTTTAAGAAAACTGTTCCATAGATATCGCTTTTTTTGTCTGAGGATAAAATGTAAAAGAAACTGGGGGAAGTATTTATCCTGAACTAACCCAATCTCTTACTACCATATTGGTTGAAATGCCTGTGTATTGTAATCAGCTTATATTCTATAGACTTCCAAGCAATATATTGAATCTCATATGTTTGAAAAAGAGTTTTTCAAATTTTGAACTTTGAAGAAAAAAGCTGCTGATGCCATTTTAGTCAACTCACCAAAAATGAGTAAATGTACGGAACAGTAATTATTTTAGAAGCATTTTTCGAAGTTTAGGATCAGCCCAGAAAGGCTGCAAACACCAGTGAAGAAAAAAAAGCAATGGAATACAACAGTTATTTCTGATGTCAATGTACAATGGAGTTTTAGATTACGATGTGTAACTTTTTATTCAGTAACATTTCTTAACAAATTTGAAAGTGAACACCAGAAGTTTATTATTATTATTTTTTTTTTTGTTTAACATTAAAAAATTATGGAGAAATATAAAAAACAGGGGAAATTTATGTGATTCTTATAACAAATATTTAAATTTCTTTGTAAGCATGCGTAAAAATTTTTTAAAGCAATTGATAAAAAAAAAAATATTTATATGTGTTCACAAATTTGATTTCACTTAACATGTCTTAATATTTAAAAGGTTGGCAGCCCTGTTGAGGTGAATATAAAAATGGCTACCATAATAAGAAGAACGCTACGTTGTTAGAATTTAATTTTAGAATTTACACAATTTAAAATGTAAACAAATCATTTAACCAGATAAAGAGCTACGTTATAAAAAGCCTGTTATAATGCTATGGTTAAATTTGTAATTTAAATAAAAAAGTTGAAATATAAATTTTAAGAAGCATTGCCGTAACTCTTTCCAATTGGCGCCATCTACTTGTTCAATAATTAATCTATAAATGTCAAAACGATAGAAAATAGAAACTTGAAAAAATCGCCATTTTGCTCTTCAAGTTTTTTTTTCGCGTGTGAGCAGAACTTGTCGTTTCCCAACGAAAAAAAATTCTACACGCAATATTTTTGTGAAAATATTGAACAAAACATTTAATAAATTCACCGAAAAACATTTAATAAGTAACGTAATTAATTATTACAGAAATAGTGTTTATTATTTAGTATGCAGGAAGTGTTTTAGTTAATTAAAAACAAACAAAATTTGTGTGCAAAATGGAAAACGTCGTTGCCTTCAACAATGAGGTAAGTAGTTGCAAAAAAAAAGAAAATGAAAAAGAAATTTAATAAGTTAATCTATATAGCTTCATAGCGATGTAAATTTATATTAAACTTTAAAAGTTATTCTTTGTTCTATAATATATTAATTGTGTATATTTTCAAAAATGTCTTCGTATTTAAAATCATTGCGTTTTCTGTTGAGCGCCTACACTTTTCTTCGGCGCTTCGCTGTTTTTTTTTTTTTTTATCGCTCACCTTTAATTTTTAAGCGACTCCTTCGGTTTTTCTTGTTGCTTTTAATTTATATATGCGGCTAGTATATTTAGTTTTCTAATAATATAATTTTAACCCTCCGAATGAAATTCCAATTCACTACGAGTTGTAGTATTTACATATATATGTATTATTGTATTACGATTAAATTACTTAAGTAAACGGTTTCATTATATGGCACATACTGGATTACTCATCAAGGGGAGCTTTAATGAAGTAAACGAAACTCTTAAGAAGCGTTATCTTGGCTCAACTATTAAATGACGAGCCTTAAAAATCGTTTTATATTTTATTTATTCTGAAATTATGTAAACATTAGCCAGAATTTTTATTAAAAGTAAATATATTTAAAAGTAAAGCATGACACGGGCATCGCAAAGTGAATATCGGAACATTTTGGATACTTCGGAACAGCGTGGCCGTTATGAGACTAAAGTTGCAACCTTTTTGACTGCTTGGAGACTTTGACACGACTTTTCCAAAATACCCAAAATTTGAGACTTTTTTTTATAAATCCTTGCAGCTTTTGAGACTTTTTTATAAGATTTTTTACAAACTTATTGCTATTTTTAAATTTCCCACACTGACTTAGGGAAAATTGTTTGACCAATTAAAAGTTCACAAGTTCAAAAATGATACTGAAATGCTAGGGTTCTGCATACAAATTTTTTTAAATCTGCTAGCAGACTCGAGAAAATGCGATTTTTTAGAGTTTTTTTCAAAATGGAATCGGTAATCGGTAGAGCTGAAATATTTTGGGAACTATCAAAAATAAACCGAGGTAAATTTATGGTAGTGTACATCAATTTTTTTTTCGTGAAGCACCTTAATTGGGATAATTGATTATTTTTTTTTTACTTTCAATACATCAATACATGCAAACTGCTGCGAAATGAAATAAATGTTCCTTTTATTCAAAAAAAAAAAAAAAAAAATTGGGTGAGACTTTTTTACTCTCAGTGACACTTTTTTTTTGCAACTTTTTGAAATTTATCAACGGCCACGCTGCTTCGGAGTAGTGGGACTGATTACGACACATTAGGTATGCTCTCGTACTTCTCTAGTAAAAAAAATTAAGAGCTTAAGAAACACGCTCTCTTAGAAACAGTATAATCTGAAAAAGTACTCGAACGGAAAACTAGTATATTTTGTAAACCAAGCCAGCTTTATCTGCTCTTAGACGGTGAAATTAATCTTATGAGATTTTATGTATTCCCTTTTGAAGTATCATGTAGCTCTTACACATTGTGATTAGTTGCATGCAGAGTTGGGTAGTAATAATTCCTTTAAGAATTAAATTCCATCTCCATTCCAATTCAAGGAATTGTAATTGGTACTTTTGCTTATTTTATTTGATACAAAGAGAAACGTCAAAAAAGTTTCATAAAAAATGCTGCCCGTGCGATTTTGTCTATACCCCTGTTGTTTCTCCCCTCTTCCGTTTACCGTTCACTTTTTCAAGTTGCATGAGACAAATTTCATCGTCTAAGAGCAGACTTTTACACACCGATTATCTGTTGGTGAAGGAGGGAAGAAGAAAGTGAACGAGTCATAATCGGTTGTACCAATGATTTTACACTGATTTTGCATCACTGTTCCACTCATCTAAAAGCGATTGTTCCCGATTTTTCTCACCGATTTTTACATATTCTCCTTTATTATGTTGTTCAATCGGTGAGAGCTTTTATACACAATGATTTCGATCGTGACCGATTGTGTATTCCTATTGCTTTCTTTGTTGTTTTACATAGGTAGAACAGAGATGCAAAATTTATAAAAGGCAAACGTCAAATTCGTTGGGGCATTTTTGACTGTCGGCTGGTTATTTTTTTTTATGCAATTTCTATAAAAGTTTAGTTGCCACCGAAAATTTTCTCGCAAGGCTGAAAATGTTCACATAAATTTCTTCGAAAATTCTTTTTGCCCACGAGCCTTGGAAAATTTCCTCGATAAGTGCATGTAATAACCGAGTTAGCTCCAAAGAAAATATGCCAACCGCACCAAATACTTTTTCTCATGAACTATTAAAAATTCTCACGAATATCCCTTTTGTTAGATCTTTAAAAATTCTTAAAAATTGGATTTTATGAAATATGTAAGCAACTTCGTAGGAGTGTATTTATTTTTGATTGCCGAAAGGGTGAAAAAATAGTCTCAAAATACTGCCTTATATTTCCATATCTTTTTTTTAAATAGTTGAATAGAGTTTGAATCTGTTTTTAGCCAGTTTTTCAGTCTATTCGCTTTTAATGACATAAAGGCGGACCAGGAATGGATCTCAAATTGCGGACACTTATTGTAAACATATTTCGGTTGTAGTCACATCGAGCAGTTGCAGTTTAATTAACTCCATTTAAACTCTCTTTAGATAGTTTAATGTAAGTTATATAAGATTGTCAAGTAAGTAAGGTTTAGTCCCCTTTCCCACACTGCAAGTTATCTTGTCCTCAAGAGAGGAAAGACAAGAGGGAAAGGGGACGGGTACAAACTTGCTCGTACCGACAAGTTTTTTTTTGAGCTGTTCGTTCTTTGGCATTAATAATTTCTTATTTGTAAATTTAAGTTGCCTGCGCATCGATTTTGGCTTCTTTTTGAAAAGGAAAAATATTTTTCAATTGAAATTTCACTTTTCTTCTATTTATCTATTTATTTTTGTTTAATAAACTGATTTCACTTTTAATTTCTTTATTTTTATTCAATAAAATGTTAATATAAACTTGTTCACAACACGAATGTCAGACAAAGTAAAAACAGAATCTTGTTGTGTGGAAAAGCAAGTGTCAAGTCCGAAAGCGAATTAGAAAGCCGCCAAGAAAACTTGCCGTATGAAAAAGAGGACTTACTATCCTTCCCTACTTAATTTTGCAATGGTTGCCAATAAAGTATCACAATATCTCATATATTACAGCTAATTGTATTCGAAATACTTTGAACGGCAAAATTACGGTCAAAGTAGTCATATGAGGTGCGGTGACTTTTCTCATATGAGAACAATTGCTTTAATCAATGCATCTATAATGAAAGGCATTGATAATACCAGAGTACTTTCAGTATATGTACTACTAGTAATTTCTGGAAGAAATCAGAGTGAAAGACGAACAGCATGAAAAATTTATGGGATAGTAAGTTTTTGACTGATCTACTTGCTTATCAGAACCAAACCGTATTAGAAACCTTTAGTACAACGATGTGGCAAAGCTAGAAACAGCGGTTGACTACAATCGGTATAAAATTTCGTAGATCCCCTATAAAAAAAGGTGAGGAGTATGCCGAACAAACTTGCCGCTTTACTAGAGAAAAGAAGGAGTGCAATCGATTACTAAACATAAATAAAATATTAACTTTAAGGGCTGATAACACTCAGGCAGTTCTCAAAGAGTAAAGTTTTGAGGGTTGACTCTGGGATATCTGAAAGCAGAAAATTAAAGTCGTTTCTGGAAATATAGAATTCCCACTATAGTCAGAACTAGCATTTTATACCTGCAAAACTTGGGCTTTTTATAGAAAGATACAAAGCAATTTCTTGAATGAGGTTGGCAGGACGGTTACATCATTTGATATGCGTATTGTGGGAATGAAAACTTTTCTAATTCGAGTACCAACACTATTGTAATCGAAAACTAAAAAAAACTACACCGTGTCGCACTGATACCGTAAGGGGTGGGGTAGCAGCTATAGCCCCATTATCGGATACAATCTTTTTAATGACTAACACAGAAATCTTGGCACCGAATATCTTAATATATTCCATTTGGACTATGATTTCAAGTACTCGGTTTGAATTGTGAACGAATGGGAGCTGTGAACAGTTTTTGAAATTGTGCCAAAAACTCCAAATAAAAAATTACCCCTATACCTCAACCTCTCTCTCTCTCTCTCTCTGGATCCGCTAGTGGCCACTAATATATGGCAAAATTGGTTAAATTCGTTCCAAATGGCTTAAAATTATTAATTATACAGGGTGACAATTGTAAAGTGACGCAAGTTTAATACTCTGCAGCAAGCTTTGCCATTTACCGTTACTTTAATTTAAAAAGCAAATTCATTCATCATTGGCTTTGCTTTTAATTTCATTTGAATTTTTGTTATTACATTTTGAAATTTCCATAAAAATGGACAAGGAAAATATTCGTCGTGAAATTATGAAATTTCATTTGGCAAATTATAGTAGTATATATTATAATTGCAAAGGCTTTAAATTTGTCAAGTCGTACGGTAGACCGAGCTATTATTTGATATAATGAAACTGGGGGTTTTGGAGATAGAGACCGGGGAAAAATTTCAACAGTTGCCACTACTGGTTTAACAGAAAAAATTCGTAAACGAATCAAGCGAAATCCAAGGCGCTCAATGAGAAAAATCGCTAAGGAGGTGGGAGTAAACCGTGAAACAGTGCGAATCATTGCAAAATCAAAGCTTAATCTTAAGCCGTACAAGCTCCGAAAAGCTCAAGATCTGGCATAAAAAAAGAAAGATTTGCGACTGCAAAGATGCAAGGCGTTGCTACGCTCCTCCGTGTTAAAAAATGTTGAAAATATCTTGTTTACAGATGAAAAAATTTTCACGGTTGAACAACATTTCAATGCGCAAAATGACCGAATGTGGCTAACATCATCATCGCAACAAAATAGGACTGTTGGCCGAGTTCAAAAGCCAGCTTCCGTTATGGTATGGGCTGGAGTTTCCGCTAATGCCAGAACCCCTCTAATATTCGTTGAAGAGGGTGTTAAAATTGACCAGGTTGTTTATCGGAGCATTTTAAATGAACATGTTCTTCCCTGGGCCCAAGATACATTTGGAAATGAAAACTTTCCAGCAAGATTCTGCACCTTCCCAAATGGCAAAATTAACGCAAACATGGATAAAAGACAATTTTTCTGGATTCATAACATCTCAAGAATGGCCACCATACTCCCCAGACTTGAATCCAATGGACTACTCTATTTGGAGTATTTTAGAGAGTAAGGCTTGTGCATTTCAACACCACAGTCTGGAGTCGCTGACAAATTCATTAGAGAAAGCCTGGACTGAAATTGATCAGGAAGTCCTGCGGCGAACAGTCCTACGATTTCCGGATCGATTGAAGGCATGTGTGCAGGCTAAAGGAGGTTATATTGAATGAGGTGGGGTTCAAATGAATGCTTATATATTCAGCAATGTTAACACTTAATTGTACTTAATGGAGGTACTGCTGAAATGTGTGAGTCACTTTGTCACGATTGTCACCCTGTATATATAAAGTATATCGTGAATAGCGATTAAGCATTTTTATGCCATGTTTTGTAAATACTTATCAAAGACAAAAACTCCATAATGTAAGATAACACAGGCCGACAAAATTTCTACCCATAAACCAGACTATACTTATCCAAAGGATTTTGACGCGCTGAATTCGAGTCTGGCCTTTTGCTCTATCACGTCAGGATTTCGAGATATCCTAACTTAGAAGTGCAAAAAATACCGTTTCTTCAAAATAACAGAAAAAATATTAAGCAAAAACTCTAATGCTAAACAATACATACATTATTCTTTCTGCTCCTGATGAACATTTGAAGAACCGATTGTGTAAATGTACCTGCTACCATAGATATCATTGTATAGGCATTGAAATGATATTTAACACCGTATATAAGAATAAAAAATATTTTTTTCAGATTATTTTTGATTGATTTCTGAAAAGTATTATTTTTTAAAGCAAGTTGGAAGAAACTGGTGGTTAGTTGGAGCACTTGCTACAATGTGCTAGACATCCAATGGGTATCACTGGATAGGTATTGAATAGTATCTAACAGCGATTTAGGATAACTTTTAATAAATGTTTGAAAATTGACATATTGGGTTCAGTCAGGTGGAGGGAATGCTTTAAAAAAATGATGCTTTTGAGAAATTACGTTTACTTTGATTTTCTTACATTTTGCGATTTTTGTCTTTATTAAGCTAGCCATGCCTGGTTATCTTCACACCGTTATTTAAATGTAGGTGGTCCATTTTCACTGTGTGATGAGATGTTCTCTCTTATTTGATATTATGCTCTTAAAAATATGAATTTTTGTTTCATATGAAGCATTTCATGTGAAGCGGACAACGTAAAAAAATTTGAAGTTCTGAAATTCGCCCTAATTGAGCTTCTAGAAGTTATGAATGTGGACACACAATTTTTTTTTTTTTTTTTTTTGCATGAAGTTTATTTGTCAAGTTATGGGTTTTTAAAATATTGACATAATTAAAATATGAATTTTTAGAATTAAAGAAATTTACAATAACATGGTGATTTAAATAGTAAATTAACTGTTCTTTTCAATTATAGAATCAGATCGGAAATTAAATTTGTTTTTTTTTGCACCAAACCGGAAGTAAAAGTTTAAAATCAGAATTTCAATAACTTCGACCATTTACAAAAATTTTTTTTTTTTTTTAAATTTAGCTTAAAGTATTTAAATAATATTAAAAATTAAATTTTCAAAATGGGATTTTCATCAGTTTAGTTTGGTGCAAAAAAAAAAAAAAAATATTTTAATTTCCGATCTTATTCCATAATTGAAAAGAACAGTATATTTTCTATTTAAATCACCATGCTCAATATTTTATTGTAAATTTTTTATTTCTAAAAATTACTTCCAAAAAATCCAAATTTCAATTATGTCAATTCTTTAAAAACCCATAACTTGACAAATAAACTTCATGCAAAAAAAAAAAAAAAAAATTTGTGTCCACATTCATATTTCCTAGAGAAACAATTAGGCCGAATTTCAGAACCTCACTTTTTTTTTTGTTGTCCGCTTCACCACATGAAATCTCTCATATGCCGTTCAAATTTTCGATATATTACTGTGTAATTACGACAAACTCAATTTAGAGTAGAGATTTCCCAACTTTCCATCTTAAGTGTATGTATTAGGTATATACATTAGAGCGGATGATTTTTAACGCCTGTATCTGAAATGAATTTTTTGAAAGGTCTTGAAAAAGGAAAAGTTTTTGTATATACTACTATATCAAAAAGTAAGGAAATTTTTTAATAAAACGCACATTTTTCATTTATTCATACACATTTATTATGTCGCACAGTGCTTCGAGAGTGGACAAAAATCAAAAAAAGTTATGTCTCCGATCATTAAAATTTTGATGTCATTTTAAAGGTAATAGAATATGTATAACGAACCCAAAATATTTTTTACAGCGGTTGTGTTTTGAAGGAGTTAGGGCTTGCCAAAGTCGATAAATTTGCAAAAAAAATTGCTTAAAAATCAGGTATCATTGATTTTTTTTTATTTTAAGAGGAATAATATTACCTACTTCACAACATATAATTTTTTTTTTTTTAACTGAACCTTTTATTTTAGAATTTTTTTTTAAATTAATATTTTTTCATAGAAAAACTTAAAAAATCGTTAAGTTCAGTAAATAATATAAAACATTAGGCAGCAAAAGGCTGTAGTCTCTTGCCTTTTTTCGTTAATAATAATCCTTACTTTTTTAAATGGTGGAAAAAATTGGCCAACTTCGTCCAACCTTAGGAGAAAATCACTATTTACTAATACTCTTAAAAACAAAAAAAAAAAATTTAAGGAGATTTATTAAATTATTTCAACTTCTCAAAGCAATTTTTTTTGTACCATAATTTTCATGGCTTGGCCTTCAAAACATTCTAAAGCATAAATATTAACCTATTAGTAACAAACCTCAAGTAAATATGTTGACAATACATTGAATTTAAATTTCTCCGAGTTTTAGGAGTCTCCTAATATTGACAGATGCCCACGTTTGGTATACAAATTACATATGTATTCGTACTATTGGCGTACAAAATATTTGTATTGATTTTTTCTCGTAAATGTACAAATATGTTCCAAAACAGTACTTCTTGAAATTAAAAGAAAAAAGCAGAAGTTTTAGAAGGAAGCGGTGTGACTAGCTTAGCAAAACAATATAATGTCGACAAGTGCATAAATAGGCTTAAATTATGTTTTTTAGGAATCTCTATTCCTTGAATTTTGGCATTCGCAAACGTGAACACTCTTGGTTTTAATTAGTTCACGTTATCGAGAACCCACTGCATTTTTGAAACAATTACTTTTGGCTGTTATGCCAATATTAAAATTTGTATTAGTATTTTGCAAAGCAGACTGTTTTATAAAAATATATTCAATTAGAAAGTCTATTTTATTATATAAATCTATGATAAAAGTAGGCACGTTTTAAGAAGGTGAGTTAGCGTTGTATTTTTTTAAATGGGGTCCAAAACCGAAAGAAATTGTGGAACATAGGTTTTTAATTGGCAATATTTAATTAAAAGCGTCTACAAAAAAAATTTATCTGAAAACCGAAACCGGTATCAAAAAACCGATTTTAGAATCAGTATACTATAACCCTTTAGCAAATGGTATTTTTATCTTTAATTAGGCGCGTTCACAAAATTCAAGCAATAATTTATATAGTAAAAATTTAATAGGTAAAAAAAATCGGATAAGAACCGGTTTCTTAAAAAAAAGGGTAACCGGTACCAAAAAACCGATTTTATTTTTGAAATGCTATAATCCTTTATGAAAATAGGTGTCCACGAAGAGGTTTTTTGAGTCGAGGGGAAAAAAGTCACATGGTGCCAGATCAGGCGAATATGGGGCTTGCGGTGCGATGGAGCGTTATCATGATGTGAAAACCATGAATGATTTTGCCATAATTCTGGTATTTTTTTTTTAAGAATATACTCTACCAAATGCTACATAATACCAAAATAATACTTCTTATTAACCGTTTGACTAGTTGGAAGAAACTCTTTGTGGACAATATCACGGTAATCGATGAAAACAGTCAGCATGGGTTTGATTTTGGAACGGCTTTGGCGTCGAATTTTGAGTTTCGGTTCGTCATTAGCACGATATTCGTTTGACTATTGAAGTATTTCTAGATTATATGCGTATATCCATGTTTCATCTCCAGTGATTATGCAATTTAAAAGCCTCATCGCCCATCAAAAGCATCTCTTTGGGCACTTCAAAGTCCTCGCTCAACAAATTCTTCCATACTGAAAATGTCCAAAAACACTTTTATTAACTTGAAAAAAAATGCTATAAATCATAAATCAACCAGCGATATCACTAGCTGGGGAGGTTATTGTACAAAAGCAAGAGGTAAAGTATCTGGGCTTATTATTAGATAGTAAACTCACATGGAACTCACGGATGTTGAGTCAGTGCCAAATAAAGAACTCTTTACCAATCCTCCGGGACTGAGGCATTCTAAAGCGCTTCTAGGTAACTATAATAAGAGTAGATACGCATTCTGCGTTGGTCTAAAAAAAAAACAGTTTGCGTATATTAACTGGTATTCTGACTGGGTATTGCGGGCTCAAAGAATATCTTTGTAAAATAGGGGTTGAGGAAAGATCTATATGTACGTTTTGTAATGAGGAAGATGAATCATCAGAATATAGTTTAGCTCAGTGTGGAGCACTGTTCCACAAAATAATGAAAGGTCTGAGTATGCACCAAGTGCCTAGCACAGAACTAGCATTTATAGATTCGGGCGAAATACTTAAATTCTTAAGGGTAACTGAACTGGATGAGGTGCTCTAGGCAGATTAGACTAGATAGAGAAGAGGGACGTGCAATAGATCTTGCAGGTCGCGGTACAACGACAAAAGCCGCTAACAATACAATAATGTAGAGTACAGTGCAAATTAATCCATCCTTATTACGTTTTATAAATTTTATTAGTTATTATTTAAAAGATGGTGGATTTAATTCGTTCTTAAATGATAAAATGATGTAATAAAAAACTTAAAATATGATTTCAGGCCTGTGCAAAAATAAAGCAACAATTTTTATATAGTGGGAGTATGAATGTATAAACTCGTAATTGTGACTAACTTCATATCTATCATACGCGCGATTTTTTTTTTACATTGACAGCTATTCTTTCTCGAAGAGCGCCAAAAATACTATAAGAATTGATCTGTCAAATAATTTTCATAATTTTACAAAAGTGTTTTACTATAGCTGAAAATGTCGAATTTCGTGCCAACAAAACAACATTTGCGGGAAGTTTTAATTTGCTTCTTCCATTTAAAGAAAAACGCAACTGAAGCACATCGTTTACTCACTGAAGCTTATCCTGACTGTGCTATAGACGTTAGAATGTGTCAAAAGTGGTGATTTTGATGTTGAAGACAGGGAACGTTCAGGCGGCCCGAAAAAATTCGAAGATGAAGAATTGAAGGCATTACTCGAAGAAGATTCATGTCAAACGCAACAAGAATTTGCAGAATCTTTAGGAGTTGATCAATCAACCATTTCAAACGATTAAAAGCATTGGGAATGATTCAAAAGCAAGGAAATTGGGTGCCGTACGAATTGAAACATGTGAACTGCTGATTGAAGGACAGAAAAGAAAGGGTTTTCTGCATCGTATTGTGACTGGCGATGAAAAGTGGATACGTTACGATAACCCAAAGCGTAAAAATGGGGACCGCCCGGACATGCATCCACATCAACGGCAAAGCCGAACATCCATGGATCCAAGCTCATGCTGTGTATTTGGTGGGATATGTGTCGTGTATTATGAGCTGTTGAAACCAAATGAAACGATCACTGGCGACCGCTACCGACTACAATTGATGCGTTTGAGCCGAGCATTAAAGAATAAGAGGCCAGAATATGAGAATAGACACGACGAAGTTATTCTTCAGCACGACAATGCTCGGCCGCATGTTGCAAGGCAAGTAAAAACATACTTGGAAACGCTGAAATGGGAAGTGCTACCCCACCCACCGTATTCTCCAGACATTGCTCCTTCTGATTACCACTTGTTCCGATCGATGACACATGGCCTGGCTGAACAGTACTTCCGTTCTTTCGAAGAACTCAAAAAATGGGTCGATTCGTGGATAGCCTCAAAAGATGAGGAGTTCTTTCAACGCGGAATCCGTTGTGCTACCAGAAAGATGGGAAAAGGTTGTGGCTAACGATGGACAATACTTTAAAGAATAAATTTATAATCACTTTTTCACAATAATGTCCAAATTACGAAAAAAATACGAGTTTATACATTCATACCCCCAATATGTTATAATATTTCTCATTTTTATTGGTTGCCGCACAGGTATTGGCTTTGCTAGCTTAGTGACTGTGCCCTTGGGTGCCATTTCCCCCTTTTATTTTGAATCTATCCCAGCTCAATCCTGATTTGGAAGTTGTAGCCACCCACTCCGTGTTTCGGGGTCCGTCCAGAATTAGATTTCTAGGAGTTAAGCTTGAATAGTAGTGTCAACTCTTGAGGAAACTGAACCCTTTTCCCTGCTAATCAATCTTTAATCAACTTCAATGTACGTTTCGAGTCGTTTTCATTTCTCCTATGGCTGATAAAGCATTTGGGTCTTGACCAAACTTACTTCAATTGGTCAGTAATTAAATGGAAAACAGTTTCGCTCAGACAGAAGTTAGAAGCGGCCTAGATTTGTTGCTTTTGATTTGCACACATAAGCAATGACTTGAGGTTTTTAAGTATTTTCCAAGATGCAATTAAGAATTTCCAATTAAAATATTTGTGATAGTGAATAATTTGTTTATTTGTTGACTAGATTACTTTGTATTAAATATGGGTTGTTGTATCAGGCTTCCTAGTCCATGTTTTTAGATGCAAAAAATTAAACAAATTTTTTCATCATTTACTCTAGTAATGTTTTAATTTATTTGATGCTGCTGATTCATATATGATCTTTAAATACGTCACACGTCAGGTTATCGAGATATTCTCCCCTGGGTATTATATGTCTTTATGCATCATGACGCCTCATCTTGAAAGTAAATATTTTAAGATGTTTTCTCTGTTATAGTTTTACTTTCACATAAACTTATCTAAATAATTTTCCGACTTTATCCAGTAAGCAAATCATTGGATAACAGATTCCATTAAAAATGCAAACAATTGTTAGTAATCGAATTCAGCTTTATTTATGTACCTATTATGTATTTCACAAAAAATCAAATAAATTTCATTTATCAATTCCATTTTGTATTTGCAGCTATCCGGGCTCTATGACAGCAAGCCGCCAATTTCAAAGGCCAAAATGGCGGCAATTACAAAATCAGCAATGCGGGCCATTAAATTCTACAAACACGTTGTTCAGAGTGTCGAAAAATTCATATTGAAATGTAAGCCCGAGTACAAAGTGCCCGGACTGTATGTTATCGATTCCATTGTGCGCCAATCACGTCATCAATTCGGTGCTGAAAAAGATGTTTTTGCACCGCGTTTTGCACGTAATATCAAGGAAACATTTGCGAATCTTTTTCGTTGTGCACCCGAGGATAAGAGCCGAATTATTCGTGTGCTGAATTTATGGCAAAAGAATAACGTTTTTGCACCAGAAGTTATTCAGCCAATATTCGATTTAGCCGATCCAAATCATCCAATCTATCAGATGCCACCTGCTGGACTATCTGGTGGACCCAGTGGATCTGGTATGCTGGGAGATTTATCGAGTACTTCAAACGGTTTGAATTCATCGATGGATGTGAGTGGAGGAGGTGGCGATGATAAACATGGCGGATTACCCGATTTATCGGTAAGGAGTTTTGTTATTTTTCTTATTGCTATCATAATTATCTACATTCATAAGTATAATAAATAAAATTTGATTGAATGAACTTACTAACAGTAGTGTGGTAATCATATTTCTATTTTATCTCTTTTTTTTCTTTATTTTGTTTATTTATTTTAATATTTTTTTTTTTTTTTTTTACTAATATGCTCACATATACATCATACATTTTTCCAGACTATGAGTCATGAGAAGGCACAAACTGTACTTGATAATAGTACGTTACGTCAATTGGAGCACATGCAACAGTATTTAAAAAGACAAACCGCAGCAGCAACATCATCTTCTTCGGCATCGTTATCAAAAGCACGTGGTGAAACTCATGGTCATTCTATCGTCAGTTATGGCTGTCTCATTGATGGTGCTGGTGGTGGCGGAGGTGGTGGAGTTGGTAGTGGTGCTGGTGGTAGTTCAGGAAAAATGTATCACTCTGATTCGTATTCGAAATACGTTAAAAATTCACATGATATTGCATACGATGGTGATGATGATGATGATCGCATCGATGATAACTCACCACAACATTCATCAAATCTACTCGATGTAAATTATTACAAATTCTATCTCTTCTACTTTTTTTTTTTTTTCTTATTCATTGTTTTTGTTGGTTTCATCTTTTTGTATGTGTATATATTTTTTTTGTAATGCTATTTTGATTGATTTGTTTTCTCTTTTTCTAAACTCTGCACTAGGGCGCTTTTTTAACAATTCCAGAATTTTAATTTTCTTAATTTGGTTTATGGATTTTTGAAATTTCAAGTATTAAAAACTAAAAATCAATTACAGCAAATACGCAATAGGTAACATTATATGAGCTCTGTACTATGTAATTTCAAAAGAGAAAGAGATATGTGGAAGACTACTAGTCGGAAAGTTAACCCTAACTCGAGGAAACCTTTCCTATGGAAAATACTTATTAGATGATTTCGATTAAACTAGAGCCTATTCAGGGATTAGGTATATAAAAAACTTTGTTTTATTCGATTAGATTGATTTTCAAATTACTTTTCACTATCTGAATGGAATAGACTCTAGCTTGCTTTGATTAGTTTTTGCTGCGACATTAACTAAAAATGCCAGCAAGGAGTAGGTATTCAGTATGATATACTATAACGGGTCTTTTCGTTTGACCCAAATTTAAAATTTGAAGGGTTTTGCTGAAGTATGAATTATTGAAGCCCTTTTTCGTTTCATTTCCCGTTTAACTTCCTTCGCCATAATTACAATGTGCGTTATTGCAATTATCCCTTTAGCTTTTTCCATTACCACCAATGAAATGTTGCCCCAGATTGCATGCTAGCGCTGCATATTAATACACCAGTTGTGTCAGTGTTACAATTTTCTGTAGATAAAGTCTGCAGGTATCGTCCTCCACAAGATCCACCTCAATCAGATGATACCTTAAGTTTATATTTTCAATCCGCAATGTAGCAAGCAAGTTGAGAGTTTTCCGTTCAAAATTGAGAATTATTCTGGCTTTGCTGCCAAGATATACTCATTTTAATGTGGCTCTTGTTTGCCGACAAATTTTCATAACATTATCTTTCCAGGTTTTTTATACCTTCCATAGCCTGGGCCATTGCATTTCTTGGTTCAGGAAAGACCACATAACTGAGTGCTTAATCCTTGTTAGTCAAGAGAGCAATAACCTTCTAAAATAATGAATGAATGAAAAATCATTCTCACTGTCGCCAAAAAAGTTGTGCAGTGTATTATCAAGTGTGATTAAAATTTTCTTACCTCGTATTTTTTCATCTATTAAGAGATCCAGCGTATGTATGAGTCCCAGCTTTTTTTGCTTGATAAAGACACCTACATATTTTGCGAGGTCCAGAGTGCCTGCAAGATTGTCTGCATTTAGACGGTGAGAGTAGTCTCATGAGATATTTTGGCATTCCCTTTTGAAGTTATCATATAGCACTTATACGATGAGACTAGTTGCATGAAACTTTCGCCATTATAGTTTTCGTTAATATGAGAGAACATGGAACTACAAAAATGTATAAAGAGAAACGTCAAAAAGTTTCGTGAAAATTTTCATAAAGTGCTGTCCGAGAGATTTTGTCTATCCCCCCTGACGTTTCTCCCCTCTTCCCTACATTTTTCTGAGTTTTATGAGACTAGTCTCGTCATATAAATGCTGACATTCAACTTTTTGTAGACAATCCTCCATTTACTTTACCCTCCAAAAGAGCTACATTCGTATTCCTTCCTTCTCTCGCAAAGGGAATGTGCTACAGTACTATACAACAACTGCATACGGTTGCCTTTTTTAGTTTTGATGTTTGAATGTTGCCATCATCGAAAATTGTCATTTTCAGTCTCATAATTGTTTTAATTTACAACAATGTATACAAAAAATTTTTATATGGCAACTCCGTGTTCAAACGGAGCGACATTAAAAATAAACATGCAAGTTAATTCAATAAAAGAGAGTTCGGCATAGCACTCTTCTTTCTCTCTCAATTTGAGAGAGCAAAAAACAAGACTTCAAATAAAAATAAATAGAAAGAGAAAAGAGAAGAGTCGGTGAATACGCTTTTAATTTATGTCAGACGAGAAGTTGTGTAGGTTTGGTTAGATCTAAATATGTCAGTAGTTAAAAAATTTTCATATTTTTTATTGCTCCTTAGGCGTAAAGACGAAACTACAAAGCGCTACACTAAGCAGATCAACACACTAACCACTGAGCCACAAGCAGCCTCACTTTATAATTCATTTATAAATATCCCCTTATTTTATTTTACTAATTGATAATCGCTGTTAATTTACTCAATTGTTTGGGAGAAAAACTATTTGAAAACGTTTAATATTATGCAACTGCTAAATTGTTGATCAGATAATCTTTTGGACCCATTAACTTTATAGCTTTCTAAATTGTTAAACATTAATTGCTAAATTATTAACAATTTCAATATCATTGCCTTTGAATGCACTCCCTTGTAATATGACTAATGAGTGCCCTAACATTATTTCCGAGTATTGCGAGATTTTCAATTAATATTGTTGCACCACTTACTACTCCTCCACGCTGTAATCTACTTATATATAAATGTATATGTTTTTTTTTTATTTTAACTAACTTTTATTTACATTTTAACTTTTAAATTTTCTTAAATTAATATATTCAACTTCTTTTTTTTTTTTGATATTTTTGTTTAATTTTGTTGGTTTCTTATTTTTTTTGTTTTTTGCAGAACAACAATATAAAGCAATTGCTAAATGATCCAAATATTTTGCGTCAGTTACAAACGTTGCAAAATATTCAAAAATTTAAACAACAAGAAGATAAGCAATATAAAATGAATGAGATGCGTTTGCAAGAAGAAGCTTTTGAAAAACATTTGCAAAATGTATTAAAGGTTAGTGTTGGTGGATCAAAAAAAAAAAAAAAAAAATTAAATTAAATGAAATTAGAAAAATTTAATAAAAGTAATCCATTTCTAATTATACATCATCAATATTTTTTTTTTTTTGTTTGCTTGTTTCTTTTTACATTTTTCTTTTTTATAAATTATAATAATATAGGCTTCCGGTTCTTCTGGTGTTCAAGATCATCCAAATGATTTCAATAAGGAAGTGGAGTTCGTTTCGGAGGAACAAAAAATTGAGGTATACTATTTTTGCATGCATACAGTTCAGTTCTTCATAAAAGTATTCATATAAAAAAAAAGATTCAAAATATTTAATTTTGAAACGTAATTTTTTTTTTTTTTTTTTTTTTAATTTAAATATTTTTCTATGTTTTGTTTGAAGGGTTGAAGGTTGACCTTTGGCAAAATTTTTAAATTGAGTTTTTAATTTTCAAAAGAGAAATACAGAAATCTCTGGTTAATTAACCCTGGCTTAATTTTGGTTGGTTTCCTTAGTTATGCATTCGAAAATTTCAGCATTTTGTTAGAACTTTAAGTGGTTTGATTGATTTGCAGAAACATACATTTCAATGTAGCAAATGAGATTATTCAAATCCTCATCTGAGAATTTCTTCAATAAAGGGAAGGGAAAGTGAAACGTGAAGCTCAAAACTCAGAGAAAAGGAAGTTAGAGGGTCAAGAGGAGGGAGAATGTGAAAGGAAGAATGAGACAAATGCTGGAAAGGGGGTTAAGCGAAAATTTGACAAAAGAGGAAAAAGTGCTGAAGAAATGAACGGTTGTAGCAAAAAAAAAGAGGAAGAAGGGAAAAGCAAAGGGGATAATGAGGCTAGGAGAAAACTAGTTAGATAAGTGCAAGAAGTGAAAGAAGATTGAGTGAGTGAGAGAAAATATTAAAGAAGAATTTGCTTATTTAATTAAATTTGGAGTTCTTTGTAAAAGAAGAAAAAGCTTTAAAACTATAATTCTAGACTTCAGGCAAGATGGGCATAACTAACTATGCCTGGTTTTCACTATGTCAAATTCAATCAAATTTGCCAGCATGTTGGCAAATTTCATATACGAAATTCTCTCTTTTTCTCTCTTTGACAGGGAATATGACATAATGAAAACCAAGCATTAGGTATGTAATTATAATACTTATAATGCGAGGAAAAGAATTTATCACAACATATATTAACTCATTGCAGAGCATTAATCCACAAAAGAATGAAATGCTGAACAAGCATCCATAGACTCGGTTTTAATGCTCAATTTCTTGAAGGAAACGGGTTCTGATGGAGTACTCAAGCAAGACTAGACAGAACAGAGAAGAAGCCCGTGAAATAGACCTGATAGGCTCAGAGAACACTTTTGTAAGATTAGGGTTGAGGCAAGCTTAATATATACATAGAGTCTTTAACGATCATATTTTAATATATTAAAATATTTCGGAGATGTACAAAATGCACCGTATTGAACTAGCAACCATAGATACTATGACTCATATATTCTTGTGGAAGAAAGGACTGCATATTCTGGTATTGTATGTATTAGACGACAAAGATAGAGAATAGATGATGTACAGTAGGTGTTGTAGTTGAAGCAGTTTTACATACTTTGTTGAGTTGATCAATTCTTGTTCAATGTATTTAAATCAAGGTATTTGATTTTCGGAATTTAGACCCAAGCTTTCTTAAAACCTACAGTAGATGTCGCGGTATAATTGATACAATCCGAAATTCAATACGATTGTCTACTTACGACAGTAATACTTAAGAGAGCTTAGGCATTTTATATGAAAAAGATTAGCATTTCACTCGCAATCAAACATAAAACTTTTTCATGCCTACTTTTTAAATGGCTTCTAAAAATAACACATTCAGGTGAGAAATCTATTCTGAAATTTAAAATAATTTCACGACCATTAGGGCATATGTATCTCATCTGAAATTTTTACTCAGAATTCAATTCTAGCCAAACTTTATACGGTAAAAAATAGATGTACCTTTTAGAATATAATGACCAATTGAGATTTTATAGCCTCATAGGCCTATAGGGTCATCTTAAAGTCAAAATATTGTAATTTATTTAAACATTTTGGACATTTTATTTCTTTATAGAAATGTGGCCATTTTTCATGTTTACAGAAATATCAACATCTTTCTTAGGGGGCGTGTTATTAATTTAATAGTTTATTTCACATGTAAAATTTTTACGAAAAAAGTAAATTTGAAAACGCTTATAACTATATATTTAGAAAAGTTGTATCGCTAAACGTTAATCCAAAAAAAAAAAAAATCCAAATTTCCACAACAGTTTGAGGTCGGTCGTTGAAGGGTTAAGGTTACCATAACATTGCATGCATGCGTGCTAGCGCATTTTGTACAAATTCGAATGAACAAGAGACATATCGTCACCTTTATAAAGAAAAAGTGTGCGACTTCTAATCGTTTCTTAAAAATATTTGATTGAAACATTTTTTTAAGTAAAAATAAAATTGTTTTACCTATATTGGTAAAGAATATATTTTTTTTAAATTCGATTATCTCAAAACTATAGTTTTTTATACAAGCACATTTTTTCATTACTAAGATCAATGTTGCAAAATAGAAGAAAAAACAGTTTTGTTAGCACCTGTAAAGTTTAGTTAACACTATGTTGCATAACTATAACCGCATCTTTGTTTCACCATACTCACTGGTCCTAAGAGGTTGCAGAATAAACCCAATAAATTTGTATGAAGGACCACTAAAACTAAGTTACTTCAAAATCAAAATAATTTTAGAAATATTTGATGATGTGCCACTAAAATTCAATCTTTGTTTTTTTTTTTTATAGCCGCACATAAAGAATAAACATAAAATAACTACAAAATTTACATGAAATTTTTAATTAGCTCAAAAATGTGATTTTAAATGCTCTGTATCAAGGTTGTTCGAAATTTGTCATGAGTAATGGATTTCTATGGCGCAATGACAGAATTTTTCAACTCTAAAACATTTCGGTATTGCTTATTTCCTCGTATATTCTTTAAATAAGAATGTTTCAATTGTTTAATGTTTAGATCGGATCCGGAGAACATGCTGACCATTTTAAAACTTTAACATTTTGGGCCTGCAACCATGTCCTTGTCACTTGACTGCTATGAATTGATTTGACTATTTGGAAGAGATATTTCTAACATTTCATTCCAATTAAAAGCTCCCTAAATCATTAAGATACCTGCATCGAAAATTCCTTGTGGAAGAATATCGAGATTCTTTTCGGATGTGTTAAACTCATCAAGACCGTCCAAAGAAACATTTTCTCCTCAGAATAAACGACCGAAAATCCAAATATTTTTCAAAATAGCAATAGAAATTTTGTGCAAAAATAAAAAACTGTTTTCCAATCCGTTTCCCATTTTTTTCGTGCTAATTGAAGGCAGATTTCAAAAGGATTATTCACTAATTTTTAGTTTTTGCCTTACTATATACGTAGAACGCTTCAAAACACTAGTTGCCGTCCTTCGAGAAGTATTTAAGCCACATTCGTTTCCAATTTCGTGTCCATTTTTTCTTGAATTGCCTGTTATGTTGATAATGCAGCATTCATCTCATTCGGAATGCTTCGATTTTGGTACTTCCTTTTTATTTTTGCCAAATAATTTCGAATTAGTCCATCAGTTTTGTTCTGTTCTTAGTAAAGTCTCAATTCTTGAGACTGACCGCTTTAAAATCAGTAATTTTTCATAATTTCTTGTCATTTAAATAGTTACTGCGCGGTATTTAAATAAATGAATACTAATATCTAGAGAAACGATTCGTGACTAAGCAGAACTTTCCACAAACTGAAAAAGTTTACAATGCGGCTATAGTTATGCATCAATTAAAAAAACAATGATTGAATTTTAATGGTATATCCGAAAGTACTTCTAAAATAATTTATATTTTAAATTAAATTATTTTTATTTTTAGTAATGTTTTTAAGCTATTTAGTCTTAATTGTTTTGAATGTAAATAAACACCCTTATGCTAGAATCCGATTTTTTGTACATACAAATTCGGAGCTACCCTGTGCAAAACGGGAAAACGGTATGCTACAATCCGATCGTAAGTCTGTATTGCGTTGCCAACCAAAAAATCAAAATCTAATTTTCGAAATCAGCTGTTTTGGCAGAAATAAGCGCAAAAAAAATTATTCATTTTGCAATATTTAATAGAAAAAGTGATATTTCTCAGTTAATTGTGCAAGAAATGAATTTTGTAGTCGCTGCACTTATATCCCAGGAGGAAGAGGGAGCATTCAAAAATAATTTGAAGCTCCTACGACTGCTTGCATTTTCATTCGCCGATTGCGTAGACACATCCAGTTTATTCTATTTTATCGTCGCTGAAATTTGTGGTGGTGTTTCAAACCCACAGGTCACAAGTCCTCTAATGCCTGACGTACTCGTTTACATGCCAAATTAATGCAATGACAGATTCCTTTAAATCATGAAAAATATGCATCCTTTTTAGTCCGCCACCTGTTGCCTTAGCTTCTGTGTTATTAGTGAGCAATCTCCATTTTTTTTTTCAAAGAACTAGCAATCCTATACAATTGCAGAGTGACAGAACATCTTCTTTTGCCTCTTTGGTAAATTTTTGAGCGATGTCAGATCTTTCCTTCATCAAATTCACAAGCCTTTCGTAGTCTGTACGGTTTGTTGTGATTTTCGACCTGACAAAAGTGCAAATATGTATTAATAAAAAAAAATATATATAAAAATGATAAGTGATTACTTTGAAAAGAGCAGTTTAATGAAGTAGGATATAGATAAGAAGCCACACCCTTCCCGGGAATTATACCTTCAACGTCAAACGTCGTGTATATAAATTATATTCACCATTATAGCATTGAAAAAAATCTAAATTCATTTTAAAAATCATAAATAAAAATTTTTACATGAATACTTTTATGTATGTAACTGTATGTTTTTCTTTAAAACTTCTTATATATTTTAGTTTTATTTTAATGCGACTATTTCATTACCACAATAAATTGGAATTATTTATAAATGCATAATACATATATTCGAAAAAAATTAATAGATTATAAATTATTATATGTTTGGATTTTAACTTTAAAGTTTTTGTATACTTAGTTTTACCTACAAATAATATTAAGTTAAATAATTCCAATTTGTTTGTGCTGACGTGCAGTTGAATTGTTGTTTACACACACTAAAGAATAACGCGAGATAATAATCAATAATAATCAGCGCCAATACCATATGTTGTTATACCAAATAAAAAAAAAAAAAAAAAAGAGAAGAAGAAACTAAATCGATAAATCTTTATTTAATGTGAAGAAATATTAAAAAATACAATATTAGATCAAATTAATTGATCCCATCCACCGATATTAACTGAATCTCTCATAAATATATATGAACCTGAACTATCGAAACACTATAGATATTTTTAAATCTTACTCCATATTGAATCAATGTTGTATTGAATGGAAATATTTGATGATTGAGTTAAAACTGTAAATGTTAAATGCTACTTACTGCTGCCTACTATCAAAAATATTTAACATGGAATACTTTTCAAAACAAACATACAAACAGAAAAAAATAGAAAAATACCCTTAATTAATTCAACAAATTTTAAATTGATTCATATTGAAAATTTTTCTAAATTCTAATTATCCAAATTGGCAAAGTTAAAAGTAAAAAGAAAAAAACCAAATGAATTTTTCATTTATTTATATCTATCTATATCTATACAAACCAAACAATAATATTTTATATAAAAAATATAAAAAAAAATCAACAACTAAATTGCGAGGGAATTTCTATAAAATTCTTATTTGTTGTATACCAAAATAAAAAACAAAAAAACTGAAAAAAAGTCTAAAGAAAAAGGTAAGGTACAAAAATAAAATTCCACCGGATCCAATCCACACATGGTGTATAACAACGTTTGCGTAGAGAGCTGGTAAGTTTTAATTCTCAAAATATTGTTTAATTTAACAAATTGTCACGAATACGAAGAAAAATTAGTAATATATCGAATAGTATTTACTGAAATATGAAATTTGCTCAAAAAAAAAAAAAAAAACTGCTCGAAATGATATTAAAATGCTGCCAAAAATATATTTAAAAAAAAAACGAAAATCAGTCAAAAAAAGAAAATGCTAAAAACACACACGTCAACACCACGACTGCACAATAATTGCAGAAATAGAGTCGAAAATTCGAAAAATAAATCGAAACGTAATGCTAACAAAAAAAAAAAAAAATAACGAAAAATAAAGTAAAACGAAATATCCATTTTAATGATTATTTCAATTTTAATTTGGTTTTCGTTTTGCATTTTTTTCTTCTAATTACATCAATTTTAATTTATCTCACATTCTTTCCAGTGTTTCCCAAATGATACATTAGTATATTAAAACATTTATGTGCTGAAATCGAAGTTGAAATGAGAATTGAAACACAAACCAATTTGAATTTCATTACTGAAGCCTAACGAGTTTGTTTTAATTTCGATTTTTATGGATCTCAGCCTAATTGTATGCTATATTTATGTATCTTTTTATACTTTCTCCTTCACTCTCCTTGTATTTCTTTCCTTTTTCCCCCCTCTTTCCGCTTCATTTTTCTTTCCACGTTTGTATTTTCCGCTTTATCTTCTTCCCTCTTCACCCCCCTCATCCACATCATCATCATCATCTTCTACAAACATTTTGAAAAAAGAAAATGCAAAATTAAACTTTTTTAATTTTTCTTTTTTCTATTTTGTTTTATTTTTTTTTTTTGTTTTTCTTTCTTTTGTTTTTATTTATTTACATAATTGTGTTATAACTTGACATTTTGCAATCACTCTCTCAAACACCCCTATAGGTTATCAATTTGGATGGAAATGATTCACGCAGCCCAACACCAGATCGTGATCGTTATAACAAAAGACGTCGCAGCAGCCGTAGTCGTTCACGTTCTCGAGAACGTGGTGGTGGTGGTGGTGGAGGAGGCGGCGGCGGAGGAGGGGGAGGTAGCGGCGGCGGCGGTGGCGGTGGTGGTGGTGGTCGTGCTAGACGTGGTCGTTCTCGTTCAAGATCGCGCAGTCGCTCACCACGTTCATCAAATCGCCGACGTTCATCACGTGAACGTGATCGTGATCGCAATAATCGTGACAAGGAAAGAGATCGTGAACATGAGCGTGAACGTCGCAAAAAGGGTCTTCCAGATTTGAAAAAGGAACATTTAAGTGGTAAATGGATTATTTTTATAAGTGTATTTAAACTTTTCCACAAATTAATGAACACGCTAATATTAAATTTTCTTTTTCAATTACAGGATTCCAAAGAATCTCAGCTCTTTTTTTTTTTTTAATGATTTTTCATTTTGTTGCAACAGAAATTTCAAGATGATTCTCAAGTTGAATGTCATGTGAAATGTGCAGCCGCCTTTGCTTCTTTTTATATATGAGTTATTAATTTGAAACCACCATTTTTTGTATAAATATTATACTATGTGAAATGTGTTTCTAGACTCAATTCTACGATCAAACAAAGTTCAAATATGGAAAAAGTATTAACTTTTCCGCTTGCATGGCAATGACAAACTTTCAACACCAACATTTTACAATGAATGTTCAAAATTTTTTATTCTATTTGACCTAAATTTGTAGGTCTCCCTCTTAAATGCTGATTTAAATTTGTAGGCCCTTATACCTACACCTGCAGCGGGTAAATTTCTGCACAATCTTCATTGCGCATTACCTTAATTCCAATAGCATTTGAAAAATATGTAAATAAATCAACTTTCTGGCTCAAACTTCAAGTTGCAAATCCGCTCGATGAGAAATTTATTCATTCATTGTTTCAGTTCAATTTAAAAATTATCCCAAATAACCCCTTAATCTTCGGCATTATTCTTAGATATTCGAATAATTGTCAATTTCAACGCGACGCAGTGTATTTAACCCAGTACACTTCAAAAAGTTTTTATTTTGATTGAATACATTCTCATTTAATCAAAAACAAACATTCCCGAAGTGACCTACATATAGGACAATGGGCATATGTTAGACAACTAAGAAATTAATTGTGGGTTCGATTTTCAACGAAGGCAGTGTCACTTATACATACATAGAACAAGAACAGAAACTAACGCTTCCACGAACCTCGGCAGGCAATGGGTGCAAACTTCCGAAAGCTATAATTTTCATGAAAGATTTTTCATTTGCGTCCTTCTCGTTCCCGTCGAATCCGAACAGCAAAGTGTTTAACTTTTTCATAGAAATTTTTACTGTTCAAGCTTCACCGTTGTTCGTCAATAATAACAACGCAATGCAGAAAAATAAATTTTGGTTTTCACCTAATGCAGAAATTGAACGCTAATTCGATTTGAATTTTTTTTTTTTTCAACTATGTATATAATTTTGTGTTTTTTTTACACTTTTACTAATATATTTTTATTTCTCTCTCTTGCAGTTATGATGTCTTCGTGATTTTGACGTGTGTGTGTGTGTGTGTGTTACATGGTGGCTCTATTTTAATGAGCAACAACAAATCTTATCGTTTAAAGAGCTACATATATCGAACAATTTTTGTGTGTTTTTGTGGCATTTTGAAAACAAATTACTTATCATCTTCGTCAGTTATTGAGCAAATTTCTCGCACACTTTTTAAATTATTCTTTGGCAAACATTTTTAGTACAACAGTTTCAGACACATTCGAGTGACATTTTTGTATTTAAAGTTTTTTTTTTCACGACTATTGTTTGTCGATTTTAAATGATGAAAAGTTTTGTTTCGGAGCTTGGTGTAAAATTTTGATAGATATCAGAAATTAGAATTATATATATATATATTTCTTTATCTAAAATGTAATCCATTGCGGATAGTGTCAATCCGAAAGGAGACACCTACGAACTATTTAAAATCCATTTGTTCTTGCCTGAATTTTAGAGTAATGCATTCACTGTAGTATGAGCACAACCTTTTGATAGCCAAAAGGTTTTACTTTTGATAATTATCGTGAAATAAATTTAGATATTTTAAGTTATATATAAACAGGCTTAATGAAAAAATGTAGTCATCACAACAACAATGTATGTAGAGACTAGCAAATCAGATGGCCGTTTCGGAATCCGCCACAATTCCTCATCAGTGATCTTTGTGATAGTTCTTAATCTTTCAATATCCTATATAAGCTACTAATTTTTGAAATCGTAACCCAGAATTACAGATTTGATTCCAAATATTTTCACTGAATTCGATTATATTCTAAGCACATTAAAATCTTCCGGAGTTCCATAACCATATGTGAGCCGTGCTTTTAGATTTCTTCATAATAACCTCTAGACAAACTGTGGTATCACAATGAGACTAAAATGTGCTTAAGTGTGGCTTTAAGTAGAAGGCTGCCACACCAACCTAACCTCTGAGCAATGGTGTTGTGTTTTCAATATCCATACATTCAAGGGGCATTAGTATTACATTTTCTTTTTTCAATGTTAATGAAATTTTTCATGTTTCTTATTCTCGTAAAGTTTAAAATCTACATTAAATTATGCAAAAACTAGAGGGAAACGGTAGGAAGCATTTATTAAAAAGCTTGTGTGCGTCATCAACTTAATTACTTGAAAAAAGTTTAAAGATCGTGCACTTCACTAATTGAAATGACTGTAAAAAGCTTAAAGCCCACGCACGAAACTAATTTAAATACTTATTAAAAGCTTATAGCGCGTGCACATCATTTACTTAAATGCCCATGAAAATGTCGTGCTAGAAACGAATTTCAAAGCTATAAAAAGGTTTTAAGCTCGACCATAAAACTACTTCGAATTCCCATGTAAAACTTAATGCTTTTTCAACTATTTTAAATGCCTATAAAAATCTGAATGATTGGGCAAGTCACTAATTGAAATGTCAAAAAAGGAACTTAAAAGAAGCTTAAATCTCTTTAACTAATTTGAGCGCTATTAAAAGCGCAAGTCATTGATTTAAATTCCTAAAAGAAAAAATTAAAAAACGCTTGAAGCTTTTTTATTTCACTAATTTGAATGACTATTAAAAGTTTAAGGCTCGGACAAGCCACTAGTTAAATGTCCAAAAAGAAGCCTAAAATAAGCTTAAAGCTCTTTTATTCCACCAATTTGAGCTCTATTTATTAGAAGCTTTAAGCTCGCGCAAGTCATTAATTTAGATAACAAAAAAAAAAAAACTTAAAATGAGCTTAAAGCTTTTTTATTTCACTAATTTGAATGCCTATTAAAAGTTTAAGGCTCGGACAAGCCACTAGTTAAATGTCCAAAAAGAAGCCTAAAATAAGCTTAAAGCTCTTTTATTTCACTAATTTGTGCTCTATTTATTAGAAGCTTAAAGCTCGGGCAAGTCATTAATTTAGATAACCAAAAAAAAAAAAACTTAAAATAACCTTAAAGCTCTTTTACTAATTTGAATACCTGTTCAAAGCTTAAGTCATGTGCACGTCATTAATTTAAATGCTCATCAAACTTCGTGCAGGAAACGAATTTCAATACCTTAAAAAACTTTAAAGCTCGTGCAGAAAATGACTCTGAATTCTTATAAAAAACTTAATGCTCTTGCAAGAAACTATTTTAAATGGCTAAAGCTCGTGCAAGTCACTAATTTATAAATGTCCGAAAAATGAACTTAAAGGTTGTGCACGTCATTAATTACCTATTCAAAGCTTAAAACTTATGTTCCTTATTATTGTTATTACGTTTAAAAAACTCATGCACGAAACCAATGTAAATGCTTATAAAAAGCTTTAAAGTCGTGCAAGAAACTAACTTATTTCTTCTGCCTATAAGAAGTTAGTGCAAGTCAGTAATTTAAAATCACGTGAAAAGCTTAAAGCTCTTTAAAGAAATTAATTGTAAAGTTTAAAGTTCGAGCAGAAAACTAATTTGAAATCTCATAAAAAGCTTAAAGCTCGTGTAGGAAACAAATTTAAATGCTTATAAAAGGCTTACAGCTCATGCATGTCACTAATTTTATTTACTTTAAAAAGCTCGTCAAAGGAACTTATTTGTATGCTTATTTCATTTATGAAAAAATAGTCTAAAAATTCATTATACTTTAGATGGTGAGAAGAACGATTTCATTACACTCGTTTTCAAAAAATCTTTCTCAAAAATAATTTTTTTTTTTCACAGTTTTGAATTAAGTATCAAGTAGTGCTAACAACGCAAATTGGAATAGATAAGATTAAAACAACTGCGACCACATATAGTTATAAATCAGCTTCATAATGTGAAATAACTCAGTGAAAAATTACTTAAATATCTATCACTCGAAATAATAGCGACCGTTTTTCGAAACCCTCAATTTTTAATTTTCGTTCACTGTAGCAGACACCTACAAACTCAAACAAATGTTTGCTCACATTTCAATATTTTTTCATAGAAAAGAAATATAATGATTTATCTTTTCTGATCTGCATCGATCGTTGTATAAAACTAAATCTTTTAATAAAATAATTAGAGATAAGAATTAATTTTTAATAGTTCGCGCTTTTTGCATGGACGAATATCTTAAAACTCAGTAACGGTTAGTAACGTATATGGGAAGTTTACTCAAACTTTTCGCTAATTAGCTACAAAAGTTATACACTATTGATTTCAAAATCAAACGAACAATTTTCACTGATAGACGTGAAATCATTCAATGTCTATCTGATTTTGCGAGGTATTTTTTTCAATATAATAATAAACTGATACTCAAAATCTGTAATTTTTTATTATATTCTTGAAATTCTTACGGTTCAAACCAAATTTTTAAATCTATATACCTGGTACTAAAAATTATAATATTTGTTGCCTTCAAAAATACCAGTGAAAATATACGTGAAGTAAATTTTTCTTTCTTGAATCCGAGTGTTGAAGAAGGGAATCTTTTCATGGAAGTTGGTTTTTTGAATGTTTTTTACTTTGATCCCTACTCAGATATGCAAATATTACTATTCACTGACAGTATTCGGGAATATTGCATTCAATTAGTAATGCATTAATAATTTCATTATTGTTGAAAAATGAAATACTAATGCAAAATACATATTTATGCATTGGAAATTTAATGATATTTGAAATCTTATTAAATTTCATTCAGCTTTAGAAATAATTAAAATTAAGCCTATTTTGAATGTTGGTTCTTTTTGGTATGATTAAACATTTAATATTCTTGTTTGTGTATTTTAATTTTTATTTAAAGCTTAGACTTTGTTCTTTGCGTGAGATTTTTTTCGGCAACATGCATAATTTTTGTGGTGAAATTTTGCCATTTCAAGAGCAAATGTTGCAGTACAAAATTACTTAAAAGCCCCTTAAAGTATGCAAAAATTTTAATAAATGCAAAGATGTTGCTGTCACTTTCTACCACTATTTAAATGCAAAGATGTTGCTGCAACATTTAAATGCAAAACTCAGATACAAAGAGTATAGTTTGTAAAGAGGTCGCAATTTGCTCTCGATGTTGCTGCAACATTTAAATGCAGAAACCAGATACAAAGAGTATAGATTGTCAAGAGGTCACAATTTGCTCTCGATGTTGCTGCAACATTTAAATGCAGAAACCAGATACAAAGAGTATAGTTTGTAAAGAGGTCGCAATTTGCTCTCGATGTTGCTGCAACATTTAAATGCAGAAACCAGATACAAAGAGTATAGTTTGTAAAGAGGTCGCAATTTGCTCTCGATGTTGCTGCAACATTTAAATGCAGAAACCAGATACAAAGAGTATAGATTGTCAAGAGGTCGCAATTTGCTCTCGATGTTGCTGCAACATTTAAATGCAGAAACCAGATATGAGGTGCAATGTGAAAACGTGTATGCCAAACCAAAAGAATTAAAGAAGAATAAAGATTTTAAATGTTTATTTTTGAATTAAACTACATAGTTATTTTATATTTAAAAAATTATATTTAATTGTAAACAAAGAAAACGAAAGTAAGGCAGAAATGAAATACATAACTGCAGAATATGACATTTTAAATTTTCAAGCAAAAATTTTAACACTGCAACCTCATATTGAAACCAATGCAAATGTGCATTTTTGGTTTTCTTTTTATTTACATGTAATAATCCGCAAAGACGATAATAATTTGTTTTAGGTTTATTCATTCATTGTTTATGAATTTATTGAATGCATGAAAAATAAAATATTTGTTTAATCAAACACTCCTAACCCAACTATTCATACATTTGGTCCGGTAGATCTGTTGCCAACCTATGCGTTCGAGCCATCGTTATTGCACCTCATATCTGGTTTCTGCATTTAAATGTTGCAGCAATATCAAGAGCGAATTGTGACCTCTTTACAATCTATACTCTTTGATGACACGCACATTTAAATGTGTCTGAAAAAATGTTGCAGACTTATCTTCAGACTCATGCTGAGAGTATTCACGAGAGAGAAAAGAGTACAACTATGTATATCGCGAAGCATTGATTTCAACAGCTGTTTTTTTTATAGGAATTTCCCGTGAGCTTGAACAGAGTACCGTGCTTAATTTCAAATAAGATGGAAAAAATCAATAAATTTCTCATTTGATTTAGTTTCTATTTTAAAAAAGTTGATAACTTTACAACGCAATAATAAATGCTAGTTAAGTATTTGGATTCAAATTTTCAATGCCAATGGATATCTAATCAATACTAATGAATTAGTATTATTTAAAAACAATTTCATTATTTTTACATATCCAACACGTGATGATATAAACAATGTATAATTCGGTTTTGGCTTAACATAATATTCATTCTTAAAAGACAACACAAATGCACGTCAATTTCAGGAGATTATATGTAACGCATTTATTTATTGAAAAAAAAACCCCCAAATATTCAGAGATACTTACGAACGGTATTTTTGTTTTGATTTTATTTCAGTTTGCAGCACTACGTTATGGGTTGGCCATCTCTCCAAATTGGTTTACCAAGAAGAGTTATCGGATACTTTTGGTGAATACGGTGACATTGTGAGCATAGATCAAATTGTGCCGCGTGGTTGTGCTTTTATTGTAATGAATCGACGTCAAGACGCCCACAAGGCAATGCAAGGACTCAAGAATCACAAGCTGCAAGGGCGTAATATTACGATTTCGTGGGCTGCCGGCAAGGGTGTGAAAAGCAAGGAATGGAAAGATTTCTGGGACTTGGAATTGGGTGTCACTTATATACCATGGAATAAATTGGATGGTAATCCTGATTTGGATAGTCTTGAGGAAGGCGGTATGTTCGATGAGGACTCCATGCCCGGCTGGCTGAAAGATAAGATCAATCATTTGAAAGGCCTCAAAGAGAAGGCAAACGAACCGACTATGCTTGGTGGAGGTGGTGGGGGTGGCGCTGGCAATATGCTCTTTGGTATTGATACAACGCAACCACCGCCTGGACCACCACCGGGACCTGGTGGCCCTCCGCAGATGATGTCCATGGTTCCTGGGCAGTTTCAAATGGCGCCGCCAATGGGTGGGCCGCCCCGAATGTTAGGACCGCCTATGGGAATGTCATTATCAGGTATTCCAATGCCGCCAAATATGGTACCGGGAATGCCGCCACAACATCCAATGATGATGCCTACGGGCATGATGCCGCCAGGCTTCCCACCTATGCCAGGACCGGTTGGTGGCGGCGGACCACCGCCAATGGGGGCTCATATGGGAATGCCGCCAAATGCAGCACAGTATCCTCCACCACCTGTTGTTGGCGGTGTAGTGCAACCACCTTCTGGTGGCGGAAGCGGCGGTAATATGTCCGGCGATGATCAAATGGATATTGAAATGGATGAGGATGATGGTCCGCCTGCGGTCATTGCGTCTGTATCGTCAACGACACCACAAATTAATTTCAATCAACCGCCGCCAATGTTTGCAGCAGCGGGCGTTAATGTTGTCAACGATGCAGTGGGCGATGTCTTTACACGTGATCGTAATCGTGGTGCAGGCGGCTCCAGCCGTTGGGGGGGACGTAGTGGTGGTCCAGGGGAAGAAGGTTCCCCTGATGCATCACTTAGACCGCCTAGGTGGCGTGAAAATGGCGGACCGCCAAATTTCACTGAAAATCGTGGACCACGCGGTGGTGGCGGAGGTGGTCCGATGGGCATTCCACCGCTGGATATAAATAATCCGCCACAGCGTCCAGATTTTATGAGTGGTAAGTTACAGTAACAAATAACAATTGCAAGATTGTTTAATCAATTTTCGATTTTTGGATAATTCACAGATTTCGATAATCGTAATGGACCTCCACGTGGTGGGCCAGGAGGTGGACCACGCGGTGGTGGACCTGGCGGTGGAGGTAATCATAATGGTGATTTCTTCCCCAACATGCCGAATCGTTTTAATCAACCAACAAGCCTCATGCAAATGCGTATCCCACCGCCGAATTCATTTAATCCGCGTATGGGTGGACCGGGTGGACCTGGTGGGCCTGGTGGTGGGCCACCGATGTTTATGCGTGGTGGACAAGGAGGCCCAGGAGGAGGTGCTGGTGGTGGAAGGCAGCAAGGACCTTCCGGTAAATATAATTTTTAATTGATCACTAAATCATATCAATCAATGGGTCAAATTATGTTTTAGGTTTCTTTAATCCGCGCAATCCATTCGATCGTGACGGTGGCGGTGGACGTGGCAGTGGTATTCGTGGTGGACGCGGTGGCGGACGTGGTGGCCGTGGTGGTAATAATGGTCCGCCTGGCACAGGCTTAGGGCCAGGTGGTAGTAATTGGAGTGATGAAGAAATAGATGATGGCAACAATTTCAAACGTGGTGGACGAAACGGTCCTGGTGGAGGCAATCGTTTTCGTGATCGTGATGGTAGTGGCCCTGATGATCGTCTAAATCGTGAACGTGGTGGACGACGCGGTATGGGTGGCGAACGTGGTGGCAGCGGTGGCCCACGTGAACGTTATGAGCGTGGTGGTGGTGATCATCGTGATAACGATAGGGAGGGACGTGACGGTGGACGCGCTTTTATTGGTAATCGTCGTAGCTCGCGTGATGAAGGTGGCATCGGCGGAGGAATGAATAGAGGTAATAGCAGAAATAATAGAGGCGATACTGAAGATGATTGGGATCGTGAATTAGAGGAATATGATGCAAAATCAGGCCCAGCCAATAGCAACAAGCAAGCAAAACCATTAACGGAAACGGCGGCATCAAAGAGTGCCGGCAACGAAAACACAACGACGGCTAAAACTGTTAGCGCCAGCAGTAGCGGTGACAATGACAAAAACAAGTCAAGCGAAAGCAATATAAATGAGAAGACAAACACTAAAAATGACAGCGGTGGCAATGCCGTTGAACAAAAAACTGCATTTGTAAATCCATTTAGTCAGGGATCGATGACGACGACAAAGAAACTAGATGAAGATAAGAAGAAGACGCCAGTTGCTGAAAGTACGCCGCTCTATGATGAATTGCCAGCACCAACATCGTCATCCACTATTAAAGATGCACCGCCAAAGCAAGTAGCTGCGGTTGCTGCTGCTGCTCCAGCATTAAAACAGGCAGCTGCTGTTGCACCAGTGGTGCCAAAACCAACGGAAACGCCAGTAAAACAAAAAACACCACCACCAGAAAAACCAGCAGTAACACAAACAATAACACCAGTTGTCAATAAAGCAACACCGGCACCAGTAGCAGCTGCACCGACTCCCACACCAGCAGCAGCTGAACCGGCAAAACCAGTAGCAATTACACCGGCAATACCAGCCGTTGCACCGGCTTCAACACCAGCAGTAACTGCACCTGCTCCCACACCAACAGTAGCTACACCGGCACCGCCAAAACCTGCAGCAGTTACACCGGCACCGCCAAAGCCTGCAGCAGTAACACCAGCACCTACACCCGCACCAGCAGCAGCCACTATTAAAGATACTCCAGCTGCGAAAATTGATGATAATAATGCAAACAAGTCAATGCCTGCTGAGGCTGAAAAAACCGAATAAAATGTTTTTATTTTTCTATTAATTAAATACCTACTAAATTATGATTATTATACTCTAAAAAAACAAAACAAAAATCCACTACAACAAAGTTATACCAGAAAAGAGATTTAAAGTGGCTGCTACTGCTGCTGCTTACTTTATAAAATAACTTTGAATTGAAATTTGATTAAGCTATTTCTACTTAAATTTTGAAATGTTTGTTAATGTTTTTTTTTTTTAATTTTTTTTTTTTTAAATTTTGTTTTCTTCTCTTTTTTTTTATTTTATTTTGTATGCAATTTAAATGTGACGACTGCATTAATTTTTGCAATATAAAATAAATTAGTCACATGCATTTTTGGTTATATTCGAAAAAGTGAAACAACAACAATTATTTTTTGTAAGAAGCTAAATTGGTTTTTTGTTTTTATCATTCATTGCAACGATTCGATTATCAAAAATGCGTAGGCGATGCTTTGATGCTCAACAAAACTATGTGTTTCTCCCTTCACCCAGATTAATGTGCTCGATTTAATATTGCGGAAATACTGTACAACGAGGAAAAGAGAACAAAAAGTCGTTGGAAATTGTTTCGTTCACAATTGTGTTTGTCGTAGATCATACAACTAGCAATGAAAATATCAGTGAAAAAATCGGACGGTTTAGTTAGATTATGGAATTAAAAAGAAACAGACTAATTATTGAATTTTCTTTTATTTGGGAACTACAGGAATTATCTTTCAGATCTGTCAGTTTTGATATATTAAAAAAAAAAAATTGTTACGTGAAAAATCCTTATAAGGGAGTAATTAATTAAAATGTGGTTGAATTAACTTATTGCTAATTCAAACAATTTTAATTGGCACTACATTAATAATTTTTTTAGAAGGCATTGCTTTTAATTCCAAACACTAATTCTTTTCATTGCATTAGTTCAATGTCAATTAATAATTTTTGAATTAACATTAGATTCCTTCAATGCAAACTCATTACATTATTATAAATTGTTTTTTATTTGAATGAATATTTATCAAATACTAATTCAAATAATTTAAAATAATCTTTTTGATTAATTACCTGAATTCAATTGGAATTGAATTAACTCATTGATAATTTGAATAAATTTAATCAACACTTTATTGAATTGGTTTTGTATAAATTAATTGACAGTGCTAATAAATAATCTTTCAATTGGCATTGAATTATTGCGGTGTCAATTAATTATTTTTTAATTAGCATTGAATTAATTCAGTGCTTATTCATATTTTTTAAATTGGCATTAAATTAGTTTAATATTAATTAATAAATTTTTGATTGATATTGAATTAGTGCAGCGCTAATAAATAATTTTTCAATTGGCATTGAATTTTTACAGTCTCAATTAATTGTTTTTTAATTGGCATTATATTGATTCAAATTAAATTTAATAAATAAATGAAGCAATATTTTTTGAATGGTTTTGGATTAGTCTAGCGTCAATAACAATCGTTTTTAATTGACATTCGATTAGTTCAGTACTAATTTATAATTTTATTTGATTGGCATTGGATTAATGTAGTGCTAATTAATATTTTTTTAATTGGCATTAAATCAGTTTAACATCTATTAATAAACTTTTAATTAGCATTAGATTGGTTCAGTACTAATTCATAGTTTTTTTTAATTAGCATTAGATTAATTCAGTGCTTATTCATATTTTTTAAATTGGCATTAAATTAGTTTAATATTAATCAATAAATTTTTGATTGATATTGAATTAGTGCAGCGCTAATAAATAATTTTTCAATTGGCATTGAATTTTTACAGTCTCAATTAATTGTTTTTTAATTGGCATTATATTGATTCAAATTAAATTTAATAAATAAATGAAGCAATATTTTTTGAATGGTTTTGGATTAGTCTAGCGTCAATAACAATCGTTTTTAATTGACATTCGATTAGTTCAGTACTAATTTATAATTTTATTTGATTGGCATTGAATTAATGCAGTGCTAATTAATATTTTTTTAATTGGCATTAAATCAGTTTAACATCAATTAATAAATTTTTAATTAGCATTAGATTAGTTCAGTACTAATTCATAATTTTTTTAATTAGCATTGGATTAATTCAGTGCAAATAAATTTTTTTTTAATTGGCATTAAGTTAGTTTAATATTAATTAACAAATTTCTGATTGATATTGGATTAGTTCAGTGCTAATAAAAAATTTTTTAATTGGCATTCAATTTTAGATAATAATAATTTAAATAATATTTGATATTGTATTTAAATTTAATAAGTGAATGAAGCAATAATATTTTTTGAGTGGTCAGCAATAATTTTTAGTTGGCATTAGCTTAGTTCAGTACTAATTCATAATTTTTTTTTTTAATTGCCATTGGATTAATTTAGTGATAATTAATTTTTTTTTAATTGGCATTAAATTAGTTTAATATCAATTAATAAATTTTTGATGGCATTCGATTAGTTTAATGCTAATAAATAATTTTTCGATTGACATTGAATTTTTACAGTCTCTATTAATTGTTTTTTAATTGGCATTATATTGATTCATATTATATTTAATAAATAAATAAAGCAGTGGTGTTGGATTAGTTTAGTGTCATTAAAAATAATTTTTAATTGCCATTCGATTGGTTCAGTACTTATTCTTTTAATTGGCATTATTTATTTTTTTTATTGATATTGAATTAGTTCAGTGCTAATTCGTAATTTTAATTGGTATTAGTTTAGTGAAGTGCCAATTAAAATTTTTTATTATTATTATTTATTAGTCGAAGTTTATATAATAATTATTTATTATACATACAGAGGCACTAGCATTAAAAATCATAGGCATTGGACTATTACAGTGCCAATTTATAAATTTTTAATTTGAACTAAAATTTTTTTTATTCAAAATTCAATTCAGCTAATCAAATTTCAATATCAATTCCGAAGTCTCTTATTTGAAAAACACTTAACACTTTCTCAGAAAAAAAAAAAATCTTGTTGTACAGTGAAATTCGTAGATATTGAAAAATCTATCATTGGGAACTAAGCAAAATCCTGAATGATTTAGTTTTTTTTTTTTTCCTGAATTTGTTTAATTTTTTATATTCACATACAGTATGTAAATAAAAACAAAAATGCGAAATTATTTAATAAAAAAGGAAAATTAAAATTTTTTGATGTCGTGTGTGTAATGTGAAATATATATTTTTTTTTTTGAATGCAAATGACAAAGTTATCAACTTTGTTGATATACTATTTATTTCAAATTGAATGCATGAAATAAATCAATATGTAATTTGTATCGCTTATCTTAGAGAAACATATGCACATACATGTATTCTCTGCATAAATAACACTTTGAAAATTATACATAAACTAGAACCAGTTAAATATGTGACATACATATTAAAAACAAAATGGAAAATATATATAAAAATACTTATTTATTATTATCTACTATAAAATATACGCAGGTATGTGTATATAATAAAATTGCTGTGTAAAAATTGTATAGCAAATTACAACGTACATATACACATAGTAAAATGAATTAATTCAATGAACACACAAAAAAAAAAAAAAAAAAAATACAAATCAAAATAATTAAAAAAAAAAAAAATCTTTAGATTAGTCGCTAATACCTTCTCTTCTAGTTTCTTTTGCTAAGAACAACAAAAAACAATTATGAAATTTACCACACCATTTTACTCTTTTACTCCCCCCAAATATTTTGAATTATTCTATCATTAACCTCCATCACGTTATTTACCCTCGCCACTAGCAATATATAATGTATGTATAGTGTTTATAATATTATGCTAAATAAATTAGCATTTATTTCCTTTTTGTTTTTCATTGTATTCATTAAAAACATACAAAAAAACAAGCAAACAAAATAATGTTTGTAAATTATTCTTTTTAGCTCTTAAGTACCTACCTACATATGTTACTCTTATATATATATTAATAAAAATACGACAACAAATTATATAAACTATTAAAACACACCATCACTAAAAATGCAGAATAAAAGTAAACGAAAAAATAAAAAGCACCGATCGATGACGTTAATCATCATTTATGAAATTATAAAATTGGTAAAGCAAACAAACAAACGAAAAATAAAAACATAAAAAAAAAAAATACAAAAGAATTTGATAATTATATATATAAATAAAATGTTTAATGGATATTTTTTTATCTTTTTTTTTTTTTTTTAAATAAGCATTCATTAACATTTAATTATAATAATCAATTTAGAATTAAATTTACCATTATTACATATTCGTAAATGTAAAATTATTAATTATAATTTAAATAAAATTAAAGAAAATTTTATGAGCTTTCATTTAAATATGTATAGTTGGTGTTCATTATAAAAGCAATGGCATTTATGCTTAAACAACAAACCCAAAAAAAAAAAAAAAAAAACTTACCGATTAATCGGAATTAAATTTAGTTGTTGTTTTCACATACGCCCGAGTGTAAAATTTGAGCAGAGTCGACGTCGGACCAACAACGGTCCATACAAAAATGCAAATCCAAACAAATTTTAGATGCGTATGAAAAAAATATTTTTTTTTACTCAAATGTTTACCATCAAGTTCGATATTTTCTTAAATTGCAATATCTACAATGACAGCATCGTTCTCAAGATTTTGGTCGCCATGCGCAGCGTTATGGTATAAACCAGGGCTTTGGAGCAGCCAAATTTTGGAGTTGCTCCGCTCCACCCTCTTAAGTATAGCTCCGGCTCCGCTCCATACTCCGCTCCTAGCTCCAACTACATATAATTTTCCTAATAAATATATATATATTTTTTTAAATTCATATGTATGTATCGCTTAATTTGCCCTAACTCCCATTTTATATTCAAATTTAGAGAACTGTTTCCTGAAATTTCAATTTAAGGAACAAATCGTAGGTTTTGGATTCATGACTCCTTTCTTTCGACACAGAAAAGTGGGACGAAGCGTTATGTTGCTACAAAATCATTTTGGCTCAAAACTCGACATGTTTACCATACGGAAAAAATATGATACCTACTCGTACAATAACTATAACGTTTTAAATGCTGCTGTCATAGCAATAAGGTAAGATAGTGAACCACCCCTTATTTCCAATGGCGCATTTTGAAAAAATTAAGAATTATTAACTACCACAAATATGTAAAGAACTGAACTACTTCAGTGAAGACTTCTCTTGCCATAACCAATACTGGCAATGGAATATTTCAATTACCATTTTCATTACTGCAATGAAAATGACAATGAAGAGTTCAAAAACAATGAAAAATTACTAATCGGAGCAGCGGAGCGGTTAAATTTTCATTGCTCCAGCTCTAGCTCCTATCAAAACAGTGTGCTCCACAGCTCCGCGCTCCGCTCCAAAGCCCTGGTATAAACACAACCAAAGCAGCCGACCTTCAGCCGTCAACTTCTGAGAATAAACACAATAAGAGCGTCAAAAATATGTAAAAGAAAAGCAAAACCAAAGCAGTTGGATTTGATTATTGTTTTTACAACTCATTTTGTTTTTTTTTTCTTTATGTTGTTATCAAAAAATAAATGGAAAAATTCAAGATTCTGCAATTTGTAAGAATTATTGTATAAATTAAAATTACTTATTTCGTTTATTTGTGTAGAAACATCAAAAGAATCAAGAAACAAAGCGAAACTCGAAAAAAAAATTCATATATTTTCGGATTAAAACCAGGTAGCACTCGGTTTTTGTGTGAAAACATGGCAATTTTTGCCCTCTCATAGGATAGAAAACATTTTTGAAACATTAAGAGATATTGATTAGAATCTATTGTAGCGTCGTTAAGGCGACAGTCAACCTTAGAAATTTATTTCCATACAAGTTCATAAAATTCTATGCGTTTGTTGTTAAAGTTGAGGTTGGCTATTTTGGTTCTGTTTATATCATTAATCGTAATGAAATTTACATTGAGATTTCCACAGTGAAGGAAAATATTTATATAATAAATTTTTTAATGAAATCGAAAAGAGAGTTAGGACTTACCAATTTAATTTTAATGTGTTTGAAGCCCCTTTTACAATGGAGCGGGGCGATGTTCGAAAGCGTCTCGTCAGCCATTTTTCATTTAGTGTATGAATCTACAATGAAGCGAGGCGAGCTGTCGTCACGCCACTAGTGTTGATTCGATACCAACATAGTATCGATACTTTTACTTATTATTTATATCGAATAAAAGTATCGATGCCACCGAAAAAATTATCGAATACTCGTTTGAAGAGACAAATTGCACTATTCTTATTGACGTCTGGCACTTCATACATCATTTCTCTGATCACAGATTTTTTCATCTATACATTCTGTCAAATAAGTACCCAGAAATTCTGATTTTAAATTTTCCCTCTGAGAATATTTCAAAAAATTTCGGTTTCGGCTCATTTTTGGCGCGCCCAAACATCAACCAAAATATGACGATTTTCGAATTCGAATTTCGTTTGAAACACAAAATTTCACACAAACTCTTTGTTCGATATTTTTATCCATAGTAAAAATCGCAACGCACACAAAAGGTTGACTTGTTCTTAATGACGCCGTAACCAAACTAAATGACACATAGCAATAAAAATTTACAGAATAGTGGTTGACAGTTGTGCCAACCTGGGAAAAAAAAAATTTTTGAAATATTCTCAGAGGGAAAATTTAAAATGAGAATTTCCGGGTACTTATTTGACAGAATGTACGTCATGTTTTTGAGATATATCTACTTGAAACATGCGAAATGCATAGAAAATACGTATGAGGTGCCTGACGCAAAAAAAAAAAAAAAAATTGAGTAGTGTTAACCAAATAATCTAGATTTGCTTATTTTGACATTTGCAAGGAATCTAGACTCTCTATTGTAGTCCATTTTCATACATTGGAAAATTGTAATATGAGTATGAATAATGCTGCAGTACGAATATTATGATATGAAAATGTTTAATACCATTTTGAAATATAATTGCTGTAAAATATTGCAATACGACTCACAATCTTAAATATTGTATAGTAATATTTCAGTTTTGTAAATAAATGTTTTCCAAAAGCATCGAGTATCCGATATTGACCCTTTTTGTCGATACCAAGTAAAATACTTGTGGTTTGGTATCGAGTGAAAACTAGCTTCGCGTCTACGCTCCATTGCAAATGGGGCTTTAATCAGAGTTGTCAAAGTAGCAAGTCTTACTTGTTTTCGCGGTACTGGCGCGCTCGTTCGCGTTTTAACTTGCATAGTCTTTCCATGGCTGCAACCTAGGTTTTATTTTTTTTTTTTTTATTTTAGTTGTATTAAATAAATGATCAACCTTTTTCTAAGTGAAAAATAAAGTCGACCAACGTAAGTCGGACAGATGTCAGATTTAAATCGGCCACCGCATATCGGTCACCGCAGGGCCGTAGCCAGAAATTTTTTTCGGGGGGGCTTTTCATTCGAAGAAAATATTCTTAAATAATTTTTATCAAACTGATTTTTAAATACAATAAATTAAATCGATGATACATTTGATGGACCCTAGGAAAAATTTTCCGATTTTTTTTTAATATTAACCTCAAAAAAATTGCCAAAAGTGAAAAAAAAATTTACAGAATAATAAAATTAAATTTTTTCAAATAAATATTATTTAAGGTGCATTCTATTGCATTTTTTTTTTATCGTGACGGACATAATTTCATTAACTCATTGACTTCCCACTATAGATGATGTACCCAGCCTCAAAAAAATTACCAAAAATAGTAGAGGCTCATTTTTTTCAAACGACCATCATTGGAAATTTGAGCCATTATCAATGATAAGGAACCCGGATGAGGTTGGCTTATATTCCCTGAATTCGAGAAGTCACAGCATTGAAAGAGATCTTTCTAGTCGTGGTGCTCTGAACAATAATGCGTTAAAAAATTAATTGTACTTTAAAATTGCCTCCTAAAACTGCATGGGTTTTGCTAATAAGATGGAGTTTTTGCGAAAGAATTTTTCCCATTGAACTCGAATCTGAAAAATTTCCCATCACGTCACGTTTTAGGAAAAAATGGGGTTCAAGCAAGTCTAATTTTACAAGGATCCGATAATTTTTTCTATTTTTATTAATTTTTAAACTTTTCAAACTGATTCAGGACGAAACTTTAAATCAAAAAGAGTTACTGACCTAGAAAAACGATGAATGCAGGAGTGCTCAGTATCACCTTCTCTTTTTGAATCCGTAGTCAAACCTCATGTCGAAGAAAACAAATCGGATTTGATCACATAGTGTAACTAAGATTTCAAATTTATTTTTTATATTTGACTTTTTAGAAAAAAAAGCCGATGGAAGTTAAAAATATCGTTAAATAGATTTTATTTTGACTTTTTTTCCATCCATTGGCAATTAATCTCAATCTCCACATTTCGGGGGGGGTTCGAGGGTCAGAACCCCCAAAACCTCGCCAGAGGTGCAATGTAACGCCCTCAGACTTTTTTCTCTGTGGCTACGTTAAATCGCTATTTTATGCCAACAAACTAAAAACAATTAACCAACTGGAGAACAAAATCATTCAAATCATTGGTGGGATCCAGCTCGAATTGGTCTTCCCGGATGGAGTCCTGTAAACGAAGCCGTGGAGGCTATTTGAGTGATATAATTTTTAAAACATAACGGTAATGAATGTACTTTCATCCGCTGTTGAAGTTTTCTGTCATATGTCACATACAACTCTTTTTATTAAATTTTAAAGTTCAGACATGCTTAACAAAAAAAAACCCTTCAGTACGTGTTCACGTAGCAAAAAGTACGTATTTGCTTGTTTGATCGTCGTTTCTTCGGTTTTCTTGGAGGTTACAGTCGATAGCGGCTCTTTTTATGTCGACGCGTTGTATGTGCATCCTATTTTATTCGAATCTCAAGAAGTACTGCTTTACAAATCAGCATGCATTTGAGCATGCTACTGGTCAGTATATTTTTTAAATAATGCATAAGCAGTGCTATATAATGTCATATGCTGCCGCATTCCACGTTTCGCAAGCGTAGAGCATTTTCAGTTTTGTACGCCACAAATTAGATACAACATGTTATCTTTGCTTTCTGTTATATTTAATTTTTTGTTTACTTTTTTATTTATTTTTTCTATTAAATGAATATTCTGAATTATAATTTTTGAATACAAAAAAAAAAAAAAAAAAACAAACAAAAGGAAAACAATGGCTACGCCACCATCAAAACCCCTATCGGAACCACCACCAGCACCATCATCAGCAACACCATCAGCTCCACCATCAACACCACCATCAGCACCACCCTCAGCATCACCATCAGCTCCACGACCAGCACCACCATCAGCTTCCCGATCTGTACCACCATCAGCTCCACTATTAGCACCACCGGAAACACCAAAGCGAAACTCGAAAAAGCTACCACAATTTATAGCGGGTTTTTCAGCAGCTGGTGGAGCGTTCGCTGCTGGGGTAGCATTCGGTTGGTCATCACCAGTATATCATGAAATAGTATGTGATAATGGATACGGTTTTCCAGTGAGTGATGCCCAATTTTCTTGGGTTAGTTCGGCGGTGCTGCTAGGAGCAGCCTCTATCAGCATTCCAATTGGCTTTATGATTAACATTACAGGACGTAAGCTAACAATGCTGCTGGTGGCAATACCTTTGGCCATTGGATGGATTATTATGATATTCGCACAAAACGTATTAATGATGTGTGCTGGCCGTTTCCTGTTGGGCATCGCTGGTGGTGCATTCTGTGTAATCGTACCTTTGTATACAACAGAAATCGCAATCATTGAAATTCGAGGGACAGTTGGAAACTTCTTTCAATTGCTGTTCGGGGTTGGTGTGTTACTTGCATATATTTTGGGTGCAATTGTTAACGTTTTCACGTTCAATATTATAGTTGGCGTTGTTTCAGTAGTTTTTGTGGTACTCTTTGGTTTCATGCCAGAATCTCCTACTTTTCTGGTAGCAAAGGATAAAGATGAGCAGCTTGAAAAAACACTACATTGGCTGCGTGGCAAGAATTATGATATAACATCCGAACTATTCGAGATAAGATCGGCACATTCAAACATCAAAGAGAATCCAATGCCAATGCTTTCAGCGTTGTGTCGTCCAACAACGAGAAAGGCGTTGTTTCTATCGCTATCACTTATGGTGATAATGCAGATGACCGGCATGAATGCTATAATTTTTTATTCAACAACTATTTTTACGGAGGGCAAAAGTGGTTTTAGTGAAAAGTTAACTACTATTCTGCTTGGTACAATTATGGTTGTTTGCATCATATTTTCGACATTTATCATTGATAGAATAGAACGCCGGACTTTGATTTTAGTTTCGGCCGTTGTAGAATCATTCACCACCCTTGCATTGGGTGTCTATTTTCTTATGAAGGAATGGGAGGCACGTTTTGTGGAGTCAATTAATTGGCTGCCCATTGTTAGCGTTTGCCTTTCCCTTAGCATGATTTCGATTGGAGTGGCACCGGTAGCGTGGCTTTTTATGGCTGAAGTATTTACGAGCGATGTCAAGAGTATAGCTGCCTCAATTGTTACGACGACAAATTGGTGTTGTGCTTTTCTTATAACTAATACATTTTTGGTAATTAAAAATAAGATTGGCCTTGGCTGTACGTTTTTTATCTTCACAGCAATTACGTTGTTCGGAGCAATTTTCATCTTCTATCTCGTTCCTGAAACCAAAGGTAGATCCTCATATATAATTCAAAAATCGTTGTCAGGAATTGTGGATAAGCCTGTGAGAGTCTCGCAACGCAGTACAAATCGGCAGAGTAAACATAAAATTGCTGTAGACGAAAGTGAAAGACATGAAGAAGATGTCGAAGAAATTTTTTAACGTTTGTAAAATGCGTTAAAAACATTAAGACCATTTTCAAACAATTTTGTATAAAATATATGTGTAATAGTGGTAATTTTGATAAAGCTAAACATAAATGTTGTAAAGTTTTTTTTCTACCTTGATGATCTTGAACGCAATATATTGATGTACCATGGTTAATATGTACATAAGAGGCAGATATATTTATCAACACGAATCTGAAATGATGAAAATTATGCGTGACACAGACATGTTTACCGTCAGTTATCGGAGCAGTGCCCATATATTCATATATTCCAGATGATTTTCTGATATTCGTCACACAGCCATGGCATTCAAGCCCAGTTCCTCAGCAATCATTTCCCTGGTCAATCTGGGGTCTTCGTGAATTTTAACCTTCACCAAAGCCACATTTGAATTATCAGTCGGCCTTCATGAGGATCTTCCTTCACGGAAAAATGCCCGATCTGAAGTCTTTCATTTTAGTTTGAGTCGAAAATCGTAGAGAATGTCGCTGGGTTTTTTGCCGACTTACATACGTCCGTCGTTTTAATTTTGTTTCCATTCTTACCAATCGTTTTGAAACGAACAGGATCTGCACCAAACCAAGAGAAAAGTTTCCGCATTGTGGATAAAAATAGTTTTTGCCATCAGAACCAAATAAGGTTACTTTGCAAACATTTTTATTTACAGAGCAATAAGAAAGCTAATCATAATGGAAGTAATGTAAAAACATAAAACACATTATTATTATTATTATTAAAATTTAATTTTTAACATAAAATTGCTAACAAAAACAAAATCTTACATAATATTTCAAAACAATAAACTATACTTAGATGATGAATTTATGGGAAGATGTTTTCAATGTTTTCCTTTCTTGTCAACCTCTTCCAATGCATTCATCATTTCTACATCTCTCTTTTCGCGAAAATCACGTATAGCTTGCTGAAGTTCCTCATGATGTCCCAAACTCTCTGGCGGATATAGCTCGCGTTTTGTTTTTGTTACCCACTCTTCGAAATATGCTGGATGATTGAAAATATGAAACATCGCTACTGGAAAGGCCATATACATGGCCATTTTGAAAATTTCCAAGCCGGGGCTTCCCATTTTAAATCAAATGCACTTAGCAAATCTTAAAACGTTTTTTACAGACAAATATAGTTATAGAATTAATTTCAATAAAATTATTGACCGGTAATATTTACTTGTATTTTCTTAAACTATCACAATCAGCTGTTCCTGCTATATACATAGATGCATGGTTGCATTTGGATGTATTTCTTTATTCATTTCGAAGACAGAAATTATTTTGCTCTTTTATACCGAAAACCCCGAATCTTTTTATATATGCTCAAGTTCATGTGTGGCTGCAGGCTGCATCAAATATCGCCGTTATTGTTTGCATATTCCGTTCTTATGGCCCGTTTTCTTACTCAAGTATCTTGCGCAAATTGATTTGTGAACGCAAATTTGAACACATAAGACTGTCTTAATTTTCACGTTCAGTTTAATTGCACAAATTTGTCCACCACCAGTAGACCAGCACAGTTGAGTTGCGATTGTGAAGTGTGTGAGCAAAACGATGGACCTGGTAGACGATTTACTTGCACTAGCTGGCATTTAACCATTTACCTAAACAAACAAAATCACACCGAAAATACAAAAGCCACGTGCAAGTCAAAAGAAATTCGTGGTATAAAGTTAGAGCGCTGTTACACGTTCATGCATTTTCGCCAGCCACGAGCAAATTATCTGACCGATCCAGATTTACTCAAGCCAAACTTTCTGGTTTGCGCAAGTAAACGATTTTGGTTTTCATGTAACAATTCACTTTTGCAAATCGGACTTACACAACCAAATTTGAGCAAATTACTTGAGTATGAAAATGGACCATTATACATGGAGACTAGTCTCTTGAAACTGTTCATGGTAGTAATGAATTTAATATAAATATTTATATTGGAAAAATATGTCTTTAAAATTATGAATAATGATAGTTAGGGCCTATATTTCATCACAGTCTGTTGAGGGCACAGAGCAAAGTGAATTTATACAAGATTAAGGTACCAGCAATTCATTCTTCTTCTTTGTGGTCAATACTATTGGCTGTCAAAATCATTATTTACTTTTTTTTTCTCCATTTTGACAATTTCTGCAAGCCGCCATTATGGCTGCAATAATAAAGATGTATTGTTATTGCCTTATATTAGGTCCTTTCCCCTAATTTACCGCGGGTGCACGAATTTACCCAAAACATTCCATAAGCTTTCCGGTCTATAAAAACTTGCGAATGAGTTAAATTTGAAAAACAAAGTGTCTGCGATATTTAATTAAATAAAAATTTTTAAATCTTACAAGGAAATAAATAAATAATTAGAAAATTAAACATAAATTATTCGCCTGACTACTTCTGAAGAGTCTTGGCTATTATTCAAAAACAGAGAAGCTCCTACATCATCAGAAGTTGAACAGGCACTTGGGTCATTAATCTATGGAGAATGTAGTTAAAAATTAACAAATGTACAATTAATTCATTTTCAAATGTCTTTTGAACATTTTCCATTTTATATAACACTTATTATTCCAAAAATTCTTTATTTATTTAAAAAATTTCAAATTTTCAATATATTTTCACAACAGCTGATTGTTTGACATTTTTACCCGAAAAAAAAGTGCGGGCTGTTTTGTGCAAGTAGAAAGAGATAATTACTCTCATCTCCGCTCTGATTTGCAGGTTTTTTGAGTACGGGAACGCTTTTGGGCTGTTTTGGGTAAATTCGTGCATCCGCGGTAAAGTACGAGAACGAACGCAAGAGTATGTTCAATTTTTAATGATGTAGGAGCCTCTGCTATTTCTGAATAATGCAAATGGCGATGAAGATTCTTCAGAAGTAGTCAGGTGAATAATTTATGTTTAATTTTTTCATTATTTATTTATTTTATTGCAAGATTTAACAATTTTTATTTCATTAAATATCGCAGACACTTTGTTTTTTAAATTTAACATTGCAATTTGACATTTTGTTTCGTCCAAGAAAAGTGTTTTTTTTTTTTTGCGTTCCTGTACTTTTGTGCATTTTTGTCTATAGCTGAGAGTATTTTTTGATTACTCTCACTTTACCCAAAAAGTACGCCAACAGACCTATTGTACGGCTGATTTTGACATTTAATGGTATTCGACGCAACAACAAAGATGTGTTGTTTTTGCCAAGGTAAAATTGTTTTAATCTTGCTATCACCTTATACATAATTTTACCATGATTTTCCACTTTTATGGGTCATTAAATAATTGAGCAATATTCAAGGAAATAGACTCACTAAGTGCCTGGTTATATTGGTGCTCGGTATTTTGTATTGAATGATACTGTTTTGTAAAATAACTCATTGCCACCCTGAATACTCGGCGTGCTCGGTGTACAATACACCGAGCATATCATGTTCGGTGTGAGAGTGAGTAAAGACTCTCTCTTTGTGTTCGGTGCAACAACAATTTCATTGTGTTCGCAGAGTATACTCGTAATATAACCACAGCCTAAGCAATTTTGAGAGCGCTTCTGAAAACTTACATTTCTTCCAGAAACTGTCGTAAAATACAAATGCTCAGTTTTAAATGCGAATGGGGGAAGAAGGACCTATAGCCAGTGTGACCAACTTTTGTTTTTCAAAATCCGCGTATTTTCTTTAAAAACGCGCTAAATTTTTTTTCTTATAAAAGTGCGAGAAACCTCAATACATTCAAACTTTTACACTAATACACGCATACATTTGCTACTTCTAGCCAATGAAAATTTCTTTGATTTTTCGAAGATAATACGTTTTCTGAACTGAGCGCTAAATCACTTTTTTCCGCGTTTTAATTTTCAAAAAGCACTAAATTTAGCGGGAAAAGCGCTGAGTTGGTCACGCCTTAATCAAGCTTGCATCAGATGAATTTTTATGACGCTATTTTTCTAATTTGCAAAATTGGGGTTCTGCCTGCGCTTAATAATTTATTGACATATTGTCACCTTTCTTTTTCATGTACCAGAAAGTTTTGTATTTTTTGTTTTATATGACAACAAGCATTTATTTAATTTCCTAGTAAATAAAAATCAATTTCCAAGTAATAATTTATTAATAATAAAGAAAATATTTTAGTTGCATACATTTCAATCAAGTATTATGTACATAGAATGCGTTTGAAAAATAAAAATAAAAAAAAAATCTTACATAACTAATACCAAATTAGATTATATTTATTAAATTAAAACTTAATCGTAATATGAAATGTTGTAAAATTACAATTCAAACAATACAAAAATTGTTTGAAGAATAAAAAAAAAAACAAACAAAATAGAAACAAATTTGCTTGCAATTTACACAACCGTGTGGTGTGTGCATCTTTATATGTAAATATATAAAACAAATTTTTCTTTTTATTTCTATTTTAGTTAGATATTGAAAATATCGAAGGAAGCAATTGGATGCATACATAAATGTAGGTATCTATATAATTCTTAAAACGAAATTGAGAAAATACTTTTAAAAATGAGAATGATTCAAACCGTGCAACGGTTAATAAAAAACAAAAATGACTAAAATGATGTCTCACCCGGATAGTCGCTAATGAGTAATTTCTTGGTGCTTCGATAATTTTCAGAGATTTCTTCGTTGTAGTTTTCTTTACCGTTGATCGTTGATTTTGTTTTACTATTGCTGTTGGTACTGGTTAAATATGTATTACCAAAAGCATTCGTTGATCTTGTTACTGATGATGATGATGTGATTCTTTCATAATCATTTGTAGCTGCACGCTTGCGTGCATTGTTAAGCATAACAAAAGGATTTGTTGCAAGACGATTATGTTGAGTTTTATCACCACTACTACCCCTACCACTTCCATTGTTACTGCCATCAACACTTTCATTACTGTTCCCACCACCACCTGCGTTATTGTTGCCACCTGCATTACTACTGCCACTACTACTGCTACTGCTAATATTAGTCGTATTAATATTATATTTTATAAGCGTTAGATCTTTGGGCACATTTACTATTTCAGTTTCTGTTATATTCAATTGCTCATGGTTGTCAACGTTTTCTTTAGTATCTGGTTCATTCCCATCAAGACAATACAATAAACTTGGACTCAATTGTGACTCATCGAAATCTTCGATTTCTTGTGTAGAAGAACCAAAATCATCTGGTTGACTAGAAAATGAAGAATCGACAGGACTAGCGGTGAGAACGCTGCGACTAAGCAAGTACTCTCTACGAATATTTGAAAGAAAAACAAACAAAAAAAAAAACAATTTGAAATTTTAAAGAGTTTCAAATTAATTTCAGTGAAAGTTACTTACTTGAAATTATTGGTAAGTGCATTTTCACTTGCAGCTGTGGTAACATCGTTTTGCTCATAATTTGCCATTGGTTGTTTACGATGTATTAAATCGCTGTAGCTACCAATTGAGGTAGTATCTTCGCTGTTATTGTGTAGCAATTGTGTAGTTTCAGTTTCACTGGCATTATTTGTCATTTGTGAATTGTCTTCATCTTGTTCACGAAAACTGGATAAATCAGTTTGATAAATAGTTTGATTTTGTTCAGAAGCAGTTAAAGTACTTGCCAGCACCATAACAGGCTTCCGAGAGCGCGGTGTCATAATAGATTCCTGGAAATAGAAATAAAAAATATGTCCGTAGGTATTAAGAAAAATTAATATTCTTATCAAAGTTATATTAGATAATTTCGTTAATTGCGAATCCAGAAATATGACCAGTTAGAAAAATATAATGAGAAAATGAATTGTGTGAATAGATATGTATGAGACTAGAATAGTGCAAGTAAGTTTCTTTTATTCTTCTAATTCTGTTTAACAATTTAAATTTCGATATATCATGAGACAATGTAAATATCTGAAATATTTATAACCGTTTTACATCCATATTAGCCGAACTGTTGCTGTATAATTATCCTCATTTTATTATACACTAGCTGAGCTTCGCTCAATATAAATTTTTTGATAATTTTGGAGTCTTAAGTTAGGTTGAGTGGTTGCTCCTCCGATTATCCGAAGAAGCTCAACTAGAGTAATAACGCCTTTTTGATACCACTATCTCGAGGGTTAAGTCTAACGGAAAGCTTTCTAGCTATTTCAGTTTGTTTCCACAAATCATTTAGTCAAATCACAAAACTTGAATAAAATGCTGAGGTTGAAATTAGCAGCCTCTCCTATACTGCATAGGAAAGGTCTGCCAAAGGTTATGAGTGTATATCTTGCTAAAGCCGGGCAATCACACAGGAAGTGTTTAAGACTTTCGATCTCTTTGAAGTCATGACAACTACGGCAGAAATCATTATGAGGACACGCATTATCGCAGCATGCGAGCTAATCATTCAGTGTAACGTATAATGTGCTGTTATTTGTGCGATTTCCACCCTGGAAAAAGATACGAGTTCTTTAGTTTTGGAGAGCTTATACTGAGGCCACATCGTTCTGCATGTGGCGCAAGCGGTTAATCCTCTCCATCTGAAGGCGGATTGTTGAAAGAGAAGTACATGAAAATGTAACTCTTAACGAAATTTAAGCGAGGTCGAACCTCCCTCCGACCAGCCAGAGCATCGGCATTCTCATTTTCGCTAATGTTTCTATGTTCAAGTACCCAAATGAGAGTACATTGTCTGATTTCCTCACTAGATATTTTCAGCATAAATAGAAAATTATGGAAATTACATATTTTCGTTATTTTTGCTTCGCATTAAGAAAAACTCGAATGAATATGAAATGATAAATTAAATCTTTTAAAAGACTCAACGTACTAAGAAAATAAATGTTGATTTGCTTATACTCACTAACATGGCGGAATTAAAACTCTCTCTTCTTCTTTTTATTTTATTTTTTTTTATGAAGAGACTCAGGAACTGTTAAAATCTTTGTTTACATTTTGTTTGTTCTCCATGCATTTGTATTTTTCACATTTCTCTCTCTCGCTCTTTATAGCAACAAAGCAGTGTGCGTGTCTTGTTGTAATGCTGACCAAGGCGTATTTAATAGGGTTAAGTCATCTCTGAGAACTCTCTCATTCTATTTGAAGAGTCAAATTTTGTAATGTCAAAATAGTGCAAAATGTGAATAAAAAAAAAGGAGTGCCAAAATTAAAATTTTAAATATTCACAACGGAAACTGTTTTTCACATTATAACTTTAACTCTCTGAGATGACTTCACCCTGTTAAATACGCCTTGATGCTGCCATACACTTTTGTTTTTGAGATGATAAGTTCACATGAAAGAGCACTCAAAAACGTAAGAGCTCTGGTTGCTCTGGTTTAGAATTACAATTTTACTTGTATTGAAAATTTTGTGCATGGATTTTCAGCTATTTTAACAATAAAGATTTATTACTTTTAAAAAATGTATTTGACATTTGGTGGAAAAAATTTGAAAAAGATAAAAAAAATCTTAATTTAATTAAATGAAATATAATAAAATAGCACTCAAATTCTGCGCCCTTTTCCTTCCTTTATTGCACAACAATACATTAGGGATCTAGACAGAGCTTTTTGCATCCATTGATGTGTTATGTTTATTTTATTATCATGTTGTATTTTAATTTTTACTTTCAGAGGATTGCCATTACCAGCCATGAGGTGGTGCCGTGAAGAAAAATTTGTATTTTCCTCTTTTGCGTAGCAGTTCAGCACATTAACCACTAGGCTACGACGATATTTACTGATAAAAGTTCACCATTGCAATTAATTTCTATATTTAATTGATTCTAATATTGAGCTTGATACTTTCGTAAGTTTTTAGTAATCATCTCATATTCATTCTAAATGGTTAAAAGTAGTAGGTAGAACTTCTTGCATTCAATTAAAATTTTCAGAATTAAATTGCTTAGACTATGTTAACAAAAGTGCAATAAAGATAGAAAAAGTGTTAATGATTTTTACCATAATACCACGCAAACTTTACTTACTTGCATTGCTTTGGGCATACGTTGCGTTGATTTCGTTATGGGCGACATAGAACGTCGTCCAAGATGCAGTAACGATTGTGAGCTAGTGATTAAATCTAAATTTCGATAAATACTATTTGGTTGAAATAATGCTTGCTGGTATACAGTAGAAGCATCAGAAACTCTACTACAGCCAGGTAATTCATTCGAACTACCACTTGATCTATCATCGGCATCAGTTACATCTTCTGCGGCGGTTGCAGCATTGTCATATTTATGATGCTCAATATTAGGGTTATTATTATCAAAATCGCTATCGCTATCGACATGATCATCTGGATTATCTTCAAACGTAACATCATCCAAATAGTTGACATTAGCAACTACATTTTTCTTTGTAGCATCTTCTTCTATATGTGCATATGAAATATGTGTGGGATCATCGCTTAAACGATGCTTTATTGTTGATGAAACGCTATGCACTAAACGTTTTGTCGTTTCAGGCGTACTAAATGGAAATTTTATATTACTCATGCTAACGCCTTTGATCAATTTGCGTGTAAGTGATCTTCCTGCACCACCGACACAACCACCAGAAATACCTGCTATACATTTTGACTGTGGATTGTTACTTTCATTGTGTAGTAACGACGACGATAGCGATGTCGCTGTTGTACTATCGACCAACTTTTCTTTGTGCAGCATTCGACTTAAATTCGGTTCAGATTTATAACGTGATTTTAAATCACTCGAATTTTGTTTCTTTAGTGGTGTAGATGGATTAGAAGTCTCTTCATCGATTTGTTGTAGGTATGTATTGTCGTCTTCCCAAGCTACAGTTTTCTTATCACTACTAACAGCGGTAGATAATAGCTTAGCAGCTTCCGAAAAATATTTCAAAGGTGTCACGCAACAATTAGAATCCATTAAATGAAAATGCTGTGAAGCAACAGATGAAACAGATGATGATGATGCATTATTTATACTACTACTAGCACTTAAATCCTCTGATGTTTGACGACTGACTGGAGCTGAAACGGAGCAACTTATTTTTGTCCCATCATTTATATGTTGTTGTGTATGAAAAACACATGCTGATGAGGATGATGATGATAATTTAATATCATCATGTTGCGCACCATCGTTATCATGCAAATTTCGTATTGTTGATTGTGTTACATTCATCAATAGAAGTGAAGATGATGAAATAGACTTTTGAAGTGGATGCGTTTTAATGGTATATGGTGTGTTAGTTAATGATGGTGATGTTAATGATGATAATGATGACGACGATGATGATGTTGGTGTGCCAGCAGTAACTGTTGTTGCTGTTGCACTTATTCCTCCCGGAGCTGGACTTTGAAAGAGCACACGCAGTTTGGGATTTTTGGTATGGGAATAGTTTGGTGTCTGGGAGAAGTGGAAATAAGATGTTGGGTATTTTTATTAGTAAAAAAAAGTGTAAGTCAAGCAAAAAAAAAGTACAATTCATTAGTATTCATATTTTCTTCCATATTATATAAATATACTCTACTCTCTACTAAACATGAATATGCATAGCATTGATATGGCGGCAGCCCAAGTTTAGGTTAGGTTAAGTGAATAATGTCCATCAGAGCACACGTGGGATGAAAAACGTCCTATTGTGTTATTGCCATAGGGTATTTATCTACAGACAGCCAAAACTAAACCAAAGTAGAGTAAATGAGAAATGGACTTTTCTTCCTCTTAATTATTTACTTCTTTCGAATGTAGGTTCTCAAAGGTTGCCCCTGCTTCTTTTTTTGGTAAATACTCATCTATCTGGCGAAAGACTATGTCCCAAATTAAAAAAACTGAGATTATTGAGAGAAATATCTTTTCCAAATGAACCCATTAAGGACGAGCGGGAACCAAAGTGGATAGATCAAGAAAGTAACTAGAGAAAAAATTGTTTTTGAACCTGGCTTAGGAACGGCTCAGCGACAAGATGTCATATTAGGCTAGACATTACTGGGTTAAAGAAAACACAAAAGGAATTGGCGACCAATCCATACGAACTATAGAAAATTTACTCTCGTTTCTGCAACAAAAGTTTGGGAATCACTGGAGGTGTTCCTTAATCACTACGGCCAGCTAGGGCTTATAGTTACGTTCATCGATTGGATCACTCTGAATGTCAAAATCAGCTAATGAAAGCAGTAGTAAAACAAGGCAATGACAATACATCTTTGCTGTTGTGGCCATTATGGCGGCCAAAAAAATAGTAAACAATCAAACGTAAACAAACTTTTGACATCCAGAGTTCTTCACCACGAAAAAAATGGCGCCATAAAATAGAAGAAGAATGAGTTGCTGGCTACTCCACCTTATATAAATTCTTTCTCTCTCAATTTGAGAGAACAATTCCAAAGAAAAAATGGCGAAAAAAGAGTGCGAGTCGGTGAATTTGCCTTTTAACAGAGTTCAATGGCACACACTCCAGATTGGAAAACTGAGTTCCCTGTTCTGTTAATACCTGGATAAAGGAGCCATCTGTGTACCATTTATGATAGCCATCTGTAAATTTGAGTCTTACTTGAAAACATATTAATCGTATTAGGGAATCTGACTTTGAAGTTGTGGCATGAGAAATTTGTCAGTAGTAGGGAAAACTTGAATTCTCTATTCTATTGATTTCTTGAAAAAGATCTGGGTGAATAGTTTTACACATTTTACCATTCTTGTAAAAAGATGAGTTTTCAGGCAAACGGAAGTTCTTCTTTCTTGATGAACAAGGGTAAGGGTGGTGGTAGGTTTAGCAATTAGATAGCCACATTGAGACTATCGGACTTAGTATTCAGTTCTCCCCTACTAGACTTTTGCTAGCATGTGTGCATTCTAAATTAATTTTTCATTCAGAATTACACTCAGATATTATACTACTTTCGAGATTCTAAAGGTTTCTCAAAGAAGTTGTAGGGTTCATTTAGATTGTACCTATTTTTTTTTTTTTTTTTTAACTAGTACCTATATTAATTTTCTTGAGGTTAATATTTAGCCCTGAGTCTTTTTAACACTTTTCAGAGAAATTTATTTCAGCTGGAGGGGATCACAGATTGTGTCGTCATATTTACCCTTGACAAAGAAAACGATATCTTCAGAGCTAATGTATTCAAGTTGAATCCATCAGTGTGCAGTGATTTTAAGAGATTTTCTTTTCATTTAAAGGCTGATGGAACAGTAAGACTTGGGTAAATCAGTAGGTTTACACCTTTCTATAGGTATATAACGTCATTCAATGAAAAATTCTTGCTTTACTTCTTCAATATTTTCATACAAAACTTTTGAGTATTGTTTTTTGGTTATACATAAGTGCCACCATAAAGTATATGCATAAGTTTTCAAGTTTATACACGATTAATTCAATAACACAGTCCAACACCATTTTTGCAACATAATAGCCACCCTATAATCCTGAAAGGGTATGTTGTGTAGATCATGTTGGTAAAACAAACTTATAGTCCAGCTCGTCTCAGTATTTTTTACAGTGGGTTAAAGTTTTCTTATTTTGGTCAAAGGAAACTGAATACTAAGTTCAAAAAGTGTTTTAAATTGATGTCTGAAGAAAATCTTATTAGTGAAGTTTCACAGTAGAATTTTACAAGACTCATTTCTGTAGAACATTTTAACCCTTTAGTTTCTCTTTTCATAGGACAATTTGACCCCTTTTGTGATGAAAACCTGAAAAGCCCTTTCAAAAGAGACATTTAAGGATTAAAATGTTCGACAAAAATATTTGCCAGAAAATTTCACTAGGGGTCACCAAAGACATAAAAGTCATATATATAACGGTTAACGCTTACTAAAAGGAAATAGCAGCTTACCCACATAAATAAAATATCCTATAATGTGAATTCAACATTATGATTAATTTAAATAACTGTAACATTAATTTTGAACAATAAGGGGACGTCCTCAGGTGTCCAGGGCCGATTTTTCTGATTTTCATAACTGTTGTAAGCGACGGAAATCTAAAAGACACGTATGGTATATTCGGTCATGCAGTACTGCAACATTTCCAGAAGCAAAAATGTTCAAAACGCCATATTTGTTTGCTGACCACGCATTTAACAGCAAGGGACTATTGCAGCGATGCTTCTTGACGCCACTAATGCTTGACCAGCAGCCAGATATTACATTTTACATTTTTAACGTTTTTGCTTCTGCAAATGCTGCAGTACTGCATAACCAAATATACGCTTATTTTTTTTATCGGCGGAAAAATGGTTTTAAGTTGTGTTCCACCTCCCAAAGTAGGGAGTGTAAAAGTAGGGGCTCTAAAAGTAGGAAATTTTATAAAAAAGACCGATACAAAAATCCTCATCGTAACATGGGAAACCTGGGTACGTTCCCCTATAAGTTGTATTCCGGGTTTCCGTGGTTAGCGACTCTCATAAACGGATTACAAGTAGAATTTACATATTTGCATAATAAACCCATATTAGGAAAAAATTAAAGATGGAAGAAGGATTGGTTTGTCTTATTTATGGAAAATACGTACGTAATTGAAGAACCATATTTTTATTATTTTGGTACATGACTTTTGTCTAAAATTTTCATACCAAAAGTTATATGTACAACACGAGAATGTGGGATATTGACCTCAGGGAGTAACACTGCAGTTGTCTTCTGAAGTTAAATATTTAGGGGTAACCTTAGATTGCAAACTGTTATGGAAGACGCACGACGAGCTGAAGGTCTCGAGTGCACTAAAGGTTTTCTGGCAGTGAAGGCGAGCTTTCGGCAAGACTTGGGGTCTGAATTCAGCTCTGGTATACTGGGTATACATTGCTCTTGTGAGAAATTACCGTTGTAAAATTCTACTGTGAAACTTCACCAATAAGATTTTCTTCAGACATCAATTTATAACACTTTTTGCACTTAGTATTCAGCTTCCTTCGACCAAAATAAGAAAACTTTGACCCACTGTAAAAAATACTGAGACGTGCTGGACTATAAGTTTGTTTTACAAAAATGGTCTACACAACATACCCTTTCAGGATTATAGGGTGGCTATTCCGTTGCAGACAAAAAGTCTTAATTTGTTGGGCTGTGTAATTAAAATTGGAACCTTCTAATTTATATTTTTGGATATTGAGTATATATGAAAAATTGCCATGCTGTTAGATAAACAACAACAAACATGCATAAATATCTATGAGCAGTTGAATTTTTTAACTTCTTACCTCAATACTACACGCGGATAATTCTGTTGAAGCGGCTGTTGAGCGTTTTGGAGTACGTGACATTATGCCTTTGTGAAAAATATGTTTCTTAATCGAATCACTAATTGATTTCGCACTACGTGTAGCTTCTGAGTTTTTTATACGATTCATAACGACAAGTTGTAGAGGTGTTCCTAAAACATATATCACGAGTAGTAGATTAATGGCAAAAATAATTAGGTATTTTTTACAATATAATCTCAATTGAATCTATATATCTATGGAAAGCATGTATATTTACCTTGACCATTTTGCTTATTGAATTGTTTAATTAAACGTCGCTTTTTCGATGATTCTGGTAAACTTTGAATATGCGCATACAGTTGCGCCAGTTCAGTGTCCGTTGTATTTGCTGTATGTGCTGCAGCGGTTTTCTCACGGTCCACAAATGTATACACTGTATTTACAGTCGATATATCCGATATGGAATCATCGAGCGTTTGCTCTGGTGACATTGTTTTTTTACGCTTACGTTCAAGAAAATAAGCCCGTATATCTGTAGATAGTTTAGCGGGTATATCAAAAATTTCAATGCCTCTATTTATCATGTAAGCAATGATGCTTGACATTTTCTTTGCTATAAAATGTAAAGCTTCTGGTGGTAAATTACGTGGACAAATTAAATGCGGTGCAAAGAGTGTTGCTAAATTATCGGATGACATTTTATTTATATGCTCATATGATGCCACAGCATGCAGCATTTCGATAATATGTTGTAGTAATTGGCGATTTTCATCGGGTAGCAGTAACAGTAATAATTGCATTGAATTAAGTAAATGTTGTTCGCGTTTAAGACGTTCCGGATTTGGTGGTCTTGTCAATGTCGATATTGCATTTGCTCTTGTTCTTGTTGCAACAGATGATGATGATGGTGTTGCTGTTGTGTTATTAAATGACGTACCGATGCAAAGTGGTGCTATTTGCAAGTGAGCAGGATAATGTGCATCTGTTAGTAAAGGTTCAGGTATATCGGCTAAATAACTTTTAAATACGGTAGCACAATCATGAGCTGAATAATCGTCTTTGTGCAAGTTAAGTTGTTTCTCACTTTGTATGTGTAAACGCAATTCGTTTTGACGCGAAACTGAGCCTGTCTTTCGAAAGATGCCCTCTTGTGTTATATCTGAAAAAGGGGAAACAAATAGTTTGGTTTAAATTAAGGATATAAATCGAGAAATTTAAAAACTTTGCAAGTGCATCTCAATATTACAAAAACTGATTGCGTTTAAACCCTTAAACCTTAATTTCTTCCCGTTATTATAACCAAAAGTGAACTTACTCTTTTCTAATAACAAAAATTCTTTGATCTCGTTTAGGTGAAATAAAAATCCTGGATCGATTTGTTGATGCAAGCTCTCTGTTGGACTATTGCCAGCACTTTTCGATGCACAGCCAGTAGTTCCTGAAGATCCGCTTTGCTTATGTTTCTTTGACATTCGATTCCATTTTTTCAATTTCCCTTTATCTTCGTATACAATCTCATGACAGGGCAGATCAAATCTAAAGGAAATTACATTTTTAATGTAAGTAATAGAAAAACAAATGCATGTGGGTTTGTTTGGTTCTTACTCATCCGTATTTAAATCCAATTCGAAAGATAAATGCATTCGCACAAGTGTTTTGAATTTTTCATAATTGATTTTACGCATGCGTGCTGTAATTTCTACATCGGACAAATCATTTAAATTCATATGATCCAAATCCATTTTCAAGTTTACTATATGCTTCTTTTCAAATTAAATATTGACAACTGTGCTGCGTTGGCTTTGGCACATACCAAACTACAAGGGAGTTGCTGCAGCAGATAGAAAAATAACTTCACAGATGCTGCAACCGCGCAAACCCGAAAAATTTCAGTACAAATTCGATTTTCATATAAAATTTACATGATTTTCTATGCTAAACAATTTCAATATTTATCTGCACATGTTTATTATTAAACTATATGAAATACATTTCTTCTATTATTAATTTTTATGAAAAAGCTGACACAACAAACGAAATGCCCACAAAAAAACTTTTTTTGTAAACGATACATTTAAAAGTGGATACACAATGCTTCTTAAAATGCATTTTAATATGGTTTGAAAAGCATTGCCACTTGTCACAGTTGTAAATAAATATTCCCAATTATAAGCAACTTTGTCTGTGCCACTCAAACAGCGGTGCCATATTGACAGGACTTAACTGTAAATTACAGTTTTTTCGGTCGTCACGCCATTTTACAGATTTCTCTTGAATATTACAGTTTATTCCTAAATTTTGTTGGTTTTTGCGTACTACAAAGTTTGTGCCTTCGTTTGATTTTTAATTCCTAAAAGAGCGAACCGTTCTTTTTTTTTCAAATTTTGCACCACGATTGCATTGTATTTGGCAGAAGTGACAGTATTTAAAATGTCGGCCCCATGAAAGAAGGGGTGACATCTCCCAAACATCCGAAATAGAGAATATTTTATATTATTGAACAAATTCCATTTTGTATGTGCGGAGGAATGATGGGCAAATAACTGTGAAACTTTTCCCATAAAAATTTTGGTTTTTTCTTATAGGTAACAGTTCTTTTTCCAAAATGAAGTTATTTTTATTTATTAGTTTTACTCAAAAAAAAAATATGGCAATATTGCTAAGAAAACACAAAATCCATATATGCAACTGAGTAGAGATGGGAGGAATATCGTTAAAAAATTGTCAACAACTATCGATAAAACCGAGAAGTTGTCGGCAATTATCGACAAATAACTAGTAGAAATTTCCATCTATTTAAAAATTGTAGAATAAACTCCAACTTTTAACTTTGAAAGTTATAAATTTAGCTTAACCTAAACCTTTCAATTTTCATGTACGAAAAAATATTTTTCTAAAGTTAGCATTGATTTTCAAATCTTCTAGAAGAAAGTAAAAGACAAAAAATGATAAAAAATTATCATTAGATCTTTCTGTCTTTTTTTTTTCAAGTTATAAGAATATTATCACTTAAAAATAAAGTTAGTATCTATTTTTCTAATATCCATTTTGTTTTAATTTAATTTTAAGGCTTTCTTATTAAGATTTGTAGTATTAAAAATTAACTACACTCACAAATTCTTTACAATCCGCTAACCACATCAATTTATGCTTCTGATGCATGTATTAAAGAAGCACCATTAAAAGGGAAACAAAAACGGTAAACCGTTGAGACCCGTTATTAATAGTAGCGATTGTGCAGTTGCTTACAATCTCAAAACATTGACTTTGAATTTTTATGCCGTATGTGCATAGATACAAAGGAAGAAATTTTTTCATTTGCTGAACATAAAATATCTCTATATACACTGTTGTTGTGATGACTACATACATTCATTTAGTCTGTTATACATTACTTGAAATAAAATATTTAAATTGACACAAGTTATATGTATTTGATTTAACTCTTTCTTCCATTTTAAATTTAAGAAAGAAGAGAGAAGGGTAACAAAACTTGATTTGCCAATACAATATTTTTCGCACTCAATTTAGTGCTTTTGCTTTAATAAAAATTAATTAAAGAAATGTTTTGGAATTATCGACAATTATCGCTAGTTAACGCTATCGTGGCTTGTTGATAATATCGATAATTATAAAGCTAATTCCCATCTCTACAACAGAGTCGAATTTACTTACGTGTTGTAAATTTTGTGTATTGAGTGCGACCATTGTTGTTATTACAAGCATTTATTATTCAATTAACAAAATGCAGTTCTGAAAAGTGTATTGGAAACAAAGGAAATATACATAGGCATACAAACGGGGAATCCCACATTAGTGCTAGCATATACATCTCTTAATTTTTCCTAAAGTGATTGAAGTTCTCATTTGTTGCAGCATCATATAAATTGGATTTAAGAATCTATTCTAGAATGGCCCAACAACTTGTAATAGCAGCCGGTGTGGGACTTTTATATTACCTTTTTAACAATGAATCCAAGCCAAATGTTCATATCATTGATGAACACGACGCAGCAGAACGTGCAGTGGCTAAATTAAAAGAGTAAGATATTTAAAATTGGGGACTATTTGCACATAAGTATATTCATATGCATGTATTTATATGTATTAAAAATTTCTTTGTCAAAAAGTTGATAAGAAATTGATATATCGTCGATTCAGAGGTAAAACTGATTATAGAGTTCGGCTTCGGTTTCGGCCATGTTCGGCCATAAATTTGGTGTTCGGCTTCGGCCAAACAATAGCTGGAAATGGTACAAATGCCGAAAAATAGTTATTTTTACACTATAATGTACAGTTATTTAACTTTGATTAATAATAATATTTTTTTTTTGGTGTTTGTATTTTGTGTTCAATGAAATATAAAAATAAGTGGTTTTTTCTAAGTCATCGCTCGCAATTTTAAACGTGATACTATTATAAAAATTAAAAAAAATATAATTTAAATAATATACAAAAACATTTGTACTTCAAATTTGGCCAAATTTATCATTTAAAAAGTAAAAATTATTGATTTATTTTTATACTTTTTCTAATTCAGTTTCTGTTCAAATGTTCGGTTCGGCCTGTGGCTTCGGCCGAACATTAAAATTTTGGCCGAAGTTCGGTTCGGCTTCGGTAAAAAAATTGACGTTCGGTCGAACTCTAACTAATTAAGTAACATAATTCAAAAACAGAATCATAAAATCTTATGAAAACTGCATACTTAACAGTTTTTTGCATTTGAGGAATCTGTGGCCTTAAAATTAGTTTTCTCATTTTTTCACATGTTTTGTTCTTATTTATGTACATAATTTTTAAATAAGATTTCAACATTCATACATATCCACATCTACAGGCATTGCCGTCAATGTCGAATTCTCGGCTTTGACTGCGAATGGAACGACGGAGGGCGTGTTGCATTAATCCCGCTTTGCTCAAAGGATGGCTATTGCGTTCTTTTCCGTATATGCAAAATGGGTATTCCAAATGGACTAGAGGAATTACTTAGAAATCCCCTTATAATTAAAGTAGGCGTTGAACCGTTGTGTGATGCTAACAAATTACGTAGAGATTATCGAATAGATGTAAAGAATACATTGGATTTACGTTTCTTGGCTGTGATGACAGGGCAGAAACCTGCAGGATTGGCTAAAATGAGTAAACAAATATTGGATGTAACTCTTGATAAAGACATGGAAGTGGTATGTTCTAATTGGGAAGCCCATACTCTAAGTGAACAACAAGCATATTATGCTGCTAATTACGCTCGTGTTGGTTTAGCCATTTATTTAAAATTAGCTCGTAATGTTAACAACAAAAGTCCATTATGGGACTTTTTAAATGTGCGATTCCAGATTCAGCAGCACAGAAACTTGAGACGTATTGACAGTAATGATTGCATTTTGCAATAAATTGCTCATTTTTGAAATTTTCGTTTTTATTATATATTTTATACAACTTTTATACTTAGGTCATGCACGGAAAGATTAAAAGGTAAAATTATTTGTAGCAATTTTGATTGTTTTTTTTATTTTTTAACTATTTAAAGTATTTTACAAGGCGTATTTAATAGGGTGAAATCATCTCTGAGAACTCTTGTTGAATGTGGTTTAAGAAGTATGCGGTAGTTTTTGTATATAATTTTTCTTTTTCTCTAAATGGCATCATAAAATTTCCGGGAATCCGTCTACTAAATCTCAGGTGCAGCCAGATCGCAGGGTGTTTGTTGGTCATTGGGGCTCCGGCATATAGCCCAGCATTTTCTGTTGGTATTATTGTCTGAATCGAACACAATCGCGAACAGGTCCAAGACTAAGAGATATGGATTGTCTCGTTGAATAGAAATTAATACGACACCTTAGTGCAGGGCATTAGAATGCACTGATGTATGATGTATTTTCATCAGTTCAGATGAGCCAGAAACTAATATTTTTGTAAAATTTTATTTTACATTTCTAGCTATCTTCATATTCAAAAATAATTTGGATAGCTTGGAAATTACCAACTGCTCGACTATGAAATAATTTCACCCAATTAAATACGCTTTAGTATTTTATTCAATCCAGTCCAGTCAAAAATATTATTATTTCACAATTCACACACTTATGAAAAAAGAAACTAAAATTTTAGTCTATTTTCGCACAGGGCCTTATACTTAATTATACATACTTTAAATAAACAATATGCTTATATACATACACAAATATTAAAAAGTTTATTATTTTCAAATTGACAAATCTGCAGTAATTGGAATTAATGCAAAAGGGGCAAAAAATGTCTGTAATCCAACTGGAAATATGGGTTTATACGAAAAATCTAATGAAAATCGAATTTTGGCCTTGTAACAATTGTTAAATAAAAACTAGTTGGTTTCAACCAAAAATCGTTAGAAATTTCAAATGGATTAAGTGAACGAACCTCTTTAGGAAACCTACTTTTTAAATTATGTTTGAAAATTGTTTACGATTTTTCTGTATCATTCTAATGTTGTATGAGAGCAAAAAGGGCTTTTGATATATCAGTCTCATTCAATCGGTATTTGCTGTGGTACGTAATATACTTGCAGATTCCTATTCAGCATTGCCGTCATAAATCTATAAAATATCAGTTGCATCCTAGTTTAGTAAGGTTTAAAATGTTGATAACCATAAAGTAATGGATTTAAGACTTGAGTCTTAGGAAAAGCGAGTTTTAAAATTTTTATTCAGAATTATATTTACAGGCTTTATAGCACTCTCTCGATCCACCAATAAAATGAGCCAATATCGTTGATGACTGTCCCAAGGTTAAACTCAATACATTATTCATTCTATTCTTCATACACTTTTCAATTAAATTCTCTGTTAACGGTTACGGTTCCTGTCTTACCTCAAGAAAGTATCTCTTTAATTTACAGTTTATAATGTGATTCCATGTACTTTAAGTTATTTTCTATTTCAATTGAATCCTGTAAAGCTTCTTTGGCTGCATTTAAGTATGATTTAGCTTTCATGAGATCACCCGTATGCGCTGATAGGACAGCAAGATTATTGAGAGCAGCGCCATTACGGGCATCAAATGTAAGTGAGAGCTGTAGACAACGACGTGCCAAATTAAAATCACCAGTTGTAATGGCAACGAAACTTAAATTATACCAAATGTCTGCTTTTTGATCGGGTGTCTTTGATGTTGTGACGGCACGTTGGAAGCATGGCAGCACAAGATCAATCTGGCCACCATACAAGCAGCACAAAGCAATATTACAATATAACTCAGATGTATGTAGACCCAAGGATAGAATGCGCCTGTAATACATCAATGCCATTTCGGGATTATTATCATAGAAGTACGTCAATGCAATGCAGGCCAATGCTTCAATATTAATTGGATTTAGCTTGGCTATTAAACGATAGATTTGCATGGCATCATCAGGTTTTGAGATCGCTTCAAATATACGTCCCTGCTCAGTGCGAAAAGTTACATCGAATGGATGTCGATCAACAGCTGCATTGATCAATTCAAGTGCTCTTTCCGGCTGATCCAAACGTTGATATAAACGCGATAATAGCAAATATGTGTCTGGATGCGCAAATACCGCCAACGATTGCTGTAAATACGATTCAGCTTTTCGTGGAAATCTCAAGGCAAGTAAACAGCGGCCCATTTGCTGTTCCCACCACCAATCTGGAATGGGGGATGATAAGTTTCGTACCAATGCCGAAGCTGTATCACGCCGCTGCTTTTGCTTATGTACTTCCATTACTGCTTCGCAAAGTGAGTAAGCTTTTTGTACATCGGACTCATGATAGAAAAGAAATTGAAAGAGTGCCTTCACGAGTACTTGACGCTCTGCATAGATTGTTGGATTGAGACGTGAAGCCTGATAGAGCGGTGCCGTAGAATCACCGACTGTGAACGCTGCTGCTGATGTAGACCGCACACGAGATGCAGTTCCACAACGCGATGCTGGACGATTGCCAAGCGATGAACCTGGACGAGCTGTTCCAGTGCCCGGACGTGCCATACCTGATTTTGGTCTTGCACTCATCATTCCCATCATGTTTGATCCACTTGGCATTCTGCCTTCGCTTGAATGTGTTTTCGCTGTAGTTGAACCAGTACGTAATCGCGTACTCGTACTGGGACGTGGTATAAATGCCGTTTTTATAGAGGTACCTGGCCTAGCTGCAGTTGCAATACGTTCAAATTCAATTTCTTCATTTACCGCATCCGCATCATCGTTCGTCTCCAAATCATCAATGTAAATACGTTGCGTAAGTGCGCGCATTTTTAATTGCCATACACCTTCCATCATCCAGATTGGCATGATTGTTTTATTATTGTGATTCGGACGCCGTCCTTGTCGTAGTGGCACAATACGTTGTAAACTTCCACCATATCTGCTGCTATTATTGAAATCCTCTTCATCATCGGGCGGAGTCGTAAACATTTGAACATTATTTTCGTGTCCTGCTTGCAGCATGGCATTACATATTTCAGTACATTTTTCATAATTACGTCGTCGATATAATGATACGGCTTTAAAATATTGCAACTCCAGTGCAGCCAATATTGTGTCAACCGTTGTCTCGTCAGAATTTAACGTTTCCCTTGAAGCTCCAATCATTGCCATATTCTTCAAGCTCGTTTATCGCTCGTATCGGTGCTAATGAATTTCTTAGATTTATTTTTTTATTTTATTCGTTTGCATCGAAGTCGCGGCATCAGCAAATCAAACTGTTTTGGCCTTTTTCGGTTGCTATGGTCATGAGTTAAATCGATTATACAATGAAGGACGTTGAGATAACCTTCTGTCAAAAGTAGAAAGTTTATATTCATACATAATGGGTCCGTTTCCGTACTTTACCGAGGGACTACGAATTTTCCCAGAACAGCCCAAAGTCTCAGGCTAACCAGTGTTAAAGGCAAAATGTCTGAAAAATAGCAAAAAGTGAAAATAGGCAAAATATAATTTATATATGAGATTTAAATGCTAATGAGATTTAAATACAGATTTGAAAGTAAGAATCTTAATATTTGTAGTTAAGTCTGCGTTAGCGTTATTTTAATTTCAAAAGGAATAATACCATTGTTATATCAATTTATGACTTGTAGCACGTATGAAAGCATATCCTATGTATATGTATACTATGCGTTGATGACTTTTCTTTTTATTTCAATTACAAACTCTCAAACAAATAGAAATTGTCAGTAATTTTATTTCTAATTCATAGAGCCTAAATCTGGTAATTGTAGCATTTGACTGCGAAATTCAAAAATGTTAAACGAAAAAGAAGTGTAAGTATATATAGACACCTCTTCGGAAAAAAGGTCAATCCACACAACTTGGAAACTGAGATATTTATGCTTACGACAGAAAATCACCTGTGCTGTTGTGATTTAGGACATTTATGTTAGAAACAGGGAATACATATGAAGCAACACAGATACAATGCACCGCACTGCAATTGATTCTTTTTCTGGCTTCAAATTTCCACTTTATTAACAATTTCTTTATTAATGTGCCATAATAATTCTGTGGCCAAAAGCAGTAAACACTTAAGTCTGAAAAACTTATTTCGAGTAAGCACGGTTTGAAGTTAATGTGATTGCTTGCCACTCTATGTAAGCGAATACGTTTCTTTTTTTTTTTGTAACTTTTGTTTTAAAAACATAGAATTTCTGGAATTTCACGTTCATGTGCATTGGAGTAAGAAGACCACAATAGCATTTGTAACTCAATTCTATCTTCATCGTTTATTGCTTCTGACCACAGAATTGTTCTTTAGCTGTAAGAGAGAACCAAGTTAAGGTCTGGGAAATTTTGTCATATTAATATTCAGTTTTCTACATACTCTCAGTTTCTATAGTCAACTCATTTCTCTTACTTTTGTGGATTGGTTAATTTTTGTAAAATGGATTCCATATTAAAATATACTATTAATAATAAATTATTTTAAAAAATGCAGCGACTCGAAACTACTTTCCTTAGATGAGGGGACTATACGCCAAAAACCTGGAAAGACTCTAGGTCTAATAACACTTTTATTACCTATAAGCAGAGAATTGATTGTGGCGCGTAGCAGTTCAATTATGTTTCGTCGAGAATGCTTGCGTCTACTTTTCGATGACGAAAGTAAAAGATATGAGTTTGAAATGAATAAGTTGGGTAAAGGTGTTTGGCTATACGGAAGTTGCAGTCCAAAACTTGTGTGCAAGTGAAAGAATACCAATATCGTTTCACAAACGTAGAATATTACATACAATACAATATAAAAAAATAATATTAGAATACATAGTGAATTCGAATATAAATGAAAAAGTTAAAAATTCTAAACAAACCAAAAAAAATATAATTTCTATTTGCGAACTTGTAAGGAAGTTCAAAACAATTTTCGTTTAGACCTACCTTATGACAGGGGGAATACTCACAGGGGATTGTTGAAAAATCTCTTAGTTATTCATGGTATGTTATCCTGAGATTCATATGTTTACGTCATTTGCAGCATTGCTTTTGTTCTGATTTTCACGATACCCCGATACTCCATATGTATAAACAACCATGCATGCAACCCCTTTGTGAGTCTTCCCACTAATGTAAACTAGGCCTTACGCAATTTTTTCTGTAAAGCCTACAAAGACAAGTGAATCCCTTTGTGAACTAAAACGTTAAAGACAAATATATTTTTTATGCAATCACTATATAATTTTACTAATTGAGTTAACTTGAGTTAAAGTTAAATCATAACTGAGGATGGGCCGATATAATTTTGAAGTAAGTACATTTTTTTTATTGAAATTAACGTTGAAAGCGGCCTAGTTTTTGCAGCATTCGTCAGAATATATTAAAAGTATTTATAAAATTCTTTGAGGCCATGGGGGCAAGGAGAGAAATGGTGGTAATCCTTGTCTAGGGGAAAAGGGGATTAGTGCAACAAAAAGCATTTTAAAATCAGACAATATGATCTTAATATCAGTTTTTTTTGTAAAATTCAATTAAACTTGCAGATTTTACAATGACAAATTCTGACTTTAAAATGACTTGCTAATTGAAAACTTTAAAAGGCATATCTTAATCGGTTAGGATCAATTTAGAGAATGCATTGGGCGTATTCTGGTACACGGAGTGGCCAATGAGCGGATACGTAGTAAAAATAAAAATGGTAACAGTGTTCGCTGCTACATTTTCTGTCGTTTGTAAAAATAACGACGCTCAATACCAGAATGCAATTGCTCAAGGATCAGATATAATAATATTAATAATGTAATAGAATGCGACCATAATCATTTTCGGATTGTTACGTCAAAATCAATTTCAAAGTCAAACACTTTTTTCGTATTGATATTGGTACTATTGCAATACAACCATGACAAAATTATAATATACAGTAATCCCCGCCTAATTAGGTCGATGAAATGCATAATTTTTGATCACCGTGGAATGCACACACAAGAGTGAATTTCATTAAAATTTTGAATTTCGATAAGAATATAATATGATATCTATTAAAACAAGGAATATATTCCCTGTTTTTACAAACATGTATTTGAGGGTTGCTGAGTTGCTTTCAGCATTTCAAGTGAATTTTGTCAAAATTCTTTCTAAATTCAGAATTCCATTTAACAGTATTTTTGTATGGCAAAATTCCGCATTTCAGACGCATATACAACGAAATTTGCCTGAAAATCCCATAATCGCTGCCGCATTGATTTTGTTCTAACTATTACAACTGTTGTTGAATAAAGAAATGAAAGAAATAAAGGTATCTTTATAAATTATAATTTGATAAAATTCAGTCCAATTCTTTTACCCAGCATCTACACGTGAATGTAAATTTGCACTTACACGTGTGGACGCTGGGTTATATGTGACTGCCCACACGGGCTCAAGCATGAACGCCTGTCTGAAAGAGAGAGATAGAAAAAATAAGTAGTTAGAAAAATACAGGCGAGTTTCTACCTCTTTTTTACTACTTATTTTTTCTACCTCTCTCTTTCAGACAGACGTTCATGCTTGAGCCCATGTGAACAGCCCCTATCAATCTATCCCACAGTATACAGTATGCCAGATAGCAGAAAGTAATCTGAAATATTCTCAGGTCTTCGGAAAATTGACAATTATGACATGTATTCGCTCAATAAATTTTGACAAATAATTTTGTTTATGAGAGAAAACTGTCTTAACCCATTTTCGTCAGCTGTACACAAATAAATAAATGAAATAAAAATATCGAAAAACAATAAACTTTTCGTTTGTTGTTTTTTTCTGAAATAAAAGCTCTCAAAATATTTTGTAGAGTGTGGTTTTATAAAATATTTAAATAAACAAAATACAATACTTTTACAATTTACTTCTTCAAAAATGTTCTCTTTATATTCTAAATAGTTTTACCGAATTCAAAATAATTTTATTTAAATTTCGGAGAGGCAGATTTCATACTTGAATGGCATACATAACAAAACAACTTTAGGTTTTGGGTTAAATCTTTGGTTCATGTTATGCACATGGTTGTTATAAACGCCTTCGACGATCTCGTTTATTAATGTATAAAAATGTTTCAGGCTTTTCAAATTTTTCTATTTTATTTATATATTGTGCTGGTACCAATGGGTTAATACTTTTTTATATTTACTTCTGAAATATCAAATGTTTTGGGAGAAGTAAGAGAATAATTTTCAAATTTGGCAGACGTCAGTGAACAGAAAAGAGGGTGTCACTTCTATTTATTTCACTTTATTTATTTCACAATGAACTATCCTATCCCTATCCTTTCTATTCCTATTTGCGTATATATTTATATATTACTATTTTTAGCAACGTTGTTTCGAACTTCGAAATTGCATACATTCAAGATGGAAGTCGTCGGATAAAGAGTTAATTTTTTATTTGTCGTTAAATTTGTTTGGTGAAAATATCAATTTTCTGCTTGAAAAACCGCAAAAATATTAATACAAATATTAATAATCGAACCTTAAAACGTATGTAAATTGTTAACAAATAAAAATTTGCTTGAAATTAGTGTTAAAATAAGTTAAAATTGTAAGTGAAAAAAGTGAAGTAGACATTGCTGACAAAGCGAAAATTATTCGGTGTCGTCGTTTTGTAGTAGCGCTGCATGGGTGCTTCGGGCGTCGTGAGCTTCAGCAAATAGATAAAATATAATTTTGTTTTGTAAAAAAAAAAAATTAATAATGTGTTAATAAATATAATCGATTAAAGGAAATAACATTTATATTATTTTATAATTAAAAGTAAAGTGGAATTGAAATATAAATGTAATGACTTAAATCAGCTGCTGTTGCGCTGCTGTGCTGCTACTCTGCATGAGGCTGTGACAGTTTGTTATTCGGGTATTCGCGTGATCGGGTAATCGTTATAAATCGTTCTGGATTTCATCAACTATTGTGATGTTAATCGTAAATAGAGTGATAAAGGTGTTAAACATTTTGGATGACGGATTCGGAAATCGTTTTATTCCAATATGAGTGAATATTTGAAAATACATTAATCTGCTAAATATAAGCAGTATTTTGACAACGTGCGTCGTCGCTTAAATATGAAAGCACCGCGCTCTTATATGAACTATGGCGGTGACCTCCAATGCCAATGCGGTATCGGTTAAAAAGGTGATAAAGATATCATGAGATACATATATATTCGATAATATGGAGTACCCTTCTTCGGTGGGGAAACATTTTCTTGGATTGGGTTTATTTCGATATAAATGCAATGTGATACGTGATTTACGGTAATTTATCGACAAACAATGGATTTATTGAAAATATCGCAAATATATAAACTTGTTTTGGCACGCAGTTATTACTTGAAACTATATTTGAGATGATATTGTTCGCATAGTATAATAATACTATGATTGTTCGTAGCGCCTATTAACATTTTGTGAACGGTACATAATGTTATCGGTAGTCGTTGATAATTCGATCGGTAATTGTCGGCCATTCAATTGGTAATCGTCGTCCATTTTATCGGTAATCGTCGCCTATTTAATAGGTGATCGTTGGTAATATTATCGGTAGTCGTCGGTCATTTATCGTTAGTCATTTCTTCTGTGACCATTGGCTATTTTATCCGTAATAATTGGCTTTTCTAATTGCAATCGGTGGATATTTTGTCTGAAATCGTTGGCATTTGAATTCGTAACCGTTGGTAATTTTATCCGTAAACGCAGACGATTAAAGTCAATCGTCCATTTTTCCGTTTTTATTGGCCATCAGTCGGCAATCGTCGATCATTCCATAGATAATCTTCCGTTATACTATGGACAATCGTGGGATATTCTATCGATAAACATTGTCCATATTTTCTGTGGTTACTCTATCGATATTCGTTGAGATTCTATCGTTAATCGTTGGACGTAGATTATTGATACATGCTCGTTTGAAATGCAGAAATAGCGACTGTTATCAAATTTAATTTCATCATGTGATAATATCTTCAAAAAAAAGAAACAAAATTTAATAAATAAAAAAAAAATAAATAAATAAAATATTTATATATACCTATAATATATTTTTTCAGAAATAATTATTTATTATTTCTTTGATGTAATTGTGTAATTGCTTTTGTTTCTCCCCTTACTAAATTTCCACAATCATTTAAATGCTTATGTCATTAATACAAAAAAAAAAAAATATTAATTTTCTTATTTCCAATTGATCCGTTTCTTACAGCCTGATTGATTGTGTGTGTGTGTATTAGTGCGCGAATCCCTACTTATTCGAAAAAAGTTAACGCGTTGCCAATTATACGTTGCTTTTTCGTCGATATTATTTTAAAGCTTCGCTCGATTTTAAAGATCATTTAAGATTACACATTTGCATTACATTATAAATAAATGATGTCGATGTCGCGTAGGCGCGGCGATTTAAATCCGAAGCTTCATATGGACAGGCAACCAACTGTTGCCCGCATTACAGGTACTAATTATTTGAGTGGGCGGTGGATGGCATATGTACTTAAAGTTAACAACAAATGATTATCGAAAACACGAAGGACAACAGAGTGTGCATTAACAGAAATTGCAAATACATTAGCTTGGCTTGTGTCAGGCACAATAAAGTTCAAAATAGATTTAGAATGGTGGCCGTGTGAAGCTCATTGTTGCAATAGCTGCAAGTAACACAGCTGGCGATGTTCATACCACTACTATTATTAATATGGTTGTGCCAAGTATTGCATACAGGCTTTCTGCACTTAGGTCCACTATATCCTGATGCAGCACGACGGCCACTTTTTACCCCTACCCTTCGATAAATCATTGCTTATGAATCTTAAAACTTCTTTTAAGATCTACCTAGTAAAACTGTTTCAAGTCATCTAGTCAACGGAGTTTCGAACAGATGAAAGACCACATGAGACCACTCTGAGAAAGCCGACGTCAACGTCACTGCTTATTTGTTTGAGCCCGATCTCCATACGGTGATATGAAAAAAAAACTTTACTTTTGATTGTTTGTTTATGTTTTTTCGCTATTTTGACATACAGTGGATACCGCCATTAAGTCCGCTAACAAGAGAGATGTGTTATTGACATTTAATGATATCTGACGCAACAACAATGATGTGTTGTTTTTGCCAAGGTGAAATTGTTGTAATTTTTCTATCACCTTAGAAATGATTTCACCATGTGTAACAAGGATGACCACGTATGAATGTTCATTTTTTTTAATACTCTTGTGTACGCTGGGTACTATTTGGTCCATGCTGTTGTTTAGCTTCAACCTGAACTGTGTTGAGAGATTTTTTAAGCTTGAGGTACATATCGCACACTAACTAAAAAAAAAGGGACACAAGTAAAAAAAAAATTTTTTTTCTGGAAACGATAAATGTTGTTGTTTACCTTAAGATCATCACCAATTTATATATCTGGCAATAACATTCTTGGTTGATTTGGAGACACTGCTAATAGTTGTCACTCGTGTGGCATAATGGCCGATATAAACGCCTTTAGCCAATAAGAGCAGGTGTAAAATGCAACTTCCAGCAATTATTCTGCTTACATACAAAAGGGGAAATATTATTTATCGAACATTGCTGGGACATGTGATCCCAGTAGGGGTGAAAGGGTTATAAGTTTTATTGAATATCTCAGTTCAGCAATGTAAAGTTTTTTGCGTGAAATAAACAAATCGTAGTTGAATATTGAAAGAGGATATTGTAATGAACATTTTTGCGGAAGAAAGTTATATTTTACCCTTGGAATAAGACCAATTGGTTTGAACTTCTTGTCTATACTGAAGGTAACCATCTAAAGCTTTGACAGTATTGGTTTATTTATTTATTTATTTATTAACAATTAACTATAAATTTAAATTTAAAGCTAATGTGGATTGAGCTATGGCTGCTGAGGCCTTAAGCTTAGTATTGGTTTAAAAATCGGTAAAAATATTAAAATCTTAGCTGACAACCAGAGTATCTTTACTTGCTTGAGTATGACAACAAAAGCAACAAATCAAGTACTCACAAAAATCCCTCAATGAAATAGCCGAAAAACTTCTATTACAGGGTTGACAAACTTACCACACTCGTAAAACGAGTGCATTGGGCATGCAGCTCAAATAGCCATAGAAAGGAATTGTTTTTATAAAAAGGCTTTCGCAAAAAGTTTTTCTTTTTATTTTTATTTATCCATATTTATAGTTTATATATATTTTAAAATTTTTTTTATATATTTTTATAGATCCATCATTGCCTGCAGGAAAACGTCGAGAAATCGATAACGTCATGAAGAAGGCACGCGCCAATACTAATGATTATTGGGATAAAAAGTTGATTGAAGCTGAAGAAAAGGATCCGAATCGTTGGCGTCACACTGGCTATAAGAAAATGTATATTCAGGGAGATAGCAGTTCCGGGGAAAGTGATCGCGAAGGTGGTGGTGTCGGTTATCGTTATAATTCTGGAATGGGAGGTGGGCCGCACGGTGGTGGAGGTGGGGGTGGTGGTCCACCACCCATGTCGGGTCGTTATGGTCGTTCGAATTCACCACGTTCGCGTAGTCGTTCGCGTTTGCGTAAATCACCACCTTTATCACCGCCGATGCGTCGTCGGTCGCCACCACTCGGTATGGATGGTGTTGGCGGTCGTCGTATGTCACCACCATCGCATGAAGGTTCGATGCGTGGACGTCCTCGTTCACCGCCACCACGTGGAATTGGTGGTGGAATTCCGCCGCGTGCACCAGCCGAAATGGTACGTGGTGGTCGCCCTCCAATGGGCGGTGGCGGTGGTCGACCGCGTTCACCACCCGAACCATCAATGCGTCGGAAGTCTTCGCGTTCGCCTATGGGGGGCGGTAGACGCCGTTCTCCGCCACCCAACGCGCTTAATTCGGTACGTAGGCGATCACCACCGCCGGGTAATTCTTCGTTGCCACCTAATAAACGTGGTCAAATATTGCCACGCTCAAAGCGTCCACCATCGCCGCCACCAAGGGTAAGTTTATTAAGCTTAAAAAAATAAATCAATGTTATTGTTTTTTTTTTTTTCAATTTTAAAATTTTTTCTCGTTTCATCCAAATACAGAATTCGTGTCGTTCACGATCGAATAGCTCAGTGAGTTCGTGCTCTGATGATTCGTGTTCGGTTTGTACACCCAAACATCATCATAGATCACGGTTTGTATTTGAAGTTTACATTGCAAAAGCAATAATTTAATATTAAACTTCTTTTTTTTTACTATTTACAGCTCTAATTCTTTGCCGCGTTCGCGTATTCCTGGCGGTCCGCGATCGCCGCCTCCTAAGGCATCACGTGCGATGCAATATCGCGGTGGACAACCAATTCCTATTGGCAGCGGTGGCCGTGCAATGTCGCGCATGCATGGACGTCCAATCACACCACCGCCACCCCCTGGTCGTGCTGCATTGGAGAAATATCGTGAGGAAAAATTGCGTCGCGTTAGTCGTGAACGAAGTATGGATGGGGTATTGTCCGAGGGGCATGTGAAGGTATCACGTTCCGCTCGTCATTCACCGCCTGAAGATCCGCGTCTTAAGAATCGCCCACCAGAGCCACCAGAACCAGCATCTTCGTCATCTGCTGTTGTCCCAGCAAAAAAGAAAAAAAAAGAGAAGGAGGTAAAATTATGGATGAATATTCAAATGTTTTTTATATACACATAAGCTGCTCTAGTCAATAAGGAGTGAGGTGATAGGGATCATCTTCCCCTAAATCAAAAGTTTTCATATAGACGATAAATTTTTGTTTTGCATTTATTATTAATCTTAAATGTTATAATGAAAAAATTGGAACAAGACCGAAAAATCTAGAATTTTTTATAGCTCGCAAAGGTCTGCAAACAATTGATTTATTTTGTTTAATCTCGACCCCCCTATCACTCTTAGTCATATTGACTAGAGAGCCTGAATTAGCCTTTATAAATATATTAAATTTTGTATAAATTTATATTTATTTCATTCATTGTTTGTTTGACTTGCAGTTACGCACACGTATCAAAATCGAAGGTGAAAAACGTAAAAAACACAATTCATCATCTGATTCAGATGACTCTGGTGGTTCGGATAGTGACAGTTCGTTGCCACCATTCACAGCGACAATGCCAACATTCACAGCGACAACTCGTCTTACACTCTCGGAGCGTTTTGGAAAAATGGCTCAGTGGAGCATCGATCGGAGTAATATAGAAAATATGCGCATTACCAAAGATTCAGCAGGGGGTGCGCTGAAGGTGATGATTGAAGAGGGGTTGGAATCTCCACCGCGTCGTTATTCGTATTCGCCGGCACCGGTTGGCCACTTTCCGGAAGAATTGGCAACTACAGCACCGTCGGGCATGCTATCGTGGGATGATGTGCGCGTTCGCTATGAATACTATAAAAGTCGTGGATATTTGCGCGATTTAGATTTGAAGGTGAGAAAATAAAAAAAAATTTAAAAACATTGAAAATTAAATTTATTTCCTACATATTCCTGACATCTTTTTCTTTACATATTTTTACAGGACTACATTAAATGGGAAGAATGGTGGTATAAATATCAGGAATGGTTAAAACAAGAACGTTACTATGAGTGGGAACGTCAGCAAATGGCACGGCGTAGGCGGAAGAAGTTGCCTATAACACAACGTCTCAATTAAATAACAAAAACAATGAAATGTTTTCTTCCTTTTTTCTGTTTTTTTTTTTTTTTTTGTTTTTCTTTCAATACAAAATAATACAATTAATTGATAAAAATTAGAAATTATTATGCATACATACCTACAAATACATACACACTAACGAAAACATGAGATCCCATGAAAAATTGCTATTGCCTTCAACTGGATATATTGGTGAGCAGTGTGTCATCAGCAATTTCTATTTTATTTCTTATTTTCACTTTTAAAAAGAATTCCGCACTTATATACTCTCTTCGTGTATGTTTGACGTATCTATCTGATTTAAAATTAATATTTAATGATTTTATATTTTAATAATATCATCAATTCTCATTTAAGTATAGTAGTTATGCATATGTATGTTTAAGCGATTTAATAAACAAACAAACAAATACATAAAATATAGTAACAATTAATAAGTGTTTATTTATTTACAGTGCAGCCAAGTATAAACTATCAGTCAGAAGTAGAAGAATCAGAAGATTTCATATGGATTATTTTGTTCTCCATTAAAGAGATTAAGGGACATAAATCCATTACGCTTTTTTTCCACCATTATGTTAACTCTTATGAAGGCACATTGGTCTGGTCTGACCAATTTGATGTTTGAATGAGAAGAAATGAAAGAAAAAACTCAATCAAAATCAATATATTTTATGATATCCTCAACTGGTTTGTGTTGAGTAAGTTTCAGTCGATTATTTTGAAATCGCAGGTGTGAGCAGTGCATGGGCGTGGCATGTACCACATGCATACTTTCCTATATTTTGGAGAGGATATGCTAATCACACGCCACACAATTCTACCACTGTTACCGTCGTAAATAATTCTGTTATTATTAGTTTTATTAAGGACTATGGCATTACTGTACTGAAAAAGGAATTTTTTACAGACAGCTGGCTAAACAGTACAAAGTCAGTGCAAATGGTGTCAAAAATATTATAATCTAGTTTGGAGATAGCTGAAAATTGGAAGAAAAAAATATCCAAAAAAACCGAAATATCAGTGCAAGACTTGGCAAAAAAAAAAAAAAAAAAAAAAATAGAACCAGTGCCTCTATGATTATAAGAACAGACATAATTTAAAAACTTACAAGATAAAAAAGTACCAAAAAAAAAAAAATGAGAGGACAAGTGAAAATTGGGAAAACATGGACTCGAAAACTGTACGACTGTTTGCTTCAAGATCTAGTTGAGTGCGTTCTAATGGATGATGGAAACTATGTTAAAATGGACTAGGCTATTTGCTCCTACGGTTTTAAGACCCCCCGTTTTCCGCAGAAATTTACAAGAGCAAAGCGATTTTTTATCGTCACAAATTCAAACAGCACATAGTATTATCGAATTTTTTAATATTTTTTTTAAGTTTCTTCGTGTTCTTTTAACTTTTTTTTATCTGCATTAAAATATACTTCTTTGTTTTTTTTTTATTTTTTGTTTTTATTTATCAATTTATTTAAGTATAAATTTAAACTAAATTTAAATTAACCCTTAAACGCCTAGTGCGTCCGATTTCAACTAAGAACATACCTAGAGGTAGTGTTTGTGATTCCGAACAACGTTTGTTCTACGTGTTTTCAAATAAATTAGTTTAAGGTGCCGTAATTTCAATTTACATGGTTGACCTCTGTAGTAACCTTTGGGGATTATCGGGAGAATAAATTGAAATGCATTCGCAATAATTTTTAAAAACAATTATTTGGTGTTATCCTATACCATTTGGAACAAATTTTTTAACACGGCAATATATTTATTATGCGAAAATTCAAAAATAAAAAAACTTTTTCTTCAGTTAGTGGCTCAAAAATTTTGCAAAACATGCTTCTCGAGTTAAAAATAACTGTAATTGTACAACAGTACAATACAATTTTTACTGTTAAATTTGAGCAAACACATTAAAAAATTTAAAAATGTACAAGAAGCCTCAGGCGCTGATAATATTTATGCATCGGTTCCGTAATTTAAAGTTTAAACTTTGTACAAAACTGATAACATTGTGCCACAAAATTGAGTTTTTAAAAGTAAATGAAGAAAAGTATGAAATTTGATTTTTGTGAGGTCCTTAAGGGTGTTTTGAACTCTAGAACCAACCATACTTTTTGATGAGTATTTTTTTTTCCAAATACGCTATAATACTTTTGTCATTCAGCTAGCCATATTGTTCTAAGCTGTACTTAAAAAACTCCCAAAATTTGGTGTATGGTGCTTTGATGGAGGTTTCTTGTGTTCACAAAAAATTTGCTTCTTTTTCTATTAAAGAACTTTTCCATAGACACCAAAAACGATAAAACATAAATTAAGAATGTCCTGGTAAAGTCTTAATAATGCCATGTACCGTTATTTTGAAAACATGTCGCGATGGTCTACGAGCTTCGAGCTCAGCGACCCCAAATTACTCTAGACTAGATGTTCACTTAATAACAGAAAAAAAGCAAAATTGAAAAATAAAATTAGAGATTTTCCAGCTTACGAACGGTGATAGCTAGAGCTGAAATATTTTTGGAATCATCGTAGACCGAGGTTCATTTTATGAGGTATACATAACGCTCGTATCTTTTTTCCAGCCAAAAACTGTATATTTCTACCAAAAATGTTTAAAAAACTGTAAATCGATTTGAAAAAAACTGTACATTTCGCGGTATCAATTTTTTTCAATGAAAATTAACCAGGAAAGCAATTTATCCATCATTTAAATCGTCTTCGTTCTCCATTTTCATATATCCTTTTGTAGTTGTATTGAATTTGTGCTTTGAAGAAATTTGACGGAGCGATTCCGGCTTTGCTATGAGGTATTTATAGAAATCAACGAATGCTTATTTCAAGTTACATTTGACGATGAGAATCGCCTTCAATGTTTCCACTTCTTTCAAAGGTATACTTGCAACGAGTTGCCCTTGTTCTCTGACACGTTATGCATTGTGATTGATAAATTTGAATTTCGTAGTGTCCAAAAATTTTATATTTTTGTCTTAGTATAAACGCGGTATTTTGGTAAAAAAGACGGTATGCGGTTTTGGAGTTGAAAAAGCGGTATACTACTGCGAAAAACTGTATAGATACGAGCGTTAGGTATACAGCAAGACATATGTTTTTGTGCATGGGACTCAAGTAGTGTTGCCAAACGTCTCGTTTTTATTGGGACATCCTTAATTTTTCATTAATTTATAAATGTTCCGCCGAGACAGCATTTCCTCCCCCGGGTTTGTATATATTTTCTAACTCAGTACTTACTTTTTAATGGCAGCTCTGATTACATATAATAATAGAAAAATCCAAAACAGAAAGAGGACACGAAGTAAAACAGATATTTATTGTATTTTGTTGTGGGGAAAAATCTTTTTTCATTATCCAGATGAAAGCTGAAAAATCCCAATATTTTATCTTAATGTCCAGATGAAGTCCAATTTGCATCTGGCAACCCTACTCCATATCGACTTGATTTTCTGCTGTTCAACATGCATCATTCATCGCTTCAAAAGAAGCGCTCAGTCAACAGTGGTGGAACAATTCTGTATTTTGGTTGGCTTTATATCAATAATTTTGTTTCGTTTATGCGCATGTTCTTATGAAGGTTGCGGTTTGGGATTCGTGAAATATGAGCTTTAAGCTTTTTTTTTTATTTTATTCAGAAGATAAAAGATGTCGCAGGAAAAAGCTACCTACAATATTGCTTTCCAATTTGCACTTTGATGACAGCTACATTATCGAAGATTACACTATAAAGCACGAAAAAAATTTCTGAGGAAAATTACTACAAACATTTTTTTTCGAGTCAGAACGAACTTTTGATATTGACGATTTTATGATTTTTTTAAAAAATGACTTTTTATAAAATTTTCAATTTATGTTTTTTTATAAAATTTTCAACAACAACAAAACTGAGCGTCTTTGGAGCTTAACGAAGTTAGGGAGAGTGCCCATTTTCAGTACGTAGCTAGTACAATGAACTTTTGAGCCCAAGGGATCTTTGCTTTCTACGGACATTAATTAAACCATATTTAGCTGATGTTGGTATGGGTTCTTGGACCCTCAGGAGTATCAGGTTAATGAATTTACTGACCTTCTGATAAGCAAGGGTTCATAAATTGGTTTGTTAGACCCGAAACCTGAATGAATTTGACCCACAATCGTAAATGGGAAAATTGTGTAACGATATATATGTAGGGATATGTATGCACTAGCGCATGCTAGAAGGGGAGAAGGGGGAAGGGGTCTAACTCCAAAAACTTTTAAGACGCTATTCCTGGTATATAATTGTGTAAATATATATATAGAGATATGTATGCACTAGTGCATGCTAGAAGGGGAGGGGGACAGGAAGGAAGGTCTAACTCCAAAAACTTTTAAGACGCTATTCCTGGTAAGTATTTCACTGGCAGATGGAAAGAGTTTATTATTAGATTAATATCAGTTCCAAGTAAAAAATGCGAGTTCAATAAGATTCGTGACATAAGATAGCTTGAAAATAAAAGCGCATTTTCACTACGGCTCGGTCTGCTTGTTGTTTTTGCTATTCAGAATGGCGGGCTGTTTGTCAATTTGTGTTAATACCGAGGTGAAAAAATATATTCATATTGTATAATTTGTATGTATAGTTGATACACATCAACTTCAGCTCTTCCGTTTCCGTGTATAGGAACGCGCACCAACAATATGTCTTATTTTATGCTGTTATCCTTATTTTTTTTTTTTTTTTTATGTTTGTATATGATTTTAAAATATTTCACATATTTCACGTTTTTAGCACGTAACTTAAGCTCATGTGCTAGTGTGTGTTTGTGTGTAGATATGTATGTGTGAGTTTTAGTCTCCTCAACATTTTCATCATACATTGCTACGTACATAGTAACTAGTGCGTCAAATTGAAAAGAAAGAAAAAATAATTACAATTTTTGTTTGTTTTTTTTTTTTTGAGAAATTTTCAATTTATATGCCGTCATATAAATGTGAATTTGTGATTTTAAGATGTGCATACGTTCTGATGTTTATGTACCCAACACTAAAATTGAAATGTGCTTACAGTTTGTTGAACATCTGAATTGCAAGGAGAGCAGTTTGGAAGCAGTTTAAGTGCACCATATACTTACGAGTGAAATTTATGTCTTATCATTTCATTGTAGGGCAGCAAAACGGAGAAACGTTCATCAATACATATATCTTTCTTTTTCTTTTTCTTTTTCTTTTTCTTTTTCTTTTTCTTTTTCTTTTTCTTTTTCTTTTTCTTTTTCTTTTTCTTTTTTTTTTTTTTTCCTTTTTCGTATTCTTTTTCTTCTCTTCTGCTTTAATTCTCCCAAAACTGTATCCTGCTGCGCATCTAAACATATGGGCCGAAATTTGTAAATCGAAACCAATGAAAAAAATTTTTTTTTTCAAATTCCACGCAATTGTTCTTAATTTTAGTTAATATGTATCTTATGGTATCGAGCAATATGAATATCAGCACAAAAATGTACTCTAAACTTTAACAATTGAGCCTATAAAGTTGTTTCCTCTTGTAAAGTGGAAATGGAGTAAAATCACAGAGCACAACTAAAAGGTAACTTACAGGGTGACAATTGTAAAGTGACGCAAGTTTAATACTCTGCAGCAAGCTTTGCCATTTACCGTTACTTTAATTTAAAAAGCAAATTCATTCATCATTGGCTTTGCTTTTAATTTCATTTGAATTTTTGTTATTACATTTTGAAATTTCCATAAAAATGGACAAGAAAAATATTCGTCGTGAAATTATGAAATTTCATTTGGCAAATTATAGTAGCCGTCAAATTGCAAAGGCTTTAAATTTGTCAAGTCGTACGGTAGACCGAGCTATTATTCGATATAATGAAACTGGGGGTTTTGGAGATAGAGACCGGGGAAAATTTTCAACAGTTGCCACTACTGGTTTAACAGAAAAAATTCGTAAACGAATCAAGCGAAATCCAAGGCGCTCAATGAGAAAAATCGCTAAGGAAGTGGGAGTAAACCGTGAAACAGTGCGTATCATTGCAAAATCAAAGCTTAATCTTAAGCCATACAAGCTCCGAAAAGCTCAAGATCTGACACAAAAAAAGAAAGATTTGCGACTGCAAAGATGCAAGGCGTTGCTACGCTCCTCCGTGTTAAAAAATTTTGAAAATATCTTGTTTACAGATGAAAAAATTTTCACGGTTGAACAACATTTCAATGCGCAAAATGACCGAATGTGGCTAACATCATCATCGCAATAAAATAGGACTGTTGGCCGAGTTCAAAAGCCAGCTTCCGTTATGGTATGGGCTGGAGTTTCCGCTAATGCCAGAACCCCTCTAATATTCGTTGAAGAGGGTGTTAAAATTGACCAGGTTGTTTATCGGAGCATTTTAAATGAACATGTTCTTCCCTGGGCCCAAGATACATTTGGAAATGAAAACTGGACTTTCCAGCAAGATTCTGCACCTTCCCACATGGCAAACTTAACGCAAACATGGATAAAAGAAAATTTTTCTGGATTCATAACATCTCAAGAATGGCCACCATACTCCCCAGACTTGAATCCAATGGACTACTCTATTTAAAGTATTTTAGAGAGTAAGGCTTGTGCATCTCAACACCACAGTCTGGAGTCGCCGACAAATTCATTAGAGAAAGCCTGGACTGAAATTGATCAGGAAGTCCTGCGGCGAACAGTCCTACGATTTCCGGATCGATTGAAGGCATGTGTGCAGGCTAAAGGAGGTTATATTGAATGAGGTGGGGTTCAAATGAATGCTTATATATTCAGCAATGTATATTTTTTGGATCGAAAAAAAAATCGACAATTTTCTTCCTTCATATCTGTGTAGAAAGCCGTGAAAAATGTGTAACGTAACAGTCTTTTTTTGTTTAAATAAAATGATTGCTACTAGTTTATCATCGACGGCGCACATAAAAGAAACCATCATTCTTTTCATGTGAAAGTTTCTTACCGGAATGCAAAAATCGCTGAAGGTTTTGAAAATTTGAAACGACGGACCATCATAGCAATTCAAAAATTAATTCTTCTCAGCAATGATTTCTGGTTTCGAAGATGAATTTGGAATAAAAATGTATTAGAACTAATTAGCAAAGTCCCATAGAAAAGGATGTGCTGTTGATATTGGTGCAACTACAAAAATAGTCGTGCGAAAGCAGGTTCTAGCTCGGAACTGCCTTGAAAATTATACGTCAGATTTCATTGCTGCATTTCATTCGGTACGAATCAAAAATCGCCATCGAAAAAGTTGTTGAGGGTAACTTCACTGCTATAAATAGTATGTTAAATGCAGCTGAAATTTTTGCTGTTGCAAAAAACATTGACCCACCAGATCAAAGTCATTGAAGGAAAAATAGTGGCTTTCATTACTTCCAAACAAGGATAAAATTAATTATCTCTATAATTTTTGAATTATGTAAATTTAAATCTGATATTTAAATTGTGCATAAATGTGCAATGTTATAAAATATAAAAGAAGTAATATTTACCATAAAGTAAATTTAAACTTATCTAATAGGCAAAGAACCAATAAATATACGTTTTGACTCACTTAATATGCTTTATTGCATTAATTTCGCTTCAACTGTAAACAAAAATCGATAAGTAACGTAACAGTCTTCTTTGTGTAACGAAACAGTCCGCACATGTATGCTTTTAAAAAGTTCAAAAACATTATTTTTCAATAAATTTATGATTTCAGGCGTTTCTTTGCTCTTTTAGCTCTCATTCAGATATACAAGGGATCCACTAATTTCGCTGACTTTTGCTTACATATAAGGCAACCTCCGAAATCACTTCCAAAAAATGTAACGTAACAGTCCGCCTTAAAAGGTGTATAAGTCAAAAACAACAGGGAATGGACTTTAAGTTCATAAAAGTGTAATTTGAGTCTTGAGGCCTATTTTCATATGCAATCATAAAAGAGTGTGATTTCATACGGCATTGATGACATGTATGCCAAAAAGTACGTTCGATTGTAACGTATCAGTCTAAATTTCGGCCCATATGGGAACCTTATTCCGGACTCACTATATCAAAAATAAATGAATAGGATGCGGTTCAATATACAAAAAGATGTGCTCAACGCTTTCGCAGATGCGCAACAGTATCACTACCGCGTCGATTCGTTTTCTGCTGTTGGGTATATGCTTCTGCGAATGTATATGCATTTATTATACATGTATTATTAACCTAACAAAAATTTGTCAATTTTCGTTTTATTTGTATTTTTCTTGTTGTTGTATTCAGTTGTTGCCAATGCTAATGTCATTTGCGGTGTGTGGTGTTGCTAGTAAAATGCATATTTTAGATACTTTTCTTAGGTTTCTAAAGTATGGTTTGCTTAAAGTTTTCGCCCTAGTTCGTTCTAAGGCCGGGCATTCGTAAAGAACATTATAAAGAAATTATTCCTCATCTGTAAATCGAATCAAAGGTAGCTGGAACTCTAGCCTAGCACTCATTCATTCAACTCAGGCTACTGAAGTGGAAAAATTAAATATGGATTATTCTTCCTCCGGATATTTACAACTACCACAGTAGGTGTTGTGCTGGGTACCTTGAAACTAATATCTAAAATATTTAAAATGACCTTTAAGTACATAGTGACGATTCTGCAAATGGAACCACACCGGTTTCCAAAAATTTGTTTCTTAAGGCTGCTACACTTACAGCGCCATGCAAACGCGGAAGCCGAATATAACTTCGGTGTCTTTTTAAATAAAATACGCTTATCCCACATGTGGAATAACTTAGGCCTCAGAGGCCTAGATAAATATGGGCGAGTTGGCTCTGGAACGCTTCAATCGGTTTTTAAAATTCCAGTATGTGCTAAGCTGCGCTAGCTCCTCCTCTCTAAACTTCAAAATTTTGCGGTCATTAGATGATCAATTAGTCCCATATGTTTGTTATAGAAACCAATTTTATATGAGTAAGATATTTGCACAATTTCGCTTATCTACAAAGTACGTCCTTAGATTTTGTATAAATGGGCTTGACTATAGCCCAAATAGCTTGACCAAAATACCTTATGTTTGCAGTGCAATCTAAATAAAATGGAAAGCCTACAACATTTTCTTTTTGAATGCCCAAGCTACTCCAGTTTTAGAAAATACTACCTAGGTTCAATTTTAAAATCATTTAATAGCAATCCAGTCTCTATGTTTCAATGTGTCAAGGATCAATATGTAGTCAAGATGTTATACTTTTATGTTGTTAACTGTTTAAGGTTGAGAGCCAATATGTTAAATGATTAACTTGGTGAATGTAAATAACTATGATAAGTTTAGCAAACCCTGCTACAAACTAAAAAAAGTTTAAAAGCAGGAATGAATAAATGATAATAATAATAATCATATGATTCGCTTTCCGCCCGGTCCGTTTTGTTGGCTATTTATGTCCCATGCGACATGAACAGGTTACCATGACCGAAGGTTGTTTTTTTTTTACAGAGCAGGTGCATAAAGATAATGAGAACCACCGTGGGGCATGACCAAATGACTCCAGTACTTCCTACGCACGCTAATATATAATTTTCTTTGTGTACGTTTGGTTTCAGTAACAATATCCATAGTTCTTGATGAGTGCTTTCCACCACACAAGGCCGTATTTAGGGGGGAGGTTTTGGGGGTTCTGACCCCCCCTCCCCGAAATGTGAAAACATTTTCCTAATTTTTGATATTGATTGCCAGTGGATGGAAAAAAAGTCAAAATAAAATCTATTGAACGATTTTTAAATATTTTTTAATCGGTTTCTTTCTAAAAAGTCAAGTAAAAGAAAAAATTTTAAAAAGAAATTTGAATTCAAATCGTATGAAGTTTTTCAGGGGTTTCAACCCCATTTTTCTAAAACGTGACGTAATGGGAAGTTTTTGACCTCAGATTCGTGTTCAGCATGAAAAAATCATTAGCAAACATTAGGAACAATTCAACAAACCCATGCAGGACAGTGTTATTGAATAAGCTTCAAAATTCTTAATCTTAAAATATAATTAATCCTTTCCCACTGATAATCATTCGAAAAAAATTAGTCTCTGACTATTTTTGGCATCTTTGATCATTTTTTTGAGGTTGGGTTCATTATAAATAATGGCAAGTCAATGAGTTATCGAAATTATGTCTTTCACGATAAAAAATGTATTGGAATCCACATTGAATAATATTTATTTGAAAAAATTTAAATTGATTATTCTGTGAATTTTTTTGTCATTTTCGGCCATTTCTTTTAGGTTAAGATTAAGAAAATTCAAACATCAGTTTCATACAAATTTTATATAAATATTTTCGTCGAATGAAAACCGCCCCCCCTCAAGATTGGTCATACAACTGTAAGTTCACACGAATGGTTGGGAAATGTCATTTTCCACCAAACAATTTGTTTGCTGGTGTAGAATATGATTCCCATTTTCTTCACCCAATGCTACGTGTTCAGTTTCAGTTCAGCTGAGAATCTAAGATAGTACCTGACGCAGGCTGACGTTTGCTAATTGAGTTGCGGAAAGGCAATACTTGGTATTTTAGTTCTGTCGAGGAAAATCATAAGTTATATTTTACTTGGATTCAAGGTAAGTCTATATTCTATGGCCCAGATACTAAGTTCTTCCAGTGGTCATGCTTGGTTGCAGCTCTTATCAGTATAACCATGCATACATATGCCATAACTTTAAAACTTTCCCTGTTTAGCCTTCTCGGATGCCTCATTGCGTGTCTTCTTTAATTTTAAGATGGAAAAAGTATATGTATGTTTCAGAAAAATAATCCGTAAATAATTTTATTATTACACTCAAACCATTTTAGATGCAAAACTAACCAAGTTATCTTAGATCAAAATATATCACATGTAAGTCACTTTAGAAATGCTTGATTTTGAATAAAAGTTAATATATTCAATCAAAATAACAAGTTTTTTGAAGCGAACTACATATAAGCCATTGGGCATATCTGGGTTAATTTGATAATTCCTGGTGTGATGATTCGGAGGAGTATTTTCAATATCCTTAGCGATATTGACTCTGGAGCGACTATCTTCACAAAGGGCGTACAGATTTGTGGCTATACTGAGGAGCTTGCTATCATCGCAAGAAACCCATACGCTTTTGCCGACACCGCGTTAGGTTAGGTTAGGTTGAAGTGGCAGCCTTCTGCTTGAAAGCACACTTAAGCACATAATTAGGCTCATTGTGATACCACAGTACGGCGCGACTCCCTCATTTACGGAGTGGAGAACCATGAGGATTCCATAATGAATCTGGCTATGTCCTTAATATTTACGGATGATAGCTCGGACAGACTAGTGAAGAAAGGTGAGCCCAGGAGTTTTAGTTTCCTCCTGGCCAGGTATGGGCATTCGCACATGAAATGGAGGACTGTTTCTTCCTCCTCCTCAGAGCCGCAGTCCCGACAGAAGTCATTGAATGGCAGTCCTAGTCGTGAGCACCGAAGTCGTAATGCTGATGGAGTTTCTGCTAAGGTTGAGTAGCTGTCTAGTTCGTCTATTGTCCATAGTGGTCCATGTTAGCCTGGTAATGCCACAGGTATGCTCCGCTACCCAGGATCTTTTTGCTTCCTCAAGGTAGTTTTGCTTAATGGCCAATTTAATAGACGTAAGAGGGACACCAATTGTGCAGGAAGGTGATATATCTGTAAGCTGCGAGCCCTGTTTTTCTAACTCGTCGACATTGCAGTTACCTGAAATATCCATATGTCCAGGCACCCAATATAGGTGGACCTGCGAGTGACTCGACAAAATATTGAGAGAAGATCGGCAGTCGAGAACAAGCTTTGATGTAGTGAAAACACCGGCAAGGGACTTGATTGCTGCTTGGTTGTCCGTGTAGATGCAGATATTCTTATCGAATGAATCGTTGTGAATAGGCCACTTGGACGCTTGATATATAGCCATTACTTCCGCCTGAAAGACGCTGCAATGGTCAGGAAGTCGGAAAGAGAGTCTGAGATCTAACTTACTAGAGAAGATGCCACAGCCGACTGTTTCCTCGATTCGAATCCATCTGTATAGATGTCAATTGAATTGTCAGTGACCTCCTCGTCAGTAACCCATTCCTCTCTACTGGGGATATGGGTGAAGAACGTGTGGTTTAAATTAGGGGTAGAGCAAATGTAGTCCACGTTAGTTGGTACGGACATATCGTGGATTAAGATCTTGGCATGACCCAGGTTTGACCGGGTCCAGCGAGTTAGGGCACTGAGTCTGACACCGCGTTACATCTCAAACAAAGCGAAGCTGGTTGGACTAGAAGTTAACATTGAAAAGACAAAATATCTGTTCACGTCGCAGAACACCGCACGCGACGGTAGCTTTGAGGTCGGGCCTCACACGACAAATATCTAAGTGAAAGAAATCAGAGTGCCGCAGCGATCTAATAGGTACATTGAAGCTAATTAATTGCAAAAGATCTGAACAGTTAACCCTACCCATTACAATATCCGAAATATATAGAACAGATAAGACTGATCTCCTACTCTCCAAAGATTTTAAACTTATGAGATCACAGCGAGCTTTGTATGAAGGAACCGGATCGGAAAATTTTAGTTTCCGTAACGCAAATCTTACGAATGATTTTTGGATTCGTTCAATTCGTAGAGTATGGGAGGAATAGAATGGATTCCAAATAAAGGAAGCATATTCCAACTTCGAGCGAACTAAAAAAGTGTACAACGATTTTAATCAAATTTTGAATAAAAAATTACTCCAAGGTCTTTAATTACCTTAACTCGATTTAATGGCGAATTGGCAAGGATGTAAGATTACATGGATACCAAGATTAACAACTGTACTAACAAATTCTAAAGCAGTCCCACTGACATATAACGGTGGAAATATGACTCTACGCTGTGGACTTCTACAGATTGGCAATACAAAAGGATTTGGTCGGGTTCAGGGATAAACCATTATTACTACTCCATTTACTGAGAGCAACTAAGTCAGCATTCATCTTAGAGCACAGGTCATTAACAAGCTCTAGGGGGCTGGACATATAAAGCTGAATAACATCAGCATAAGCATGCACAGCGGAATGTAGGCCCACGGAAAAAATATAATTTATAAAAATACTGAATAGCAGTGGGCCAAGAATTGATCCATGTGGAACACCTGACTTCATGGAGATGTATTGGGAAGAGACATTGCCGACTTTAACTCTTTGTACCCTATATTGTAAATAACTATTCATAAATGCAACTGCATTGGTGTCGAAACCATAAAGTGATTTTAGTTTTGCGCATAGCAGTGAGTGACTAACATTGTCAAATGCTTTGGAAAAATCCAGTAAGCACAGTAGGGTAGTATGATCATTGTCATACGATATCCTAATATCGTCCATAATTTTCATCATGGCTGTAGAACAACTATGTCCGGCTCGGAAACCAGATTGAAGTGGTGACAAAAAATTGTTTACGTGGATATATGCGGAAATTTGCTCAGCCATGAGATTTTCGCAAACTTTTGACAAAGATGGGAGGATGCTGATAGGTCGAAAATCATTTGGTGCAGAGGCTGAAGAGATTTTAGGTTTTGGAATAATATTTGCTATCTTCCAAGCTTTAGGAAAGCATGAGGAGGCAAAGCAATTATTCTTGAAATTTTACATAACCTCAAAAATGATATAAAAACTCAGACGAATTTGCTATTTATAGTCAAAAATATAACGCTCATTTGTGACTATTCAGTCATAATTCAAAATTTTGAACTTTCCAGGAGAAGGAGTATAATTTTTCCGTATTTTAGATATTTATCGGGAAGGGGGAGTTTCTCCTATTTTTTCATGTTACAGTTCATTTGACTTTTCTCACAAATACATATGCACATATATGTGTGTGCGTGTGTGAGTATATATATATCAGACAATATTAATTTAACAACTTTTATACACAAACAACAACCAAAAAAAAAAAGCTAAGTGTATAAAAAAATTTTATGTGGTAGAGAAAAAGAGAATGCAAAGTGAGAGAATACATAGTTAACAAAGCGAAAACCAAAACAAAACAATACAAAAAAAAAAAGAAGAAAGCAAGGAAATATATGAGAACATGTGCTCAAATACCAATCAAAGTTGATTGATTACGTGAGCGAGAAAAGTTTGCCAATCAATGACTGCCAAAATGAATGCAAAAAAAAAAAAAATACAAAATCCGAAAAAAAATAACCCAAACTGAAAACAGAATTAAGGCAGTGAAAGAGAAAGAGAGAGATTGTATGGAAGAGAGTGATAATATAACAATACAAATGAATTGTTGTATATTTAATGTAAAGAAATGTAGAGAATGACGATCTACTGTTGAGTAGTAGGAACAGGCACACACACACATTCATTACAAGACCAAAAAAATCATTCACATACACGGTTGCCACTTACTCATTTTATTTTGTACCAAAATTTACAAAAAAATTTACCAAATGGGGGGGAAATGTACCAATGTAATAAATAACATTAAATGTAGTTTATTAAGGATGTAGTCTGGTGTTCGAGTCTCAAAAAATCGATTATTTTTTTAAATGTATTTCGAAAGTACAATACATTGAAAGTATACTGTAAAAATTTCAGACCATAACTCAAAATATTAATGAAGTTATAGTTCATAGCAGAGAGCTTTATCTGTTGTTTAAACTTAAAAAGCGTTTTTCTCGAAACAACTTTTTTTTGATGGGCTTAGGGGTCTGAGAGAATTCTATCGGACAGATTGGGCTGAATTTTTAATGGGTTTTCCAAAAAAATTTGGAAGTCCACCATTTTGTTATTTTTTAATCCAAATGTTTAAATCTACTACCTGGTAGAATGACAATTCTACAGAACAATAATCAATTTAAATTTGTTGTTTAAGAAGACTTCAAGTACTGTAATTACCAGGCCCAGCCCCACACCTTTTTTTAGGTGCCCACTTTGGACATAAGAAATACTATAAAAATGTCGTAAAATAAAGTCCAAAAAAATTTTTTTTTTGTACAGTTCAAGATGTTAATAATAACATAAAAAATTCCTGAAATAACCTTGAAAATTAGGCCGGAACACCAGACTACATCCGTAATAAAAAGTAACACTCTAATTGAAATATATTTTGTATTTTAAAAATAGTTTTTGGCCGACTAGATATAATGGAACTCTTAACGTCCGACACAGAATTCTTTTGAAAGCATTATATATTATATATATTTAAATTTTACCTTTTTCAACAAAAATGCGCAAAATTACGCAACGCACTCATACGCAATACCTGACTGAAATAGAGCGCAGCGTACTGTCAGTTTCTAGGTGTCAAACATATTAAAATTAGAAGTTACTCATTTATATTATTTGCTGTGTTCTATGAAAAAAACTCTCCCCTCTCAATTTCTCAATGTCAAAATAGAAAATAGAAATAGGTTTGGGTAAGTGCGCTGCGTATTTCAGTCAGCTTCATACAAAATGTATAAGCATGAGCCATTTTGACAGAAATTTTACGCATTACGCACTTATTTAGGTTGGGCTGTAAGTTTACAACTCTTAATTATTATAAAAGCTAACTTTGCCTACAGAATGTATCAAATATTAAAAACATGTACCAATGTACCAAACGCAGAAAAAAATGTAACAGTTTTGGTAGAATTGTACTAAAGTGGCAACCGTGTTCACATATTATATGTAGAGAATGAACATATAAAAAAAAGGAATCTCTAACAAAAAGGCGTAAAAGTTGAGGGTGCAAAAAAAAAATATATATATAACTAGAAAAATCTTTCCATATGCCTGGCGTAAAGTTTCACGCGCAATCAGTAATCGCAACACTTTTTAATTTTGCGCTTTTTGGTGTTGTTTTTCTTCTTCTATTTTTGTTGTTGTTGTTTTGGTTTTTATGCTGTATGGAGTTTTTTATTTTTTTGTATTGCAGTTAACTTTTGTTTTGTTGAATACTACATGAGTAGTTAGAAGTTACGAAATCAGTGATGTTTGGCTGATTGCTGCTTTGATAATAATGTTTTGTGCACTATATAGAGTTTTTTTTTCTACATACGTATGTATGTATATTACCTTCCAGCAATATTTTCTATATACCTACATATTTGTATGTAGGTATGTAAATAAAAGAGAATTTAGTTTTCTGACTAATTGAAAGGAATTTTGTTGCAATCAAAAACAAAGTGGGCGTATGAGTAATTAATTGATGTTGGAAAAAGTTAACTTTGATGCTAACATCTGTGCAAATCGAAAAAAATTAATAGTGTGTGTGTGTGTGCATGAGTGTGTAAGAGAGAGTTTAAAAATTCGTATTTAATTCAATTTCTAATTTATCAAATTTAATATTCAAAGAATTCTGGATTTTCAATAATATCAAATACATAACTAGTAACCAAGGACCACGGGGAGTATGAGTGATATTTGATTTAATAAAATGTTTACATACCTATATTTTTTCCATTAATTCGATACTGTGGCAGGTTGCCCGGCTTCAGTTCTTGAATGAGCTGTATTTAATACATTTTTCGGACCAAGATCCTTGCGTAAAATTTTCCACATAGGCGAGTAATGTAATCCCAATTGCTGCGAATGGTGGCCGATGGTCTTTATCAACACTGGCGGCTATTTTAGTAATATTTTCCTTTGTACGTACTCTACGGATAGGTGAATCGATATCCAATAGCAGAATTTTGTTACTACAGCTTGAACTGGATGCTTGCTCAGTAGGTCAATTACGCCGACCTTAAAGTGGTCCAAGTGCGTGAAAAACATTTTTTACAGAGCTTGAATTTTGATAATTAAATTCAATAATTTGTAAGCGTTTTTTGGTTGTTAGTCTTTCCATGATGAAATGAACATGGTTAGCTTTAACACATGTCACGAATCACAAGGGAACTGTCAAAAATTCTATACTGAAAGCCTAAATAGCAATAAAATCACACTTTAGTAATCTTGGACTATGGGGAGTATGAGTGATATTCATGTCAGACAGTCAAAATTAGTGTGTCAAACTCAATCAACTAGGCACAGATAATAAAGCCGCACTATGCTGTGTCCCTGGGTACGTAGGAATAGAAGGGAACGAACAGGCAAACGAGCTTGCTAAAAATGGGGCAGCGACCGCATTAATAGGACCTGAACCTTTTTGTGGAATAGGTGACAGCGTAATCACGGTATTACTCAGGCAGAAAGAGACATACAACTGGCAAGAACTCTTCACTGTTCTTCCAGGACTAAGGCAATTCAAACCGCTTCTAGGCAACTATATTAAAAGTAGATATGCATTCTGGATTGGTCTTAATAAAATCTCATTAGCGTATATTAGCTGGTATCCTGACTGCACACTGTGGGCTCAGAGCACTACTACTGCTATTACTATTACGGCACAACAGCCTATAGAGGGCCTAGACCGACATTTTTGTATCCATTGGAATGAGCTTAGAGAACACCTCTGTAAAATGAGTATTGAGAGAACCTCTATATATAGGTTTTGCAATGGGGGAGAGTAATCATCAGGGCAAGAGGACTAGCATCCATTGATTCGGGCGTCGTTCTCGAACTTCTGAGAGAGACTGGACTGGATAAGGTACTCTAGGCAGATTAGATTTGATAAGGAAGAGGGACATACAATGCACTCAGCTAAAATATTACAATGCAAGTCATTGCAAAATATCTAGAGATAAAAATCATATCAAAAATGTTGTTAATATCTCCCTTCGTTTTAGAGATATTCACATCTAAAGGCTTTTATTTTATTTATTTTTTGGCAGTTTTGAAAAGAAGAATGGCAAAATTTTACAAAATAGCGTAAAATTTTTGGGTTATGAACGATGTTGATTTTTTCGGCCAATATGGAGATTTCCGATTTTTTTTTTATACAACGAGGGCCCACTTTCGACCCACTAAAACATCTTCCTCATTCTCCTGAGACATAATTCCACCCTGGGACAGTTGCTACATTACTTCAGGGTGGAGTTTCGTCTTTATTGGATTCTCTTCATTATACCTGCGTCCATATCTCGCTTTTTATTATGTAGCACGTCTTTTACGTATCTTGCTACGTGACACCCATTTTCTTTGCTGTACAGCATGGTTTTAATAACGAATAGCCCAACCACGTTTTCCAAGGCTTCGGGCTGTGTTTGCCACGTCGTGCTTCGGAAGATTGTGTGTTGCAAGTCGCCGTATATGTATTCGGTTCATTCTGATTTTTTGACCATATACGAAAGTAACCATGTCCTGAAAAGGGGTTTCGTCAGATAATAGTTAACCTCGCCAAATCATCTATTTAGCTAAATGTTCAAATCAAGGATGAGCTTGACTGTCCACCTTCCTCGAATATCGGCGCTGACCGTTCCTGCCATTGCCGCTGTGTTTCTATCTAATTTGCCTGCTAGTGCCGTTGTCTTCATATTGTTGTTTGTCTTTTTCAGTTGCCATATTTTCTTACGCTCATGGGCTAGTAGGTCAATGGGAGTCATTCCGCTGATCACCAGTACTGCAACCTCCGACACTGAGCGGAATGCAGAGGCTACCCGAAGTGCTGCAGTCCGCTGAACCGACGATAGGACCTTCCTTCGATATTTCGCTTTTAACGCGTCCGCCCATATCTCACATCCATACAGTAAAACTGAATGTGTTGTCAACATCAGCAACTTCCTTTTGCCGTACACTGGGTCTCCGACGTTAGCTATTAACCTACTAGGCCAAGTTGTCGCCTGGGCTGCTTTGATCGCCGCGTATTTTATCTGCGCCCAATATGACAGTTTGTTGTCAAGCCTTATTCCTAAATAATTTACTACCTTCTGCGTACTATAAGTAAGTTGTGACATGTTCGCATCTCAACTTTTAGTGGAATATGCTTCTTCGTGAGGAGAAATACCTGGTTGAGCTTCCTCTGTGCTTCCTCAGTATCGTGTGCAGTGATTACAGCTGCGATGTCGTCTGCGCATTCGAACAGATATGAGGAGTATCTCGTCGTAACTTACGTTCCAGAAGTCAGGTTCAAGGATAGATTCCTGCGCTGCGCCCAACGTGATTTGTTTTATGATAGTTTTTTAGGAGACTATGAAAATTAAATCTAGAGGTTAATTTTCAAAGTCATGACTTGAGTTCATGTCAATTTCGTATAAACAGGTTAATGAACAAATGTAGTCATCACAATAACAATGTATATAGAGACGGGCAAATCAGACTGTTTTATTCAAGTTCCGTCTGCGATGTAATAAATGAATTCACGATCTCTCAGGTAGCTCCTCAAGATTTTTTCCAGATATGCCGGCACTCGAAGCGGTTTCCCAGAGCGTTGAACATATCCATTCATCTGGCGCTGTTGAAAGAGTACCTAACGTTCATAGTTGCCAGTAGTCGTCTGTTGTAGTGGTTTCCACATTGCGTTGCTTCAGCGCTCGTCATAACTTCTCCTATGGCTTCAATTGCGCATCTGCTGGGTCTGAAACCGTGTTGCATTTTTGATAGCCCCCCAGCGTTCTCGATTGCTTCTGCTGCTGCTAAGCGGGGCTTTATGAGTTTCTCCAATAGTTTTCCCGCGGTATCCAGCAAGCATAGTGTTCGGTATGCTAAAGGAGATTCTGGATTGCCTTTCCCCTTGCTGATAAGAACACGCTAATTGAACTAATTCATTTCATAATAATTATAAAAACTTTCTGAAATAAAGTTTAAATGTGCAAAAACCTATTGCATATTTAGTGTTTGTTTAACGTTCTCCCATACTAACTAAATAAATTAGATAATATAATTTATGTATTACAACCAAATATTAGGAACATGTTAAATATGCTAGTATGAAACTCTTCAGCTCATTCGAAATGCCAACTAATTTTGTTAACTTGAAAACATAACCTCATATTGTTCGTATCATAACCTTATTTCTTAAGAACTGACTACACACAAAGAGTCAACATACATATTAAACTTTTTGAAGGAACTTTACCTTAAGTACTAAATCTTAGTGGCACTACCGTGACTCCACCACTCAACGGCTGTTGCATATGAAGAAGATTGTATAAGCCTTAGGTTAAAAATCATGATGCAAAACATGGGAAAATGAAAAAAAAAGGTAGATACGAGTATAAAAACAAGAAAACTTCATGTGTAGACTTTTCACATATAAAAACATATACACACCTGCTCAAAATAATAGTTACACTTCATAACTATTCATTTTAACTCCTCTGCACAACTTTTTTTTGGAAATTTAAACGGTAAATTGTGGAGAAAATATAAATAGCATAATCTAGCAACGCTGTTGTCAACAAAATAGAAAGTGTAAATCCTCAATATATGATTTACTTGAACTTTCTGTGAATGAAATACAAATTGGCTTGCTCAAAATAATAGTTACACCTACAAGTGTAATTTAATACATTCTAATAAAAGTTAATATTACATTTTTTCGGATTTTTTTTAAAGAACGGTAAGCTTTCTCTAACATTTTTTGCAAAACGACATGAATTGATAATGAAAATTCTTATTTATATGGATCGTAAATCACATCGTACCGGCGAAAACCCCCCGATCTGCTTCCAACTTGAGAAAATATGGAATTTTTCTTCGGTGCATTGGTGAACTAACTAACATATCCCATAATTTTGTGAGAAATGTGATAAAAAAGAGAAAATCGAAGGTAGGCCTTCAAAAATGAACACAACGCTTGATCGACATATAGTCACCTAATGCAGAAAGGACCCATTCAAATCATTAAAGGCGATTGCAGTAAAACTTTGAAGCGAGGTTAGTGCTGAAAGAATTTGGAGACGGCTATAAAAAGTCAACCCACCAGGATGAATAGCCAAAAAAGTTCCCTTGACGCAAAAAAAAACAATTGTATATGAGGCTAAACTATAAAAAAAAGGACCACGAAAATTGGTAAGGACCTGAAAGCAAAAAAAAAAAATGAAGAAATATTTTATGGAGTGACGAAACTAAGGTAAATCTCTTTGGAAGCGATGAAAAAAGGAATGTTCGACGCCTGAAAGGCAAAGATGTTTCATGTTTGTTTAGCAAAAAAAAAAAACAATGAAGCATGGAGGTAGAAGTATTACGGTGTGGGGTGTTACCTTTCATGGATATGTCCTATATACCAGAAAACAAATAAAATAACTGTCGCCGAATACAAGGAACAATTTGAAAATGTGATGCTACCCTATTCTGAGAAAAACATGCCTTTGCATTGAGTCCTTTAGCAATATAACGACCCAAAGCACATTGTCACCGTCACTTTCGCTTTTAAATTAAATTTAAAGGAGAAAGACGGAGCCTCTGCGTTGCCAGCTATCTCAGTGGAGAAGTGGTCCCAGGTTCAAAATAAAATGAAAATAAGAATAAAAAAAATATATTTTTTGAAACGCTCGATTTCTGTAGCTCAATACTGAGCTACCGCACAATTTTACAAAATGTAAAATTAAACTTCACCCGCACAACTTGCTGGGCTCACGAGCACACAAACGGACTTTCACAAATTTTAGAAAAAAAGGAGAGAAAATAAAGTTAATAGTAGGAGAAGCCTACTCCACAAGCACAATAGTCACTTGCAGTTAGCACCAACTGCCAAAAAGTGACCACAAAAAAAAATAAAATAAAAATAAAATGATACTCCCTGGATTAATGGGTTTATGAACCCTTCTATATTCGCGCACAAGGATCGCGACCCGAAAATTAATTCCCGAACAAAGTAACCCGGCTAAAATTACTTTACCACTGTCGCTACAAGTTAGCGACACAACAAAATAAAAATTGATTTTAACTTCTAAAATGTCCGATGCACCACGACTCGGTGCTCCGCGCTCAATATTTAATAGAATTAATAAGTTTAACACTATTGGTCCACCACGACTTGGTGGTACCAATCACAATAATATTAATTTAAAATACTTTGGTTCACCCGACTTGGTGATACCAAAGTACACACAAATTAATTCACCAAAAAAAAAAAAAAAAAAAGGACACAAAACAAAATTTAATAATTCGCACAAAAAAGAGTGTATAATTTAAAATAAATCGTTAAATATTCGCACTAAGAAAAATTCTGGTAGTCGCTCTCGAAAGCTAGCACAGAACTGAATATAAGTACGGTGCAAAAATATGTACCACTTATATTCAGCCACATACATTATCTTTTCGTCCGCTATGTCAGCAGGACACAATGCAGTTTCTCCAAGAAACTGGTCTCTAAACGGGAAATCATCATACCCATACATGTGTGGGTGTACATGATTACACCCTGGACAAAGTCCCCGGCCCAACCAATTGTATGAGAATTGGCGGCAATGCACCTGTATTAGTGCATAGTGGAGTCATACCGTTGAATTCTCACTAGAAAATCAACCAAACGAGAGAACCAAAGTTTTCCCGTTTTTCCGCAAATTTACAACAAATACACCTCTGCGCTCTCTTACAGAAGTCTCCATATCCCCACTCCCAGTAGTATAATCTAGTACTAAATGGTACTCTTTTACTATTGTGAATGCGGATATCGGCCCAAAAGAAGAGGAAGAGTGACAGAAGATAAAGAAAGAAAAGAAGAAAAGGTTAGGAAGTGCAGCACGCGGCTGCGCTTCCTAACAAAATTAAAATTAAATAATTTTAATTTCGCGAGTGACGCGCCGCGGAATTAAATCGCGATAACATGCCATGCTGGTAAAAAAAAAATACTTTGAGGACCATTAAGTCGATTTGTTGTTGAGTTCCCGGACTTGAAACCGATAGAAAACCTGTTGGGAGAGTTGAAAAACAGATTGTCCAAGCAAACTTTTTCAAAACAAGGAGCAGTTGTGACAATTTGTTCGAAAAATGTGGTACGACATACTCAAGCAATCCTGTCAGACTTCAATCAACAGCAAGCCGAAAAGAATCGTGAACGTAGTCCAACATGGGGGTGGATATACAGGTTTTTTTTTATTTCGAACGAATCCCAACGGACCCACTTACCCGCCCATCTGCACGAGGGGCACATCCTCATGACGTACGGATTTGGTGACCGATTCAGATGCATTCCGGAATGCCCTGATAAAGCGCTTATTGGGGAGAATAAATCTCTATTTGGTCTTCTTTACAGCTACAGATTATTAGTAATCATCAGCTGTTTAACGATTAAGAAAATTTAATACATTTAATTTTATATACTGGAGAGAGTCGGAAATGTCAAAAATGTCGTGCAGAGAATTGAAATTATTACACATACAACGAAAAGGGTTATTTTGGGCAAAAGGGTTTGTTCTACAAGCACCAAGTTTAATAGGAATTGGATATCTAGAACAGCGATTTGGAACATTAATTTTGATTTCATTGAGTAAAAATTGAGAATCAATATAACCATTTAATAATTTAGTCACAAACATCACATTTAGCATAACTCTTCTGCTCCGAAGAGTTGGCAAGCTTATAAGCTTTAACCGTTGTTCATAAGGCGGGAGGTGCTGCGATGGACTCCAGTGTAACGAACGTAGAGCAAACAAGAGGAACTGCTTTTGCACAGATTCCAACTTATCAGCATAACAGTTGTACTGAGGGCTCCACACAGCAGAACCATACTCCAGAACTGGTCTTACAAGTGCAGTGTAAAGTGATTTCGTGACATATGGATCGTTAAATTCTTTAGACCATCTTTTAACAAAATCAAGGATGCCCTTAGCCTTATTAATAGTTGAGTTGATATGTAAATTAAAAGTTAATTTGGTGTCCATTGTGACACCTAGGTCAACGAACGAAAAAACCTGCTCCAACTCGTGATCATCTAATCCATACCTAGAAAGAATAGGTTGCCTTCTAGAAAAAACCATGAACTTACATTTTTTTAGGTTTAAAGACATTAAATTACAGTGGCACCAATTATTTAATGCCAAAAGATCAGATCGCAGTAAATTTTGACCTTCTATTTCGTTGTAAGACTTAAACAATTTCACATCATCAGCGAACATTAATATTTTAGAGTGCTTGATAACAGATGGATGATCGTTAATAAACAACAAAAACAAAATAGGACCCAGATGGCTTCCTTGTGGAACACCAGATGGTATTTTGATACTTTTAGATACGGCATTTTTAAAAATTACTATTTGCTCCCTCTCTCTCAAGTACGAGTCTATCCATTGTAATAATAAAAGAGGAAAGCCATAAAAGTCAAGGTTTTTAATTAGTAAATCGTGGTTCACTTTGTCAAAAGCTTATTATTAGATAAATAATTAAAAATATATTCAAAACTATTCTTACCGCTGTTAATTTTTTTGTACTTTTCTGTAAAGCATAAGTGTACCTATTTTTATGAGCAGGCTGATTTAGGCAAAATAAATATTTACCGATCTCAATTTTTGTACTTTATACTATATATTAAAGAAATTATTTTTTTTTTTATATGTATAAAATCAAAGAAATAATGTGCTTTTGTTTTGTTTTGAAAATGTTAAATAAAAATAATTTTCTGTTTTGTAGAAGTTAGAATTCTAATGTGTAACTATTACTTTGAGAAGGTGTGTATATTTAGTACTACGATGAGTTTGCAAAATTATGAATAATGAAAAAAGAAGAACAAAAAAAAAAAAAAAAAAAAACTGAAGAAAAAAAGAAAATAAACCGTCATATTCATCAACTCAACAACGACAACAACAGTAAATAATAACAACAACAGCAACAACAATAAAATGGAAAGCACCTGCTACTCTTCTCTGCACCTTTTACTGAATGAAGATGAAGATGAGACCCATATCTGAAATGCCATTGAAACTTTTCATGCATGCACATTCTGTTAATAATAAAACCATTATGAAGAATATCTACTCTACCGGTTGTAAAGAAAATAAGAAAAAAAAAAAACTAAAGAGCTTACGAAGGAGCATAAGAAAGATGATATGTATGTACATATGTATGTATGAAGGAGTACAATAAGACTTGAAGAGACTTTAAAATTGTGTTGATATGCTCGCCGGTCTACATGTGCATCCATACATACATATTTATCATACAACCCGCATATGAATAGACCTCTTGTGTTGATATGTAAATGAAATAATGGCACACCATACAATGCTTTTATTTGTATTTGTTTGTTTGGTTGTTTGTTTGTTTGTTTGTGTGAAGACGACAGTAAAGTGAGCGTGAGAGTGAGCGTAAGATTATGTATGTGTGTGTGTGTGTGTGAGTGAGAGTAAGAACCCAGCGGTTCTTAACACAAATGTTTCAAATTAAGCGCTTAAAAAGTGCGTGCGAGTGCAAATTGCAAAGTAACCATGACGCTGAGAGCGCCATTTGTTGTTCGCATAAAATTTACTAGAGAAAAGGTGACATAGAAAATTTCATAAACCCAAAACAAAGTCTTGTTCTCCTTTGCCTATTTGATTTTGTATACAGTACCCGGAAATTCTCATTTTAAATTTTCCCTCTGAGAATATTTCAAAATATTGCTATGTGTCATTTAGTTTGGTTACGGCGTCATTAAGAATAAGTCAACCTTTTGTGTGCGTTGCGATTTCGGTTTCGGCTCATTTTTGGCGCGCCATTCCGATGATTGTTGACTTGTTTCCATATCGTACTCGAAAACCCATGTCTCGTCACCAGTTATGATGCATTCGATGAACGTTGGATCGGAATTTACGCGTTCAAGCATGTCAGCCACCTTACTGCGATTCACTTTTTGAAGAAAATTCAGATCTTTTGGCACCAATCGCGCTGAGACTTTCCGCATACCCAAAACATCAACCAAAATATGACGAGCGGTCTCATGAGACATGTTCATTTCTTGGGCTATCTCTCGCAAACTATAATGACGATTTTCGAGCACCATTTCCTTTATTTTGTCGACGTTTTCTTCAGTTGAAGAGGTCGAAGGCCGTCCTGAACGTGGCAAATCGTTCACTTCTTCTCGCCCCTCTTTGAACGATTTATACCAATCGTAAACTTGAGTTTTCGACATGGTTGAATCACCAAATGTTTTTTTCAACATTTCCAACATTTTGGCACAAGAAATTTCGTTTGAAACACAAAATTTCACACAAACTCTTTGTTCGATATTTTTATCCATAGTAAAAATTCACAGAATAGTGGTTGACAGTTGTGCCAATCTGGGAAAAAATTTTTTTTGAAATATTCTCAGAGGGAAAATTTAAAATGAGAATTTCCGGGTACTTATTTGATAATTAAAGAATATATAATGCATAGAAGGCGCATCACGAACAAATTTATTTGCACAAAAATTTTGTTTTATGGAGCCATAACTGCCTCCAGTTTATACTCAAAATTTAGTTGTTCTCATAAAACTATTGAGTGGTTGAAATAGTTTGTTTCTCTTTGTTGTTGGCTTTGTTTAAAGAGGGGGGGGGGAGGGGGGGGGGGGCTTTTAATGAGAGTTTTGTATTTTCTTTTTTTTGGTTTTCGTGCTAGTAATATGAGCTGGTATTTTCATTATTTAGCAGAATTTACATCGCAAAGCAGGTGTGCTTTTCTGTATGGCACAGATTATAAAATTCAAATCCCAAGTTGTGATGCGAAAAAATAGATATTTTGTATTTTTCAAGATTTTTTCTCAGGTAAACTAATAAAGTTTTTTATAAAAATTATTTATTATCTAAAACTGTATGTAGGGGAGGATGGGGGAATTGGCGCCACTTAAGCGAGATCTGGAAAAAGTGCTTAAAAGAAACATTTTGATAACTTTTTGCATATTGAATGAACAATGTATTAATTTAACTTGAATCCTGTGTACAAAAAAACTTTAAAAAATTTTATTAAGTAAAAAATATTTCATATATTGAAAACTACTACTTTTTCTCTTATTACCCCAGGTACGGGGTAATAAGAACCGGTCCTGGGGTAATCCGACCCATAGTAATTAATGTTAAAAGAAAATAATAAAAAACAAAACAATTATAAACTGAGTTCATATTCACAAAAAAAGTAAAAAAAGTTAATTATTTAATTTTTACGACTGCAAAAATCGCACACATATTCGCTTGGATTTTCTATTCCACAGCATTCAGCATGTGTCCAGGCTCCACAGGCTCGGCAGCAATACCACAGCTCATTGTCTTTCCCAGCGTCGAAACAAATAATGCACTTGTTGGGTTCTTCGATGTTATCGTCGGTGTCGTCATGAACGGAAAGCTCAATGGAAGACTCATCTGTAGTCTCTCTTCTTTTTTGATGAAGCGTTTCTTCCGATGCTTGCTTTTTGAATTTGTTACATTTTTATTTTTAGTCATCTCTTTTAGTTTCTTCACATCTTTCTTTTGAGCATTTTTTTTGTTGTCTCTTTCGATCTTCTTCTTTTGCTTGTTTTCATATGTTCGTTTCAAATGCTTCGATGTCAAAATTTCGGAATGCTGCTTTTTTCCAAGTTTTCTCTTATTTTCTGGAATTTTGGCAGTAGAAATATTTAAAATATCGGCCAAATCCCCACTTTGTCTTTTTTTTTGTTACAACGGGTTCATTTCGAATTCCAGTGCTGGTAGAAGGAATATCAAAGTCACAGACTTCTATACTTGTACAAAGAACACTTACTTTCTGCGGTTGAATTTTACTTCCGGATGATGACTCATATGATCTTGTTTCGCACACCGTATAGAAATCTTCATCCGTAAAAACGAAAGAGCTAATGCGCCAAATTCCAGTTGCCCTAAAACCAGAAACTCCTTTTTCGATAGATGCGACCCTAGAGTAGGCTTTGTTAAATAATCCTGCAATTTCATATGGTGTAATTTTCAATAAGTGATTGGACTTCATATATTCGTCACATGCTTTGTTATACGCAGTTTTTAAAGGTCCATAAAAGGTGACATCGAGGGGTTTCACACGATGGAAGGAATGAGGCGCAATAGATAGCAAGTGTATGTTATTTTTTCTGCAAAAGGTAAAGGCGTCTAATGTGGCATGACTAGTGTGTTTGTCTAACACCAGTAGTAATGGATTTGTAGCAGTTGGAGTCTTGCAGCTAACAAGATGCTCTAGCCACTTCAGAAAAATATCTTCGTTGCTCCAACAATTTTGGTCCATTTTTTTTCGAGAAGAGTTTGAATGTCTTTGTCTTGGAAAAATAAATAAAGGAGGAACAAAATCGCCTGCAGCACTCATAGCACAAATCACGGTTACATTTTTGCCTCTTTCAAGAGACGTAGCAGCTCCAACTCTTTTCTGACCTTTGGCTGCCAGAATTTTTCCAGGTTCTTGTACTATCGAAATACCGGTTTCATCAGCATTAAATATTTTATTTGTCTCTCATATATATATATATATGGTAGTTATATGATTCAAATTCTCAAAAAAGATTGAAACTTCTTTTTTATTGAAACCTTTTATTCGATTTATGCTGGTAGCCTCTGGTTTTCTTATGCTGATAGTTGGATTTCTTTTTAGAAAACCAAGTAACCAATCAGGACCCGCAAGATTTGCGACTTTATCGAAATTGTGTTTTATTTGGAGCTGCTCTGCACATTCGTAAGCAGTTGACCGAAATTTGAGGAAACTGAGACCATAAAACATATTACTCATTTGCAAAAGGTACTTAGCAAGTATTTTCTCTTGCAATTATGTGAAACCTAGCAGGCTTCACCTCATTCGAAGCATTCGCGTTTTTTGCTTTCAATCGTTTTTGATTCGCTGTATGGGGTTCCCGTAATGTTGGATGCGCTGTGGATGGAAGAACCCCTATGAATAAGCTCAATAGCTTCATTCAAAGCTTCCATAGTCCAATTTGCCTTGTTGGTGGTTCTAACTCTTGTTCGCGGCATTCTGAAAACAAAAATTTTTTTTTTTTTTGTATGGGGTAATTGGAGCCAGGTTGGTTTCTTTTACCCCATCCCGTATTCTTTATTAACAATTAAAAATAAAGAAGAAAAACGAAATGCACCAGTATCACTTTTGATCACTTTCGTTAATAAATATTGCACATTATACAACAAAAATTAATTTACTAAAATTTGAACAACAAAAATTTACTTACATCCTTAAGAAGATGTCATAAAAATTACTTCGCAACACAAAAAACCAAGCTTGAATTCTCTAACGCACATCAAACAAGACTGACCAAAAAATTGTGTAATTACAAAAACTACAGTTACAATGAAATGCAATGTGATCAAATTCAAACATGTTATGCGTGCAGGTTACGAAATTTGAATGTGGTTCTAATTACCCCGTCCACCCCTATGTATTGAACTTAACTTTAACTAATCTCTATTCAAAAATATTTAAAACTTTATGAGCTATGAGCGATCCCGTCGACGCCTTTCTGGAAAACATGTTTTTGCGATGAGTAAACATTTGAAATCCCAAAATGAAATGGATTTACTTTTATTATAAGATTATTTAGAGATTAATCGAAGGATGTGAAAAAATATGCATATTTAACAAAATCACCGACTGTCAAAGTTAACAGTTCAATTTTAACTAAAAAACGCTGTTTCATTTGTAAAAAAAAGTTTTCCTTAAATCAATCTGGATTACTATATATTTAAAAAGTATATAAATTTGAAAATATTCGGTTTAGGAGTTGTTAAATAATCGTGGTCACCGACTTCAATAATGACTTTTTTGAGAAAAACGCGTTTAAAGTTTCAACTTACTTTAATGTCAAGAAGAAAATTTTTTTGCAAATAACAAAGAGTCAAAAATTTTCTTCGGATCAACTTAAAAATTTGTAGACATATTTTTGAAAACAAATACTTTAAGAAAATGCAAAATAAAGTAGATTTTTTAAAAGTTACAAAGGGAGGTGCCCCTTTAAAAACTTTCTAAATCGATTGATTTCAACTTTTTATGCTTTTTCGAATACAAAAAAAAAAAAAAAAAAATATTACTAAAAAGAAATTTAGCTACGACTATAATTTTGGGTCACAAATTGAAAAAAAAAAAAGGTTGGAAAGCAATATTGATACTCAGCAACAACGCAAAAAAAACACATGTACCTACATATTCTCCGCAAAAAACCCATTCATATTCAAACTATACGCAGTCTCACTTGGCAGTACTCTGTAACGATATGCGAGAGCCTAAGAAAAAAAAACACCATGAGAGTGCATGGGAGAGAGTAAAAGCAAAATAAATGAGTGATTTTGCTCTTCCTCTTTACTGCGATTGCCCGCACCCGAAACAAAAGAAACATATTTGGAAAAATTTTGAGAGATGCGCGTACTCGGCTATATCGCTGTTGTCGGCAAGTAACAGCAACAACTCTTTCATGTGGTAAATTTTATGCTTCACTTTTCCTGTGAGCCCGACAAATGAAGTTTTGAATTGAACAATTAAATCGAGTATAAACGAGTTATTTTTTTTCTCTCTTCTCTGTTTCTCAACAAAAGTAAGAACGAAGCTGTGAACGAGCGACCGGCAGTGCCTATCTAACGCACTTAACGCACGCTAAAAGTACTGCACTAAACAAGCGCTACAATATTAAAATTAGTATGCAACTTATGTGCTTTTAGAGCACTTAATTACTTGCAATTAAGCATTTGTTTTGCGCTATTGTAGTGCTTCAATTTACCGCTGGGAACAAAAGAATTTCAACCATATTATTAGAACAGTGTTGATATTTTTTTAAAGTACTTAAGTTAAGTTAGAAGTGGCAGCGATTGCTTCACATAGAGAGTCCGGTCCATAGTATTACCACAAATTCTTAAGAGCCAATAAGAATTACGAGTTGTATTTAATCGAAGCCTATGCGAAGTTTTTTAAAAAAGCCAGATTTTTACTGGCTATGTCATTTAGAGAAAGAAAGAACGCATTCCCTCATATCCTTAATCTAGACAAGGTTAGTGTTTGGGCAATGACAAAGAATGTATTCTAAAGTCTCTTTTGTGATAGAGTCATTACAGTATCTGCATGAGTCGTTTTCCACCAAACCGAGCTTTTTGGCATGATACTTCAAAAAGCAATGCCCAGTAACTACGCCAATCAGCAGACTGCATTCTTTACGCGAAAGTGAGAATAGAAATTCAGTTTTAGTACGAGAGTATTGGGGGAGTTCTGGCTCCTCCATCTTCTATTTGAGTCGAAGAAAAGTTGTTTATTTAAACCTGGTAACCGAATGATGGCGATATGATACAAGGTTCTACCTCAAGTACCATGTGCCTTGCAACCTCTTTCGCACCGCGTTTTCCATTATACCAGGATGTCCAGGTACCCAGCAGAGTTGTAGCTTATTCTTGGTACTAAGGATTTGAAGAGAGTTGTAGGATTTCTTTACCGATTTAGAGTTTATAGTATGGCTTGCCAAGGCTTTCAGAAATGGTTGACTGTCTAAATAAATAATTATTCGAAGATCATTTGCGCTGCTCATCAGGCTTTCTTATGCTATGTATATTGCCTCTATTCCAGCTTGAAAATTCATTTAGCCTGAAAGTACCAAAATTATACAGAAATTGTACTTTTTTGAGTTTGATTGTACCGAAAAAACGAATATGAATACATAATTGAAATACGCTTATTTTGTTTATGAATCTACTCACTTGGAAGAATTGTCTAGTTTCTGACGAGGCCTCAGTCAAATTTATCTTGCCGCTGAAAAGGATCTGTTGATGAAAAATTAGTGAAACTCTTGAAAACGTCGTTGGTAGTGTAACCTTTTGCCTCACGAGATCAACATATCGAGGCCTTAACAAGTCATATATGCTATTCGCAGACTAGCCATTAACAATTCTATATTTACCTAGGTTAGATTAGGTTAGGTTGAAGTGGCAGTCTTCTGTTTGAAAGTACACATAAGGCTCATTGTGTTAACAGCGTGACTCTCCCATTTACGGAGTAATGGGGGCGATATGCAATATCGGTAGGTTTAGGGAGCTCATCATCAGGGATCGTACAGACATCGCCAGACTCATTGCGGTTTTTACAGGTCACTGTCCTTTACGGACTCATGCAGAGAAACTGCATATACACTGTAGAAGTTTGGGAAACTTCAACGAGAAGGAAACACTAATCCACTTCCTTTATATGGGCGATAGCTCGGGCAGACTAGTGAAGAAAAGTGTGCGTAGGAGTTTCAGTATCCTTCTAGCTAAAGACGAGCATTCACAAATGAAATGGAAGACTGTTTCTTCTTCTTCCTCACAGCCGCAGTACCGACAGAAGTCATTGAATGACGGTCCCAACATGTCTTCCCATTATACAGTATCTCGTGAGTACCGAATGTTAATGAAGTTTCTGCTAAGGTTGAGAAATTGTCTGGTCCGTCTAAAGCCCATAGTGGTTCTTGTTGGCCTGATTATATTACAGATATGCTCTGCTACCCAGGATCTTCTTGCATCCTCAAGGTAGTTTTTCTTAATGGCCACTTTTATAGATGTGAAAGGTGCAACGGTGGTGCACGGAGGGGATATATCAGCAAGCCGCAAGCCCTGTTTAGCCAACTCGTCGGCCTCACAGTTACCTAAAATATCCATATGCCCAGGCACTCAATATAAGTGTACCCATGAGTGACTCGACAAAAAGTTCCGTGAAGAACTGCATTCAAGAACAAGCTTGGATGTAGTGAAACTACCGGCAAGGGACTTGATTGCGGATATTCGTATCGAATGAATTGTTGCGAATAAGCCACTAGAACGTTTAATAAATAGCCATTTCTTCCGCCTGAAAGACGCTACAATGATCAGAAAGTCGGAGAGAGAGTCTGAAATCCAGTTTGCTAAAGAAAATGCCACAACCAATTTTTTCCTCCAGTTTGGATTCACCGGTGTAGAAATTAATTGAATTGTCAGTGACCACCATCATCATTAACCCATTCCTCATTACTGGGGATGTGAGTGAAAAACTTTTACTTTAAATTAGGGGTAGAGCAAGTATAGTATACACTAGAAGTTACAGATGTATCTTGGATTAGAATCTTTTCATGGCTCAGGTTCGACCCAGTCCAGCGAGTGAAAGCACTGAGTCTACCTTGTACCTTGAAAACCAAAAAAAGAAAAATGTACAATTGTACCAAAAATATCAACACTGCATCAGCATCATCATCGTCATATGTTTGTGTGTGTGTGTATGTATGTTTTTATGTTCTCATATCTTCTACTTATGAAATTAGCGCACTCCTTCAGGGTATCTTTCTGTCAAGTTTCTGTGTGACTTGACTTTTGTTATTCCATTGTTTCTCTCTCTCTCTCTCTTTCTATCTGAATGTGTATGTGTTTGGGTATAGGTGAGCTCATTTCTTTATAATGATTATTTAGTATCTTACTTTCGCTATATTTATACATGTACGTATGTATATGTTTTGAAAACATTCATGTCTTTAGTAGTTATATTCTTTATCTTGTTGTTGTTTGCATTTGATGACTTTTACATTTTATTTATGCTCTACACCATGTATCTAAATACTTCATGTTTTCTTCTTAGCCGCAATGGCATGTTATTGTTTTGAATTACTAAACATACATACGTATGTATGTATTTATGTATGTACATTGTAGTTTTTGCCGTGCGGTTAGTAATTGTACAACTTTGACATTTCCTGACATCATGTGCATACATACATACATATTTATTTGTTATTTTTCTTAAATTCTTTTATATGCACTAATATTTTACAAGATGTTTTGTAAAACATTGTGGTAGATGTAAACTTTTTTCATTTTAAATTATTTTTGATATGTATCCTTAAGTTTTAATTAGACCATTAAGTACGAAATGTAAGAATTTAATCAAAAGTTTGGTTTATTGTAGCTAAAACAAGGAATAATGTAATTAATCAAATTACATACCTGAGGCTTGGAGGTGAAGAACGCAAGGAAAAGTTTGTGGCAGTCTTATAAATGGATGAGTTCATGTTTGGTTATGAAACAAACTCAGAAGGCCGATTATTTATCAGTCCGCTTGCTCTACACTGATGCATATAGTTGTCACTATTCTATTACTTCCTCAGTAGCAACTCATTGAGGACCAAAACAAGGCCGAAAGTGTAACTACAAGTGAAGTGCTTACCATACTGCGAAGGAACGCAGATAACAAGGCCGCAAGACTAGGGTATATTCCCAACATAGCACTTAAAACAACAATCAGAACAAAACTGGAGATTCTTGCCAGACTTTTCGCTACTTGGATGAAAGAAGACGTGCTCCCAGCGACAAATATTCGACGGGATTTGCCCGTCTCTGTATACATTGTTGTTGTAATGACTACATTCGTTCATTAACCTGTTTATATATAACTTCAAATAACGAAATTGACATGAACTTAAGTCATGACTTTGAAAATTAACCTCTAGATTTAATTTTCATAGTCTCCTAAAAAACTATTAGTGCTTTTGCTGAAACCGCGAAAGCTGCCAGACTAACCATCATCTTATCACCCCTTGTGAATGCTGCACACACTTGCCAAAATCATGGAACATGCCATGTGCGACACGCTCCACGGGTTTCTCTAAAAACCAGTCGGACTTTCAGTACTTCCTCCGCCTCTGCTTCAGAAGAACTCGGTCAACTGCTGTCGTTTCTGTACATGCTGCGGAGTCTACGCCATGCCTTCTATATTGACAGATCCGAAACCTCAAGCGGTACCAGATCCGGTTGGTACTTTGACGAAGAAACCAAGTACTGTTTTGCCACTGAGCAGATACCGACAGTTTTCCTAACAATGGTTTTCGCTATCCTGGATGTAGCGTGCTGGATAATTGAGAAAAGATGACGTGCGTGGTAAGTGCATAAGCGTCTGGAGTGGGAGCCAGGCTGCACTGAAGACCCTTGCTAATTCTGTTAGCTCTTCGAAATTTATCAGCGAGTGTAAGACAACGGATTGGCCGAAAAACTGGTCAACGAAGACTCTGTAATTTCACCAGGGGTCTGAAATCTTTTCTCGGCATCAGCATTGTAGAGGTTATGCGTTGGATCAACGACTTCGTCGGTTCTATTCATAGAAGAAGATGGTCCGAGCTTGGCTCCTGCAGAATTGCAAAGTGCATCGTAAGATAAATTGACAGGAAATCAGTTGAATTTTTTCTGAAATTAAGAAGGAAAGACCTGAGATTACTGCTAGATGTCATCACCGGGCATAAAACATGTGATCAGCATATGACCAACATGAGCGTCATCACTGATCCGACTTGCCGATGTTGTGTTGAGGACGTCAATACAACAGGAAATTATTTTTGTTGATGCCTGGCGTTCGTAAGAACCAGATTAAGGCTGTTGGGTAGTGTTATGTTAAGCATAAATAATATTCATATTCTTCCTCTTCCTGGGCTTTTAAGGTTCATTCAGTGAAACAAAGCAGTTCGAAGTTGAGAGACCTTAGATTTTTCTTCTTCCCATTTATTCGCTTACGTATTTTTCCTGTCTCTCTACTTTCTTTTACTGGCTCTATCTTGGGTATAAGACAATGGTACTATATAGTAACAGATGATGCCATCTGCGTAGCAGCAAACAAGGTTCCAATTGACTTACGGGCAAACAAAATAAAGTCTTTTTATAGAACATCGAATGCACAGAAATGGAAGAAAGGCAATATACTAATATTTATATAGTGCAACAAAAAAGATGGGAGTAGTCTTAAAAAGGTCGCTGCAACTTTGACCTAATCCCGGACGAAGAAAAGTAGACCCAGCGTAAACATAAAGGAGTGGACCTTAACACTCACATATTCTCAGCGGGCTATACCCTTCTTACATACTTCATACATGAAGAAGACCCGTTTTGTTTGAGCTGTTCAGACGAACTGGAAAACTCAAAGCACATCATCTTTCACGGTCCATCTTTCAAGAATGAAAGAGAATCTGGAGAGAGCTTTTAGAGAGAGCCCCTAATGTCGACCAACCTAACGTCACAGATGTGCGATATCATAGAGAAGTGGAGAACAGCAGCCAGGGTAGCTGCTAACATAAAGATAAAATTCTGGAATGCAGAGCGTGCAAACCCATTTGCATAATACGTAACCCCGCAAATGCTAAGGACGACAGTAGAACATTACTATAACTGAAGTTACAGCTTAACGCTGATCTAGCTCTGCAAAGCAAAAAAGGAAAAGGTAGTCCAGCAGGGAAAGTGGAAGAGCAGTATGTAGTTTTAGTTGGTAGGAATTACGACATAATCTAATCTCTTGATAGTAATTAGATAGCCTTCAAAGAGCGAACTAGTGTATGCAATGGGTTTCCCTTGAACTTTAATTAACGGTTATGTATCGGACTTAAAATTCATCCGTTTAAAAAAAAAACTTCTTGTGGAACTACAAAAAGAGCTTCGAATCACAAACACCTTTCATGTTGACGACCTCCGTTATCGTGTAGAAGGCATTGATTTCAGAATATGTACCTAAGATTTCACTCAAGAAATTTTGAGCTGTCATCACAGCCATCCAGGAAATCCAAAGAACTGGGTAGGATTGCTCTAAAAAAGCATCCTGTGATATATATTACAGCTGTCATAATCTGGGATACGAATTTGGTATTTGATTTGTGGTTGGTAAGAGGAATCAAGAAGGTTAGGTCTCGAAGCTCACTCCAGTGAACGAGCGCACAACTTCCTAATATCAGGACGAATCGATCAAAGAGGATTTCTATAACCTCCTCGACTGGGAGGACTGCCCTACAAAGATATTAAAGTCGGTCATGGTAACCTTAATGCCAAGATAGCCACGAAAAATCTCTGTGGCCCTATGATAGGTAAATTCTGTCTTTACGACGAAACCAGCGAAAACGGTTTAAGGCTTCTCCAACTTCTTCGTTTTTCATGTTTTTTGGCTGCCTCGGCTTAATAAACATGAACCCAACCTGATCGGGTTGTGCTCCTGAATAGGTTGAGTTCCTGAATCAATTCATGAGAAATTACTCACGGATTTTGAATTAGATGCGAAAGTATCTAGGGGGAAGGTATAATGGAAAGACTGTCGCGAAAAAGAATTCAATAATTCTCAAATGAAATTCAAGCATAAATGAAAGAGAAGAAGAAAAGAAAAAAAAAAACGCATGCAAAATGTGATGATGTGCACGGAAACCCGCAATTGAACGTGTTTTAATAAACCTTCGATTTTGAACAACAAAAAAAAAAAAAGTAACGTAGGTGCAGGAGCAGAAGGACTAAGAGGAAAATATAAAAACGAACAAACCAAACCGTAACCTGTCAACAATTTCACACTGCTGATACTGATGCTGCTGCTGCTGCTGCTGCTGCTGTGGTTTACATTTCAATTTAAATTCAAAACAGACAAACAAAGAATGGAATGGAAACTGAAAAGGAAAGAAAAAAAAAAAGAAGAAAATAAATTGCAAATGTAAATGCACGAAATGCGCGTTTAAGAAAAACGTAACGTGTAACTATAACTGAAAAGTAAGAAAAAGGAAACCCATCATATTATGTTCGTTATCCTTTTGACTTATCAACGACACAACCCGCTAAGAAATTGGAAGTTAGGAAAGTTAAGAAAAACAACGAAGTAAGACAAAATTGAAAGATAAAACCAACAAAAAGTATGAAAGAAAAAAAAACGTATTGATACGCTTGATAAGTATCATTTCTTGTACAACGATTGCTAAATACGAGTATATGGCGGGGTTGGCCAGAAAGAAACGAAGGTTGGGGTAGGGAAAATTAACAGAAGGAAACGTTGAGTTGCAGTGCAACAGCAATGCCAGCATGAACAAAAAAAAAAAAATTAAGTAAATAATGTATATTTGTGCAAATTGAAATAAATAGAAAATATCAATGAATATAAATAGACAAGACAACAGTATCCAAATACATACAGACAGACACAGCTACATATTGCAAATATTATTATTTTTCTTTTTTCTTTATATTTTGTTTGCTTCTCATTAGAAATATCAAGAAGCTATTGTAACGAGTGATATTTCAAACTGAATACTCAAACTTATACTTTTGTGATTTAGAGTAAAATTTGTCAGTTCGAGGTTTAATAATCAGAAAGTAAGCTCACAAGTTTGTTGTTGATTTCTTTGTAAAAACAGGGCTGCACGGTGGCCAGTGATTGGAGGGTTCCTATAGAGCCCTCACTATTTGATCATAGGAAATCCAAGAAAAACAAACTGATGAAATTATCAGTAAAACTGCGGACTGTTGAAGTGAAAGGTAGGATTAAACAGGATTAAACAGGATTAAACAGTAGATAATACAGTAGAAAAAGTAAATGCTGCAGTCTTAGATGCATATCATTTAAGCTGCCAAGTAAGTAAAAGAACAAAGCACCAAAAGCAACAGCATATGGTGGAGTCTGATGCTATCTAAATTATGATCCGAAACTCGAAAACTCTTCAAAGTGTGCCATTAGAGTGGCAGGAATACTCCAAGGTACTAACAGAATACAACAAAGAAATAAGTGTGTCAACTTTGTGATGACAAAGCCGAAACTAGGAGGGCAGTTAGGATTCATAAAGCACTAGCGAAAGTTAGGGTGGAGAGAATGATGGCTTTAAAACTACCAGATGGTAGCTACACCAACATTGAAGAACAACGAGAAGAACATATTTCTGTTAATACACTTTCCCGGAGCAACTGCTACGGGGTAAAAGAAAATTCTCTGAACGCCAAAGAACAGATCAAAGAAAGCGTCGAGAATATACTCAGCAGTCCGTCTATCCTGGGCCATCAGCACATTTTAGCCATATAAATTGCCCGGTGCATGGCATTATACCTGCCCTTCTACGGTGGGGGAAAGACGTAATTGGGCCGCATTCAATGAAAACAACTAGAAATATCTTAGCTACAGGGCTCATTCTACGCAGCTGGAGAAGAGTCCTAGTAACATTTATACCAAAGATAGGTAAAAAGGACTATGGATTTCACCGAAAGCTTTCAGGTCCAGCAGTCTAACTTCGTTCGCTCTCAAAACAATGGAGAAAGTGTTTAGAGGCATATTATAGAGCAAATGCATTGGAAAGGATGCTTTTAAATCCATGTCAGCATTCGTTCGTTCTCAAAACAATGGAGAAAGTGATTTACAGGCATATTATAGAGCAAATGCATTGAAAAGGATACCTTTAAATCCATGTCAACATGCTTCACTACAGGTCACGATCCCTTCAGGTATCTCCTCAAGAAGATGAAACTTGTTGAGGATGATACCTCTAGGTTGTGTCTGGAGGAGCTGGAAACGGCGGCGCACTTACTGTACCAATGCCCAGCGTTGGCGAGCAGAAGGTTGACAATCTTGGGTCATCGATACGTTGATGAATCTGAGATTGGCCACCTGGCCTAAAAGGATATGCTCGCGTTGACGCAGGATGCTGATACTCGGAGCATGCTCGTTTACGAGTGCTTAGAGTAGAAGCATCAGGCGGTAGGGGACGAAAAGGGACCCACCTGGGTCTGATTCGGCTAATCCCCGAACTAATAATAATAATAATGTCAACATGCTTACAGTAATATGCGCTTTCCAAGACATTGAAGGAGTTTTTGACAATGACTCCCATGAGACTATTAAAAGGGCTCTGGATATGAAAGGCTGTCTACTGAGAGAGGGGGGTTAATTATCGCCGTTTTTATGGAGCCTAATAGTTAATGAACTAATGATGTAACCTGCCAATGCGATACCGTCGGCATTGACATCATGGCAAAGGCAAATATGAGGATACGCTCTCTGCGAGATAATTCAAAGGAGGCTTAACTTAGGACCTAAAGCCTAAAGCTGATTATCGCTTATGTTACACAGCCTACACAATGCTCTCAATATAATCAGCAAAGCGACTAAATCAGTCATGGTGAGCAAGAACTTAGCAGGAAACCACTGAGAGTGAATCCCGTACAATCTAAAGTGAATGTGTACCATAGGTCATGATAAGGCCAGTTCTAATCTATGGTGCAGTAGCCTGCTTGCAAAGAGAAATCAACGACATTGGGGAATACCCTCACCATAGTTCAAAGGCAGGCCTGTGTCTGTATCACAGCAGCTATGAGAAGCCATAGAGGCACTACTAGATCTCACGCCTCTACATCTAGTAATAGAGACATATATCAAAGGTAGGTGCAGGTAGGGCAACGGTCTTTAGCAGTAGAGATTTGGAAAGTTTCTCTGCTCGCCTAATCCAAGTCAAACTAATTTCGAAAAATTCTTCAAAATTACACTTGGTAGTAAAAGAGATTGGGAGAATGGGCATAAAGAACACATCTTGAAAAAAGGAAACGTCTTTCGACGCGATCCATGATTGGATCTATTTTTCAACTTCATCGTACGAACGAAAATGCTGATCCGTCAGGCCGTGCGGTATCGAACAGATGTTAGTCGAAACGAGCGACATCTGGGGAGTCCGAGTCAATGCTCGACCTAAACGCATCAATTGCATTCGCCACCGATGCCCAGTGATAGTTTTACACGGATTCAGTAGCTCGTAGTATATCACACCGAGCTGGTTTCACCAAATGCGCTCGACGTAGAGGCAAGTTCGGGCATTCCCCATGACTTTCTCCGCTTGGACCTATGGACCCATTCTTCGTCGCCAATTACGATGCGATGTAGAAATCCCTTCCGATTATGCCTTTACAGTTTTCCCGCAAATGACGAGAACTTGGCTAGAAACCCGATATTTTGAATCGAGAATAATTTAAAAATGCAAACAACTTTTGCTAATGCGGCAATGTCAAAAAGTTAACAGATGTTCAAATCTACTTTATGACAATTTTGATCTACGTATTTCGACCAGCCCTCAACGTTGCAGTCATCTACCGAAAAACGGCGGAAGCAAAGTTGTACACCTAATATTAATATACTCAGATAGTTAAGACCCTATCAAAGGACTAGATTCCCTTGAGATTTACTCAAAACTAGCACGGAAATGCCTAGAGCTTCTGAACACATTGGGCAGGAATAAGAAGATTATCTTATTCTGGTTACCTGGCACGTAGGTGTTTATGGTAATGAAATAGCCGACCATTTAGCGAGGAACGCTGAGGCGAAGACCTATATTGGCCCAGAACCCCGGATAAGGTTCAAGCCATAAAAGGCACCTTAAAAGAGGCGGAGTGGAAGAAGACTGTCTCACCTCCATAAGCTTAGACCTTTAAGGTTGCAGTACACAATACCCAAATAAATTAATCACGATGGCTTTGGAGTAATCTCAGATAAGTTTTTTGACTTACGGAAATAGTGGAATATTTGATACTTTTCATTGGGTACTCTCTCTCTCATAACTTTATCAAGATTTTTGTAGTTCTTCAGTTTCTTGTCTCGAAAAGTTGGTTGAAAGAACCATGCCAAGTGTGATAATTAAGTTAGCGCTGATTTAAAAAACCCATAGCACCTTCGGATTCGGACTTCTGTGCATCCCGAATTATCGAATATTTGTTTATGCGTGCGAAACTTGAAATTTCATGATTTGGACGGTGAATGAATTAAAATTCTGGAAATTTTAAAAAGTTCTGTGTTGTACAATGTCTATGCAACAAAAAGAATCGGATCACTTACCGAGACTTTTATGTGGGATCCAAAGATTATTGACCCATTTGCTCACTAATGTAGAGAAGAAAAAGAGTAGGCTACATACTAGTTAAAGTTAGCGAGTATGATCGTGCGATTAGCTTGAGGCAATAAGTAGTGGCGTGTGACTAGTTAAAGATGAGTACGAGCATACGAGTAACAAGACTCGAAAGTATTTGAGGTAATTGAAACGTCCCTATGAAGTTTTACTAATAATCTGCCTGCTATTCCTTTCCTCATTCATTAATGCTACGACAGCTTCCTCATAGTATCAAGAATAATCTTTGACTCTTCGACAACACAAATTTAATAAGACTAACGCTCTTAAATTGGAACAGTTCTTTTTTCGGCTTTAGCCTTAAAAAGCCTAAAGATTTTATGTGTAACGAAATTGTTAATCTAATTTTCAATATTAAGTAAATCAATGACAAAGTAACCTAATTTTTTAAATTTACACTAATGTCTCCTTGCACTAATACACATACACTCGTAAAACAAAAAATAAATCCTATCCTTGCCATCTCTCATCCTCTTCAACTTTCAAGCCAATCATCCAAATATTTTCATTCTTTTTGCCAATTCTTCTCTTAGCTTAAGTAATATCTAAATACACGCGACGACGACGATGCTACGTAATTTATATCCCTGCTGCATTATCCTTTCTTCTTCCTTTTTACAATCATTTTTTTTTTCCACATACTTTTTATGAAAATGCGTTGAAATACTACAGAAAAAAAAAGTGAAGAAAAATTACCAAACACAGTTTTTCCATTACTAAAATAAATGTGTGCGTACGCAAATGCTTGAATCGCAGGATAAAAAAGACGAAGTAAAAAAAAAAGATGCGAAAGGACATAGTAAATAATCAAAGAGACGAACAAACTGAACCGACAAACATGTACCGACTGCGCTGCGTTGCGTTTCGTCTCTCAGATCACGATAAGTTCTTGGCTGATGAGCTTCAATGAATTCAATCAGGATTCATTTGAATGTAGTCCTGCATGCCAACAACAAAAACAACAGCATCAAATGAAGCCTTGACTGCGTACATGAATTTTTTCTTTTTCATTTATTTAATTTTTTTTTTTTCTTTTGACTAATATCCTTGAGAGTATTGCTCATGGATGACAAGTAGTCATTTGTGGTCGGACGTCGTAATACTGTAGAGATTTGAGAGTGTTATGGGGTAGTGGTGTTGGTGATGTTGATGAAGAGAGATAGACAGATAGAGAAAAAGAGCGCACGAAGGGTTGGATTGATTTGCAAGTTGTTGGTGTGGCGAAATTTCAATGAGGAATAAGTAGTCAGCGCTAAGATGGTAATTGAGAGCCAAGTGTTACTTTCTTTTATTCCGCTTTTTTTTTTAGATTTTCTGTTTGTTGTTATTATCCTAGACTAAATGTATTTAAATGTTGTTGTTGTTTTTTTGTCGGTTCAATGGTCACAGTGATTCCATGCTTTAAATAGAGATGGAGTTAATGTGCTAAAAATTTTAATTTCAATTTAAGTTTTATGAAGTTCAATGCCATTAGCCAAAATCCAATGCAAAAATGGTTTTGGGAAATCATTTTATAAATTTTCCCAATTAAAATTATCTCATGCACTGGCAAATCTACTGCTTTAATTCCAAAAATTTTCTACATAGTATACATTGCCAGATAGACAAAGTCTTACAAAGAATGGTAAGAACTCTTAATAATTTGTGAAGAGAAAATTTTGTTTATTTCAACACTTTCTATAGTCGAATGTTTCCTCACCCACTTTTTCGATAAAGCCAGCTTTTCAGATAAAATTTGGGTATCTACTTTTCATTTTTCAACCAGCGATCAGCGACCAGTGGAATCTCTTGCCAAGACTCAGATAAATACTTTTTCGAGCACATTGCACTTGAATTCGGCAAAATCATGGAATAAATATCAGACTCAATCAAAACTCAGACCCAAAATCAGATCAAAAACTATATCGAAATTCAGATCAAACTTAGATCAAAATATAGTCCAAAAATCTGATAAAAATTCTAACCACAAGCTAATCAAATTTAGACTAAAAATCATACCAAAATTCAAAACAATATTTGAACCTTAATTAGGAATAAAATTCAGAGTAAAGTTCAGACCAAAAGAGGACTAAATTTTGAACAAAACTTTAATTAAAACTCGGACCTAAGCTCAAACCAAACTTGAACCAAAAATCAGATCAATGTTGAGGTCAAAATTCAGACCAAACTTCAGTCTAAAATTTAAACCTAACTCGGATAAAAAATTAAATCTAAATTCAGACCAAAAACCAGCCAAAATTCATAATAAAAAACTCAGACCAAAACTAAATCACATTCAGATAAAAAAATTAATTCTAAGCTTGGACTAAAAAGAAACTCAAATACAAACCAAAAAGGGTTTAAATTCAGAACACAATTTAAACCGAAAATAGACTGAATTCAGAACAAAACTAAAACCAGAAAAAGAATAAATTTAGAGAAAAATGCAAGGCAAAGGGAATTTTTTCAGGCAAAAAACTAAACTTGAAGTTAAATTAAAAACCACACTATGAAATAAGAAAAACCGATCGAAAAGCAGACCAAAAACCCAACCAAAATTCAAATCAAAACATAGGCCAAATTCAGACTAAATTGAGACCAAAAACCATACCAAAATTCAAACCAAATTCAGACCAAAAATAAGGCATAAATTCAAAACAAGTTTAGACCAAATTCAGTCCTAAAATCACACCAAAATTTAAACCAAATCCGGATCAAAGCTCAGATCAAAATTCATTATAAAAATAGCTCAAAACTAAGACTAGACGGAGACCAAATTCAGACAAAAAATTCGACCAAAATTCAAATCAAAATTCAGGTCAAAAAAGATCAAGTTCAGACTAAAATTCGGACCAAAAATCTGATAAAAGTTCAGATTAAAATTTATAACAAAAACAGCTCAAAACTCAGACCACACCGCAACCAAATATAGAGCAATATTTAGATTAAAAATCAGTCAAAAAATCAAAACTCTACTTAGAATAATAAGATACAGAAATACAGACCAATAAGGGTTTGTATTCAGAACAAAACTTAAACCGAAAAGGAACTAAATTCACACCAAAGTTAAGACCAGAAAATGTATAAATTCAAATCAAAACCAAGACTTAAATTCAGACACTTTTTTTCAGGTTTGAAATAAAACTAAAAATCAGACTATAAAATCAGAAAAAACTTAATAGATAGATAGCAAAATTCAAACCAAAACTTAGTCCAAATCCAAACAAATGGTGAAATGCAAACTCCATGTGAAGTTCCATCAATTTTGCACCAGTGGTTATATGCTCAGACAAGGCCGTATTTAGGGGGGGGATTTTGGGGGTTCTGACCCTCCCCCCCCCGAAATGTGAAAACTTTTTCCTAATTTTTGATATTGATTGCCAGTGAATGGAAAAGAGTCAAAATAAATTCTATTGAAAGATTTTTAAATATTTTTTAATCGGTTTCTTTCTAAAAAGTAAAATAAAAGAAAAAATTTTAAAAATAAATTTGAATTGAAATCGTACGAAGTTTTTCAAGGGTTTCAACCCCATTCTTCTAAAACGTGACGTAAGGGGAAGTTTTTGACCTCAGATTCGTGTTCAACATGAAAAATTCATTCGCAAACACAAGGAACAATTCACCAAACCCATGCAGGACAGTGTTATTGAATATGCTTCAAAGTTCTTAATCTTAAAATATAATTAATCCTTTAACCCATTATTGCTCAGAGCACCCGACTCGGGAGATTTCAATGCTGTGACTGCACGAATTTAGGAAATATATGCCAATTTTATATGAATAATTTCGTCGAATGAAAACCTCCCCCGAAAAAAAAATACTGGCTACGGCCCTGTGCTCAGGCATGGGTTAATTTCTACTAATTTATCTTTTCTAGCAAACATATTCTTCTGAGTCTTAATAATGATTTTCGTTAAAATTGAATTTTACAATAGTTTTCTCCTTTTAGCTTTCACAAGTTACAACAACAAAAAACGCAATTTAATTAGCAACATAAAACGTAAAACTGCGCGTAACATTCTTCTGCAGAAAAGGCATATTAATTGATAAAGAGAAGAAAATATAATTAAATTAATTAAACTACAAATAAGAAGATTTTCTATGATGGTGTATATTTAAACGAAGTTCGATGGAGACGATACGAATTGAACTGAAGTTTTGAAGAGATGCTTCGTCGATGTTTTCAGAAAAGATGAGGAAGACGAAGTGATGAAGAAGTTGCACTTCCGGCGATAGACATTTACTACACTCTGAACACCCTGAACTAAAAACAAAATATTTTAAGCATTCGAGTGAAAATCATTTTTACTTTTTCTATATAAATATTTTGCTTGCTGGCAGCTTCGTTTTTATTTGTTGTTGTTGTTGCAATATTCTCTATATTAAAAAAATAAGAAAAAGAAGAAGAAGTAATTAACACACCGCTCATGAGCAGAGATTTTTTGTTTGCCTCGTCTTGCATTGATGCTCTAAAGTTTTCTATTCCTTTTTTTCTAATTAAACATTTTGCAGTATTTACTCGATTCGATAATTCCGACGTAGCTCTTGTAGTAGCTACGAATGAACAATTTGTATTCTTAATTTACGAAATTTTTAAATTCAGGAGATTGGCATCACTAATTCCAAATAAAACGAAAGCTTGACAGTTTTTGGTGATGATTTTGTGCGAATGCTGAAGTGTGTCGGAATTAGAAGAAAAATAAAGATAAACAGGAAAACAAATCTATAAGAATTTGGTGTTATTTTTTGAAACAGATAAAAATGTAAGGAATATCAATCATTTATCTTATATAAATACATAAATTCGCAAAATACCAGCATAGCATTGTATATTATTATAAACTTTACGGTAGAAATATACAAATTTCTCTTCTGCCGGATGAATTATTTTACGCATTATCAACGCACTTTATGATAACTGTTAATCGCGTTTTTCCATTGAAATATATATATCCACCTTTATCCACTTTGCACAAAGCTTTGATCCCAAAATATTCATGCTCCGTTTCATTAGTTTCGACATCGTGGATTGTGCCGTTCCAAATCCCTGATTTTTCCTACACCATGCTGATATTCAACCTGCGACAGAAATCACAAAACACCCACAATGTGTGCCAAAGCTGTAACTTCATGCTTTTGATTTGGTCCAAGTTCATCCTACTTTGAATACGTACTTGAGTACGTCTGTATTGAACCTGAAAATCTACACACACAAATCTAAGAGAAATAATTAATTAGTATTTATGCTTGTATGCTTACGCTCGGTTGTTTATATAATCAGTGTTGCCAGAAACTTTACTTCAAAAATCGTCAAAATTGTAAGAAAAAATCGTAATTTTCAGAAAAAAATCGTCATCAGAGAAAAACTCCAAAATCTACATGTCGTTGCTCCATGAATTCAATATCTAATTAGTGAAATTAATTTTCGTCCCTAAAATTTTTAAGATATGACATCAAACTTTGTAATGAATTGACTTCTTTTGAAACACACTGTCAAATTTCATATAAATTTTGACAAGTTTACAAGGCTTTGCACGTTTTAATGAAGGCCCTTATTAATTTTTCTTTAGCATAAATGCCAACGTAAATATATTTTCTTTTCAAAATTGTTGCTTTGTCTCTGAAATTAATGTTATTAACATCATGAGTTAAATACTCTGGTCTTAAAATATTTGTGGATGGAAAGCATAATCAAAAATGTATCACTGGAATTCAAGTTCAACACTGATATAACTAGTCTAGTTCCTGACGAGAAAAGCTTAATAGGTAATGTTTACATTATCTTATAGTAGATGCAATGTCTATTGAAATTTGGTCATAATGATGAAGAAAGCTTTTTTTAATGATCATCACGAAGCCTTGACTTGTCATTAAATGGTAATGCAAAAGCAGATTAAGGTTGATTGTTTTAAAAAAATAATTTTTTAACAAAAATCGTCATTGGGTCAAAAAATCGTTAAAATTACATTAAAATCGTCGTTCTGGCAACGCTGCATATAATTAGAGTATCGCAAATATCTGCTTTAACACTCCGTGTCTTCCTCTACTAAAACCACCTTCGTTGCCGTGGAATCCTTTTTTATAGCTTAGTGCACAAAAACACTTTTTTTTGATTAATTTTTATATTTTCTTAAAATTTGTAATAGTTTGACTTTTCACTGTTGATACAAACTATTTGATTTTTTCATTCGAACTTTTTCTGATAGTTGGCAATGCTATCTTCGAATTAGCGCCTGGTTATATTGGTACTCGGTGTTCGATGAACACAAAACATTTTTTCCCGTGCTCGGTCAAGATGGTTACATTCAGCTCGTTGCAGAGTTGTTTTTTGTCAAAATATACTCGTTTGTTTATTACTATTTTATATGTAATGATACTGTTTTGTAAAATAACTCATTGCCACCCTGAATACTTGGCGTGCTTGGTGTACAATACACCGAGCATATCGTGTTCGGTGTGAGAGTGAGTAAAGACTCTCTCTTTGTGTTCGGTGTAGCAACAATTTCATGGTGTTCGCAGAGCGTAATCGCAATATAACCACAGCCTTAGAAATGTACAGAATGGAATGAAACAGAACCACGAGCCAACATTTTTTTTTTTTAAATCAATTAAATAACTTTTTTAATTTTTATTGGCTCCACATGGAAGCCTAATGTAATTACAACAACAAATGGTTCCATTATTTACTTACGTAGTGTGAGTGGCTCGATGCTGATGCAAAAAATTCCGCTTTTACATTATTCTGGGAAGTATGTACCTCGTAGGTCATTCTAATGTTGGAAGACATTTAATTTATAACAAGAAATATTTTCTCCAAAAATAGTATAATAGTTTTCTCGGCGGTTTTTGTTTTATCGGCTCTTTATCGAAAAAAGGCGGTTTAAGCCCCCATTTTCAAGAGGAAGGGCAGGAGATGGAGGAAAAGCGTTTGAACAAAAATTATTTATCTCTTTGTGCTAAACAACTTTGCTTCAGACATTAAATTCGTATCTGTTGAAATAAAGAAATTTCTTAATAGCCCCTAAAGACTCCATTTTTCCGACATCAGCCCAATATTGTGGAAGAACTGGATATGATGGAGAAAAACTGAGTACGCAGTCGTTAACAGCGTTGGAAACTCATAAAATGTTTGTGTTATTTATTTAGCCTCAAAAAAGTTATAGGTATTGATGGGTAGATAAAACCATCTGACTTGGCGTTCGACTTTCTGTATTCTTTTTCACCGCTACGGTTCGGTTTTCTAGTGTACTTGGTCTTTTCTATTTGAAATATGTTATTTCTTAGTGTTTTATACCTTGTTTTTTATATCTAACTGAGCAAATTCACTTCAATTCCAACTTGAGTATTTGTTACTTAACTCATTCTATAAGCATGTAGGTATGCTGTAAATAATAAAAATATAATACTTTTGTAATCCTTTGAGTACCTTACATAAGATATTTTATTACACAATAAAATGGAGTAAGTAATAAATTAAAAAAAAAAAAAAAATTGTATCAATTATTTATAATTTTACATTGTGACACATAAAGTGGCAATGCCCATGATTTTTCTTGCAACATTATAAAACAGCACAGCCGGACAGTGGCGGAGGGAAAAGATGCCATAGAATATGCGCCCATACAAATATTTTCTATAACTTTACACTAGTTTATAATTTTCGATTAAATTCTCAGTGTCTCTGAAACAGAGTAAAGGTATAGAGTCAATGGTTTGAAATAATATTCAGATACAACAACGACACATTCAACCTCAAGTGCTCTCTAGTATTGTAATTATATGACGATTATTTCACAGGAAGCCTTGAAGGCGCTTTTCTCAAAACTTAATCTTAAATCCGCCACTGTAGCTACTCTTTTGCTACTGTCGCTGCTTCTAGTAGGCACTGATGACTATTGTCACGTGCGCAGCGCATTAAAATACGACAAGAGAATCCATCAAAAGTATCCAATGTAACATAAAATGTCACTTGACAAAAAGCCCAAAACAGTAGCAACTGCAACGGTAGCAAAATTTCAACAACAACATAAGCGAGCAAAAGTGAGCAAATGCTGCAATGCAGCTGTGTAGTCCATACATAGCGAAAGGCGTAAATGTAAGTGAAGTTGGAATTAGGGGATTGAATTGAACTGGTGAGTGAGTATAGAGTATTTGTGTGACCTTATGACAGCGATTCTTTTTTTCGGTTTTTTATACATGTGAAAAAGAAGAAGAAGAAAAAAAACAGAAGATTTTGCTGCTCAACTTTTTCTGGAAAATTCAAAATGGCGCTGAAGAAAATGTAGTCGTGGAAGCATAAGAAGAAGAATCAAATGCATTAAATTGAATGAATTTGTTACAATTTGTTTTTTTTTTTCTGTTTTGTTTTGTTTTTTGTGCAGTAAGAAGCGTAAGTGAGCGTATGTGAATTTGAATCTGATTTTGTTTGAAAAGTTTAGCTTTATGCATAACTTATGAATTTGAATGGGGAAGTTGGTTGCATAGGGAAATATTTTCGTGCCTGAGATTTATGTAAGTCGTTGAGGTATATTTCGGTTGCCATTGGATATCATTTTCTCTCTCTCTCTCTTTCTCTTTCTCCGTTTTTTCCTCGATATATTTTATCAATCCCTTATGATTGTTGTATCAGTATTTTATTCTTTCATGCTTATTTACTTAGTATTTACAGTGGAATCAGTTGGAATAATTGAAGAATATTTTTAATACTTTCTATTAATGAAATTAAATTATTGGAATGCTCAATCTTACATTAAACATTACGGAAGCATGTAGAACGACAGACTCAAAATAACTGAAGACTTCATAATGAATGAAAATATTATTTTCTTTCTAAATCTCATACTCGACATTACTCGAATAATATTTCCAGGTCAAGATTTTAAAATTTTGTTTGGTATCCTGTTGAACAGAATCAAAACAATGTTTAGCATATACTGAGAAAGCAACATTATTAACCCTTTCGGGATCACCGGTGATCCAAAATTCGTTTTTTCAGTTTTCTTCAAAAGTTATTCCACTGATATTAATAAATGTATATTTATTCATTGAAAATAACATAAGCTAAAAATAAAATTTTTTTTTTTACATATTTCCAATCGCTCACAACTTTTACAATATTGTCCCAAATACACCCAGGTTTTAATATGTTATGGGAAAAACTATTTACTTAAATATGATTTCCCATTTTCTAAAATTTCTGTTTACTTTGTATGGAAACTAAGTTTTGATATGAGTCACCGGTGACCTTAGACCACCGGTGACCTTTCGTGCCTCTCAGGCACGAAAATCAGCCGCTTGAAAACCTAAAAATTGCACGTATACTAAAGACGAATCTGCCATAATATCTCAGGTAAAGTGACTCATATTCCCGTTAGATGATGTTCAATATATGGGACACCGTTACTGTGTCTGAAAGGGTTAAAGTTTCCAATGGAAATTTTAAGGGATTTGTATAATTAAATGGAGATCAGCAAAGGCGAATGCGGATTCGGTTTTTCTCTATCATTTTTAGTTTCCTTATGGTCAAGAAAGGGTTAAGTAAAAGAATTTGTTTATCTTTAAAAAAATATTTAATAAAAATGTACTAAAAAAGCTTATACAAAATTCTAATTAAGGGCCTCAGGGTCGCCGGTAACCCATGAAAGTTTAGTCCTCCAGGTTCGCATAACTTATATTTTGATGAAAAATTGTAACATGAAATAAGGTACAGAAAATACAAATTCTGGTTCGATTTTACGATATCCTTCTCCTTACGGTCCTGAAAAAGTTAAGAGTTATTGTGAAAAATAAACAAACGGCAAAACTTCTCTTGAACTGACATTTGAGGACTAAACTAACTACAGTTTTTAATAGCGTTCGTCGGGATAGTATTTGTAGCTCTCTCTTCAATCGAACTATTCTATCCAAGCTTGTAGCTCTCATCCAAGCCCAATACAATGAATTCAATTGCAAGATCATCCACAACGAATATATACAAGAAAATTTCACCATTAAGTCTGGCGTAAGCCAAGGATGCATTTGATCACAAATTCTTTTCCGGTTAGCAAGCCAAGATTTACTCCTCTCAGACTCGTCGACAGGGGGTTAGGGAGAAATGCGATACACCTCAGGCGAGGAGTTTTTATGTGGGCCCAGGATAGGGATCTTTTTTATATTTTTCAATTTTATTCCAACATGTTTGATGGGGTTCACGCAAAGTCCTCCTCGGAGGTGGGTCCTGAGCGTTAATCGCAACATTTTTTTCTTTAATCCTTTATTTTCGTCTCAAAAAACAAAAAACATATATTTTTTTGCCGGGACGTATTCTTTTTCATGAATAAAATACCATTTAATATACATGCTCGTACATGATCTGATGTCCAATCAGATACCAGTTGAACACATCAAGTTTTTGGTCCTACATGAACATTTTTTTCCATCAAACACTTAAATAAATTAAAGTATGTCATCAATCCTGGGCTGTGCGGATTTTCTACAGCCCTGACTTCACTTTACCATAGTTGGGAAAATGTTGGTATTTATTGGAGTTATCAAGAAACCTTGAAAGTCTCGTTTCGTCGACGATATATCCCTACTATCGGTCAAACATTCAGACATTCAAAGCAAAATAAACGATCTGGAGATAAAATTTACAAAAATAGGGCTTGAAATAAATGTAAATAAAACGAATACGATGAAAATCACTACCAGTTCTTCAAAAAACTTTCATACTGTAAAATGAGCCAACAGCAAATGTCAAACACTTAACATATCTTGGAAATATAATATCTGGAGAAGACAGCGCAAAAAACATATTCTCAGAAAAATCCATAAAACTAAAGGTGCTTACTTACAACTCCGATCTGTGTGGAACTCATCTGTATTTTCTATATAAAGAAAAAATGTGCCCATCTTCAAGTCAAATATATTATAGATCTGTACTTGTTTACGGATGCGAAACTTGGCGAACCACAGAGTTTTTGACCAATATTTGATTCAAAGTTTTGTGAATCGTTGTCATCGTCACACTATCAAAACCTGATAGTCCAACATTATCGGCACCAATGATATGATATGGCAGATGCAGTGTCGAGCCAATAGTAAAATACATTAAACTAAGAAAATGGAAATGGATTGGTTACACTTTACGTAAACCATACCCAAGCCTTAGACTACAAAAGATTCCTGGAAAAAAAGTACGAAACTAAATTGCAAGTCATGGAACAAGATAAAACTACTAGTTAAAAATAGAGCTAGGGAGAGATGATTTATCAAGACCCTACGCTCTAATGGGAGATTTAGGAACTATTGATGATGATGAGTAAGAAAAGGAAAACAGGGCAAGTTCTCCATGTTAAAGCGTGTTTGCTTATTGGAACGGGATTTTCACCTACTTTATAACGAAACTATGGTAGAAATTTGTTAAGCTGAAGCCAAGTGAATATTTCTAAAACTGACTGCATTCTTAGTGGGAGAAGAGGGTGTAAATAAAAGATATCTGATATAATTTATTTTTTTTTTAAACGATTCCATTAGATTTTTACTAACTTTTGCCCCGAAGCTCCCCTTTTTAATATTTTGTAGTTCAAAATAGAGCCAAAAAATTGGTTTCTCCGTCGAAAAACTCCGGTGCACAAATTTTTAAATAAATCGGCCGATCTATTGATGGCGCTTCAGTACAAAGAAAAACTCAATTTTTCCCTGATTTTTGCTACGGAGTTCCCTTTGGAATATATTTTAGATCGAAATAGAGGCAAAAACTAGTTTTCTGGCCCAAAAAAAAGAATTCGTTGTGCAAAATTTTAATACAATCAGTTGGCCCATAGATGGCGCTCCAGTACAAGGAAAAATTCTAAATAATTTTTCTCAATTTTTCTAAATTAAAATCGTTTTCAAAAATGGATTTATTGGCACAGAAAATCCTGGTATACGAAATTTCAATAAAGTCGGTAAGTCAATAGATGGTACTCCAAAACAAGGATAAATTCAACTTTCCCCTGATTTTGTACATTGGTATTCGATCTAGTTGTAAATACATTCAAAGGTGTTATTGCCATTTTGTGTGCTGGGGTCTTTTGGGCCGAGGAGCCCATTTTTTTGGTATCTATTTTTATTTAAAAATACTCCAAAACGGGCTGCAGAGTAAAAGTTAGAAAAATAAACGAAATTTATGTTTATCTTTGTACTGGAGTGCCATCTATTGACCGATAGAATGTGTTGAAATTTTGTATACCAGGGTTTTATATGTCGAGAAATCCATATTTGGCATCTACTTTTATTTAAAAAAAAAATTCCAAAAGGGGGCTTCGAAAAATGAGGGAAAATTTGAATTTTATATTGTACTAGAGCGCCATCTATGGGCCTCTCAGTTTTCTTGAAATTCTGAGCACCAGAGTTTTTTGTTTTTGCCAAGAAACCTATTTTTGGCTCCTATTTCGATCCAAAAAATATTTCAAAGGGAACTCCGGAGCAAAAGTTAGTAAAAATTTTGCTCCCTCTTCTCAAAACACGCTATCATGATGGGGGTTACAAAAGCGATCAACTCTAAGCTGTCATGAGCGTACACCTTGGGCACAGATCTAGTTTGTCGAGTGTTTTTCTCACATTATTTATAATTTTTGTTGTGATAAAATCTTTACTCGGGGATGATGGAAAAAGTATAGTGGAGTGAATTGATTGAAATTAAAATCAAATGTCACGTCAGTGTCGTTTCAGGTTTCACAGTATGTGTAAGGTTATAAGTGTGTATTTTATTATATATTTTACTTTAGTCCCAAAAGTATGCAACACATAATTTCTGTATCAAAAACGGTTGCGGAATTTACTTATATATCAGTGGAACATATCAAAAATTGTTTTATTTTAGCTAAAAAATTCACTTTATATCCATCAAATTAAAGCCTTTGAGTTTAGACTCGTTAGAACATACAATCGTAAATTTTATCAACTATTTTCTTTTTTCAATACTACTATGCGCAATATGTTTTTTTGCATTATTGTCATATTGTTTCAATCACTTGTGAATTTATGCCTGAGCATGTGATTTAGAATATTATTTTGTTTTGTTTTATTTATTTTTCTTATATATATTTTTTTTATGCTTTTCGACTATTGCGATCAAAAATGTTATGCTTCATGCATTTCAATGTCTTTAAACTGTACATCGAATACACTAGCAATAAGGAGGAATAAGTGCACGCTGACATCCTTCTGTGAAAGAACCAACACTAAGAAGTAGTGATATCGCATGCCTGCATCATTTTGCATCACAGTTCCATTTCATTTTGTTTCGTTTCGTTTAACGTAGAGTCTCTGTGAAATTTCTTTTCCCCTCCCCGTTCCAATAATGTTTAGTAGTATGTAGTACTAACAAACAAATGTATAAATCTCCAATGTTCGACATTGATATGGGATACAAAAATGGCTAAAACATAAATTGTCAGTGACTATAGTTTAGCTACATGTTGTATGCTACTTTCGTAATCGTTTGTGTAAATGTGGGTATGTGTATTGGAGCGCATTTGTAGTTTTGCATTATTTATAAACATTTGAAAATATTGGAGCATTTTAAAAATGGATTGAATTAATATATATGTATGTATGCTTATATTTTATAAATCGTTTCTCGCTGGATGTTTGGCTATTAAATGAAGCTTCAATTTAAAATTAACTTCCATACATAGGTACCTACTTGTCTTAGTCATGTTTCTTAATCTTGAAGGGCTACATGAGCCATTTGTGTTTTTTAAACAATATTTTTTCAGTTTAAGTTCATAGCGGATATCATAGGGAAATAGATCAAAGTTATTTAAAAAGATGAAACGAATCATTTTCTTTATTAATAGAGAAATTTGGTTGAGTTTGAATGGAAGTTTAGAAGAATTCGACTACTATGATGTGTAAGTTATCGAGAAAGCATATACATAGTTCCGCAAATAAAAAAAAAAAGATAGGAGTTTGTCTTTTATCTTTCTTAAGTCAAGTTTTTCCACCCCAATGTGAAAACTGATAATTAAGCTTGACGGCTTTGTCGACAAGTACCTCAGAGGTGTGTTGTAAACTATAAATTACGCCAGATTTTAAACTGGAATCCTCAAGATAGTAGAAAATGTGAATGGCCAAATTTAGACTAAAAATCAGACAAAAGCCCAGACCATAATTTAGATCACAATTCAGATTAAAAATCAAACTAAGCTTGATTCAAATTCAAACAAAAACTCAGACTAAATATCATACCAAGATTTAGATAAAAAATCAAACCGGATTTCCAACGAAATTCAGACGAAGAATCGAAACAGAACTAAAATCAATACTTAGACCAAAAATCCGGCAAAAATTCGGACCAAAATTATATTAAATTCAGATTATAATTCAGATCTAGATTTAGAGTATAAATTCAACTTAATAATCAGACCGATATTCAGATAAACTTAGGCCGAATATGAAACCACGGTTTCAATGAAATTCGGACCAAAAATCGAACCAGAAATAAAATCAATGTTTAAACCAAAAATCCGGCAAAAATTCGGACCAAAATTATATTAAATTCAGATTATAATTCAGATCTAGATTTAGAGTATAAATTCAACTTAATAATCAGACCGATATTCCGATAAATTTAGGCCGAATATGAAACCACGGTTTCAATGAAATCCGGACCAAAAATCGAACCAGAAATAAAATCAATGTTTAAACCAAAAATCCGGCAAAAATTCGGACCAAATTAAGACCAAAAGTCGGACCAAAACTCACACCAAATTCAGATCATAATTCAGACCTAGATTTAGATAAAAAATCAGACCGATATTCAGATAAATTTAGACCGAATATCGAACTAGAACTCAGACGAAAATCAGACTATAACTCAGCTCAAAACTCAGAACAAAATCCGACTTAATTTCTCATCAAAGTATGAGTAAAAGTTAGACTAGAATCGAATCGAAACTTACACTAAACTCAGACTAAAGTACAGACTGAAATCGGACCAAAATTCAGCTCAAAATACAGATCTAATCTCAGATTAAATTTGGACAAGATTTAGACTGAAATTCAGATAGAAATTCAAATCAAAGCTTAGATCAAAACTTGAACCGAAATTCAGACCAGATTCTGTCAAAAAATTCAGGCTAGAACTTAAACTAAATTAAGATTAGAACTTAGACATAAACTCAGTCCAAAAATCAGACAAAACCTTAGACCAAAACTCAGACTTAAGTTTAGACTAAAAATTACAACGATATTAAAATCAAATTCGGACCAAAAATATGACCTGAACTCAGACTAAATTCAGACCAAAACTGAGACTGAATTCAGGCGAAAAATCATGAAAATTCGCACTAAATTTTAACCAAAAAATCAGACTAAAAATCGGATTAAGTTTCATATCAAATTCAGACCCAAAATTCGACTAAAATCTGACCAAAATCAGGCAAAAATTCAAACTAAAGTTTACTTTAAAAAACTAGCAAAAAACTCACAGCAAAAGATCAGATCAGATTTAGATGAAATATCAGTCCGAAATTCCCCAAACTTGGATCAAGATTCGGATATTTTGACTTAAAATTTTATTTAGGTTCAGACCAAAGCTCAGACCGAATTCAGACTATAATTTAGACATAAATTTATACCAAAAAACTGTCTTAAAAATCAGACCGATATTCAGATAAATTCAGGTCGAATACGGAACCAAGACTTAGATAAAAATCAGACCACATTTCTCACGAAATTCAGACCAAAAAGCGAACCAAAACTTAAGTCACTATTCTGGCCAAAAATCAGATGAAAATTCGGATCAAATAAAAACTAAAATTAGATTAAAAATCGGAGCAAAACTCAAACTAAAATCAGACTACAATTTAGACCTAGACTTAGACCAAAACAAAGACTTAAAAATCAGATCGAAATTCAAAGAAATTCAGGCCTATTATTGAACCAGAACTCAGACGAAAATTAGGCTAAAACTAAGCTTTAAACTTAGAACAAAATGCAGACTAAAACTCATGTCAAATTCAGCGAAATATTAGAGTAAAATTAGACTAAAATTTACACTAAACTCAAACCAAAATATTGACTAGAATCATACCAAGATTCAGTTCAAAATTCAGACCTAAACTCAGATCAAGTTTAGATCGGATTTAGACGAAAATTCAAACTAAAAATCAAACCAAAGTTCAGACTAAAACTTAAACCAGATTCAGTCAAAAATAAAGATCAGAACTCAAATGAAACTTAGACTATAATTAAAACCTAGACTTAGTCTAAAAATCAGTTCTAAGCTCAGACCAACACACAAATTTAAACTCAGCTTAAAAATCAGATAAATATTAAGTTCAAATTTAGGCCAAAAACCGTGTCAGAGCTCAGACCAAATTTAGATAAAAAATTAGATTGAATTTAGACTAAAGTCAGTCCATAATTTCCAGTCAATTTAAACTGAAACTCAGACTAAAAATAGAATCAAATTTCAGTTCAAATTCGGAATAAAAATCAGACCAAAACTGAGACCAAAGTCGGACCAAAATCAGATCAATTTGCAGATTAAAATTTTGCTCAAAAAAAGATAAAAATTCTGTCAAAAAATCAGATTAGATTTAAACCGAAAATCTGTCCGGAATTCAGCGAATTCAGAACAAACCTCGGTCCGATATTTAGATTTAAATTTTGACTGATGTTCAGACCGAAATTCATGCCAAATTTAGACAAGGAATCAGATTGAAAATTAGACCGAATTCACAATTCTCAAACCATACGAGTCAAAAATCAAATAAAAAATCAGACTGGAACTCAAATCGAAATAAAAACCCAGACTAAGACTAAAAATCAAATGGAATTTGAATTGGAATCGAAAAATGGGACAACTCAAAAGTCAGGCACTGTGACCTCTAGATCTTTTGCATCAGAGCCCCAGCATGAAACATGACTGAAAAGAAGAAACAAGAAGAAAGGTTGCTAAGAAATAATAGAAGAGTATCGAATGTGGGATCTCAGAGACAAAAGTGCCACTAAACAAATCATGTGGAAGTTCAGACCGAAAAAGATTAAAAGACTTTCCGCAACTAAATTTCATCAAAAATCAAACCAAGTTCTTCAAGCTTTTTCCCTCTGAAATTTCTGATTTATTGAAGTTGAAGTGTACATGATAAACAGTTGTGCTGTAGAAAGATTTATTTTCAAACGTTAAAGCAACCACCGACATTTTCTAGGAGGGGTTGTAGCTTCAAAACTCTCCTCTGGATTCGAAACTAATTTATGCACTCTTGAATTTAGTTTACTCATTTATTGAGACCCATATTGAACTTCAAAAATAATGAATGAAATACAATAGCTCTCAAAATAAAATGCAGCTCTTAAGTATAAAGGTTTAGTAGTTAATTCTTTTCCAATGTAATGTTCGGTAAATAGAGTTAAAGCTTGTAGATATATAAGAAATCATTAATAAAAAATTCAGCATAATTACATAAATGTAAAAATTATCTTCAAAGATATAATATGAAATAAAAATCAAATATTTACAACGAGTGCACTCGTTTGATTAATAAAAAAACAGCAGCGAGATGTATCGATTCAAAAGCATTTTAAAATTCATTCAAGAGATATGCATACATCTTTTATGTAATTGCAAGTATGTAAAACTTGTGTGCATGTATGTATGTATATCTTTGTATGTATACTATATATATATGTATTTATAAATATTTGGTTTTGCCTTGCTGTAATTGAGAAAACATTAAACATTAAACGCATTAAAATGCTTTTAACATTTATTATAATTATATTAAATTACGCACATACACACATACAATCATACATACATAGATATACATACATAGGTACATATATATGTATGTACATGCACTCAATCGACCGTACGCAAAGACACCGTCATACACCGCCCGCCATCTTGCCAACTCCCATATGTATGATGATGCCATAGCAGCTCAATGCACAAAAAAAAAAGCAACACCGTTTGTCAAGCATATTGTATACGCCAGTATCAACAACAACAACACAATGATCTTCATCATAATTGCTAGCAACAACATCGTCATTATCATCTTTATAATCATCGACTGGTAGTGGAAGCACAATTTGGCGCGGGAAACTTAATTTGCGTTAAAATTCTTTTAGCTACGCTGCTATAAATATACATACATACATTTTAATATTTTTTATAATTTTTTCTCTTTTTTTTTGTAAATTTAATATAGCAACAAAGTGAACCATTTTTTAAAAACGCACATTTTACGCGAAAATTTATGCATATGCATGAGTGTATCATTGTGTATGTGTTTGCGTGAGTGTCAGTGTGTAATGCACGTTAGTATGTGTGTATGTGTTGTAGTATTAGGGTGCCATTGGCGAATTTTTTTTTTCAAAAAATCGATTGATGGCACCCCCTCGATCGTTTCGTTTTACTCAAAAATTAATCTGTGTAAAATTTCAGGACAATTGGATAAGGGGAAGCGGTGCCCCAAGAGTTCCAAAATTTGGAAAAAACTGTTTTTGTGCACAAAATTCATTTTGGATTGTTTATATCTCACACATTTTTGATTTTATATAAAAACTGTCTTTACAAAATTTATAGATCTATCAAAGAGAAATAATTCTGATATGAATTTTTACGGTGTTCCTAATAACTATTGAATAAAAGAAAAAATAAGCTGAAACTACCCGATTAAGGAATGAGATTGAAAAAATCTTGACACAAGTTTTACCTAATAATTTTTTTTTGGGTGTAAAACTTCAAAATTTCTTTGATCTAGTTATCTATATGTCAGTTGTTATTTTTATTGACAAACATGTTGATTTATTGTGAGTTTGATCAAAATGAGTGAAGAAAAAAAGGTACGTCTTAAAATTATTAAAAATTTTCAAAAAAATCCAAATTGGTCCTACTAAAAATTGGCCAAAGAATTGAAGGTCTGCCGTCAAACTGTTTCTAATGTTATTAAACAGTTTCAGGAGAATTCGACCATCGATAGGAAACCTGGTTCGGGAAGAAAACAAAGACCACATGATATTGGGAAAGCTAAGAAAATAGAAAGTATATTGAAAAGATCTCCAAACACATCTGGTAGAAAAGCTGCCTGGTTATCCCAGTGCTCTGACTATTTGGTGCGAAAAGTTAAAGCCAATGCAGGTTTGAAAACATACAAAGTCCGAAAAGTTCCAGACAGGAATGCTGCAAAGAATTTAGACGCCAAAAATAAGGCTCGGAAATTAAAATCTAATTTCAGACAAAAATATTCATGTTGTATAATGGACGACGAAACGTGTGTACTGGTAGATTTTACGCAGCTTCAGCTTATTGAATTTTATATATGTTAAGATTTTTTCGATCTCACTCCTTAAATCTAGCAAGTCCGAAAGAAAACATGTAGCACTTGTATAGTCGTTGGTTGGAATACGAAACCAATTTTTTCTGTTCAAAAGTGGCCTGAGACTTGTTTATCTATCAAAATGAACGTCGAGTAACTCGAAATACTCGCAAGCTCTCGAAAGTTGTAGTAACCCTGTTCTCATGATTTCCACTCCAAACAATGGTAGTGGAAAAAAATGTAGTTACAAACCAGGTAAATACTCCAGTAATTGTGCCAGTCCCAGTCACTGTAATTGGTAAAAATTTGGTTAATAATGTTTTTGGTACACTTTTTTTTTGGGTCTTTCTGTCTTTTTGTTTCTTATAGCAAACACAGTCCGTGTTTGAAATTATAAATGAAATTATATCTGCAATTGTGAAAATGGATACGATGATACATTAAATGATTAAATGGACCATATTGGAAAACGACGATTTAGTATTAAAGAATAACATTTTATGATTGTCTCCCAAAATTTTGGAGTTGATACGATTGTTTATACGAAATTTTCTTGTTTCTCAAAACTTTAAACGTATTTTTCTCTAAATGTTGCTTTCTTAAGAACCTTTCAAGCTGAAATTGGTCCACATATTATTCTGATGACTACATTTCTGAAAAATCACAAAATAATTCCAATTTATATGGCAAAAAATTCCCAATTTTTTGTAAACTCTCTTCAAAGTTAAGAACTCTCAATTTGAAATGTTTGTCCTAGTACCACTAGATTTAAAAAGTTAAAAAATTAATATGAAACAGAAAGAGTAGTTGAGTCTTTGTAAATTTAGAAAAAATAGTTTTAAATTTTTAGCAATGCTATTAGGTGAAGCAGGGTTCATCAGCTTTTCATTCCTATTTTTAAAATTAATTTTAAAACCGAAAGGAAATGCTTATCAAAACTACATTTTACAGTGTTATTGATAATATTATTTAGATTTTTTATAAAAATCACATGCCTTTCTATTTCTCAACTTCGTCAGTATTTCCCTATTTGATCTTTTTGTAAATTTAATAGCTTTTAGCTAGCCATCTTCACTACTAGACAATAGTTAGTCAAGCAGCCATAAAATCACTTGATATTTATTTACTACGGTAACTGCCGACTATCTCCTAAAGAGATAACGGAACGGCTCAAGGTACACCGGTATTGGGTACCAGGGCACAAGGACATTCCAGGCAATTGTAAAACCAATGAGCTGACAAGACTAGCCACAACATTCTCTATTTCTCACATAACCCTATTAGCAATTTAGTGGTAATAATTACTGGGCATTGTATGTTTGATTGACATGTCAATAGATTACGAGTTCCCGCAAACGACTTTTTTAGGAGCTACCTTGATGAGGAGGAGTAGGAGGAGGAGGGAACGGCTTTTCACCTCCTCGCCAAACGTAGGCTGGCATCTTAAGGTCAACTCTTCTTCAACAATCCAGCTGATCTCTAATCTCAATTAATTTTTATTTTAATGATTATGCAGGTCCTACTATCTTTTAAGCGAATAAGTAAAAAAAACCAGTTGTGCGGACAATTACATTTGTAAAACTTGCTAGATTTATTCGGGTAATTCCAGCTTATTTTTTCTTTTATTCAATAGTTATTAGGAATACCGTAAAAATTTATAAAATTAAATTGTTCCCCTTTGATAGATCTACAAATTTTGTCAAGACAGTTTTTATATAAAATCAAAAATGTGTGAGATATAAACAATCCAATATGAATTTTGTGCACAAAAACAGTTTTTTCCAAATTTTGGAACTCTTGGGGCATCGCTTCCTCTTATCCCACTGTCCTGAAATTTTACACAGATTATTTTTTGAGTAAAACGAACCGATCGAGGGGTGCCACGGAAAATTTTCTGACTTTCGAAAATTAATGGCACTCTAATGTAGTATATATAAAATGCTTTTGTTTGTTGCATGATTGATAAATTTTCACTTTGGTTATTTTTATTTTACATTTTTAAAATGATGTCGCAAAAATTAAGTGAACACATTTTTGTATTTTAATTTTGTTTTGTTTTTTTTTTTTTTTCGTTTTTTGATATTTGCAGTAAATTATTACAGTGGTGGTGAAAATATTATTACAATGTCTTTAATAAATTAATTTAAAGAGGTTAAAAAATATTAAAAGAAGCAAATATATACATAAAAAATGAAAATGCATAAAAAATGAAAATACATAAAAAATGAAGCTGGCTTCAGACCCGGACGCTCATGCATCGATAACATTAACATCGTAAGGATCTTAATAGAGCGATCAGCAGAATATAATTCACCGCTTTATCTGGCGTTTATTGATTATGTTAAGGCATTTGACTCTTTAAAGCGTGATATCATATGGTCTGCGCTTTCTGCGAGAGGTATTCCCGACAAAATAGTAAACATCGTTAAAAATATGAATGATGGCTCATCCTGCCGGGTGCTGCACGAAGGGCAATTAAGCGAATCTATCCAAACCATATCGGGAGTTAAGCAGAGCTGCGCACTTTCATGGTGCATGAAATGTCTAATTCTTGTGACATCCAAAAGCTAGGTGACCTGGCATATGCTGATGATATCGTCCTATTCAGCGATACACATAAGGGGTTGCAAGGGAGACTAACAAACATAGCAAATGACTCTCTAAAGCTCGGTCTAAAAATTAACGTTAAGAAGACCAAATCTATGCGGATTAACGCGAGCAACTTCGCACAGCTTGAAATAATTGGAGAGCTCGTGTATGATGTTCAACAGTTTAAATCTCTTGGCAGCGTTCTGACCCCGGAAGGCGGTACAACAACCAACATACGTCAAAGAAGAACGAAAGCGACAGGTTGTTTTCGCTGAACTATCACGTTTATGGTCAAATAATGCGCTGAAATGTGGGACCAAAATTAGAATATTCGATGCTTGCGTAAAATCTCAGGTTAGGTTAGGTTGGTTAGTGGCTGTCTAGAGGCACACTTAGGCTTAAACGGCCCATTGTTATACCATATGCAGAACGCTAACGAAATTCGTATTTCATTCTGAAAAGCAGCTAGTTCTGGCTGTGGCTTAAGGGCAATTACATTGTTGTTCCTACATTTTAAATGTTGTCATATAAGCAGTGAGATTGAAAAAATCTTAACATATATAAAAATGAATAATTTTCAAATGGTTGATCTTAGAGTTTTTTATTTAATTTTTATTTCATTTAATTGATAATATTTTACAAATTACAGAAAAATATAACTTTTATATCTAACCACTATTTATGAACTCGAGGACCTTTTTTGGTAAGCCTTCCATTAGAGATTTGATAGTTGTTTCAGACACCTTTTTGGAACAGTTTGCCCATCTCATTTTAAAATCTTAGATATTTTGGAACACCTTTTTGGTGCTCTTTAAGTTTCTTTTCACAAGAACCCAATATCTCTCCACTGGTCTTAGCTCCGGACAATTTGGAGGATTGGCCTCTCTTGGTGCAAAAACTATGTTATTGCTTTGATACAACTCCAGAGCTTTTTTGCCGTAGTGACATGATGCCAAATCAGGCCATAAATATGTGGACACATTGTGCTCTCTTATGAAAGAAAGAAGTATTTTTTTCGAACATTCTTTGATGTATATTTCGGTATTTATAGAGCCCACTGTAACAAATGACGTGCTTCTTGCCGCAACTGCATATAGCTTGCCATACCAGGAATATTTTAAGAAATGTTGTCTGCTTTTGGATTCTAAATTGTTCTTCAACATTTCCTCGAGCATCAGCAACATAAAAATTTTGACCCGGAAGCTGCGTAAAATGCGTAAAATCTGCCAGTACATACGTTTCGTCGTCCATTATACAACATGAATATTTTTGTATGAAATTCGATTTTAATTTCCGAGTCTTACTTTTGGCGTCTAAATTTTTTTGCAGCATTTCTGTCTGGAACTTTTTGGACTTTGTATGTTTTCAAACCTGCATTGGCTTTAACTTTTCGCTCCAAATAGTCAGAGCACTGGGCTAACCGGGCAGCTTTTCTATCAGATGAGTTTGGAGATATTTTCAATATGCTTTCTATTTTCTTGGCTTTCCCAATATCATGTGGTCCTTGTTTTCTTCCCGAACCAGGTTTTCTATCGATGGACAAATTCTCTTGAAACTGCTTAATAACATTGGAAACAGTTTGACGGCAAACCTTCAATTTTTTGTAGGACCAATTTGGATTTTTTTGAAAATTTTTAATAATTTGAAGACGTACTTCTTTTTCTTCACTCATTTTGATCAAACTCACAATAAATCAAAATGTCTGTCATAAAAAATAACAACTGGCATATTTTTCAAAGATAACTAGATCAAAGAAATTTTGAAATTTTACACTCAATAAAAATGATTAGGTAAAACGTGTGTTAGGATTTTTACAATCTCACTCCTTATAACCGTATAAATAACGCTGAAAATCTGATTCATTACTTGGATTTTTGTAACTCTGCAATAGGAAAATATTTGAAATTACGAAACATTTTGTGTGAAAATGTATGTAATATTTTAGACAATGACTCAATATAGTCTAGATTTGTTATATTAGTCAAATATTTGAGTACTGCTTTGAATAAATTTCTGTAAATCGTTTCATTGTTTTCGCCATTTCTTTTTTATCAAAACAAAAAAATAAAAATAAATATTTGTCCTTACTTTAGTAAAAATACGATCAATATTTCACACTTGAAAATTATGCATGTAAAACGCAGTCAATTTAATAGTAATATATATATTTACTCATACACTTTTATTCATACATAGACTGATGATTTACTACACACATACATCCATACTCGTATATATAATGAAATGAGTTTTTAATGGAGTGTGAAAAAATTGTATTTTAAAAAAATTATTAAAATTAAAATGAATTGAAAAAGATTTTTACTTTTATTTATTTAATTTTTTTGTTGTTGTTTTAATTTTATTATATTTGGAAAGTATTTTATGCTCAGATTTTATCAATGGAATTATTATAAAAGTAATTTCTTTAATTAAAATTTAAAGTTGTAAACCTCATTTGTGAATCAGAAAATTATGTTTTGAGAAATTTAAACCTAAAAGTGTAAAAACGCCTATTTTGTTACATAGGAAAACAATCTTCTAAAAAAAAAAAATGTTGGATTTCGCTTTGAAAACTTATAACAGTAAAATACTTACTTTTAACAATCGATTTTGCAGTTTTTCGATGCATAATTTTGTCGAAAACAACAAGATAGTCCAAGTCAAATATTCATTGCTACCTTGATTGGCTCTTATTGCTTTAGGCTGCCTCTTATTAGCTCCTGACTGATACTCCTTTAAATGTTTAAAACTGCATTTGATAGATTTCTTTTAAATGTTTGAAACTGCCTATAATATCCTATAGCTGCTTTTAAGTGCCTCTGAATGAACAACATTGAAATAACAATGTGTAGTGGCGCAAATGTCTAAGGAATTACATGAAGATGTCGCACACAAAAAGAGTTCGTCTACAATTGTCATCGACATTACCGGTACAGAGTTGCAATTTTTGCTCTAGCATTAATCCCAAAAAAAAATTAGTTGTGTATTAACGAACACAAGGCAGAAGTGAAACTTCTTGTGAACTAAACGAAACTCAAGCAAATGAAATTAAAAACACAAGTCAATGAAGTAACAAATTTAGCGATTGAAAAATTTCATTTGCTTGTATTTCGTTTGTTTAGTTCACAAGAAGTTTCACTTCTGCCTTGTGTTCGTTAATACACAATTTAGTTTTTAGAATTACGACATCATTTTCAAATTCTGTGAGTTAAAATACATAGAAAAAACTCGATCTGGTATTTTTTTTTTGATAAACTAACCACTCTAATATATTCAATTCAATTTATTGTTCATATTTTGTTAGTTTTTATAATATATACATAAATAAGTCTTATTTATAATGTGAACATTCATACGACTTTGGCAAATGCCGTCAGTCGGGATTTTAAACCTTTAATTATAATTAAATTCTGAAATAAGAAATTTTCTATACTCTATACAAACTCTAATATATTTTACAATACTTTTAATTTCACGAGTGCAGTTTAATATTGCTACTATTTCATCTTCTACCAAAATGCTCTTTCCGAAATGATATTTTCTAAGTTCTTTAAAAACACTACATGTGCCTAAAAAATGTTGTATATTTTCTGGTTTCTTTTCGTTACAAAGCGAACATAAAGTTATTGCGTCTCTTAGAAATCTGTTGCCATTGAGTTCAATTAAATTACTCCGTGCTTTAAATATCCACATTATTTCATCCTGTGTATACCCTTCAGTTATATAAAGTTGGCCTGCCAAATGGTCAAGGCTTTTGTATATTTTGTCTGTTTGTTCGGCTTTTTTCAGCCACCCTTCATAATATTTTGCTTTTCGTTTTTGTATCAAACATATACGATTTCCGTTCCAGTCTTTCTTCCCGCCATTATTTTCTGTCCACGTAATACCAAATTCTTTCCCTATTTCATTTAGTTCCTTTGCCCACATGAGTTTTCGATTTAATATTAACTTAGTTAATTGGTGCGGTAGCCGATCTTCACTGCACTCAAACATAGTTCTCGTTATATATCTCAAATGCAGATCTAAACTATAAATATGTCCATTTTCAGCTCCTGTAACTAACATTAAAATATATGTTGGTGTAAAACTTGACAGACGCAAAATCTTTTAATCAAAGTAAAGTTGGAGCTTATCTACTTCTTCAAATTGCGAGAAACCCCACACTTGTGCCCCATATGTTTGTATGGCTCTGCACACAACCAAGAAAATTTTCCACTTTGACCTTAGTGACACATTCGGTTTTTTCAAAAAATCATTCCAGGTACTGTTTATGCTATTTTTCGCCGCTAGAGTTCTAGTCTCCACATGTTTTTTAAATATCATTTTTGGTGTCAAAGTCACCCCCAGATAGCAATACTCTGACGCAACCCGTATGTGATCTCCATTGAAGTACCATTTTTCATTATTGCTTACTTTGCCTCCTCTTCTGAAAATCATAATTTGAGACTTACCTAAACTAACTTCAGTATTCCAGATTCTACAGTATTTTTCTAGACTTTGTATCATTCTCTGTAGTATTTTAGCGTCTTCTGCAATGATAACTATGTCATCTGCATATAGTAACAATCGTATGTTATCTTCTATACCATTAATTTTTATTCCTCCTTCTAAATACTCATAGAGATAATTGATGTAAAATGCAAAAAGCAGCGGTGAAAGTAGGCACCAGGGGTCACTCCGGAAAAAGTATCAAAACTTTCAGAACGTTCTTGCTCTGTCCGTACGATTGACTGTGTATTGTTGTAAATGCTTTCTATAAATCTTACCATTTTTGAGGATACACCAATTGTATGTAGCTTGTATATTAATTTCTTTCGAGATACTTTGTCAAAAGCAACTTTAAAGTCTACGAAAAACGCGTATGTTTTTTTTCTTTCGCTGAAATTATAATGTACCATACACGCTAAATTGTGAATGTTGTCTGCTATAGAATAGTTTTTACGAAAGCCAGCTTGGTATTCGTTTAATACTTTGTGGTTGCTTGCCCAAGTAGATAGCCTCTCATTAAGTATACCCATCAACACTTTCGCAACGCTGTTCATGTAGGAAATACCTCGGTAGTTACTCGGTACTGAACTGCCCCCTTTTTATGTATCAGGCATATTATACTTCTTACGAAGGCATCATCTACTATGCCACTTTCGTACAATACATTATATGTTTTTGCTAATTCATCCAATAACTTAACTCAAAAATTCGCCTTTTTTATAAATTCATATGGGACACGATCTTTCCCAGGTGCTTTGTTAAACTTAGTTTTCGCTAGCATTGCTTTTATTTCTTGTGTTGTTATTTCGTTATCTAGTTCATTAACCGTTTTCATTCTACAAGCATACTGGATGTCTAAAGAAGTTTGAGGCGGATTTAAAAGTTGTATAAAATAGTCCCTAAACTCTTGCGATGTGATTTGTATCGTGGTTGCTACTGGTTGATTTCTAATTTTCTTTGCTATTTTCCACCAATCTTTACTATCTCTTATTTTATCTATTCTATCATCTAAGCTCCTATAATATAAGTTTTTCGCTTATATATCCTTACAAATCACATCCTTCGATTAGCCAATGGTGGTTGGCTCTTATCTCTGTGTCTGCTTCTAATTACCTTATAATGTTTTGTTTTCTTTTTGGCTTCTTTTAAATGCAACAGACTGCCTCTAGTCATCTCTAGTTGATTCTAGACACCAACAATTGGCACTCTCTACTTGATGATATACTCCGATTATTATTACCTGACTGCCCCTGACTGTCTCTTATTGCAGTTGGCTTTCTCTGCCTTATTGCCTTTATTTTGATTGAGATTCTATTCATTTGACATCAGCCAACTGCAAACGCTGGATACTGGACAACTTAATGAGCGGTGATACCACGCACAGCCTTATAAGTAAGGCAACTGATTTTAATTGGAAAATTTCGATCGACTATCCCTCTAGAGACAGCTGGATACAGCCTGATGTTGTAGACTTTTCAACAGTCTACTTTACTGATGGCTCAAAGACAGAAGGAGGCACTGGTGCAGAATTTTTGTGAAACGCAACAAATCCGAAAGTCATATAGACTACCGAATTACTGTTGCGTATTTCAATTAGAGGTTTTTGCTACCATGAAGGCAGCGGAACACATAAAAAGCACCTCCCTTAAGGAAGCTGTAATCTGTGTGGATAGCCAAGCTACCTTGAAAGCTATTAGATCTACTATCATACTGAGGAGCATAAGACACTGTAGGGTAAGTTTAAGTTGGGTTCCCCGACATAGAAATATTGGAGGGAACGATATGGCGAACGAACTTGCCCCAGCAGTGTCAAGCCCGCCAGTGATGCAATCAACACGCTACTACCATCGTTTTGTGTTACGGCAGCGACAATAGGAGAGTGGTTAACTGTATCCACAAATAGAGCTTGGTCGGGCATTAAAAGGACTAAAAGTATTTTGCGGCTTGACAAACATGCTGTGCACATGGTGTCGGGTGTTATCACTGGTCACTGCCTATGGGCGTAATGTTATGCAAATGGCGGCTGCCGACCAATGATGCATGCAGAGGCTGTGGAGACGAGAACGCTGTCGAATCAGTCGAGCATCTGCTATGACACGTGTCCTTCATTTTAGGAGCGACGGCTCCGCATTTTAGAGTCAAGGTTCTTTGACTGACTAATAGACATAGCTGATGCACAGATTTCAGATCTACACAGCTTTCTCGTCAAGACTGGGTGGTTTCCAAAGGATCCAGTTTGGATCCGCAGGGAACCGAACAGATTGGGAAGGTCATCTAAATATAAATAAAGGGCATCTTAATAGGCCCAATAGGGCCTTCGAGTGGTAGTGTGTAGCACACACCTCTTCTTTAACCTAACCTGATTTATTTTCCTTTGGATTCATTTAGTTATATTCAGTTACTTTTTGCTGGGTTCTCTTATCCCTCTTATTTTCTCTGACTTCCTCCAATTACCTCTATATGCATGCTTCTATCTGCTTCGGACTCATAACCACTGACTGCCTGTTATTGTATATGCCTACCAGGGATGCCAACTCATTTTTTCTCTCTCTCCGATAACCCTCGAGAAATTCCCCGATTTTTTATCGAATTCCCCCGCATTAGTATAATTTCATATTATAACAGCGCCACACGCACTTTCCATATACCATAAACATTTTACAAAAACGAAATTGATTTCAATGAGTGTTATTTTAAGGCGACCCTGAACTTTCTCTGCCTAAAACTTAACCAATTTTTATGAGGCTGGCTGGTAGATTAATAGAAACGTTCTTTCTGACTCCGGAATTCTTAACATATAAGCTTCAGCCCACTTTTGGACATCAAAATTTTCAAAGGTTAAGACATGGTCTTTCTTTTGACTCAAATAAAAAATGACAAAAACCTTATTTTGAGAAAAAACGGGTTCAAAGTTTTGACTGTCGGTTTTTAAGAGATAAAATATACTTTTTCTTCTTTATGATGGCTGACCGTTATTTATAAGTTTACTGATTAGTCAGCAGGGATTAAGTGTTATTAATCAGGAGGTGTTGGACGAAGGCATAGCTAAACCTTTCTGAACGGCCGAAAGAGAAGTCGAAGTGCCGCGCGACTGTTTTGCCTGACTGGCACTCGGCGCTAAAATCGTCTATATCTACGAAAACACTCTGCGTTCTCTGAAATTTCAACAAAATACTTTCGAAATATAATACTTTTAAATAGCACACTTTTTTAAAAATCGATTTCTCCAAACCAATAAATTGAAGGGCTTAAGAAAAGATGAAGAATTTAAGACCCAAGATATGAAGTATTTCATAAATTAAACGTTTTACATTACACAAAATTTAACAAATAGATTCTACAGACTTTAATTACTAAAAGCTGAACGACTTCAAATTCCTCGCAAAAAACGGTTAATTCCCCGATTCCCCGCACCGAGTAAAATTCCCCGCAAATCGGGGAATTCCCCGCAAGTTGGCATCGCTGATGTCTACCGCTGATTGCCTCTTATTTCACTCTGTAGGTTTCGAGGCTCTGATTGCCTCAGACTGCTTTTATTCCCTCTGACTTCTTTTACAGTCCGCCTCTAGTTGTTTCTAGCTGCCTATGATTAAGATTCTCCATCTCATATCTTCTGACTGTTATTTTATCTTTTTACTTATGTGTTTCTTTTAAGGCTTCAAATTACGTAGCGTCTGGTTTTTTTGATTTCCATTGATTGTCTCTATCTTTCTACGAGCCGTTCTGGTTCCTTCTTATTTGTTCATGCTTCAGCTGGTTTTTAATCGTCTTTTAATGGCTCAAGCTTCCTTTTATTCTTTTTAACCTTTTCGGGAGTTTTCAGACTGTATTTGGTTAGTTCTGGCTATCTGTAGTCATATTTAGCATTTAGCTACTTCTTACATTGCCTTTTCATTTTTATCTTAAATTTCTTTTACACAATTCTTTCTTCTAGCAGCCTCTAAATGACATTTTCACACTAAGTTTTGTTCTCTATTATTGGATCAGGCTACCACTGATATCTCTCTAATATTTGAAATCATTCAAATTACTTCTGATTATTTTTGGCTACCTCTAGGTATATTACATTGACTAACTCTGAATAACTCAATATCTGTGCTATTCTGACTGACTTTTATTCCCTTTGGCTCTTTTTTAGAAGCATTGATTGCTTTTTGTGCTTCTCAATACATTTTATTTATTTTTTCGAAACTCTTCCAATTGTCTTTGGTTATTTCTAGTTGCTTATAACTTTATTACTGCCATCTAGCTATATTTACTTGTCTTTAATTTGGCTAGTTCTAGCTTTCTCTAGTAACATCTCTGACTGTCTTCTTCTTGATCTACCAATTAGCCTCTACTTGGATCGAGCTGCCTCTGATTGCGTATATCTCTACCTCTTTTAAAGTTTTTTAAATGTTTCAAACTACTCTGATTGCTTCCAACTACCTGATCTGATTGATATTCTTTGACTCATAATTCATGTTTGATAAATTCTGCCTATTTCTTATTGCATCTACTTATTTCTGTCTGCCTTTAATAGCCTTTGCCTTTAGTTCGCTCAAAATGCTTCAAATTCCTCCTGGCCGCTTCAGAGTAGTTTCGACTACTTCCAGCTGAAATCAGCAATCTCTGAATGTTTCTGACTGTAAGCGGTCACTAGTATGACAACTTTTAAGAACCACAATCTGCATCTGACTGATCTTTTAACAGCTCTAACTGAAAGTGAATACTTCTGGCCACTTCTGGCTACTTTGATTACGCTTTATTGACTCTCACTTGTCTGAGTTCTCCTATACTTTCTTATTGCGTCTCAATGCATTATATGGCACTTTCGATGGCCTTTAATAGCCAGTGATTGTGTCTTATTGCCTTTTTAATGCCTCTGACTTTCTCCTCTTACCACTCTGTGTCCCTCTCACTGCTTTTCTCTGTTTTGGTAGTTTATATTTAACCTGTCTAACTCTTGTTTATTTCATATCATTTCATTTATTTTTAGCAAATATTCGAAAATTTGTGTGTGAGTATGAATGTAAGTCCATATCACAAAACCCTGACTTGATTAATTTTGGCGTCATTACTTGTCCCTTCTTTAACCAACAACAACACAAATTTGCAATCAAACGAAATTATGGTAAACTTTATTGAATTTTGATCGGCTCGAAAGTTTAGAGTTACAAAGTAAATGTGCAAGTAACTGGGCAACAACGTAAGTAATGCAGTCAGGTATGCATTGAATATTTTGAATTTGAACAACGCCTAAAAGTCTGCTATAGTATTGACACCGGCGATGCTGTGCGTGCATATAAAATGTCATTCAATAAACAAAAACACTCACACCCACACTCCCGCACACTCTTTTCTATGTTCGGCTTTACTCTTTTTAATGTGCTCGTTAAAAACCAGTGGCAGTTCTAAGATTTGGGTTTGGGGAGGCTGATTTTACTAAATTAAAAAATAAATATCAGACTCACTATCGACCAAAACCCAGACCTAGACCAAAAACTAAACTGGAACAAAACTGAGATCAAAATTCAAACTGAAATTGGATAGAAATTTAGGTGGAAATTTCGACCAAATTTCTAACTAAAATTCAAATACTTTCTCCAGATCGAAGTTCAAACCAAGAAAAGAACCAAACTCAGGTCAAAAATCTAGATCAAATTCAGATCAAAATCTTGATTATGATTTTTCTAAATGATTTATATTGTTAAATGATCTAATTTGAGAAAATGATTTGAAGGAAATTTTAATTTCCTTTGAGAGAAAATTTTGATGAAACAATTTGATACATCTCTATTTTTTGAGTCATTTTTGGTCGAAACAAAAACCCGCAAAAAAAAATTAAATTAAGATAACAGTTGATTTGGATAGTACTTTAAACGAGTTTTTCAAATATATATTCATAACACTCTTAGCATCGATATCACTGTTAATATCGGTCTGGTGGTGAGTTTACGATCTCACAACTCCATAACCAAGCACTTAATTTTTATGAAAAATTAAATACGTTCTTTAAGCCTGTTATACATTACTTAAAATGTAACTATATCTTAATTTTACCAAAAAACGAATGCATTTTAAATTTCAATGAGATCCGTACACGCTTTTGGGTACCGGGCAACAACCGGTTCAAAAAAACAATGTTCAGATCATGAATCGGAATCGGAGATCAAATTCAGGTCAAAATTCAGACCGAATCAAAACCAAAATCAGTTTTAAAATTCATTCCAAAAATCAAAAAAAAATTTAGACCACCACTCAGACCAATAGTTAGATAAAACTTTAGGCTAAAAGGACACCAAAAACCGAACGAAAATAACCCAAAATTCAGACCAAAAACTAGTGGGAAAATCTGATAAATATTTACATCAAAAAATTTTAACTTAAATTAAACAAAAACTAGACCAAAATTTCAAACGAATTCAAATCAAATTTTGAAACAAAATTCAGACCGAAACTCAGACCAAAAAAGTATCAAATCAAGCCAGTTCAGACGAAAATATTAACCTCAACTCTAACTAAGAGTTAGATTAAAACTGAGGCTAAAAACACGCCAAATTCAAATTAAAAGCAAACCATAATTTAGACCAGAAATCAGATCAAACGCTTGTCTGCAAACCTTGGAAAGCAAATCAAAATTTAGAGCAAACATGGTTTAAAACTCAAACCAAATTCACATTAAAATTCAAACCAAAATGAAACAAAATTCTGACTTACATTAAAACCAAGGCCGCATTTAGGGAAGAGGTTTTGGGGGTTCTGACCCCCTCCCCCCCCGAAATGTAAAAACTTTATTTGAATTTTTGATAATAATTGCCAGTGATTGGGGACAAAAGTTAAAATAAAATCTATTGAACGATTTTTAAATATTTTTTACTTTAATCGGTTTCTTTCTAAAAAGTCAAATATAAAAAAATATTGGAAAAATAAATTTGAATTGAAATCGTGCTAAGTTTGTAGCACATGTTTAAAACTCATTTTTTCTAAAACATACCGTGATGGGAAGTTTTTGACCTCAGATTCGTGTTCAGCATGAAAAATTCATTCGCAAACACTAGGAACCATTTTATTCGCCAAACGCATGCAGGCAGTGTTATTGGATCAGCTCCAATGTTTTAAGGCACAATCTTAAAATGTAATTAATTTTTTAACCCATTATTGCTCAGAGCACCCCAAACTCGGGAGATCTCTTTTAAAGTTGTGACTGCACGAATTTAGGGAATATATTCCAACCTCATCCGGGCTCATTGGCAAGTCAATGAGTTATCGAAATGATGTCTTTCACGATAAAAAATGTAATAGAAACCACATTGAATAATATATATTCTTCTCTTCAGTTGTCGAATAAATCTTTCGCCTTTTACTGTGATTATTCTGTGAATTTTTTTGTAATTTTCGGCCATTTTTTAAAATTAAGATTAAGAAAACTTTGAAGAAAAAATTTTTCCTAAAGCTTTAAGATATTTATCCACTGTTGTCTCTAGTCTGATAGGGCCCCATCAAATGCATCATTGTATTAAATTTATTGTTTCATAAAAGTTTCATAAAAATTTGATATGAATATTTTTTTCGAATGAGACCCCCCTCCCCCCCGAAAAAAATCCTGGCTACGGCCCCGATTCAAACCAGAATTCTGATCAAAAACGGGCAAAAACGGAAAAGTTAAACCAATATCAGACTGAAATTCAGTACAAAATTCAATCCAAAAACTAGACCATTATCAAGCTTTCCAAAGTAAAACATTTATAAGCTGGCGCTGAAATTGTAGATTTAATGTAGTCTGAATATATTTAATAACCAGTTGCATTGTAACGTGAATCATAATTGACTCAAATACCAGCCCCTATAACCCCCCCCCCCCCCCTCTGGATACGCTACTGCCAAAAACTCATTATAGCGGTAAATCATCATATTTGAATCGCATTAAATTGTCACAACCACATACTAAAACCGATTTACAAGTAGAAGGATGTGAATGTGAATGGGAGAGGGGGGCGGGCTTTTGTTTCTAAGCATGGTGTGCGCTGTCGGATATTTGCCCATAATACATGCATAAATACGCACTTATATACAGGGTGACAATTGTAAAGTGACGCAAGTTTAATACTCTGCAGCAAGCTTTGCCATTTACCGTTACTTTAATTTAAAAAGCAAATTCATTCATCATTGGCTTTGCTTTTAATTTCATTTGAATTTTTGTTATTACATTTTGAAATTTCCATAAAAATGGACAAGGAAAATATTCGTCGTGAAATTATGAAATTTCATTTGGCAAATTATAGTAGTCGTCAAATTGCAAAGGCTTTAAATTATGGAGATAGAGACCGGGGAAAATTTTCAACAGTTGCCACTACTGGTTTAACAGAAAAAATTCGTAAACGAATCAAGCGAAATCCAAGGCGCTCAATGAGAAAAATCGCTAAGGAAGTGGGAGTAAACCGTGAAACAGTGCGAATCATTGCAAAATCAAAGCTTAATCTTAAGCCGTACAAGCTCCGAAAAGCTCAAGATCTGACACAAAAAAAGAAAGATTTGCGACTGCAAAGATGCAAGGTGTTGCTACGCTCCTCCGCGTAAAAAAATGTTGAAAATATCTTGTTTACAGATGAAAAATTTTTCACGGTTGAACAACATTTCAATGCGCAAAATGACCGAATGTGGCTAACATCATCATCGCAACAAAATAGGACTGTTGGCCGAGTTCAAAAGCCAGCTTCGGTTATGGTATGGGCTGGAGTTTCCGCTAATGCCAGAACCCCTCTAATATTCGTTGAAGAGGGTGTTAAAATTGACCAGGTTGTTTATCGGAGCATTTTAAATGAACATGTTCTTCCCTGGGCCCAAGATACATTTGGAAATGAAAACTGGACTTTCCAGCAAGATTCTGCACCTTCCCACATGGCAAAATTAACGCAAACATGGATAAAAGACAATTTTTCTGGATTCATAACATCTCAAGAATGGCCACCATACTCCCCAGACTTGAATCCAATGGACTACTCTATTTGGAGTATTTTAGAGAGTAAGGCTTGTGCATCTCAACACCACAGTCTGGAGTCGCTGACAAATTCATTAGAGAAACCCTGGACTGAAATTGATCAGGAAGTCCTGCGGCGAACAGTCCTACGATTTCCGGATCGATTGAAGGCATGTGTGCAGGCTAAAGGAGGGGGTTATATTGAATGAGGTGGGGTTCAAATGAATGCTTATATATTCAGCAATGTTAACACTTAATTGTACTTAATGGAAGTACGTCCTTTTAAAAATAACTGCTGAAATGTGTGCGTCACCTTACGATTGTCACCCTGTACACATACATTGGAACACATTTATATTGGATCGAATCGAATCGTACGTTCATTTTGATGTTTACATTACTTGCATACAAAACCGTGATCATCATCATCATCATTCACAATTGTTGGTACTACATTACTACAGACATGTACAAATTGCAAAGTTCTGTATTATTTTTTTCCCGTATTTACAAAGCTTCAGTGGAAGGTGAGGGTGAGGTGCTGAGAGTGTAACGTGCTACCTCATAGCGGGGCATACTTGCAAACAGCATGTTGCATATTGCAAATAGCGCATAGTATTTGCTGGTGATGTTGCCGTTGCTATTGTGCACACTACTATTTTGTCGTTACTATGGTAAGTATGACTTTTTAACACAAATTGAAAATTTACTGGACATTAAAGGGTGGAGGTAGTTATGGCGGTGTCTGCTACTATATTGCTTTGATAACATTTATATTTATTCTGCTACCCAGTGCGACTTTGGTACGCATATTGTAATCATGTGGCGATGATGATGCTGCTGTTGCAATTGCCTCTACTACATTATCAAACCATATACAAAAATTATATATGTATACATACGTAAACAGTATGCATGTATCTGTTACTGTATTTTCATGATTGAAAAAAAAAAATAAACTAATACTACAACAATTTCACATTTCACGAAATGTTTTTTTCATTAGTTTTGTAACCTTTGTTGTTGTTTTTATTGTGTGCAATTGTAAAGTGAAAATTCTATTTGCATTACGCGCTGGCAGCGCGCATTTAATCCGTAATAATGTTTATTCATTAATTTGTCAAATAAGTAGGGGATATGGCCTCCACACACACACAGACACATCAAATACAACTACAGGTACACATATGTAATGTTTGTGCCTCTGTAATTGCATTTTGTTTTGACTCTCGAAATTCGATTACAATATTTAGCGCATTTTGAGGCCTTCGCATGTAGCTCTCTATAACCAAAGAGAGTGAACGATTTGTTTAATCTGTTGTTGTGGCATTTTTTTTTGTTCTTCGCATTTGCAATTGTATTTGTAACTAAATTGAAATAGAAAGCTCTAAAAAAGAAAACAGACGAAATTGTTATTTAAAAATTTCTAATTAAAAACCAAGCGAGAGATTTTGGTAAAATGTGAGAAGTAGTAGACTTAAAATCGGAAAACATACATTGTGGTAAGTATAAGAGGAAGCAGAGATTACAGATTTATGGAAGAGGGTTTGAATTTTCTTGCTTTCTTTTTTCCTAAAGTCCTAAACTACTAGTGGTTGATATACCAAACTCACGCTGAGTTTATGTATGAAGCGATATTTCTTCAAGGTGTCGTGTGGATAGGGCCACAATATCGATAATAGAGATGTTCCAGTACGATATCTAATATCTGAGAAATTTACAGTTTGGTAATCTGAAATAAAATTCGGATAGGGAACCTTGATTGCAACGAACTCAATATTAAATATAAAAATTCAAGAAATCAAAAGTTGGAGAAGTTAGAAGTTAAAAGATCAAGGAATCAAAGTTGAGATCAAGAAATCAAAACATGAAGAATTGAATTTTAAATATTGAGAGATAAACAGATCAAAAAATCAAAAAAATTAAATTAATTAATTAATTAATAAAATTAAAAAATTTAGTCATTAAAAAAAAAAAGAAAAGATCGAAAAATCAAAAGATGAAGAAATCAACCGATTCAAAAATTCAGAGATTGTGAAATTGAAAGTGCGAGAGAGTAAAAAAAAGCATAGCTCTCAAAAGTTCGTGAGATCAAAAAATCGCATGTTCGACAGATCTAAAGATTAAGACCTTCAAAGAACGAGAAAATAAAATTTTAGCGGATCAAAATATTAAATATTCAAAAGATCAAGAAATCAAAAAATTAGGAAATTCAAAGATCGCGGAATGAAAGGTTCGAAAGATCAGAAGGGCAGACAAACAAATGTTAGAGAGCCCAAAAAATCGAGAAACCAAACGATTGAGTGATTCAAGGATCACGAAATCAAGAGATGGAGAGATCAAACGATCGAGAGATCCAACGATTGAGGGATCAAACGATCGAGAAATTCAAAGATCTCTAAATCAGAAGTTTGAGAGATAGAAAGATTTAGAGACCAAAAGTTAGTACAGTTAGTTAGTAATGTGGAACAGACAGTTTGAGGGATCAAAAGATCACCCAAAAATTAATTGATCAACCAGTCAATAGATCAAGCAGTTAAAATATGAAACAATCAAAACTTAGAAAGTTCAAAAAATCAAGAAATTAGGAAATGGAAAAATCAACAGGTGAAATAATTCAGAGATCTCAAAAATTGAAAGTTTTAGATATAAAAAGATGAAGAAACTCAAAGATCAGGAAACTAAAAATTTGAAAGATCAAGTTTTAGAAATTCAAAGATCAAGAACTCAAAAGTTTAAGAGATCCGAAGATCAAATAATCAAAAGTTAGAGATGTCAAAAGATTGAGAACCCAAAAGATTAACTGATATAAAGAACGCAAAATCAAAAGTTAGGGAAATCAATAGTTAGAGAAATCAATAGATCAACAGATCAAAACTATCGAGAAATTCAGAGTTCGCGAAAACAAAAGTTTGAGAGATGGAAAGCTCCAGAGACCAAAATCCTCAAAGAACGAGAAATACAAATTTTGAGAAATCAGAAGATAATAAGATCAAGAAATCAAAAGTTCGAAAAATCAAAAGATCAACCAATCATCAGATCAAGCAATCAAAAGATGAAAAAAATCAAAAGTTAGAGAGTTCTAAAAATCTAAAGATAAAAAATTCGGAAATCGTTTATCAAAAGTTCTAGCAATGACAAACGCGAGATATCTGAAAATCGCAAAATCAGAAGAACGAGAGATTAAAAGATCGAGGAATTGAAAACTAGAGAGTAGTGGTATCAAAAGATCGGCTAATTCATAGATCCTGAAATCAAAAAATAGAGACAGGTTAAAAGATCTAGAAATTGCGAAACATGAAGTTCCTGAGATCAAAAGATTATGACATTTAACGAACGTGAAATTAAATGTTCGAGAGGTTAAAAGATCGAGAAATCAACTGGTCGGAAAATCGGAAAATTAAAAGATTACGAAATTCAAATATCGCGAAATTAAAAAATATGAAAAACGAAAAATGGAGAAATCGAGAGATAAACAGATCAAAATATAAAGAAAAATTTAGGTGGAGGAATCAGAAATTCGGGATATCTAGAACAAGAAGTCAAAATATCCAAAGATCTCGAAATAAAAAAATCGAGTGATAAAAAGATCGATATTTTTGAAGGTAAAAAATATCAAGAAATTAAAACATTATGAAATTAAAAAATCGAAAAATCAAATTTGCGTTGAAGAGTATTTTGTGGCAGGGGTTTTGAAACCCAAATACTATAAATCACATCTTTATATATAAAATCTTTGGTGCGTCTGTATGTTATTCAATAACTTTTAATAGCTTAACTAATCTGCTTGATATTCTCTGAATATATTTGCTTTGTCAACAGGCTTAAAATAGGTTATTCACTCACTTACATGCTTTTTCGGGTATATCTCCAGAAACGTTCATAGTACAGTATAGAAATTTTGTATCAATATGTTGGTTGTCAATACCATGCTATGTAGGTGAGATTGGAAAAGGGGGTGTGGCACCTGTCATATAACCTGAATACTCATTATGTTATATCTCTGGCACAGTTTGTAGTACGGTGCTAAGATATAGTATGCAAATATTATTCATTTATCATTACCGAGGTTCTAGTGGAGTTTGAATTCTTAACCCTCTAATTCTCAAATTTTTGATTAATAAAAAAAAAATTGGAATTGATTTGTATTGGCGTAAAAATCATAAACTGATTTAAAAACCCAAAAAAAAAACTAATGGGCGTGGTTTTATGAAGGGGGAAAGTTTTGAGTGCCTATAATTATTTGTTGTTAATGAGCTTTTTATCAATTTGTTTTAAGTAATTAAATATTTTATATAAAAAATTCAAATTCTCAGCCTAAACGATATGATAAAATGTAGCAACAGAAAACTGTTATGCTGGCAATTCTATCGCTTTTGGTGAAGGCCGTCTAGAGGCGGACTTGGGAACTAAAGGGTTAATGTCAAGTGGCCCTGGCACTTTTCATACAACTCATGTGTTTTTTGGGTATATCTTGAGCAACATTTACAGTACAGTACAGAAATTTTGTGTAAATATGTTAGTTGTCAATGTTATGCTACAAAAAAAATGTGGATGGGATTGGAAGAGAGGGTGTGGCACCTCCAATATAAACAAAATATTCATAATTGGATATCGCAGGAACAATTTGTAGTACGGTGCCAAGATTTGGTGTGGAAGTATCATTGATGTGATAACATATTTACGTATTCTTTCAGTTTGTTGGATTAGTGGATATGGCATCATGCTCTAGTTCTATTTACTAGTACTATTTCCAATCCGATTTCCAAACAATTTATTTTAGTTTTCTACTATTATTTTCTATAACTTTTTCTGCTGTTTACTTAATTTTCACATTACAATACTTAAGGCATGACAACGTTTGCTGGGTTAGCCAGATAATTATAATAAAAGATGGTAAAAAAAACTTGTTTCATTCTTTTAAAAAGTACAGTTCAATCGCAACAATCATAATAATTGAGATATTTAATGGGAAGAGTTAGGATTTAGTGTTATGAATGAGGTTCCAAGTAACATAGTTTTTAACCCTTTTATGCCCACTGTTGCCTATAGCCAACATTCACTTTAATGTGCCTTAAAATAAGAGTTTAGCAAATTTTACTAGCAATAATATATAAATTCAGTTGTGTTAGGTATTCTTCATGTTTTCTAGTTGCCAAATATTTGAAATTTCGTGTTTATACTATTTTTTTTTGTAAATTTTTTGTCTTTGAAGTCAAGTCAAAAACTTAAGTGCAAAAATTTTTTGCAAATTCTTTTCCATTATTAAAAAAAAAAAACAGAAATGCTTTAAAATGGAAATTTTCATTATAAAGTATGTTTATAAAAAATAAGAGAATATGAAAATAAAAAAATAGAAGAAAATAGATTATCCAGTGGTTGTCTACAACTCAATAGCTATGGCTTTTTAACCTTTAATAAAGGACTTGCAAATCAATATAGAGGCATGAAATTTGGTGCGATGATTGTGGAAGTCCTAAGTAACCATAATTTCGGTATAAAAGATTTCTATCAACCCTCATTCAAATTCAGGCATGAAAGGGTTAATTTACAGTATCTTTAAAACAACAATAGATATTGAACTTTATAAGTGATTCTCAAAAAAAAATATTTAAATTCAATGGAATTTTATTTATTTATCTCAAAGAAGAAAAAACTAGAGCTTCTAAGATAAATATGGGCTCCTGAGCCTAGAACTTTTCAGGTTTTCGTTTAAATTAAAGTTTATCTTTACTTGTAAGTTTATTATAGTTTGATAAAGGCTTAACACACGTTCAAATGTTGTGTTGGTATTCTTGGTCCCCTTGCTATGAATGGTTAATCCTCTAACACTGATTTCGCTAACTTGCCGTCCCTTATCCGGTGAACATAAGTTTCAAACCTCTTCACTCTATGATTGATTGTAGTTAGCCAAATAACAACTGCATAACCTCATATGACCTCATTTGCCAAATACTAACAACAACTTCGTTTCTTTTTAGTTTCGTATAAGTGCAACAACAACGCAATTTCCGTTGCAATATTTACGATTCACCCTCGCTAAAGAAGTTTCACTTTTAAAAATATTCAAAATCGTGATGAGGAAGTTGCTTTGAGAAGGTTAAGTTGCTTCCAGCTGTCGCAAGTGAAAAGTTATTCAAGACAATTTATACTCAAGAATGCTTGTTACAATGTTTTCTGCAGATAGATGGCGCCATCATTGGCAAGTTATACAAAGTTTCAAACTGGAATCTTATGCACTCTGCTTATCGAAATTCACTACATTACCTTGTCAAAAGCTACGGAAAATCAGCACATATTGATAACTTTTCAATACCCTCGCAGATTTTTTTTGGGTATATAAGTAAAAAAAACAAGTAATTTTGATATGTAATGTTTTAACTTCCTATGTAATGTTAAATTCCTTTTTTGCTTTCTTTCTACATATCATTTTGGCAATAATTCTCTAAAGGGCCATAAAAGTTAAAACTAAAATAGATTACAACAGAGTTGTATTTCTATGTACACGTATGTATGAAACATATTCTGATGCAGCAGAGAGTGATATCTCAAAAGAGGAAAAATAAAAAAAAAAAGAAATGGCGAACAAATTTATACTAAACCAAAACTTAAAGTGGTTATTCCCCTCAACATCAAAAAAAAAAAAGAAAAGAAAAAAAAAAACACAACAAAAAGATAAAAAAGAAAAAGCTAGCAATATAAAGAAAAGAAATAACCAAAAACTAAGAACGATAAAAATGCCAAAAAGTATACGAAAAAGAAAAACCGCAACAACAAAATGCAACCAACGAAAATTCATATAACCATGGGAATATAATATGCAGCTGCAAGTAGTACAGTGTACAGAATAACAAGAATAACACTCTGTGTGTGTGTGTGTGTGTATGTAATGCTTCAAGTTACATTGTGCAACGTGGTTGGAGTTTTTTTTTTCAACGTTTTTTGTTGTTATTCATCCCAATGCGTTGCAGAAATTGGGAAGCATTGGGATGCAACGTGGTTTTTGCTATAGATACATATATTTTTCTTTAGCTTTAGCGTTTTGCTGTTTTTTTTTTTTTTTTGTGAAGCTCATCGCTTATAAAATATTAAGCGAATTGAGAAGAAGCACAGCAAAAGAATGAAAATAATGCATGGGTAAGTGAGAAGTTGCTGTATAGAGGAAGAGACTGTGATGTAGAGAAAAAGGCTACTTAGCTAGTGGTTGAAGGCTTCTAGGTTTCATAAACACACATACCCGCTCCCAGACTCTAGACTCTCTCAAGAAGCCAAGTAGCCATATAGCTGCAAGGAAGAATGAATGAATGAATGAGAATGAATGGAAGAAAGAAAGAAAGAACCTGCCCTAAGAGTATACAAACTGCTTATAAGCTTGAAATTGGCTTAAGTTTTTGGTTTTTTTTTTCGTTGGTTGGTTGATTCTGGCAGTATGCTTTTAATTTTGGTGATGGCATATTCGTTGTTGAATATAATAAAGTACATATGTATGCGAGTATCTGTGTGTATGTAAATGTACTCTGTACTGTGTAAGAATACATCAGAAAATATTACGGAAAATGCATATAGACACACACAATACACTGAAGGGAATCGATTTGTAAAGTGTAGTGCATGCAAATTGTATGCAATCAATTGAGGCAGTAAGGGTAGGGACTCTAGAATACTTATAGTGTTGTATATTAAATTCAACAGCGTAATCAGGAGTTTAATTTAATCTATTGCTTAATTGGACTCAATGGCAAATTTCAGAAAGTTTTTTATTCTACACGAACACCCCGAATTTAATTAGTTGAAAACTGCAAGCATCGTCTTCATTATTGAATACTTGATACCTCCAACGAAAATAAGTTCGTTCTTTTCTTTACGGCCCAATATCTGATTCTTTTTGAATTAGATTAAATTGGTGGTAAAGTTAGGTTTACAACAACAATGCCAAATAAAAGAGGATTGAAGGTAAAATCGGTTGAAAATACATAGATTTCGATGTTGAAATCTTAATTAATGGATTGAGAAATCGGTACAAGTTTCTACTCAAAGCATTTCAAGCTATCCAGCTTTTTAAGCTGAACCATTAAAAATAAAGGAATCATCTAAAATATACATTATTCCCCAAAATAGGACAAGAATTGAACCTCTTATTGAAATCTTACGAGGGGAGGACAAACAAAAAAAAAAAAATCGCTGAAGGGGTCCTTATAGGCTAAAATTAAACTCTAAATTATTTTTTCCTTTCAATATATTCCCCCTTAACCCTAAAACATTTTTCAGATCAATAAGTTTATTTATACCATCGAAACAAAAAAGATTCCCGTGCTTCGGTAAAATAGGCAGAAACTGCTTTTTTTCACGTCATCGTCGCTGGAAAACTTTCTTCCTCGAAGCTCTTTTTTTTGTTTTAGGATATAAATAATAATCACTGGGAGCCAAATCCCGGGTATAGGGAGGGTGATTCAAGACTTCAAAGCTAACTTCTTGAATAGCAGCCTTGACAACTGAAACCTTGTGGACATATGCGTTGTCGTGCACAACTTTGGTCAGTTTTCCTCACCTTTTCTCTCTTACAGTATTCTCACATAGTATTCTCCTGTTTTAGAAACGCCTTTGTATTTGTAATCTAGAGCTTAAGGTTGGAGGTGGGCACTCAGTCACGAGAACTATTATACTATACCCAATCTTTGTAGTCAATCAGCAGTATTCCTTCTGAATCCCAGAAAACTGTAGACATGATTTTTCCGGCCGACTGCGGCATCTTAAACTTCTTTGAGGGTGGTGTGCCCTTTTTGTGCCACTGCATGGACTCTTGCTTCGATTTAGGATCATAATAATGAACCCATGTTTCATTACAGTAACAATTCGGCTCAAAATTTCATCCTTTTGACATTATCCCTCCTCCAACCCCTCCATTCCTTGAACTTTTTGTCGTCCCCTCGTTTATTCAACTAAGTAATAGTATCTCTCTAACTTTCAGGTTGGATAATAATTTTTAAATTTGGATATTGAGACATAAGAATATTAAAGATAATCAAAACGTCGACAAATTAGCTCTAGACATGAGCCATATGCAATAAAGTCCAATTCTTTTGGTAAACATAGGACAGGTCTATTCTTTTAATATTTAAAACTTTCAGTTGAAATGGGTGAAAATACTTATAAGCATACCAAAACTACATAATTATTTACTTTGTTACAGTTGATGGCACATCTTTGTGGTCTTTATGGGGCCTTGGCCTGTGGGTTGGGTGAATAAGTGTCCAGGTTCAGCAATCTTTATAATACTTACCCACTGCTGCTGTGAATATGAAAGAAACTTTAGTTAACTTCATCTTTTTTAGTTAGAATGAGACCTCGACACTTTAGACACGACCTTTTCGAATAATTCCAGTGAGATCTCTAATTTTTAATTAGTGAGATCTTCTATCACAACCCTAACCCTATGTGATTAATGAAAATATATATACCAAACAAAACCATAATGAGGATGGGAGATTAACCCTCTAGTCCCCAAGCCCGCCTCTAGACGGCCTTCACCAAAAGGGATGGAATAGCCACCATAACAGTTTTCTGTTGCTACATTTTATCATATCGTTTAGGGAATGCCCCAAGCTTTTAATAAAATGCATCACTTATGAGCTTTGAGTCAAAAATTTGTGAAAAATAGGAAAATTAATTATTTTGATTGTATTTGGGATAAAAGTGAGAAAAATAAAAAAAATAAATAAAATACTTCCCGTCATAGTATCCAGATAAAAAAACTAGCTATGGATAGTGAAGAGTTTGCATTTTTTATATAAAATATTTACTTACTTAAAACAAAGTGATAAAAAGCTCATTCAAGAACAAATAATTTTAGGCGTTCAAACTTTCTCACTTCATAAAACCACGCCCATTAGTTTTTTTTGGGGTTTTTAAATCAGTTTATTATTTTTGCGCCAATATTAATCAATTCCAATTTTTTTTTATCAATCAAAAATTTGGGAACTAGAAGGTTAAAATTGTTTTTTTTAGAGTAATTTGCGCTTCCTTATTGGAAATGGAAAATATCATTCATCCAACTGAAGTTATATTAAGTAGTTGCAGATCTATGATTTGGCTTTGGGTAGGGGTGATTTACCAGACCAACAACATTGTACAACAGTAAAATATTATCTGAGTTGCGGTCCAATTTTTCTGGAGTGTTTTTGGCTGCCGATTACGAATCCGTAAAAATTTTTTCGGTTCATGTCAGGTTTCGTTTATATTCGTATATCTTTGGTTTTTGGAAAATTTGATGGGACATGGATAAATATTTTTAAAATTTATTTCAGCTTTTCCACACGTTTTATGAAATTTTAGGCGGCTCAATCTCAATTTTTCATGTACTTTGGTACATCTTCGTTTTTACTTTTCTTTCTGCCTTATCAAATTTTAAAAAAATTAAGATTTGCGAATATACACGAACTTGTTAAAATTTGTTAATGATTCATGATCAGCGGCCAAAAATATCTCAGAAAAATCGGTCCCATTTTTTTGTATAATGTAATTAATTCAAAACCCAGACCAAAAATCAGTCCAGAAAGTTGAGTCTAAAACCAGTTAAAAAACCTCAAATCCAAACTAAAAACCAGTCCAAAATTCTGATAAAAAATCTCACCAAAATTTAGAACATAATTTAGGTAAAACATTAGGTCAAAAATCGATTAAAGTTCAGCTTGAAATTTAGTTCAAAGCTCAGACTAAAATTGAATGAAAATTTAGACTGAAATTCAGAACAAAAATCCCATCAAAATTCAGACCAAATTTGGATCAAAACTCAGACCAAAAAACAGCCTAATATTCAGACCAAAATTAGGACTAAAAATCAGACCAAAACTCAAACTCAAATTCTGACCAAAATTAGACCAAATTCGGATCAAAAATTAAACTATAATTTAGACCAAAATTCAAGCGAAATTCAAACCACATTTTATATCAAACTTTTGACAAAAATTCAAACTACAATTCGGGCCTAAAATAGAAATAGGCCTAAAATAGGAAACTTAAATCGAAATTCAGATTAGACTAAAATCAAAAATCGGTTCAATATGAGACCAAAAAATCAAACTATAATTTAAACTTTGATTCAGACTTAAGTCGGGCCAAAAATCTGACCGAAATTCAAATTAAAAATCAGACAAATATTTCGACCAAAACTAAGACGAAAATTCAAACTAAGTACGGAGATCCAAAATCAGATCAAAAATAAAACAAAATTCTACTAACAAATCAAACCAAAATTTAGTCTAAAATTTAGTTCAAAATTTATAAAATTTATATAAAAAGAATATCAAATAGAGATTAAAAATTAAACCAAAATTCAGACAAAAACTTATGAAATTCAGGTATAAAATAAAACTAAATATTAGATCATAAGATCAGAACCTAATGTTTTTGAAATGTTGGAAAGCATTCAATTTATAAGGAGAAGCTGCAGCTCTCATACTTCAGATTAAAATTAAGTTTAAAGCTCAGGCTGAAATTCAACTAAATTCAGACCAATATTTAGACTAAAACTAAATCAAATATAAGATAAAATTCAGACCAAAAATTTAGATAAAAATTCAAATTAAAATTCTGATCAAAACTTTAGAAGTCCAAGTATAAAATAAGACGAAATATTAGATCATAAATATTAGAATCAGAATTAAAATTTTTTAAACCTTACAGTTTATAAGTATTCACATTTTTAGGAGAAGCTGCAGCACTCAATGTCCTCCTCTGGATCTGTTATTGATTCATGGTACTTTTTCATACATTGTAGCAATTTTCAATATTCAAGCTCATGAGCTTGGATATGGATATTCTAATAATTATTAATTTGGGTCACTCATTGTTGAGTCTAGCATGTGGTATTGGTTGATGTGCGTCCCTTAAATTCAGACCTCTCTCCCCCAAATTTCGTTAGTTTTACGCTAGTTGTAAAAGCAGGTTCGTCTAAAACTGAATGGTAATTAGAACAAAAATGAGATACTCTTTATGTGAGGTTGACGGCATGAAGAAAAATTGTACATGCAATAATGTACTCCCTTCGAAATGAAAAGACTTGCTCACAACACGTTCATTGGAGAACTTACATATTTTTAAAGCTTTTAAATTAGAAAAACTATGAAAATCAAAATGTGTTGAGTTCTGATGATTTTTAACTAGAACAGTTTTGCTATCAGTCAGTTCGTTTATTATACGCAGTAATTTATAGACTCTCTAAAATCAAATATAGAGAAGGACGTTGTTCTATTACATTCGTCACATTCTTTTCTCTCAGTGTATAAAGAAAAGGGGACTAGGAAAATCTAAAGATAACCATCTTAAAAATCCACAGTTGACAGTTGATGGTTTAAATATTTATAAAGCATCAGTTTAATGTTCGAAAAGAGACTTTGTCTGTCTATCTGTTCGTCTGTCCTACCAAAGCATGGTTAGGTAGATGTTGTTGGCTAATGGGAGAATTGTTAAAAGGATAATTTTCTTTTTATTCTTTATTATGGTAATGTTACTCCTTTTCTACACATACATACATATTTACTCATTCTTTTTTTTATCTATTTCTTCTATGTTCTACTCTGCTCGTTTGTCCATCCGTTCGTTCATTGGGTTAGTTAAGTTGGTTGGTAAATTTCATTATGTCAATTACTAGCATCAAAGTAGCTTCAGCTAATTGACTTTACTGTTGGCGGTAAAGGAGTAAATTTACTTTAGTTTAGTAACAAGAAATTGACATAAGTGAAGAAGTAACTGCTGCATATTGACTGACACACATACCCCCAGCAAGCACACCATAGAACTATAAATGCAGAAATTTTGATTCTGTTTTTGTTTTATTTAATATTATTAACTTCAGCTATGGATTTTAATACTTGCTGATGGAGATACTTGTAGTTATTTTAAAATGATTAAGAATAAGTAGTAAAGTTGAGTTGAATAAATCCTATTTAAGATTCTTATGAGAAATATAAGGTTAAGGAGATTGTGAATTGAAAAAGTAATCAATTTTTGAAGAAAAAAAAGGAAGATTCTGAAAATTAACGCTTAGATTTAATTTTCATAGTCTACTAAAAATACAAAAAAGAATTCATAATTTCCAACCGATTTAGGAGGAAAGAATTAATTGGACCACAATAAGACCAAAACCGGTATGAAAAAGTTGACCAAAATTCACAATAAAGTTCTGACCAAAAATAGTGTTAAAATCAATTGAAAAATTAGACAATAACTCAGTCCAAAAATCCAACTAAATATCAATCTCTATCATATAAAGAAATAAAACAAATTTTAGACCAAAAGTAGAACAAAAATTGGATTAAAAGCAATAACGAATTCCAGACCAAAGATCAGTATGAAACTTTTTCCAAAATTCAAACGAATCAGGCTAAAATCAAATAAAAAGTTAGTTAAAAATAAGACCAAACATCAGAATAAAATTCAAACCACATTAAGACCAAAACAAAATATCAGACAAAAACTCAGAACCAAATTCGAACCATAATTTTAACCAACAATATACCAAAATTTTTTCACAAAACATAAACCAAAATTCAGACCAAAAGGAAATCAAATCCAGGCTGATATTCAAGGAATAATTTAGCCCAGATGTAAATACAAAGTAAGACCAAAAATCAAACCAAAACAGACCAACTTAAACAAAAATATAAACAAAATCAAATAAATATTCAATCAAGCTAAAATTGAAATCAAAATTTGGACCGAATTCTGGCCAATATTCAGACAAAAAGTTGAAACTAATTCAGACCAACTTCAAACCAAAAGTTAGACTAAAATTTACTCAAAATTTTAATCCAAACATTATACAAAATTGAGATCAAACCTAAGAATAAACTCAGACAAAAATTCAACCGAAGATTCAGACCAAAACTCAAACCAAAATTCAGCCAAAATTTAAATCAAAAATTCAATTACAATTTAGTCTAAAATTCAAAACACTCTTTAAAGAAAAACTCAGATAGAAATTCAAGTCAGAAATGAGTCCAAAGACAGATGAAAACTCAAATAAAAATTTAGACATAATTCAAATCGAAATTTAGACCAAAAATCGAATCAAAAATCAAACCATTATTTAAACCAGTCAGATTGAAAGCCAAACCAAAATTCAAATTGAAAATTAGACCGAAATACAGATTAAAATTCCAATTAAGTTGAGACTAAAATTCATACCGAAAATTTAACCACAATTTGGTCTAAAATTTAAAACACTCTTTAGAACAAAACTCAGACAGAAATTCAAACCAAAAATCATTCAAAAAACAAACCAAAATTCGAACCAAAGTTTAGACATAATTTAAACTGAAATTTGGATCAAAATGAGACCATAATAATCAAACCATAATTTAGACCAAAACACAAACCAAAGTCAGATCAAAAATCAAACCAGAACTCAGATTAAAAATTTGACTGAAATACCATAGAGATTAAAATTCAAACTAAGTTGAGACCAACCTTATGTCGAAAATTCAAAACCAATTTAGTCTATAATTCAAAGAATTTTTTAAATCAAAACTCAGACTGAAATTCAAACCAAAAATCAATCTAAAAATAGACCAAAACTCAAACCAAAATTTAGACATAATTTAAACCGAAATACGAACCAAAATGAGACCGAAAATCAAATCAAAAATCAAACCATAATTTAGACCAAATTTCACACCAAAGTCAGATTAAAAATTAAACCGAAATTCAAATTAAAAATTATACTGAAATACACATTAAAATTCAAATTAAGTTCAGACCAAAAATCAAATCAAAAGTCAAACTATAATTTAGACCAAAATTCAAAACAAAGTCAGAATAAAAATTAGATTAAGATTCAAATTCAAAATAAAACCGAAATACAGATTAAAACTCAAAATAAATTCAGACCACAATCCATATCGAAAATTCAAATACAATTTAGTCTAAAATTCAAACCACTTTTTAAACCAAAAGTCAGACAGAAATTCAAACCAAAAATAAGTCTTAAAATAGATCAAAACTTAAACCAAAATTTAGACATTTATTAAACCAAAATATTTTAAAATGAGACCGAAAATCAAATCAAGAATCAAACCATAATTTAGACCAAATATCACACCAAAGTCAGATTAAAAATTAAACCGAAATTCAAATTAAAAATTATTCTGAAACATAGAGAAAAATTCAAATTAAGTTCAGACCAAAAATCAAATAAAAAATTAGACCAAAAACCAATGAAAATTTAGGTCAAAACTCTGACCAGTAGGTGAGCAAATTGAGATAAAAAATCAAACCAAAATTCAGAAAAAAATTCGAACCAAACTTTGATCAAAACTTAGAGCGAAATTCGGATCAAAATACGGATCTAAAATAAGACCAAAAGTTAGACCATAAAATCAGAACTAAAAACAGATTAAAGGTAGACATTTTCAAGCGCTTTAAAAATTGAACATCTTTAAATTATACATTCACATAGTTCTGTTCTGGATCCAGAAAATGAATGCCGAAGATATACTTGGACTCCCCCGTCACAACTTTTTCTCAGGGTGGTATGCTGATCGGAAACGGTGTGTATGTTTATTATTTTGAAGTTCTACAACTTTAACGTCTACGTCAAACTTGTTCGTTCTACTCTCTCTCTCTCTATCTCTGCACCCTTTCTTTTCATGGATTCTAGATACAAATATCTCTCCGTAATTCAAAATGTCGATATAGCAGTCCATATGTGTTTTCAAAGTAATTGATCAGGGCCGTGCTCTCTTTCCAAATACCAACAGTTTAATTATTTTGTCAAGCGCTTCAAAACAGCCTGGAGGTTAAAGAGTTCAGAGCAGATAACATTTGAAATAAATCTGAAATACTTAGAAGCATGCGAACTTGACATAGCGTTCCTTCAAATCTTCCAAAATCGGAATTTGAATTGTTTCTTGTAAGAACGTGTGCTCAATTGTGCCCATGTGTTTTTTCAAAATAACTATGCATCTGTATAAATCTGAATACTAAGGTAAAATAAATTTTTTAATGAAAGTAAAAATAAAAAAAAAGTTTAATAAAACAGCAATTTGAAAATTTTAATTTAATTTGCGCATTTCACTGCATTGAACATTTCAAAGCATTTCAACTCAATACATACTCAAACTGTCCACTACAAGGCTTATCAAATCCTTTGAACGAAAGATTTTCTCCTACTTTTTTTTATTTATTATTTTTTTTTTTTCTTCTGCTTTTTTTTTTTTTTGTTTGTTTTATAGCTAAAAATTGTTTTAAACTACAGCGACAATAATAAACTTTACAAAATTTTCAAATTGTCTTTGACAACACAGTAACAGAACCAACAGCAACAACAGCAACCAACATAAGAAATACTAGTATAAAAACAAACAGGCATAAAGCAAACTTGTTCAATATATACACATACATACAAACAAATATATACATACAATTCAATACCAATATCAAAAAAGGTTTGCAGTAACTGAAAAAGTATGCAATGTGATTTTACTATAAAAACTGAAAAATCAATTGCAATGAGTAAAAACTTTTTACGAAAGAAATTCTAAATTGAGCACAGAATGCAGCAGAAGTTGCAATAGTTGGACCAACAACAACAAGTACGTAGTAGTAGTAACATCAATGCACACGACAAGAAAGTAATTGTTGGAAAGAGAACTACTACTCGCATGCAGCTGCTATAGAGATGAGGAAATGAGCTGAAGTGGAGTTAAAAAAAATTCGGAAATAGTAAAAAGATTTGCTTCTGGACTTTTCTGGAATTTTCGTGTAGTTGCATGTGTATAGTTGCCAAACATCATCATGGCCAAATTCAATTTCAAATTGCTCAATTGTGTTGCATTTCAATAAATATTTACACAAGTAAATGTGATGCACACAAACAAATATCCATACACGCCATACATACATACATCCATCCCTCGATTTACACTGTGGAAATGTTGCACGACAAATCGTAAATGTTGAAATTGAGGAAATGAATCATGTCTAAAATGAGAAAAGAAAATTCATAGAAATATTCATAAGAACCATAAAGTATGAGATTCAGTTTAGTCTCTTTAGTAGAAACCAAAACTTTTGAAGAAATGAACAGTTAAGTATTATTATATTGCGATCTTCGCTCAGGTCTTCTATTTTGTTTTTAGAGCCAAATTATTTATTAGTGAAAAAACTAGTTAAAGTATTTTAGACATCATTTCCATGACTTCAAAAATCAAGGATTGTGTGTTTTTGTATGTGTACTGAGTTGTAAATACAACATTATGAGCAGGATTGAGTTTAAACGATCGGAATTTGTTTCAAGTAAAATTATTTTAAGCATACACAAATACACATGCACTCACTTTTATACTAATACTCATGTTCAGCATTTGTTTTATTGAACTATCTGTACAGCAATCTATATCTATAAATGTGTATTTGTATTTATCCTTACATGTCACTGTCCTAAACATTGCAAAACTTTTGCACACTCTAATTTCTTATTAGAATTCAATTTTCCAACTGATTTTCTTCGAATAGTTATATACTCATACTGAGATTGATATACAAGTATACAGAAACATGCTTACAAACATACATACATATATATTACTCCTGCACATAAACAAATGCATGTTTGTATGTATGTACGCACCTATGTATTTGTAAAAAATAGTTTCATAAGACTGAAAATCGTAGCAAATCAATTGAGATAAAGAAATTTATATGCTCTTCTTGTGTACAGTGATGAGTAAAACAAAGACAATTTATTTATCATCAAAACATTATTTTGAATTTTTATATGCCTCTTAACATTTTACTTGTAATTCAAGGGCCGGTTTATATATCTTTATAGAACTCATCAAACTTAATTTCAGGAAGAGCTCAACTATTTAATTGCAATCATGTGTTATAGCTTTGCTCATCACTGCATATATTGCACTCGTGTCGTTGGCAAAGAAACTAAAAAGAAAAAGTTAATCTTTGACTGTTCAAAGACGCGTTATTGAGCTCATTGAGGACCTTGGTCGATATTTACATATGGAACTAATAGTTTTATTCTTAATCCAAACAGTAAAGAGAATGCTTTGTGTAGACCTTTGCACTGTAAAAAACACTTTATTCCTTTCGGTACCACCGGTGTCACAAGATTAATTTATGTGATTTTATAGGTTAGGTTAGGTTGGAGTGGCAGCCTTCTGCTTGAAAGCACACTTAAGCACATAATTAGGCTCATTGTGATACCACAGTACGGCGCGACTGCCCCATTTACGGATTGGAGAACCATAAGGATTCCATAATGAATCTGGTTATGTCCTTAATATTTACGGATGATAGCTCGGACAGACTAGTGAAGAAATTTGAACCCAGGAGTTTTAGTCTCCTCCTGGCCAGGGATGGGCATTCGCACATGAAATGAAGGACTGTTTCTTCCTCCTCCTCAGAGCCGCAGCCCCGACAGAAGTCATTGAATGGCAGTCCAAGTCTTGCAGCATGTCTCCCCATTATGCAGTGTCCCGTGAGCACCGAAGTCGTTATGCTGATAGAGCTTCTGCTTAGGTTGAGTAGCTGTCTAGTACGTTTATTGTCCATAGTGGTCCATGTTAGCCTGGTAATACCACAGGTATGCTCCGCTACCCAGGATCTTTTTGCTTCCTCAAGGTAGTTTTGCTTAATGGCTTAATGGCTAATTTAATAGATGTAAGAGGGACACCAATGGTGCAGGTAGGTGATATATCTGTAAGTTGCGAACCCTGTTTTGCTAACTCGTCGGCATTGCAGTTACCTGAAATATTCATATGTCCAGGCACCCAATATAGGTGGACCTGAGAGTGACTCGACAAAATGTTGAGTGAAGATCGGCAGTCGAAAACAAGCTTTGATGTAGTGAAAACACCGGCAAGGGACTTGATTGCTGCTTGGCTGTCCGTTTAGATGCGGATATTCGTATCGAATGAATCGTTGCGAATAAGCCACTTGGACGCTTGATAGATAGCCATTACTTCCGCCTGAAAGACGCTGCAATGGTCAGGAAGTCGGAAGGAGAGGCTGAGATCTAGCTTACTAGAGAAGATGCCACAGCCGACTCTTTCCTCCGATTTGGATCCATCTGTATAGATGTCAATTGAATTGTTAGTGACCACCTCGTCATTAACCCATTCCTCTCTACTGGGGATATGGGTGAAGAACGTGTGGTTTAAATTAGGGGTAGAGCAAATGTAGTCTACGTTAGTTGGTACGGACGAATCGTGGATTAAAATCTTGGCATGGCCCAGGTTTGACCGGGTCCAGCGAGTTAGGGCACTGAGTCTGACAGCAGAGCACTTAGCTTGTTGCTTGACCAGAAGTGAGGTTGGCAACCAATGAAGGATTGCGAAGAGAGCTTTCGTGATTTTATAAAAACTATCCAATAAATTTTCATAAATTTAGGGTTTTTGGAAACAGAATTAATGGTTCTTTAATTTAAATCAAACAAATTTACAAATATTCTTTTTATAACGGTACTGTATCAAAGTGAAAAAATTGTGTTTTTTCTTTATTAATATTTAATCGCTTACAATTTTTACAAAATTTTGTCCAAATGAACCAAATTTCTAATATGTTGTGGAAAAACGATTTACTCAAACATGATTTCCCCTATTTTTTACATTGGTTTTTCTTTTTTAGAAATACAAGTTTTGCTCTGGGTCACCGGTGACCCTAAGATCTTCAATGAAAACGTTTTAAGAACTTTTTCACACTGAAATTGGTGTTGAAGAATGCGAATCTGGACTATCGGTTTTGGTGTCTTTACGGTCAAGAATAGCGTTAAGTGCAAAATTAATACTAAGTTATTTTATCCTATCTTTAAAAAAATATCTAATAAAAATCTACAGAAAAAGTTCATTAAAAAATTCCATTGAAGACCACAGAGTCACCGGTAATCCATGGAAGTTCGGGCCTCCAGAGGTGCAAAATGTCTGTTTAGATAAAAAATTGTAACAAGAAATTGGGATCAGACAATTCGAATTCGGATTCAGTTTTGCGCTATCTCTTCTTTCCTTACGGTCCTGAAAGGGTTAAACGAATCTCTATCAGATTAAACATATCTCTGAGGTAAAGTCACAGTTGTCAAAAAAAATAAAATGTTGGTCAAAAATGAGAAAATACTTGCCAAAGAGTGAAAAAATGCTCGTCAAAAAGTATTCCTTGCCAAAAAATGTTTGTTAAACATCATTGAAAAATGATTGTCAAAAATTGGAAAATAGCTGTCAAAAATGGGAAAATGTTTGTCAAACAACATTGAAAAAATGCTTGTTTGAAATGGGAAAATGCTGGTTAAAGAGTGGAAAAATGCTTGTTAAAAATAAGAAAGTATTTGTTAAACATCAATCAAAAAATGCTTGTCAAAAATGGAAAAATGATTGTCGAAAATGGGCAAATGCTTGTCAAACATCATTAAAAAAATACTTGTCGAAAATAGAAAAATGTCTGTCAAAAATGTAGAAATGGGCAAATAATTGTCAAACATCATTCAAAAAATGCTTGTCAAAAATAGGAAAATGGTTGTGAAAAATGGGGGAATGTTTGTCAAACATTATTGAAAAAATGCTTGTCAAAAATGGGAAATCATTGTCAAAAAAAGGAAAGTGTTTGTCAAACATTATTCAAAAAATGCTTGTCAAAAATGCGAAAACGCTGGTCAAAAATGAGGGAATACTTGTCAAAGAGGTGAAAAATGCTTGTCAAAGATAGAAAAATGGTTGACAAAAAGGGGAAAATGTTTGTCAAACATTATTCAAAAAATGCTTCTCAAAATGCAAAAACGCTGGTCAAAAATGAGGAAATGCTTGTCAAAAATGGGAAAATGATTGTCAAACACTATTCAAAAAATGCTTGTAAAAAATGGGAAAATGACTATCGAAAATGGAAAAATGTTTATCAAACACTATCCAAAAAATTCTTGTCAAAAATAAGAAAATGTATGTCAAAAATGGGAAAATTGCTGTCAAAAAGAGGAAAATGTTTGTCAAACATCATTAAAAAAATACTGGTTAAGGAGGAAAATGCTCGTCAAAAATGGGAAAATACTTGCCGAAAATTGTAAAAAGATTGTCAGACAGAAAAATTGCTGGTCCAGTGCTTATGCCTTCAAATATGGAAAAATGCTTTTTAAATTAGTTTTTATCAATATTTTAATTTTCTTCAATTTCGTTCAAATATTTTATTATATTTACTCATGAACGAGTCCAATTCCATTGATTTTCATGGAGCTCAAGTGTTTCCCCGCCAGGGTCATTTTCATACAAATTCAGACATTTGAATGAAAAATGAAAACTACATACATATATGCTGACTTATAAATATTATTAAAAAAAAAAATTAAAAAGATATGAAATTTCGTTAATGAAGGATTTAAAAAAAAAAAAAAAAAAAATTAAAAAGAAATTGAAAAAAACTAAACTTGAAAAATATTTTAAATTTTTGGCAAACATTTTTCCAACTTTTCTCAAGTATTTTTTCTATTCAAAAACACTTTCCCAATTTTCCCATGTTTGTAAGCATTTTTCCACATTTTGACAAGCATTTTCCCATAGTTCCTTATTAAAGTGGACGGCTTCAAAGTATAGCTTGATCTCACTTTTGCCTTTCACTTCACAGCTCAGATATGAGAAACTGCTGATTGGTTTATTTTTATTTTTCAAGAGCTTAATAAATCAACCAGTGAGATTAAATAACCTGAGACTTACATGCGTTGATCTTCGGCTGCTTTATGTTTTAGCGTATGTAATATGATGATAAGCTAATTATTTTACATATGTACAGAAGAATCAGATGTCCTGATGTATAATCTAGAGATTATAAAAAGGAAGTTATAATCCACTTCAGTTAGGTATCGTAATGTGGCTGCAGACTGCAGAGTGTGTTCAAGGCATTACCAGTCTTCAACATAAACAGAATTAGCCATAAAAAATCCCTACCACACGATATCTAAGATTTCCGAGGGTTCTGCGAGGCTGAGATTGTCTATATGCAGCACTTGAAATCTGACGCTTTTAAAAGATTTACCGGCTTTGTTACGGACTTGTTCATATAGGCAAGTTTTGTTCATTTGTATCGTTTGTTGTTTACCTTTCTTTTAACTTCAATTTGTCAATTGAAGTAGGATACGAACTGATTTTGTTTTTTTCTTATTGTGAAAAAGTATTTTACAACAGAAACCTTCAAATTGTCAGGAGAAATATAGAAGAGATTGCTGAAAAAATCCTGCCATGTGTAAATGCAAATACCAATACAAAAAAAAAAAAATTTAAAAAAAAAATTAAAACAAGTAAAATTGCTGTATGCGATGACTTTCCGCATTTCCGCATTGACTCACTTTTTTAAAACAAAAACGAGTTCAAATAAATATTTTCTACTGTGATTTCAATTGACTGTTTAAGCTCCGTTCTCCCTGGATCGTAACCCCTGTGACTTTCTACTGTTTTCTAAATTTAAGATTAAAGTTAGGTTAGGTTGGAGTGGCTGTCGAGAGACACACTTAGGCCTGAACGACCCATTGTGATACCACATAGTTGGACCTACAGTTTAACGCCGATTCCGAACGGCGGTGTGGCAATTTTTTATCGGCTTGGTGGTTTTGCCATTACCAACCAATGTGTGTACTTGTACACTATCTTATAATTCTCATACACTTCATATTGATAGTGAATATAAGAAAGTAATGAAAATTAACCACCAGACGAAGACGGGAATCGAACCCGAACCTCCCAGATGAAAGTCTAGTGCACTACCCACTAGACTATCGAGGACGTCTTAAGATTAAAGTTGGAAAATAAAGAGTTTTGTGTATTTACTAAAGTAAAGCTTTATTTTTCAATGGCAACTTTATTCATAGACATAAAAACTGAATGTAGGGGTACAAGTATAATAAAATCTTTACTCTGAAATAATATAAAATTTTGCAATGCAATGAAACTAAGAATAAAATAAATTTCATTGAGTTAAGTTATTTTGAATTTTATTTTTTATTTTCCTTGTGCTTGACGTTGAACGTATGAATAGCTTGCAATGCTCAGGTGCATGTTACTACTTACTCACACATTCACAGTTGTTTTAGCGGCATCAGCAATGTTAGCAACAGCAGCTAGAGCAATAGCAATAGTAATGGCATCATCAATGACAGCATTATCAAACGCAACATTGAAATGTCAACATATATTTCTTTCGTATATACATGTCAAATTACCTACATATGTGTTACAGTTGAGTGCATCTTTGTATATTTATAGATTTATTTCTTTATCAAATTCATATGTATTATTCATGCGTGGGGCGTATGAGTAATTTTATTTAGTTAGATGAAGAGAAATTTACAAATTATACTTGACGGCTTCAACTTGTTTTCTTTGACATGGATTTTGAATTCGGATGCTGAAACACGAAATGTTACTCAATAATTCTGCATCCAGCATTTAAAAAGTTTGGTAAAGTTCAGTTTATGATTTTTAGTTTTTTTGTTGAAATTTTAGTCGGTAAGAAATTTAAAAATTAATTAAAAATAGAAATCATTGTTGAATATTTATAAATTTAGATTTATTGGAAAGGTAATAAAATGACAAATTTTTAATGCTAATGAGTAAAATTTTTTCGACCACTAGATGGCGTATTAGTAGCGGTTAAACTAACAAGTAGAAGGAAAATGGGAGATAATGAGGGGAAAGGGGGTAGGGGGAAATTAAAAAAAAAAAACTTCCTATTATTACCCATAAGTCTGTAAAATTTTGTCTTAATAGGAATATGCTTTCGATTTTTAATTGATTTTTTAAAATTAAGTTAGTTCAGAAAATTTCATAATTGAAGAAAGATCGAAATAAAAAAAAAAATTATATTAAGTATAATAAAAAAAAATTGTTGTCTCTCAATTTATTGTTGTGCAATATTAATCTCCTTACCGATAACCACGATTTCTCAAGAAGTTTTTCATGTTAAATTAAATGTTGTTAATTTTAAACAAGTTGAAGTCCATTTGGTTTTAAGTGCCATTAACCATCACCATCAACCACTAACCATCACCAGAAAGAAACCAACAAAAACCAAAAGTGCAAACAAAATCGAATAACCAACAAAAGGAAAAAAAATCCTGCCACCTGATTAACTGCATTCAGTCAATTACAATTGCAGTTGAAGTTACAATTGCAATGGCAATTGGTTGAATTCACCAATTGAACTTTTGTGTGTGTAAATGTAATCAACTTTGATCTGTTGTTGGTTGGTCGTTGATACACACACATATGCACATATATACATATTGTATTTGTGTTCGAGTAATAGTGCGTGCTGCTGAAGATGTTGCCGCTGTAGCTGCCACCGCTACACATTGACTTCATTAATGCATTCACTGTGAACTGACTGTAAAATAATATAGTAAAGGCAATCAAGAGTTGCAACATTTCGAAAAGTATAATTGTGCTATGAAAATGAAGCACGATTTAATTCTTTTTTTTTGGTTTTTTTTTTTTTTGGTTTTTAAATTTTTTGGTGTACTACATATATTTGAAACAACTTAATCAGAAAGCAGAGAGTCAAACCACAAATTTAATTTGTTTTTTTTTTCGTTTTAATTTTTATAGTTTCATGTGCACGTAAATGTGTATGTAATCATACAGATGCATACACACATACTACACATACATATTTTTGCATCATTATGGCTGTAAAGTATATGAACATATGTGTGTGTATAGTAGTAGCACTCACGCAAACAAACAAAAATCATTTGCGACTCATCATTCCACAGAAACTTTTGACAGCAAGCGCATGTAAACATTTACATACACACATACATACATATATCCGTACTAAATGTATGCATATATCCTTGCATGTATGCATGCGGTCCTTCATGTGTGCGGTCACAGTTGTGGAAAACCGCAAAAACCAACAATTGACAAGGTGAGTAAAAAGTGCAGCAGAGAGTTATATATGGGGACATCCATGCCAAGAAATCCTACGGTCAACATTTTGATTTCGCTGAAACTTGGATATCTTTTCATATTCTGTGAAAAAAGCTTACTTGATTGTTTTGATATTCTTTTTATGGAACTTTACTTTACCAAAAAAGCTCTTTCATAATTAATCTAATACCTGAGAGATTCTACAAGATTGGATTGAACATCGCTATGATTGCCTCCAGAGAATTTCAAGCAGATGTTTTTTTTTTTTCATAACTCATGAACGGGTTCACAGAAAAAAAAAGAAGAAAAATTCATAACAATCAAGTAAGCTTTTCTCACAGAATAAATATCTAAAAAGGTATCTAATTTTCAGCGAAATCACAAATGAAAATGTTGACCTTAAGATTTGCTGCCATGGATTTTTTGTCATGGGTTGCCCCATATACACTTGCTAGGGTTTGATAAGATGATTTGTGTTGAGTTGAAATTGATGATGTTGTATTTACTTATATATGCGCATATGTTACAATGTTGAAATTAAAAATGTAACAATGAACTTTTAGAGTAAGTTTATTGTGAAATGATATTGAAGGTATTTCTACTCTAGCTCTCCAAGGAAACTGAGCTGTTTTTTGAGTACTAATATAACCTTTTATTCTCTATCAAATCGATATTTGAGAGATGATCTAAAACATTTAAGAGACAGAACAATTAGTAGAACAATGAACTGTAGCCTCTATGCACAAGAATAAGGTAAATTTTCTATTGAGCACAACGGAATGGAAATGAACTAAAGTAAATGAATAGAAGTTCATGACTGACCGGAGCTAAAAGTACAGTACAATAAGAACGATTGAAGCTTATGACCCCAGGCATACAAACGACTGATTAGAGCCTATGAGTACAGACATGCGGCTAACTAGGAGCCTATGAGTACTGGCATATGACTGACTGAAGCTTATGAGTCCACATATACGACTGATTAGAGCTTATGAATACTGGTATACGACTGACTCAAGCCTTTGAGTAGAAGCACACGACTGTCCAGAGATTATGAGCACGGACTTACGACTGATTGAAGTCTATGAGTACGGACTTACAACTGACTGTTTATGAGTATAAACAATTGATTGATCGAACCCTATGAGTACAGACATACGACTAACTGGAGCCTATGAGCACAGGTAAACGACTTAGTGGAACCAACATACTGGCATACGACTAACTGAAGCTTATGAGTACTGATTGGAATCTATGAATACAGGCATACGGCTACTAGAACCTATGAGTACAGACTGACTGAAGCCTATGACTACAAAAATACGAATACTGGAGCCTATGAGTATAAAGGTATAACTGAATGGAGCCTATGAGTTCATGTATGTGACTGGATTGTGACAATAAATACTGGTATACAATTGACTCAAGCCTATGAGTAAAAGCATACGACTAACAAAAGCCAATATTACAGGCATGCGACCGACTAAAGCTTATGACTACAAACATAAGATTTATTGGAGCTAATTGGTCCTGGTATATGATTGATTCAAGGCTATGAATAGAATAATATGATTAACCAGAGCCAAAAGTACAGGCTTTTAAACGGCTGAAGCTTATGAATACAGGCATACGACCAATTGAAGCCTATGACTACGGAAATGCGACTGATTTGAGCGTATGAGTACAGATTTAAGACCGACTATGAGTACAGATACACGACTGGCTAGAGTCTAAGAGTACAGACATACGACTGACTAGAGCCTATGAGTACAAAAATACGACTGATTGGAGCATATGAGTATAGGCATACGACTGATTGGAGTCAATAAATACAGACATACGACTACTGGGTTCTATGAGTACAGAGGTATAACTGGCTAGAGCCTAGGAGTTCAGGTATATGACTGGTTGAACCTATGAATACTAGTAAATGACTGATTCAAGCCTATGCGTAGAATAACAAGACTGACCGAAACAGCACGATTTATTGAAGCCTATGATATATATATATTCATACTATTGATTAGAACCTATGCGTACAAGCACTCGACTGACTGGCGCCTATAAGTACTGGTATATGGTTGACTCAAGCCAATAGTACAGACATAAGAACGACTGAAGCTTATGAATACAGGCATACGACTGATTGGAGTCTATGAATACAGACATGCAACTACTGGAACCTATGAGTACAGAGGTATAACTGACTGGAACCTATGAGTACACGTATACAACTGGTTGGAGCCTATTAACTCTAGTATATGACTGATTATGCGACTGACTGGAGCCTATGAATATTGGTATACGATTGACTCAAGCTTATGAGTACAAGCATTCGACTGCTCGAAGTCAATAGTACAGGCATACTTCCGGCTAAAGATTATGAGTACTGACATAGACTGTCTGGAGCCTTTGAATACAGGCACATGACTGATTGGAGCCTATGGGTACAGACGTGCTAGCACGATAGAAAATTTCCAAATTAATTTTTATGAAACTGAACTTTAAATACTTTAATAGAAGGGAGTAAATACGATTATTCAATTGATGGCCATTATTTAACAGCATAAAAGATAAGACGAATACTACTTAAAATAAAAAAATAAAAAAAAATATTTTACCATTTTTTTCTTAAAGAATAACATTTTAAAATTGTAAACATTAAAATTACTTTATTACTATAAAAATTTTACACTTTCAAATAAGCCAAAATTTGAAAAGAATCTTCAATTTTTCTCAGTCGTAAGAAGAAAATTTAGAAAAAAATGAATGTATCTTAGCTAACCTAGAAAAATTGTGGATACACACTTAATTGTTTTCTTTGTTTAATTGAGTCAAATATATTCCAACTCTCAATTAAAAATCAACAAAAATTCCCTGTTAATTCCATTTCCCTGCAATGTACTCATGCAAGCATGACGGCTCAGTGCTTGTATAGGTACATTATGTGAATGCTGCTATTTAAAATATTCATGCTGGTATTTATGTAAAACAACAACAAAACAAAATCATTAAAAAAATTTCACAATGAATGCAAATCTAATTTGTACAATAATTTTTCATGCGTCGTCAGAAAATTTTTGCAATACACTAATTTCATATTTTCAGACACACACATGCATAACAAACTAAAACCAGCAAAAAAAACAAACCGTGGTGCATCTATATTGTTACCATTGCCGCCACCGTGCCCGCCACCGTTATATTTGTCACAACTCATTTGCACGAAATTAAGCTGTGCATCCAGCCAGCAAGTAAAAGCGCAGCCATTTTTAATAGCTTAGCTGTCAGCGTGCATTTACGCAAATGTCCGCATATTTAACTGCAAACGTCGCAACTAGACGCTACCACGCCACGTATCTATCTGCAGATAAATGCAGCAGCGTACAGTAGCTAGCAAATAAGTAGAGCTGCAGTATACTACCTTTTTTTTGGTGAAGGCAGGAAGGGAAGAGAGCATTGTGACGGCATAATTTTAGTACTAGAAAACTGCGTAATTTATCATGCACACATACACATGCATACCTGTTAAGGTGTTAAAATGGCTTTTGACAATGTTAGTTTATTCATGATGCGCGGAGTTTTTTTTTTTGTTGGTTGGCATGTGTTTGATTGTCTGTGGGTATTCTCAAAAACATTCATGTGTGGGAGATATTTTTGCGGTGCAATCGGGATATGGAGTTAATTTGGAATACTTTTGTTTGCGTAAGTTAAAACTTCAATAGAACATAAATGAAACTCAATTCTCTAAAGCCTAGAAAAAATAAGGTTGAGATTGTGATTAACGTTGATAAGTCCATGTAAGCATGAAACAAGTTCTAAGTTTTGTAGTTGATCTCGCAAATTTTGAAGACATTAGGGGCAGTACTCTCAAGCTCATGATTTTCTTTCATTTCATTTCAATAATTAAGGCCCAGAAAAGTTCTGGAATAAAAATTTTGAGGTCTCAGTAAAATATATTATTTATTATTGAAATTCAAATCATATCTCGGACAAAAACCAGACCAGAACTCAAACCAATAATCGGACCAAAATGTGAAGCAAAATGAGCCCGAAATTCAGACCAAAACTCAAAATAAATATCAAATGAAAAATTTTACTGAAATTCGAATAAAAATCTGATCAAAACTCAAAGTAGACTAAATCTCGGACCAAATTTAAGAACAAAAATTGAACCAAAATTTGAAGGAAAAGAGACTAAAGTTCTAATCAAAAAACAGATAAAAAATCAGACCGAAATTTATTCTGAATTTCAGACCAAACACTAATTAAAACTTAGAACAATTTTAGACTGAAATCCATCCAGATAAAAATTTCACCAGTATTCGAATAAAAATCTGATCAAAGCTCGGACCAAACTTCAGAACAAAAATTGGATCAAAATTAAGAGTAAAATTAGATGAAATTTCAGACCAAAAATCAGATAAAAAATCTAACCGAAGTCCAGTCCGAATTTCAGACCAAACACAAATTTAAACTCAGATCAAATTTAGACCGAAATTCAGAATTCGAAAAATAAAATCAGATAAAAACTCAGACCAAACTTGGGAATAAAAGTCGGAGTAAAATTAGACCAAAGTTCAAATAAAACATCAGATTAATAATCTGACTTAAATTTAGTCTGAATTTTAGATCCAACTCAATTAAAATTGAAAACAAATTAAGACCTAAATTCAGACCAAAATCTAGATGAAAAACTACACGAGAATTCAGATAAAAATATGATCGAAACTCGAACAAAAAGCAAATCAAACTTCAGACTAAAAATTGGATTAAAATTTTAATAAAAAGAGATCAAAGTTTTAATCAGATTTTACCGAAATCCTATCTGAATTTCGGACTGCACCCAAATTCAAACTGAGAACAAATTTAAACCGAAATTCAGACCAAAATCCAGATGACAAATTTCACCAGGATTCGAACAAAAATTTGACCAAACTTAGGGATAAAAATCGGACCAAAATTTAGAGCAAAATGAGACCAAAGTTCAGACCAAAATTTAATTTGGATTTTAGATCCAACACAAATTAAAACTGAGAACAAATTTAGACAGAAATTCAGACCAAACTCAGACTAAAATCCAGATGAAAAATTTCACTAGAATTCAGATAAAAAATTGGATCAAAACCGGACCAAAATGTGGAGCAAATGAGACCAAAGTTCAAACCAAAAATGTGGGAAGAAACCTGACTGAAATATAGCCTGAATTTCAGACTGAACCCAAATTTTAACTGAGTACAAATTCAGACCAAAACTTAGACTGTAAGGGAGCGGAGACTTCCTTAAAGTGGGACATTCAATCATACCAGCCGCAAGAGCCAAAAAATGTCTACATGCGTCTAAGCATAAAAGAATGTTTCGATTGCCATCAAATAAATTCGAAAGAGTTTGCGATTAAGCGTCTGCTTTATTTAATGGTTGATTATCGAATGACAAAATTACAATTATGATATTGATCTTAAGTACTAGTTAGAGTAATGCAAAGAAGTAGAATGTGATAAATAATGATTACAGTTAAATGAGCAAATTATTAGCGATCCCTCTTTATGCATTACAGTGATGGCAAAAATAATAATTACATTAATAAAATGAATGTTTGCAGAGAATATTAACATAAAACATAAAAATTAACATACATAGCATGAACATTGTGTATAAAATATAAATAATCATGATAATCGTAAACAGCGCCGTTACAAGACCAAAATCCAGATGAAAAATTTCACCACTGTTCAGAAAAAAAATCGGGCCAAAATTTGGAGCAAAGTGAGACCCAATTTCAGATTTAATTCAATTAAAACTAAGAACAAATTTAAACCGAAATTAAGACCAAAACTTAGATCAAAATCCAGGTGAAAATTTTTACCAGAATTCGGATAAAAAATCTTGTCAAAACTCGAACCAAAAGCAGACCGAAACTCCGACTAAACTTCAGAACAAAAATCGGAACAAAATTTGAAGTAAAATTAGATCAATTTGAAGCAATATAAAACTAAAAATCAGATAAAAATCTACCTAAAATTCAGGGCAAAAATAACACCAAACCTTAGTTAAAACTCAGATCAAATTTAGTCCGAAATTCAGACCAAAATTTAGATTAAAAATTTGATAAGAATTCGAATAAAAATCTGATCAAAACTCAGACCAAACCAGGCAAAAACTCGCCCCAAACTTCGGACTAAAACTCTGAGCATAATGAAGCCGAAAATCAAATAAAAAAATTTTACCGAAATTCAGATCAAACACAAATTAAAACCGAATATAAAATTGGACCAAAACTCGTCTCAGTCTTCAGAACATTTCGGTTTTAAATTCAGACCAACGCTCAAATCGAAATTCAGATAAAAATCTCAGCAAATTCAAACCAAAATTCAGGATGAAACTTGGACCAAAATTTACATCAAAACTCAAACCAAAGGTTAAAAACTTAACCGAAACTCAGACCAAACTTTAAACCAAAAATCGGACCAAATTCAGAACAAACTTAGACCGAAACTCAAACCAAAATTTGGAAAAAATATCTGACTAAAACTTAGATCAGCAGGATTTGTTCAGAGATATAAGATTCGGGGTAAGTACTACGGTAATACTTCTATTTAAGTCGTCTCCATTAACGTCATCACGATTTAAGTCGTACAAAAAAAATGCAACATTTGGAAATAACTTATTTACGTCTTTTCGATTTGAGTTATAAAATTTTGGAGCGAGTCCCGACTTAAATCAAGGCATTACTGGAAACAACTTATTTACGTCGTTACGATTTGAGTCATAAAACTTTGGAGTGAGTCTCGACTTAAATCGAGACATTACTGCATTCAGTTGGTAGAGTGAGTACTCCAACAACTAAAATTTCCTAAGTTTAAAACTAATGGTAAAGTAGCTAACACTTTAAATGAAAAATTTAAATAATATTTTAAAATTTCTTGGCCTGGAAATTGAAATGCTTTCAACTGTATGTATGACCAACTAATTTTCAGTACATTATTTTTTAAAAGTGTGATTACTAACTGGAATCTATTGCTTCCCCCTTAGTTGTAGCCATTTGATTAGTATAGGGCCGAACCGTTTTCCCCTCAGTGGAGAACCTATATACGAATATACTTTACATATATTTGCCTTCTTTTTCTATTCCAATTTTCTTTTGTAGTCTCTCTCTAATTTAAGCAAAATTATACCATTTTATTTTTACTTTACTACGCTTTACACTTTAACTTCTTCCGTTTACTACTAACTACTTTCCTCTATACATACATATATCCTTTTTTCCTTCTTTTAAGACAGTGTAATAATAAAAGTGTACTAGATAGTAAATAGTTAATATTGAAAAATAACTTGTGCATTTTATGCCTCAAATTTTCGGATAAATACTTTTTCATTTACTGATTTTCATAAAACTTTTCAACACTTCAACCCAAATGAATAGAGTTGAAAGATGAAAGAAATGATTTTCTACTTTATCATTTTTTTTTATGTTCTTTTTAGGGTTTCTCCTAACAATATTCACACTTTTGCTGTTGAAATTTTTGTACTTTTTGAATTTTCTTCGTCCCTTTTTGATTTCTTCTCTTTTTTTTTTTTGGCTTTTTTCGTTTTTAATTTTACTACCTTACCTTTTTCATTCATTGATGCATAATTGATGCTACCAGATACGAATAGATGCCAAAGGTAACTCAATTAAAGATGAGGCTTCAGTTTTCTTTCATCATTTTTACAAGTATGTAGTTCGTATGGTAGTGATTGTAGTAGTAGTTCATACTGTAATATACAAGTATGTATGGGTGTGTGTGTATGGAAGAGCAACAACAACTATACCAATGGCAAAGGCAATGAACGATAGCAACACTAGCATAAATTTAATACTACTATAGAGTGGTGTTGTTGTTGTACATAGTGCAATTTTATTAAAAGCCAAATTGAAAGTGTTGCAAATCAAAAATTGCACTTAAATTGCAAATTGGTTCTTTAATTTTTATTTTTTGCTCCTTTTTTCCTACTACATACTACTTTTCCTTTTACATACGAGTATTGCATGCTCCTTGTTAGTTTTCGTGTGCTTTTCATTGTAATGAAAGAAAAAAAGATATGTATGTTACTATTGTAGTAACTCTGAAATATCAATCTATCACTTTTGATGTTAATTGCAATTTAAATATAAAATGTTTTATTACTGATTGTGGTTAGTTTCACTAAAAGAAAGCAATTGTTAACAGTACAAGGTTGCAAAAGAATGCAATCATTTTGCCGCGTCATATTGTATTGAATTTGAACAACTTCTATCGCAGCGATAAAATCACGTATGTTTTCTCATTGCTTAATAACAAAGCTGTAAAATAATGCAATCAGTTAAGGATATAAAGTCACAAATGAATAATCATTTTTGATTGCAGTTATTGAATAACATATTTGAATGTAGAATAAAAAAATCATGACTACTTTGAAGTCATCTGGAGTCACTTGAAGGGAATTGGTCTTGCTTGAAGTCAATTTGGGACTTGAAGTCGATTGGAATCACTTAAAATCATTTGGAGTCAATTGGGGATTTGAAGCCACTTGAAGTAAATTGGAGTCACTTGGAGTTATTTGTAATCTCTTGGAGTCAATTGGGATTTTAAATCAATTGGAGCCACTTAAAGTCATTTAGGGATTCAAAGTCAATTGGAGTCACTTGTAATTACTTGAGTCAATTTGAGTCGCTTGAAGTCAATTGCAGTTACTTGAGCTCCCTTGAAATTAATTAGGATTCGAAGTCAATTGGAGTTACTTGTAGTCTATTGGAGTCAATTGCATTTTTGTAGTCAGTTGAAGTCACGTGAGTCACTTTGAGTCTCTTGAAGTCAATTGGAGTCACTTGGAAGTCATTAGGGGTTTTGAAGTCACTTCACGTCAATTGGAGTCACTTGCAGTCCCTTAAAGTCAATTGGAGTCACTTGAGGCCGTTTGGGAATTTAAAGTCAGTTGAAATCACTTGGAGTCAGTTGCAATCACTTGGAATAAATTTGAGTCACTTGAAGTAAATTTGTGACTTGAAATCATTTAGAATCACTTAAAGTCATTTGGAATTAATTGAAGTCACTTGTAATCACTTGGAGTCACTTAAAATTACTTGGAATCAATTGGAATCACTTGAAGTCAATCGGAGTCACTTGGAAGTCATTTGGGGTTTTGAAGACACTTGAAGTCAATTTCACTCACTTGAAATTACTTGGAGTCAATTGGGATTTGAAGTCGATTGAAATCAATTGGAGTCACTTGAAATCACTCGGAGTCAATTAGGATTTGAAGTCAGTTGGAGTCACTTGGAGTCAATTGAGATTTAAAGTCATTTGAAGTCAGTGGGAAGTCATTAGGAGGTTTGAAGTCACTTGAAGTCAATTGGACTCACTTGGAGCCACTTGAAATCATTTGGAGTCAATTAGGATTTGGAGTCAATTGGAATTATTTGAAATCATTTGGAGTCAATTGGGATTTGAAGTCAATTGGACTCACTTGAAGTCAATTAGAGTCACTTAGAAGTCATTAGAGCTTTTGAAGTCAATTGGAGTCACTTGATATCACTTGGACTAAGTTTGAATCAATTGGAATCACTTGAAGTCATTTGAAATCACTGGAAATTACTTAGAGTCACTTGTAGTTAATTAGAGTTATTTGAAGTCACTTGGGGCTCAAAGTCAATTGGAGTTACTTGGAGTCAATGGAATCGCTTGAAGTGGCTTGAATCAATTGTGATTTGGAGTTAATTGGAGTCACTTGAAGTCAATTGGAGTCACTTGAAATCACTTGGAGTCGATTGGGATTTGAAGTCACTTGAGGTCAATTGGAGTCACTTAAAATCACTAGGAGTCGATTGGGATTTGAAGTCACTTGAGTGATTTGAATTGGAGTCACTTCAAATCACTTGAAATCATTTGGCATCACTTGGAGTCACTTGAAATCACTTGGAGTCAAATGGTAGTTTGTAGTAAATACGAATCACTTGGAGTCAATTGGAATTTGAAGTCAATTGGAGTTACTTGAAGTCACTTAGAGTGAATTGCTATTTAAAATCAATTGTTTCTTAATTATTATTTTTCTAATAACTTTTTTGCCGGAAAAAAAAGTAATTGTTATTTTGAGTCCCCTAATAAAAAGAGAATAGTGTATGAAATATAATAACCACCTTATTTTTAAATTCACATTTCTAAAATAAGGTGCCAACAACTAGCAAAAAAAAAAATTAAATTGAATTGAATTTTCCCCAAAAATCGCTTAACATTTTTGCACAATGGATTTTTCCGCACTATTATTTGTTATAATTGAAGCGCATGAATGAAATCAATTCGAAATCATATCAATTAAAATTTATTTGTAGTAAAATTGAATGAATACTTTTTGTGTGTTTTTTTTTTGTCTCTTTTCTGTTTTTTTGTTACAATTGCATTACTCGATTTTGTTTTATTTGCATTAATGCCGCATTACGTAAATTTGTATGCTCAATTATCGTTAAATTGCCAATACTACCGAATACAATCATTATTACCGCAATGCTACCGCTACAGTCATCAACATCGACATCAACAACAACGTCATTATTGCATTCAGTATGTGTCTACGTTTCAGTTAAAATCACTGTTTGAATTTCATTGCGAATGCAATTTACAATACCATAAAAAAAGAAAACAAAAAATATCATAAAATCACTGGTACTGGCATTGGTATGATAGTGATGGACTTTACGCTGCTATTGGTTTATTGAACAACAATAAAAACATAAACGATAATAACAACAAAGAGTTGATTTTTATTTTTTATGCAATATAAAAAAAAAAAAATTTATTAGTAACAAAATGAAAACGAATTTCGTTTTTTTTGTAGAGCGATAAAAAATGTTGCTGAGTACCCAGCTGGCGTTGAGAAGATTATTGGATGATCGTCTGGACGATTGAAGGATGATTTCTAAGTAATTTTTCAGTTTTGCGGCTTTTAGTTTCGGTGATGTTTGTTGTGTAATAATAATTAAATAACTACTATATAATTTGTGTCCAAAACAAGTAAACAATGTACGACGTAGTTGCCCTCTAGATATCTCTAGATGACGCCGGAGAAAAAGTATTCGCCTTTTTTCCATATACAAACTTGTAAACATTAACCTAAAATTATTATTTCAAATGAAAGAAAAAATGAAAAAAAAATTCATAGCATACTTTTAGGCACACAATCCGCCAAAAATCCTTTCAAGTTATTCTTTTATAAACCTCATAAATTGTTCATTGAAGACTTGGTCGTATAGCAAGTGGAAATTTATCTAAAATATAGTAATCAGTATCGTATTTTGCTTTTACCAATCGTCCTAACAATTTCTCATTGGGTGTCGATAAATCTTCCTCGTCGCCTGTCACGATGCCGGCCTCACGCAACATTGCCACACCTTCAGAGAATTGCAATATAAGTGGTTCAAGAAACTTGAAAGGCTCAACCTTATACTACTGACCCACAGCCTCAATTTTGCGGCTGTATTGGTCTCGGAGACCTTTAAAAATGGCGGTGAATGTATTGCCAGTGCTATGTAGCACTTCATGGTTATGGTATTTAAAGGCCATCTCTAAGTCGAGTCCAATGAATTTAGTCAAATGTCGATGCGTGTTTGAGTCTTCCGCACGAAAAACAGCTCCCACAGTGTAAGTGTAAACTTTATCGAAATCAGCTGCAATGGCCATTTGCTTGTACAGTTGAGGTGACTGTGCCAAGTACGCCGAATCCTTGAAATAGCTAACAGTGAAAACATTGGCTCCACCTTCACTGGCTGCCTGATTAGCTGATTGCCTGATTAGCTGGTGTCCTTAGATCCAAAACACGATTATCCAATCGAGTGTCTTGGTTAACGCGAATGTTCGAACCCTCAATATCCTCTGGGTTGTCGGGACGTGATGCATCTTCAATTTGCAGCGGCAACTGTGGCTTAGCATGCGAAATTAGGAATATTTGCAGAACACACAGTTCGATAGATTGCTCTGTGCATGATTCAATTTTGTTCGGGACATACACTACTTTCGCTTGTATATCAATGATGCTTTCTTTATTGATAGTTCCAGCAAATTTCACCATCTGCTTGGAAATGTTTTCATCCACTGCGACAATACATTGGACCGTACTGCTTTGTTGGCGCAAAATAAGGAAACATTGCTTGCCTTTTGAACGGGAAGTGTGCACACGGCCACATACCCAAAACGAGAGAGCTATTCACATGTCTACTCAATTCGGGCACATCGACGAATTGCCTATCTTCATGTTTTTCCGTGGATTGAATCATTTCAGAGATCCCATAGCGATCAATAGAGCAATCTTCCGCACAATCGCCTTCATTACCATCATTAACTTTACCAGATGCAGCCTTGTGTTTAGCTTTCTTGACAGCCTTTAATGCTTCTTTAGCTTGTTTCTTGGCCGCTTTCTTTGATGTTTGCTCTTGTTGTGGCTCATCGCCTGCTACTGCAACATTCTTCTCCTTATCTTCCACCATGATGCCAACTTTATCTTTAAAAAATCTGATTTAATTTATTTTAAAGCGATTTTGCATCCAACGAAAATCCCACGCGCCTCCAAAATTGCATTGAACACTCAAGGGTTCTTTTTATAGCGTTGTTTTTGTTGTAGAAACTCCAAGTTTTCCGTAACAAATGCGCATCTTTGTCATGTTAGTTTTTCGGTTAAGTCTAGGTTCAAGAATCGGGCGACGTCTGAGGGTTGCGTCCAGAATGATTGTGGTGCCAAGTTGGTTGGGTTAGCTGGGCATTCAAAAAGGTGCCCAGTGTCATAAGAGCTTTTGTTATAGTCTGCGTAGCTATTGATGGTTCCTCTGTCTATGCGTGATAAGCAGGAGTTTAGCATTGGACTTCATCCAGATCTTAGCTATGCTAGAGAGTATCTTGTTTTTGGCCCAATTGCTTCTCGTTGTTGGAAATGGGTGTGTGGGTGGCCTTCTAGAACTATATTAAACTGTCTGCTATTATTGACCTTCTTTTCATGTATGGCTTTCTGGGTCGCTTTATAAGAGTCGATGTCGAATTGGTGAGTTTTGAGTTTGCGAGGAAGTGAGGTGACTGATGCTGCTTAAGTCAATTGCGGATGGTGCATGGTATGTCTAACACGTCGGTGTTGATGTGATTTCATTGGTGACAAGCGATTAGGTATTATTTTAATAGAAGAGCGTTGTATTCTGCCACCTTAAGCAACTTTACTTCGCTATGCAGGTGGTCTTTGTGTGGCATTAGGTGGCAGCTATTGATGATACGCAGGGCAGCGTTTTGGTTAGTTTGAAATGTCTTCCATTGAGTATCACCTGAGTCATATTACAAGGTACAGAATACAGGTAGTGGTTGATCGCTAGCTGCCAGGGAAGAATTCTCTGCTAAGATTTTAGAAAACAGGTTCCTTTTATCAACCGAGCTGGTGGTGAAGCGATTTCTTGTGAAAAGTGTTGAAATCCACGAAAAAGTCTGGTTCTTTATTTTCTTTACAAATACCTAAGCAATTCGTGAAGAAATTGTTGGTATTTTAGAGCAACATTCCAGCAATCTCTAATCTGTTTATGCAACTGTTCAGTTTTGCCATTTTTGTTAGATTGTCAACTCCTGAAAGCAACCTTTTTGGACGTGAATACTGATCTGCAAGTGTCATTAAACCATGAATTAGCTTTTAGTTTAATTCTAACCATTTTATAACGAATGAAAGACCACATTTCTAACAAAGTAATTTCTTGGACAATTTTCTATTTAGGGATCACAATTATCAATTGAAGGGGCCAAGAAAGTTATTCAGCCCATTTCAATTTGCTTTTCCGTAAAGTCACTTTAATAGCTTTGAAGCTAATTGCAAAACGTTGCGAAAACTAGAATACTGAAAGGATGCTGAAATGGTACAGCGGCCTGAATTCCCAAGAGGTGTGTGGACACTAACATCATATTTTTCTTGATGAAGGGTGAGGAACAGGTCAAGGGTGTTGTGAGATTGGCCTGCGATGCGTGAAATATGTATCGGTTCCGCCATTAAGTGAGCCAAATTGTTCGACTCGCAAATGGTTCGACTTCGGGTATTGTGTGACTCGAATTTGTATTGTGAATGTTGAACTCGTCAGCAACAACGATTTTACTTCACCGATATCTAAAATAAAAGCAATCGTATCAGAAATGGAATCATTTTATTAAAAGTAAGATTTATTCCTGAATTCGGTCTTCTATAAAGGGTACAGAAGTGCAGTAAATGCGAAAATGGAAACTGGTTTCTTGGGTTCGGAAACTGGTTACTTGGGCCCAGAAACTGTACTCCCTTGTGGGTCGACTTGACCCACAATCATAAATGGGAGGAACTGAAGGGCTTTAGAAAGACGAAGACCACGTTACGTGTTATCTAGAAGCGTCTAACAGACTTTCTGTTATCACATAACAGAAAGAGCTGTAGGCAGCTGGTGGGACTATGCACAGGTCACTTCTCTTGCCTTCCGTGCTTCCTGTGGTTTGGAGGAAGAATGTGAAGAGACGGCAAACCACTTTACTAGTGTCTGCCCCGCTTTCTGCCAGATCAGAGTAAGCATATTTGGCACTGGAGTTTGTGAGGACGCAAGTTGGCCCATCCCTCGTTTGCGTCTCACCAGTGGAGTTACATTTATATTTTATTTTTATATATTCCAGAATTGTTTATTTTACTTTATTATTTTCTTTTTATTACCATTAATTGTTTATTTTATTATATATTCTTTAATTGTTAAGTTTTTTTTTTTTATTATTTGCCCATGAAGGGACAGTTTGTTTTATTAAATAATCTAAAAATTGCTAAATCTAAGAATTGTACATTAAAACGAAAATGCAACCCTTCAATTGCATAAATTAATAGTCGAGTATTGAACACACTCATTCAGCTGAATGACGCCATGTTTTCGAACTCAACGAAGGAAAAAACAACGAAACCACAAGCAGATGGCGGCGAACGAAGAAAACTCTTGCTCTTTCGGCGATCAACAGCGGCAGCAAGCAGACGTATATTCAGGTAAGTGTCTCGCGACGGAACAGTGAAGGAAAGCCATTTTTTTTACACATCGACGCTCCTTGGTGCCACGCACTAGGAAAGATTCGAGGGATAGGCCACGCCATCGTCCAGCGGAATTTAAGGTGCAGCGCACCATACGATAGATTGTAAGTAGGTGCTCCCTAGTGCCACGCACTAGGAGGAACCACAAGGCCACGCCTTGAAGTAAAATAAAAAGTGAAATTAAAAAAAATAGAAGGGCAAGATCCCCAAGTGAGTGTTGTGTAGTGTCCGTAAATGGAAGGTAGTTCGCCCCGGTCCCTGTAACAAATAAATTTCTGTAGCCTTGAACCCTGGACTCGACGAGTGATACCCAGGCTAGAGCTTCGTTACAAGTTTTGGGAGACGAACACCTGAGCTCTTTAACACCGCAGGTTCTGCTTAGATTTATTAATAAATCTGTTAGATTTAAAGAATAGCAAAAAGGAACACAGGATACGGTACAATGGACGTAAAGCTTGTCTGAGTGCTGTATTCTTGAAAACTTTTTTTGATGTTTCAGCAAAAAAAAAAAAAATGCGACTGAATGTTGAACTTAAACTTATGTAAACTTATTGCTCGCACTGATACCCAACATTCTCGCTAATAAAAAGGGCAAAGCTCCTGTGGACAGAGAATAATAGGACTAGCTGGTAGCCTGTGAAAATCCAATAGATCGACACCCTCACATACTTGAGTCTCGCCTGTTGCCATTATTTGTCAGGTTTTTCAATATATCGAAGTTTATTCGAAAAAAGTTCGCTATAATGCTTTTCAAAAGTTAATTTAAACTACTTTTTTTTTTTTTTTTTTAATTTCCTTTATATTCATAAAGTTTGCAAAAGATTCTGTAAAACGGTATTACTTTCAAACCACATATTCTACTAGTTACAATAAAAGGAATGAAATTACCATACAAAAGCGCACACAAATTTTATTTACTATATAATATAACTAACGACACGAAACATGTAAATTAGTATATGCAATTTATTTATGCAATGTACGAGTATGTTCGAACGCATTACTTTTATGCTTACGAGTATTGTCAATATAGCATACGATTTCATTCCAATAAAAAATGAAAGAATATTGTACGATTCATAACGCATTTGCATATGCTTCTCTTTCATTGCAATCAATGCGGATATTTCTTTTTCCTATTTATGTATGTATATCGTAAGGCAATGTTCCAGTATGAAATTCATTGCACCATGACTCTTTCTCTACGTCCTCTGGTTAAAATACAGGGCTGTGTCAAAGCAATTTGTGGGAGAAATTCATTGAAAAGTGACCAGCGTAAAAACCGGTATGATGCACACTTCAATCATTATTGATTTTCTCTGCGAACGGAGAACTAGGAGAACATCAGTTCATTCAACGGCAGTGAACTATGGTTTTAATCGGAAAATGATTTCAATATCGCCGTCATGTTTCGTATCTAGGCTAAAATTTAAGGCAAAAACCAGAATAAAAACAAGACTAAAAATGATATCAAAACCAGACTAAAAATTTGATTAAAAATTATACTAAAAATCAAACAAAATTAGACCCAAACACAGACCGAAATTCTGAACAAATTCGGATCAAAATTCAGACCGAAAATTATTCCGATATTCGGACAAACATTGAAATCAAAAGCAAATCAAAGCTCAGACCAAAACTCAAAAAGAAAACAGACCAAAAATTTTACCAAAACATAGTCTAAAAACCATCGCAATATTTAAACTTAGAACAGATTTCAGAGACCCAAACGCAGACCAAAGTTTTGAACAAATTCGGATCAAAATTGAGACCAAAAATTATCCCGATAATCAGACAAAAATTTAAATCAAAAGCAAATCAAAACTCAGACCTAAACTCAAAAAGAAGGCAGACCAAAAATATGACCGAAACTCAGTTCAAAAATCATCCCAATATTTAGACTTAGAACAGATTTCAGAGACCCAAACACAGATAAAAATTCTGAATAAATTCAGATCAAAATTCAGACCAGAAATTATTCCGATATTCAGACAAAAACTAAAATCAAAAGCAAATCAAAACTCAGACCCAATCTCAAAAAGAAAGCAAACTAAAAATATGACCGAAACTTAGACCGAAAATCGTCAATATATTTAGACTTAGAACAGATTTTAGAGCAAAAATCAAATGAAAATTTCAGATCAAATCTTTTATCAAAGATCGTCCCAATATTCACAAAAAAAAAACTTAGATCAAAAACTATTCAAAATTTAGACTAATAATCAGAGCAAATCCAACCCAATACTCAGACCAAGAAAACAAAATTCAACCAAATTCAGGCAAAAAAAAAACCAATTCGGACCAAAAGCCATTCTGATATTCAGTTCAAAATTATTTTGAGATGTGCTACGATCGTTTCAGTACTGGTTCGGAATTGATTGCCAGCATTTGATCGTTACCAGAAATTCATAATGATAATGTCGCTTGGTGTAACTTAGGTGACCAACCATTCATTTCGTACTTGAACGGATACAGTGTTGGCCTAAAATTTAAATTGATCTAGTATTAACTGGAAAAGATCAGCAAGCGATAACTTTCTGTCAACGTTACGGCGATTGTTGTCATTGACAGGGTACAGGAGCTACTGAAAAACTGCTAAACTAAATATTAGATGATAACGCCAAGTTTTGACCAGTAAGTCTACGTTTAAAGTTAAGGGTAAGTTTGGGGTATTACTCATTGATGACAACGATACTAGAAAGTGCTTAATATGGATTGATTAAAGTTCAGAGTTATAAAATAGCCCACCAGTATTTTAAGTTTGATATGTCATTGGTTAATGCGAATGATACCACATATTTGGGCCTACAATTAAACACCGGCCGCGAACGGTTATGCCAACCAGAATTTTTTGCTTGCCTGTGACCTACGATTGAAATCCAAAGTACAAATCTTTTTGTATTATGCGCTACACCATTCAACAATGCGTCGAAATTGTAAAAATTTATTATAAAAATTCGTGTTCTGTTCGTTAAACTTTTCAAGAGCTACAAAATATTTACGGCCGAAATGATCGTCCAACCGAGCAATCAATTGAACAAATTATCGCGAAATTCGAGTAAAGCGGTTCGGTTGTTGATCGAAGAGTCAGTGCACGACGTCGAAACATGAGATCAAGTGAGAATATTGCTGCTGTTGTTGAAAGCGAGACTGAAGGCGTACGAAATAAAATGGCTTTTTTTGTGACCACAATTTGGCGAATTTTAAGAAAATTAGAGGGCGTGAATCCATGTAAGATTCAATTAATAGAGGAACTGAAGCCCCAAGACCATCAAGCTCGTCGTACATTCGCTGATTGGGCTCTGAAGCAGTTAGAAACGGATCCAAGTTTTGGCGAAAAAATCATCTGCAGTAATGTAGAACATTTTCGACTGAACGACTTCGTGAACAAGCTAAATTGACGCATTTGGCCAGAGAATAATCCACAGTAGTCTCAAGAGTCTCTATTATGTAAGGTAACCTTCTTTCTTAGGTTGGGGTAGTCTCAGCGGCCTCCAGAGGTTCTTTGTGTTATAACATTTATTGATTGCAGGGAACTCTCACTTTTATCATTAAGACATATTTGTTTAATTCACAATTCTTATTAATTTAAGTTAAATTCATGGGTTGTACAATTCGGTTCTAAATAATAATAACAAAATAAAGGAATCGCAGTTTTTCACTTCACTATACTCGGCACTGCATTGGGTAAGCGTCAGGCGAGGGCGAGCGTGTGAAGCGAGCAAAGTGTTGACTACGTCAAATGAGAAAGCGAGCAGAGCGATGACTACTTTGTGTGTAATGGATGATGAAAGTACAGTACACTTATGGCGCAGCGACTACGTGATATGTGGGTGGAGTAGACCGTCCGTAATTATCCTTCTGGTTATGTCAGCTCAAGCTCCCAACAGACCGTCTGGGGTCATACGACAGGGACTATACCATCCAAGCGGCATCATACGGTTTAGTTATGATGTTTAGTATTGCATGGTGGGGGTTAGACCATCAATACACTACTAAATACCTGGTCACTACTAAGCACATGTAGTCGCCGCGCCAGTCTGCTAGTAAACGAGAGCTAGTTGTATTGCCCAGCCTCTTTTATAGATCCTCTTCTTCTTATTCTAATTCCAGTCGACGCTGTCGCTACTGGAATTGTGGTGTTGTTACCTCGCTGTCTTGCTGCCATTGGTTGGTTTTGATCGTGTAATGTGTTTGTTCACGAAATTTTGAATTCTCGTCGCAGTAGGCTGCATTGTTTGCTCTTGTTTTCTGTCGACGGGGCGTGACAATGCCGTTACGTGTGTGTGTGCTGTCGACAGCATAAGTCATAGTGTTTGTGGTTATTTTTCAAGTTTGATGTTATGATATTATCCTGTTACCATGTCAGATAGTTGTTTCTTTATTGTGCGTATGATTTCTTTGTGTTTGTCCCAGTGGGGAAAACGCTGTGTCGTTCCTTTTTAAATATCTCCAGTGGGAACAATGCTACGTTGTGCGGTATACTTAGGTTGGCCCAAAATTGTGCCGTCACCTATGATATTTGTGGTCTCAATTGGATGACATGGATCTGGACAATATGTGATTCCAACAAGACGGCGCAACATATCACACAGCGGGCATTGCATTCGAGTTGTTGCAAGAAAAGTTCCCAGAACGCGTTATTTCCAGAAGAGGCGATGTGAAATGGTCGCTAAGATCGTGTGATTTAACGCCCTTAGACTTTTTTCTCTAGGGCTATGTTAAGTTGCTGGTTTATGCCAACAAACCAACAACAATTGACCAACTGGAGAACAGCATCATTCAAATCATTGTTGAGTTCCAGTCTGGCTTATGCAATAGAGGCAGATTTCAATTAAACTTGAGATTGTTTTGTCAACTATTTTATTGAGATCAATATTTCTCAGAACCAGTGAAAGAAAAAGCAAACTGAATGTTTTCTTCAAAGACTCAGAGTATTTAATTTAGACCCATTGACGTTGTTGAATCAATATTTGCAGTTTTTTTTTCTCAATGAGGCAGTAAAGAAAAAGAAAGGTTTATTAAGCTGTGAACAAACTTCTGTAGAAACGACCCTGATGCATTCATTTATACTATTGTACAGATGTCCTCATCTTCTTCGTTTTCTTCCAGTGACACACGTTAAAGCAGAAATACCGGAAAAAACTTTGTAGTTTCCACTGTCGTCATCGTCGTTGCAGTTGTCGTTTGCTGGTATCATTTCTTCTTTTTTCTCATTGCTTGCCTTCTTTTTACAAATGTTATGCAATAAAACGAAGGAAGCAGAAGATGATGATGATGACGACAACGAAGAAGTAGAACAGGAAGTTTTTCCTTTTTCTCTTATACGAATAACGAGAGAGATGGAGAGAGAAAGAGAGAGAGAGAAGGAGGGAAATATGCCAACTGCATACTTGTATCTACATTTGTATGTATGTATTCATGTATTTGTGTATATGATGCCATTCAGCACGAATTGGCAGTACCATCAATTTTGGTTTTGAGTTCATCAATAACGCATAACACTTGGCTGGCAAACAACATTGCTGCATTTGCACTTGCTGCTGCTGCTTCTGTTGGTGTTGCTGTTGCTCTTCCTCATTGTTAGTTTTGTTGTTGCTGCTGTTGTTGTTGTTGCATTCATATGCTGATTTAAGTGTAAGTGTGTTTGTCGGCGTACTAAAGTGCACTCGTACTCTCTAACATTAGTTCATTGTATGGGGTAGCCACTACTCTATAAACCCTTGAGAAATGTATGCACGTGTATATATGTGTGTGTGTGTGTGCATGTATACATCTTGTAGTTAGTTCAAGTGTAGTAGTATTTTTAGAGATACCAAGTATTTTTGTTTTTTTTTTTTTACTATTTGCATTTTTGTTGTATGCATTCGGTTAGCATCATTCAGCCCCAGGATATGAGTGTTTAACCATTTTGCATGAAAGCTATTTCCGTTTTTGGAAAATGCTTTTTTGCTCTACTCTGCTTGCTCTAGAATGTTGATAAATGTGAGCGTGGTAAATTGTCGTGTGGCATTTGCTGCTTGCTGCCACACTACTGCTGATGTTTCTGTTCCTTGTGAATAATGTGAATTTATTTGGTGTATCTTTATAGTGTTTTCTGGTTGCACTTGTATTTGCGTATGTATGCACATGGTTGAAAAATACCAATTTGTGTGTTTTTGTCTTAACATGACAGTAGAAATTACACCTGAAATATTTATTTATTTCTTTTTCGTATCTTTGTTTGGTTTATTGAGAATTGAATGTCGTATTTGTGTTCAGTTTATTATTCAAAGAGTGAGGATGAGAGACTGAAATGCATGAAAGGTAAAATGTTGATTTGTTACTTATTTCAATATGAAAATCAAAGAGCTCAGTTTAAGTGCAAACAGGTTATTTTTGGTTACAGAAAAGCAAGTCCTTTTTCTTTCTAGGTATTGACAAAAGAAGGAATTCTTCATTTAAACAAATAAATAAAATAAAAATAAAATGTAGAAAATATACAAACTGTATAACTGTCGACTAGATCAGACTAGAGACTGAATCAGAAACCAGATTGCAAACCAGAGAAAAATCAGATCAATATCATTATTATTTGAAGAATAGGACGACCCGACAGTCAAGCACTACAACTAATCTTTCTATTATATCAAAGCCCCAAGTTATGAAAGAACGAAAGGAAGACGGAAATCGAACCTTAGACTCCAGATACAAGAATCCGGTAGTTCCCACTAGATCACAGAGGCGATGGTTGGATTTAAAGTTGAACGCTGGCTTGGAATCAGGATGAAAATTTAGTGCATTATCTACTAATCCATCGAGGTCGTCTACACCAATAAATAGATAAATATTCGGGCCAAAAACCCCGCTAAGAATCAGACCAAATTTTGAACCAAAACCTAGACTAAAAAACAAACTAAAAATCAAACTCAATTCAAACAAGAAATTAACGAAATTCTGACCCAAACCTAAAGCGATATTTAGACCAAAAATCAGACCAAAATTTAGACCTAGTTCAGATCAAAAATCAAACTAAATTTCAGGCTAAAAGTCATTTAAAAAATTAGACCAAATCTAGACCAAAAATAAATAAAAGTTTAGTCCAAAATTCTGACAAAATGATCGACAAAAATTACAAACAAAACCCAAACCAAAAAGTAGACCGAACTTCACATCAAAACTTTAACCGATATTCAGATCAAAACTCGGACCTAAAGGTAAATCGAAATTCAGATCAAAAATTAAACCAAAATTTGGATAAAAACTCAGACCATATTATTATGTATTATTATTAGCGTAATGTGGGGAGCTCAAAGTGGCAGCACTTCGACCAGAAAGATCTTTTGTGTCAGTCCCCAGTTAAGGACAAAAAAGCTCTACTGATTTAACGAAGGTCAGCACGCCTTTTGTAGAAAAGGATCTTAACCGGAAGAAATAGCTTTCCAAAAATGTATTTTCTGAGCCAAGCCAGAGCTTGTGAGTTGTGGTCTCGTCTTCTAAAAATGAACGACACTGTCCTATCTGATTTAGGTGATATCTGATAGTAGCTTAATTATAAGCTATCAGATAAGCCAATCTCGCTGATGAATCGCAGCAGTTGATGTGACTTCAAGGCTACTTCTCGGATGATATTGCCCCAGGTATCGTTTCCTCCTACAAGCAAGTGCCTCAAAGTATATTAGAATATGTTCTGATGTTTCCTTGTCTTTTTGGGAGAACCTGCACGTGTTATCCTGAATTACTCCTAAATTCTTCATGTGCTCTCTCAGTTTACAGTGTCCTGAGAGAATACCCATGACTATTCTAAGTTGGTAGTTCCTTAGCTTTAGACAAAGACTCGCTCTTTTGGGATCGAAGTTCCCAATAAGTAGCTTTGATTGCCTAAGCTTTGGAAGGAGTGCCCAGTAGGATGACCTACTGCTCCATTCCTCGTCTTTTAAAGTGCTTTTTATGGTTTGGATTCCTAGGCCTACCATGGGTTCATGTAACCCATTAGCAGGCTAAAGTCAGATTTGATGTAAAAGATGAACCGATTATGGATATGAGGAACGACAAGACTTGGAATTAAATTCCAATACTCCAACCATTTATTCTTAGTCCATTCATCAAGGATAAATTTCAAAGAGGTCCGCAGAAAGAATCAAGGCCAATGCGCATAGTCGATTAACCTTTTCTAGCCATTTCATTGGCGGCCTTATTAACCGAAATATCACAGAGGTCAGGTACCCAAAAAAGCTAAACTTTGTTATGGATAGACAAGTAGTTATGGCACTCAAAATACTCTTTCACCAGCTTCGAAGAAAAATCTATTTAAATAATGCAAAAAGAGCCGCCTGGAGAATGCGAGCAGTCAGAAAAAATTGCCATTACTACGCCTTGGTTTGAGTTTTCATCTAAATTTTGGTTTAATTTTTGATCTGAATTTCGGTTTGAGTTTTAATCTGATTCTTAGGTCCGGGTTTTGGTCTGAATAACGATTTGAGTTTTGATTTGAATTTCTACTTTTCTACTTTTTGGTCTGAGTTTTGTTTGTATATTTTATTGGGTATTTTGTCTGAGTTTTAGTCTAAATTTTGATTTACACACTCTTGGATGAGAATTGATCTGATTTCTTATGTGACTTTTAGCCTAAAATTTTGTTTGATTTTTGGCCTAAAGTTGGTTTGACTTATGGTCTGATTTTGGACTAAATTTTCACAGGTCTCAATTACATATAGTTAGGCCTGAAAAACACTGGGACATATACCCAGTGGGCTTGAGATTCTAGTGTTGGGTCCAACAATGCCGGCAGTAAAACCGCAATCGTTTTTCGAGACATCTGAAAACCAATTGAGAGTAGGGCATTGACCAGCTCAATAACGAATCATAGATCTTTAATTTTATGATCCGGCCAAGAGCATATTAGAAAGTTAGAAATATAATCAAGAGTGCTGAAATGACAAGCATTACCTTTTAGAAAGCTTGCACCCGAAGGGCAGTAATTGTAGCTGTTTTCTTAATGAAAATATCGAGGGTTTCTTGTCATAAGAGCGTATCCGTCAGGGCATAACTTAGCCCTCGATATATAGTGGTACAAAACCAATTAACGCTTAATTGGCAGGAGCTGTTAAGGTACGCATTGCTTCAGTTATGGAGAGACAGGCAATCCTTTGTAAATTGTTAAATTTGGTGATGGCCAAAAACTGCACGGCTTTAACCCACCACACCAAAGTCGTATAGGCTATAACAGGTCTAACTACCATAGTACAAGAAGACAGTAGATCATTTTGGAGATAAGATCCAAAGTCTTACCAAAGAACTCAGAACACAATTCAGACTAAAAAGAAGAATACTGCCTTGCATGGATTTTGCAAATAAGATGATTTTAAGTGTTTCCGAATAAATTTTGTATGCTAAACACGAGTCTGGGGTCAAAAACTTCCCATCACGTCACGTTTTCGAAAAAAAAAGTTCTGTGCACATTTTTTCCAGAACCCCCTAGACATGACTTAGGACTTATTTGAAATGATTCATGGTTCAATTTCCGGCTTTAGCGAAGTTTGTAGCACGTCAGGGTTTAGCTCTACAATTTTTCAAAAATGGCTATTTTTAGGGGTACCTTTTTCTTCGGAAGCGTGACATAATTGGAGGTTTTGATTCCAGATTCGTGTTCACCATAAAAAATTCATTCGAAATCACTAGAAACCATCTTATTTTCACCATAAAATGAAAATTTGAAATTTGAAGGGCAATGGAATTAAAACCAAACCATAAAATCAGAAATCATAAAGGGTTTTCCATTTGAAACATAACAATATCGCATCTTTATATCAAAAGGTTAGTTAAAGTCAACATTTTTATCATGGTTAAGTTCACGAGCCAGCAGCGTTTGGAAATTATTACAAATTACTACCGAAATTCTGAGTCGGTGGTCGCCACCTTAAGAGCGCTTTCTCCAATTTTCGGTCGTAATACCGTCATGTTACCGTCAATGGAGAGCGCTATCGTGTTATGTTGGAAGATTATTTGTGGCCATCAAAAATTCAGTTTTCCGTGTGCTTCAGGCCGACGAATGTTTCAGCATTGCGAATGATTCTACTATGCTTCTGCCTCGGCTTTGTAAATAGTTTGCTTCAGATGATTTGGATTTCGGACAATTCTACGTATTTATAGGATCCCTATCTCTTAAAATGCATAATTTGCTCTTAGTTTGACTCAGTTAAGTGCTTTGCGGAACATATAATTTTAAGCGCTAGACGACCGCACAGTGGATGAACTTCATGCAAAATGAAGACAAAAATAAAAGGAGTCGTCATAGAGTAAAAGAAGCTGGTACAGAAGTTGTAAAAATGAAAACAATAAGCCCACTGCCACGCCCACCTCCCATACAACCAAAGTTGGACAAAAATAGAAGGAGTCGTCTTAGAATTACAAATCTTAGTAGAGATGCTGCTTCTTAAGTTTTGAGATATGGCAACACCAGTGCAGATATGTTAAATCTGACATCAGCATCGTAAATTTTGACATTTTTAATGGTAAACGTACTCAGAACGTTTTGTCATACAAGTGCTATTCATGTTGTTTACAGTAAGTTGAAAAATTCATCTCGGCCAAAAAATGAATTTAAATCGCGAACATTTTCATGTGATGATTTTTTTATGATTTTCGACGTGGATTAACTCAGCAACAGTCAGCCGATCAACTCTCTTCTACTTTCGGTGATGAAGCACCATACCGAGCCACCGTGTTTCGCTGGTTTTCGGAATTCAATCGTAGTCGTAGTTCGCTCTAGGACGAATTTCGTGAAGGTCGTCCAAAATTGGTTGTTGTGGCAGAAAACATAGATGCTGTGCGTGAACTAATATTGCAAGATCACCAAGTGACTTATCGTGAGATTGAGGCATGCTTGGGCATCAGTTTCACTCACAAACATTCAATATTGCATGAAAATTTGCCGGCCAAAAACATTTGTTCGCGTTGGGTACCGCAAATTTTGACAATCGCTCAAAAAAAAGCTCGTGTCGATTGGTGCAAAGAAATATTGAAAAAAAACACAATCGCGTTGCTTCAAAAGACGTCTATAAGATTGTGACAGGTAACGAATCATGGATATATGCACACGAGCCCGAAATTTTACAGCAATCGACTGTATAGGATTTCCAAAGTCAGCCAAATCCAACAAAAGTTGTTCGCACACGAAGCACTTCGAAGCAAATGGTCGCCTGTTTTCTCAGAAAAACTGGTCATGTGGCTACCGTGCCATTAGAGCAACGTAGAACAGTCAATTCTGAATGGTATATCATCATTTGTTTGTCTGAAGGTTCGGAGAAATAAGACGTCAAAGACGAATCATTCTTCACCACGACAATGCAAGCTCTCACATATCGGCTCAAATGAGAGCCTTTTTGAGCACTCAAAACATCGAATTGATGGGCCATCCGCCGTACAGTCCTTATTTGGCACCCACTGACTTCTTTTTATTCCCTCACATCAAAAATAAATTGCGAGATAAACGTTTTTCGTCGCCTGAAGAATCGCCTGATGCGTTCAAAACACATGTTTTATAGTTACCCCATTCGGAGTGGAAAAAGTGCTTCGAAAATTGGTACAAACGCATGCAGAAGTGTATTGATCTTTATGGAGAATATTTTGAAAAAAGCCATTTTCAATGATAAGTATATGTTTTTACTTGCTCTATCTCAAAACTTAAAGCATGGTCACGAAATAATTTTTACAAAAGCAAAGTGCTGCATTTCAGCTAACGGTAAATTTACAGTTAAGTAAAGCTTAGAGTCAAAAGTTTAAAGTGTGTAGATCTAGTCACTAGTACAAATTTGTTTCTTGACGAGTGCGGGTAACAGTATGGCGTCGAAAAAAGAAAAAACTCGAGAATTAATAATTGACATTTATTCGGAAAACAACTCATTTTTATATGCTGAAATTGCACGACGCGCTCATGTCTCAAGAGCGACTGCTAGAAATTATTAAAAGATAAGACTATCAAACAAAAGAAAGCTGGTGGTAGAAAAACTCGATTTCAAGATCCAAATTTAGTGAAGAAAGTAGTGAAGTGGTGGAAACAGCGACCAAACCAATCAGAACGGGATATTTGCAAAAAAATTTAACATATCGAAATCTTTCGCACATAAAATTAAAGTCCGACAAAATCTTTGTTCAAGCCAGATGCCTTATTTGCATTAGTTATTAGATTTAAGTGTTTTTTGTACTCCTGGCAACCCTTACCAATTCGATTTTTTCATCGATATATTTATGATTCAGCGGGTTGAATTTGTCATCTTTAGACAATTTTACCGAATGCCAGGATATCATTCTATATCCTGAGGACGCCGCGAAGTGGTCGTAGCAGCTAAGCTGAGAAAATCGAATTGCTATAGGTAAATTTTCTTATACTTACTAATAAATTACATTTGATTATTTAAACTAACTGCTGTTTTCCTTTTACACATTTCAAATTCCCTCGAAATCCCCCCTTGCACGGAGACGCAAAGCCCTCCGCTTTTTTCAATCTTCATTCGTATAAAGTACAAAAAGTGTCGAATCGCATTGATTTAAGTAACGAAAAAGCAAAATCATGAGCACGTAAATTGCATGACAAACTCTTAAGCGGCTATAGAGGTTGCGTCATTATTGATGACGAAACTTATGTAAAAGCAGATTTTTCACAATTACCCGGAAAAAAAATATTATGTTGCATACAACAAAGGAGGTGTAAAGAGAGTTTTTAAGCATCAAAAAACTGAAAAATTTCCCAAAAATTTTATGGTGTGGCAAGCTATATGTTCCTGTGGCCTTAAGACAAAACCGTTTATAACATCTGGTACCATAAATTCCAGAATTTATATTGATATGTGCCTCAATCGGGTCTACAGTGTGCCTTTGAATTAGAACATAAATGCCATTAAAAATACTTCTTAGTTTTCGCCTATGGGACTGTGTGCGCTTTTATGTCCATAAACCATTGGCGTAAAACATAAACAGAACTACAATTCAAAAATTTTAAATTTTTTTTTTTTTTTTTTTTTTAAATATACCAATTAGGGTACATTGTATCCACACCAATATACAAAATTATAACCCAATGTACCAGCTTTGATACAATTGTATTTGTAGCAACGTATCAAATTAATGTATCAGTTGTGGTATCATTGTATCAGATTTGGTGTAGTTGTGTCGAAATGTTAACTGAGGTACTGGTGGAAGAATAGTAATAAGAAAAAAGGAGAGAAAAAATAGACTTTGTGCCAACAGAACGAAATGGAGAATATACCTAGGGTAATCTGCTGTATATATAGAGTATATAAGCAAAGAGCAGTGACAAACTGTGTGTAATGTTCTAATGTACTTTTTTTGTACATATATTCCGTTTGTACTGTAAATTTATAGCTCTAATGTACCGTCAACCGAAATTTTTGTATTTTTTTTTTTTTTTTTTTGTATTAAATTTTAGATTTTAGAGACATTATCTGATTATGTGTGTGTGTGTGTGTGAATATGACAAATTAGAATATTATGAGAAAACCCAAATGACAAATATATGTAGTACAGTAAGAAATATTATGCGAAAAGCCAAGTTCTATGTTCATAATATAGATGTTCTACTGTATTTTAAATTGTTTTCAAATGAAATTTTATTGACTTACTTAGCCATTTTTTGAGGATTTTGAATCCGAATTTTTGTGTCTTACTCTTCTGCTGCTTTTACTGCTGGTGGGTTTTGTTGTTGATTTGCTGTGACTGCAGCTCTTGCTCTGCTGCGTTTGCGGCTTTTGCTCTGCTGCGTTTGCGGCTTTTGCTCTGTTGCGCTGGTTACTGCTTCGAAATCTGGTTTCGTTGTTCGTATTAAGCTGTCTAAAAGCTGTGCACAAATTTTGCTGTGTGCTATGCACTTTTTGTTTAAAGTAGCGGCGTGAGGAAAAATTTTCCTTCAGTTTTTTTTATTTGTATAATATATAAACGTACAACCAAACTTTTTCTCACAGCAATCATGCCACCAAAAAAAAGAAAATTGACAAAAATGGCGATAGCGTTATTTATTGTTCTGTGCCGATTCTTTTTTCGAACGGCTCGAAGGACCATGCGCAAGTTCGCAATACTTGCTCGATAAGAAAGAAAGAAACAATATGCGCGAGTTGGATTTGATTGTTGGTGCACAATGTAATGATTATTTATTGATTTATAATTAATTCATGAAATAATTAAATCTAAGTAAAAAAAAGAATTTATTTTATAAGAGAGATTAATTCAAGTTTAAAATAAGAGATATTAATTCAAGTTTAAAATCAACAATAATGCTACTTGACTTCTTTAAGATTATAGATGGAATGAATTTAAATGCATATACATTGGCATCTAATTACAAGGAATCAAAAAAAAGGAGTAATATAATACGATTTTATTGAGGCACTGGAGTTGCCATAATTCAAAATTTTATACAAAAAAAACAAGATGAAGTGCACAACGCGTTCGACGCGTCGCACTCAGAGAAAATAGAAAGCTATTGCAAGTCGATTAAATCCATGTCCTCAACACTGCCTTTTTATAAAAAGCATACAGTTCCAGCTGTATTTTGGCCTAATTTGGCGACTTGCCATTATTCTAAAGAAACGTTGGCATAACGTTGGTATAAAAACAACAACATCAACTTCGTACCAAAGTAGTTCAATCCTCCCAACTGCCCCGAACTGCGTCCGATTGAAAAATACTGGGCTATAATAAAACAAAAATTGCGAAAATATTACAAACCTTCAAAAAATATATCAGACTCTTCAAAAAAGTGGCAGAAAGCTACAAATGATTTTGGAAAAAACTGTGTCAAAAACCTAATGGCAGGTCTTAAAAAAAAGTGCGTGAATTCGCTAAAACACCAATGGTTGAATAAAATCTTTTACGTTATCTGAAAATAAATAAAATTGAAAAAAAAATCTTTATAGTTAGTTTTTTTTTTTCATTTTTATAAATATAGAAATAATGTAGCGTTGACTTTGTAAAAATTATTTCGTGACCATACTTTAAGTAGCAACCCTCGTATTAATACAAAGTCAGAGTGTGAAAAATAAAAAAAATCCACCCATGACCACTCCCACCTCCCATACAACATGATTGTAAAAAAAATTTATATTTTCCTTTTTATCGCTGAGAATCACTTTAAAAGTTTTTATTAACGCAGTGTGAAAGTCATTTTCCCTTCATATTTACACCTTCAACCTGATAAGTCAGCAGCTGTGATTTAAAGCTGTTAACAGATTAATCTTCAAACTAATCTTATTGTTGTTGTTAATGAGAAATTCTAAATGAACAACGTCTTTATCATCAAACTCAAAATTATAGGTAACCGCAGTAAATTGTTGTCCAAAACGCTTAAGTTCTTTGTATTTACACATTCGATATGCTTAAACTATATAAGTATAAACTTTAAGTCATGGAATAAGAAAGTATTATTACAATAAAGAACAATAATAGTAATAATTTTTTTTACAATAACACACACATACTCACACATGACTATTAAATTAAATTCCACACATATACAGACACAAATGAAGATGTAAAAGCAACATGATGTAAGTTAAAGAAACGAAACAAAAAAAAAAAAAAAAAAATGCAAAAAGACGAGAAAGGAAGAGAGAAAAATATGAAATTGTAAATTATGTGCTGCAATATGTCAGCATGTTGCTGCTGCTGCTGTTGCTACTGTTGTTACTTTTGCCATTATTATTGTGTTGTATTTGGTTGGTTGCATTATTACACCCATACAAACACATATATACACGCATACACGCTTATTCATGGAGCAGCATTAGCAACGGCAGTACGAGTAGTAGCAACTACATACATGAAATGGAAAATTATTTACGAAAGTCAAGCAAGAATTCACGCAAAATATTGTTGTGATCATGCCCAACATGGCCCTTTAACCCATTTCTTTCTTTCTTTTTTTTTTTTTTTTTTTTTTTTTTGTAACCTTTTTCTCTTTTTCCATATTTCAAATAGTGAACACGCATACTTACTTACTTACATACGTATACAGACACAGTAACATCTTTCGCTTATGATTATGATAAGCGAGCGCTAGGGAGCGTCATCGGGCGCATTCATATTTTTGTTTTATGCAGACACATATACATGCGCACATACAATTGATGTGGAAAAATATGTGTATGAAAAAAAAACAAAAGCAAAAAAGTTGAAGTAAAAGAAAGGGAACAAGAAAAGTTGCAAGTTTCTTTTATGATTTTCTTTAGTTGCATGCAGCAGCAACAGTAGCAGCTATAAAACAAAGAAAATTTTACGCGTCATGCTGCGCGTTCAGCATAAGAAAAAGTTCCTATCACATACATATGTACATACTCACACACATATATGTATGTGTGTATGTATTTATACACATTTGGTCTACATCTTTGTTTGCAATAAAAAACAATAATATTTCGCAACAAACAAAAGAAACAGTAGCAACATTCGCTACCATCTTCAACAACATCCCCGCTAACCAACTACTGTTAGTCATGGTGTTATGAAATCTCGGCAGGAAACGGAAATACACAAAACATATATATAGATGTAAAAAAGGGAAGAAAAAGAGAAATTTTGAAATATTATCAACAACAACAACAAGAATCCAACAAGTCGTTTGTTGAAAAGTATATTTAAAAATGTTTACAGATATTTTCAAGTGCACATGCCCTGACTCGCTGGCTGAATGGTTAACTAACTCACGGCCAGCTGAAGTAGTTGTCAGTTGTATACTTCGCTTTCACGTACACAACGGACTATATATGCCAGAGCGTTAAGAATCTTCTCTCGATGCCGGTGACTGTTTATTTGCGAGTAATCTTTTATACCCACATAATTTTTTAAGTTTACTTTTTTAGAATCGTTTTTATATTTAAGCCGGTAGTCGCAGTGGAAATTGTTACATAAATGATGGGCAGCGCCCTCTCGCAAAAAGAGCGGATGAAAAATTATGTGTATAAGTATCAGCGATGCCAACTTGCGGGGAATTCCCCGATTTGCGGGGAATTTTACTGGGTGCGGGGAATCGGGGAATGTGCTGTTTTTTGCGGGGAATTTGAAGTTGTTTAGCTTTTAGTCATAAAAGTCTGTAGAATATTTTTTGTCAAATTTTATGTTATGTAAAACGTTTAACTTAAGCAATATTTCATATTTGGAGTCTTAAAATCTTCGTGTTTTCCTAAGTGGGCCCTGCGGTTTATTGGGTTTTTAGAAAAGAGTGCTATTTGAAAGTATTATATTTCCAACGTATTTTGTAAAAATTTCAGAGAGAGAGAGACGGGGAATGCTTTCGTAGATGTAGACGATTATAGCGCCGAGTGTTAGTCAGGCCAAAACAGTCGCGCCGCGCTTCGACTTCTCTTTCGACCGTTCAGAAAGCTATGCCTTAGTCCAGCACCTCCTGATTAATAACTCTTAATCCTTGCTGACTAATCTGAAAGCTTACAAATTACAATCAGCCATCATAAAAAAGATGAAATATATTTTATACGTTAAAAACCGATAGTCTAAACTTTGAACCTGTAAAAGAGAGCCCATGTCTTCTCCTTTAAGAGCTATGATATCCAAAAATGGATTGAACGTCTAGTAACTCGAAACTCCCCATCCCATTTAATCCAATAGGATTAAACTTTGTGTAAGCTTGAGCCGGATCGATTTTGAAAGTGGGTTTTTCTTGAAGTGAAATCTCCCATGTACCAAAAGAATTCCGGAGACAGAAAGTACATTTCTATTAATCTACCAGTCTCGTAAAAATTGGTTGAGCTTTGGACCACGGAAGTTCAGGGTCGCCTTAATATAACACTCATTGATGTCAATTTTAGGTAATTTTTCGTTTCAGTAAAATGTTTAAATGGAAAGTGCATGTCGCGCTGTTATAATATGAAATTATATCGATGCAGGGAATTCGATCGAAAATTGGGGAATTTCTCGACTGCTATCGGGGAGAAAGAAAAAATGAGTTGGCATCCCTGATAAGTATATGCATTCTCATATTTTTCATACTCAATTGATAGAGAGCGCTGCCCATCAGTTTTTCGTCAAATTTGACATTTCAAACAAAAGAATCTAGAAATTTCTAGAACTGAAGGAATGAGCGAGTATAGACTGAGAAAAAAAGCGCGAGGCACAAGCCAATGGCGGTTATGTTACGATAAAATTTTCAGCAAAAAATGCAGCTGATAGACAGCGAGAATGTAGACTTCACCGAAAAATGGAGGCCCAAAAAAATTCAGATCCTGCTATTGTGACAAAAAAAACTCAAAAAAAAATCAGCACCGAGAGATTGCAGGAGTGCAGACTTCGCAAGCAACTTGATGCACAACAGAATGCGAATTTCATTGAAAAATAACTCGCAAAGACTGACCTGAAAATTCAAAACGCAAACGTTCTGAAGAAGTAAACTTCTGTAGGGCTAATAGGACAGCCATCCCAAGAAGCATAAATGATTCATGATGTTATTTTTTTACCAGGTCTGATACACTCATGAATTATATACATTAGCAGATCTAGGCTATGGAGGTTGCAGTCCCTCTAAATAATGGTTAAAATTCTGTTGTTTTTTTTAACTTGAAAGTGATTTTTGGTTTAGGTTTTCGATGTGATTTTTAGAACTATTTTTGGATAGTTATTTAGGATAGTTATTGGTTAAAACGTTGGCCTGAGCTCTTTTTAAATTTTGATCTACTTTGATTTGATTTTTAGTCTGAACTTTGATTTAAATTTTGATCAGCTTTGAGTTTGAGTTTTGACCTGTTGTTGGTTTGATTTTTGGTCTGCTTTTGATATGAAGTTAGAGCAGAATTTTAGGTTTAAGATTAGGTTAGGTTGAGTGGATGCTGCTTCCATTATCCAAAGAAGCCCAATTAGCGCAACAATCACTTTTTGATACCGCTATTTAGATGGTTAAATCTAAAGAAAGCTTTCTAGATATTCCAGTGTGTAAGGTCTCCACAAACCATTTTGTTAAATCACGAAACTTCAACAGAATGCTGAGGTTGACATTAGCAGCCTCTTCTATACAGCATAGGCAAGATTTGTCAAGGGATATGACCGGGACACCCATTCTCGCTGCATACGAGTCAATCACCAAGTATCCCATTTAAAGTGCGGTTACTCGTGTGATTTTCATCCTGGAAAAAGATAAAAGTTCCTTAGTTTTGGAGCTCTTATATTATGGTTCTTGATGTGGAGCAAGTCTGAAGTCGGATAATTTAAAGAAGAATGTGAAAATGTCTGTCTTAACAAAATTTAAGGAAGGTAAAACCTGTTCCGACTGGGAAGTGTTCAGCAAAAAACCATGTCTAGCCCGAGCATCGAACTTCACATTTCCGCTATTGCTCCTATGTCCAAGTAAGAGTTAAATTAATGTGCTATCCAAGTCTGACAAGCTCTTTCTTGCACTCACCAACTAGTTTTGATACGGAAATTTTTGAGATCATGGCTGTCAGGGATCAGGGATCTGCTATCAGAAAGAATTCCTGCATTTTTCTCTTTCAGTACATTGTCCGAAATTGCCCTACTAGTTTGTAAAATAGCGAGTACTTCCACCTGGAACACGCTAGAAGAGTTTGGCAAACAGAATAAATTAGATAGGTCTAGAGGCTACGAGAAGACATCAGCACCCACTCCAAAGTCCATTTTTGACCCGTCCGTGTAAAAAGTATATTCATAATCGCTTACTGGTGACCGATCAACCCAATCGTGTTTCGTTGAAATAAAAATTTTCAGGTATGAGTTATTAAAACAAAGTTTGTAATGAGCGATATCATAAACGGGGCTCTGGGTATGGTTAGCAACTGGGCTGCAGGGCCTGGAAATTAATCCGGAGAAAACCGAGCTAGTTCTATTCACCACTAAGACCAAGATGGCGGGTTTCAATCACGCTCGTTTGAGTAGCCATTAACTGTCTCTCCATCAAGTTTCTTGGAGTAAGTTTAGATCGCAAAACAAGTTGGAAAAAAAAACATTGAAGAACGGATAAAAAAGGCTTGCTCGGCTTTTTATGCTTGCATAAAAATCTTTAATAAGAAATCGGGGTTGCATCCTAATATGGTGCTTTGGATGTATACGACAGTCGTTCGCCCTATGCTTAGATATGGTGCGATAGTTTGATGGACAGCCCATAAGAAAAGCTGCTATCTCTCTAAACTAGCTTTGGTGCAGGGAATAACGTGTATCACAGTAGCGTCACAGGTGCAATAACGTCTAGTCCTACTGACGCACTTAATGTTATGCTGCCACTTATGCCTTTTTATTATACGTCAAAGCTAAAGTTGCTAGTAGTGCAGTTAGACTCAGAGAATCAGGATGCTGGACCTCTTGATCACATGACCACAATCATGTAATCAATATCCTACCGGTAGTCCTGATAGTGCTAACAACCGATTATATCATTAGACCGTACTTCTTCAAAGAAGAGACCAGCACCAACGTTGTGATATGAAATCATGAAATGTTGCAGCACCAACGTTATGATATGAAATCATGAAATGTTGGAAGGTAGGTTTCTGCCTAATGTCGCTATTCATGATCTGGGGAACCATTGGTTTCAATAGGACGGCGCTATGTGCCACACAACATCTCAAAAAATTATATTGACAGAAATGTTCGATGGCCGCATTTTGTTGAAAAATCGGAAGGTCGATTGACCGTCGCACTCATGTGATGTGACACCGTTGGGTTATCTACTTTGGAACAATGTAAAGGCAGTCATCTATGTTGATAAGTTAGCAACAATTCTGTGGTCACAAGGCATAACAACACAATTCAAGTTTTGTCGAATTCGAGTTATTATCATAATTGAAATCTTCATATCCGATTTCATATTGAGTCAAAATTTTCTGAATATCAGTTCAGTGGTTTACGAGACATTAAAGGCAAAATAGTAAAACTCAAATTGATTAATATTAGCATTTGAATCTTTAAAGTGCTCTCCTGTAAAATTCAAAAACACACTTATGCTGTTATGCCTTGTGACCACAGAATTGAGCACCTGGTGCACAACATTCCCACCGTTATTAGCGAAATAAAGGCCTATGCTCTTGAGCGGGTAGTGAAAAACTGGATTGAATAGTTGACCTTCTTGAAATGTAGGCGCGGTGGCCATATGCCAGAAGTAAATAAAAAAAACCATTGAAATATTTTACAGCCAAACTACACGTAATCGAACGCTTCAAAAAAAATTTAGATTTAAAATATTTGATTAAAATTAAATTAAAGTAAAGCCAGATGGAAATGCTTCATAGAAATTATAGAAACTAATCCTGATGATAATTGAGAAATTAAAACAATTCTTTGTTTGCTTGAAAATCTGCGATCTGGCAATGACGGACATAAGGATATATTAGGTATTTAGAAGCTAGTATTTTTATTTTTAAACTTTGATTCTACATTTTTGTTGTTGTTGCGCTTTTATAAAGCCATCTTTTCTTTTATATTATATACCATATTTTTGTTATTTTTTTTCTTCTACATTTTCGTTCCACTTTTGTTAGTTATGCTTTTCTTCTTTGTTTCTTTTACGCTGCTTTCATAATTTAGGGCACACTTTCTTATAAATATATGAATACATATGTGTGTTTATATTTGAGAGTGTATTTTCATGCTGGTACATAGTCTTAACAAGAACACAACCGCAGTATACAAAGCAAATTGCAAGTGGGTAAAAGAAAAAGTAAAAAGTTGAAGTGGCAGAAGTCAAAGAAGAAGCTTGAAACTTCTTCTATTCTTTATATGCCACAAGCGAAATGGAAATAATGTGTTTCTGCTGCGCTTATGATTTATTGTAATAAGAAAATATTGCCTTTGCATCTCTACTGTACTACTATACATCTAAAAATGGATCAATAATATCAAAAAACTATATAGTTACCATTAATTATGATTGCCTTTCGTACCTTGAGGACAACCGGTATATTTCTTAGTGATTGATTTTTTTTCAAGGTCATTTCAGTCCTGACTGGAATGGAAAGCAAAAAATTGTAAACGAGTAACTGTCCAACGTAAATATATGCCTACAAAAACGGGCATGTTCAAGCTCCAGAGGTCAGAATCCAGAAGCCAGAAACTCAAAACCATATATGTCCAATGTTACTACCGCGCAGTACTGCTTGTCGTCGTCTCTCTACCTCTTACCGCTTGTTGCATCGCACGCTAACGAATAACCGTCTGGATAGCATCGATAGTCGATTTCCTACGATGAAATCCAAGTTGCTGTGTGGATGGACCATCAGGTCTCTCGAGCGTCTCCTGTAATCTGTTGACAATAATGGTCTCCAGTATTTTACTTAACGAAAGCAAAGCAGACGATACGCGGATGAATGAGCCGGTTTTGGGGGTTCTGCCTCCCCCCCCCCCCCCCCGAAATGTGGAAACTTTATTCTAGTTTTTGAGATTAATTGCCAATGGATGGAAAAAAGTCAAAATAAAATCTATTTCACGATATTTTTTACTTCCATCGGTTTTTTCTTTCAAAAAAGTCAAATATAAAAAATAAATTTAAAATCTTAGTTACATTATGCGATCAAATCCGATTTGTTTTCTTCGACATGAGGTTCGACTACGGATTCAAAAAGAGAAGTTGATACTGAGCACTCCTGCATTCATAGTTTCTCTGGGTCAGTAACTGTTTTTGATTTAAGGTTTCGTCCTGAATCAGTTTGAAAAGTTTAAAAATTAATAAAAATAGAAAAAATTATCGGATCCTTTTAAAATAAGACTTGCTTGAACCCCATTTTTTCCTAAAACGTGACGTGATGGGAAGTTTTTGACCTCAGATTCGTGTTCCACGTGAAAAATTCTTTCGCATAAACTCCATCCAGCATAAACCCATCTTAAAATTAATTTTTTAACGCATTATTGCTCAGAACACCACGACTAGAAAGATCTCTTTCAATGCTGTGACTTCACGAATTTAGGGAATATAAGCCAACCTCATCCGGGTTCCTTATCATTGATAATGGCTCAAATTCCCAATGATGATCATTTGAAAAAAATGAGCCTCTACAATTTTTGGTAATTTTTTTGAGGTTGGGTACATCATCAGAAGTGGGAAGTCAATGAGTTAATGAAATCATGTCCTTCACGATAAAAAAAAAATGCACTAGAATGCACATTGAATAATATTTATTTGAAAAAATTTAATTTGATTATTCTGGGAGTTTTTTGTCACTTTTGGCCATTTTTTTTTAACCTAGATTAAAAAAAATCAGAAAATTTTTCCTAAAATTTTAATTTTATAGGGTCCATCAAATGTATCATTGATTTAATTTATTGTATTTAATAATCAGTTTGATAAAAATTATTTATGAATATTTTCTTCGAATATGAATATTTTACATACAACGTTTGCAGAGTGGGCAAGAGAGAGCTAGCGTTAGATGTGAATAACCACGTAAGTTTCTTAACCAGGTTCTTGTAAACAGAATTGCCTTCGATGGTTAAGGAGTGTTTAAATCTTTCATCATAACTCAAGGTTCCTGAGGTTGGATTCACCGAATATTTAAAAAATCTTTAAAATTGTCGAAAAATATATAAAACGCTGCTGAAATGTGAGAATTATACACATACACACGCACACACACATACACAATCAACGCACTTAAGTAATTTAAATGTGCACCATTTTACACTCATAAATTACACTTTAATGCTTTACATACACATTAAGCACACATATCAACATACTAAAATATAACAATGAAAAAAAAGGTAGGTACTTAAATGCAAACAAAATAAAATGTAACGAAAAAAAAGGAAGTTATGTTAATGATATGTCAAAAAAAAACCAAAAAAAAAAAATGCAAATTTTAAGGTACATACAAAAGAAATAAAAACACAAAAAAAAAATGCCGAATTTTTGCGCTGACATTTTAAGTGCATGTGTATGTGTGTGTGAAATTATTTAAACAAGGAATTATTGTTTGTCTTTATTTTTTTTTTTCCACTACCTACTATTTTTTATTTTTTGAAGTAAGGGAGTCTTTCTTTTTGTTGTTGTTGTTGCATGTTGAAGATGAGGAACGTTGAAAGCCATAAAAAGGTAGTTGCAGTAGAATAAATGTACAGTACATTCCGTGTGTGTACAGGGTGACAATTGTAAAGTGACGCAAGTTTAATACTCTGCAGCAAGCTTTGCCATTTACCGTTACTTTAATTTAAAAAGCAAATTCATTCATCATTGGCTTTGCTTTTAATTTCATTTGAATTTTTGTTATTACATTTTGAAATTTCCATAAAAATGGACAAGGAAAATATTCGTCGTGAAATTATGAAATTTCATTTGGCAAATTATAGTAGCCGTCAAATTGCAAAGGCTTTAAATTTGTCAAGTCGTACGGTAGACCGAGCTATTATTCGATATAATGAAACTGGGGGTTTTGGAGATAGAGACCGGGGAAAATTTTCAACAGTTGCCACTACAGGTTTAACAGAAAAAATTCGTAATCGAATCAAGCGAAATTTAAGGCGCTCAATGAGAAAAATCGCTAAGGAAGTGGGAGTAAACCGTGAAACAGTGCGAATCATTGCAAAATCAAAGCTTAATCTTAAGCCGTACAAGCTCCGAAAAGCTCAAGATCTGACACAAAAAAAGAAAGATTTGCGACTGCAAAAATGCAAGGTGTTGCTACGCTCCTCCGTGTTAAAAAATGTTGAAAATATCTTGTTTACAGATGAAAAAATTTTCACGGTTGAACAACATTTCAATGCGCAAAATGACCGAATGTGGCTAACATCATCATCGCAACCAAATAGGACTGTTGGCCGAGTTCAAAAGCCAGCTTCCGTTATGGTATGGGCTGGAGTTTCCGCTAATGCCAGAACCCCTCTAATATTCGTTGAAGAGGGTGTTAAAATTGACCAGGTTGTTTATCGGAGCATTTTAAATGAACATGTTCTTCCCGGGGCCCAAGATACATTTGGAAATGAAAACTGGACTTTCCAGCAAGATTCTGCACCTTCCCACATGGCAAAATTAACGCAAACATGGATAAAAGACAATTTTTCTGGATTCATAACATCTCCAGAATGGCCACCATACTCCCCAGACTTGAATCCAATGGACTACTCTATTTGGAGTATTTTAGAGAGTAAGGCTTGTGCATCTCAACACCACAGTCTGGAGTCGCTGACAAATTCATTAGAGAAAGCCTGGACTGAAATTGATCAGGAAGTCCTGCGGCGAACAGTCCTACGATTTCCGGATCGATTGAAGGCATGCGTGCAGGCTAAAGGAGGTTATATTGAATGAGGTGGGGTTCAAATGAATGCTTATATATTCAGCAATGTTAACACTTAATTGTACTTAATGGAAGTACGTCCTTTTGAAAATAACTGCTGAAATGTGTGCGTCACTTTACGATTGTCACCCTGTATATGTACTTACGTATTTAGCATTTTAATGCTGCTTCAAATTTGCATTACAGTAGGTAGCTAGCAAAAAAAAATAAGAGAAAAAAACACTAAAAAATTGAAGCTACAAAAATAGTAGTAAAAGCGTTAAAATGCAGCACTGTATGCATACTTACTATATACCATATATAAGCAGCAATGTGAAAATATCTTTACGCAAATTATTATGCATGCATGTACATATATATATATATATATACCTATGTATGTGTGTGTGTAATTTTCAGTATGAATGTATGTGTGTATGCATTGCGTTACCACTCTTTTGAGGGTAAAATGAAATACGGAAATGTTAACGTAAAAAAAAGTATAAAAATTAAAAAAAAAAGCAAGAAAATACAGACGAAAAAATATGCAGCAAAGCAGCAAAAGTGGTTGCAAACAAATTATCATGTTAGGAAAAAGAACGTTGCCGCCACTGCTACCTCAAAATGTTCCCCTCACAATAACACAAATAAACTCAAACATGCTCTCAGCGAGCGAGCCCCACCCACACTGCTCACAGTATCACATCTATTTCCAGCCAGCTCTACCTCCGTTTGACGGTGGCAACAAAAGCGTATTAACATTTAAAATGTAACAAAAGTAAGCATACACACACACATATACGCACTTACTAATACACACATATATACATACATACATTAAAATTTCTTCCAAATAAGTAGAAGCGGAAGGAGAGTGATAAAAAAAAAACGAGGGGAGAAAAGAAGATGAAATGTTTGCATAATTCGCATAATCTTCGCTTATAATAAACATGAAAAAGAATTCGTGATGTGTTTTTTTACACATACATATGCACACATACATATGTATTTTTTTATAATTATCATAATATTTGTCAAGCATGAAGCAGTAATATTAGTAGCAACGGAAATAGCACAGCACCTACACCAGCAACAACAGCAAAAAAATCATAAAAATTATAAAGAAATTAGATAAAAATTCTATGTACTCATTAATTATTATGCAAAGAGACAAAGAATAAGATGGAAAGCTAAATTCGGAAGCAACTGAACTTTAAATAATTTATACACACTCAAATGAAAATATTTCTTTTGTTCTACATAGAAGGTGGGCGTGTATTTTATTTTATTAGTCAGCTCATTTTGATCCGGTACCATTGAAGTTTATTTGTATGAAGAAGAATGAAGTTTCTTGGTGTTTAAAATTGAATAATGTTAATGACAATTCAAGCTTAAAGAACGTACAATGAATTTAGTAAAAATTCTAAACTTAAAAATAAGGCATCAAAATTGGCATTTTTGAAAGTATTTAATTTGCAGAAGAATATCAAAGACCATTCTTGAAGGTTTATCTAATACCAAAAAACATTTAAAAATATGGACCCATTTGCTATTTATTATAAAAATAAAATTTATTATAGAATTTGTTACAGCGCCACCTATCGGCTTTTGACATAGTTAGGCAGGTTCTCTTGAGATATTTCATTAATTAGTGGAAATAATAGTAAAAAAAAAAGGAATGGGCAAAGTAATAGAAAATAATAATGAAAAAAAAAAGGATTACAATTTGTTCTAAAAAGTGATAGAAATGGTAGTAAAAAAGCAACAGAAAAAGTAGTAGAAAAATAGTAAAAAGGTATGGGAAATAAATTGTGTTTTTTTTTACAAGTGTGGTTTTCAATCTGGCAATACTTTTTTCGGAGTTGGTCTTTTTGACAGCTGTCACTTGATTTATGCTCAGTTTGGTTCGCCATTTCATAAGGAATAGACTTACTCCTGAACAACGTTTTGTAAATCGTGCAAATTTATTACCAAAAATATGGTTCGGTTCGCGCGATGCATCTCACGCTTTGTCCAATATTCGGTCGACATAATCGCCCAGCAGAATCGGTAATTCGAGCAACCATGGATCGGTTTCGCACCACGTTTACTATAGTGAATAATGCGCATCCTCAGAGACGCCGTACAGTGCGCACCCGAGACGCTATTGCTGCTGTGGAGCGGAGTTTCGAAGAAGATCCGAATGAGTTCATCCTCCATCGCGCGCAGCAATTGCAGCTGTGCCCATCCACTTATGGATTTTGCGGAAGGATTTTGGTTTGCGGGCTTACAAAATGCAACTTGTGCAAGAATTGAAGCCGAACGACGCATCGCACGTTCGGTGAATGGGCCCAAAATGAGATGGCCACCGATCCCGATTTTACAAGAAAATTTTGTGCGAATGAGTACGTTAATAAGCAAAATTGTCACATTTGCAGTGGTGATAATCCACAAGCCATTGTTAAAACGCCGATACATCCTCAAAAAGTCACTGTTTGGTGTGCTCTATGGGCAGAGGGAATCATTGGTCCATACTTCTTCAAAGATGAAGCCGACCATAATGTTACAGTCAATGGGAACGCTATAGATTAATTAATGATTAATGACTTTTTCGTTCCTGAATTGGAGGATGTCTCTGTGGACGACCTTTGTTTCCAACAAAGGGCCTGTGGCGTGGCCTTCAAGATCGTGCGATTTAATACCGCTGGATTATTTTTTGTGGGGTTATGTGAAGTCGCTTGTCTACGCAGATAAGCCCGAGACGATTGATGCCTTGGAAGAGAATATTCGGCGCGTTATTACTGACATACGGCCCCAAATTGCAGCAAAAAGTGGTCAAAAATTGGGCCTCTCGACTGGAATTTATTCAAACCTGCATTTTTAAAACATAATGACAAGCCCTTATCTTTATAATAAAGCTAAATTCTTGGCCATAACATTAAATTATATGCGTTTTATTTCTTCTTGAAAACCACACTTCTAAAAAAAAACACCCTTTACAAAACTCTACGATTATATATATAAAGATTTTTGATGAATTTTCAAGGTTATTATTTGAAGGAAGGATGACTCGAAAGTCAGGCACTGCGACCTATAAGATCCATTGTACCAAAGCCCCAAGAAAGAATGAAAGGAAGAGAGAAAGAAAGATAGATAAGAAACATACCCAAGCCGAGAATCGAACTTGGGTCTCCAGAGACAAGAGTCTAGCACTCTGCCACTAGACCACAGTGGCGATGGTAGGACCTACAGTTTAACGCCGATTCCGAACGGCTGTGTGGCAATTTTTTATCAGCTCGGTGGTTTTGCCATTACTAACCAAGGTGTGTTCTTGTACACATTCTTAAAATTCTCATCCACTTCATATCGATAGTGAATATAAGAAGTTTATGAGAATTAACCACCAGACCAGGACGGGAATCGAACCAGCAAACTTCTGAATGAAAGTCTAGTGCACTATCCACTAGACTATCGGGGTCGTCATTTTCAAGGTTACTGTTTATTTAATCGAACGTTGTTAAACTGATAAGTATGTAAATATAACGAATTTGTACTATTTGTACATCATCATTGGTTCCTTTAATCCCTCGTGGAACATAGGGCATCAACAAAGCCTGCTCTCCATCGCTTTCGGTTTTTGGATAACATTTTTAACTCGTTTCAACTTAGTCCGAATCGTCTCGCTTAGCGGTAGAACGTCCGTCTCCCAGTTTCACGGGATATAACCAGCAAGTGGGTTGAAATCCACGGCCTTGTTCCAAATACCGTAGGTACGTAGGTAGGTAGGTAGAGTGGCGGCTGCTTCTAGCACAATTAGCGCTAGAGCGCCGTTTTGATACCACAACCTCATTTGTGAAAGGGTGTTTATTCTTTTTTGTCCAGATCCAGTTCGTGAGCTTGAGAAATTGGAGGAGTTTTCCAATTTCGAGTTCGGAAATCTTGGTTATGTCGTGTAAAAAAGGTTCGTGGAATAATTTTAGTCTGGTTCTAGCAAGAGCCTGGCAATGACAGAGAAAATAGGTTAGAGTCTCTCTTTCTTCAAGGTTGTTGCAGTTTCTGCAGTGTGTGTTGTGTGGGATGCGGAGTCTGACCGCATGGCCCCCAATTGCCCAATGCCCCTTCACTATTGCAGTCAGTCTGGCTACATCAGATCGGATGTGACAAAGAAGGTCCCTGGTTCTACTGTGGTTGAATTTTGGCCATGTTTTCCTGTTTACGTCGTATGTAGAAAGTCTTTTCCACCTGCTATCTGCAAGGGTAAGAAAGTAAGAGAGTATATCAGCCTTGATTTTATTCAGGAGAATTGCTACAGATTGCGCCTGAGTTAAGTCCAGAGCCGAATAATCTGCTATCCAATTTGAGTGAATGTCCTGTATCTTCCCAGGAAGGCACATCGCGTACACTCACCCCCTTAAAACACACTTTGCAAATCAAATCAAATCAAGGAACCCAAAAAAATTTATCAAATTTTATATATGACTTATGACAAAATATTTCATTTAATTAAAATAATTTAAACCTGGCGCACTAGAAGAGGAAGAAAAAACAAGATTTTTTTTTAATATTTTTTTAATATTTTTTTATACTTTTTTTATAATATTTTTTATACTTTTTTTATATGAATTTAATTTCGACCGAACTAAATTTGCCGTTGTTTCTTGCATCAAGTAAAGTAAAAAATAATTGCGAAAAGATTTTCTGAACTACAGCAAATAGCAACAACAATTTTAATTACATTCCTTTTGAGTGTTTGGCAAGAACAAAAAAATGAAACTTTTTAATTTATTTATTTTCTTCTATCTTCATTTAAAGGGGCTCGAATTAAACATGACCGACCGGGTGTTGTGCCTAAGTATATTGCAAAGAAGGGAAAGTTTTATACGCGCCATTGTGAAAAAGGTGAGATTAAACAAAAGCAACAACAAATATATTTTATAATTAACTTGAGTTTCACCATTCACTGTGTTTTATTACAAACGACGACAACGATTGCTTTGACATTGAAATTGTATCTAACCAATTAACTGGCGAAATGAACTTTGACTTTCTGGGACATCACCATCACCACCATCACCAACAACAACAACTATACTTAATCCATTTTTAAATTGCAACTGAATAAATAGAAAATGACTTCGATACAGTAACTAAAAAGCATTTACGTGAACTTGTCGGTTTATATGAACCACGTGAGAAGTTCGTGGGTTGTAATGGTCCAATAATTGAACGTAAATTGATCGACACACAGCAATGGAAATTGCCACCAAATCTTTACGATGTCCCAGATGAACTTTTTTTGAAGCAGAAAGGCATTGGCGGAGCTTACTGGCACAAAAAAAAAACACATAAAAAACCAGATAAAAAAAAATCTACCAAAGGGCCGTGGAAGTTTTATAATATCGATCGCTACCACAATTATGTGTCACAGCATCTGCAGAATTACAGAGGCGTTTTTGTGGGGAGTAAGTTCTATAAACCTACGTTACTCCCATTGCTTTAGTTAATTCGATTGATTTTTATCAGATGCACGGGCACGTCGACCAACAACTCGTTTAATGTGTAATAATCTAACATTATGTTACAAGGATCCAAATGCTGCTGGACCCACATCCTATGCGCACTTGGGACTTGAACAAATGTATAAGAAGTAAGTAAGGACAAGAAACTCTAAAGACGGTAGTAAAGGAATTGACAGTCCTTTACAATACAACGGCAACACGAATTAGCATACATGCAAGTAACCCCGTACAGATACCAAACCAAAAAATTGGTTAAAATACGCACTCGTACTAAAATTACCGATTACCAAATTTTTATTGATGTTTTTTATGATACTAAAACGCTTTAAGTCTTTATTTATTTTCAGTCTAAAACGTCCACTACCCCATAAATTTCTGCTACGTTCACTTATGCCCGAAAAGAAAAATTCATTACACTTCAGGCACACTAGTTTTGCACCTGGCCCTGGACGTTATGAAACTCAATACAAGCCTTTTTGCCCATGTTCGAAATTAGGCACGGTTATTGTACCCAATTTGCAGCGAGTGATTGAGTTGGAAAATCGTAAAAGATTTCGACGTGAATCATATAGGAAGATTGAAAGAAATGTGTGTTCAGCCGAATGGCAGCATGTAATCGGTAAAGGTCATACGTATCTTTTTAAAGGTGCCAAAAGAATTAAGCACAGAGACAGTAAGCTTGAAAAACATTTAAAACTTTATGCTGATGCACAATATATTAATATGATTAAAAATCCAACATCGAAACGACTACCAATTTCAAGACGTACCATTGCTGATAAATATGTTCCGATACAGCATAGTATTGTCTATCAAACCTTAGCAAGGCCACAGAAAAGGCATGGATTGCGTAATAATAAGAAAATTTCTTTTCAAAGTGGAGTACGGCGTTGGTCGACTGACGATTATCATATACGGATTAATGCACAAAAATCTAAATTATTACTGGCAGGTCGTAAGATACACAATCATCCGGTAATGAGAACCAATTTCTCTGATATTCAATCGAAATATGCAACAACTATAAAATCTGGAGCACCTATAAATCCGATATCGCGTAAGAGCTTATTTAAATTTTCACCATTGCCCCAAGCAAAAATTTTGGCAAGAGTATGTGATACAAAACCGACGGAGGAAATTCAACCATACTACGGAGAACGTCTCGACCCGGTCAGGTTTTTTAAGTCTGATGTGGAACAGAATAGGAAGTCTTCTAATTTAATAAAAGTAAATTAATTCAGTAATTGTAAATATAATGTGATGTGTACCTATTTATTTTGAAACAAAGATGTTGGGAGGAGGGGGAGGGGGGTGGGGTGTGTCTCTAAAGCTTTATAGAGTTTGATAATGGTGCTTAGTTTGAATTTTAATGTGCTTTTTTTAGATCTAGCTTTTAGTCAGAATTTCAGTTGGAATTTGGTCTAATGCTTTATCTAAATTTGAGTTTTCGTCTCAATTTCAGTCTAAATTATGTTTCGAATTTTATTCTAAATTTTGATATGATTTTTAGTTTAATTTTTGCCCGAAGTTTTCGTTTGACAGAGCTGTAAAAGAATTCAATCAATTGAGAGTATAAGTCACAAATGAATAATAATTTTTAATTGCATTTATTTAATAACATATTTGACTTCAGAATAAAAAATTCAGATAGAAGTCGTTTTTGGAGTCACCGATTAGTTACCCAACAAACAAGTTTGAAAGCATTTTATAAATCAAATTTAAAATAAGCTTGATTAAATAAACATTTTGTAAACGTTGGTATATACAAGCAAATCTAATATGACTATTTCTATAAAAGGTTTGTAAATACAAACGTTTTTCAAAAGTTGATTGAAAATCGACAAATCATGCTTTTTATTTACTTCAATTCAGTATTTTTTGTGACATTTTAAAAAAAATTAATTCCAAAAATCTTATTTTTTACATTTAAAATAAGTATTTTTCAAACCTTTTTTAAAGCTTATAAATATTCTTTGCAAAAAGCTTATTTTTCACATTTAAAAAAAGTGATTTTCAAACCTTTTTTTAAAGCTTATAAATATCCTTTGCAAAAAGCTTATTTTTCACATTTAAAAAAAGTGATTTTCAAACCTTTTTTTAAAGCTTATAACCAACGTCAAGTTTTGATTATATTTCGCTTATTTTTAAGTGTTGTATAAACCAAATATCAGCGTTTTGTAGACTTAGCATTAGAAAGCTAATATTTAGCTTGTTTTTACATATTAATGTTTGTTGGGTATTCATTTAGAATAGTCTTTTTTTAGAGTCAAGGGAATGCAATTTTTTTTTGAAATCATGGGAATGCAAATTTTATGACTTCAAGTGACTTTAATTGACTTCAAAATCCCAATTGACTCCAAAAGACTTCAAGTGACTCCAATTGACTTAAAATTCCAAATGACTCCAAGTGACTGCATGCAACTTCAAATGACTCTAAGGGTATTTAAGTAGCTCCAAGTGACTTCAAATGGCTCCAAGTGACTTCAAGTGACTGCAAGTGACTTCAAGTGACTGCAAGTGACTTCAAGGCAGTTATTATTTTGGAGTCATAAGATTTGCATTCCCATGATTTCAAAAAAAAAAAGCATTCCCTTGATTCGAAAAAAGACTTTTCTAAATGAACAACCAATCTGCGACTCCAGAAAAGACTTCTAATAATTGCAATCATGAATAATTGGTTATTAACTTGACTTCAAGGTATTGCAATTAAATTGAATGCATTCTTTTACAGCTCTGCGTCTGATACTTGGGCTGTTTTTGTCACAAATTTTGGTCTAAGTTTTCGGTCTGAACTGTGTATTGAGCTTTAATTCAAATTTTGATTTGATTTATAGTTAAATTGTTGCTCTAGTTTTTGTCTTGAGCTGCCTTCGGTCTGAATTTAATTTTGAGTTTTGGTCTAAATTTTCCAGTCTAAATTGTGAAAAAACTCTGGTCTGAATATTTAACTGATTTTTGGTTTGTTTTTGTCTAATTTTTGGTTTGATTTTTTGACTGCTTTTGCTCTGAATTTTTTGTATGATTTTGGCCTGAATTTTCGCCTGAACTTGGTTCGAATTTTGAGCTGAATTTGTTCTGAATGGTAATTTGAGTTTTGATATTAATTTTAATTTGATTTTTGGTTTATTTCTGGGTTTGGTTTTTGGGCGGCTTTGCTACGAATTTTGATTTGATTTTTCGGCTCAGATGTTTGTCTGAATTTTTGCCTGAGTTTTAATGTGAATTTGTTGCAATTTTTGTCCCATTTTTGATCTGAATTTAGGTATATTTGTGGCCTAAATTTTGGTTATATTTTTTGTCTGAATTTTGAAATAAGTTTTGGTATAAATTTGGTTTAGGTTTTCGACCTAAGTCATGGTCCTAGTCTGGAATTTAATCTGGCATTTGGTCTAAGTTTTCGGTAGAGTTATGGTCTAAACTGTGAAAATGTTTGGATTTGAATTTTTAATTGATTTTTGGTTTGGTTTGTGTTTAATTTTTTTATTTAATTTTGTGATTGTTTTTACTCTGAGTTTTGGTTTGAATTTTATCTGAGTTTTGGTCTGAATTTAAGTCTAAATCTTGGTCTGAATTTGGTTCGAATTTTAGTCTGGATTCGTTCTGAATAATGGTCTGAATTTTTTAATTTTTTTTAAGGTTTAATTTTTGGACTGCTTTTGGTCTGAATTTTGATCAGGGTTTTAGTTTGAGATTTTAGTTTGAATTTTGCCCTGATTTCTGGTGTGTAATTTTGGTCGCATATATGTTAAATTTTTGGGTTATTTTTACTCTGAATTTTTGTCTGAGTTTTGGTGTAATTTTTTGTGAAAATATACTGTAAATTTCAGTTTCATTTTTGTTCAGAATTCGTGTCATATTTGTAGCATAATATTTGGATCGACCTCTGGTCTAAATTTTGATAAAAGTTTTGGTGTAAATTTGGTTTAGGCTTTCAGTTTAAGTTTGGGGCTTAGTTTGGAATTTTATCTGGCGTTTTGTCTAAATTTTGAGTAGAATTTAGGTCTAAACTGTGAAAAAGTTCTGGTTTGAATTTTTAACTGATTTTTGGCTTTTTTTTGTCTAATTTTTGATTGGATTTTGAGACTGCTTTTGATCTAAATTTTGGTATCAATTTTCGTCTGTATTTTAGCCTGAATTGGGTTCGAATTAAAGGCTGAATTTGTTCTGAATGCCGTTTTAAATTTCTATATTCATTTTAATTTGATTTTTGGTCCTAATTTTGGTTTGATCTGATTTTTGATTGAGGTGCAAGTCTGAATTTTTGTCTGAGCCTGGTATAAATAGTGTTCTGAATTTTGATTTGAATTTCAATATAATTTTAGGTGTGATTTTTGGTCGACTATCAGTTCGATTTTTAGACTGCTTTTACTCTGAATTTTTGGTGAAGATATTTTGCTTCTATTTTTTATCTGAATTTAGGTCATATTTGTGGTATAATTTTTGGTATGACTTTTGGTCGAAATTTTGATATAAATTTGGTTTTCGACCGGAGCCAGGGGTTTAGTCTGGAATTTGTGTAGAGTTTTGGTCTAAACTATGAAAAAATTCTAAGCTGAAATTTTATCTGATTTTTGATTTGGCTTGTTTTCTTATTTTTGGTATAACTTGCTCTGAATTTTGGCATGACTTTTTGTCTGAATTTTATCTAAGTTTTGGTCCAAATGTAAGCCGGAATTCGGAATTATTCCGAATTTGGTTTGAATTTTTATCTGAATTTAATTTTTGAGCTGATTTTGCTCTGTATTTTGACCTGAGTTTTAGTTTAGAGTTTTAGCTAGAGACTTTAGTCTAAATTTTGTACTAAATTTCGGAGTGATTTTTGGTCTTAGACTATAAATTCGATTCTGGTATTGTTTTTACTCTGAATTTTTTTCTGATTTTTGGTGCAATTTGCTTTAAATTTTTGTTCCAATTTTGATCTGGATTCAGGTCACATTTGTGGTATAATTTTTGATCCTACCTTTGGTCTGAATTTTGATCTAAATTTTGGTATAAATTTGATTCAGGTTTTCGACCTGAGTTCGGGGTTTGGTTTGGAATTTGGTCTGGCTCTTGGCCTTAATTTTGGGTAGCATTTTGGTCTAAACAATGAAAGAATTCTGGTTTGAGTTTTTAACCAATTTTTGGTTTGGTTTTTTGTCTAATTTTTGGTTTGATTTTTGAACTTTTTCTGCTCTGAATTTTTATATGACATTTGGTCTAAATTTTATCTCAGTTTTGGTCTAAGTTTAAGTCCGAGTTTTGGTCTGAATTTTAGCTAGAATTTGATTTGAGTTTTGGTCTTGATTCGTTTTGAATTTTTGTCTGAATTTTGACTTGAAATTAGATTCAATTTTTGGTCTAAATTTTGGTTTAATTTTTGGGGAGCTTTTGCTCTGAATATTGATCGGATTTTTGGCTTGAGATTTCAGTCTGAATTTTTTCCGAAATTTTTGGTGTGACTTTTGATAGATTATACGTTTGAGTTTTGGACTACTTTCGTTTTGAATTTTTGTCTGCGTTTGGGTGTGAATTTGGTAGAGTTTTTGTTCTGGAGTTTGATCTGAAAATTATGTTGTAATTCCCAACATGATTCTCAGGCCTAACCAGAATCCGAAATTCGGTGTCATTTTCGCACGTCTCAAAATGTGCAGCGGTCTCTCCACACTGTATTTAGCAACTCTGAAGCTTCGAGTACTTTTTTGAACGTAAGCAACGGTTTCTTTCTAGCCTAGGTCTCTATCACTCCAGGAGGAATGCGAATTATGGAGAATACAGTACCTTGTCCATCTTAATGCGAGCTTCTTTACACTGTATCTAGGTGCTAAAAATATAAAAACTTTATAATGAATTTAACTTCACTCAATTTCATATCATTCGATTAAAATAATTTCAAACTGGCAGTCTAGAAAAAGAACAAAAATCAAGTTTATTATACTTTTTTTTTTTGAAATTTTTTTGATTCTTTTTTTTACATCTTTTTGAATGAATTTGCTTTCGACTGATCTAAATTTGCCGCTTTTTCTGTTATCAAGTAAAGTCAATTACCAACAATAAAAAAACATTAAAAAACATTTTAATTAACACAACAATTTTAATTAAGTTTCACAAAAAACTTTTCTTTTTTTTAACTTCTTCAACGTTCTTGCAAAGGGAATCGCTTCAAACTTGACAATCCTAATGCTATACCTGAGTATATTAAAAAGAAACATCGTTTGCAGACGTATCGCTGCAAAAAAGGTGAGAAAGAGACCAACAAAATACCTACAAATTTTGATACATAATTAATATGAAATTTTCACTCTTTGCCGGAAAAATAACAAAACATAAAAAGAAAATGAAATCGAAAATGCAACTGTGAAACGTTCTAGAAAACTTGCCGGTTTATATCCGCCCCGAGATAAGTCCCTGCCATGCCAGTGGACGAGCGGTTCAAAAAATGAACGTAAACTGGTAAAAGAACTGCCTTTTCATTTGCCACCGAACCTTTACGAAGTTCCAGTGGAATTATTTGCGAGCCGCAAAGGAATCAAAGGCGCTCATTGGAATTTGATTCCTGAAAAATGTGAACCGGAAAACACAAAAAACGTAGACAATAGCTTAAAAGTTGAACCAATAAAACCAAGGAAATCTCATAAAGGACAATGGAGATTTTATGATTGGAATCGCTATCAGAAATATGTGGAGCAGCATCACCATAAAGATAAATGCGTATTTGGAAAAAGTAGTAAGTAAGCTACGTTAACTTCTTCGGTCACATTTCTAATCAATTCCATTAATTTGATTTTTTATCAGCTGGACGTGATACGCGACCAGCAAGTCGTTTCTTCTGCCAAAATCTGTTGAAATATTATGGGAGGGCAAGTGATTTTGGAATCGGAAGCTTTGAACCTTTTGCCTATAAGAAAATATTTAACAAGTAAGCACAGTACTGATGCAATATTGACGGGCAATGTTCGACTGATATTTTTATGCAGAGACCAGAAGTCGATCATCTTACACCAAGAAGAACCAATTCGCTCCCACGAATTTCTCATTTTGAATCTTTATTTTACTAAAATCTTATAAGTTATTATTTGTTTTGACTTCTAGCTTTCATATTTGCTTTTTCATTTCAGTTTACCACGACCACGACCATATAATATCTTTAGGTTCCTGCCAAATTCTTCGGTACCTGAGAAATTGAATTCAATACATTTAAAAAACACCGGCTTTACACCGGCGCCCGGTCGATATGATATTTCCCATGGAGCACTGTGCGCATGCTCGGCTAAAAAGATTTTCGTACCCCAATTGCAGCTTATTATTGACAAGGAAAAACGTAATAAGTTTCGACGCCTACCGTATAGAAGGATTAATGTTAAGCAGTATTGTTCACCTATTCACGGCCATTCATATTTATTTAAAAGAGCAAAACCGCTGGAAATACAGCAAAACGAAGTAAGCACAGATAAAAATATTGTAAAAAATAAAGGAAATGTGTTACCACTTTTTGCTGATGCACATTATATTAGTATGATTAAAAATCCCGAACGACTGCCAATTTCAATACGTGCTAAAGACGATGTATTCATAAATAGGCCATCAAATGTTACCTTTCAATTGTTAAAAATGCCTTTGAAAAGGGCGAAATTGAAAAATATCCCACCTTCCCACAAGACAGCAAAACGTTCTGTTCATACATTGAGTTTAGTAGATGTGCAAAAAGCAAAAGCACGCCTGCCTCTGGAGCGGCAGTGTCGCAATCGTCCGGTGATGAGAATTGCTGAGTCTGATATTAAATCACGACTCTTAATAACTCCAGAGCGGTATACAAATAGCCCGAAAATTAATATGCGTAGGGCTTTGTTTAAATTTGGTCCTTTGCCGGGACCAAAAATTTTGGTAAAGACTATGGACACAAAACATACGGAAAAAGCTGAACCGTACTATCTAAAAACTCATAGGTTGCGGGATTTTGCTAAGAGTGGCTTCGAATTGGATATGGAGGCGAGTATGATCATTAAAAATCTAAATTGACAATATTGAAAAAAAAAAAAACACTAAAATAAATAAGCTAAATTTATAATATTAAAAAAATATAATATAAATTGATAATATTAAAAAAATTAAATAAAATAAATAATCCAAATTGATGATATTGAAAAAAAAAACTAAAATTAACTTATTGAAAAAATGAAAAATTAAATTAATTAAATTAATTCAGTATTTGTAAATAATATGTGTATTAACTTAATTAAACGTTGAAGGTGGGTGGTTGAAGGCAAGAGGTAAGCGATTATAGATATGTACTAAGTAGCTGGCCCGGCGGACGTTGCTTTACCGCGGGAATTGAAGTTTATTTGAATGAAGAGGAATGAAGTAAATGAATGAAGAAAAAATCTTACAATTTTTTTAAAACATTTAACTTGCAGAACTGTAGACTGAAAACAACAAGAATTTAGACCAACTTTGCTATTTATTATAAATATAGAATTAATTAATCGGATTTTAACATAGCTAGACAGATTCTTGAGATATTTTATATATATTTTTTTTTGAAAATGGCAGTAGAAAAGTTGTAAAAACTAGTTGTAAAAATAGTAGTGGAAAAGGTATAAGTAAAAGTAACACAAAATAGTATTAAAAATTGTTGCAAAGGCGTGGTAGAAATGCTAGTAAAAAAAGGGACACAAAAATAGTAAAACATATGTAATAGTAAAAAAATAGTAAAAAAGGAGCAGAAAATTGTACTAGAAATAATATTAAAAAAGTGACGGAAAAATATTAAAACATAGTAAATAGTAAAAAAGGAGTAAAAAATAGTAGTTGAAACGGTAGTAAAAAAGTGACGGAAAAATGGTAAAATAGTAGTAAAAAAATAGTTAAAAAAGAGTAGAAGGTAGTAGTAGAAATGGAAGTAAAAAAGTGACAGAAAAGTAGTAAAACATCGTAGTAAAAAAATAGTAAAAAAAGAGCTGAAAATTGTAAAAAAGGGACAAAAATAATTAAACATAGTAGTAAAAAAGGAGTAGAAAATAGTAGTAGAAATGGTAGTAAAAAAGCGGCAGAAAAATAGTAACACATAGTAGTAAAAAAATTGTAAAATAAGAGTAGAAAATTGTAAAAAAGTGACGGAAAATTAGTAAAAAAGTAGTAAAAAAGGAGTAGAAAATAGTACTAGAAATGGTAGTAAAAAAGCGGCAGAAAAATAGTAAAACAGAGTAGTAAAAAATAGTAAAATAAGAGTAGAAAATTGTAAAAAAGTGACAGAAAAATAGTAAAACAGTAGTAAAAAAGGAGTAGAAAATAGTACTAGAAATGGTAGTAAAAAAGCGGCAGAAAAATAGTAAGACAGTAGTAAAAAAATAGTAAAATAAGAGTAGAAAATTGTAAAAAAGTGACAAAAAATAGTAAAAAAAGGACTAGAAAATAGTACTAGAAATGGTAGTAAAAAAGCGGCAGAAAAATAGTAAAACATAGTAGTAAAAAAATAGTAAAATAAGAGTAGAAAATTGTAAAAAAGGGACCGAAAAATAGTAAAACAGTAGTAAAAAAGGAGTAGAAAATAGTACTAGAAATGCTAGTAAAAAAGCGGCAGAAAAATAGTAAGACATAGTAGTAAAAAAATAGTAAAATAAGAGTAGAAAATTGTAAAAAAGTGACAGAAAAATAGTAAAACAGTAGTAAAAAAGGAGTAGAAAATAGTACTAGAAATACTAGTAAAAAAGTGACAGAAAAATAGTAAATCATAGTAGTAGGTTAGGTTAGGTTAGGTTAGAGAGGCTGTCGGGAGACAGACTTAGGCCTGAACGATTCATTGTGATACCACATAGTAAAAAAATAGCAGCAAAAAATTAATAAAAAAGGAGTAGAATAAAGTAGTAGAAATAATTGTAAAAAAGGCAGAAAATAAGTAAAATATAGCAGAAAAAAAAAAAAATATTAAAAAAGGATTAGAAAATAGTGGGTGAGATAATACTAGTAAAAAATAGTAGAAAGTACTAATAGAAAAAGTAGTAAAATATGTAGTAGAAAATAAGAAAAAATTCTAGAAAAAATATAGCAAAAAAAAAAATAGTAGAAAAAAATAGTAAAATAGTATGTAGTAGAAAATATTAGTAGAAAGAATATTAGTAGAAAATAAGTGGTAGAAAACAAGAAGAAATTGTAGAAGAAAAGAAATTAAAAAGTAGTAGAACATAGTGGTAGGAAATAGAAGTATAGCATGATGCCATACCCACTAATCCAACAAACTGAACGAATTTTTTAAATTCGCTCCTAAGATATTCCGTCATGAAAATTCAGGTTATATGGGAGATGTTACACCTCCTCTGTCAACCCCACCCATATTTTTGCTATAGCATGGCATTAACACTTCACGTTCTTCTACCAAATATCGGTACTGTGATATAAGTGATTCTAGAAATATACTCAAAATAGTATTAGGATTGAATGAGAGGTGCCACGCCTACTTTCCCAAAGGCTTTATGAACAACAGAGTAAAACTCATTTGGGTGCGTGGACATAGAGGACATGTAGGCAACGAAATGACAGACGAACTTGCTAGGAGAGGCTCATCCAGTGAATTCACAGGATCACGACCATCTGTGGCCTACCATGGAGTTCCGTTAAAATTAGTTTAAAACATTTTGTTGGACAGGAACTTGCTATAATACTGGAGGAAAACACCCGGTAAAAGACAAAACTAAATCATTTATGCCAAAGGTCTGTCATAATAGAACTAAGCAATTACTTAATCTAGGTAGAAAACAAATCCGAATTGCCACAGGGCATTGTAGGGTCAATAAACACTTATCAAACTTGGATCTAGCACAAGACGATACGTCCCGAATATGTAACGAAGAGGAAGAAACAGCAGAATATATATGTTATGCCACTGTGAAGGTCTAATAAGGACCCGACTTCGTTACTTAGGAAATTCTGTCCTACCACAGCAAGACGGATAGTTCTCCTAAAGAGTTATTAAATTTTCTCAAAGGAAATAAACTCATAGGAGAACTATAAATACAATAAATTCTTTGAGAGATATTACAATAAGCTCTAGATGGCCGCAGTGATCTGGTAACTTGATGCTCACCTCCTTAAAATCTAATCTAATCTTAGGCTTTATGAACAGCAATGTTCCTCTCTCTCTCTCTCGTGATAACAAATATTTTCTAAATATTCGGAATGTGACTGCGATCGGTCAAGTCGTTCAGAAGTCACACGATTACAAACATAAGTCCAAAACTCTATGATTACATCGTCGTAGTTCAAGCAAAAATCACTAAGATCACATTAATTTTTGTAATCGGATCCGTATTAATTAGCTTCTATAATTCGAATGATATAATAAATTAGATTTTATATGATCCAGTTGAAACGTATTCTAATGTGTATATCAATCTGTTGACTTTTTAAGTTTTGCCTGTATTAGTAGCGTACTGCATAAACTAACTTCAGCTTTGAAATTAAAAACGACAATATATACAAAGATTTATTGTTAGGTTAAAGGGAAGTGCTCGGAAAAACTGATTGTCCACAGGGGCTAAACATTTAGTCCATTCTGATGTCCCTATATATTATGGAATTCTCCACACCCACAAAACAGGTTTGTTAACGAGATCTCCGCTAGGTCCTCCAGTTCTGCCTCCTGTCCTCAAGTCTGTCTCTTAAGAAACGGAGGATTTGGTGGATGGTCTCATGTTCTTTTTCGTCTTTACAGTTTCTGCAGTAGTTTGATGCTGCGATTCCAATCCTCAAAACCATTACACAAATAACACAAAAACCTGTGAGTACTTTGGAACTCGAGTATGTTTTCTTGCTAAACGGAGGAAGTTCTGAGTTCTTTTCTTATCAAGAAAAGGCCGTATACCTCGGACTATTTTACAGTCGCTTCGGGCTTGTTAGGATCTGTTGATTGTTTCCTCCGCTTTTTGATTTCACGGTTCCAATTGGTATATTTAATGGCACCAGTACTAGCTCATCAGTTTTGTCGTTCCCTTCTATATTATTATGTCCGTGAACACAGCTGAGTCAGACTTAATGTATGCTGCTTACTTAATATTTCTGGGTCCTTTATCTTATTTTTGCTTGAGAGAGACTAAACTTTTTAGTTAGAATTTTGTTTCTTTCTGGTCTTGATTTTGGTTTGAGCTTTAAATTGAATTATGTTTTGAATTATGAGCTGCTTTTGGTTTGAATTTCGATCTTCTCTTGGCTTGAATTTTTATCTTATTTTTAATCTGATTTTCGGTTTTTTTGTCTGAATTTTTTATCTGATTTTGGATAGAATTTGGTTTTCTATTGGTCTGTTCTTGGTATAAGTTTTTATTTAAATTTGGTATGAATTTTGATCTGATTTTAGTATAATTACTTGCCTGAGCTTTGATTTGAAATTCATATGAATGTTATAACCATGGAGCTGATTTTGCAGGCCCTAAAACCAGAGACCGTAATCATTATAACCAACATAAAAAATCATAACTTAATAATTATTTTGTGATTTTAATCTTTTTCGATCAACGATAATAATTATTGCTTGATTTTTATTTTTTTCATCTGGTAGAAAAATTATTATTTAATTTTTCTATTTTTGCTCAACCGAAAAAAATCAATTTATTATTTATATAAAAATACAAATTTTTGTTTGAGTTCAATATTTTTGCTCAGGAAAAAAAAAATATTTTTTAAGTTTAATATTTTTACTCAGGAAAAAAAATTATTTTTTAAGTTTTATTTTCCTACTCGGAATTTAAAATTCATAATTGAGTTTTATTTTTTGTCTCAAAATGAAAAATTCAAAATGTTGTTATTATGAGCACAAAGATAAATAAATTTTCCTTAACTTGGAGCTCTCAGATTCCGGATTCTGCACTTGATGCAGAGACCTTAAAACACAGCCAAGAATGGAAGTTGAGCTTGGGGATTGGGTATATTATAAAACTGTGTTTGAAGCTTGAAAAACGATTGGTTTCGATGAAAACATTTTCTGTGGTGAGCTTGGTTCACCTCCATCAATTTGAGCACTACATTTTAGTCACTGATTTACTAATTTGGTTGCATGTGAAAGCCATGCAATTTTGATAAGTGTTTTTTATCTTTGCATATCAAAAACAACTCATTGATAAGGTTTTTGTTGGTATTTTTATTCATTCGTAAATGACAGTGTAACGGGGAGAAAAATTGATCACATGTTTTGAGTTTTTCGTTTTGAAAAAAGAAAAATAAAACTTTAACGTTAATTTTTATTCCCGAGCAAGAAAATAAAACTCAAAAAATAATTTTTATTCTTGATTTAAAAAAATTAAACTCTTAAAAAAAATGTTTATTCCTAAGAAATAAAAATCATATAATAATTTTTTTAGGCAAGAAAAAGCATAAAAAACAAACAATGATTTTTATACCAGAACAAAAATATAAAAATCTTTAAATAATAATTAAAAGAATTTTTTTTTAATTCTTAGAAAAAATTCCAAGTATTTTTGAAGTTGTAGACCTGAAAATAATTGTACGGTATAAATAAAATCATATTATAAAAATCATGTAATTTTATGCTCTCCAAATCGTAATCCTCCTTAACCTAAAGCTGGTAGCTTTGGGGTCCTTTGATCAACAACGATTTTCTCACTTTATTGAATTAAATACTGTACAATTTAAAATGTTAAAAAATTTTTAATACACTCATGTCAAATAATTTAAAATAATTATTTCAAAAATATTTCCACGTCAGCATTCAATGTTCTTTAAAAATTTTACAAATCATATAAAAAAATCATTTAACATTTCACAAAGAGATTTAACCATTTAAAAATAAAAATATTACATAAAAATGAATTTCAGTTCAAATGATCTAAATTTGCCGGTGTTTCTTTTATCAAGTAATGTAAATTAAAAAAAAAAAGATGCCAAAAAAAAAAAAAAAAAAAAATGCGTAAAAGTTTGTTAACATTTTAATTTATTGAATTTTTTCTTTATTTTTGTATTTACTTTGAAGGGAATCGCTTGAAGTACCACCTTCCAGGTTTTATGCCTAAATATATAAGAAAGCATCGTAACTTATTGACGCGTTGTTGTAATGAAGGTGAGTATTAAACAAAAACAAAGACATTGAACAAAAATTCCTTAATTAACTTGAGCTTCTCTCTGTTTCCAACAACAATTTTACAAAATAAACCTTACAAAATGAAGAAAATGAAACTGAAACAGCAACTAAAGCATATCAAAAGCATTTGATGGGCTTGTATCCACCTAGCAAAGGCGCTGCGAAATGTAAACTGACTAGCGGTTCAAAAGATCAACGCTCACTGATAGACTCAAAGGCATGGCAGCTACCGCCGAATCTTTATGATGTTCCAGTGGTGATATTGAAAAAGTTTAAAGGTGCCGGTGGTGCTCATTGGGCCAAGTTACCGAAAAAAAAGTTTCGGAGAATTATACACGTAGTAAAGAAAGTTACTAAACCACAATGGAAATTTTATGATTACCCACGAGAAATGGATCGTTTCCAACGACCGTGTTATAAATATAAGGGAATATTTGTGAGTAGTAAGTTGAGATAAAGTAGAAGAAATTTCACATGATAATACTGAGCTATATATTTATATATGTAACTGTCTATCTGTTAGATGCACGTACACGTAGGCCAAGTACACGTTCTATGGTCGATAATCTAGTAACATGTTATCGCTTTCCAAGTGATCCGGGACCGACGCGTTACGTTCCAACAAACCATGAGCTTAGGTTTCATTTAAGGTAAACTCAAAAGTTTATTTCAAATCGTTGATTCGCTTAAACTTTTATTTTTTTTATTTCATTAAGAATGCCATATATTAAACAGGCTATTCCGAACCCACACTTGTTTCTCCAAAAGTCTTGTGTCCCGTTAAAAGTAAGTTCATATCATAAAAAAAATATTAGTTTCGCACCTGCACCCGGGCGTTATGAGAATCGCTTTAAGGGCATATGCCCGTGTACATGCAAAAGAATTTATTATCCTGATATACATTTGGCTATCGAACATGAGAAACGATTGAAATTTCGACGTCAGCCGTATAAGAAAATCAAGTTGCGCCTATTTTGTTCACCCAATTGGCGTCATGTGGTCGGGCGTGGGCATACGTATCTATTCAAAGAGCCAAGGAGTAAGAAAAGGAAAATCAAGAGTTTTAGAGTGGCAAAAAAATTAGAGAAAACCCTACAATTATATCCCGATTCACGTTACATTAGCTTGATCACTAATCCAACAACTTATGAACCACAATCTATACGTTCAGCCATAGATCCATATATAATGTTCCGCCCCAATTTTCGTTACAATTGCATTGTTAAACGTGTTATGCGTAAACAGTTGCGTAACAATAAGAAAATCGCTTTCAATAGCGGCCAAAAACGTTTCAAAGACGATGTACGTCCGATGCCATTGACCATGACACAAATGGAAAGAATAAAGGAGAACTTACCGTTAGAGCGCCAATTGCGTGATCAACCTATAATGAGAAAAAATGCAAGTCAAATTAAATCACAATTGATGCCGGCGCCAAATCCAAATGTTCAGATAGTTATGCGTAAGCCTACATTTAAATTTTTACCCTTGCCCCGGCCGAAAGTTTTGGTAACCATTAAGGATACAGAACCGGATACAACAGGAGGAACTGGAGATGGAATGGATGTGTATAAACCGACACCTTTTTTTGGCAAACCTGTAAATGCGATAGATTTTCTAAGGCCTGGCACAACTTTAGACGCAATTGAACCTAGAAAATCAATATCCGATTAAATTAATTTAGTATTTGTAGATTTATTTTTATGTTAATATACTGTGTTTTATATGTGAGTGATTAATCGCATGTTTTGTTTGGTATGCCTATGGATGCTTAATGAGAAGTTTATAGGTATGGGGAAGGAGACGATAAAATAAGCATGCATGTAGGATTGTTTTTGTACACATAAGTTGCATTCCCGAGAACAAATATGCTAGTCGATCAATTCAAAAGTGCTGAAGTTAAACCAAAATAAATGCGGGTTGTTTTCAAATAAATTATGAAGCTTGGTGTATAATACGAGTTTTTGCTAAATCTCCACTAAGTGAGTTTTATCACTGAGCCGAGATAGCAGAGAGATAGGCTTAGATGGACTTAAGCGAAATTAGTTGTCACACATATTAAGATTTAAGCGTTTTTTTTTTTGTATCTACTAAGTAATGGATAATTCTGTATACTAGATTTTTAAGCTAAACATCTGGAAAACGGACTTAAAGGATTTTGATTTTTATGAACTCAACTATTTTTTTAATAAAGTTTTCATATATGTATGTATGTAGTTAACCCATTTTCGCCACCCTGGTGATTCTAGTCAGCACTACTTTAAGAGACCGTAGTGTTTCAGATATAGCAAATATATACCAATTTGTGATTTCTTATGTTTACAAGGGAACTTTTTCGAAAAATTTGAAATGATGCGTACTTTTAGTAAGCACACATATGTGCTAAAAGTACAAAGCATATTTGAGAAAAATTACGCTGGTGATTTTAGTTTTTTTTTTTTAGCGGACAAAAAGGAGTAAATAATTCATGGGAATCTTTTCCATTCCTTCCCATTGATCATTCGATTTAGGTTCATTCTAAATCATTCGTAAGAACAGAGTTGATGGTACTTATGTATCTAAGGTGATACCACAGCATTGTTTGATTCCAAGCCAGCAAGCTCTACTGATTCGATAGAAAGATAACGCTTAAGTCACGGTTCTAACAAACCACAGAACCTTAAAAACTTTTGCTCAAGCGAAACAGTACGATCGAAAGCAAAAAATTATGTGTCTGCAAGCACTCACAGTAGAGGTGGAACTTTGTTGTTTATTTGAAAATTACACAGTTCAACAGCATTTTTCCGCCGAAAAAAAATACGCGTATGTTCGGTTATACAATACTGCAGCATTTGCAGAAGCAAAAACGTTCAAAATGTACTGGTTGCTGGTCAAGCATTAGCGGTAAGAAGGAGCATCGCTGCAACAGTCCCTTGCTGTTAAATAAGTACTCAGCAGACAAATATTGACGTTTTAAACGCTTTTGTTTCTGAAAATGTTGCAATACTGTATGGCCGAATATACCCTATGAAAATCGGAAAAATCGGCGCTGGACACCTGAGGACGTCCCCTTGTTGGTCAAAATTAATGATACAGTTATCTAAATTAATCATAATGCTGAATTCACATTATAGTATATTTTATTTATGTGGGTAGGCTGCTATTTCCTTTTAGTAACCGTTAACCGTTATATATATGACTTTTATGTCTTCGGTGACTCCTAGTGAAATTTTCTGGCAAATATTTTTGTGGAATATTTTAATCCATAAATGTCTCTTTTGAAAAGGCTTTTCAGGTTTTCATCAATAAAGGGGTCACATTTTTCCCATAAAAAGAGGAACTAAAGGGTTAAAATGTTCTACAGAAATGACCCTTGTAAAATTCTACAATACAACTTTGCCAATAAGATTTTTCTCAGACATCAATTTATAACACTTCTTGCACTTAGTATTCAGCTCCCTTCGACCAAAATAAGAAAACTTTGACCATTGTAAAAAAAAAACTGAGACGTGCTGGACTAAAAGTTTGTTTTCATAGACTGAATTAATAATAAATAAACTTCAACGTTTATGGAAATCGGAAAAATCGATGTCATACACAATGCGCACAAAGCTAATGGCACCATCACAGCAGGCTGCAATCTAAATTCAAATTCAAAACATCATACGATCGAGAACAGCCAATCACAGAAAAGCAACAGAATATCACCTCATACCAGTTGCGACAAAGAAGAAGAAGAAGAAGAACTGACTATGAAAGAACGTGTACAGCAGTATTATGAGCAATGTGTGGATAGCAGCCGACAAGTAAGGATCTCTGTGTGTCAACAGCGGAGGAAGAACAAATGCGTGCAGGTGAGTGAACGACAAAAGAACAAGAAAAACCCAGTAGGGCAAATCCCCAAACCTTGATGGACAATCCCTAGTGACTTAGATACGAACTTGTTAGGAAACTCCAGGTCTCGTACCGTGCATGACGTGTTTTGACCGATTTGCATGTGCGAACCGACTTGGTCCACCGGGTACTAAGCGCCAGGTCTCACCTCTATGCTTGACGTGTTTTGATCGACCTGCATAGTTATGAGTCGACTTGGTCTCGTAAACAATAAATCACCAGGTCTTACTCCCACGCGTGGTTATAAGCCGATTTTGTCCTTAGGAGGGAGAGAACGAACCGAAATAGAATCACCGGGTACACCAAAAGCAGCGAAGCACACACACGCATTGAATTCCTTCGGCACAGCAGCGGCGCTTCACTAGCGTGCTCTCTTGGTTATCCACGCATTGTATTTTTATGTATAAGTGTTAGATTAAGTGAAGTTGTGATTTAACGTTTTACACCTGAATATTAATTGAATTGTGAAGAAATAAATGGTGTCTTTATGTTTAAATGAAACTAGGGTCTCCTGCAAAATATAAATTGTTGTAACGAAAGGATCCTCTGGAGCCCGGTCAGTTCTACCCCGGCCAAGAAAGAACGTTCCATTACACCTTCCCACTTTCCTTTTCAGTTTTTCACTCCTCATTTTTCTCCCTTTCACTCCTATCTCTCATTATCCCACCTCTCTCTTTTCTTCCTCTATAATTCTTCTACTTTCACCTCTTTTCATCTTTCTGTTTATATTTTTCGCCTTTTTCTTCGTTAAATTTCTTTCTCGTTCTTTAATTTCTATCTTTCTTCTTTTTTTCTTTTTTATTTCTTTAGCTTTTTCTATATTTCTTCTTGCAGTTAGGTTAGGTTAGGTTGGAGTGGCTGTCAAGAGACACACTTAGGCTTGAACGGCCCATTGTGATACCACATAGTTGGACCTACAGTTTAACGCCGATTCCGAACGGCGGTGTGGCAATTTTTTTTATCGGCTTGGTGGTTTTGCCACTATCTTTTTTGTACACTATCTTATAATTCTCATACACTTCATATTGATAGTGAATACAAGAAAGTAATGAAAATTAAACACCAGACGAAGACGGGAATCGAACCCAAACCTCACAGATGAAAGTCTAGTGCACTATTCACTAGGCTATCGAGGTCGTCTCTTCTTGCAGTTACTGTTGTAAAAAGTGAGATTGAAGAAGAAACGAAAAACTTACTTACTTGTCAGCGAAGGCGCCACAAGCTTTGCCAATCGCCTCTGCTATGCGATGTCGTTGACGACAGTTGGTAAGGAGATTTTGTCAACCTCTTCTGCGCGTTTTACCACCTTGGCTCAAATAGAATACTTTCTTAGCTGGAGCGTATCTGTTGGAGCGCATCTGTTGGATTTTTATACGCTTGACTATGTCAGCATTGGAACCTAGATCGTGCGAAGTGTCTGTCTCTCGAAACATTCTCTCATCATTGGTGAACATCGTTCATCTCTCAGCGCTTTATATTAGGACGGGGAGGATGAGAGACTTATAGAGCGTTTTGTTCAATATTTCCTTTGCATGTGAAGTTGCTTTCTAGAGTGGGTTTATTGAACTCTTGTATAAATCATCCATATCCTTGAAAAAGTAAACGAAACAATAATCAATGAAGACAAAAATCTGTTAAAAATACTAAAAAAATATTTATTTATTCGATTTATGTATTAAAATTATAAGGAATTGTGTGGTGTTAATTTGCAAAGATTTTCCTCCTTCGATTTTATTTTTGATAACATTTAAGTCTCACAACTTGTTATACATGGCGTATGAGTAATATGTTTATTTTACTTTCGCTTATATTCATTTAAAAAAATTCTATAATTTTTCCCAAAACACTTTTTGTTAAAAAATTAATTAATAAAAAACAATTATGTGTGTTTTATTTATTTAAAAGAAGAATTCGTCTTTTGTTCTAGTAAAACAATCATTTGTATTTTATTAATTTTAATTAAAATTATATGTGTATTTTTCTCTTTACATAAGAAAAATAATAATAATATTCTTTTGAATTTGTTGTGGGTCAACGAATTTCATTGCTTCTCTCTTGCTACTACAGAACAAAAAATATACAGATTTATATTTTTGGTTTACTCTCTGAAATGAAGTGCAACACAATATCTACATATATTTTCAGTAGAAAACAATCCAAAATTTGCTACCAATAAAACAAATAATACAACAACAACTAACAACATATATACTTTATATATACTCATACATATAAGAATAGAAACAACAAAACGAAACACTACAGTAATAAAATTTCCAAAAAACCACAAAATTGCTTTGTTTCATTTTAGTTAGTTTCAATTTGTATGGGGACCGAGGGCGAGGGGCAGGAGGGTAAAAATGTATTTTGATTCTGCTGCATCAACAATTTTCCTTATGTTTAAAGTTACAACACAAAAAAATTTTTCCAAAATTTTCATAAAGTTCAAAAGTTGCTGTGGAAAAAACAAAAATAAAAAACTCTAAAAAAAAACCAAGCACAAAAAGAAAAGGAGCAATTTTTGCACTTCGGTAGATCCTTTTTTTTGAGCAGTAAATGTGAACATTTTCAAGTTAACTTCATTAGCAATATACTTACATACGTACGAATGTAGTTACTTTTATTTGGGGGAATTTTATTTTATTTTTTCCTTGTTGCTTCTGATGTACCTACTATTTTTCCAAATTTTTTGTTATTTTTCTTTTTCTTCCCCCCAAATATCTTTAGGCTATTTTTGGTAATTGTTTTTCTAATTGTTACTGTGTTTTGTTATTGTATACACATACACAGGCGCAGGGGTGAAAATTATTTTTGTTCTATGGATTTCATTTTAGTTTCAATACTGTTGGCTCATTTGTTTAGGAAATGTGTGCATTTTTTCATACTAATGTAGTACTTTGAAATTTTCCTGGTTTTGTTCTTAAATATTTTAAATAATTCATAAAAATATTTTGTCAGTGTTTGCCTTTTTCAACACTGTGAATAATAAATTGAGAAAATGGATTAGAGTTGTAAAGTATTTGAAATTTTCAAGTGCGAGTATAGTATAAGTTTTTAAATTTGTTCTCTCACTCACTACTAAGTATGATACTGTTTTTTAAAAAGACCCAAGTGTAGTTTTTAAATAGCTTATATTCAAACTTTTGTTTTAAGTATTTTAATGTTTTTTTTCAGGAATTTTCTAGTACTTTCTTTTTAAGTTTTCAAGAATTTTCAATTATTTCAAATACAAGTATTTCAAATACTTCCAGTGTTTTTAGTAAAATCAAGAATTTTCATATATTGTATTTTCAAGTAGTTTGAGGAAATTTTTAAAAATTTATTCAGATCTGTTCGAAAATCTTCTCAAGTATTTCGAAGTACTTTACAGTACTTCAAAGAATTTTTAAATCCTTTTAAGTATTTTCTTAGATTTTTAAAGTATTTTACCTGCTCCAAGAATTTTCAAGTATTTCAAATACTATCAAAATGGTTTTAAGTATAACCTAGAAAAATCATAAATTTTCAAGTATTTTAAAAAAATTTTATATATTCTCTTAAGTATGCTCAATATTCTTCTCAAGTATTTTAAATTACTTTAAAGTACTTTTAAGAATTTTCCAGTCCTTTTAAGTATTTTCTCAGATTTTTCAAGTATTTTATCCACTCTTAAAATTTCCCAGTATTTCTTTCGGTATTTTTAAGCATTTTAAGTACTTTCAATTTATGTGTAATTTCAAGTACTTTAAAGAATTTTTAATTACTTTCTCAAGCATTCTTAAGTAATTCAAGTATTTCAGGTATTTTGAGGAATAATTTAAATATTCCAAATATTTCTAAGTACAATTTTTCAAAATTTCTAAAGGAATTTCAAATATCGGCCGGCAAGTATTTTTTGAAATATTTTCAAACACGTTAAGTAAACATATCAAGAATTTCAATTACTTGCAAGCCTTTTAAGTATTTCAAATCTTTTTAAGTAAGTATTTCAAAATATTTTTACAAATTGCCAATCGCTTTCAAATATTTTAAAGAATTTACAAATATTTGCATCAAGTATTTTCAAGAATTTTTTCAGGTATATTTGAAGTATTTTAACGTATTTGTGAAAATTTTCAAACCCTATTAAGTAATTCCTCAGAATCTTTTTAAGTATTTGACCCACTTCAAGAATTTTTAAGTATTTTTTTTTTCATGTTTTTAAATATTTTAAGTATTTTCGAGATTTTTTATATGCTTTTAAGTATTTTCTCAGATTTTTAAAATATTTTACCCGCTCCAAGAATTTTCAAGTATTTCGAATTCTATCAAAGTAGTTTTAAGTATAATCAATAAATTTCACATATTTTCAAATATTTCAAAGAATTTTTATATATTTTCTTAAATATGATCAAGAATCTTCTCAAGTATTTTTAAGTACTTCAAAATATTTCTAAGAATTTTCAAGTGCTTCTAAATATTTTCTCAGCTTTTCCAAGTAATTTATTTACCTATTCTAAGAATTTCCCAGTATTTCTGAAGTATTTTCAATTTATGTGTAATTTCAAGTACTTTCAAGAATTTTTAATTACTTTCTCAAGCACTCTTACGGAATTCAAGTATTTCAAGTATTTTGAGAAATATTTGAAATATTCTTAAGCCCAATTTTTCAAAATTTTTGAGAAAATTTCAAGTATAGTCAAGCAAGAATTTTCTGAGGTATTTGCAAATATTTTAAGTATGTATGTAAACAATTTCAATTACTTGCAATCGCTTTAAATACTTCAAATCTTTTCAAGTAAGTAAGTATTTCCAAGTATTTTCACAAATTTTCAAGCTCTTTCACATATTTCAAAGAATTTTTTAATATTTTCCTTAAGTATTTTTAAGAAATTTTTTCAAATATTGAATATTTGAAGTATTTCAATGTATATGTGAAAATTTTCCAGCCCTATTAAGTATTTCTTCAATATTTTTTTCATGTATTTAATCCATTTCAAAATTTTTCAAGTATTTCTTTCGGTGTTTTTAAGCACATTTAGTATTTTCCAGATTTTTTATATACTTTCAAAAATTTTCAATTACTTTCTTAAGCATTTTTAAATATTTCAAATGCTTTCAGGAAATGTTATTAATTTTTAAATATTTCAAATATTTTTTTACCTGCTTTTTCAAATCTTTGAGGATTTCCCCAGTATTTACAAAAATGGTCAAGTAAGTATTTTCCGAAGTATTTTCAAATATTGTAAGTACTTCAAAAATGTTAATTAATTGCAACAATTTTAAGTATTTCAAGTCTTTTTAAGTAACTACCATATTTCAAATATTTTTCACAAATTTCCAAGTGCTTTCAAATGTTTTCAAGCATTTTCAAGTCTTTTAAGGAATTGTCAAATATTTGCATCAATAATTTTTTCAAGTATTTTTAAGTATTTGTTAGAATTTGATCAAACCCTATCAAGTATTTCTTCAGTTTTTTTTTCAATTATTTTACGTACTCCAAATATGAAATATTTTGAATATATTAAGAATTTAAATTGTTTGTAAGAATTTTAAGTATTCCAAGTTTGTTTTAAATAAGGATATGAAGTATCTTAAAGTATTTGAACGAGTTCTCAATTGCTATCAAGTGTATTTAAGTATTTTAAAGAATTTTCGAAAATTTTGGAGTATTTCTCAGTGTCTACCGGAGTTTTCAAGTTCTTGCAAATATATCCAAGCATTTTCAAGTATTTTAAGTACATTCAAGTATCTAAATTATTTCAAATATTTTAAATTTTTTCAAAAATTTAAGTGCTTTCAAATGTAATTAAGAATTTGTCTGCGCTATCAAGTATTTTTAAGAATTTTAAAATATTTTCTTAAGAACTCAAATGTTTATAAAAATTTAAAATACTTTTAAGTACTTTCTCTTTTTTTTTTAAGAATTCTATGTGCTTTAAGAATTTCTAAGCATTCTTTCAAGCGTTTCCACGCATTTTAAAGAATTTTGGAGTGCCTTCAGGGGTTCTCAAATATATTTACAAATATATCCAAGCATTTTCAAGTATTTGAGATATATTCAAATATTCCTGTTTCTTTTTTCTTTTTTCTTTTTTCTTTTATCTTTTATCTTTTATCTTTTATCTTTTATCTTTTATCTTTTATCTTTTATCTTTTATCTTTTATCTTTTATCTTTTATCTTTTATCTTTTATCTTTTATCTTTTATCTTTTATCTTTTATCTTTTATCTTTTATCTTTTATCTTTTATCTTTTATCTTTTATCTTTTATCTTTTATCTTTTATCTTTTATCTTTTATCTTTTATCTTTTATCTTTTATCTTTTATCTTTTATCTTTTATCTTTTATCTTTTATCTTTTATCTTTTATCTTTTATCTTTTATCTTTTATCTTTTATCTTTTATCTTTTATCTTTTATCTTTTATCTTTTATCTTTTATCTTTTATCTTTTATCTTTTATCTTTTATCTTTTATCTTTTATCTTTTATCTTTTATCTTTTATCTTTTATCTTTTATCTTTTATCTTTTATCTTTTATCTTTTATCTTTTATCTTTTATCTTTTATCTTTTATCTTTTATCTTTTATCTTTTATCTTTTATCTTTTATCTTTTATCTTTTATCTTTTATCTTTTATCTTTTATCTTTTATCTTTTATCTTTTATCTTTTATCTTTTATCTTTTATCTTTTATCTTTTATCTTTTATCTTTTATCTTTTATCTTTTATCTTTTATCTTTTATCTTTTATCTTTTATCTTTTATCTTTTATCTTTTATCTTTTATCTTTTATCTTTTATCTTTTATCTTTTATCTTTTATCTTTTATCTTTTATCTTTTATCTTTTATCTTTTATCTTTTATCTTTTATCTTTTATCTTTTATCTTTTATCTTTTATCTTTTATCTTTTATCTTTTATCTTTTATCTTTTATCTTTTATCTTTTATCTTTTATCTTTTATCTTTTATCTTTTATCTTTTATCTTTTATCTTTTATCTTTTATCTTTTATCTTTTATCTTTTATCTTTTATCTTTTATCTTTTAGCTTTTAGCTTTTAGCTTTTATCTTTTATCTTTTATCTTTTATCTTTTATCTTTTATCTTTTATCTTTTATCTTTTATCTTTTATCTTTTATCTTTTATCTTTTATCTTTTATCTTTTATCTTTTATCTTTTATCTTTTATCTTTTATCTTTTATCTTTTATCTTTTATCTTTTATCTTTTATCTTTTACCTTTTATCTTTTATCTTTTATCTTTTATCTTTTATCTTTTATCTTTTATCTTTTATCTCTTATCTTTTTTTCTTTTTTCTTTTTTCTTTTTTCTTTTTTCTTTTTTCTTTTTTCTTTTTTCTTTTTTCTTTTTTCTTTTTTCTTTCTTCTTTCTTCTTTTTTCTTTTTTCTTTTTTCTTTTTTCTTTTTTCTTTTTTCTTTTTTCTTTTCTTTCTTTCTTCTTTCTTCTTTCTTCTTTCTTCTTTCTTCTTTCTTCTTTCTTCTTTCTTCTTTCTTCTTTCTTCTTTCTTCTTTCTTCTTTCTTCTTTCTTCTTTCTTCTTTCTTCTTTCTTCTTTCTTCTTTCTTCTTTCTTCTTTCTTCTTTCTTCTTTCTTCTTTCTTCTTTCTTCTTTCTTCTTTCTTCTTTCTTCTTTCTTCTTTCTTCTTTCTTCTTTCTTCTTTCTTCTTTCTTCTTTCTTCTTTCTTCTTTCTTCTTTCTTCTTTCTTCTTTCTTCTTTCTTCTTTCTTCTTTCTTCTTTCTTCTTTCTTCTTTCTTCTTTCTTCTTTCTTCTTCTTTCTTCTTTCTTCTTTCTTCTTTCTTCTTTCTTCTTTCTTCTTTCTTCTTTCTTCATTTTTCTTCTTCTTTCTTTTTCTTTCCTTTTCTTTCTTCTTCTTCTTTCTTCTTTTTTCTTCTTCTTTCTTTTTCTTTCTTCTTCTTTCTTCTTCTTTCTTCTTCTTTCTTCTTCTTTCTTCTTCTTTCTTCTTCTTTCTTCTTCTTTCTTCTTCTTTCTTCTTCTTTCTTCTTCTTTCTTCTTCTTTCTTCTTCTTTCTTCTTCTTTCTTCTTCTTCCTTCTTTTTTCTTCTTCTTCTTTCTTCTTCTTCCTTCTTTTTTCTTCTTCTTCTTTCTTCTTCTTCCTTCTTTTTTCTTCTTTCTTCTTCTTTCTTCTTCTTCTTCCTTCTTTTTTCTTCTTTCGTTTTTATTCTTCATTCTTTGAAGAGTTTTGGAGTGTTTTCCAGCATTCACAAGATTTTTAAGAATGTTCAGGTATTTTAAATAATATTTCAAGTATTTGCAAACCTATCAAAGCATTTTCAAGTATTTGAAGTACATTTTAAGTATTTTAACTATTTCAAAAATTTTCAAACAATTTAAATAGTTACTTCAAATATAGTTAAGACTTGAAAATTACTTGGAAATTTACTTGAATTACTTGGAAAAACATGGAAATAGAATACTCTACTTGAGTACTTGGAATACTTGAAAAATACAAAAATCTGTTTGCTATAGTATCAGCAAGTACCAATAGTAATGACGCACTACTACCTGAAATTTCAAAACTTTTTTCTATAAAATGGTACATTTTTGAATGCACAAAAATTTTAAGTTTTAAAATTGAAATCTTTAGTAAAAGGAACAGAATATTCCTAAAAAATAAAAAAAAAATAAGTTAAAAATTTCAAGTAATGCAAACATACAAACATCAGAATTAAAGTCGAAATTGTTTTCAAACTAAAAACAAAAAATTAATAATTACTTATTTTTTTTTTGTGCACAGAAAAAAAGAAGAAGGATTTCTTCCAGTTGAGAACACGCAACAAAACCAGAAAAAATTATCACCATCATCAGCAGCAACGTTGTCGTGACCAACAGCAACAACATGATCATTATCAACAACATCATCATCATCATGTAAGCCAAGTTTAACACTTGGTTTAATTTAGTTTCCAAAATGTAAAATGAACAAAAAAAAAAAAAAAGCTCAAAAAAAATCCGCTTTGCTGAGCTGCACACATACACAAATACAAGCAAATACAAATACACACACACTCTCATGTACTTATACTACAAAAAAATAGTAAAAAGTTTCGGCCAGGCTTTGTGTGTTTGAGTGTGTGTGTGTCACATAAAATCAACCAAGCGTACAAATCGGTTATTATGAGTACGAATGTATATCTCCAACAAAAACACAAACAACAGCAGCAGCAACAACAACAACAACACGATAAGCAACGTAGAAAATCCAACCAAGTCGAAATTTTTACCCACAAAAAAAAAAAAAAAATTCATTGCGTCCGAAAATCTTCCTCCATTACCCCCGAAAAATGAAGAACGCCAGGGTCCTAGAGTACAGTCTTGCTCCTCCTGTATTCCGAGTGTCCAGCGTTGGTGGTTTTTGTTGAATTTTAGTTGTGATTGTTTTTACTTTTATTACAAATGTGTTTGCATGCATGTGTGTGTCCTTGTTCTGAGTGTTTGTTCGTAGTTAGTTGGTTAGTGCGATTATTTTTTGTATTTTATTTATTTTGTTCCTTTTTGTTTTTCGGTTTGTGAAAATGGAAAAGAAATCCGTTGTACACTACTTTACTTTGTGTGTGTGTGTGTTTTTTTTTTTATCCATATTTGGTTTCAATTTGTGATTTTTGTGTTTTTTTGTTTGTTTTGCTTTTTCTGTATAAACTTTTGCGAAAGCATAAAAATTGAACTAGTAATATTAATATTTGTTGTTGTTTCTGTTTGCGTTATGCCTTGATAGTTATTAAAAGCATTCCGAAAAATAAAACTTGATCAGCTTGTCTAAGTTTGGCTTACTACATATTCTATAAAGTATACGAAAATTGTCTACTTTTCTACTTAAGTTGAGTGTGTTTGTGTGTGTGTGGTAGGTTTTATTTATTATAAAAAAACTAAAACATAGTGTTAAAATGAAAAAGTGAATTACAACTACTTAACTTTTTGATAACAAAATAGTTATTAAAAAAAAAGGGAATACAATTGCACAATATGCGGAAGTAAACTTTATTAGTTTTTGAACATTCTTTTTATGGTTCGTTATGCTATTAACGATATGCATGAATAGCACTGAATCAGCTGAACATTACCACACCTGTTTCTAATCTTGAAAGTAGGTTTTAATTATAAAAAAGTATAAACATATATCAAAAAGTTTGATAACACTGTGCAACAAAAATCAACTCTACCCGCCTCTACAGGGTAGCAATCGTAAAGTGACGCACACATTTCAGCAGTTATTTTCAAAAGGACGTACTTCCATTAAGTACAATTAAGTGTTAACATTGCTGAATATATAAGCATTCATTTGAACCCCACCTCATTCAATATAACCTCCTTTAGCCTGCACACATGCCTTTAATCGATCCGGAAATCGTAGGACTGTTCGCCGCAGAACTTCCTGATCAATTTCAGTCCAGGCTTTCTCTAATGAATTTGTCAGCGACTCCAGACTGTGGTGTTGAGATGCACAAGCCTTACTCTCTAAAATACTCCAAATAGAGTAGTCCATTGGATTCAAGTCTGGGGAGTATGGTGGCCATTCTTGAGATGTTATGAATCCAGAAAAATTGTCTTTTATCCATGTTTGCGTTAATTTTGCCATGTGGGAAGGTGCAGAATCTTGCTGGAAAGTCCAGTTTTCATTTCCAAATGTATCTTGGGCCCAGGGAAGAACATGTTCATTTAAAATGCTCCGATAAACAACCTGGTCAATTTTAACACCCTCTTCAACGAATATTAGAGGGGTTCTGGCATTAGCGGAAACTCCAGCCCATACCATAACGGAAGCTGGCTTTTGAACTCGGCCAACAGTCCTATTTTGTTGCGATGATGATGTTAGCCACATTCGGTCATTTTGCGCATTGAAATGTTGTTCAACCGTGAAAATTTTTTCATCTGTAAACAAGATATTTTCAACATTTTTTAACACGGAGGAGCGTAGCAACGCCTTGCATCTTTGCAGTCGCAAATCTTTCTTTTTTTGTGTTAGATCTTGAGCTTTTCGGAGCTTGTACGGCTTAAGATTAAGCTTTGATTTTGCAATGATTCGCACTGTTTCACGGTTTACTCCCACTTCCTTAGCGATTTTTCTCATTGAGCGCCTTGGATTTCGCTTGATCCGTTTACGAATTTTTTCTGTTAAACCAGTAGTGGCAACTGTTGAAAATTTTCCCCGGTCTCTATCTCCAAAACCCCCAGTTTCATTATATCGAATAATAGCTCGGTCTACCGTACGACTCGACAAATTTAAAGGCTTTGCAATTTGACGGCTACTATAATTTGCCAAATGAAATTTCATAATTTCACGACGAATATTTTCCTTGTCCATTTTTATGGAAATTTCAAAATGTAATAACAAAAATTCAAATGAAATTAAAAGCAAAGCCAATGATGAATGAATTTGCTTTTTAAATTAAAGTAACGGTAAATGGCAAAGCTTGCTGCAGAGTATTAAACTTGCGTCACTTTACAATTTTCACCCTGTATAGGTGAGAATTTAACAAATGTTATGGATTAATTTTTGATCCTTGATAACGAACCTGAAGCTTTTCGAGTTTATAAAAAGACATTATCTTAAATTAGATATTTCCGATTAGAGTTGAGTAATAATGATTATTTAACCCTCTTGGGATACTATTAGAATTGATCTGTCAAATAATTTTCATAATTTTACAAAAGTGTTTTACTATAGCTGAAAATGTCAAATTTCGTGCCAACAAAACAACATTTGCGGGAAGTTTTAATTTGCTGCTTCCATTTAAAGAAAAACGCAACTGAAGCACATCGTTTACTCACTGAAGCTTATCCTGACTGTGCTATAGACGTTAGAATGTGTCAGGTGTGGTATGCCATCCATCAGTTAGCAAGCACGGAAGTACGACCTGGAGTTCTCCTAACATCGTTACTAGGTCACTGGGATACGTCCGTCGCTGGGTTGGGGCTTAATACTGGGCTAAGTCTTTCATTGCATTATTGGTACCCTGCTGATTACTCACCCGCACGTCTTTCCTTCAGCAGCTACCCACACAACTAGTGTTGTTGTCTCAACGAGAACGAATGAGAGAAAGAATCCTGCCTTGTGTGCTTGTTTATAGGCAATTCTTTTTGCGACTGGAAAATATGTTGTTGTACTTTTTATTGCTTTCTTGCTACTGGTAGTTTCGTAGTCGCGTGATTTTTATACCGTTATATTTGAGCGCGATGTTGATGGCATGATCTGTTGTTGTTGCGCTGCGTGTAAAATGTTATTCTGTTGTGCTGCTGCCATGCCAGCTTCGGACTTTGTTGTATTTTTTATATTGTGCATCCCAGTGGGGAAAACCGTTGAGTCATTCCTTTTTTCATATCTCCTGCGGGAACAATGCTATCTTATGCGGTGCAATTTGTTTGACCCAAAATTGTGCCGTCATAATACTGGTGAATGCACTGTGAAAATATAAATGGAAGCCAAAATAATGATTCACTGAAAGTTATGAAATGACTTCGGTAACAAGGCAACAACAACACAATGATATGTGAACAAGGTATGGTCTTCTATGAACTGGCTTTTTGCGTCCAGTAAATGGTATTTGACCAAGGTGTATTACAGAAAAAGCTATTGTCATGTGCATATTTTAATATGGGTCGGTCTTCATTTTCTAGGAAGATAATGATTCGGAACGACGTTTAGCTTTTGTTTAGAATTATTGGATTATGTTCTGATAGTTCTGAATAGTTTACTTAAAAATTGCAAATTTAAACCCGTAGGGCTGTTTTATTTCCATTTTACAAAAATTTTATTTCGGCGTTGAATCACTCTCGAATGAGAAGTAGGACCGAATCTCGAATTCGATTTTGCTTTTCACTCGTAAATGAAATACAGTCGATCAGATATTTTTTCCTTTGGCGTTACTGCACCCCACGAGCTTGTGGTTGAAATTTATACAAAAAATGGAAAAATATAAATATATTTGAAGTTCTAGAACCTCCCTTTGGGTTTGGGATTCATAATCCGATAAATATATTGGAAAAGTACTACCAATGCCATAAAGAAAAATAGATCATCTTGTAAAGTAAAAGATAGAAAAATTGTTTATAAATAAAATTTGATTTGGAAAATTTGAATTGCTCAGCAAATGACAGGCTGAGAGGAAAAGCGGGCTAAAATTTATATAAGAGCAAAAGTGAAATAATTTAGAGAGTCAGTGCAGGAATGGCATAAGTAATACGGTTTAGAGTGAAAGTGAAACGCCTTAAAAGTAAGAGCAAAAATGGTATAACAATTCTTTCAGAGCAAGAACCGCATAGTTTTTTATTCCGTTTTCGCTCTGAACATATTTCGTTTCACTTTTGCTCTGAACATATTTCGTTTTGCTTTTGCTCTTAAGTAAAATTATTCCATTTTTTTCTGAACGTAGAAGTTATACCACTTTTCCTCTTAGCCTCTCAAATACAACTCACCCAGTAAACATTAATAAAAATTTTGTGCGAAGAAGACAAAAACTACAACAAAAAAAAAAAATATACAAATATCGCAAAAAACTTTAATTCACTCTGCAGAAAGTTTTAGCTACACATAAATACATAAGTAATCCCAGCTGATCTCTTGTGCTTCTGGTCATTTCTCATAAGGATAAACTTAGCGTTTTTTTTATTTTTTATGTATGCAATAGTAATTTTGATAGTACAACACCACGACAAAAAGCAAAAAAAAAAAAAATTATCTAATAAAACAACAGACACCAAAGTCAAATTATAGGTTTTCTTAAATTAATGTGTGTGTGTGTGTATGAGGGAGTAACAAATGCAATGTAGACAATTTTGCGATGTATGAAAGTTTGTTTAAAACATTTTAGGTGTATGTGTTTGTGTGCATGTGACTTTTTATGTGTGTGGTAATAATGTTAAAATAATCGATCTGGAATAATGCTATATTACATACTTTTTTTTTGCTTTTGTTTTTGTCATGTAGTTACATATGTAAGGAGTGAGATCGAAAAAATCTTAACATATATAAAATTTAATAATTTTTAAACGGTTGATCTTAGAGTTTTGGTTTTTTTTTTGTTTAATTGATAACATTTTACAAATTACAGAAAAATATAACTTTATTAGTTCTAACCACTATTTATGAACCCGTGGACCTTTTTTGGTAAGCCTTCCATTAGAGATTTGATAGTTGTTTCAGACACTTTTTTGGAACAGTTTGACCATCTTCTTTTAAAATCTTCTATATTTTGGGACACCCTTTTTGTGCTCTTTAAGTTTCTTTTCACTAGAGCCCAATATCTCTCCATTGGTCTTAGCTCTGGACAATTTGGAGGATTGGCCTCCCTTGATACAAAAACTATGTTATTACTTTGGTACCACTCCAGAGCTTTCTTGCCCTAGTGACATGATGCAAAATCGGGCCAAAAATATGTGGACACACTGTGCTCTCTTATGAAAGGAAGAAGTCTTTTTTTCAAACATTTTTTGATGTATATTTCGGTATTTATAGAGCCCACTGTAACAAATGACTTGCTTCTTTTGCCGTTGCCGCAACTGCATATAGTTTGCCATACCAGGAATTTTTTAGGCAATTTTTTCTGCTTTTGGATTCTAAATTGTTCTTCGACATGATATTTCCTCGAGCATCAGCAACATAAAAATTTTGACCCGGTAACTGCGTAAAATCTGCCAGTACCTACGTTTCGTCGACCATTAAACAACATGAATATTTTTGAATGAAATTCGATTTTAATTTCCGAGCCCTACTTTTGGCGTCTAAATTTTTTGCAGCATTCCTGTCTAGAACTTTTTAGACTTTGTATGTTTTCAAACCTGCATTGGCTTTAACTTTTCGCACCAAATAAAGAGTGGTTCACGCCAAATTGGCACGCTTTGTTGTGGTCACCACGTCGCCCCTAGTAATAAGAACAAAAAATTTTTTACTGGGGTATTTTTACAATACCGTTACCGTTAGTTGATAAATTTTTCATATTAATTGATCGCAAGTTGGTGATTGTGTGCACAATGGAAGCTGCAAATAGAAAATTGATTGTGAACAAATTTATTGAAAATCAGTCGTGGTCTGGTTCAAAGATTGCGAAAGTGTTAAATATCTCCAAAAGAACGATACGTAAAGTTATAAAACGGTATAAAGAAACTCTTAGTGTTGAAAGAGCTAAAAAAGTTGTGAACAAAACGGGAACAACCAACCTAAAATTAAAGGCAAAGATCTTGAGGTCCATCAAAAGCAATCCCGGACTATCGGATAGCGATCGTGCCAAAAAATTCAATACCAGCAAAAGTACTGCTAGACGAATAAGCATAAAAGCTGGGCTAAAGTGCTATCGTGCTATAAAATATCCAAATAGAACAGACAAACAGAATTTGCTGGCCAAAAAACGTGCTCGTCTTCTTTATCATAATGTTTTGACCAAATTCAATGGATGCATTATTGTGGATGACGAATCATACGTAAAATTTGATCTTAAACAGCTTCCAGGTCAAAAATTTTATATGGCAACGAATCGTGGTAATGTACCCTCAAAATTCAAGTACATAAAAATGAATAAATTTGCAAAGAAAGCAATGGTGTGGCAGGCTATTTGCAGCTGTGGTCTGAAATCCAGGGCATTTGTGACATCCTCTTCTATGACGTCTAATATTTACATTAAAGAGTGCCTTTCGAACCGATTATTGCCATTTGTTCGTCACCACCATTCGCCAGTGAAGTTTTGGCCTGATTTAGCCAGTTGCCACTACTCTAAGAAAACCATGGATTGGTATCAGACAAATAAAGTAGATGTAGTGCCCAAATATATGAATCCACTCAATTGCCCCCAGCTTCGACCGATCGAAAAATACTGGGCTATTACAAAATATAAGTTGAAGAAAAAATGCAGGTATTGTCAAAAATGTGAATTCAATGTTAATAAAATGGAACCAAATAGCCGCAAAAATATCCAGAGCGGATGTTCAAAGGTTGATGGGGTCCATTAAAAGGAATACCCGGAACTTTTTGAACGCACAACAAAGAATTTTAAATCTTTTAATATTATAGTATTAAAACACAATATTAAACTTATCATTTAATGCATTATTTGTTCTTTTAAGTGTTCTGGTTAAAAAGATACAGCAACTTTCCTGCGTGCCAATTTTGCGTGAACCGCGCTTTAGTTAGAGCACTGGGTTAACCGGGTAGCTTTTCTACCAGATGTGTTTGGAGATCTTTTCAATATGCTTTCTATTTTCTTGGCTTTCCCAATATCATGTGGTCCTTGTTTTCTTCCCGAAACAGGTTTCCTATCGATGGTCAAATTCTCGGGACCTTCAATTCTTTGGCCAATTTTTTGTAGGACCAATTTGGATTTTTCTGAAAATTTTTAATAATTTTAAGACGTACTTCTTTTTCTTCACTCATTTTGATCAAACTCACAATAAATCAACGTGTCTGTCATTAAAAATTTTACACCCAAAAAAAATTATTAGGTGAAACGTGTGTTAAGATTTTTTCAATCTCACTCCTTATGTAAGACTTTTTTTATTTTTACTACACAAAGTACAGCACATGTACAACACATGTATGTATGTGTGTGTTATAGTTCTACTTTTCATTAATATAACGATTATAGATATTTAGGTATGTATTTTTGCCTTTTTCATACAAACTTCTGCTGTTCTAAAGTTTTGCTTTCTATGCGGCACACATACATAGATATATACAAACATACTTCTACTACTCCTGCTCCCATTAAATCTTTTTTTTGTGTATTCTACTGACCACATTTAATTTTAAGTTATATATTTTATGGTCAAAAGTTACTAGTGTGTTTTTTGTTTTTTTTTTTTTTTGCTTGCTTGTTATATTTAGTAAATTCTGCTAAAAACACAAACATACACACACATACATTCAATCAAATGTAATCTTCCCTCATATATATTCGCATGTTTTTATTACGTTACTCTATACTTTCGTATATTTTTGGGGTTTGGTTATGAAATTAATTCAAGCGTTAAAAATAAATGTAGAAATTATTGAATTATATTTTGAAGACGAAGAAATTTTGTGAAAATGTTGAATTATCACATGTGGAAAAGTGTAAAATTTAATTGGGTGGAATTTTGAAATGTTTCTCATAAATAATTTATTTGAAGTCATATGTAAGCGCTACAACAATGCAACAAACAAAGAAACAAACAAAACACAGTAAGAACCAAAGTGCACGATAGCTTGGAAATCATGCTTTGAATTATTAATATTTTTGTTTATTTTTTTTTTTTTTTGTATTATCAAAGTTTTTAACAATTTCTTTGTCATGAAATTTTCCTCATTTTTGATTATTTTATTACATTTCGTTGATTTTTGTATTAATTTTTTTGTGATTTATTTTATTTTATTGACATTTTTACACATTTGACCTTTAGCAATGTTTTAATTTAAATTTAGATATTATATTTATACCAATTATAATTCTTTAAAATAAATTTTAGATTGCCAGCACATGGATACACTTTTTTGTTTGCTCGTCAAATTTAGACCATTAGACCCTGACATGAACTTAGGACCAAAACTAGACTTAAACTAAGGCTGGCATTCAACAGATTTGGATAAAAAATCAGGCCAAAATCGAGATCTAAACTTAGACCAAATATTGTACCAAATTGGGACCAATACTCAAACCGAATATTAGACCAAAATTTAGATCAAAGAAAAATGAGATAAAAAGCCTGTAACGAATCGTTTCCCGGTCTTAGCGGGCTTCAGAGGTTATGCGTGTTACAAAATTTATATTTTGCAGGGGACCCCCCCACCTCCCTCTCTTTATTTAGACACACAGTTTTTAATTCAACAATAATTCAGGTTTAATTTCACTAAAAATTACACGTTACAATGACACTTGAATAACTCAGATAATTTTTCTACTAGTATTGCTGCTTGCCGATTACGCTCCTGTAGCGCTGTTGTACATAGACCGGCGTATAACGGGCGGATGCGATGGATCGCGCTGCTGTGAGTGGGCTGGCGTGTAACTGACGACTGGGTCTTTCCAAAAATAGACTCAAATCCCAAACAAATTTAGATTAAATTCTGATTTCAATACAGACATAATTCAGACCGAAATTAATACTAAAGTGAAGATAAAACTTTTGCTAAAAGCAAACCAAAAAACTATACCAAATATCAGGGAAAATTCAAACCAAAATTCAAATAAAATTCAGATCAAAATCCATGTATTTTTTGAAGCAGGAATTTATACCAAAAAGCAGAACAAAACACTTTCCAAAAGTAAACCAAAAATCTACAAAAATTCAAATTAAATTCAAATTTAATTACAGACGAAAATTAATACCAAAATTCAGACCAAGACTTTTGGTAAAAGCAGATCAAAATTTATAGCAAATATCAGGGTAAAATTCAAACAAAAAACCTACCCAAAATTTAAATAAAATTCAGACCCAAATCCATGTCTGAAATTTATACCAAAAAGCAGACCAAAACTCTTTCCAGTAGTAGACCAAAACCCGAAACAAATTCAAATTCAATTACAGACATTAACTCAGACTAAAATAAATACCAAAATGCAGACCAAGAATTTTGTAAAAATAGGTCAAAATTTATACCAAATATCAGGGCAAAATTCAAACCAAAAATCCGACTAAAATTTAAAAATATTTAGACCAAAATCTATGGCTGATTTGAAACCGAAAATTATACCAAAAGTAATATTATACCAAAACTCTTTCAAAAAGTAGACTTAAATTCGAAACAAATTCAGATTAATTTTAGATTTAATTACAGAGATTAACTCAGACCGACCAAAATTAATACCAAAATGAAGAAAATATCAGGGAAAAATTCAAACCAGAAATTGTAAAAATACAAAAAATTAGACTAAAATCCAGACAAAAATTAGACCAAAATTCAGACCGAAAATAGATTTAAATCCAGATCTAAAGTTAGACAAAATGTCGGGCCATATTCTGAACAAAACTTTGACAGAATATCAAAACAAAGTTCAGAACAACATTTAGTCCGATTTCAGATCAAATACAAACATAAACTCAGATCATAATCTAGACCAAAAATTAGACCGAAATTCAGATAAAATTTAACCGAAATCTAAACTGAAAACTCAGATCAAAATTTATACCAAAAAGGAGACCAAAACTCTTACCAACAGTAGACCAACGTTTCAAACAAATTCAGATTAAATTCAAACTAAAATCCAAATTTAGATTATACTAAGATCTAACTGCAGTTGTAAACTCTTTTCAAAATTAATTAATACCTTATTGCAGACAAAAACTTTAGCTAAAAGCAGACCAAAAATTTATACCAAATATCAGACCAAATTCCAAACCAAAAATAAGGCAAAAATCCAGACAAAAATTCAGACCAAATTCAGATCAAATTCGAATCAAATTCAGACCAAATTCAGATCAAATTCAAACTAAAAACTAGACTTAAATTCGGAACAAAATTTATACCAAAAAGCAGACCTAAACTCTTAACAAAAGTATACCAAAATTCAAACTAAACTTCAGACCAAACATCAAACAATAATTCAGTCTAAAAATCAGACAAAATTGAGATCGAAATTCGGCCCAATTTCTGACTAAAATTGAGACTAAAATTCGGATAAAATATTACACCAAAATTCAAACAAAGAATCAAAATTCAAACCAAAATTAAAACAAAGAATCAGACCAAAATCCAGACCAAAAGATACGAAATCAGACCGATATTTATTGTAGATCGAAGCTCAGACCAAAAGCATACCAAAAATTAGAGAGAAAAGAAATTAGATTAGAAGTTAACTCGCCGGCTTAAAGTAACTAAACGAAAGCGTTGCAATTTAAAATTCACAAAAAAAAAAAAAAACGAAATTCAAACAAGAAATATAAAATTTACTTAACAACTTTCTAAGTGGTTAATTAATAGCATTGACTACAATTTAAATACTCTGCAACTGCCAATTATAAATGTTTAAATAAACTAACTTCTTTTATCATATACGATATATTCAATGCCTTCTTCTTCCGCTCGTGCTTATTTTTGTTTTTGTTCGTTGTTAAATTAATCGGTTGAAGGTTAATTAAATTTGTAGTTGTAATTCTACAACAATTGTAATAACATGCCACGTACAAAACTTTATCGAAAAATATCACTACCACCACCACCAACACTAACTATCAACAATAAATGAACACAAATGCAAATTTGTTTTAAGGTGGATACATTTGTATGACATACACACACACACGCACACACACACACACACACATACAAATACTACCAAATGTATACCACAGTATACAGAGGTATGTATATGTGTAATTCATTTGCAAGGTACAACTACTACTACTACTACTACTACTACTACTACTACGTACATGCGACATGAAGTTCATTAAAGTAAATTGCAACGTGCAGCAAGCGAATGCGCACGTTTTCTTTTTTTTTTTTTTTTTAGTTTTATTTTTACTTTTCGTGATTTTTCTGCTACGTAAATGAAATGGTGGGCTTACCTCGTGCACTTAGTGGCAGCCAGATATTAGGATTGGCCCACTCACTCATTCACTCACTCATTCACTCACTCACCCACTTACACTTGCTCACTTGTTCACTCACTCTTTGAATGAATGCAATGTTCGTACGTTCGTTCATGAATGCAATGAAACTCAATTTGAATTTCAATTGTGTTGTGTTGCAAGTGGTGCATGTTTTAGCCTGATATATGGCGGGGAAAAAATGTACACGTAAGCTTGTTTTCCATTCCTGCTTGGTGAGTACCAACATTTCTATGTATAAAATATTCATGCCGTTTTGCTTTCTTGGCCAACTTTAGCGGACATTTATTGTAATATTTTTTATTTATTCATACATAAGTACATATATCATCAATGACCTTCATGAATTGTTGATGGAGATAAAATGGCAGAATTTTTCATTTTAATGCTTTTAGAATTTTTAAGCCAAATGGATACAGAACGTGAAAGGAAAATTTAATTCCGTCATGTCAGATCTCGTGATGTTAACTTAAATAAATGATAATTCTCTCAGATAATGTAACAGGGAAGGAATAATCTGTTTCCGATAACCGATTCTAACTTTTATATTGTAGCAAAACATAATATTTTGCTGTCACTTGAAATTAGAAAAAAAACTAGAGAAAACCTCACAGCAAGGCGTGAGGCAAGACTCACAGCTTTAAACAATTTTAAATCCTTCAAAAATTTTATAGTCAGAGGCAAGGACAATTCTCTGTTAACTTAACACAAATTCATTGATGACTAGAACCATTGTAATTTTTAAGCTCATATACGATAATAATTGATTCAACTGTTAGGCTTAATAGTCATTCCTAGAGATAGAGGAAACTATTACTCATTATTTGCAGAGAGTAAGAGACAGCTGATTGATTATGTACATTCATTCAGATATTATGAGGAAAAGTGGTTCTTAGAAATAAGTAAAACTTTTACTTTTTAATCACAGCAAAAAACGAAACACTCGGACTAAAATCACAGTGTTATTATTAAAATATTATTCGGAATAAAATAAAAATTCCTATGACTGTGAAATACAATCGCATCGAAAAATCACGGTGATTCAATTAAAATTAATTTTTAATTCACATAAGAGTTTTGTTTCGTAATGTGATGATACGTAAAGCTGTTACTTTTCAATTATAGTAAAAACTTACTTGGAGTAGAATCACAGTGATTTTGCCACTTTTTAATAACAGTAAAAAAAAAAATGAATGAACTAAAATTACAATGATTTATGCTTTTCTAAAACCAATTTGATTTTTAGATCTATAGATATTCAAATTCCATATTAATATTCCATATTCATATTCCATATTCATATTCCATATTCATATCTCATATTCCATATTCATATTCCATATTCATATTCCATATTCATATTCCATATTCATATTTCATATTCATATTCCATATTCATATTCATATTCCATATTCGTATTCCATATTCATATTTCATATTCATATTTCATATTCCATTTTCTAATTCCATATTTCATTTTCATATTCCATATTCCATATTGATATTCCATATTCATATCTCATATTCGATATTCATATTCCATTTTCATATTCCATATTTCTATTCATACTCATATTCCATATTCATATTCCATATTCATATTAAATATTCATATTCCATATTCATATTCCATATTGGCTGCGACTAAGATCGCTACTATTTTCAGCCCATAACATACGCAAAGACCTGACCCAGCACAGAGTAAACCTGACCCAACCTGAACCTGGAACGGTATTATTCTTCGTGGTTATCCCAGAGGAGGAAAACGCTGTGCCGTCCCTTTTTTAATACTCTCAGTGGGAAAAATGCAACGTTGTGCGGTATAATTTGGTTGGTCTAAAATTTTGCTGTCACAAGGGGAAGGGATAAATCTTTACCTACTCCGCTTAAGCCCTACAAAAAAATACGACCACAACATAAACCTACTAAAACACCTAATTGCCGTTTTGTTGTAGAAACTTTTCATCAGTTGCTATTTCTACAATAACCACCCTCAAGTCAGCGTTTGGTTCAGGGTTCGTATAGATGATTAGTTACATGGGTCTGAAACAAGGGAAACAAGCTGATGCAAAAATTGATCCCAGTTTCGGGTCTTAACAAGTGCCTCTAAAAATGCCAATATGAATGCCTACAATCTTTGAAAACCTTTCCACAGCGCTTTGACTTTTGATCAGTTCTCTTGGTTTTGTTTAAGGTTTACTTTTTGGTATGAATTTTTTGATCTGATTTTTGTCTGAATTTTAACAAAGTTTGCTATTTTCTAAGCCTGACCAAAAAGTCTGTGTTTTAGTTATGAATTTCAATCGCATTTTTGATCATAATTCTGATTTAAATTTTGTTCTGGAGTTGATTGAATTTGCTTAGAGCTTTGGTCTTAATTTCCTGTTATGTAGCTCACCACTTCGTTAGTCTAGTGGTTAGTGCACTAGAGTTTTACCCAAAATGTTGCGGGTTCGATACCCGTCTTGGTCTGCTGGTTAATTCTCATAAAATTCTTATATTCACTGTCGATATGAAACAAATGAGAATTATAAAAAAGTCTACGAGTACAAATTTTGGTAGGCAATGACAAAATCCCCAACTCTATATGTGGCAACATTTGTCTCTGAAGACCCGGGTTCGGTTCTCCGCTGGGGTATGGTTTCTTATCAATCTTTCTCTCTTCCTTTCTTTCATAACTTGGGGCTTTGGTACAATAGATTTTATAGGTTGCAGTGCCTGACTTTCGGGTCGCTCATACTTCAAATAATAATAAAATGTATCTCAGTTTTAGTCGAAATCTTGGTCCAAGTTTTCGTCTGAATTTGGATGTAAATTTGAGTGGATTTCATTCTGAAATTGACCTGTATCTCGATCAGATTTTTTACTATAATTTTGGTCTGGATCTTGTCTGAATTTGCGTTGAGTTTTGGTCTAAATTTTGATCTGCAGTAAGTCTAGATTTTAGCAAAAATTTTGATTAAAATTTGGACTGAATTTTTGTTCCTTTTTGATATCAATTTTCGTTTGATTTTTAATCTGATTTTTAACTGAATTTTGGCTTGAATTTTATCTAAATTTCGCTCTGACTTTTTGTTAGAGTTTCATTTTGGTTTGTTTTTGGTCTGAGTTTTGGCCTACATTTTTTTTTAAGTTTTTGTCTGACTATTGTGTTGAGTTGTGGTCTGAGTTTTGACCCAAAATTCTGGTCCTATCTTTTTTTTTTTTTGGGTCCTGATTTAAATTTTAGCCTGAGATTTGGTCTAATTTTTTATCTGAACTTTGGTCTAATTTTTGGTTGAAATTTAAATTGAATTTTGATATTTGGCCTGAATTTTGCTTAGATTTTTGGTCATAATTTTGGTTTGCTTTTGGAAGAAATGTTTGTTTCCTTGTGATCTGAATATTTGAATGAATTTTACTTTTGAAGTTATTTTTTTTTTTTTCAATGAGTTCACGACACGAAGCCTTACTGATTTGTATAGTTTTTAAAGAAAATGTTTGTGGAGTAAGTTAATTGAAGTTATAAAGTTTATTAGAGAAATGTCGACTGAAACTGGACTGGTGACTGGCTCATAAAGCTTCAGAACTTAATGTGGCTTAAATCAATATTTAGCAATGCTTTTTATTGTTGTAATTTAGCTACATTGGACTGTTTTTGTTTATGCAAAATTTTTACTTTACTGGCTAAACAGCAAAAGTGAAAATATCCCAAACATAAAATAACAAAAATTTACTATGCTTATCCAGCAGAAATGCTGGGACTTTCGTATGTGTGCGGCGGTGGTTTGTATTTTCCCTTTATTTTGTTTTTTTTTTTTTTTTGCGATTAGCTGAAAGGTTATCAATATGAACTTTTTAGGCTGCACCCATTGCAACAGCTAACTGTGCAAGTACAAACACGGTGCAAATGTTACATGAAGCACGTAATGGCAAACAGAGTAGTTGAAATAGTAGCAAAAGCTCTGCAGAAGTACTAGTAGCAGTTACAGTAGCATATAACGTTCTTAAGGCTTTTTAAACATTTTAGCCTAACAAAAAAAATCAACACACACACACAGATGCGCATATATACTTGAATTAACAACAAGGTAAGTAAAGTTCTTGTAAAACAACAAGCACAAAACATGCTACAACACAGAGACATACACACATACATCTATACTTATGCACTTATGCACTCACACACATACTCTTCTTGCACTATAGTAGTAGTAGTAGTAATAGAAGAAGAAGCAACAGAAGAACAAGAAGCTAAACAAATGTTGTTAGTTTAAATTTAGTGGCACACATATATATATATACTTCATGAATGTATGTGAATTTTGGTGTATATGTATGTGTGTGTATGTGTTTGTATAGTAGTATAGTATAGTATAGTATAGTTATACTACTCAAAAAGCAATTGTGCAACTTGCAACAAATGAGCACCACTTATTATCTGTTGTTAACCCAGTTAACAAACTCAAACTGCATTAAGGTGAAATAGCATACGTTGTACACACATAGATAGAAGCGTGTAGTAAGTAGCATGCATGCATGCATGCATGTATGTATGTATGTGTAGAACCTTTGACTTGTGTCCTGTGTTATTATTGTGTAGTGCGATAGCTGCTGCCGCCACTACTCCGATTCTGGTAGTTGCAATTTCTCGTGTTTTGTATTTCTATTTGTCTTTTATTTTGAGTTCTTAGTTGTTAATGCGAGCTAGCTCTGTTTATTATTGCCTTTTTGGTTTGAAAGTTATCAACACATTTGTGTAAATGCTACTACTACTACTTCTTCTAAAACTACTGGTGCTGTTGTTGTTGCTGCTGCTACTCATGTTGCTGTTGCCTGTTTTCCACGTTTTATTTTTTCGCACTCGAATTGCTGCTGTTGCTGCACAGAAGTTGCAACATTAATTACCAAACAATAAACAAAACGAAACATAACGATGATATACTTATATAAACACTAGCTCTTTATACTCGTTTTTCATACTCGCTACCCATTTTCGCTTTAGTTTCATAGAAGACTTGTGCGTGACGGCAGTGGTACTACAAGCCAGATAGGAAAACCAATGCTCTTTGCCCATGCTTCATGCTTTTACAGTGTGTCATCAAGTGCGTCCGTTTGGCTGAAAGAGAGAGAGAGAGAGATAGCTAGATAGCAGGTGAAAGAAAACAGTTGCTGCAGTTGGTTTTTACCAGCAACATTTTCAACAAAAACTTTTTATTTCAATGGTTTTTAACTTTCTGTTGTTATTGTTGTTTACTCGTACTTTCTTACTATCTTGTATTTGTTTTGTTGGTCTTTTTTTCTTTTTGCCTTTGAAATTTCTGACCAAATGCACACAATTAGAATGAAGCATTGTTTCAATTATCGCAATAAATTTCTTTGGTATATTGTTAAGAGTTCTTTTGTTTTTGTTGTTATTGTACATACATATACTTTATTGTTGGAAGTTTTCTGATCAAACTTAGAAGTTCAAATTATTTGCAAAATATGTAGGTACCAATGTATATTGAGGTTTGTACTTTTTTCTTCATATTCAACCTTTGTTTAGTTGATTTTTCTTATAATGAGGAAAAAGAAAATTCGATGCTAGTCAAGGCCTAAATAAAAGAACATTTTTTTTTTAACTGAGTAATTAATATCACTATCCGATAAGAACTAATTTTTTCAAGCATAACAAGGTTTTGAAAATTGATTCTAGTCGATCTCAAAAAAATATAAATTACACGTGTTTTATTATATAATTTTACTTTAAGCCCAAAAGTATGCAACACATAATTTCTCTTCCGAAAAAGGTTGTAGAATATTGAAGTTTAGGGTAGGCTGGACTAGACCGAAGCACTCAGTCTCAAGAACCATTATACTCTACCCGGGATAGAGCCAGAATTAGAGAGTGGGGAAGCAAGAAAGGCTTGTGATGGCAGTATAAGAAGAAGGAAAGCCTAAGGTCGCTCAACCCCTAATTTCTAAGTTTTGTTGACGAACCTTAGAAGCTCAGGAAGAGGAAGTGTGTGGATATTATTTATACTCAAGACATCACTACCCAACAGCTTTATATATATACTTACATATCAATGGGATAGTGTAACATAAAAAAATTGTGTATTAACGAACACAAGGCAGAAGTGAAACTTCTTGGGAACTAAACAAGCAAATAACAAGCAAATGCAATTTTTCAATCGCTAAATTTTTTACTTCATTGGCTTGTGTTTTTTCATTTCATTTGCTTGTGTTTCGTTTAGTTCATAAGAAGTTTCACTTCTGCCTTGTGTTCGTTAATACTGAACCAATTTTTTTTTTTTTTTTGGGATTAATGCTAGAACAAAAATTGCAACTCTGTACCGGTAATATCGATGGCAATTGTAGACGAATTGTTTTTGTGTGCGACATCTTCATGTAATTCCTTGGACATTTGCGCCATCTGTATGTGAAATGTATAACTGTCATAAACTTTAAGATGGCGATGCTACACATTGTTCTTTCTGCCATAGGCGTGTGTGTGTGTGTGTAATTAATATGTTATATTGAATTAAAACTATTTGTGAAACGTTTATTATATAGTTTGCACATTGCTCGACAAAATGATGTCGCATTGCAAACTAACGCGCGACGTCACATCCGGTTGGTTTTACTCTAGGACAAGAGAAAAAAAGTGTCACTTCAAAATTTGTTACATTTGTTGTACTTTTTTATTGCATAGTTAATTTAAGCTTATAATTTATTCTTTCCTAATTGAAATTGTAAAATAATATCAGCATTAGGTGAAGCGAAAGCTTTTATAATGAAATAAACAACAATGTGTAAAGTATGTTATCACATCATGTGACGAGTGCAGAAGGTACTCATTTTTGTTAAGTCATTTGATAAAATAAAACATAAGATATTTCGATTAGTTTTGAATCCTAGATGGTTAATGTGTTCAGTGACTTTGTGTAAAATTGTCAGCAGACAAATTTTTTCAAATATATTAACCCTTTATTTACTACCTTTTAGATCATTTTACATTTATTTTTTTTTTTTTTTCAATCCATTAATAGGATTTAAAACTAAAATAAATTTTAAAACCTAAAATTTTCTAATTTGCAGTGCTAAATATATTTTTGGATTGAAGAATTCATCTGGAAAAAATATTATAATATTCATAAGTTTTTGACTTTTTACAATTCAGCCTGAGATTTGATCTGAATTCTAATTTTTAGTTTAAATTTCGTTTAAACATTGGTTTGGGGGTTGGTGTAGACATTGGTCGGAATTTTAGTTTGATTTTTGTATATAATTTTGATTGGCTCTTGATCTGAATTTTTGCCTCCTTGTAATCTGAATTTTGGTCTACATTTTAGCCTGAATTTTTTGTCTGAATTTTGCTGTAAATTTTGATTAGATTTTTGGTTCGATCTGGGGTTCCTCTCGTTTAAGTTTTCATCTGATTTTTGTGTTAAGTTTTTTTGTCTGAAAATTATCCTATAATTCAGCATGTTCAGCACTCCTTAAACCTAAGTCCTCGATAGTAGATCACACCGTCTTAATTACTAAAACCACCACCATTTCCACTAAGTAACAACCAAATATAATTAAACCAACGATACGTTAGCCAGCTAAACATTTCGAAAACTTTGGAAGCGGACTGATTTTCGACAACGAATGACTTCAATTCAAAGTTTTTAAGAACTTTTTATAATGAAATTGGGCTCAGTAAATGCGAATACAGATTCAAGATAGTGCAAGAAAGGGTTAATTGAGGGAAATAATATAAAAATTATTTATCTATCTTTAAAAATATATCTCATAAAAATAAACTTAAAAACTCCGTAAAAATTTCTCGTTGAAAACTACAAAGTCACCAATGATCCATCAAAAATTCTTGCTGTTCTGATGATAAGTTGTAGCAAGAAATAGGGGTCCGTAAATATAAATCCGTAATCTGTTTTGCGGATCTGTATATGTTGGCGGTACTTTTCTTTAAATGATGAACTATGAACAAAAGATTGAAAAAAGAACTTATTGAGGTTATATCAAATGAAAAACTAATTAAATTAGTTAATTAATTTCTCTCGCTTGAGGAAGTGGAGACATCGAAGAAAATTTAATTTAGTGGGTGCAGAAGGCTTTTTTAATGCTATCATCGCGAAAGGTTTTTAATTGAGTTCAGGTCAATATGACGACTTTGGAGTAATACCATTTAAAATGAGGTATCATGAATACATTTTTGGATTCATTATACTTTTTACATAAAGAATGGAACTAGATTGTTAACCTTTAGTGTACCGGGAGAACTATAGTGGCCAACAATATACAGTTTATAAAAAATTATGAAACTTGATACTCGGCGGTTTTTGGAGTCGCTGAATCCTAATCTGCAAACAGAATTTCAAAATTCAAAATGGCGGATTCAATATGGCGGAGCACTTTTTGAGAAATTTATTTAATTCGTTTAAAACTTATTATTCGGGGGGTTTTTGGGGTCACTCAATCCGAATCTGTTATCAGAATCTCGAAATTCAAGATGGCGGATGCAATATGGCGGACGACTTCTCGAGAAATTAATTTAATTCGTTAAAAACTTGTAATTCAGGGGGTTTTTGGGGTCACTCAATCCGAATCTGTAAACAGAATCTCGAAATTCTAGATGGCTGATTCAATATGGCTGTCAAAGTTTTGCAAAATTATTCTAATTCATTTGAAACTTGATACTTGGAAGCTCTTGGGGTCGTTCAATCCGAATCTGTTAACAGAATTCCAAAATTCAAGATGGCGGACAAATTTTTTCAAAATTATTCTAATTCGTTTAAAACTTATTATTCGGAGGGTTTTCGTGATCCCTGAGTCCGAATGTGTAAACAGAATTTTGAAATTCAAGATGGCAGATTCAATATGGCGGACGACTTTTTGAGAAATTAATTTAATTATTTTAAAGCTTATTAATCGGGGAGTTTTTGGGGTTGTTGAATCAGAATCTGTAAAACGAATTTTAAAATCCAATATGGCGGACGACTTTTTGAGAAATTTATTTAATTCGTTAAAAACTTGTAATTCAGGGGGTTTTTGGGGTCACTCAATCCGAATCTGTAAACAGAATCTCGAAATTCTAGATGGCTGATCCAATATGGCTGTCAAAGTTTTGCAAAATTATTCTAATTCATTTGAAACTTGATACTTGGAAGCTCTTGTGGCCGTTCAATCCGAATCTGTTAACAGAATTCCAAAATTCAAGATGGCGGATTCAATATGGCGGACAAATTTTTTAAAAATTATTCTAATTCGTTTAAAACTTATTATTCGGGGGATTTTCGAGATCCCTGAGTCCGAATGTGTAAACAGAATTTTGAAATTCAAGATGGCAGATTCAATATGGCGGACGACTTTTTGAGAAATTAATTTAATTATTTTAAAGCTTATTAATCGGGGAGTTTTTGGGGTTGTTGAATCCGAATGTGTAAACAGAATCTCAAAATTTAAGATGGCCGATCCAATATGGCGGATAAATTTTTTCAAAATTATTCTAATTCGTTTGAAATTTATTATACGGAGGGTTTTTGTGGTCCTTGAATCCGAATCTGTAAAACGAATTCCAAAATCCAATATGGCGGACGACTTTTTGAGAAATTTATTTAATTCGTTTAAAACTTGTTATTCGGGGAGTTTTTGGGGCTGTTGAATCCGAATCTGTAAACAGAATCTCAAAAATGTTGCAAAATTATTCTGATTCGTTTGAAACTTGTTACTTGGGGGTTTTTAGTATCTTTCAATCCGAATCTGGAAACAGAATTCCAAAATTCAAGATGGCGGATTCAAAATGGCGGACGACTTTTCGAGAAATTAATTTTATTTATTTAAAGCTTATTATTCGGTAGGTTTTTGGGGTTGCTGAATCCGAATGTGTAAACAGAATCTCAAAATTTAAGATGGCCGATCCAATATGGCGGAAAAATTTTTGCAAAATTGTTCTAATTCGTTTGAAACTTATTATACGGGGGATTTTTGTGGTCCCTGAATCCGAATCTGTAAACAGAATTCTAAAATCCAAGATGGCGGACGACTTTTAGAGAAATTTATTTAATTCGCTTAAAACTTGTTATTCGGGGGGTTTTCAGGGTTGTTGAATCCGAATCTGTAAAAAGAATTACAAAATTCAAGATGGCGGATCCAATACGGCCAACAAATTTTTGCAAAATTATTCTAATTCGTTTGAAATTTGTTACTTGGGGATTTTTGGGGTTGTTGAATCCGAATTCTAAATTTCAAAATTTCGCTTCCCTAACCATTACCTATGGCTCGGTTAGGGAAGCGATATCTCATTTACAAAATATCATGCATAAGTAGCTAAGGACTGCTAACTTTCTCGAGCCTCAGAGGCAAAGATTTTGTCCCCCGACTAGTAGATGTTGCCACATCTTGATTTCTAAAAAATATTCCAGTAGAATAGTGTTCCTTAAAGTACAAATAATCGGAAAGGAAATTGTTTTTTGATAATAACCAAATCGATCGCCTAGAGGGACGTGCACAATTCTCAGACCCCTTGAGATGATATTAAAAAAAACTAAAAACCAATAAAATTCCATAGAGGAGAAAATGGAAATTGAAGTTTTTCTTTAATAGTTCCAAAAAATCAACGACCAAAAAGCCCGAATAGATAAAAGATACGATACAAAATTCCATAAAGTTTGTGGTAAGCTCCACTGATGGCAGCGTTAAAGAAACATAACTTCTATTATTTTCACAGTGGCTGTATATATTCCATTGAATATTTATGTAGGTATAAATATGTTGAAGCTATTTTAAATCAGATATTTCATGCATGTCAAGTTTTAATTTCTTTTCTTCAAACGAACTCAAAATATTTTCACACACATACACACGCACACACTAATCTCGATATTGTAATAATCCAAACATACAAAACCAATAAATTACGAGGTATTAATGTCGCAACTTATAGCAGCCTCTTTCCACGCCCCCCCCCCCCTCTCCCCCTCCTCCATTTACATTGCTGATTTACTCATATTAAAGATGAACATATACACACACACACACACACACATGCATACATATAAAAATAACAATAAATACGAATAAATGTCAAAATGTAGTGTCAACAACAATAACAATAACAACAACAACAAATATTACAATAAAACTAAGCAAAAAAGATGGAAATTTTATATATAGATTCATAAAAAAACGTAAATATTTGTCAGATACAGATACTAATACAAATCCATATGCAATTCCTCAAACATACATGCATAGATGTGTTTGTGTGTATGTGCCTGTAATGTGTGCGTTTGCTTGAATGACTATATGTGTATGTGTGTGTGTGTAAAAAAAATGCTCATTTCGAATGTATTTATTACAATAGCAACAACATAATGACAGCAAGAAGCGGCGAAAGCGGTAACAGCAACAACAACAACGACAACAGCAAATGACAAAACAAATCACACAACAACAGCAGGAGCACCACCAGCAGTAGCAGCATGATGTTGTCAACTAAATCCTTTCACTGCTGTCTTTGCTGCCTCTTATTCCTTTTCTACTTACTACATACACACTGTTTTTTTTTTTCTTAGCAATTCGTGTCATTTTAAATTTGACTTCACAGTTTTCAAATTATTCGCGGATTTTTATTTTTTTTTTTTTCCAACCAACGAATCGAATTGAAAGCGGAAGCGGAAATCGCAATTTCACAACTGTCACAAACAAACAAAATCTTACAAAAATACAACAATAACAACAACAACAACGACATGGAAATATAAAAACATAAGTTTTTACAATACGCCGGCAGATACCAGCAACAAAACATTTTGACATCCAACTTCACTGATGCAGTCAGGCAGTTACGCTGGCAGGCAGTCAGGCAGGCAGTCACAGGATAAAGGATCAACACTCCCAGAGAGATGCAAATCATTTTCGTTATCCTTTTGAGATTGCTTGAAAATTTCTTGAGTTTTTTCTCTTTATCCTTTCGTGCTCATTTTTGCTAATACAAAAATTATCATATTTCTTCTTTTTTTCTGCTGCTGCTTTATCGTGGTGGTGATATATGTGTGTGTGTGTGTGTGAATGTGTGTGCGTATGTTGTGTATTAAAATATACCGTTAGTTTTTTTTTTTCTTTATACTCTCCAAACTTTTTATTTTATACATATCTTTCATTTGGCTGGTTTTGAATTTCTTCACTTCATCCAATATATCCTTTCATCATATCCTTATAAGTTGACTTTCTTTTCGGTATATACAGGCATAAATAAACACAAACACACATACTATTGCATATGGGGGTGAGTGCGTAACTATGTGAATTCCCAATAGAAGAGAGATGGACATCAATAGTGATCCTGATGAACATCTGTAAGAGGGTTGAAGTGTACCGAAGTCTTTACTAAAAACAGTGAAGTGCATTGTGATCCTGCTCTTTTTTATATAGCACCGAATCTGACAGGCTGTAGGCTTTACAAGTCTCTCTTTACTAATGATGGCTTACGAAGAATCTTCTTAAAGTTTTCTCGATGGAAAACATCGAATGCAGACCTCGAATGCGAAAAAAATCTGACCAGCACTCATTTCAATCAGATATCTCTATACTCAAATGAAACTGGCTTGCTCACATACTAAGCAAATCATTAAATACTGTCAAAAGAGTTTTGAAACAATGTATCAAGATAAACATTCGAAAGGTAGACCTGGTAAAATTTGAATGTTTTTTTTTGTGCAGCTTTTTTCTGAGTACATGTTATCTAAAAAAACGAGAACGAATAATTTTGTTTTTATATGACGAACTCGAACTGCAAAAAAAAAAAAAATCGAGAAATAAAGATGAGCAAGAAATAACTGCTAGTCTATGGCGAATTGAAACTGATTCCAAATTGCTTCCAAACTGCTTCCAAGCTGTTTCCAAACTGCTTCCAAACTGCTTCCAAACTGCTTCGAAATGATGCAAAGTAAAAGTGCATTAAATTTTACGCGTAGAAAAAAAATGTATTTCTGCCAGTATATCTTTGCATATCTTTTTGTGTATGTTTTCCTTTTTTCCTTTCATACCTATAAGAAGTTTCCAATAAAAAGCAATGGAAAAAAAATCACAACACTCCCGCACACACACGCATACAATCCTTATACATGATATTATGTTAGTATGCATGAGTGTATGAAGAAAATACGAAAAAGAAAGTTTTTGCAAATAATCTTATCCTGTCAATGCAAATACCAAAATCTTGTTGCTGTCATGTTAAATATATTAAATGTTGGATATATAGGTTAAATATCGTATATGTGAAATACATACACATATATGTATACACATGAACACACGCACATATTAACATGTGTATGTATGTTTATGCAAATCTTCATATGGGCAAATGTCAATTTGATAAACACTAATACTGACATTGGGGAACACAGCACCGGAAAATTGTGTAGGATTTTTCCACAAATTTCTGTTTTTTTTCTTACCCAAAATTTTTATATTATTTCTAAAATTACTTTTTAATAAAGTGAGAGCAGCGCTCTATTGTTGTAGTAGTAACCAATCTCCCAAACTCCTATATGTTTGATAACTATGCATTCTTCAAGTAATGGAAATATTTTTTACATATGCCAAATACTAAAGTGATTGAACCACTAGCGGATCCAGTGATATTCGTAGGGAGGATATTAATTTTTTCATTTATTTAAATTTTTTTTTGATTCATGATCATGATAATAAAAATGTATGAGATTGCCATCGGGAAGTTTTATTACAAAAGCTTAGACCTAGACCCATATCCCCTAGGGTCTTGGCTAGTGAATTAATATTTTATAAGTAACTAGCTGGCTAAGTTTCCTTCGTATACACGTTCAGAACTGACCCTGAATGTTTGTTGGTGCCGCAATAAACATTCAAAGCTTGTAAGTTTTTAGAAATTCAGCAATATTTTCCACCTAACAGAATTAGAATGTTATTGGCAAAATCATGCCTTGCACCTACCTTACTATATGGCTGTGAATTGTTTTCGAACTGTGATGCCAGCGCTTGATCCAATCCTCGAAACATTTTTTATATTTGGTTTTCGGTATGTCCATCAGTGCTTCCTGCGATTTTTCCATTACTTCCTCCCGGCTGCTGAAACGCGTTGCTCGTAATGGTTTTTTAACTCGATTGAACAGAAAGAAGTCACTGGGAGCCAAATCAGATGAATTCGGTGGCTGTTGGATGGTATTTGTTGCAAAATTCACGAGTTTTCTGTCCACAATTCTGGTCTCTTTCGGCGAATTGCTTCACGCAAACGTCTCATAACGCCCAAATAATACTCTCTGATGGATGATTTGCGGTTATTGACCAAAATTTCCATCCACGCTGCTATATTAGGGATTAGGTTAAAAGTGCAGCGACCCTTTTTGGACTGCTCCCAGTTTCGCTGCCATTCCATAATGCTACGCTTCCTCTCTTCTGTTTTCCTGACGTTCGTTGGACTTTCTCCAGTTATACTATAAAGGCGTTTCATTTCTATTGCTAGTAGGTCAATGGGCAATTTTCTTGCTATGACGCAAATGGCGTCGTCCGACACTGACGATAGTCGCTGGCTATCCTCAGTGCACTGAGCCTATAAATCGAGCGAATGCCCTTCAGATGTGTCTTCTTTGCGTTCGCCCAGATGGGTGCTGCATACAGTATAACGGAGCTGGTCACCATTGAAAGCAGCTGAAGCCTGTATTCCGTGCGCCTCCGATATTCGACATAATGTGCGTTAGCGCGCCGTTTATTCTAGCTGCTTTACCACTGATGGCTGCTAAATGCTCCTTAAATGTCATCCTTGTGTCGATAATTACCCCTAAGTACTTCAGTTGTGGCTGTGAGGTGATGCAATGATCCCCTACTGTTGCCAGCTCTTCGCGCTGTTTCCTTGTGCTCAATAGCACTATCTCCGTTTTTTGGGCTGCCAACTCCAGTCTTGAGCTATTTAGCCATCTTCTCACCCTTGCAATTGCATCGTTGCATCTAGCCTGTAGTAAGTCCAGATGTTTGGCGACTACTACCATAGCTATGTCGTCGGCATATCCGACGAGTGTGGCATCTTGGGGAAGATCAACTTTGAAAATTCCGTCGTACATTGCGTTCCACAATGTGGGATCGACGGAGCCCTGTGGTACGCCTCCTGTGACCTCGTACCGTTTCACCGTATGTCGTCCGTGTCATAAAGAAGCCTAACCTAACCTTTTTTTTTTTTTTGACGAGGAGGAAATCATAAAAAGCCACCCAGTCAGTGCGTGACATTCTCACGCTAAAACCACCTCTCGTCCGTACGGATATTCCTCCCGGAACCACCGTTAGGTATTACGTCGGAAGGCCGTAATGAGCTTAGTGCTCAATCGTCAGTATTGGTTTCTGTCCAATTCTGTTCGGTTTTATCGTCGGTTGACGATATCTGGCTCCGTATTTGTAGTGTTCGCGCGCTCGCTCTGCATCATACAGAGTGGTCATCATATCTGCAGCAACCTTGCATGCTGCATTCCATTTTTCCGCTGTGTTACACATCTGTGTCGTCAGATTCCTTTCTGTAGGGGGTTCTCCAAAGGCTTTCCCCAGCTTATCTCTGTTTTTGTTAAAACGCGGGCATTTAAAAAGTATATGCTGCGCGTTCTCCCGTTCCTCTGGGCATCTTGGGCAAAACGGGTCTTCTTCTCCGGTGCTGATTTTATGCAAGTACTGCTAGAAGCACCCATGGCCACTAAGCAGCTGCGTAATGTGGTAATTCAGTTCACCATGTCTGCGTGATATCCACTTTTCTATATCCGTAATGAGATTGTAAGTCCATCGGCCCTTCTCGGATGACTCCCATCTTCGCTGCCATTCCATGATGGTACGCTGTCTTTCTTCTCTTCTTATGGCTTCGGTTGATTTTGTGCCTGTAAATCTATGGGCACCTTACTTGCTATGACACAAATAGCATCGTCCGATACTGTGCGATACACGCTAGCAACCCTCAGGGCACTGAGCCTATATATCGCACGGATATCTTTCTGGTGTGTTTTCTTGCTGTCCGCCCAGATAGGTGCTGCATACAAGATTACTGACGTAGTAACCGTTGAAAGCAGCAGACGCCTGCCCTCGCGCGGGCCTCCTATGTTCGGCATGATGCGCGTTAATGCGCTGTTTATTCGTGCTGCTTTTTCACTAGCAGCTTTCAGGTGATCCTTGAACGTCATTCTAGAATCTATAAGTACTCCTAAGTACTTGGTGTGGACACGAGGTGATGTTATGATCACCAACCGTGATGACCAGCTCTTCACGTGCTCTTCTGGTATTCAATATCACGACTTCCGTCTTCTGCTCCACCAGTTCCAGCTTCGAGTTGTACAGCCATCTTCTCACTCTTGAGATGACATCGTTACATATAGCCTGTAGCGAGTACAGGTGTTTGGCTACTGTCACTATCGCGATGTCGTTTGCATATTCTATAATTGTTGTATCCTCCGGGAGATCCAATGCGGATGAGGATGCCGTCATACATTGCATTCCATACGCGTTGGGCCGAGAACGGAGCCCTGCGGAACGCCTCCTTTGACACGATACTGCTTCACGCCGTCATCAGTATCGTATATTAAAATTCTGTTGTCGAAGTAGTTTGCGATTATTTGCAACAGGTACTCCGGTACTTCGAATCCTCTCAGTGCACTCATAATCTGAGGCCAGTTCGCCGAATTGAAGGCATTTTTGATGTCCAACGTCACTACGGCGCATTACTTCTTCTTGCCGTTTCCCAATTGCTTGCCGCTGGTGGCCTCGCGGGCAATATTCATCACCGTTTGTATTGCGTCGACCGTGGATCGTCCTCTTCTAAATCCAAACTGTCGTGCTGATAGCCCTCCTAGCTTTTCAAGCCACTCCTGGAGCCTGTCCCCTATAATGCGTAACCTAACCTAACCTAACTTAACCTAACCTAACCTAACACAGAATTAATGTTTTGTTCAGGAATACCCGAAAATCTCGGTTAGGCACCCGCTACAGCTAATCTCTTTTACTAACTAAATATTTTTTCAGTCCGACCGCACCTAATCTTAAATCCAAAATAATACTAAACTATCGTAGCTGATTGCATTGTTTGCATGAATATCACTTCTTATTGTTTCTTACATTTGCTTGTTTCTTTAAATGTTTAATTTGCATTTGGAGTAAGTATGAGACTTTCGAGCAACAAAGAAAAAAAGGAACAGAAAAACGTCTGCAGCTACATAATCTTCTTAAAATTAGCAAGTGTTGATTTAGCGCCATCAACACCATTTTTATTTAAAAACTTTTTTTCTTCATACCTTTTACTTTTTTCTGAGCATTTTCCATGCTTTATTTTTCATTTTAGCTTTTCGAAGCTAAAACTTTTACTGTTTTTTTCTACCTTCCTGCGCTGGTTTTTTTCGCATTCTTTTTCCAGCTTTTAAGACGACCCCATAAATTACCACACATCTCGATTACAAATCTGTTTGCATACCTTTTTTGTTGTTGTTGTTGTTGTTGTTGATTCTGCTACTGCTGCTGCTACCTACTGCTACAATGCTGTTGGTTGCTTCCCTTACGCATCAACAAAAAAAATAAATAAAAAAAAGTACAATTTAATTTCCACTCTTCCCCTTCCCTTATTTATGTGTGTGTGTACCTTAAATGCTGCCGGATTTCCTTTGACATTAAATTTTCTTGCACGTGTGAAATGCGCTGCTTTTTTTTCTTCCTTTTTTAGTCTTTTTTGCTACAGTTTTTTTTTTCAACTGTGTGTGTGTGTTTGTAGAAATGTCTATGTATGTGAGGGTTTGTTTACATACAGTAGTAGGCATCCCCACTTCTATTCAACGTACATACCTCATATGTATGTATGTATGTATGTAAATATGTAAGGATGTTTACATTTTAACTTAAGGAGGAAATGTAAATAAGATTGAGGAAGTTTACGTTTGATGTTGGTGGAGGTAGTCTCTGAGTATGTATGCATAAGTGTTTGCATTTATGTGTGTAAAACCCCGGAAGCATATTTCCTTATGTGAGATGAGTTGGTCATGTTGATGACAGTTTTGATTTTATCTTGTTGCATTTTTTATTTATTTTCAAAATAAAAACAAAATTGCCAATTCTCATCTTTTTTTTCTCCTGTCTCCTTTTGGTTTTTTTTTGTATATAAAAGGAAATATTTTTTTCTTTTTAGTTATTCCCCAAACGATTCAGAAAAATGGATAATGTCTTTATATATGTTTGTGTGTGATTTAAATTATTAGATTTTATTGACCTCAACAACAATTTATAAAATTTATGTCACTTTTTCTGTTATATCCTTATCCAAATAAGATTTATTTGAAACCAATTGAACTTTATAGAATTGTGGTCATAAATTTTAAATCTACTTATGTACACACATATATACATACATAGATATATCTAGTTATAGAATCACATAGCTAATTGTAAACTTAAACTAATATTAAACGCGTTCTAGTTATTCGGCATCTTCGTTATTCGATTGTGAATTCAGTGTCAAAATTTACACTCTCTGAATATAAATTAAAGATATCAGAATTTCATTTGACTTTCCTGAATTCAAATTATCTGTTTTTGAAGTCAATTAAACAATTTTAAATTCAAATCAAGAATTTCAAAAATTAGTTTGATTATCCTCAATCTAAACTTACGATTTTTTAATCAATTTGACCATTCTTAACTTTAATTTATAAATTTTAAAAATATTATTGATCGTTTTGAATTCAAATTGATGATTTCTGAACTCAATTCGACCCTACTGCATTTGGCTGTTCTGTATTTGAGCTGACGTTATCTGAAATCAATTTGAGCATTCGGAATTCAAATTGACAATTTTTGAAATGAATTTTTTAATCATTCTGAGTTCAAACTGATGATTTCTAAAGTTAACTTGAAATCAATTCAACTATTCTGAATTCAATTTGACGAACTCTGAAATCAATTTGAGTATTCAAAATTAAAAACTGATGATTTCTGAAGTCAAATTGATGATTCTGAATTCAAGTTGACGATATCTGAAATCAATTTGAGTATTCGGAATTCAAATTGGCAAATTGATGATTTACGAAATCAATTTAAGCATTACCAATTTCTGAAATCAAGTTTTTAGCCATTCTGAATTTAAACTTACCATTGCTGAAGTCAACTTGATGATTCTGAATTCAGTTGGTCAATTTTTTAAAATCAATTCAACCATTCTGAATTTAAACTGACGATTTCTGAAATCAATTTGAGTATTCGCAATTCAAATCGACAATTTTTTAAATCAATTTTTAACTATTCTGAACTCAAAATGATGATTTCTGAAGTATACTTTATGATTCTGAATTCAAATTGACGATTTTCGAAATCAATTTGGGCATTCGGAATTCAAATTGGCAATTTGTGAAATAAACTTTTTAACCTTTCTGAATTTAAACCGACAATTTCTGAAGGTAATTAGGTGATTCGGAATTCAAACCCTCGATTTTTAAAATCAATTCGAATTTGAATATTCGGACTTCAAATTGAAAATATACAAAAATAATTTTTTTAACCATTCTGAACTTAAATTAATGATATTTGAAATCAACTTTATGATTCTGAATTCAAATTGTCGATTTTTAAAATCAATCCAACCGAATTTGAATATTCGGACTTCAAATTGAAAATATACAAAAATAATTTTTTTAACCATTCTGAATTCAAATTGATGATTTCTGAAATCAATTTTTGTATTCGGAATTCAAATTGACAATTTCTACGATTTTTAAAATCAATTTGATCTTTTGGAATTCAAATTAACAATTTTTGAAATCAATTTGGCGATTTCTGAAATCAATTTCTATATTCGGAACTCAAATTGACAATTTCTAAAAATCAATTTTTTAATCATTCTGAATTTAAATTTTTTAATCATTCTGAATTTAAATTGAAGAAGTTTCTGAAGTAAACTTGATGATTCTGAATTCAAATTGATGAATTTCGAAATCAATTTGAGCATACGAAATTTCAATTGACAATTTCTGAAATCAATTTTTTAACCATTCTGAATTTAATCTGATGATTTCTGAAGTCAACTTGATGATTCTGAATACAGTTGGTCAACTGTTCAAATCAAGTTGAAATAAAATTTTTAATCTGAATTTAAACCGACTATTTCTGAAGGTAATTTGGTGATTCTGAATTCAAATTGACGATTTCTGAAATCAATTTTTGTATTCGGAAATCAAATTGACGTTTTCTAAAATCAATTTTTTAACCATTTCAAATTGACGATTTTTTAAATCAATTTGAGCTTTCGGAATTCAAATTAACAATTTTTGAAATCAATTTGGCGATTTCTGAAATCAATTTTTATATTTGGAACTCAAATTGACAATTTCTAAAATCACTTTTTTAACCATTCTGAATTAAAATTAATGATTTCTAAAGTAATCTTGATGATTCTGAATTCAAACTGATAATTCCTGAAATAAATTTGACAGTACTGAATTCAAAAGAAAGATTTTCGAAATCAATTTGAATATTTTGAATTCAAATTAACAATTTCGGAAATCAATTTTTTACCCGTTTTGAATTTACGACGATTTCTTCTTAGTGATTCTGAATTCAAACTGTCGATTTCCAAAACCAATTCGGCCATTCTGAATTCAAATTGAAATCATTTCTGAAATCAATTTTTTAACTTAAACTTAATTACAATTTTCTTAATTTAAACTGACGAACTCTGAAGTCAGTTTCATTTAACTATTTTGAATTGAAACTGATGATTATAATTTCAAACTGTCTATTTCTAAAATTTGCGGCTTTCTGAAAACGATTTAACTACTCTGAATTCAAACTGACGATTTTTCAATTTATGATTTCCTAAATCAATGTTAGTGTTTTATAATTCAATTTTACTATTATGAAGATTTATCAACTTATGATTTCCTAATTCAATTTGGTCATATGCTATCCTCATTGGCTTAATCATCTCTCGAAAGCTAGCTGTTCAATAGACCCTCAGCAGACTATTACCGAAGTTATCCGAGCTACATCAGTAAAACTTTGATGAGTTATACATTAACACAGCAGCTCAAACTCGATCGAGATTAATACACCAAACGACCGAATAATCCTCGATCAGCAACTACTAGGATCTCATAAAGGACGCATGCAAGTCATCAGGGGAAGAGTATATGTGATTATTGTGATTCGTGGAGTTTTGCTAATGGAAACTTTGGTTCCATTTAAGGACTGTGAGTATACATCCTTTCACCTCTTAATCCAACGGGGTTTTTGGGTTCTTATTAAATTAAAAAAAAAATATAAAAATCCTTTATTCAAAAGTTTAACATAAACTTTAAACATGCGTCAAAAAATTTCTTAAAATATCTCTAAAATATTTTGCATATTTATTTAGTTTCTGTTACTTTTTTTTTTGAGAAAGAGCCAAAATAAATTATAACTTGTTGTCAGGAGTTTACATCTCAAACAACCAAAAACCAAAAAACGAAAGAACTAAATTGAAATCACACCAAATGACAAGTATTTCAAGATATGCCAAAATAAAAACAAAAGCAAATAATAAAAAAAAAAAAAACAAATGACTACCATCACATAAAAACTCGTGGTAAGATAAATAAAAGTGTGAAGAAATATGTATTTGGAAATGCATCTACTGTGTGTTTATGTGTGTGTGTGTGTATAAATTGATAAAACCGCAAAAATGTCTGATGTTTGGTAGAAAGTGCACTCGAAAAAATTTCGTCATCGTAGTAATTTAATTGAAATCAGAAGCTGTTAATTTGAATTCAGTATAGTCAAACTGAATTCACAAAGCAACAATCTGATTTAAGAACAGCCAATTTGAATTCAAATAATATGAATTTGAATTCAGAATGTGTCACTTTGAATTCAAAATAATCAAATTGGAATCAGAAAGTCTCAATTTAGATTCGATATAGTCAAACTGAATTCACAAAAAAACCAATCTGATTAAAAAAAGTCAAATTGAATTAAAAAAGTACGAAAGTACGAATTTGAGTTCAGAATGAAATTCAAAATTAATTCAAAAACTGCAAATTTGAATAATCAAATTGAAATCAAAAAGTGTCAATTTGAATTCGAAATATTCAAATTAAAATTAAAAAGCGCTAATTTGAATTCAGAATATTCAAATTGAAATGAAATAGTCCCAATTTGGATTCGATTTGGTCAAACAGAATTCAAGGCGAACCAACCTGATTTCAAATGAGTAAATTTTAATTCAAAAAGCATCGATTGGAATTCAAAGGGTTAAAATGTTCCACAGAAATGACTCTTGTAAAATTCTACTGTGAAACTTTACCAATAAGATTTTCCTCAGACATTAATTTATAACACTTTTGCACTTAGTATTCAGCTCCCTTCGACCAAAATAAGAAAACTTTGACCCTCTGTAAAAAAAAAACTGACACGTGCTGGACTATACGTTTGTTTTAGAAAAATGGTCTAGACAACATTCCTTTTCAGAATTAAAGGGTGACTATTTTGTTGCAGCCAAAAAGTCTTAATTTGTTGGACTGTGTGTTTATTAGTGCAGCTTAGAACTTTCGACTATAATTTATACTTTTCATACAATTTTTGATGAATTTCTGAAAACTTACAAGCTTTGAACCTTTTGTTACGATGTGTTGCGACCAAGGGGGGAGGGGTTAAAATTGGTCAAAACTTGCGTTATGTAATATGTAAACGGCCCCCTTATCTAGTCCCCCCAACCTCACAAATCGGGGCCAAATTTAAATTTTCACCAAAAATCGGGGCAAATCACGTGAAATTGTGGAAGTTTTGGAAAATTGTCTTTGTAAAAAACCTCGTAAAAAGTCTACACGTGATAGAGAACAACGGAGGCCACCGCTGAATTCAGCTTGCTCGAATTGTCCGGAATAGATATGCCTGATCCAAGAAAATACTGGTTTGGTGATGTATAATGTAATTATTCGATAATTCACCAAAATCAAAACTCCCCCAAACTTAAGTCCTAGATCATTTTTTTTATTACAAAAAAATAAACTTTTTTATACCAAAACATTAGAGACGAGCTCTTTTTGACAATGGACCATTTCTAACATCATCATGAATTATTTGATTCATCACCAGAGAATTCCATTCCATCCATTTCTTCTTCTCCTTCCTTTTCTCGTTCTTCATTTCAGTTTTTTCGTGGTCGTATTGAAAAATATGTTTACTCCATCAACATGTTTTGGCTGATATGGCATCTGGATATCGTTTTCCTCTGTATCTGGATTGAATGGCATTGCAGTTTGATGATAGCGCATCTGATTCGGTCAACTGTCGACTGCAGTAGTCCAAATGGTGATGAAGGAAGTGAATTTTAGCGGTATATGGACTTCAGTTTTGGAAAAAGCATCCAACATTCGTCGCATATATCCTTCATAATTGGGAGAACGATGTTTGCCTAAAAGTCCAACGATGATTTCTCTTATCGACGTCCACGCAACTATTTCATTGTCAACCAAGGCCTTTTGAAAGTGTTCAGACTTTACCAATTTCCGAACATCAAGACCATTTAAAAATTTTAATATTTTCGCCGAAATCGGCATTGTGTAAATGTGTAATATTCTATTTTATTTCACATTTTTCTAAAAATTCACGTCAAGTGTATCGATTTTTAGTAAATTTAAAATAAAAATATTGTATATGTATGGAAATAAATGCGTCTTACCGCTTTTTAATTTTATGATTCTCGGAAAAATGCCACTGAACACTTCTTCTAGTACATTTTAATACATTTTTGACAGAAGAAGTGGCAAGGAATTTTAAATATTTTCAAAATTAGAGTAAAAAATCCCAAAAAATTGCCATTTTTCTAACATTTGGTCTCAAAAATTGGGTTTCAGGATATAGGTTCTTTACAAAATGGGTTTATTTGTACATAAACGACATTTCTAAAAAGAATCACGATGACATATATCGGATACATCCAAAAAAAAACCGATTTATAATTCAAAATTGCGGTATATGAAAAACTCGAAAATGGCCTGAGGCTCAAAAAATTCAAAAACTAATAATAAAAAAAATCGAGCTAACTTTTACAAACCAAGCGAAGGTTTTGCTATTGGATAGGTATATTTAAAAAAAAAATAGTCCGGTGCGGTTTGATTTTTGGTGCTGCACAGTGTAATAAATGATAATTCGAGTCGACCATTTAGGAATCCATATCAAGGCTTCCTGAACTCAAATGGACTATGCTGATCACAAATCCACTTTTCATGAATTCTGTCTAGAATTTGGTGGAGTTTCTATATTAAAAAAAAAATTATTCATGATAGTTTTTAGGAAACTATGAAAATTAAATCTAGATGTTAATTTTTAAAGTCATGACTTAAGTTCATGTCAATTTCGTTAGTTATAAATAACAGTATTTTTCCACATAATTCTCTGTGTACATAAGTAAAAAAATATTTATTTGCAAATTATTTTCACAAATTTATTTTTATTTCCACATAACTTGCCTTGCAGCATATTTGCTTTTTGTTTGGCGGGCTTATCTTATCTTTTGTCTAAAATATTTTCTCTTAAGTTTTGCTTTACTTGCTTTTTTTTTTATATAACTATGTTTTTTTTTTAGTGTGACTAGTACAAATTTTTAGCTGTTTGCCAAAAATAATATCCATTGTTGCGGTTTCTGTACTTATTTCAATTCTTACGATAAATTTGTCATTTTTTTTTTATTTTAAATGGTATTTAGTAAAAAAAAAAATATATTTTTATCTAATGTCACGCAAATTTATGTACATATATTTATGAATGTATGTGTAATAGTGAAATATATAGGTACATTATAAATTATAGTTCCATTGAACTCTTAGAAAAATTTAAAAGTCAAACAAAGAAACCCTGAAGTTGCTAGTATTTAAAAAAAAAAAATTTATTTTCATAATTTACTTTATGAGCATGGTGATAAAATATTTACATTTAATGCTAATCATATCAGCTTTGCTGTCATATCACTCGCTTCTTAAACAATTTTTATGTGTTAGTAACTTTTACGTGCTTGTAGCAAACAACAGAAGCATGAAACTTACAGATCCCTAACTGCAATTCTTAGATTAAACTAAATCGATGATGCATACATACATATATTTTTTCTACACTTTACTGCACTACTTTAAAGTGTGTAGTTATAAAAAATGTGTGGGTAAAATAACAATATAAAATGTATAGTTAGTACAAGAATTATAGATGTTATGGTCGTGATACGTTGTGTTTTATCTGATGGCCTAGCACCCCGTCCCTAATCGCCCATCTCCATTTCATAAACGATCCATATAAATACCACTCCTTATTTCAATTGATTTTCATCAGAGTGTTTGTTATTTGCTTCCATTTGAGGTTTACAAAATAACAAAGTTTTTGGCAGCAAGCAGTAAAAAGAAGAAAAAAAAAAAACACAGAAATATATTTATAGAGAAAGGAAGAGGAAGTAAAAGAATTCAGTTATTTACAGCTTCAGGTTAAGTTTTTCTTCTTCTTTTTTTTTAGTATAACTACTTAAAATGAAAGCAAAGAAGAGAGAAGAAGTAAGTATGAGCGCAACATTCTATAGCATAGTTGCAGGCGCCAGCCAATGACATCGTAAGTGTTCAATACATAGTAAGTAAGTAGTAGTAACTTTGATATGCTCCAACATGCATACACGCATACACAAACATATATGAGTATGTGCAGTGGCGCATCTAGGGTTGGGATATGAGGGCGGATTTTTTTGATAAATTGCGGGAATATATTAAACACTGCATATATTTAGGAGTAATAGAAATAATAATAGAAAAATTAACTAATAATTTAGATTTTCAGTAGTAGATCTCAAAGATGTTATTAAATTTTTTGGAACTAAAAATTTATTTTTCAAATAGCCGACATTAAGAGCGTAATAGCTCAAAATAATTTTAATAAAATTACATTGCAATGACAATAGAAATGAGAATTCACTTTTATTTTATAGAAAATAAAGTCAAGTAAAATAAAGCAGAACTTATGAAACGTTTCTGTGGTAGTCCAAAGCAGACTAGAGAAAATATCAGAAACCAGACCAAGTTTTAGACCAAAATTTAGTTTCAAATTCAGGTCAAAAATAAAAAAGAAAACCTAGTCAAGAAATTGGACCATTATTTGGATAAAAATTCAGACCCAATTTAGACCTAATATATATAATAATACAGTCCAAAATTTTGACCCAAAATCAAACCAAATCACAGACTAAATAGAGACCAAAAAGCAAGTTAAAAATCAGGAAACCTTTGACGAAAACTTAAAGTAAATTTACACCAAATCTGAGACCAAAGTTCAAGCTTAACAAAGAAAAAAAAGATCCCAAATTTAGGACAAAAAAACAACAAAAGTCAGACAAAACGTCAGGCTGATATATTCGGACCAAAACTTAGATCAAATTCAGACCAAAACTCGTGTAGAAAACAAACCAAAACTTATAATGAAAATTAAACCAAAAACTAAACAAAATTTAGACCAAAATTCGGACTAAAAATCTGATAAAAAACAGACCAAAACTCAAACCAGAATTCAGAATAAAGCCGAACCAAAATTTAGACAAAACTCAGACATAAGACCAGTCTAAAAATCAATTTAAATTCAGGTAAATAAAGATTTAAAATCGAAAAAAGATTAAGCACATACTTCTAAAAGCAGATTTAAATTCAGAACCAATGCAAACCAGAAAGCAGATCAAAATGAGTTCAAAAAAAAAAAATGAAAAAATGAAAGCAACGTAAAATTTAGACTCAAATCAGACCAAAAAGTAGACCGATGTTTAAACATAAACTAAGACTAATATCCAGACCAAAAATCAAACCAAAAGCAGAACAAAAATTAGTCCTACAAATGTACTAAAATTTAGGGGAAGACTTAGTCTAAAATCAGACAGAATAGCAGATTAAAACTGAGACCAAAATTTAGGACAATTATAGACCTGAAATCAGTCTATAATTCAGACAACAAAAAATAAACTAAATTATATACTGACCAAAAATCAGATTGAAGCAAAACTAAGACAAAATTCGGACATAAAATTGGACTCAAAATTAATTTAAGATTTAGGTGAAGTCAGACTTAAAATCACACAAAAAATATATTTTGAAATAAATTCATACTAACTTCTGAAAGTAGGTCAAAGTTCAGAATCAAAGCAGACCAAAAATAGACAAAATTGAGTCTATGTTCAGACAAGAAAACAGATCAAAAACTATGCAAAAATTTAGAACAAAATCATACTAAAAATTCGACTGATATTCAGAGTAACTGAAATCTAGGCCAAAAATCAAAACAAAAGTAGACCAAGAATTAGACCAAAACACATCAACAAAAATTAGACTAAAACTCATACAAAAAATTAGCTCCAATAAAGGATCGAAATTTAGGGAAAGAGTTAGTCCGAAATCAAAAAATTAGGACAATTTCTGACCAGAATTCAGTCTGGTATTCAGACCAAAAATAGACTAAATTACAAACAGACCAAAAATCTGATTGAACCAAAACTAAAACCAAATTTAAACATAAAATTAGACTCAAAATTCATTTGAAATTCAGGCGTAGTGAGATTTAAAATCAGACAAAAACATACCTATATTTCAATATAAATTCATACCAACTTCTAAAAGTAGATCCAAATTAGTTTAGTAGAATCAATGCAGATAAAATTGAGTCCAAATTCAGACTAGAAAACAGATAAAAATCAATGCAAACTTTAGGCGAAAAAATAGACCGATATTCAGAGCTGCACTAAGACTAATAGCCAGACCAAAAATTAAACCAAAAACAAAATAAAAGTTAGACCAAAACTTATACCAAAAACTAACTTCAAAAACGAACTGAAATTCAAGGCAAGAGTTGGACCAAAATCAGACTAAAAACCAGACCAAAAATTAAGGCCACTTAAAGCTAAAAATCACTCTGAAATTCAGATCAAAAATAGACAAAATTGCATACAAACCAAAAAACAGATTGAACTAAAACTAAGATTAAAACTTAGACCAAAATTCAGACCCCAAGAAAGTAAAAACTTTGTTCTAAAAATTAAACCAAAATTCAGACCAATGTCCTCAAATATATCTAAAAACTAAATCATAAAATTAAAATAAAAACCATACCAAAAACCACTACCAAAAGCAGAACATCTATAAAATTACTCAGAAATTTCAGATTCCATATAGTCCAAGTGTATATAAGAAATAGTTTCGCTGTTGAAAGAAAGGGGTTATAAGTGTTTACATACATACAAATTAGATTATTACAAGAGGTAAGAGCTATGAACGCTCCATTGTAGAGCTGTAAAATAATGCAGTCTTTTCTAGTTTTAAGTCTGTTGACTTCGTTTAAACATGACTGAATTATTTCATTCTTTTTGTGAGTGCTGAAGTATTAAAATCATGAAGTCATGAGTCATTTTGAAGTCAATGAAAATAATCATTGGAAAATAATTCATATGAAGTCATGAATTAGAAGTTTTTGGAATGAAGTCTCGACCTGAATAACTTATTGATTGACTTAAAATCATTTAGTAGAATTCAATTGAAATCAATTGAAGTCATTGAAATCAATTGAAGCCAATATGCACAACGTGCCTTTCGATGTAAAACAGAAACTACACTTTTTTTTTTTTTGATGTTTTTGTACACTACTAATTAAAGAAATTTAATAGTTTAGTAGTAGTAATAGTATCGCTCAATAGGCCACCTCAATGGCCTGGTGAGTGAGTTCTAGACTTGAGTTCCAGCTACCTCAAGTTCGATTCCGAGATGATGAGTAAATGCTTTCAAAAATGTCCATCCGAATGGTGCTAATAAAATGACTTAGTTCTGAAATGATTCACTGGAGTACCAATTCAACGGGTTCGATTGTCTGGTAGAGAATTCAATCCACAAAAAAAATAATAAAAAAAAAAATAAATGACTTCAGTCTGTAAAACTGAAGTCTCAATTGACTTGAAGACTTTAACCAAATTTCAAGCCATGACTGCGACTTTAATTATAATGTGAAGTCATGGCATTATTGTGATTTATTTGTAGTGAAGTCACAGTAGACTGTTTCAAATGAATGGAACAGTCATTAACGTCAAGAAGACTTCGTGACTTCATTTTTAAACTCGTAAGTCTCAATGCAAGAATGGAAGACTGCAGTCAAAAAATTGAATTCATTCACATTGACTTCAATGACTGCAGTTCAAAATGTCTGCATTCTTTTACAGCTCTGCTCCATAACATTCAAAATCTAGATCCGCTACTGTGTATATGTGTGTGTGTATTCGATTTTATATGTTGCGTCACGTATTACTATATTTTTCATCATTCACAACGTGTAGAGCAATACTAGTGTAGCAGCAACAGTAGCAGCAAATGTCAATAAAATGACAAGTCCTCAGGGAGCTGTTATCGTTTGAGAAGTAGATGAACAACAACAACAGCAACAAGAAAATATATAAGAAGTAATAGAAGAAAATAGATGAAACACTATAAGTAAAAATCTATTGCTACTTGTTATTAGTTACTGCTACTACCGCTACTGCTGCTGTTGCTGTTGTTGCTGTTGTACTTCTAGTATTATTGCTGCTGTTGTTGTCATTTTGACAGCAACATGCACAATTGTGTGCGTAAAAATACGTATGAAGAATTAATAATTATGTTTGTTTTTATTTTTCTTATGAGTGGAAGTATTTTCTCATACATTTTTCCTCACTATTCACAAATATCCTGTTGAATTTGTTGCAGTTTTTTTTTTGTTTTTTTTTTTGTTTTTTTTTTTTGTTGTACATATGTATATTTTTGATATTAAAGTTGTTTGCTCTTAGCGTGTGCATACTATATATATAGTGTTTATTGATAATAAATATTTGCTGATTCAAATTAAATGTGTTTATATACATAGATTTATTATTTTTGGGTATATGTGATGAGAATTTAATCACTATTGAAGGCGTTATATTATAGAATGTAGTGATAAGATTCATCAAACAGTTTATTGATTGAAGCGGATATATAAAACAAAAAAACTACAGGTCCTTTGAAATGCATAAAAAAATATAAATTTATTTAGTTGGAGACTTAATTAGTAGAAGAAAAATAAATTCTCAAGCTTTTCTTTGCGGGACAGTTGTCAGAATTTCGGTCTGAGATTTTATTTTATTTTTACCCGGAACTTTGGTCTAAATTTGGTCGGATTTTAGGGAAAGTTTTGTCCCGGCCTGATTTTCATATAAATTGTGGGTTGATTTTTGGTCTAAATTCTGGTCTGCTTTGGATATAAGTTTTGATCTAAATATCGGAGAGAATTTTGGTCTGAATTTGGACTGAGTTTTATTCAGAATTTTAGACTGAATATTGGCCTACTTGTAGTCCATATTTTGGCCTAATATTTGATCTTATTTTTAATCTGATTTATAGTTTAACTTCTCATCTACTTTTGATAACAGTTCTGGTCTAAATATCGATATGATTTGTGGTTTGTAGTTTGGTCTAATTCTTATCTCCTTTTGCTTTGAACTTTGATCAGAAGTTAAGTCTCTTTTTGGATTAAAATTTTGATCTGATTATTGATTTGAGACTTGATTTACTTTTAGTCTGTTTTCAGTTTGATGTTTGGTCTGAGTTTTGCCTAACTTTTGGTCTAAATTTTGTTTTGCCTTTTACTCAAATTTTGATCAAAATATTGGGGGATTTTTGGTCTAAGTTTAGCCTGATTTAGGTTTTAATTCAGATCTGAATATCAGTCTGCTTTTGGTCTGAGAGTTGGCCTGAATTTGAGACAAATTTTGAATTTGAGAAAAGAAAAAATATAAATAATAAACTCTCAAGCTTTTGTTTGCGAGACATTGATCTGAACTTTTTGGCCGAGTTTTTGTTTGCTTTTCATCTGATTTTTGGTCAAAATTTTCGTTTGATTTTTATTCAGAATTCTCGTCCAAATTTTGGTCCAATTTAGGTCTGAGTTTTGGTATGAGAATTGATATAATTTTTGTCTGAAATTTTGTCGAAATGTTGGTTCAAGTTTCACTCAAAGTTTGGTCTGCTTTTTGTATAAGTTGTTAATTGATTTTTGGTATGAATTTTGGAGCGTTTTGAATCTAAGTTTAGGTCCGAATATTGGAGTGATTTTTGGTATGTGTTTGGTCTATTTTTGGTCTGAGTTTTGCTCAGAATTTTAGAGTATGCAGTACTGTAGCGACCCAAATTTAGTAGCTAAACTATGGCAGCACAATACTCGGCTGTCCACCACCACCAACACCGCCACTGAACACCGGCACTGGAAAAGAAACATACAAACAAAATAAAGACCAGCATAACAACAACACAGCAAAGAAGAAATCATGTGTACAAAATAAAAACAACACATTAAGGCCATCCACAACGCACACAAAACCAAAAGGTACCATCACAGCAGGCTGCGATCTAAATTCAAAATTTGAAATATCACGCGATCGAAACAGCCAATCACAGAAAAGCAACAAAATATCACCTCATATTTTTCAGTCGCGACAAAGAAGAAGAAGAACTGGCTATAAAATAGCATGCACAGCAGTATTTTGCTGAGTGCGTCGGCAGCCCTCAACAAGACAGCAGTAAATTTGGTGTACCAACGACGAGGAATAAAGACAACCCAGTAGGGAAAATTCCCAATCCCCAGTTACTTAGAGACCAACCAGTTAGGAAAACGCCAGGTCTTACTTCTGTGCATGATGTGTTTTGATCGACGTGCATGGTTGCAAGCCGACGCTCTACACACTCCGCACGCTCGCCCTACCAAGCGTAATTCATACATCGTAGTCAACGAAATATTGCAAATTGAAAAGAATGTACCTCAGTGATAAGAAGTGAGGGTTCTCTGCAATCAACAAATGTTATAACGAACGGACCACTGGAGCCCGCTAAGTTCTTTCCCAGCCTAAGAAAGAAGGTTACGTTACAGTACTTATATGAACATCCGAACAAGTCTAAATGGATTTTGAACAGGAAAAATAATTCTTTTGAACCCCATTAATGGTTTTATAAAAAAAATTACTTTTTGTGTAACATAACCTTAAATATCTCGAAAAACAGTGATTTTCGCCCTTTTAGGTTAGAATATCTGGCTCTTTGTTCCTCTCTTGAACCTTAGGAACCATATATATCTCGAAAATAGAAACTATTAGAGAAATTTTGACTTCGGATTTGAATTCAGCGCTCTAATAACCTTGGAAAAATTGTATTCTTATTTCTGGGTGAAAAATTTGTCGGCCTGTGCTAACTTTCTATCTAACTTTCAGTCTAATTAGTCTCTTTTTTATCTGATTTTTGGCTTGACTTCTGATCTACTTTTGATCTTAGTTTTGGTCTGACTTTCGATATAAATTTTTCTCTGAATTTTAGTTTAAATTGCGTCCAATTTTGCTTTGAATTTTAGTCAGAACTTTAGCTTAACTTTTGATCTAAACTTTGTTAAAAATTTTGGTCTGAGTCTTGGTTTAATTTTTGTCTGATCTTTAGTCTATTTTTGGTGTGATTTTTTTCTTATTTATTTTTTTTTTTTTTTTTGGATTTTTGTCTAAATTTTAGTCTGCTTTTTATTCAAGTTTTGATCTAATTATTGAAAATTTGTTGGTCAAAATTTGGCTAGATTTATGTTTTATTTTAGATTTAAATTTTAGTTCACTTTTGGCCTGAGATTTAGGCTGAGAATTGATCTGATTGTTAGCTTGAATTCTGGTCTGTTTTTAGTCTAAGTTTTGGCCTACAAATCGATATGATTATTGGTCTGAATATAGTTTGCGTTTGGTAGAAATTTGGGTTGTTTTTGGTCCAAATTTTTACAAGAATTTTGTTCTCATTTGTTTTTTAATTTTGATGTGATTTTTGGTTTGAGGTTTGGTCTAAAATTTTGTGTGAATTTTTACCTGATTTTTGGTTTGAGATTTGGTCTAAAATTTTGTGTGAATTTTAACCTAATTTCAGAATCAGGTCTCTATATATGATAATGCAGAGAAAATATTTATCAAATAAGTTTTTGATTGATTGATTGATGATTGATGTGAAAGCAAAAAACTTCAGGTTTGCTTAATAATTCTTAAGGAATAAAAGTGAATTAATAAGTTGAAGATTAAATTTTGAAATTGAGAAAAGTAAAGATATGAAGAATAGATTTTCAGACTCTTTATTGCGAGACATTTGATGCATGACATTACACCCTTACTGTTTCTCCCACCCTCAATCACTACTGTTACACATACCAACCACATTCGAAATCACATCAAACGAGAGCTTAACAAAAAAAAAAAAAAAAAAGACAAAGACAAGAGTAACAAAAAATTTGTCAGAATTGCAACCAAACATGAAATATTAAATTTTCAATTTCGATTGATATGAATTATTCAGTTAAAAAACAAAAACCAAAAACCCCCCCAAAAAAATGAAAAAAAGTTGAAACAAAATCTAAAAAAAACCGCTGCAATACACATACATATATATATATATATACACCCAAAAAAAAAAAACGGAAAAGGATATGCGAAGTAATATTATTGCAAAAACAGATAAGAAACGGAAATGATAGCTATTGAGCGGCGGAGATTAATGAAAGAATGAGGAATGCGGGTGGCTGATACAACCGCTCGGTGAAGTGGTATGGAAAATTTCAATGCTGTGTATAAAAATTGATCAATATTCTATGCAAGTTGTTTGTGATGCGTGAAAAATTCATGCAAGCATCTCCATAATATCCATGTACTCGTATGTATCTATGCGATTTTTAATATTTTCTCGATGTTAAAATTCGTTTTTGTCTTAGGTTGAGCTTGTGTCAATGTTGATTTGTGGAAATATAGTGATTTATTTTTTTGTTTTTAACTCACACGTCTGTATGTTTACATAGATATCACATATACATACATGAAAGTATTATGTGGGTGCATACATATTCGTATGAAATAGCACAGCTGTGTTGTTTATGCGGATGTCAATAAAAAAAAAGAATTGTAATAAAACTCGTTGCAGTAGATTATGAACACTTCTTTAAAATTTAATATAAATGCTTTACTGAGATAAAATTTTTTTTAAAACAAATTTTTTGTGTAATAATGATGCACAGGCATATTTATTGCTGAGACTGCTTATTGCTGAAAACTTGAATAGTCTTACTTAAAAGCAAAAGTGAAACGAAATATGTTGAGAGCAAATGTGAAACGAAATATGTTGAGAGCAAAAGTGAAACGAAATATGTTCAGAGCAATAGTGAAACGAAATATGTTCAAAGCAAAAACGGCATAAATAGTAATGCTGTTTTTGCTCTGAAAGAATTTTTTTACCATTTTTGCTCTTAATTTTGAGTCGTTTTATTTTCATTCTAAGCCGTATAACTTGCGCCGTTCTTGCACAAAGATACAAAATTATTTCACTTTTGCTCTTATATAAATTTTAGCCCGCTTTTCCTCTCTGCCAGGCAGATGTAACTTAACTTCCTATTCTGTTTCGTAACCATAGCTCATACAATGATATCTATATGGAAGGCTTAGGGTTTCAATCAATGAACTCTTAAAAACGTGAAATAAAATTGAAATAAATGAAAGATAAACAATTTTTATAAATTAGTGTAAACTACTCTGGCATGAAAATGTCTAAGAATCCTAAAGAAAACCGAAAAAATAAAACATAATATACGCTTCAGGTTAGATATACGGTACATCATTAGTTTCATCGTGCCTTTTCTTGAAACGTTTTTTATGAAATTCGACGGTATTTAAGGCACAAAGGTTTAATTTCGGCAACCCAGAAAATTTCAGTTATCTCCTTATCATATAAAAAAACTCCAAGCCCTAGAAAAAAGTTTATAACTCAGTCTATCTCTCTTCTTTGTCTCTACCTCTCATTTTTGTCTCGTTTTTCATGCATTCTCTTCAACGTTATATGTTATATGTTTAGAGAAATTATCGATGTAGGCTTTTTTATTCCTGGAAACAGATCCTTAGTTTAAAGCTAATATCACTGTCTAATCGGATAGCCAAGCTTCAATCATGGGTCTGGACTCGGCCGGCACAATATCTATTCCAGTAAAATAGCCCAGGCATCGGAACAAAGAAAGCAACGAAAACTTAGACGCGTGGACCCAAAAGGCATCTGTCTTGTATGAATATAACATTTAACACCTACTGTCGTAGGTTAGTAAATACCCGTAGGAAAAATAACTGTATTTCATTTACTTTGAAAATGTTCGGCTTTAGGATGAATCAAGGCGAAAACCTTAGGCAAACCATATTACAGTAACCTCCAAGAATTATCTGGAATATATCCTCAACCTATCGGGGCGAATATAATCATTACGTAACGCTCAAAAGCCCTTACACCAACAATCAACCACTCCATGTTGATCAAATCCGTAGAAGCGATGAGAGTGGCCTACAGACTCCGACTAAATGGAGTCTGGCATGTCGAGACGGATACAAGGCACAGTCAGATATACCACCAGTTGTTAGTACAGTGTCCAATGTTCTTGATCCCCATACTCAATCATGTGCCTTTTATCCGCTTCGGAAGAAAATATGATGTCAGGTTCCCGGAACGTGATCAATGGTTAAGTCCAGAGGTCGTATTTGGGGATCTCCGTCATATCTTCTATATCGACGGATCCACAACCTCAAACGGTACTAGATCCTGTTGGTACTTGGACGATGAAACCAAGTACTCTTTTACCACTGGAAATATGGCGACAGCCTTCCTAACGTAGGTTTTCGCTATCATGGACATGGCGAGCTGGATATGGATAATTGAGAAAGGATGGCGCGGGAAGTGCATAGGCATCTGCAGTATTAGCCAAGCTGAACTGGACGGCCTTGCTAACCCTGCCAGCTCTTCTAATTTAAGTCAGCGAGTGTAAGGAAAAACTTAACTGTGTCGGCAAACAAGTTATGCTTTATGTGGGTTTTGCGGGGAATAAACTAGCTATTGAACTAGCTAATAAAGGTTCTGAAATTGCACCATGGGGTTCGAAACCCTTTCTTGGCGTAAGTTCTGGGGAGATCATACGTTGGATCGGCGACCTCGTGGGTTTTATCCATAGAGAAAGATGTTCCGAGCTTGACTCCCGTACTTCGTGAGACAACCTAACAGGAAATCAGAAGAAAGAACCTGAGATTATTGGTGGGTATCATCACAGGGCACAACACATGTGGTCAGCATATGAATAACATGGGCGTAATCAGCGATCTAACCTGTCAATCGTGTCTTGAGGACGGCAATACTACGGAGCAATATCTTTGTAGCTATCCGGAGTTCGTGACAATCAGATTAAGGCTGTTGGGTAGTGATGTCTTGAGTATGAATAATATGGACATCTTTCTGAGCTTCTAAGATTCATCAGTGAAACAAAGAAGTTCGCGGTTGAGAGACCATAGACATTTATTCTTCCCATTTATCACCTCACATATCTTTCCTGTCTTTCTACTTTCTTTTACTGGCTCATTTTCGGGTATAGTACAATGGTCTTTGAGACTGAGTGCTTTAGTTTAGTCCAGCCACCTTGACCTTGACCTTGACGACCTCGATAGCCTAGTGGATAGTGCACTAGACTTTCATCTGGGAGGTTCGGGTTCGATTCCCTTCTTCGTCTGGTGGTTAATTTTCATTACTTTCTTATATTCACTATCAATATGAAGTGTATGAGAATTATAAGATAGTGTACAAGTACACACATTGGTTGGTAATGGCAAAACACCAAGCCGATAAAAAATTGCCACACCGCCATTCGGAATCGGCGTTAAACTGTAGGTCCAACTATGTGGTATCACAATGGGCCGTTCAGGCCTAAGTGTGTCTCTCGACAGCCACTCCAACCTAACCTAACCCAGCCACCTTCAACTCTAAACTCTAAGTGGTATGAAAACGGTGCATAAGCGGTAATTGAGCTCTTGGCTCGAACCATCACTTCAACCAAGATTTTGAACTTTCTCACACTTACACGCTTTTCACCGTCTATCATTGTCATTCCTTCCTGTCTATCTTCTCTTGTTTTTTCGCCTTTCTCTCTCTCTTTTTGCCCAGTGTGACTCTGCATGCATAAAAAATTTATGACTGTACCATTGACTTTTTCATCCACACTCACTTTTGAACGTATCTCTCTTTCTCTACTCTTTTTCTTACTCGTTGTTATCACTACTTTCCTTCTGTCCTTCCTTGTTCTCTCTCCTCCCTTCTTTCTACTCTCCTTTCTTTTTTGCACTCTGTTTTTTTTTAATCTATGCTCTAGTTTTCTTTTTTCCCCCCATTTTCCATTCCTTTATTTTCTCTCTCTCTCTTTAATAAAAATAAATAATAAGAAAATAAGGTGCAAAAAACAAATATCAAGAAATTAAATAAGTCCCAGTTGTTTTTCGTGGATTTTGTTGAGCTTTCTCAGCTTTTCTCAGATTTCTCTGTGTTTAATCCTTTTGTTCGCTACAATTCATTTTCACTCACTTTCCCTTCACTCCCTTTTCTTTGTTACTTCTCCTCCTCTTGGTCCTCTTCTCACTCTCATACTCGCTTTCTTACTTCCATCTCAGTCTGTTTCTCATTCCTTTTCTTTCTATTCTACCTATTCCTTGGTCATCTCAATCGTTTTCCCTTTTCTATTCCTTTTCACTTCAGTCTCTTTTTCCTCTCTTTTCACCTCGGTTTCTCTCTCCCACCACTCTATTAACTATTTCTCTTTTTTCTCTCTCACTATTTATATCTATCTAGCGTTCGGATACCCTGCGGGTTTCTTTCAAGAACTTATTTACAGATATTGATTGATTTTTTACCGAGTGTCAAGGAGGAGAAGCTTGAGTTTAGCTGCGCCTTCAGTAGGCAGAGAACCTGGTGCGACAGATGCTAGAGGGCTCTGAGAAATGGGCAGTAGGATGCACAGCAGAAGTCAAAATAATGAAGGCACTTCACAGCTGCAGTCTGGACATGCAGTCCTTCAAATGGTCGCAGTATTGACTGATGCCTTCCTGACGTATTAACTGCGCTGGCTCTGGTAAAAATTTCCGCCAAGACGGTGAAGTGAATGAAAGTCCCACACAAGCCTCAAGAAATATTTAGGTTTCTTTTGAAAAATTGTTTTAAAATTTTGAATATTTTTTTTAGGTATATTTGATTTAATAGTTATTTAATAAAAAGACAAAAACAAAACAAACAAAAAGGTGAAACTCATGAACATCGCCATTTGACGAAAGTGCAATCTTCAGACACAAAGTAGCGCATATATTTTCTTTGCCACTTTGGCTAAAAAACACACACACACACACACACATACATATGTATATAAATATTTGTATACATGTATTTCTGCATGTACATATGTCTCTACTAAGCACTAAAAGAGCGGAAGAAGTGTGCACGCTTTTAAAAAATTAAAAAAGCGCAATGAAACAAGACTTTTGTGGCTATAAAAGTGCACAACTACGAATCTACACATGGATGCAATGACATGAACAGCAGTAGGAGCAACAACAACAACAACAACAATAATGAAAGCAACAAAACAATACTGTCGCGTAGTATATCCTTTACTTACTTACTAACAGGAGTTTTTAAAACCGCCTCAAGCATACTTGACACATGGAAACAGTTTTGCACCGGAAAAATAAAGAGAGTTCAAAATACTTTATAGGTAGGCAGGCAGGCAGGCAGGCAGGCAGGTACCCTAGAATACACTTTGCTTTAGGTAGTTGAGACTGACGAGAGAGTAAAATGTAGATGAAATACACAGACACACAGGCATACAAGAACACATACAAGCAAATACATATGAATAAGTGCAACAAACACTTAAGAGCTATATGCAATATGATTCGGAAAAAATTACACCCGCGCGCATATGAAAACTTTTGATGATGCAACAGTTGATGCTTTTAAAAATTCAATTCAAAATTATTAGTTATAATTGTTCCTATAATTATCCTGGAGTGGACAAACTTTGGTGTTTGGTATCATTTTGAAACATCATTAATGTTGCGTCTGAAAAAATCACACAAAAATAAAAAAAAAAAACGATTCTGTTTTTTTCACGATTTTTACCCAGTTTTTATTCTTTTTAATTTTATAAATTTAATGAATTAAGTTCCATTTTAATTTTAATAATTCAATTCAAAATAGACAGAGTACTCTTATCAGTAAGAAGTTTTTCTGTTATGTTGATAATATTACAGAGTTTTGGGTCCTCTCTCCATTATGACCTCTCTGTCTTTTTACTACTTTTGATAATTTAATAGTTTTTGACACGCCATCTAGTGGCGAGATATTGTCAATAAAATTTCATAAAAATTTTGCATTAAAAAGTTAAAATTTTTCAAAGTTTTGATAATGTTTTCTATTTTTAATTATTTTTCATATTTTTAAGCTTAGTCCCGGAACATCAAATTTAAACCCCAAAAAAATTTCTTAACTTTACTGATTCGAGAAAACTAAGAATGCAGAATATACCTTAGGAGAATTTGTTCTTTGAGAACCAGAATTAAAAACCTGATAATAAGTCGAATACCGTAGCAGAGTGAGATTTACCATCGAAGTTAATTTAATTTCATTTATGAACTTGATAAATTCTTAAGTTTTCTTTGGAAAGTTTTTTCAGGTTCTTCTAAAGAAAAACTGGATTTCCCAGTACAAAGAGTCCAGCATTCGCAAATCCTGGACAGTTACAAAGTAAGTGTAAAAAATCTGTCATAAAATTAGATAAAAATCGGAACAAATTCTGAACATAATTCTGACCCAAAATTCAAATTTCAACTATGACCGAAAATCGGGCTTGAATTCATACCAGAAATCAGCCTAAAATTCAGACTCAAACTGAGGCCAAAAATCGAATCAAATCCAGACCAAAATATTAGGACCAACATCAGAGCAAAATCTTTTTTCAAAAATCAGACAAAAGCTCAGACGCAAGCTCAAATCAAAATTCAATCTAAATACCAGGCCAAAAATCCAGTCAAATATCTTAATTAAAAATCAGACTAAAAATCATACTCAAACACAGGCCAAAAATCGAATCAAAATTCAAGCTAAAAATTCAGAACAAAAATCAGACCGAAATTGTGGATGAAGTGATCAAAACCTCAAGCTCAGACCAAAAAGTGAACCAAAATTCAACCAAATTACGAGGAAAAAATGTAAACCGAAATCCAGATCAAAAATCAGACAGGAAACAAATACAAACTCAGACCAAAAATCTAACCAAAATTCAGACTAAAAACCAGACTAAAATGCATGTATAAATTTAGACCAAAGTTCAGATCCAAACGCAGGCCAAATATTAGATAAGTCTAAAATCAAATTCAGAAAAAAGTTCAGACTAGGTTAGGTTGGAGTGGCTGTCGAGAGACACACTTAGGCTTGAACGGCCCATTGTGATACCACATAGTTGGACCTACAGTTTAACGCCGATTCCGAACGGCGGTGTGGCAATTTTTTTATCGGCTTGGTGGTTTTGCCATTACCAACCAATGTGTGTACTTGTACACTATCTTATAATTCTCATACACTTCATATTGATAGTGAATATAAGAAAGTAATGAAAATTAAACACCAGACGAAGACGGGAATCGAACCCGAACCTCCCAGATGAAAGTCTAGTGCACTATCCACTAGACTATCGAGGTCGTCTCAGTTAAGACTAAATATCAGGCCTAAGTTCACACTAAAAATTAAACCAATAAAATCGGATTAAAATTCAAACTGAAGTTCAGAACAAAAATAGGACCAAATCTTGTCCAAAACTCATGCCGATATTGAGAACAGAAATCAGACAAACTTCAGACAAAGATTCTGATCAAAATTCAGATCAAAATTCTTTCAGATCAAAAGTCAGACAAGAATTTAAAATCTAACCAAAAATCGGGTTTAATTTCATACCAAAAATTAGAAACCAAAACTGAGGTCAAAAAATTTAACCAAACCAAACGAAAACTCAAACCCAAATATCTGGCCCCCAAAAACATACCAAAAAATGTCCTGTCCTGACTGTACCAGATCTTATTAAAGTCATTTTCATGATTTTATGTACCGTTATCTCGAAAATCTGACGTGATGGAGCAAAATGGTCAAAGGTACTCAAAACTACATGTCAAATCGCTTTTGGCTGTTGCACAGTGTATTAAGTTAATGAAGTAAGAAAATAAAGAAAAATTTGGTTTTTGGATAAAACCGTAAAATAAATTTTAAAAAAATTTTCGATAGCGCCCCCTATTGGACGCTTGAAGTAAAATAAATATCAAAAATGAACTTCTCGTACGAAAAAACCCCCGAGTACCAATTTTCACTGGAAAAAAATAATTACCAAAAATTCAAAGTGTCTTAAAAATTCTATGTAAAACGAGCATTTTCCATAAAAATCAAATTCCAGAGCCTCGAAATTAATTTTAGACCTATGTCGTCGAAGAATTTTTTTGTTCGTAAGAACAAGAGGAATCATAATTTCGACGGCGCGGTATCGGTTGCCAAATCGTCGTGGCCTAATGCACTTCTAACAATTGCGTATATTTTTGATTGAAAGATGCCGGTGTATCTATCCATGAACTCAGACTATTTTATCCTCGGTTCAGATACTCCTGCACCGGTTCCTTCCTCAGTGAGAGAACTGTCTGTGTACCATGTTATCATATGCTGGTGTATCTTATAAGTTTTAGATATACCTTCTCATTTCTTTTTAAATCGTTTTTCAAAACTAAATTTCGGCTGCATGTTGTCCGTCTGTATTACAATTTCAAGATGCTGTCTCTCTAGAATATCAAACTTCTTTCAATTAAGCCATCCATTTGCCCCGATATCTTTACCAGACTTTCTTAGGATACCCCTGTTCATCTGGGATTGAATGTGAATAAGAAGAAGTGTAAGTTCAAGTAGGACCTCCATGAATGCTGTCGGAAGTACAGACCTAAGTTCAGCCCAAAATTCAGACTCGAATTCAGACCAAAATTTGTCCTCGTAATGGAAACAGACAGTTTACCTACATAAGTGCTTATGAGGTATACGTATATATTTGCCCTTTCTCTTCATTTTAAACCAATCTATCTGAGAGAGTATTGAATTCCAGGAGATATGGCCTACCTCGGTTAACCCAAAATTTTAAGCTTCTCTATTTTATTAAGATTTCATTTTGAGTGTACTACCAGACTATCGCTATTGTGTTGGAAGTAATAGTGTAAGAGACACCGGGGTGGGAGAGAGGGGGGGGCGGGGGGCTTTGCAAAAGGAATAACATTTTTTATATATAAAATATTGCAAGCAGCATTCATCAAGCCTTGAGAAAATATGTGTGCATGTGTGTGTGTGTGTGTGCTCGCACGCTTTTAAGTTATGAGCTTAAGTGGAAAAATTGCATAGAAAAAAAAAAAAAAAACACTGAGCCTAAGGTGATAACATTCACATATTCACTAAATATATGAATAACAATAACAAAAGCGCCAACAGCAACTGCTGCTGTTGTTGCTCTTAGAATAGCAAACAAAATAAAAGAGCAAAGCATTTAAAATGCACAACAACAAAACAGCAGCAATCATTCATGCGCTTTTAAGACCTTTTTTAAATGACACATGATTTAAAAGAACTGAAATTCTGGCTTCAATCTTTTACAGCTTTTACGCTAGTTTCATTTATGTCTACTCAAACTACTCATTCCACGCTCATCTGCTTTTAAGTTTAGTTGTTGTTATTGTTATTATTTTTATCCTTTCTTTTATGTGCTTACAGATTTTTTAAGCTTCTCTTAACACTTTTGAAAATTACTTCCGTATGCAAATTTCTTAATGTTTTGTTTTTTGTTTCTTTTTTTGTTGTTTTTGCTTTTGTTAAGTAGTCGGCTTAAAGTATATACAATAACAATACAAAGTGAACTTTTTAGCCAAATAAACTAAATCTAAAGAAAAGTTTGTATGCTTACAAAAAAAAAAAAAACTTGAAGCTGCATACTTCTTCATGCAAAAAAAAAAAAAATTACTATATATGCATAAAGTTGACACTTTTACGACTTAATTTCCTCTACCCTGTAAATGTCCTTCCGATTTGATTATGTAATAAGCAGTAAAGGATTTCCTACTTTATACAACAACATTTTTTTTTTTTTTTTTTGTTTCAAGTTTTTGTATAGTAAAAAGCTTCATTAGTATATTTTAACTTTATCGTGGGTAAGACTCTCTCCAATGCATCAGGCACATCATCATCATCAACAACCCAAAGCAACAATATCATCATCATCATTATCCCAAAGTAATATCATGATTATCTCAGCAATATCATTATCATCAACATACCCCAGCATTATCATTAACCAGCATCAGCAATATTTATATCAACAGTCAACATCAACACTAATAACAACAACAGCAGCAGCAGCAGCAATGTCATAGTTGTTGTTGATGTTAATGTTGATATTGCAGAAATTCATCAGGAGTCGAGCAGCTGCGGTAATAGCAGCCAAACAAAATCCTTCAACAGCTCATCGAAAATACTTACGCAAAAAACAACTGAAAACTTTTACTCACTACAAAAAGCCAACAAAACAAAACCCCCCCCCCCCCCCCCCCAAAAAAAAAAAAACATGAACATGAAGCAAAAAAGTCAACAGTTAAGTTTGTTAATATCCTATAAGTTATACATGCATACACTAAGCGAAAAAACTATGAATAATCATTAAAAAAAAATCACTATAATGCAAAGTGAAATGTTACTCTATGCTGGGCTGCCGAACTACACGTGTTTGAAATGCACGTGCAGTTCAGGGATTCGAGCATTCGAGTACTCGTGTACAATGCCACAACGAAGTACTGCACGGTGATCACCCTTGATATTAAAAATGCGTTGACCTCGGCCAGGTTAGGTTAGGTTTGGAAGGCGTGTGCGAATATATATATTCCCGCACTTCCACTCGGAGACTTAATTGCCCATTGTGATTGCCCTCATTTAATTGCCCGGAGGAGGCACGTCTCTAACCGCGGTTTCCGTCAGCAGTCCAGGTAATGTCTTTATTGAACCATTTGGTTCTCCGGATGAAGGTAAGAAGATCCGATAGTACCACTTTCGTTATCTCTGTTAGACTATTGAAAAAACGCGACCCCAAACATTGGAGTCTGGCCATCTGAAGCCTTGGACATTGACATAGAAAGTGAAGAATCGATTCTGTCTCTTCTTCATCATGACAACTTCTGCACAGTCCGCTCGTTGGAATACGTCACCATTGGAGCATTGGTGCAATAGCACAATGCCCCGTTATGACTCCTGTGAGCAGACGTACTGCAGATTTGTTGTGCCCCAAGAAGACATTTGTCCTCTTCCTATTTAACCTTGGCCACAAGGCCATCAAGGTTAGTCCAAGCGTCATTTGAAACCGCCATGGTGTACTCGTGAATTTTCCTAAATAGTTCAACACATCATAGCCTCGTCTGGCCATTTCATCTACTCTTTCATTCGCTTCAATATTGCTATGCCCAGGAACCCCGCAGAGAGTTACCTTGTGGTGCTCAATGGCCATTAGTGAAGCACGACATTTCTTTAGAATCTCTGATTCAACTATTTTGGATTCTATTGCCTTCAATACAGCCTGACTGTCTGTAAAGATAGTGATATTCGAAATCTGAATCGTAATTACTTGTAGAAGTCGAGCTGCTTTTAATAGCAAAAATCTCTCACAGAAAAATGCTGCAGCTGTCAGGAAAACGCTACGACTGCCTTAGCTGCAGGTCTTCGGAGTAGAAACCAGCTCCAGTTCCATTCTCCATCTTTGACCCATCGGTAAAGATAGTAATACCAGCATTACCTGTTACCGAACCTGACTCCCAGTCTTCCCTGGTTGGATATCGAGTTGGATTTCTGGTAATAAAATCTAAATTTTAAGTCATATAATCCGTGGCCACATCTAAGTTAGCTTTGATTTCAACTCGGGCAAATGGGCGCATATATTGAGGGCACTACGCGAATGTGGAGTTCCAAACTACTTACGGTGTATAATCCAAAGCTACTATGACAACCAAATTCTTGTGTACAACACCGAAGATGGTCGACAAAAGTATGCAGTGACGGGGGTGGCGTCACACAAGGCTCCGTACTGGGACCTACCCATTGGAATGTCATGTACGACGGCATCCTGTGGACGGAGCTACCGACGGATGCAACATTAGTGGGGTACGCGGATGATATTGCACTGGTCGTGGTTGCAAAAAGTATTTAAAATCTGCAGTTAAAATGCAGCAGCGCAATCTCCAGTATTAGAAGGTGATTGGTAGGCGCTGATTTCTAGCTAGCAGCTAAAAAAACAGAAGTGGTACTACTTACCGCACGGAAAAAACTTGAGCAAATGGTGGCGAACGTTGGAGGGCATAACGTCATGTCCCAAACAGCCATTAGATACCTCGGAATCCTTATTGACCAGCGGATGAATTTCAAGAAGCACTTAGCTATTGGTCAGCAAAAAAGCAACAACGATTAGTGGAGCCCTCAACCGAATACTTCCGAACATTGGCGGCGCACAGGGCACTAGGCAAATGCTCTTGTCGAAGGTGATAGACTCCGTCTTGCTCTATGGGGCGCCAATCTGTGCAACAAAAAGAACAACACACCTACATAAAAGCGGTGTGACGCGTGTATCGTCATAGCGCACTGCGAGTGACTTGCGCATATAAAACGGTCTCAGATGATGTGGCATGCGTACTAGCTGGGAAAATGCTGATTGACCTTTTGGCCAAGGAGTAGCAGTGCCTGCACACAATACAGCGTGCAAAACCAACGGCTGAACGAAAAGTGGAGAAAAGAGCCAAGTCGGTGGAAGAATGGCAGAAGAGATGAGAGCAGCCCACGAAAAGACCTTGGACATTCGCCCTTATTCCCAGAATAGAAGAGTGACCGAAACGTTAGTGGTGCGATTTAAACTTTCACCTCACACATGTAGTCAACGGACATGGATACTTCCGGTACTATCTCCATCGGTTTAAAATCCTTGACATCCTCCTTTTGCCCGGAGTTCCCTAATGATGAAGAGATTGCAAACCACGTTCTATGTCCCTGCGTGAGATTTGACGCGGAAAGATTAGTTCTTAAAGAGGCCCTTGGTATGGAATCGACAACGTCTAGCTTGCCGAATCAAAAGGGAAGTGGCAAGCAGAATGCCAGTTTGTATCACAGGTAATGGCAAAGCTTCGAGCTGCAGAAAGGGAGTACCGGCTGAATCAACAGCATCAGCAACTAGCTAACATGCACTACAGTACGGCCACCTCGTCGCTCAATCCCGATGGCGAGATCGAAACCGAAAAACAATTTGACTGGATGGCCATTATCTGACGCTTGAGCGTTAATGCTCACAACGGACTTCTGGCGTAGTACCAGTAGGTGTCCCTGGAAGGTTCCACCGTTCGGACATGCGAGGTGGTTTTGGTAAGTGAAAGTATCACACAGACTGAAGCTCTTTATCCATAAAAACAGAATGCAAAAACAGTTTTTCAAATTGAATAAAGCTAATTGATGCCGCAAGAGAGTAAAATTTACGGTATTTTTAGAAACCGGGTGGATATCGTATGGAGAATGTAAATTTTGTTCAAAACTTTTAATTTTTGAGATGATGTGCCCAGAATATAGGGATAGACAAGGTAAGGCGGTCTCTTGGTGGAGCGCAGAGCTTTCGAAACTCTGGAAAAACTCCAAGAAGCTTCTGAATCGAGCCCCTAAATTTGGGTTTGAAGCGCACTTGACTGGCAATCGTCAGCTGCAGAAAGAATATAAGAAGAACGGGAGATATTCCAAACTGGAATTTTATAGGAATGTTTGTGATGAAGTGGTAGAAGAAAAGGGTTCAGCGGAGCTATGCAAAGTTTTTCAAAGTAACCGGACGACAAAACTTTACTTACTTCTGAAGACCGATGGCTATGAAGCAAATGACGAACTTATCAGAGTGGAAAATCCTGTAAAACAGCTCTCCACGACAGTTTTAGTATAACTGAAAAGGGCTGGAGTAGACTACATCCCGGGAGGTATTGTCGATATTGAAGGGGCTTTTGATAACGCTGCTTTCAACTTAATGTGCTTTTCATTCAGACAATATGACATTGAAGAAATCGTAATTCGATGGATTGACGATAACGAGGACAGTATTACGGTCGAGGTTGAGAGAGATGCCCTCAAGGAGCTGTAACTTCCCCTCTTTTTTGGTGCTTCGTGGTATACTCCCTTTTTAATGATCTCTAGAATCTTGGAGTTCACATCCAAGCGTATGCTGACGATGTGTACGTACTACTCTCGGAAAGGTCCTTACAAACGATGTGAATTCAAATGTAAGAAATCTTGGACAAGATCGAGCTGTTGTGCAATCTACAGGTTCTTTTAATGAATCCTAATAAAAGTACTTTAGAGCTTTTCATTAGAAAACTCAGAAAAGATCTCCTGTTACTACCAACAATGAAAAGAGTGACACCTCAGATGTCTTCTGAAGTTAAATATTTCAGGGCGACCTTAAATTGCAAACTGATATAGAAGACGCACATCGAGCTGAATATCTCGCGCACACCGTAGCATGGTGGAGAATAACATTGGTTAAGTCTATGGCGTCTTCTCTGACTGGGCTTCAGAGAAATGTGTGTCTGGGTTTTTTTCACGAGGAGTAAAAGCACAGAAAGCCAAAGTCAGTGCGAGACTTCCATCCGCTAAACATCTCCTTTCGTGCGACGGAAGGCTCCTCCTGGAACCACCGTTTAGTATTTCGTCGGCAGGTTTAACAGTGAGCACTAATGCTCTAACTGCTCACTGTTCTGTTTTTATGTCGGTCTGGCCCGTTACCATCCTCTGTGGGGTAGGGATACTGATAGCCTGGTTCCTGCGCTCCACGCGTAAAAACTGCTTCTTTCCAGTCTCCAACTTCGATTAACCGTGACAACCATTATTGGTCTGAGGTGGCCGCAACAAGTGCGGGAGCAAGTTTTCATAGGCAGTATGAAGCACCGTTTCGTAAAAATGCGGGAGACGTCTGGGTCTCCTTAGCGTTTATTTTTTGTTTGAGCTGCGCCTTAGTGCTTCAACCAATCTGGTGAGACGGGCGTGGTCTCATTGCAGTCGGGAGCACCGTTTCGTATAAACGCAGGAGACGTCTGGGTCTTCTTGGCGTTTATTCTTCTTTTGGGCTTCGCATTACTTTGGTCACGATTCCAACTTCGGTAGAGTATTTGAGTTACCTCTTTCGACAGACATACCTTACCGCGGGAATATTCTAGCCCTCTTCCTGCAGGGGCAATATGTGTGTCTGGGCAACATTGGTGCAATGTGTGCATCATCTGGTAATGCTCTCAATGCCGTAATTAATGTGCTTTCTCTGGATCTTAAAATCGGTAAGGCGGCTTCCATAGTCAAGTTAAACGAAGTCTGGCATAACGACGTGAATACGGAACACACCCAGATATACCACCAGTTATCAATGCAGTGTCCACTGTTCTTGATGCCCGTCTGTCTCGTGTGCTATTCGTTTATTTTTCATGACCAAAAATATTTACTTATTCGATTGCTTTTATGAGTTCCCGTATTATTTTCCAGATTTTCCAACATAAGTCAGTAATCATGATCCAAAAAATTGTGTACCTTGTAAACATTTTTGTGACCCACTGTAGATATGCCGGAAATTTAATTAGAACTACGCAGCTACTGAGCGGTTATGGCGGATTTGAGCGATTCCTATTCAGGTTAACGATGGACCCCTATAGTACTGTGTGTCCGAAAGGGTGTGAAAGCATGAGACACGAGCTTTTGCACTTTTCGCGTTTCACGGAGAGAAAAAGACGAGGTAAGCCATGCAAATCTTCTATCCTTCCCTCCCCTTTTTCACCTAAAAATATCTTAGCCATTAATATGAAACGAAGAGTAATAAAGCCCAGCACTTTGGTAGCCTTTGGACCATTTAGAGCTCCGATTTGCCTTTCTAATTTTAATTTAAGTTCTCTAAGAGGAAGGTTAAGTTAAATGGTTTTACCTGCCCAGGGCAGCAGTATTCACATTTTACTCAGACGAAACTAGTAATAATAACTGAAGAACGCAACAAAAATAGGTAATCACTACAGTCCCATTTTTCAAACGCGTACGCTTATTCTCTAAGTGTATACAAAGTCACTTTCACTTTAGTAAAAAAAAAAGAAAGGACAACAACATCACGCAGCAGCTAGTAAAAGGCAAAAAAAGAGAGCAGCAATAACGAAAATCTTTGTCGTCGTCGTTGTCGCAATAGAAATCCTTAATTATTTATGCAGGTCACGTAAATTTAATTGTCGAGTGGCTTCTGTCATAGATGAATGTGATCATCATCATCAATACGGAGCACATGAATACTTATTCATAGAGGTAGAGCTGAAGGAAAGAAACATGAAAGGAGGAGAAAAGAACGTGGATGTCTTATGTGTGGGCTTATGAAAATCAAAGTTTTACGCCCGTCCAGCATCAGTTGTCCTTGTGGTATTTTTCGTAGGATGAAAACATTTAATATTTAATAAATTAACACAAAATTTGTAAGAAGAAATTTCTTAAGCATGACGTTGAGTGGATTTCTTAAAGTAATAAGATTTCTGCGGATTTTGTTTATAAATAATTTAGCTTTTTAATTGCAATAAATGTTAAGATTTTTTTAAAGAAGATTTTGTTTGGTTAGTCTGGCGAGAGAAGCATCAAAGAAATTATAATTTGCGATATCTAAATTTTCGCTATTTTTAATTAATGCAATTTGGCAATAGTTTAAGGTTGCTAAATATGAATCCGAAATCAGTTTTGCTTCATCAATTTCACTATATCTTAGGTGTACCTTTGCGGCCTCATTCCCCAAATAATTTTTTTCTTATATCGACCTAAACTTTCCATTATAACTTGACAAATTGGTCCCGAACTGTCATCAGAAATCAGTTCCCGAAAAAAAAGTTTGGCAACATCTTTTTAAAACCCTTAGCCCTTTCGGGAACGTAAGGAACCCAAGGGAGATATCGCAAAACCGAATCCAGATTCGTATTCCGATGACCCTGTGGCCCTCAATGGGGTTTTTTAATAAACTTTTTCTGTATAATTTTATTATATACTTTTTTTAAAAATAGAAAAAGTAATTTAGTATTAATTTTTCACTTAACCCTTTCTTAACCGCAAGGAAACTAAAATCGTTAGCGCAAAATCAAGTCCAGATTCGCACTCTTCGACCTAATTCATTTCATTGTAAAAAAGTTTTCCATTGAAAATCTTAGGGTCACCGGTGACCCATAGCAAAATTTGTATTTCCAAAAAAGTAAAAAAAAAATTCAAAAATATGGGAAATCATATTTGAGTAAATAGTTTTTCCCACAGCATATTAAAAATTTGGTGTATTTGGACAAATTTTGTAAGAATTGTGAACGATTGAGTATTAACAAAATAAAAAACCCAATTTTTTCACTTTGATTTGCTACAGTACCGTTACCAAAAAAATATCTGTAAATTATTTTAATGGAAATTAAAAAACCAGGGTTTTTGCAAAAGAGGCAAAAACCCTAAATTCATAAAAATAGTTTTAAAAAAATCGTTAAAATTAACCTTGTGACACTGGTGCCACCATGGTCCCGAAAGGGTTAAAACTTACTGTGTTACTAATGGTTTGACGGTATGCTGTATATTGAAAAACCCACGTTTTTTGTAATTAAAACTTCCCAATCCCTTTTGCCCCCTATCCTCCCCCTCCTTTAGATCCTCTAGCGTTTGAACTTTAATTTACTATTTTTAAAAGATTTTGCGTAGAGTGAAAATATCTCTACCTTCGGTAATTTATTGAATCGGTGAACCAACAGAATAAATCACATCACAAGCATTTTCTCAGCATACATAAATTAGTTTACAATAAAGTCTAGATAAATTTTTATCAAATTTCTTTATTAAAACTTAATTCAAAAGTACATATCTACTTAATCTAAAATGTTGTCAACAATTTAAAAGATAACTAAATTAAAATTTCTGCAATATTTTTATCAATCCACAATCGCAACGCCGACACTTTCGCATATACACCCGGATATTCTGATTGCGCACAGCCAATACCCCACGATACAATGCCATACAAAGTGGGCGTACCCTGGACATAGCCCACCAGTGGACCACCAGAATCACCCTGACAACTATCCTTGCCGCCGCCGGCATAGCCAGCACAAAACATTTCCTCAGTAATCGGTATAACGAAACGATAATTTTCTGCACAAGTCTCCTGCTGAATTAAACGAACCGCAACATAATGTAAAACTGGTGGAATTTTACCCATTTCGGTGGTTAGACCCCAACCGCTAACGAAAAGTTTCGATGTGACAGTTGGCATGCCCGATAGAGGAGGCAAACCAACTGGTTGTATATAATCAGAGAATTTTAGATCGGTGGCAAGTAAAATGATTGCAATGTCCATGTTGTAGGTACTGGTGGAATAATCCTCATGTTTAATAATCCGACGTACACTCAGCAATTGTCCACCATATCTGTGCTGTGTTGAACCGGCGCGAATTTTATAAGCGGCTGTATTTCTAGTATCCTCAATGCAATGTGCCGCAGTAAGGATTAAATTCTTTTGTATTATAGCACCTCCACAAATGTGTGAATTCTTATGCTGCAGTGATATTTGATAGGGGAAATTGATTATAGAAGTCGGATAGCCACCAACAATGCGTGCATCATAACCTCCAAAGAAATCGTCATCATTAGGTTTAGACTGATTTATTGCTCCTGCTGGTGCTGGTGCTGCTGCTTTTGCTGCCAATGCTAGATGCAAACTCAGACTCAATGTAAAGATTTTTATTAAAATTTTCATTCTCACTGAAATTTAATTTAATTAAAAATGTATTGTCTTAAGAGTTTAAGTTTTTTTTCTGTTATATTGTCAATTTCACATAGCTCATGCATTTTTATATGAAACTTGAATTGTTGTTCGCTTTCATTCTTATCTACGCCATAATACGCTACTCAATGCTTATCTACGCGCTTATCTTTTTCGCAATGAGGCGTGATTTTTTGATGTATCTATGCGATACGCTTAGTGAGAGTAGAAGTCAAAGAACTTCTTTGAACATTTACTACTATTTCAATAACTTAATTAGTTTATACTAGAGATGAGAGCGTGAGTACTTTTCGATTCACGCATACGCTCAGTTTTGAAAATACTATTCACGCACGCTAATATTTAAAAAGAAAATTCACGCACTTTAAAATTTTTTCAAAAAACTTCACGCATGTTCACTCACGGAGTATTTTTATTGTTATATTTTTATTTGTATCAATATTTGCAAGATTCTTAGGTGAATTAAAACACAGTGTTGATTTTTTAACCACCCAAAATTAAGTATTTAAGAAATTGTGAATTATAACGACGTCGTGGTCAAAAGTAACATGTACTCACGCATTTTCACGTCAGAATTATATCACGCATCTTCACGTAGGAATTATGAAAATCAAATTACACTCACGCATGCTCATGTGGAAATTATGTCACGTGCGTTCGTGTTCACGCGTGTCACGTAAAATTCATATTACGCACCCATCTCTAGTTTATACACTCCTCTTCTCATTTTAACGGCAGCTTTTGTTTGTTTTTTTTTTGTCTTTTAATTTTCAGCCGCACTTTATTTTTATTTATTATTTATTTGCCCGACTTGATTTATGTGTTTACATAACATTTCATAATATTCGCGTAACCTGGTAACCTTCATCTTTTTTAATATTATAGCCAAAGTAACGAAATCGTGCGTAGACCTTGTGAGCGGTTATTTAATATGATTTTTTTTTTTTGAAAATATTATTTAAAAATATTAATTATTAATACTTAACATTAAGAGGGTGCAGTTAACATTTGCATCTATTAAATTTATAATTAAACTTTTATATTCGGTAGTAATAATAAAAAAAAAATTTAACCTCATTTGTTTAAAAAATTACATTAATTAGTCAGCATTTTTCATGACAATTTTTCTTACCCTTGGCTGTTTTTCAAACATTATTTGATTGATTAAACCTAACATATTGAAGATATGATAGGGAAAAACGATATTGCACTACAAAAACTAAAATGAGTCCCTTCTGCACTCGTCACATGATGTGATAACATAGTAACAAAATTTTTAGCTTTTACTAACACAATTTCAAAATTTTATATGGTCTATTTTTAGAAATAATAATAAATAAAGACAACATGATTGGTTATGTATGTCTTACTCATTCTTGCATTGTCAAGAAACAGTAACGAGTGTAGCAAACATTGCAGTAAGAAAAGAACAAATTTGAATGAAAGTAGGTTTGCTTGTGTGGCTCAGTTAATAAGGACTTTGATCGACAGTCACGACACGGGGTTTCAGTCACAGGTTTGAGCCCGAAAAACTTTTATCAACTTAATAAAATAATGGAGTTTTGTTTTTCTAAATGATGCAAGTGAGACAAATAAAAGACACACTTTTAAACTTACTCACACTATGAAACCTCACACGATACCGACGTGACATTTTCCAGTGGACAAAATCTTCGTAAACGATATCATTTACGAGACGAAGCTTTTGCGGATGCGATACGAGAATGAATCATATGTCGCTTAGTTTGTGGCAGCAAAAGCTTTGTTTACGATACTCGTAAAAAATATCGTTAGCGAGCCTTTTGCGAGCGTTTTTCCGAATCGTTGCTGATATTGTCTGCGAGCGTTCAAAGATATTTTTTACGAGTCTTTTGTAATATCGTTAACGAGTCTTTTGCGACTTTTTAACGATATTACTTGCGACTCATTCATTCACACATTAATAATTTTAAGTAATAATTACGACCTCGATAATCTAGTCTTTCATCCGGGTGGTTCGGGTTCGCCAGGCGAAAACGGAAATCGATCATAACCTTCTTGTATTAACATTGACATGAAGTGTATAAGAATTATAAGAAAGTGTACAAATACACATCTTGGTAGGCAATGGAAAAAAACTTTCAAATGAAAACTTACCGTTTGCCAGCATGTTTACGACCATTAAGCGAATAATCTTGCGGCTCTCGTTTTTTCGTTGCTGTGTCGTGTGCCAAAGAAGCTGTTTGTTGTCTCTTATGCCTTTTATTTTTTATTTATTATATTTTATGCGAGTAGCAAAATTATCGTTAGCGAGCACGTTTGCTCGTATTTTTTACCGTAAAACGCTCCTTTCTGAGTCCGTTTGCGGTAGTTTCGGCGAACGTTCGTCCAACAAATAAAGCGACGAAAATGGCGGCGGAAACGCTGAACACTGTGGAAATCTAAAAACTACATTGGCAAAAAGGCATTCGAAAGGAATTCAACATAAAGTTGGATGATCAAGGAAGTCAACAATATTGAGAGCAGAATCTGGATGCCAGACAGCAAGGTCATATTAAGAGAGGGTGTTTTGGGGTTCTGACTCCCCTCAAAAGTTGTGAAAACTTTCTTCTAATTTCTAAGATGTAATAATATTTTTTACCTCCATAGTTTTCTTTCTTAAAAGTAAGAGATAAAAGAGAAAAAAATTTGAATTTTTTGTTACACTATGCGACCAAATTCGATTTGGTGTCTTTGACATGGGGCTTGACTTCGGATTCAAAAAGAGATGGTGGAGAGCAATCCTACATTCAAAGTTTCTCTAAGTTAGTAACTCTTTTTGATATGAAGTTTTAGTCCTGAAACTGAGTTTGAAAAGCTTAAAAATTACGAAAAAAAATAGAATGAATTATCGGGCCCTTGTAAATTTAGACTTATTTCAAAGGTAATAAAAAGCAATATTTTTTAGAAAACTTAACAACATTGGAAAGAAAAAAACTTGTACTTTAAGATATCAACTGGACTTTTTTTAGAATAAAAAAATCATCTGGGTTACATAACCTCAAATGTGGGCAAAAACTTTTAGGTTAGGAAATCTCAAAAACGTGCTGGGGCAATTATGAAGCCAGATTTGGATTCAACGCATTAAAAACCTTCGGAAAAGTATAGTATGGTTTCTAGTTAAGTATTTTGGTCAAATTTTGTCGGCTTGTGTTATCGGTTTAATTTCAAAAATTTATAAGACAATCGTAAAATGTAATTCTTTAATTAAAGAGGTTCTTTTTTCAAATCAAAGCCGTCGTTCTTAATTAACCATCCTATAACCGATAATTTCTTAATCGGTCAAAGCCCGATAAGGTCCCCAGGGACCTTTTTCTATTAATATAGCGTATGCTGCGTATAATTGTTTTTCTTTCAATCCAATATGTTTAGTATAGTGTTTAAAGAATCGTGTCGAAGCCGATTTTAATCGCTTCTAAACATCGCATTTATAGAAATAACGTAGGCTGAGGCTGTTCGGTCTAAACGTATTGAAATATCGCTTCGTTGAAAATGTCATGGGCCTTTAGGGATCTTGACGGTTATCGGAGGGTTAAGCATAACCTTCTTCGGTTTCGTAGGGTCCATCAAATTCATCATCGCATTTAATTTCATAAAAACGTATTATGAATATTTCCTTCCAATGATCTTTCAAAACGCTATTTACCTTTCAGGTTTAGTTCCTCGTTTAATATTTCCTTTAATGAATTTCGCAATTTTTATAAGAGCTTATTGAGGAATTAGGTACTATACTTGCTATAAAATTTTCTGTGCAATCTACATACATTTCAGTATTTAAATTTCACATTAAAATATGTATAAAAATGTCTATTATTAAAAAAATAGGTATATAAAAAGAAAATGAAATAAAATTTTGTTACTTAAAAAACAAGAGAAGAAATATCCAAAAATGTTTAGCCACAAGGCAAGAAACAAAAAAAGAAAAAATTTTACAGGATAAGAAAAAAAAAAAAATAAAACTCAATTTACGGCATTATGTATTCAAATTACTACCACAACAGCATACACAACAACAACATTGAAAAAATATATAAAATTAAATTACTTAAACAACCGCAAATTGACATGAAGGAGAAGACATGAACAACATGCAAAATAAGTTGAGTTGATGAAAAATAAAAAATATAAATTGAAGACTTATGCTACCACATAGAATATTCCTAAAAATTTAACAAAAAGAGAAAGAAAATGAGAGAAATATTTATTACATATTTTATGTTTCGTTTTCTTTTTTTTTTTGTTTTGCTGCATAAAAATTTAATTTTTACTTTTACTTATTGCATAAATTTTCTAGTAGAAAATTTTTCATATCTTTTAAGAAAATTTTCGTATATATACTCAATTAAGTAAAAGATTTTTCACATTCGATAAAGAACTTTTCAATTATACACTTTAGAGTTGATAACTAAAGAGTCATGAAAGTTTCAAAATTAAAATAATAAAATAGAGACACACACATACATACATACCATACATAAGCACACATATAAACTCTTAAAGCTAATTTGGGTTATATTAGACTTTGAGATGCGACACCTACGCTTTCATAAAAGCGTGATTTCTGGTCTAGGCATCAGACAGTAGTTTAACTCCCTGTTAGGTCAAGAAAAATAAATTCTCTGAAACTGGGCATGGTCTTGGTTGACTGCCACATCTATGCTCTTTATAAGTGTAAAATATATCTGAAGTTATATTTTTAATTGCAAATGCTATAGAATGATATAGAATTAAAAATTACCCTTTGGATCACACTCCCCTCCTCTACCGGAACTGCAAAAATGCTTAACAAAGTGAAAGAAACCTATATACTAGGGCACTAGTGGATCCAAGGGGGGAGGGTGGTGGTTGGGCCGTTGAAACTGCCCCCCTTATCGATAAAAATCTCACACAATTTTATTGTTGCTCATGTGGCAAAAAAAAGCTTTCGGGGGAAAAAATAATATCTTTGGACCTAGTTTACTAGAGCACTACTAGATCCAAACATTTCCGAAAGGAAGATATAATTTTTCCGGCCTTTCAAATTTTTTCGCCCTGTGATTTAACAAATTGGCCAGAACCTGAGGAATCCTTTTTTTATCCAGCGATGTCTACATCTCTGGTGTAAACCATGAATGAGGTTCGTCAAACCAAACCCTATATACTTTCCTCAAAATGAAAAAAGCTAATGTTCATATCATTAGCCATAAAAGTTATTTATCTATTAACATTTTTACCAGTCATAAAATTTACCTTGTTCACATGAGTTTCATGAAAGGTTAAGTTTAGCACTCTAAACTCCAAGTTAAGCAGGATGTTTGATCTGATTGATCATTCATCGTACAAGCATCTTTTACATTTTGGTCTACAGATGGCATTATAGATTTAATAAGAAGATCCAAAATAGAGCTAGGTGTTGCAGGCAAAGAACTTTTTCTGCTGCTCTCTGCATTTTGGAAAGCTCATTTTTCAAACAATCTAGAGATAGGTTAATTCACTGTGCAATAAATTTGTATGCAAAAAATGCCAGACCCCTGATCTTACCAAAAACTCATTTAAAATGGAGGAAAAAATCATCCCGAGATAAAAGCTGTGTTTTTTTTAATAGCACATCGCCATGACAAAAGAATCTTGCAGGTCCAAATGTGAACTGAGATCTGTTATTCTATCAAAATGAAGTTTTTTGCAAGTTTGAGGCCGAATGATTTTAAAACTGGGTTCCCTTGAGATGAAACCCTCCATATATATGGTGCTAAAATTATTTTTATAAAAAATTTAAAAATAAGGGGAAAGGTGTTTAGTGGTGTCAAAGAATAAATTGTTCAGAATTTCATAGCTAGTAACTTTTACTCAATAGTTAGAAAAAGTGAGAAGTTGCGAACCGGGTTTGGTTTTCGACAAATTGTTTTCGAAAATAGTTTCAATTCAATCAAAAGTAAAATCAGTAACAATTCCGTAAAGTAAAATCAGTAACAATTTTTAAATACCGCGCCGTTGAAATTATGATTCCCCTTGTTAATACGAATAAAAAGTTCTTCCACGACATAGGTCTAAAATGAATTTCGACGCTCCGGAATGTTCCGTTTATATGGAATTTTCAAGGTACTTGGAATTTTTGTAATTACACAGCGTAAAAGTAAATTTTAAATGTCGAATGGATAACTTTTTAAGAGTAATTTGGGTTAGCTGAATCCGCCCCTGTACTCAGATTTTTTCTACCACGTCTGAGATCGCCGATATGGGGGCTGAAACCCATATTTTTGGTATACGTGGGACCAATATAAAATTTGTTTTTATTTTACTTTGTACATGTCTCATAGCTAAGAGAAAGTTGTTTATTATGGAAGGGAGGAAAACATTACTTAGACAGAAATACTCCACCAACCCTCTTTACCCGCCCTTTGGGGTGTTATATGAAGCCTCTATTCCATATATGACTATACCGGGTAAACGATCGCGAAACCTATCATTAGGTTTTGGTAGAAAATATTCCACATCGAAAAGTAGTTGGGGTCACCGAAGGTCAACATTTCCTAGGTCCATTTTTTAAAAAATTAACCTTTGAAAAAACAAAAAATTTTATCATTCTTTTGTACTGATTATACATTGTGAGGTAATTTTTCCAAGAACAAGACTGGCTTGGTAATTAGCAGATTCTCAAATCTAATAGAGAATTTGTGGGAAAATCTACACGGCGAGACTCAGAAAGATGGTTTGAACAAACAAATTCAAGCTAATCGAACAGTGAATGAAGTGTGGTAACGAGACGAGAAAATCTATGACACCGGCAAATTGTTAGTAGAATCTATTTAGATGATGCTAGAACCCAAGTGTAGGCACACTAAACAATAATTATTGCGATTTGTCCCTGATTTTATTTTGTGAATGAATTAAACACATTTTCAAAGAAAATTTGTCTTGTCCACATTAATTTGCACAAGGGTGTTTTTGATGATATACCGATGGGCAGCGCCCTCTATCAATTGAGTATGAAAAAATGATGTTGCATATGTGTGTACACATAATTTTTCATACGCTTTGTTTGACAGAGAGCGCTGCCCATCATTTATGTATATACCAGTGATGCCAACTTGGGGGGAATTCCCCGATTTCCGGGGAATTTTACTGTGTGCGAGGAATCGGAGAATGAGCTGTTCTTTGCGGGGAATTTGAAGTCGTTCAGCTTTTAGTCATAAAAGTCTAGAATATTTTTTGTAAAATTTTATGTAATGAAACACGTTTAACTTATGCAATATTTCATATTTTGGGTCTTAAAATCGTCACCCTTTCTTAAGTGGGCCCTGCGATTTATTGGTTTGGAGAAATCGATTTTTAAAAAAGAGTGCTATTTAGAAGTATTATATTTCGAAAATATTTTGTGAAAATTTCAGAGAGAGATGCGGAGTACTTTCCTAGATATAGACGATTATAGCGCCGAGTATCAGTCAGGTCAAAAAAAAGTCGCGCGGCGCACAGTGGTCTGCAATCCCAAAAAGCTGGCCATAAGTCGAAAAATAAAGTTTTTTTTGGGAGGATTCTGACATTTCAAATAGTTGCAGTGACAACCCTAGCAGCGTTTTAGAACAATGCTTAAGTACAGCTATTCTTTAAAAATTTAACATATTTAAATAAAAATATTATTTAACTATAATCGAAACAATAAATAAGTAATGAATTCAGCGGTGTTTTTATCATGCAAGCTATTTTCAAGGCTAAGAAAAAAAGGGTTTTAAAAAAATTACCAAGGGTTCCCGCCGAGTTTTTAGTTTTAAATTATTAATTATTCATTTTTGTAAAACATATAAAAATATCAGTTGCCGGGAGTTACCGGAATGGATTTTACACAAAATTTTCAATGCAAGGTACAGATGCGCTATATTCTATGTCCCAGCAATTGTAACATCAAAAAAGTATTTGTATAATAGAAAGTTTTTTGTGTAAAATTCGTATAGATGGGGGGAGAGGAAGGTTAAAGATTTTTTCGTCCAATAACTGTTAATATTTCCTTGAGCTTATATTAGCTGTACATATTAGCCATCCTCCATTTTGTTTTTTTTTACAAATTAAGAACGGATTCGTAATTAGAGATTCCAAAAATCCCCAAATGTCTGGTTTAATCAAAATTCGATAATTTTTTTGCAAATGGTCCACCATTTTGGATCCGCCATTTTGTTTTTTTAAAAACTGAGATCGGATTTGTAATCACCGACCCTAAAAACCCCCTAGCACAAGTAATTACAAAAGAACGATTTTTTCGACTTATGGCCAGCTTTTCGTGATTCCAGACCACTGTGCCGCGCTTCGACTTCCCTATCGACCGTTCAGAAAGCTATGCCTTACTCCAGCACCTCCTGATTAATAACTCTTAATCCTTGCTGCCTAATCTTTATGCTGATTGTAATCAAATTACAATCAGCCATCATAAAGAAGATGAAATATACTTTATATGTTAAAAACCGATAGTCAAAACTTTGAACTCGTTCTTCTCAAAACAAGGTTTTTGGCATTTTTTTATTTGAGTCAAAAGAGAGATCCCATGTCTTCTCCTTTGGGAACTTTGATATCCAAAAGTGGGCTAAACGTCTAGTAACTCGAAACACCCCATCTCCTTAAAATTTGGTGTGGCAACTATATACTACCCAATAGGATTAAACTTTGTGCAAGCTTGAGCCGGATCGATTTTGAGAGTGGATTCCCTTGAAGTGAAATCTCCTATGTGCCAAAAGAATTCTGGAGTCAGAAAGTGCATATCTATTAATGAATCATCATATCCCGTAAAAATTGGTTAAGTTTTGGACCGAGAAAATTCAAGGTCGCCTTAATATAACACTCATTGAGGTGAAATGTTTTGTATAATGTTTATATGGAAAGTGCGTGTCGCGCTGTTAAAATATAATCGAAACTCGGGGAATTTCTCGAGAGCTATCGGGGAGAAAGAAAAGATGAGTTGACATCCCTGGTGTGTACACATATGCATCCGAATTTTTTTCACACTGAGAGGACGCTGCCCAACTTCTCCGTGACAATTTCCGCTGCGACGATCATCTTTTACTCGCGGCGTAAATATAAAAACGATTTTAAAGAAGTAAACTTCGAAAATAAGTTTCATTCACAATGAACACAGGTGTAACAACCGGATCCTTTAAAGAATGAATAAGTTGAACTTTTCTGAAGAAATTCCTAACCGTAGGGGATACAAAGGCAACCTTGACATACCTAAACTGATCTTAGACTTTGACATGAGCAGTATCTACCTAGGTTATAGTATGTAGAAAATGAAAAAATTTCTAAAGGTTTAACATTAATTTTTATGCTGAATGCAGAGTGCAATAACCAACAAAGTAATCAAAATCTTTCATTAATTTTCTTGTGTGAGTTACTTGCATCTATTCATATGCACATAGTTATGTTTATATTTACATATATTTCTATGTAGATTTATACATAAATACCGCCTACATAAAATGCAATTAAGTATATGTACATAAATGTATGTGTGAGTGTGCAAATTTCATTTTATTTCATTAAGATATCACACAACAAATAAATTTTTTGTTGGAATACAAAAAAAAAAAAAAAAAAAAAACAACTAACTAAACAAAAAACTAGAAACAACAAATTGCATAAATAATTTATATCGTGCTGTTAGAATGATTTTTGGGTCATGGGTTATATTTGCAAACAACTACAACTAAATAAATATATAACTACATACATATATATGTAAGTATGTATGAATACAATATACATATATTTTTACTAGACATATATTTACTTTCATATGTAAGCAAGTACATACACTGGCTAATATCCAGGATGGGGTTTTAACAAAAAAGTCAGTGTTTCATTTTTTGAAAAATAAATAGTTTCATTGCCCTCACAATAATCAGTGTACCATATATGCAGTCATTAGCGATTCCAAAGGGAAGGTTGAAGAAATAAAACCCCCTTCGGACTCGCTTGTGTATACATATGTTTACAGGCATATGTTCAACATCAGTGGTAGCGTCCACTTAAGTTTACTCTATGTGTAGTACATATGTATATATGTAGACATAGCAGGGCCGTAGCCAGGATTTTTTTTCGGGGGGGAGGGAGGTGTTTCATTCGAAGATAATATTTATAAATAATTTTTATGAAACTGATGTTTAAATACAATAAATTAGATATGATGCATTTGATGGACCCTATCAGTCTCGGGACAAGAGTGGATAAATGCCTTGAAGCTTTAGGAATTGTTCTTTCCGAGTTTTTTTTAATCATAACCTAAAAAAAAAAATGGCCAAAAATGACAAAAAATTCACAGAATAATCAATTTAAATGTTTTCAAATAAATATTATTCAATATGAATTCCAATGCATTTTTTTTAACGTCAAGGACATTATTTCGATAACTCATTGGCTGCATTCACGACACTCATCAATTGCTAAACAGTTGCAGCTCATCGATTTTCGTGTTGTGTTGTTTTTAGCGTTAACTATTCTATTGTGAATAGTTTTTTACTATTTTTCGCCTTTAACAAAACCAAAAACTTAAATAATGAATATAAATAATTTAATGTTTTTGCAAAGTATGTTTTACTATGGCGTTATGTCAATTATGACAGCCATAATAAACAAAAATTAAATATATATAGAAGAAATAGATAAACATAAGCCGCTGTACACAAATCAACCGATGAAAAGCATCATACAAATTTTTCGATATCAAAAATGGCGCTTGCTCACTAAAAATGTTGCCATTCACAATAGAATTTTTCTACTGTTTAGGAATTGATGAGTTTCGTGAATGCACCCATTGACTTTCGATTACCCAACCTTAAAGAAATGACCAGAAATGCTACAAATGGAAACTTTTGAAAATGAGCAGAGACTGGACAAATGCACTTAGGATAATGGGGAGTCGCTGAGTCCGAATCCGTGGTCCGTTTTGTTCTGCTACGTCACAATTCTTTTTATCGACATCAAAATTTTTAAAATTGAAAAAAAAAAAAAATTAAAAATGCAGTTCATATTTTTTTTCATTAAAATATCCATTTTAACAAAAAAAAAATTTTTAGATTTTTTTTTTTTTAATTTTGAAAAATTTAAAAAATTTTTTTTTTTTAAATTTATTTATTTTTTCATAATTTTTTCATTCTCGTTTTCATCTTTTACTTTTATCTCGTTGTTAGAAATTCTTAGGATTTAATTGTCCAAGAACACAAAGTAGATAGATCAAGAAAGTAACTTGAGAAAAAAAATATTTTTGGACCTGGCTCAGGAACGGCTCAGCGACAAGGTGCCATATGGCACCGCTAAGCATTACTGGGTTAAGCTAACAACGAGATAAAGATAGACAATGATAACGAGGATAAAAAAAAATTACGAAAAAATTAATTAATTAATAAATCAAAAATAAAAAAAATTTGAAAAAAATTTTTTTTTTAAAAAATTGATGTTTTGATGAAAAATCGAATGGGGACCGTTCAGAAAAAACGACACCTAGAATTATTTTCTCACAAACACACACACTCTCCCATGTACTAGACTTTCAAATAACGAACTGTTATGCAGACTAGCTACAATGGGGGAAAAAACAACAACATAAGTGTATAGAACGGTAGTGGTAGTTTCTTTCAATATCTCTATTCAGTGAAGATATTTGGAATCAAATCCGTAATTCTGGGTTATGATTTCAAATATTAGTAGCTTATATAGGATATTGAAAGATTAAGAACTACCACTAAGATCACTGATGAGGAATTGTGGCGGATTCCGAAACGGCCGTCTGATTTGCCCGTCTCTATATACATTGTTGTTGTGATGACTACATTTGTTCATTAACCTGTTTATATATAACTTCAAATAAGAAAAGAAATATGAACTGCATTTTTATTTTTTTCAATTTTAAAAAGTACACTGGTCCCGTCTCTGCTCATTGTTGGCTGTTGAACTGTGTTATCAGTGGGAATTTGGGCCAGTATCAATTACGAGGAACCCGGATGAAGTTGGCATATATTTCCTAAATTCTTGCAGTCACAGCATTAAAAGCAATCTTCCGAGTCAGGGAGCTCTAAGCAATAATGGGTTAAAGAATTAATTACATTTTAAGATTGTCTCCAAAAACTTTGGAGCTGATTCAATAACACTGCCCTGTATGAGTTTGGCGAATAATATGGTTCCTAGTGTTTGCGAATGAATTTTTAATTTTTTCTGTTTTTAGTCATTTTTGAAAAATTGTTGAGCTGAACCCTGACGTGCTAGAAACATCGAAAATTAGAAATTAAAGGCTGAATTATGCCCTTTCAAATAAACCCTAAGTCATATTGTTTTCATGCGCCCTTAAAGCAGGGCATGTGTTTATGTCTACGGGTGCAGGAATAAATTTACAAAGAGCGGCCAGACATAATAAAAAGTGCAGTGGTCCGAAGTGTTTTAAAGGGAGGGGGGCCGCTGGTTGCAAATCTGCAGTCAGATTTTAAAAATGTAAAATTCCAAATATGTCGGACGAGTTTAGGATGAAAGAGCCATCTGATGGTAGAAAAACTCCAAATATATTGCATAATAAAATATTGCTTTGTATTACTTTTCACATAAGTCTAATTTTACAAGGATCTGACAGTTTTTTTCTATTTTTTGGTTATTTTTAAACTTTTCAAAATGTTTCACGACGAAACTTTTTTCAAAAACAGTTACTGACATAGAAAAACTATGAATGGGGACGTGGCCAGAACCTCCAAAATCTCCCCCTGAATACGTCCTTGAGACATAGTTAGTATGTGCTTTGACTTTTAGTTATTTATCTGCATATATCTTCTGCAATTTTCTTTATTGTTACTAGTGTTGTTGTTGCTTTTGTGGTTATTCCTTCAAAGATTTTAATTTCTTCCATAAGAATACCATATGATGAGGCTGCCTACTGCTGTTGCTGCTCGCTCTTCTTTTTACTTAGAAATTTCTTGCTGATGTTGATTTTGTTGTTGTTATTATTATTCTTGCAGTGGTTGTTGCTGGCTGCTGCTTTTGTTGCTGTTATTATTATTCTTGTTGCTTTAATTGTTTCATTATCAACAGCCCATGGATACATAATACATACACGCATACATATACATTCTTGGAAGTATTCATTTACAACACTCTCTACATGAACTTGTATTAGTTTATATTTTTAGTAACTTATTTATTTGAGATTAAGTTGTCTACAGACACTTACATATGTATGTATGCAGGGCCGTAGCCAGGATTTTTTTTCGGAAGGGGCGGGGGGGGGGTTTCATTCGAAGAAAATTGTCATTGACTTGCCATTACTGATGATAAGCCCGACCTCAAAAAAATTAACAAAAATACTAAAAATAGTCAGAGGCTCATTTTTTTTCAAATGATTATCAGTGGGAACTCGGGCCATGATAAGGAGTCCGGATGAGGTTGTCTTATATTCCCGAAATTCGTGCAGTTACTGCATTGAAAGAGGTCTTCCGAGTCGGGGTGCTCTGAGCAATAATGGGTTAAAGAATTAATTACATTTTAAGATTGTTCCCTAGAACTGATCCACTACTACTGCCCTTTGCGAATAAAATAGTTCCTAGTGTTTATGAATGAATTTTTTATACTGAACACGAATCTGAGGTCAAAAATTTCCCATCACGCCACGTTTTAGAAAAAATAGGATGGAAAACTCTAAAATAGAATTTTTGGCCATTTTTAAAAATTGGAGAGCTGAACACTGGCGTGCTACAAACTTCGAAATCCAGAAATTATAGGCTAAATCATGCCCTTCCAAATGAGACCTAAACCCGAAACTGTAAATCAGTTACTGACCTAGAAAAACTATAAATGCAGAATTGCTCAGCATCACCTTCTCTTTTTGTATCCAAAGCAAACCTCATGTCAAAGAAAACAAATCGGATCTGGTCGCATAGTGTAACTAAGATTTCAAGTTTATTTTTTAAGATTTGACTTTTTAGAAATTAAACCGATGAAAGTAAAAAATATTTAAAAACTGTTCAATAGATTTTATTTAGATTTTTTTCATCCACTGGAAATTAATATAAAAAATTAGAAGAAAGTTTCCACATTTCGAGGGGGGAAGGGGTCAGAACCCCCAAAACCTCCCCCTAAATACGGCCTTGTATGTATGCATATCGCTCATTTACTAAAAGACTGTCATAACTCAAAAAACGCGATTTTGCAGAAAACGCGTTTAAAGTTTTCAATTGACTCCAACTTTGCAGAAAAAAGAAGAAATCTTATAATTCTCACGCGTAGAGTATACAAGATATTAATATGAAATTTTTACAGAATATGAAGCGTGACAAAATGAATAATTCTGCATCATTGACTCAAAAATTGTGTTTTTTGACTTATGACAGTCTTTTAGTAAATGAGCGATATATTTATAGTTGTAATTGTTGCTATTGCAATTATTTCTTGAAGAATACTTAGATATATACACACACACACACAGACAAAAACATGACTCTCTACATACATGTCTGCATTTCAGCATAACAATCTTCATCAATTCATTAGTGTTATCTTATTTTTTTTTTTCTCAATATTTTAAATGGATTTTCTGCTTTCAAAAATTTTAATTGTTTTAGTAGAAAATTTTTTTTTCTCTTTGTGGTTTTTGCATATTCCTTTTGTTAAAAACGTAGAGTCTTAAATTATTTTCTAAACTTACAATTTACATGATAATTAAAATTTTTTAATAAATAAAATTCCTAGAAATTTTCTAGATTGCTGGATTATATTCAGTTGAGGAAATCTGGTGTTGAAGCAATTACCGCAAATAAATGCAAGAATATAATTTGTCATATTATTTGAAAATTTTTTATTGGGAGTATGAATGTATAAACTCGTATTTTTTTCGTAATTTGGACATTTATTGTGAAAAAGTGATTCTAAATTTATTCTTTAAAGTATTGTCCATCGTTAGCCACAACCTTTTCCCATCTTTCTGGTAGCACAACGGATTCCGCGTCGAAAGAACTCCTCATCTCTTGAGGCTATCCACGAATCGACCCATTTTTTGAGTTCTTCAAAAGAACTGAAGTGCTGTTCAGCCAGGCCATACGTCATCGATCGGAACAAGTGGTAATCAGAAGGAGCAATGTCTGGAGAATACGGTGGGTGGGGTAGCACTTCCCATTTCAGCGTTTCCAAGTATGTTTTTACTTGCCTTGCAACATGCGGCCGAGCATTGTCGTGCTGAAGAATAACTTCGTCGTGTCTATTCTCATATTCTGGCCTCTTATTCTTTAATGCTCGGCTCAAACGCATCAATTGTAGTCGGTAGCGATCGCCAGTGATCGTTTCATTCGGTTTCAACAGCTCATAATACACGACACCTTTCATATCCCACCAAATACACAGCATGAGCTTGGATCCATGGATGTTCAGCTTTGCCGTTGATGTTGATGCATGTCCGGGCGGTCCCCATGATTTTTTACGCTTTGGGTTATCGTAACGTATCCACTTTTCACCGCCAGTCACAATACGATGCAGAAAACCCTTTCTTTTCTGTCGTTCAATCACCAGTTCATATGTGAAAAATCGTCGTTCGACGTCTCTCGGCTTCAATTCGTACGGCACCCAATTTCCTTGCTTTTGAATCATTCCCAATGCTTTTAATCGTTTAGAAATGGTTGATTGATCAACTCCTAAAGATTCTGCAAGTTCTTGTTGCGTTTGACATGAATCTTCTTCGAGTAATGCCTTCAATTCTTCATCTTCGAACTTTTTCGGGACGCCTGAACGTTCCCTGTCTTCAACATCAAAATCACCACTTTTGAAACGGGCATACCACACCTGACACATTCTAACGTCTATAGCACAGTCAGGATAAGCTTCAGTGAGTAAACGATGTGCTTCAGTTGCGTTTTTCTTTGAATGGAAGAAGCAAATTAAAACTTCCCGCAAATGTTGTTTTGTTGGCACGAAATTCGACATTTTCAGCTATAGTAAAACACTTTTGTAAAATTATGAAAATTATTTGACAGATCAATTCTTATAGTATTTTTGGCGCTCTTCGAGAAAGAATAGCTGTCAATGTCAAAAAAATGGCGCGTATGATAGATATGAAGTTAGTCACAATTACGAGTTTATACATTCATACTCCCAATAACAAAATTCCAACAATTTTTTACTTGTTTTTCATGTATTATTTTTCTCCTAGGTAAATGATTGCGATTCATTTACTGCCTAGGAACAAAAGTGTCTAAATGCCTTAAAGTTTTAAGAGCAATTTTTGTTTCCCAGTTTCTTTGATCTTAACCTCAAACCAATATTAACTAATGACATAGTTATTGCTAATCGAGGGAACGAGCCAATCTTCATTACTTCAAATAGGAGGGAGGTTCTCGATCTAACTCTAGTAAGTGAACACCCGTCACATCTTATGAAGGACTGGAGCGTCTTGCAGGAGTGCTCCTGTTCTGGTTACAACTACATCAACTACACCTTTGATAAACTAGATCCTACAGACACTGAAGGTTCAACAAATTACATGAATAAGAAGCGTACTGATTGGATAAGGTTCGGAACTATTATTGAATATTGATCGAGAGGAAAATTCCATTACAGTACTTTTTAACACTGCTACCGAATGGTCTTGCAATTCCTCCAAACCTAGAGGTAAGGCTAAACCTTAATGGTCGGCCTCGGAGAATGCAGAACTACGAAAAGAATGTTGAAAACTCTTTAATAGAGCCAAGACTTTCAATTACTGATTTCCCTTTAAGTCCAAACAACAAAAAGGGCGTTTTGAAGGAATTTCTGGGGTAGCATATAAAACTCCTCCGAGACTAGTCGACTGCGAAACCTAATCATTACAACCGCTATGGCTCTCGATTGCATCCAGAAAGTTAATGGTCACTGGACTGATTCAATGGGATCGAGACCTAAGAAGTCCTCCTGAATACTCACTTCCCGGGGAGTCTAATCTTCGTTAATTACACTGTGCAACACATTTTTCTAACGGAGAATTTTGCCTTTGTTATAAACAGAAAATAGAATTGAAAAATGCACTAAAACAGCACAACTTTGAAAGGCTATAATAATTAAAAGCGAGCTAACTTTTGAAAAGCCTATTAGAGTTTTGTTACTCCGTATCAGTACTACCGACTTGTGTTGGTCGCTTCTCCGTTAGATTCCATGACCCTAAAATTGTTGCATAAAATTGTGACTGATTATTCTTTAAGTAACTCCTTCCCGTTCCAATTGACCGACACTCATCTTAAGTGGGCTATGAAATCCTTCAGTCCCAATAAATCTCTCGGGCCAGATGGTTTCATTCCTGCGGATATTCAACAAAGGGCTTAACACGTCACTTTCCGGCTATTGCAAATTTATAATGCTTGCTGAAATTCTCGTACATTCCCAAAAGCTGGAAAGAAGCTCATACCCAAAGCAAGGAAGACTTTCCATACAAAACCAAAAGGCTTTAGACCGATCAGCCTGACCTCCTTTCTCTTACAAACAATAGAAAGGATTCTAGATTTTCATACCAGGAACTCTATCAATCCCACTTTTATATCCAAATCATACTAAAGGCATAGAGAAGTTGAGAAATCACTTTCCATCAAAGGATACACGTTTGCAGTGTTTCTCGAGGAGGCTTTCAACAATGTAATAAATCTTATTCTTGATGTCAATCTGATTTGATTTATAGGAAAACTACTTAAAATACGTATCATCCATCAACTCCTCTATTGAAAATAATTACGTTAAAAAGGTTGTCAATAGAGGCACAACACAAGGAGGTGTTTTATACCATCTTATTTAAAATCTGGCTGTGAACAAACTGCTTAACAGATTAAATTAATTGCACCTTACTTTGTCTTAGCAAGCGCGTCAAATAATTGGGACTTGTTCTTGATCCTAAACTTCAATGGAAAGCTAACTTAGCAGAGAGAGTACAAAATTCCTCTTGCGCGCTCTACTGCTGCAAGACGGCATTAGCAACAAGATGGGGTCTTCAAACTCGAGTCATTTCTTGTGGTATTACCAGGCTAACATGAAGATGGGGAGGCTTGCTGCAAGACAAGGATTGCCATTCTATGACTTCTGCCGGGGTTGCGGCTCTGAGAAAAAAGAAGAAACAGTTCACTATTTCATGTGCGAATGCCCATCACTGGCAAAGAGGCGACTCAAACTCCTTGGCTCACTTTTCTTCACTAATTTGTCCGAGTTATCATCCATAAATATTAAAAATATGACGAAATTCATAATGAAATCCTCATGGTTCTCCACTCCGTAAATGAAGAAGTCGCGCCATACTGTGGTATTATAATGAGTCTAATAGATGCTTACGTGTGCTTTCAAGCAGAAGGCTGACACTCCAACCTAACCTAACCTAACTAAACCTAACCTAACCTAACCTAACCTAACCTAACCTAACCTAACCTAACCTAACCTAACCTAACCTAACCTAACCTAACCTAACCTAACCTAACTAAACCTAACCTAACCTAAGCAGAGCTAACTTTGGGCAAGAGAAGGCACTAGTCGAAGGGATGTCTCTAGTAACAGCGAGCTAGAGGCTGTTTTAATAACCTTAACCAGACTGCAGAGAAATTATATGGCATTTCTGAAGCAGAGATTCTCGCCATAAAGCTGTGCGCACAATTCAACCTTGAGCGTAAAGGCCAGAATATTTTAATGTATTCAGAGCACTGGACTCCCATGAAATAACATCAAAGCTAGTTTGGGAATGACAGAAGACAAATAAGGTAAGCATTTTCTGCGTTCCAGGACCTACATAAATATATGAAAATGAGGACGTCGATCATCTGGCAAGGAAAGCAACGGCCATGAATTACATTGGTCTAGAAGCTTTTCTAGGCGTACGAATTAACACCATAAAAATAAAAGACAAATTAAGGGGAGATGAAAATACTGGTTGGTCAATCTACTGGGCTCAAATCCCTGGGATTAGACAATCAAAATTGATTATTGAGGACTTTAACTCAGAGAGTAGAAAACAGATCTATTTCTAAAACTGAGCAAAAACCAACTGAGGATTGTCACGCATACGGGATTCTTTTCAGGACATTGTAAACTGGGGGGGATCACATGAAAAACCTCCGCTTTATATAGGACAAACTCAGGAGGAAACTGAAACACCAGAGCGCATACTTCTACACTGCTAGGCATATCTGGGCCACTACCGGCCAGACAGTTTGGACATCATCAACACAAGGCCGAAACCCCTACTGAGATTTCTCAGTGGCATTAAGATTTTTGACGATATTAGGTTTGAACCGAAAACGGTCTCGTATATTTAATATAAAAGGGATGATTACACAAATGATAATAATAATAATAAAATATGTTATCAATATCCAAACATACACGCGAACTTTTGTGTGTATATGTGCAAATCCATAAAAAGGATAAAAAACACACACACACACACACACAAACAAATACTATATGTATGTATACTACGCCAAAGAAAACAAAATTAAAATAAAAATGATTGTTTTGTGTTTTATTGAAAAAGTTTCATCATATATTTTCTCACCTTATCGAAATGTGATGCCAAAAAGCTGCAAGTCAGTAAAACAAAAACAAAAAAATAATAATAATAAAATAAAAAATAATCATAAAAATAAGACAAAACAAAAGCGTGTGAGTTAAGAAAACTTTTCCCTTTTCTATATTTACGTACACACCCCAGAGACGGATAGACATTATGCCAAAGTAACAAAACAAAAAAAAATAAAAAAAAATTCAAACAAACAAACATGAAGTAAAACAAAACGAAATTCAATACCGCCTTTGAGCCCTTAGCCTCCTCCTTTTCCACCTTCTCCTCACTCTTCACATTTCGATGTCATATCGAATTCGCGCATAAGTTTTACAGAATTTTTTAATGCAGTTTTTCGTATTTGATGGTGTATTGAGTAGCTTAGCCTTACACACACACACATACACATACGCACACAGATGTAAATGAAAAAGAAACTCATATAAATCATGTATGTGATTGTTTGCTTGTGTGTTTGTGCTTGTGCATAAATATGAATTTATTTTTGTATTTTATTTTTCAGTGTAAAGTTTGCGCAAAAAACAAAAAACAAAAATAAATAAATAAAATAGAAGAACAAAGTTTTGTGTCGTTTAGAAATTTCAAATAATACACAAACATACACACACATACACACACATAAATTGTCAATATTTTTCTTCTTTTTTCTATATATTTTTTGAGTATGTAGTAGTACATTATTTTGTTGTTGTTTTGTTTTGGGGGTACCGGTGGAGTGTGTGTGTGTTTGAGTTATCATTGTTGTAGTTACTATTCGTACTCTAAAAACTTTGATAAACAAAAGCGGAACTTTTTTTTTTGTTTTTTTTTTTTCAGTAGCTACACGTGTTTTTGTCAAAACTTTAGATTATTTGCCTTGTATAAAATGTGAATAAATTGAAATTGATTTATGCGTATGTGTACATAAGTATGTATTTCCCATGAGGCAAAAATAAATGCGTTTTTACTTTGCTGTGCAGCTAATGCGCTTCTTTTTCGTAGCAGATGGGAAGCAGTTTAAGTTCGGCATGCATGAGCTAGCGAATTTAAAATCACGTTCGTTTCTTTGGTTTACATATGTGCATGAAAAAATAACACATGAAAAAGAGCTGCATATGTGAAGTTTACCCCAGGCGGGTTTTCATTTGAAGAAAATATTCATAAATAATTTTTATGAAACTGATGTTTAAATATAATAAATTAAATACAATAAGATTATGCATTTGATGAACCCTATCAGACTAAAGACAAAAGTGAATAAATGGCATGAAGCTTTAAGAAAAATTTTTGTTTCCGAGTTTTTTTAATCTTAACCTAAAAAAAAAATGGCCAAAATTGACAAAAAATTCACAGAATGATCAATTTAAATTTTTCAAAATAAATATCATTCAATGTAGATTCCAATGCATTTTCTTATCGTAAAGGACCTAATGTCGATAACTCATTGACTTGTCATTTTTGGTGATGTACCCAACTTAAAAAAAATGGCTAAAAATGCTAAAAATAGTCAAGAGACCCGTTTTTATATTTTCTTTTATATTTATATTCTCTATCTGAGAGTCGAAACCGTTGAGAACTGATCCTTCGAGCATTTAAGCACTGAGTCAAGGAAGTGACTCATTTTATTAAAACAATCCATTTAGACTTTTTTTTAAAGAATTTAACACCTTCTGGGAATCGAACCTGAGGCAGCTGGAACTCCAGTCTGGAACTCATTCACCAGGCCACGGGGGTGACCCGTGTCCAAATGAATATCGGTGGGAATTTGGGTCATTATTAATGATGAGGAATCTGAATGCGGTTGGCATATATTCCCTGAATTCGTGCAATCACAGCATTGAAAGGGATCTTCCGAGTCTCATAAAAGAGTTGATCTAATGCCCAGCACGGGTTTGGCGAATAATATCGTTCCCGAGCGTCTGCGAATGAATTTTTCATGCTGAACACAAATTTGAGGTCAGAAACTTCGCATTACGTCAATTTTTGAAAAAAAAATGGGGTTAACACCCCATTGGTGAAAAAAACAGAGTTTTTGGCCATTTCTGAAAAATTGTAGAGCTTGACAAGCTACAAACTTCGAAATTTAGAAATGAGCCCTTAAAGCAGGGGACATGTTTATGTCTGGTGGTGCAAAAAAAAAATGAACAAAGAACGGATTTTATCTTACTTACTTTTAAGGCCCGCTAGTTACAAATCTGCAGTTAGATTTTAAAAATTCAAAATGGCGGATGAAATATGGGGAACGAGTTTAGGGTGAAATAACTATCTAAAGGGTTTTCCATTAAGTACATAACAATTTTATCTATTAATAAAACACAGAATTTTTTGAGATATTGAATTTAAATTTATTGTGGGTGTAGTGCAAGCATTACATTTTATGAATGAAATTCGATTTCGGTCATATGACCACCACGAGCCCGTTTACAGCCAAAACGACCGTCATGTTACCGTCAATGGAGAGCACTATCGTGTTATGTTGAAAGATTATTTGTGGCCAGAATTGGATGAACTTGACATCAACGATATGTGGTTTCAACAAAACGGTTCCACTAGCCACACAGCACGCGTCACAATCGATTTATTGAAAGGCGAATTCGGTGAACGTGTTATCTCGAGAAATGGTCCGGTGGAATGGCCGCCTCGTTCATGCGATCTAACGCCATTGGATTTCTTTTTATGGGGCTATATCAAGTCACTGGTCTATGCCAACTAGCCAGCAACTTTAGACGAGCTCAAAGACAATATCAAACGCGAAATTGCCAACGTTCCGGTCGAAATGTGTGCGAGAGTGGTAGAAAATTGGGTGCAAAGAATCGATCGCTGTAAACGAGCTCATGGTGGTCATATGACCGAAATCGAATTTCATTCATAAAACATGAACTCAATATCTCAAAAAATTCTATGTTTTATTAATAGATGAAATTGTTATGTCCCTAATGGAAAACCCTTTACATACACATACACACATCTACAATGAATTTTTGAAACAAAACGTAAAAAAAAACCGCGAAAGATTTTCTAAAACTCTTACCATTCTTTATAGAATTCTGTACAATAGTTTGGGTCCCGAAACCGGCTCATTAAGCTTTACTCCTCTTAAAATTTCCCCACGGATTCCGCTGCAAATTTCCCTTTTATACACTCAAGCACAGTAGGAACAAAGATTAAAAAAATTGAGGGAAATTCAAAATTTCCTTTATACTGGAGCGCCATCTATGTACCGATCGATTTGTGTTCGAATTTCGCATCCAAGGAATCAATTTTTTGCATCCATTTCCTTATTCAAAAATATTCTAAAGAGGCGCCGGAATTAGTAAAAGTTTTATAAATTTCAAAATGAGGGGAGAGGGAAGAGGGGGGTCGTTAAAAAAAATAAAATGAAGTCAAACATCTTGTATTTACAAACTCTTTTCAAAAAATGCTGTCGTGATGGGGGTTATAAAAGTTCCCTGTTCTCCAGTCTATTGCATATGCGGTACAGTTGCGTTCCATATTTCGCAGCCCGAAAACAATGTAGATTTGTGAGATATATGCCAAGTACTAGCGGACCCAAGGAAGGGAAAGGTCTAAGACTCCCCTCTTAGCAATGAAAATTTCATACATTTTGATCGTTGGTCATAAACCGAAAAAAATTTTAGGGAACGAAAGCAATGAGACCCCCTCAAGAAATCTGTGGATCCGCTAATTATGACTAGTTCCAGTTAGGATTTAGTATCTCGAATATAGCTTCTGCGACAGCATATTCCTTTGCCCAATCCACTGTATGACGCTGCTCAGGTAATAGAAACAGTCCATAACTTTCAGCTGGATCACTAGCTGATCTAAGAGGGAGCTGGGAGGGTTTGATTTGATTGTAATCGTTGACTATGAATAAAAAACAAAAATTAAAAAGGAAGAAAATTAAATCGCTACAGATTTCTTAGAATTCCTCTCGCTTCTTTCGTAGCATTCTTTATAAATATTTCCTTGATGACGTTGGGCAGCAGTAATAAACTCTTTTCAGTACTTTGATCTTCACTGTACGACAACTGAAGTGGTTCCCGATGATCCGTTAAGGAAACATAAATTCGTTCCCGAGTTCCTAAGAGGAGGTATTGCGGATTCATTCATACTATATAGAATTAAAGAGTTCTCGTAACGTGTTTTAAGTTTAAGATTAATTTTTTTTCTTAAAATTTTATACAGAGGAGGATAGTTTCTTTGTGAGTAATTAGTATTCAGAGATAAAAAAAAAAATAAATTATAAATCCCGATATATTTAAGTTAGAGCATGATCCAAGAACCTCATATTTTGATCTGAATTGAATGGTTTCAGAATGCCTCACATGTGCATTATATTATGTTCTGATTCACATCTTCTTACCGCTGGGTATGTTTGGTGTATGTTTCTGTTGTACACATATGGGAAATTGTAATTTCTGTTTTTAGTTTCGTATATATTTGTGTTCCATAAGTATTTACAAAATTAAAATGTAATATTTAGAGAGTTTTGTAAGTGAAGTAGATGCTTGTTTGTAAGCTTCATGTTTTTAACTTTACAAAAACTAGAAACTGGTTTCCATTAGTTTTATAAAAGCTCAGTGTTGTAATTTTACTCCTCATAATTGACAGGCGGAGAGGAAAAGCGGGCTAAAATTTATATAAGAGCAAAAGTGAAATAATTTGAGTGTCAGAGCAAAAATGGCTTAAATAATACGGTTTATAGTGAAAATGAAACGCATTAAAGGTAAGAGCAAAAATGGTATAACAATTCTTTCATTTTTTTTTTCCTCTCAGCCTCTCAATTTCAGTTCGAAAGAAATATGTAGAGCAATAGCATTTACTTCACGAATATACAGTTATATGTGGTAATCGAAAAACTATGGATTTAACCCTTTCGATGGCATGGTGACAACGGTGTCATAAGATTAATTTTTGCGATTTTTTAAAAACTATCAAATCAATTTTTTTTTTTAAATTTAGGATTTTTGGAAAGAGAATTGATGGTTCTTTTTTGGGGTAACGGATCAAAGTGAAAAAATTGTGTTTTTGTTTTTTGTTAATTTTCAATCGCTTACAATTTTAACAAAATTTTGTCCAAATACACCAAATTTTTTGATATTGTTGTAAGAAAAATCTATTTACTCAAACATGATTTTCCATATTTTTAAATTTTTGTTTTCTTATTTGGAAATACAAGCCGGTGATCCTAATATTTTCAATGAAAACAACTTTTTGCAATGAAATGGAGGTCGAAGAATGCGAATCCCGGACTCGGTTTTGCTCTATCGGTTCTTGTTTCCTTATGGTCAATAAAGGGTTAAGTGAAAAATTACTACTAAGTTACTTTGTCTATCTTTAAAAAAAATATCTAATAAAAATATACAGAAAAAGTTTGTCGGAAATCCCCATTGAGGGCTACTGGGTCACCGGTGATCCATGAAAGTTCAAACCTTTAGAGGCACAAAATGTCTGTTTTGATCAAAAATTGTTACAAGAAATGGGGGTCAGACAACAATTTTTTAAACTTCGATGAAAATGTAGACCGTTTCAATTCAATTCAATTAAAAATGTTTACTAATTCCTTTTCTTTTGTTATTATTTGTTATTTAAATATGCATTTAGTTAACTCTTAGTTATTTTATAGTCTGTAAGATTAAATTATCAGTAGACTGAAATAAATATTTATTTCTGCAATTGAATTGTGCTTTTTGATAATTTCCGACTTCAAAAAATGAATTTCCGATGTCAGAATGCATTATAACCGCAAAATTTTGGATGTTTCGACCTTAATTATACTCGCTATTTAGCATCGCATTACGCAGGTCACGAACGCATGCTACGAATACCAAATACCGCTCCAAACTTTTCAATTACAATTCAACGAAAAGTCTTAGTCAACTCATTTTGTTGTTTGCACATTGTTTTTTTTTTATTTTATGCACCTTTTTCGGCACTGTAAATTAGTTTTCTTTCAAAGTTTGAACACTCGGTTTCGTGACACGTGAATACGGTAGATAGATCAAGAAAGTAACTTGAGAAAAATTTTTTTTTGAACCTGGCTCAGGAACGGCTCAGCGACAAGGTGCCATATGGTACCGCTAGGCATTACTGGGTTAAGCTAACAACGAGATAAAAGAAATTACGAAAAAAATAGATCAATTAAAAAAAAAAAAAAAAAAAAAAATTTTAAATTTTTAATGCTAAAAAAATCTAAAATGATGAAAAAAAATATGAACTGCATTTTTAATTTTTTCTTTTTTTCAATTTTAAAAATGTTGATATTATTAATAAAAAATATTGTGACGTAGCAGAGCAAAACGGACCACGGATTTAGACTCAGCGACTCCCCATTACCCCAAGTGCGTTTGTCCCGTCTCTGCTCGTATTCAAAAGTTTGCATTTGTAGAACATAAAATTCCAAGCTAATCGGTTCTGTGGTTGTCGAGATATTACAGTCACCGGTTTGAAGAACGTGCTTTTGACTAAAACGCATTTTAAAGTTGAGCAATGACTTGTTCTCCCTCTCAGACCCGGTTATATGGTGGCATCAAGTAGCCGTTGTTTCTTCGAATTTTTTCTTGAAATTTTCACCCAACACTTTTAAAACCTCAAGTTTTAAGAAAGCATAAAAATGTGACCCCAGAATAAGTATCACTAAAATAAAATGCAATAAAAATCTAAAGTTGTCAATGAGATGTCATATATTAAGATATAGGTATTACAAAAATTAGAGGAATCAGGTCGTCAATTCAAATCTTTAGTCTTTCTCTTTGATTGTTTGGCGCAAACGTTTGAAGATGTTTGATATTTCGCAATTTTAATCGCAATTTTATCACGACTTTTGCGGCTTATAAAGTAATTCCAAAAATCAAATAAAAAAAGTTTGAAGATGATTCGCAAGCGGCAAGTACTATATCTTGGTTCATATCTTCTCGAATCTGTATCAGCCGAGCTTTGAATTGATCAATGTTTGGGCCTTTCGTGATGCCCATTTTGCTCAGCATATAACGCCATACACAGAAGTCAAAATGATTAAGATCTGGCGACGCAGCTGACCATTCTTTGGCTGATAAAAAATTGGTCAAATTTTGCTGACACCAGTCTTGAGTGCGTTTTGCCTGGTGTGATGAAGAAGAATCTTACTGGAAGCAAAAATATTCATCGCCATACAACTTCTGAGTAAGAGGTAATAGATGGCCTTCCAAAACGTGCTCAATGTAATAATTAGTATCGATTTTCCGCCCTAGATCTAGAAAAAGAAGCGGTAATTTGCCTTTCGGTGAAATTGTTCCCCAGACCATTACCTTTGAAGCATTCTGATACCGTTCCACTGCCAATTCATCCCTGGGAACGTCAGCGAGACTCGCTGCATACACGCGATTGTTTTGCTGATTGTAGTAGAAACATTTTTTCATTGAAAATAAAATTTCATTTCCTTCATGTCAATGCAATAGCTTTTTGCTTTTTCCATTTTGAAATTTTCGCGTCAGTAAGTCTGTGCCCCCGCTATTTCTTATAGGCTGTGATAATTTTTCAAGATCATTTTTCAATATCCGCTGGATTGATGACCTGGATACCTGCACTTCTTTTACCATAGAACTACCCGATTGAGCTGGATTTCATCTAATTCTTCCTCTGACGCGTTTTACGATCGCTTTTGTTCTCACTATTCACTTGCCTCTAGATTTCTTCACAATTTTCCGCTTCTTTAAATCGTTTTATAATTCTATAAATAAATCTTTTTCCGATGTCAAACGATTTTAGCTTCCTAATAATCTCGCACATTTTTAATTTTTTAAAATATAAAACTACAACTAGCTCTCGTTTAGCTTCCATTGCGATACATATCTTAAAATGATTGAAATCGTGAACTGTTTGCACTTTTTCGTTTTGGAATTCACTTTGAAAAAGCATGGCATACTTAAAAACTTTTAAAATTGAATTTTTTAAGATTGAGAGCAAAGCAAAAAACAGTGACAGTTATTCCGGGTCATACTTGCCGACATAAAATAAGGAAATCGCAAGTACTGAATATCATACAGTTGTGTGTGTTTGCCACAGACTTTACCTTGTGCCTTCATGCCCCTCTCTCATGCCCTTCTCATATATTAATTCACCTACTTAAACATAAAATGATGATCAAAAATGTTCTACCGCTAAAAATGTTTTTTTTTCTCATTTGCTATCCATAAACCTTTATTGATTTCAATTATTTGCTAGCATTATTTTCAACAATATAATCAACATTATCAAAAATAGCAACAGCAACAACAGTAACAACAAAATCAACAACAACATCAACATCATTACCATCAACAACAATAATAATAACAATATCAACACATCAATTGAAATTTCAGCATCAGAAATAACCGTGAAGTTTATTCTTTTTTATAAGCGGTATACTCAATTTGACATATATACCCCACAAATACATACAAACTACTTATGTACATATGTATGAATGTAGATTTGTATATGAAATTACCATATGCCAATAATGTTGAATCAAAAATCCCAACTGTGGTTTTCAACCACTGCTAACTTTGTAATTGTTGTTATTGTTGATGTTATGTATTTTGTTATTGTTGTTGTTGTTGTTGCTATTGTTGGAATTTTTTGGCCGCAATTAAGTTTCATTTTACAATTACCACATACAACTATTGCCAACCAACGAATACAAATATACCACAAATGTGACTACCGCGTCGACCGCTGCGTCTGCCTGCTTCTGCCGACCATCGCCATCATTTGACCACCACTGCCGATAATATCGATGATGCCGCGCTACCGATTCAATGAGAATCCAGTGGATTTCCCGGTGGGGATGTTGGTATGAGTTCGATAATATACACACAGAAACATATTTACAAAAACAAAACTGCTCTTTTTGTTGTTGTTTGTGGTAGGAGAAATTTGCAATGAATTGTTATTGAGAGACTGAGTACTGGGACTACGTCGCCATACCACTTAAAAAAAAAAAAAAAATTGTAATAATAAATGTTGCCACTATGCGTGGAATGTGTACTATCAATTTGGTTGCGAGGTATGTAGATATATATCGCTCATTTACTAAAAGACTGTCATAAGTAAAAAAAACACTATTTTTCAATTAATGATGCAGAATTATTCATTATATCACGCTTCATATTGTGTAAAAATTTCATATTAATATCTTGTATACTCTACGCGTGAGAATTATAATATTTCTTCTTTTATCTGCAAAGTTGGAGTCGATTGAAAACTTTAAACGCGTTTTCTGCAAAATCGTGATTTTTGAGTTATGACAGTCTTTTACTAAATGAGCGATATGTAAATCCACATGCATATACAGTAAGTCAATAAAGTTTAGGTACAAAGACTTGTTGCCTAATTAAACTGTAATTTCTACATTTAAAACAGTAAAAAGCAATTTTCTTTTTTGTTACTTCAAGTAACAAAGATTTTTTAATAAATATAATTCAAAAAAAGGAACTTTTTTTCATAAACACAACAAAACATAATAATAAAAACATCAAATTACAAGAATTCATATCAAAAAAACTAAATTGTGTATTAACGAACACAAGGCAGAAGTGAAACTTCTTGTAAACTAAATGAAACACAAGCAAATAACAAGCAAATGAAATTTTTCAATCGCTAAATTTTTTACTTTATTGGCTTGTGTTTTTTAATTTCATTTGCTTGTGTTTCGTTTAGTTCACAAGAAGTTTCAGAAGTTTTTTTTGGGATTAATGCTAGAACAAAAATTGCAACTCTGTACCGGTAATGTCGATGACAATTGTAGACGAATTGTTTTTGTGTGCGACATCTTCATGTAATTCCTTGGACATTTGCGCCATCTGTATGTGAAATGTATAACTGTCATAAACTTTAATATGGCGACGCTGCAGATTGTTCTTTCTGTCATAGGCGTGCGTGTGTGTGTGTGTAATTAATATGCTATATTGAATTAAAACTATTTATGAAGCGTTTATTATATAGTTTGCGCGTAAATTCAGTTACGGAATATTGATATTTAGCCCCTCATGTACATTGCTCGACAAAATTATGCTCCATTGCAAACTTACGCGCGACGTCACATCCGGTTGGTTTTACTTTAGGACAAGAGAAAAAAAGTTTCACTTCAAAAGTTTTGGTACAGAAATAGAAAATAAAGAAATTTTTAATTCAAAACGTTAATTTAATATTTTGTTGGTCCACCATTGGACGCAATTATTACTTATAAGCGACGGTGCATACTTTTTACTAACACAAGCAATTTTAGCCCATTCCATTTGTATAGCGCTTTTCAGAGTTTCTTTGTACGAAATTTTATGTTTTCAGATCCGCCTTTCCAACAAATCTCAAATATGCTCTATTGGATTAATGTCTGGTGATTGTGGTGGAGTAGGGAGTCGCTTGCAGTTATATAAAAGCCATTCGCGGACTAGATAAGACGTGTGCTTTGGGTCGTTATCGTGCTGAAAAAGAAAGCGGCTGCTGTAGAGACCCAGTTTTTCGCACACTTGGACGCAAATTGTGCTTAAGGATGTCCAAATTACATACGTTTGTCGATTTTTTCTGTTATAAAAGCCAGATTACCGACGCCAGCTGCAGCCATACACCCCCAAAACCATTATGTTTCCACCACCATTCTTGACTGTGGGCATTAAATTGTTTTCTTTTAGGTCTTCATTGACACGCCTCCACACTTTTCTTGCTCCGTCCGACCCAAAAATGTTAAATTTAGATTCGTCACTGAATATAACATTTTCCCAAAACGAATCCGGTTTGTCTAGGTGCTCCTTAGCAAAATCTAGTCGCTTTTTTTATTCACCTTTGATATAAATGGTTTACGTGGTGGTGTTCGTCCGTGATAACCAGCTTTATGCAATACATTTCTCACTGTTTGGGGATTGAGTTTTTTTTTTTGGAAGTCAGAGTTTTTTGGAAGTCAGAGTTTATATTATTATATTATGCTGAAATACGCGGATTACGCTTACCAACGGAGACGATATCGTGTTACTCGCGCGGCGTTAAAGCTTTAGGTCTGCCCGATCCTTTTTTTATATTCAAATCATCGTTGTTTATAATATTATATACACTAGAATGGCGTTTCCCGACTATATGGCCGATTTCCCGTAAAGTTTTATTTTCTAAATACAGTTTTAAAATTAGTTTTCTTATTTGGAGCGAAATTTCTGAACCGCGATCCATTGCAGCAGACTTATTTGCAATTTAAGCAACTAATAACAATTAACCGCTAATTATTGCTAATGAGAATGCAGTCCTCTCTTTGCTTTCAACAAAACATAAAAAACAAATGTCAAACTTACAAAAGAAGCAGTTACATTATCAAAAACAAAGCATTCTCTCTGAAGTGTACCAAAACTTTTTCGAGTAATTTTTACATACTTTTTTCCTTTACTGCGCATACGTGGCGCCACATAAATGATAACGAAGCAACAATCACTCATATTTTCATCAAGAATACAGCCGCAAATACTGCTTTGCGGCTGCGTATATCGTCAAGCTTAATAAAAGGCAACTATGGTCACCTGAGCGTTCTTGACGAAATTCCTAACACTCCAATATGTACTGTATCGGATTATATGGTTAGTGATCTGTGTTTCGGTAGGAAATTCAACATCATTCTTCCATCCAGGTCCGAATGGGATGGCCAGTGTCCCGATTTCGGTCCCTCTGCTCTCAATTGGTATACAGACGGCTCGAAAATGGACTGCGTTTCTGGTGCCGGTGTTGTAGAATACCAATACTAGAATCACAATCCCTCTGGGTATTTTGCCCAGTGTCTTTCAAGCCGAAATATACGCAATTGAGACCTGCGCTCAAATAAACCTATATAAAGGTCTTAAAGGTGCAAATATTGTAATTTTTTCAGACAGCCAGGCGGCTCTCTTAGCACTCTCTTCATGGAGTTTTTCCTCTAAACTGGTGAAAGAGTGTTTTGAGAGTCTATAGCGCCTGTCTACCCGTAACAGAGTGACGCTTTGTTGGGTACCCGGCCACTGTGACATTGTGGGTAATGAGGCCGCCGATGAACTGGCTAGACAAGGTTCATCTACCAAGCACATTGGCCCCGATCCGTTCTGCGGAGTCGGCTGGACATCTACGAAATTTATCGTTGAGGAGTGGTTTAAGGCAAAATGGCTAGAGTATTGGAACTCTATCCCAGGTTTAAGACAGGCAAAAGCGCTTATCGTTCCGCTTGCCCAAAATAAGCCCATCTCTTATCCCAAATCTGACCTTAGGTTACTGGTGGGCTACATGTCTGGACACTATGGGCTCAGATATCACCTAAACAAAATAGGTCTGTCTAATGAGACAGAGTGTCGCTTATGTCTGGACATTCTGTGTGAATGTCCGGCCTTGGCTCGGCTCAGAGGAAGCATTTTTGGTGTTCGTTTTCTGACGCCTAATCAAATAAAATCTTCTTCTATGAAAGATGTCTTGACTTTTATTAGGTCAGCTGAACGTATTTTGTCATAAAATGGGGAATGGCACAAAAGATCTTTTAGGCCGCAGTGCCTGCCTGGTTGGGCTCCCCTAAATAATAAATAATAATTATAACAATCACTCATGCCGACGAACAGAATGCTAATCTTAAAATATACTACAAAAATTTTTTGAAAAATATCAATGAGAATGCTGTTTGGAACGATTTTAGCTATCAATTATTGTTGTACCAAAACTTTATTGACTCACTGTATATATATATATATATATATATATATGTATGTATGCATGCAAAATTTTTAAAAAATATCAGTATTGTTCATTGAAACTATAATTGCAAAAAATGTTTTTCATTTTTGTAGGTTATGGTGAGTGTCACCTATTTTTTTTTTATTTTTATATGTTAATATTTTCTATGATATTTTTGTTGTTATTATATTCAATCTATTGTATTTATTTGCATATTTATATTTGTATTGTTATATTTACACACACACACATCTACTCCAACCCTCCATGACCTGCTCAATCGCGCCCCAAGAGTGCCCAAACATTTTTCCAATGAATGAATAAGCCTCATTTGCTTAACCAACGTTATACATATTTATGTACACACATATTTACATATTTTCCTTCTCATTTATACTTACAATTGTATCCCGACGTCCGTTAACTTTATTGTTTGTTGTTTACTTTTATAAGCTTTCAAATTAGTGAAGGACCCACTGTTTATCGTACTTTACTAATATTTTATGCACTAGTGACCCAACAACCTGCCGACCTACCGAATATTGTTATTGTAATGCATAGTAATTTCTTTTTTTTCTTCTTTCTTTTTGATCATTTGTTTATGTATTGTGGTACAATTTTAATATTAATTTTATTAACTTTACCATTGAGCTAAGAATAATATTCATATTATTAAATTAGAAATTACTTGTAAGTATCCATTCGAATAAGTAGCGAACACGCCTTAATATTGACAAGAAAGGGAATTCAAGTCCTTCAGAATTCGGTGGTCTGGTTTGGAACGAATCGGGAAGACATTAGAGATGGGGGCACGTGACATGAATTTTACGTGACACGCGTGAACACACACGCACTTGACATGATTTCCACGCGAGCCTGCGTGAGCGTGATTTGATTTCCATAATTCCTATATGAACATGCTTGAGCGTGACATAATTCCGATTTGAAAATGCGTGAGTTTAAGTAACTTTTGACCATGACGTCGTTACAATTCACAACTTCTTAACCCTTCCCTGCCCAACAAAGCAAATTTGGTTTAAAAAAATATTAAGGGATAGCATTCTTCATTCTGAGCAACCTTTGTTCTATGACTTTTTCAATACCTTAATTAGAAGTGTTGAAATCTGAAATTACCTTGAGGACCATATATAGTTCGTTGGGCAGTAACAAGTAAAATGGAAATGTATAACTTTTTTTTAAAAAAATCTCTTTATTGAGACAAAGAACAAAAATGAAAATTTACACTAATTATTTTGTGTGAAATGTGTAGAAGCAATTTCGTTCGCCTTTATAGCATAATTGAACATCACATTTAGTACAAAATGTTATAGTACGTTTACCACAACCAGGAACTTTGGATTTGAATCGTCCCACAGAGGCTGGCTTCATTTTCAAGAGGTGCCCTCTGTTATTCAGTTTAATGTCTGCTGGTGGAATATACAATGTATTTGGCCTGGATCGTTTTGCTTCTTATGCCACTTCCAAAGGACGACGAGCAGTAAAAATTATCCTCCGAAAAACCTTCATTATTTTCACTTTTACACCAGGCATAATTATTCACATGTTTATTCCATTCTTCACTGTCCATTAGACGCTCCATTCCGAATTTGACGTAAAAACTGGAAAGTGCACCAAAATTCACCAAACACTAAACACCGCCCAAGGAACCATATATGGTCCCAACCAGGGCCGTAGCCAGGATTTTTTTTTTGGGGGGGGTTTTTATTCGAAGAAAATATTCATAAACAATTTTTATGAAACTGATGTTTAAATACAATAAATTAGATACGATGATGTATTTGATCGACCCTATAAAACTAAGGACAAGAGTGGAGAAATGCCTTGAAGCTTTAGGATTTATTCTTTCCAAGTTTTATTTTAATCTTAACCTAAAACAAAAGTGGCCGAAAATGACAAAAAATTCACAAAATAACCAATTTCAATTTTTTCAAATAAATAGTATTCAGTTTGAATTCCAGTGAATTTTTTATCGTGAAAGACATAATTTTGATAACTCATTGACTTCCCGTTACCCAACCTTAAAAAAATTACCAAAAATGCTAAAAAATAGTCAGAGGCTCATTTTTCCAAATGATTATCAGTAGGAATTTGGGCCATTACCATTGATGAGGAGCCCGGATGATGTTGGCATATATTCCCTAAATTCGTCACAGTCACAGCATTAAAAGGGATCTTCTGAGCAACAATGGATTAAAGAATTAATTACAATTTAAGAATATCTCCAAAAATTTTGGAGCTGATCCACTAACACTGCACTGCCCTGGTTTGGCGAATAATATATTTCCTAGTGTTTGCGAATTAATTTTCCATGCTGAACACAAATCTGAGGTCAAAAACTTCGCATTACGTCACGTTTTAGAAAAAATGGGACTGAAACCACTAAAAATAGCGTTTTTGGCCATTTTTTTAAATTGTAGAGCTGAACCCTGACATGCTAGAAACTTTGAAATTTAGAAATTAAAGGCTGAATAATGCCCTTTCAAATAAGCCATAAGCCATACTGTTTTCATGCGCCCTTAAAGAAGGATGTGTTTATGTCTAGGGGTGCAGGAAAAAAGGTACAAAGAACGGATTTTATTTTACTCCCACCCACAGCCAGACATAATGAAAAGTGCTAGTTACAAATCTGCAGTCAAATTTTAAAAATTCAAAATACTGGATCAAATATGGCGGACGAGTTTAAGATGAAAGAGAAATCTGATGGCAGAAAAACTGCATAATAAAATATTGCTTTGTATTACCTTTCAAATAAGTCTAATTTTACAAGGATCCGACAGTTTTTTCTATTTTTTATTAATTGTTAAACTTTTCAAAATGTTTCACGACGAAACTTTAATTCAAAAACAGTTAGTGATATAGAACCCCCAAAACCTCCCCCCAAATACGGCCTTGGTCCCAACTGTTGGAAACAAAAATTTGATAATATTTTTTTAAAAATTTTATTTCGAAGTACTCACATACCAATCAGCACACCTTTAGCAGCACAGTAATATTTTTTTATGTTGAAATTCGCGAAATTTCTTAGAGTTTTTGTTTTTTGAAAATCAAAAACTTTACTTGTGCACGAAAAACGTATTTTTCACATAAAAATAGCAATAACTTTCGACAGCTGGCATTTTCTAATACCGTTATATATGCTTACCGATAAAGAAAGCTACGATTTACGAAACACATATTGTGTTTTCGATGTTGGACGCAAGATTGCGCTTCTATTAACCTCTAAAGTGGTTGGACCATATATGGCAGCATGGGCAGGGAGAAGTTAAAAACTTGATTTTGGTTGTTAAAACATTTCCATCTTGTTCTATTCGCTGCTGTTCTTTTTACAACGTTCCACGTCTCTCCGACTGCTCTAAGTTCATTATCAATGGACCGCTTCCAGTTGTTGCCAGGGCGTCGGGGACGTCTGTTACTTTGAGGGTTCCAATCTAACGTGGTTCGACAGATACTATCGCATGACTTTCGTCTTATTTGTTTGTGAATATGCTCCTGCCCTTCAACCGCCATAACTCTGTGTTGCTTGGTATTCGGCCAGAAGATTTTGCATATGATGCGAAAGTATTTGTTCACGAACACTTGATGGCTTTTGTCTTCTCGGTGTTTATTTCTAGGCCAACACTTCGACCCATAGTGGTCAGAAGATTGCTTTTGCTTGCATGTAGGATATTCTGTGTGACAGGAGGCAAATGTGGTCAGCTTTGTCGAGATCGTGCAGTTCCCGAGAGAGTGTCCACTTAATCCCATGTAACATATAGTATATGCATATTATTTACGTAAGCATTTTACATAATATGCGTGCCATTTTTTTGGAAAAATTTCGACGTGCGTGAAAATACCAGCGTGCGTGAGTAATATTTTCAAAGCCGTGAGCGTGAGTCAAAAAGTACTCACGCGCCCATCTCTAGTAGACATTGACCGACCGCTGACCCAGTGTTGTAACTTTTGGCTTCCCAACCAAGTGCTTCCTCTACCTCCTCGTGGTGGCCACTGGTAACAGTAAACATCCGTTTACAGTGCTGGCGAAAACTGCAAGTGCGAATTGGGTAGAAGAATACTTTTGCCCTATTTGCGGTGGCGCTTGAACCAGGGCGCGTACCTATACTGAGCGGCAGCGGAGGAATCCAACTTGAATAAACGGTGGCGGTCGCAGTTAGATGGACTACTTAGTTGAGTGCTTAGCAGCCTAGGGCCTCATCCATTAGGGCACTGAAAATTGTTCTTTTTGAGGCGCCCATACTCCCAGTTATGTGGACTACTTGGCCAGCAGGGTCGAGGTGGCAGCCCCACCAGTTGTCTAAGAGAACTAGGCCGGAGACCTATGACACGGAGAACAATTGGTTTCTGGAATGTGTTGACTGTGGAAAGTAGAGAAGTATCTGCGTAATACCAACAATCTCCAAGATCATCGCAAAGATAATCTTTGAACGCATCAAGACACATGTCGAGTCTGCAAACGATGAAGAGCAGGCAGGCTTTCGCACCGGATTCTCCTGCATCGACCACATCAACACCATGGCATCATAATCGGGCAGTGCATCGAACTTCGATTACCGCTTCATTTGATGTTCATGGATTTTGAGAAAGCTTTCGATACTGTGAATGGGGAACGCATTTGGGATGCGCTTCGTAAGACAGGAATCCCCGAGAAGCTGATCGCAATGATTAGGGGAAGTAATTAATCTGCTCGTTGTCATGTGTTTCACAAAGGCAAACTTTCTGAACCTTTCAGTATCTACAGCAGGCTGTATTCAGTAGCAAATATTCATCCTCATTGTCATCTATGATATTCTCCAGGCTGCGTTGGCGGAAGGTGATAACAAAGGAATTAGATGGCGAATGCATAGTTTCCTTAAACATCTGGACTATGCTGATGATGTGTGCTTTTTTTCGCAATATTTTATAGACTTGGCTTAAATAAACTGAGCCTAGCTGAGCGAACCAGGCCCATCAGGCTTGAGGACAAATGCAAAAAAAAAAAACAAAACATGAAAATTTTGAGCTTTGGCGAAAATTCATCAAAAATCGGAGCGGTAGGGGAGCAGTGTATATTTTAAACGACAACTAACACACTTCACACCACTGTGCACTTTGCTCGATTTTTGTATTCTTTTCAATTTTATTAATTTTTTTTTTTTTTTTTTAGAAATTCTCTTTCTTTTTTTTTCTACCAGTGAAAGCTACTTAAATATTCATGCCGCAAATGCAAATGAATTCCAATTTTACTACTGCTACTGACGCTATATTTTTGTTGTTTTATTTTTGAGCCTCGAAACTGCTGAGATTTACGCCAACATGTTTGTTTACGTAGCGTTGCGTTACGTTTATTTTTTCATTTGCGTGGTCCACGCAGCTGAGGCTTTTTACCATTACAGCACACAAAGCTTTAGAACAATTGTATGTGTGTGTGTGTGTGTGTGTGTGTGTGTGTGAATGTGGAATGGATGTTCCAAATAGATAATGAAATCATATGCGCGATGCACGCCGCCTAGAGCAGGGGGTGCCTGGTCTTCTCTTACTATCCTCATTCAACGCTTTGTTTGTACTACCAATTACTGGTGGTGGATGGTTGAAGGACCCCACTCCACATTCTATTTAAGTTACAGCTTTTCTACTCTAGATGCCAACCGTGAATGTTGTCGTTGCTGCTGCTGCTGCGAGCAAACCAATCGTTTTTAGCAAATGAGCTACAATAACAAAAGTTATAAATTTTTACGCTTTTTGTTGTTGCTGCTGCCCTTTTTGCTGTTTGTTGTTGCGGTACATTGACGTAATGCATAAGCAGCGATGAGGGCATTTTTCCCCCATGAAACGAAACAAACGCTATCCACTCTTATTTGGCTCCACTTTTCTAGATATGTAGGGGGAATTGGGGTGGTCTGCTTGTGGTGTGTGTGTGACATCTCTCACTTATTCGTTTATGCTGTACCTAAGTCTTGTGAATCAAAAAAAAAAATTAAATAAAAATTGTATACATATTTGCCATCGCAGATTTTTTCTTGTTTTTCATATTTTTGTTTCAAAATTTTTCTGTTTTGTTTTTTTTTATGAAATTAATTCAATGAAAATATCAACGCGCCCTCGTGGATTTCAAATGTGATTTATGTGTATTTTTTGTATTTATTTGGTTTAATTTTTTATGGAAATTATTGTTGTTTATACGCACTTATATAACATATATGAGTTACAAATAAATAAAAGGATTAATTTTTATTTCAAATATTTGGCAAAGAAGTCTACGTAACACTAAAGCTTGTTATTGCTTTTGTGTTAGCATTACATAAGTTCAGAGAGTTGGCAAAAGGTGTCGCCTTATAATAAAATGTACACCTCTTCTTTAACATGAGATCTCCTTCATCGTTTAGAGTTCACGGTAGTTCAGTTCAACCGCATACTCTTCATTTCCCACATAACCACTGCTAGTAAGAGAGAGTAAGAGTTATTCTCTCCTAGAGAGAGAGAGAGATAGAGATTGTAAAATAATGATATAGGATTCCAGGTGATTGAATCACTGGAATCCTATATCAATTCAAAATGAAAAACGATTCCACGTGTGCACGCAGATGATAAAAACGAGAATACCGGAAATTATTTTGTCTCCTCTTCCAATTAGTAGTAGTAGTAGAGATTTGAAACATCCTTAGCTTCGGGTATGATTGTAAAATCAGTTCCACTGAGAGAGGAGAAGTGGGAAGGAGAGCGTGAAAGGAAAAAGAGGAAGGAGATAAATATACAGTGAATAGAAACAGAGTCAAGGGGTGAGCGAGATCAAGGAACTCGTAATTTTAGCATAAAATAGGGGTGAGGAGATAAAAAAAGAATGAAAGGTTGGAAGAAGACAGAACGGGAGAAGAATTAAAGGAGGAGAATAGCAAGAGGAAGGATGAGTGGGAGGTAAAAGATATTAAAATGGAAGGGGTAGGGGAGGAAAGAGACGAGAAGTTATGGAGAGGTGAAGGAGGACATTAGATAAAGGGAGTAAAAGGATGAGAGAAGGAAGGGAGGGAGAGAAAGGAGAGAGAGGGAGAGAGATGAGAAGAGAGAGGGAGAGAGATGAGAGAGAAAGAGAAGAGCGGGAGAGATGAGAGAGAAAGAGAAGAGAAGGAGAGAGAGGAGATGGAGAGGGGGGAGAGAGGGAGAGAGAGGAGAGGAAAAGAGAGGGAGAGAGAAGAGAAGAAGTGAGGATAGGAGAGGGAGAGAGGAGAGGGAGGGAGAGAGGAGAGGGAGGGAGAGAGGAGAGGGAGGGGGAGGGAGAGAAGAGGAGAGGAGAGGAGAGGAGAGGAGAGGAGAGGAGAGGAGAGGAGAGGAGAGGAGAGGAGGAGAGGAGAGGAGAGGAGAGGAGAGGAGAGGAGAGGAGAGGAGAGGAGAGGAGAGGAGAGGAGAGGAGAGAGAGGGAGAGAGGAGAGGAGAGGTAGGGAGGGAGGGAGGGAGGGAGGGAGGGAGGGAGGAGAGGGAGGGAAAGGAGAGAGGAGAGAGAGGATAGAGAGAGAGAGGATAGAGAGAGAGAGAGGATAGAGAAAGAGAGAGGATAGAGAGAGAGAGAGGATAGAGAGAGAGAGAGGATAGAGAGAGAGAGGATAGAGAGAGAGAGGATAGAGAGAGAGAGGATAGAGAGAGAGAGGATAGAGAGAAAGAGGATCGAGAGAGAGAGAGAGGATAGAGAGAGAGAGAGGATAGAGAGGGAGAGAGCAGAGAAAAAGAGAGGGAGGAGAGGGAGAAGGAGGAGAGGGAGAGATAGTGGAGGTGGAGGGAGAGTTTGGAGGAGAGAGAAAAGTTGTAAGAGAGAGGAGTGGAGAAGAGACAGTAGGGGAAAAGTATAGTATAGAGGGGAGAGATAGGTAGGGGGAAAGATAAGCTACTGATAGAGATAGGCAAATACAGAGGGTGACGCATTGAGTTGGGAAGGAGAAGAGAAGGAAGGAAGAAAGAATAGAGAAAAGAGAGAAAGAGGGAGAATGACGCTGAGAGAGAAAGGGGGGAAAAATGAGAAATAAGAGAGGTATTGTAAGAGAAAAAGGAAAAGATTGGTGTATAGAGAAAGGAATGAAAAACTAATAGGGCTGAAAAAGGAAGAGGAAGGAAAACGAGAAAGAACAAACAAAGAGAATACAAGGGGAGAGAGAAAGTGTTTGGAGAGATAAAGAAGAGAAAGACAATAGAACACGGCAGTGCATAAGTAAAGATGATAGACAGGGGCACTGGCGGATCTAGAGACTTCCTAAGGGAGGGGTTTTAAATTTTCGTCCCTCTAAATTTTTGAGATTTTCATCGCCAGGAGGAGGGGGGAGGTGGGGGGTAGGTTTATTTAAGGAATTGATATATTTTTAATTACAAAATACAATTCCTTGTAATGGAATCGAAAATTTTTTCAATTCCATTCCCTAGGAATTTAAAAATTTTAATTACCGATTGATAAAACTTTCAACTTACAATTACTTGAAATTGGAATGGAGATGGCATTTAATTTCTAAAGGAATCATTACAACCCAATTCTGACTGCTACGCAGGGTTCCCGGGTTCATTGCTCGGTACAGTATAAAAAAAAAATTAAAAATATAAAACAAATATTTTTCTACACGGCACCACCTCTTGACTGGCAATCACAAATCTCTCAAATTGAAATGCACTTCAGAAGTGATTCACTTCGCCTTTCGGAGTTGGCACAAAACTATGGGCCCCTTCCATTCGTGTAAAAATTTAACTCACACAAATGAATTAATGTGATTTACTAAGTAAATCGCCACTATGCCTCGTTTTCGACACAGCCAGATTTCTTTAGCAATTATAATTGCTGAATAAAAATAAATAAATAGATAAATAGAAGAAAAGTGAAATTTCAATTAAAAACGGTTTCCTTCGCAGCTAATTTATGAAGATTGACTAATAAATATTAAAAGAAATGTCTCGTCTCTCCTCTCTTGCCTACAAACGCGACTTGCCGATAAAGAAACATGCCGTGTGGAAAAGCGGACTATAACATTCGATTCCGCGTTTGCAAACTATTCATAACTCCTAAGTCTCTTCCTTGAGGGTCCATACCGAATTTTTCGAGCATATTCATGTTTTCTTGTTATATTTGAACAAGAACGGAGCGGAACTACAGTTTTGTGGAAATTCAGGGTTTCGGGCACTTTTCACACGGAAAGATTGCCTTCACCAGTCTCATCGTGCATCTTAAAATTATTATGTATTTTGCCCGTGACCTGGACATTTTTTTTTTTTCAAATTTCCAGAAATATTTTTTACGTTTACCTTAATTTTAACCGTACAGTGCAAAAACTCTTTCTTACGTAAACATGTAGTCTCGCTGGGCAGATTGGGGTTAATGTTTTTTATGCAACTTATTTGAATTTTTTTGCTGTGAAAGTGAAGGCACTTTTCATTCTTGAAGAAATTAGTTTTGACTTTATTTCATTTTTTCTTGAAGTTTTCCCAATATTTATAATTGTTGTATTATGCTTTTAACCCTTTATAGCCTGCAAGGGAATTTAAATAGGCTTTCTCCGTAAAAATTTCTGTTTCCTTTTTTTTTAATTCCTATCACATTAATCTTGACCATGTACAAAGCAACACAACTAGCTTGCATTTCAATTACCTCAAGTGCTCCCTTATTTTGAATTTACTCTTATATTTTATGTAAACTAATATCACCAAAAGGAAAAAGCTTTAATATTACTTACTATTTTAATGTTTACAAGTTAATATGATAGAAAATATTGCACAAAACACGTGGCATAGTAAAAACGTTGAATTTTATTTGAGAAAAATTATGGTCATTTAACTAAATGTGTGCGCCATCATAAAAATAAAACCATAAAATTCTTGCAGAATTCACGTTTGCAAAAAATAACACAAACAAAGTTAGCCGAAAAGAAAAGGCAAAAAAAAAAAAAACTACTGAGTGCGAGATAAGAAACATATTTTATTGGCACATTTTGTTGACAATAAGTCAAAATGTAATAAAATGAAAAGAAGAAAAAACAAAAAGAAAAGAAAAACAGAAAAACTAAGCTAAAGCTAAGGAAGAAAAGCAGCAAAATCTGGATTAATTTATTTGATTCTTGCACCTACATAAACATAAAAATATCAAGTAAAAAAAAACAAAGAGTAAAAGAATATGTTTAAGTATAATCAAAAGAACCAAAGGACTAAAAATAGGATTTACTATGAAATAAACGAGAAGCGCAGAACAAAACAACGAAAAAATCGGCACCAAAAAAAGAAATATCGCACAAAAACCATAAAATTGTTATTATTTTTTTATATTCAATACGATTTGGTGTTTTTATGATTTTGACGGGACGGTAGGAGTGAACTGTAAAAGGTTAAGATTATACATAGACACGAAAGGAAAGGAAGTTTTTATGATGGAAAAGTAACTCGTTTAGTATAAGTAAAATATGTAGGAATGTTTTCAAATATACTAGTATCTATAAATACATATTTATGAGTTAACCCTTAAATGCATGAGGTCAGCCATCAGTATGGAGACCAAGCTGCCCTAATGTAAAATCGCTCGCTAAGCACGAATCAGGCATTGATTTTCCTGGAAAATGTACCATTTCCCCGGAAAAGCGGAAAAAGAACAATTTGTGATGTGTACCATATAAGGTACACTATGCATTCTATACATATTTGGAATTAATACAATTTGATGGAATTATTTTTTTATTTATCAGAAACTAATGTTAAAAATAAATGAAAAATGAATGAAAATAACAATTTTGGTGGCTTTTAGTGTAAATATAAAAATTATTATTACTTCTTTGTATCATAATCGACGTAACAACTGCGTTTTTCGCAAGGGGTAGGTAAGCAATTACGAAATCATCTGCTGACTCTGGTTCCAATTTAGAGCTTCTGAAAAAAGAGATTTGCTCTTCGTACAACTGTAGCTTTCATTTTTTTCAAAGAACTCTCTCAAAATCGTTGGAAGTTATGTCAACAACAACGTCTTTATACTTACAGTATTCTTCGCATACCTAGCCCAACTTATCATTCCGATCGATCAGATGACATTATCCGTGACATTATCAGTGATTTCATCCACAGGTGGCACAAAGGTCAAAGAAACTAACATTTTATTCTTTTTTCGAGGAGGCGAAGAAGGCCCTTGCGTCACTATGAACAAATCAACTTGTATTGACGTACTAACTAACATCAGGAACAGAAATTCTAAAAGCTTCAAAAAAAATATGCCAGAAATCGCTCCTTCATTCAATATGGCGTAATTGGTTTCTGCACGCGTTGCGGTATTTGAATTTCCCCAATAAATTCATCCGAACCTTCATCTACCCCTTCTTTTTCATCATCTAATAGATCACCATTATTAGGTATGCCCATCAATTCATCATCGTCATCATCATAAGGTATATCCGCCACCTCATCAACGTTATTATATAATAATAATGCCATCCATACCTAATTAAACAATCCAAATAATCAAATACGCAGATGCATAGACTACCATTTATGGTACATAGAAAAATAGAAAAAACAACTATTCTAAGATATCAAATTTGATCAAGATTCATTATATTTAGCTAAAAGAAAGTCCAATGTACTCATCAATACTTATTTCCACACGAATAACAAATTTTAACAATTTTTCTTTTGCTATTGAAAATCACTTTTGAAATTATGTGCAAAAAGTGCATAAGACCATTTCGGCAGCTTACTGACAACTGAAACAAATCGTAAGCAAGCTGTAACGGTATTTATATGAAGGATAATTTTGTCTGTTTCAATTTAAAGCGTACAGTATAACGCTTCAGTTTGATTGATTAGACATGCACCATTTATGGTACGGTATGCATTTAAGGGTTAAAACATTCGGGCATTTCGAGCTAAGTTAAGTAGGAAAACCTACGGATTTAATCTTAGCCTGCACTTTGAAATTACTTACTTACTTAGTTGACGCACTTTGAGAAAATAAACCTATAATCCACTGGATAAAGCTTGCTTCAACTAATTTCATTAACGATTTTGTAGAAAATTTGAAAATATTCAAAACAAATTGGATTTAAATTTGAATTGAGCTTTGAAGAGATATTAGTTAAATTTCGATTTTTGGGCATTCAACCCAGTTTGATTTTGGTCGGAACTTTGATCTGAATTTTAGTTAGAATTTCCTCTGAATTTCGGTCCAAATTTTGATTTGAATCTCGGATTTTAAAGCTATGAATTATATTTTCTTTATACACTTGTCAATAGAAGAAAGTAGAAAGACAAGATAGATAGTATGAGAGGGAATAAATGGAAAGGTCTACGGTCTCGCAACCTCGAACTTCTTTGTTTCACTGATGAACCTTAAAAGCTAAAGAAGAGAAAGAGTATGAATATTATTCATACTCAAGACATCACTACCCAATAGCTTTAATCAGGTTCCCGTGAACACCGGACTATAAAGCTACAAAGATAATGCTCCGTAGTATTGTCGTCTTCAAGACACAATTAGCAAGTTGGATCGGTGATGACGCTCATGTTAGTCATATATTGACTACATGTGTTGTGCCCTGTGATGACACCCACCAGTATGCTTTGGTCCATTCTTCTCAGTTTCAGAAGAAACTCCCTGTTTCTGCTGATTTCCTGTTTGGTTGTCTCACAAAGCATTTTGCGGTTCTGCAGGAGCCAAGCTCGGATCATGCTCTTCTATGGATTGAACCCACGAAATCGTTACTCCAACTCACAATCTCCTCAGAACTTACGCCAAGAAAAGTTTCCAGACCCCATGGCCAGTTTGCACGGTCAATTCATTCCGTGTGATACCACAGTGTTCTGGAACCCATATAGGGCATAATTTTTTGTGTTTAGCGACACTACTTAGTTTTGCCTTACATTCGCTGACCAAATTTGAAGAGCTGACAGGTCTAACGAGGGCCTTCAGGTCAGCTCGGCAATCACTGTAGATGTTTATGCATTTCCCATGCCATCTGTTCGAAAGACTGTCGCCCTCTGTTCAGTGGCAAAAGAGTACTTAGTCTCATCGTCCAAGTACAAATCGGATCCAGTGCCGTTTGAGGTTTTGGATCCGTCGGTATAGAAGATATGACGGAGATCCCGGAGAACGACGTCTGGACTTAACCATTGATCACGTTCCGGGAACCTGACATCATATTTTCTTCAGAAGCGGGTAAAAGGCACAATGATTGTCCACGGGCATCAAGAACTGTGGGCACTGTACTGACAACAGGTGGTATATCTGACTGTGCGCTATATCCGTTTCGACATGCCAGACTCCATTTAACCGGAATCTGTAGACCGCTCACATCGCTTTATATCGCCAGAAAACCTTCAATACACGCGAAACCTTTAACTCGACGTGCGTCTTCCATAACAGTTTACAATCTAATATTACCCCTAAATATTTAACTTTGGAAGACAACTGAAGTGTTACGCTCTTCGCTGTTGGTAGTAGCAGGCCATCCTTCTTGCGTTCCCTAGTGAAAAGCTCTAAAGTACTTTTATTGGGAATCACTAAAGGATCCTGCAGATGCCCCAGACTTCTTGCATTTTAATGCACACCATCTGTAAGGATCGTTCTGAACTCCAAGACTTTGCAAATCATTAAGAATGGAGATCAACACGAAGCACCATAGAAGAGAGAAAAGTTCGACCCCTTGGGGGCATCTTTTCTCAACTTCAACCGTGAAACTGTCTTCGTTTTCTCCTCCCTTGATAAGCAGCCATTTGGATAGCATGGCAATGAAAGTAACGAAATAATCCAATGTTAGACGTAGATCGAAGATGGGCACGAATTAACAACTTTTAATTCACAAGAGATGGCAGCTGCCATCCAAAACGCTAAGCCAACCAAAATCCTGGGTTCAGACGTTATCTCGATAATTATGTTTAAGCAACTAGATGATATTGCTGTAGAATGCATAACGGTGGTGCTTAACATCTTCATGCGCTCGTCAATAGTACCAGATATCTGGAAAGTGGGGCGGGTTGTGCGACTTCCGAAACCAGGGCAACCTAGGGATCAAAAGAAATCTTTTCGATCTATCACTCTTCTATCGCCGATAGCCAAGACGCTTGAAGCCTTGCTCTAACCCACGCTTTCAGAACACCTAGAGCCGACCAAGCATCGATATGGTTTTCGCAATTACCACAGTACACACAGTATTACAAATCAGTACAGAGATAAGCCAGCATAAACCATGTGACAGGACAGTTCCTGTGGCTCTAGACCTGTCCAACTCCTTCGAAGCCGTTAACTACTCCATATTACTTCAAGTCCTATACGAGTCGACGCTACCCAACATCATGAAGAAGTTGTTAGCTAAATATATGCGCGGCATGCAGTCTTATGTAGAATACAGAAAGGCGAAGACCAAAAACAAGCTCGTAAATGAAGCTGCTCCTAAGGGTGTCGTATTATCTCAACTTTTGTTCAACTATTATAACGCCAAGCTGCCCGCACCAGCACCGAATGTAACGCTTGCATTCTACGCGGACGATTGCACAGTCCTATCAACAGGCGATAACATGAAAAAATTTATATCTGTCAGTGATCGTTCCCTTTTTCTACTTCAGAAACCTATACCTGTCGACAGGAAAATCATCAGCAACGCTTTTTATGTCTTGGACGCGATATCAACATCAGAGGAAATCAGATCTTTAAAGTGAAATACCATAAAATATTGGGAGTAATTCTTGATAAACTTTTTCGTCACACGCTACCAATTTCTAGAATCGACTGAGGGAAAGAAATAAACTCGTCAAAGCCCTGGCTGGAAGTTAATGCTTTTTATTGCGGTGAAAATTTGTATCGAGGCGTTTTTTTTGGCATAAAAAAAACTGAATCTGATATTTATTTGCAGAAAAAGATAATTTTAAACATACCTCCCATACAAAAAACCGTCAAAAATCCCCAAAAGTGGAAAATTTGTATGGGAGGTATCCTTATTTTACATCGAAATAAATTAAATTTTTGCACACATAATTTTGTTCGTTAAGAAATTAGTTTCTGAAAGTTTCAGAACAATCGGCTAAAAAATAAGCTTCCAGTTCTCATAAAGGCTGAAAATTTGAAACATTTTTGGAATTTGGGTTTATGTTTCCTAAAACGAAGTTTATGTACAGATTTTTGTTGTTCAGTGACCTATACATTTCTTGAACATATTAACCCTCTATCAACCCTTGTAATGCGTCAAAAAGTAATTTTTTTCGATAAGGGCAAGAATGGCCCGTACTGGTGGGAGCTAAAGGGTTAATATGTTGGAGGAAAATATTCTACGGGAAATTCTACTACAAATTTTCGAGCATACAAACAAGCTTTGATGCAAAACTAACAAGTTGTCTTATGGTTTATTTTACTTAATCTGTTAGAAATGGGCAAGCTTAAGGCCCGCGTCCAAAAAAATTTTGAGGTAAACTATTAAAACGCAGAGACCCGTATAATTTTTTCTCCCGAGTTCTATCAGAATCCACTTGCAGAACCTTGTTATTTTTGGAAAAATGTATTTTTGTCATTTAGTAACGTTTGATCGCTCATGGTGAGAACTGGATGCTTTTTTTTTAGCGGATTGTTCTGAAACTTTCAGAACCTAGTTTTTTAACAAAAAAAAATTATGTGTGCAAAAATTTAAGCTATTTTGATGAAAAATGAGGGTACCTCCCATACAAATTTTCCACTTTTTGGGGATTTTTGACGATTTTTTGTATGAGATTTTTTTCTAAAATTATTTTTTTCTGCAAATAAATATCAGATTCAGTTTTTTTATGCCAAAAAACCCCTCGATACCAATTTTCACCATAATAAGAAGAGGAACATGTATCTTCGTAGTATAACCCCAAGCAGAAACTTCAAAAAAAAAATTTTTGTATGAAACGCTGCTGATAGGGGAAAAAACGGTTATCACCACTAAATTCCTTGACCCCGAATTAGTTAGACACGATATGTCTACCCTCCGCTACATTTTATGACTAGCACAGTGTTATTATCAAGTAATTCGTATCGCCCGGAAGTAAAAGTTAAGACTTCAGTTTCATCATGCTCAGTATTTTATTGTATTTATGCAAGACGGAAAACGAGAGAAGCAGCAAAAAAAAAAGAGAAAAAAAAATTTCCTATATGAAATTGCGAACATGTTGACAAATTTGATTGAATTTGTCATAATGAAAGCGAGGCATAATTCAATGAAGCTTTATGCAGTAAGTGCAAATTGCAACAAATTGTTACTTTATTTATTTCCTCCTCAATTTTACTAAATACTTAGGTGCGAATGTTTTCACCTGATAAAAAAAAAAGGAAAACAAAAATTTCCTATTAATATCAATCAAATTTTGATATTGTCTTTACCCAAAAATTTCAAATCAAATTGAATTATTCATTTTAAACTTTATTATTTTTTTGTTGTTGTTATTTTTTTTTTTCACTTCCATCACACTCTCCTCCTTTCTCTTTCTCTCTATTTCATTCATTTTAACCTTACTTTTAGCAGTAAAGCTTCTAAAGTATTTATCACTGACAATTCAAGATGTTGACATACTGCAATTTATTTTCTAAAATACTTGTGCTATAAGTAAATTATCATGTTTTTACACTCACTTCTCCACTTCACTTCACAAAAGAACTGAGAGAGATGGATCTTTTGCTTTGTTGTTGTTGTTGTTGTTCTTAGTGCTGTTCCTTTTTCAGCGATTTTTATTTCTTTTTTCTGTAAAGACTGTGAAAGTGTAAACACTCATAGCAGCACAGACGCACACACACATACACACACACACACACCGATATACAGAAACACCTTTCTTATAAATTATTTAAAAACGCAAAAAAAAAAAAGAAACGATTTGCAACACTTTTTCATACTTTCAAAAAATAACAAAATCAGTCAAAATGGCGGATAGTTTGTAATACCATAAAAAGAGCATACAAACACACACATCCATACAAACAAATATGCATTTATAGTAAGGAGAGTAGGTGTTTATATATGACCCAGTAAGGAAAAGGAGTAGTTAGCAACCTATTACAATAAGCAATGACATTGAATCGAATTTGACTTCACTTTTTTTATTTCAAATATAACACAGCCTAGAATTAATTCAGTTATACCATGCTCCCACTGAGCCGAAATTGCGTAGTTTCGACAAATGGTTTCGAACCAAACTGCAGTCGTTCACATTGTGAAGCTGGTTTCGTTTGACCTTGCGCTCGCAGCTCCTCCGCTATTTGTTTATATGTATGGCTGTTTTTTTTTTTTTTGGCCCTACGCAGTGCCTCCACCTTTTCTGCTCATACCCTGGCTTTGAGCTCCTCTTCCCGCGCACTCCACTAATTTTGTTTTCGCCATATCACTCAAGTTGTAAGCAAAACCAAATATGAATGTTTGTATAGAAATGTCAGAGCAAATTCATTTCAGTGAACACATTCAGGGTTGCATTCGATTTTTGCTTCGTTTCGAATGCAATTTCGTTGAAACCACCTCATTTTCGTGGTTTCGTTTGACATATTTTTATATGATGCCGAAATTGAGCATTTAAACGCAGTTTCAGCCGAAACCACGTAATTTCGGCTCAGTGGGAACATATCATTAAACTGGTGCAATCAAACTGAGTTCCATGCTAAAACGATTCCGTACCAGGAATTTTTTGGTAGTATTTAATTTTATTTTTCTTTTTGGTACAGGAAAAATTTAAATTGGAAGTTGGATTAGAAGTAATAAAAATGTCAAATATTCTGGACTCACTATAAATTTAAAATGACACAAATAATACATTTTATCAGTAACCAAACTGTAAAATAATAAATTATTTAGAAAAAATACTTAATGCATAAAAATTACGAAAATAAATTACGTAAATATTATAAAAGAAGCCATACCCTTTTTATCCTGCTCCGATGATTTGTTCACGCACTTCTAATATTATAGGACAACTGGCTATGGATTAGGCCAGAGCGAAAAACAGAATAGCTTCTGAATCGAATTGTATTTGTGGGGAAAAGTTACCACTCTTCAATACGAACTCAAGGGAAAAATGTTTAAAATCGGACAATATTTTCCGATCGCACATTTAAATTGTACGAAAAATCGTAGTGCTCATTTTTTGTACGAAGCATAACTTTGAGGTAAACTACGACTAAAAATGTTAACCTCCTCCGTTCCCTAACCTTCTTTTTCAAACCCTGGAGGTAATGGGAAAGGCAATTTTTCGTGACAGAGGAAGATATACTGTTGTTAGGACTGAGAAACAAGATCCAACATCAATGGCGATAGCGGATCGCTATCCGGGACCAATATCACATTCACCGTGGTGAAAAATCGCAAACAAGTGTCTGAGATTGTAAATAAAATGTACATTTCTTTGCAAAAACTATCTGAAAACATCATTCAGATTGTAAGATACATTCTTACAGCGGTTCGAAATCAAAACAAAATCTTTGATAGTTGACGGAACTAATCATATTTCAGAATGTACAAAAAAATTACAGAAACTTACCTTTCAAAGTTCAGGAAGTAGTTCAAACGCCTTCTTTGCCCTTCCTTCGGTGGTTGTTGACGACAGAGAGCATGTCTGAGGGCTCGGATTTATCCGAAATCTAAAAACGAAAAAAGTTGCAGCATGAGTGAAAAATGTTTGAAACTTTTTGGTTCCCAAATAAAAGTTTGAAGCAACTGAATATCATGGAGTAATAAATAAAACTTACCTGCCCCCCACTTTTAGCAAGCCTTTCTTCTAGTAACATTTCAAAATTAATAACTAGTAGGGAAAAACGAAACTATCTCGAAAGTCTGGAAGGTAGTGCTCTAGATTTTCACCAGGGAGGTTCTTCCCTCCTTCTTATATTCACTATCAATATGAAGTGTATGAGAATTATAAGAAAGTGTACAAGTACACATCACAATGTTCAGGCCTAAGTGTGCCTCTAAATATCCGCTCCAACCTAATCTAAGGAAAACTAAATTTAAATTTGGCAGACATTCCATGCCTCACTCTTAAATGTTGACTGGACACAAGAGACATTATGGGTTTATAAGACCAGTCCTTACATCTCATGTCTTTATCCCTAAATTTGACAATAAAGCAGAGTTTGCTTTTCTTAAAAAATTTTCCACGCCCTTCTTTGAATTGTTGGTTGGGAAGGGTGTGAATGGAACTCGCAGTACAGTAACCTTTCTGTGGTGAGTTTAGAGCCGTCCAAGCTTGGTCAAAAACTGCACAATTTCAGCCCTCCTCTCCACCCCGTACAATATATAGGAGGCATGGAGGGGGTACATTTTTTCGACTTTGAGCCTCGAGGTCTTCGAAAGCCGAAGTCAGTGTGAGACTTCCACCCGCTAAACATCTCCTCTCGTCCGACGGAAAGCTCTTCCCGGAACCACCGTTAAGTATTTCTTCGGGAAGCCGTCTAGAGCATTAGTGCTCACTCGTCTGTTTTTATTTTTTGTCGGTTTAGTTCGTTATCGTCCGCTGTGGGGCAGGTTCCCTGATACCCTGGTTTCTTCATTCTACGTTTAAAAACAGCTTCTTTCCAGCCGCCAACTTCGATTAACCATGACAGCTGTTATTGGTCTGGCAGCGGGGTGAAGAGGCGGCTGGAACAAGCGTGGTAGTGGTCTCATTTCAGGTACCGTTTTATATAAACGCGGGAGACGTCTAGGTCTCCTTGGCGTTTATTTGTCGGGCTGCGCCTTTTTGTTTTAACCGATCTGGTGAGACAGGCGTAGTCTCATTGCAGTCGGGAGCACCGTTTCGTATGGACGCGAGAGACGTCTGGATCTCCTTGGCGTTTATTATTATTTTGGGCTACGCCTTGTTGCTTCGATCTGGTGAGACGGGCGTGGTCTCATTGCAGACTGAAGTGGCGTCATTCATCGGGATGGAATGGGGCTTTGTGACAATTTGGTCACGCCCCCTCTCTCTCTGCGGCGTATTTTAGTCGCCTCTTACGACAGGTTTACCTTACCGCGGGAATATTCTTGCCCACTTCCCGCAGGGGCACGACCCTTTACTCTAATTTGTTATTTGCTTGGATCGCCGCTCACTCATCTCTTCGTACATGTATCATCATATATTCTATGATCTCGCTGCATGCGCGCCAATTTTCTTCTGTCAACAGCATAGCATTCATTAGCGCTTCTGGAGTGATTGTTCCACCAACAATGTTTCTTAGCTGATTTCTGAATTCCACAAATTGGCAATCGGCATTCTCGATTTTACCGTCGCAAATTAGACAGAGCGAGTGGTCTACGTTTGTGTATTTTTGCAGGTATTGGCGGAAACATCTGTGTCCTGATAGAAACTGCGTGAGGTGATAGTTAATCTCACCTTGGTTTCTTTTAACCCATTTCCCCACTTTGGGTGGAAAGGAGGTAAGGTAGGGGGGTATTCGAATTTTTTTCCTCGTGGCTTACCTTAAGGTAATAGGTTAGGTTAGATGGAGTGGCAGTCTTCTATTTGAAAGCACACATATTAGGCTAGTTGTGATATCACAGTATGGACGCGACTCCCTCATTTACGAAATAAAAAACCGTGAGAATTCTCTAATTAATCTGGCTATGTCCTTAATATTTATGGATTATATTTCGGACGGACTAGTGAAGAAAAGTGAGCCCGGGAATTTTAGTGTCCTCCTGGGCAAAAATGGGCAGTCGCTCAGCGCCGCAACCCCGACTGAAATCATTGAGTTTCTAAGGTTGAGCAGCTGTCAAATCCGTCTATGGTCCATAGTGGTGCATGTTAGCCTGGTAATACCACAAGTATGCTCCGCTACCCAGGATCTTTTTGCTTCCTCAAAGTAGGTTTGCCAATTTTAACACGTAAGAGGGACACCAAGCGAGCAGGAGGGTGAAATACCGGTAAGTTTCGAGCCTAGTTTAGATAACTCGTCGGCATTGCAGTTACCTGAAATATCCATGTGTCCAGGTACCCAAACTAGATGGACCTGCAAGTGAGTCGACAAAAAGTTGATTGAAGCTCGGTCAGTCAAAAATCAGCTTTGGTGTAATGAAAACACCGGCAAGGGACTTGATTGTTGCTTGGCTGTCCGTGTAGATGTGGATATTCGTATTGAGTGAATCGTTGCGAATAAGCGTTGTTAACCCATTCCTCTTTACCGGGCATGTGGGTAAAGAACGTGTGATTTAAGTTAGGGGTAGAGCAAAAATAGTTTGCGTTAGTTGGCATGGCCCAGGTTCGACCTGGTCCAGTGATTTATGGCACTGAGTCTAGCAGCAGAGCACTTAGCTCGTTGTTTAACCAGAAATGAAGTTGACAACCAGTGAAGGAATGCGAAGAGAGCTTTCGTAGAAGTAGTACGGAGAGTCGCACTTCTAACCTTATCAAGTGGTTTAAGGTTGACCGCCTTTGCAGTAGCTGGCTACCAGAAGGCTACTAGGAAGTGACTTGAGGTTGAAAACCTAATGCTCTCTTACAGCAGTAGAGAGCGCAAAGGGCTTTCGTACTCTCTCAATTAGCTTCCCATTGAAGTTTAGGATCAAGAACAAGTTCTAAATATTTGACGCACTTGCTAAGGCAAAACGAGGTGCCATTAATTTTAGATAGGGCAAACTTTCTGGTGAAAAGCACAACTTCTGTTTTTTGGCAGGATTGACAGTAAGATGAGCGCGATCGGGCATCATTTACACCCACTACGATTTTTCGTATACTTTGAATGCGATGCGCGAACGGAAGATATTATTCGAAGGGGACCGACAGTTTCATATTTCATATTTTCTATCGTCAGTCAAGAGGTGATGCTGTGGAGAATAATTGATACTTGACTATTTTTGATTTTACAGCCATGCCGAAAATTGACCCAGGTTCAGGTTCAGCACATAATCTCTAAGCCACAGCGACCAACTAACCAATTATTTCAAATTTTGTTGTATTTAAAATAATAGGAGGCGCGGTTAGACAAATTTCAAAACAATTATTATTTTCCAGGGTAATTCAATGAAGTAATTTAATTTACCTTTTTGAAAATTTCGTTGCATTCGAGGTTTTACGCCCACTTGACCGATCTTTCCTATTGAGAACTTAACCTTTTAATAAGTTTGGTTGAGATTGCTTAGGATTTACTCGAATTAGCGCATACGTTGACACATGGGCAAACAGACGGACGTAACTATACACGGGCTTGGTTATAAACCCTGATTATATGAGTTCCTGTTTATAACATCCAGGAGCAATTGTAGGCTGTGCCTGGATCAAAATCAACATTTTATGTACACATAGAGCGTAGGATATAAAAACTTAACCAACGAATTGCACCAATATCTTTCACTTATAATTTCGTACTGGGTTGATTACAAAGGTAAGTGCCTTTTACCTTCACAAATAAAGTAGTATGCAAAAATGAAAAGGTAGTTACACTAACTAAAAAATAACTAAAAGAAGCATCACTTGCGTATGCTACCAAAGAATTAAAAAAAGAAGAATTCCTCTCTCTAGTGTACTCTTTCTTTCTCTCTCTCTCTTTCCCTCTTTCCTAAAAAAGAAGAAAGAAAATGACAAATGAAATTTTCTGAAGTTACTTTACACTCAACACGCGAGTTCTTTAACTTTATGTAAAAGTCAAAGCAAGAAACCAAGAGGAAGGAAAGCAACAAAAAAAAACTACAAGCAAAATGGTAACGCAAAAGGCTTTAAAGGATGGGCAGAGTATAGAGAAGGTGACAACCGAAAGGGGCGAAGGTTGAATAGCTGCACAAAAAAGTGAACTGAACTTATTTGGAAATTTTTTTTTTTTTTAACTTACTTAAAAACAGCGCAGTAATTAATTTTGCGCTTAATCCTACTGAAAAAATAAAATTGAAGTTGATGCTTTCTTTTTTCGGTTGCTGCTACTCCTACTACTATTTTGCTACTACTATTTTTACATTATTTCTTTGAGGTTTTTTTTTTTTTTTTTTGTTTTTTTTTTTAACTGAAAAGTTCTACGCTTGCTGCTGCTTTTGAATATTTCACATTTTTCAAACATGAATTTCCTGCTTTGAAATCATTTTTTTCCCCCCGAACTGCGTGAAAATGTCATTGCATTTTTTACTACAGCCCTATATTTCTACCCTTTTCAACTGTTCCAAGCTTCGACGATTGTTACTGCTGCCAACATTTTTACTTCTTGCTGTTACTCCTACTATTTACAGCAACTGCTCTGCGGAAGCGTGTCGTTAGAAGTTTACTTCATAATAGTAGTTTTATGTTTTAATTATGCGGTCACAGCATTATAAATTGTAGTCATCTTCATCGTCAGCCATCGTCGCTACCATCAATGTTGCCTACATACATCGTCGCTTGCAACTTCTCCTATTCATTCATCGTCGTTTCTTATGTCTCATTCATCGTCATCTTCAGAGCGCTTCCTTGCTCCTCGTGTTGTAAATCTGTTTAAACTATTGCAATATAAATTTTTGATTCATTGTTTGATGTGTGCAAAGTGTTGAAAATTAAAACAAAAAACAAAAAAGAGAAAAAGTATAAGTGTTGCATACAGGAGAGGCGGGAGGGAGAGAGAGAGAGAGAGAAAGAGAGGAAGAAAAAGAACAAGCGCAGAATGGAGTAAGTAGTTGCAATATATGCTCTTAGTATATGTATAACAAAAATTAAGTTGAAAAGCTGTAGTCATTAAAATACTTTGTTTTCAAAGAATAATGAAGTAGATTGAGGTGTATAAAGTTCACTGTATCCATTACTTCTAGGTTACCTTTAGAGTTTTATAGTTGCACTTTGAATTTTCATGCGAGAATCAATCAATTAAGGCAAACGAATTTGTATAAAAAATAACTCATTACTTAAGAAAGTTTTTAGTTTCCGTTTGAATACTGATTTGGTTAACACAGAATGGGGGTCAATTAAGCTAAGAACTTAAGTTAATAAAGGTGTTTAGGTTAATATGATCGTTTTTCTGAATTAAAATACTATTTAAAGCAGCGAAAAAACATAAAAATTTGTCTGTGGATAAAAATTCAAACCAAAAGCAGATTCAAAATTAGGCCAGAACTCATACCGAAATTTAAACCGAATTCGGGCAAAACCTTAAACCAAAATTCGAAGCGAAATCAGACCAAATTTATTCTGATCAGAATTCAGATTAACTTCCAATATTTATACCAATATTTTGACTAAATCAAGACTAAAATTCAAGGCAAATACTGACGAAAAATTGCACTAAGATGTAGACTCAAACTCAGGCACAGATTCAGTACAGACTTTCGACTAATATTTAGACCAAATTCAAGAAAAGATTCAGGCACTGACTCAGCTCACAATTTCGACTTAAATTTAGTCCAAGTTTAAGAAAAATTTCAGACCTATATACAGATAAAAAATTCAGAAATAAAATCAGCCAAAACTTCAGTCCGAAATTCAGACGAAATATAAGATCAAAATTTAGGAAAAATTCTGGAAAAAATTTAAACTAAATTCCCACGAAAAATCAGACCAGAACTCATGCTAAAATTTAAACAGAAATTTATAAAAAACTTTGGCAAAAATATAATGGAATTTAGACCAAAAGCGGAGAAAATTTAGACCAAAACTCAAAACAAACTTTAGACCAAAATTAGACAGAAATTCAAACCAAAACTCAGACAAAAATTTTATTTCAGATCAAATTAAAAAAAAATTTCAGATCAATAGTTAGATTAAATTCACAAAAAATCGGATTAAAAGTCGATTCGAAATTTATACCAAATTCGGATAAAAATTCAGACCAGAACTCAGAATAAAATTAAAACCATAATTCAGACTGCAACTTAAAACGAATTCAGGCAAAACCTGAGGCCAAAATTCAAAGCAAAATCACATGAAATTCATTAAGTTCGATATTCGGTTTAAATTCAAACTAAGACCAAACTAAAATTCAAACCAAAAACAAGGATCAAATTTATACCAAAAAATTTACCAAACTCAGACCGAATTTTAAACAAAACAAAAGATTAAATTCGAACAAAAAACGATTCCGAAATTCAAAACAAAATCCACATCAATATTTAGACCAACATTTAGACTAAATCCAGACCAAAATTCAGGGCAAATACGGACAAAAAATTACACCAAGATTTAAACATAAATACAGGCACATATTCAGCTCAGACTTTCGACTAAAATTTAGACCAAATTTGAGAAAAAATTCAGGCATAATTTCCCACATTTTCAACTAAGATTTAGACCTAATTCGGGAAAAAATTCAGATCTGTATACAGATTAAAATTCAGATCTAAACTCAGACACAAAATCGCCCTAAACTTTAGTTTAAAATTTAAACAAAATATGAGACCAAATATTATATCGAATTTAGGAAAAAATTCACACCAAATTCGTACGATAAATCAGATCAAAATTCAGTCCAAAATTTAAACAGAAATTTAGAACAAATTTGGGCAAAAATATTCAAGAATCGGGCTAAAAATTAGTCCCAACAAAAAATGGAGTTTAGACCAAAACCGTAGCAAATTCAAAACAAAACTCAAAAGAAATTTCAGACCAAAATTAGACTGGAATTCAGAACAAAATTCAAATAAAAAGTTAGACAAAAATTTCATAAAAAAAATCGGATCAAAATTTAGACCAAATTCAGGAAAAATATTTAGACTAAATTTACACGAAAATCGAATCAAAATTCAGACTAGAACTCAGTATAAAATTCAAACCAAAACTTAGACCGAAATTTAGAAGAAATTCAGGCAAAACTTGAGGCTAAAATCCAGAGCAAAATCACATGAAATTCATTAAGTTCGATATTCGGATTAAATTCAAACTAAGACCAAACTAAAATTCAAACCAAAAACAAGGATCAAATTTATAACGAAAAATTTACCAAATTCAGACCGAAAAAACAAAACACATTCGAACAAAAAATCATTCCAAAATTCAAAACAAAATCCACTCCAACCATTTAGATCAAATTCAAAGAAAAATCAGTCCAAATTCCGACCTTAACTCAGACTAAAATTCAGCCCACATATTCGAATATTATTTAGACCAAATTCTGAAAAAAATTCTGACCAATTTACAGACCAAAATCTGGCTGAATTCTAACGAAAAATTACGTAAAAATTTAGATTTAAACTCAGACACAAAATCAACCTAAGATTCAGCTAAAACTTAAAACAAAATACGTATCCAAAACTTGGAACAAACTCAGGAAAAAAAATCAGACTTAATTCATACGAAGAAGGACAAAAAAAAAAATTAATTTAGAAAAAAAATTAGAGCAAATTTGGGGAGTAAAAATATTCAAAATGCGGATCAAAAATCAGTCAAAAACAAAAATTGAATTTAGATCAAAAGTGGAACAAATTTCAGAACAAAACTCAAAAAAATTTCAGACCAAAATTAGAGTGGAATTCAGGTAAAAATCCAAACTAAAACTCAGACAAAAATTTCACATAAAATTTAGATTTAAATTCACACAAAAAATCAGTTCGAAATTTTGATCAATTTCGGGCAAAAATTCAGACCAAAGCCCAGACAAAATCCGTATGAGAAACGATTAAAATTTAGGTCAAATTCGGTCCAAAAATCGAACCAAAACTCAGTTTAAAAGTAAGATGAAATGTAGGTCTAAAACTAAAAAAGGAAATCAGAATAGTTGGGCATTTATATCCAACAAGCAAATGAGCTTTTCACAAAGGTGCTGCAGTCCACCTAGTCCCTTTCTGGATCACCTCAATGCAGCTTTTCGTTGTACTTAGAGACATTAGTAGGCTATACGGAAACTTCTCATTTGAATCTATATCTTTGTCATCTGTAAACATGCGATCACATCAATCTTTGATATATTAGATCCACTAAAAAATCCAGATGTTGCGGAATGGGCAGTGGTGGGGTATGATTTGGTTCTCGTTTCTTCAAAAAGTCTGTTATTTTTACTTTAGAATGCAACAATCCTAATACTTAAGATAATGCTTGGAAGAGTTAAGGTTTTGCCACATGTAATTAGTTTTATATTTTACCACCTATATATATTTATATCCATATATCTTTTCCACCTTCTTTTGAGTTGATTTATGGCCTTAATCATAATGAATTTGACTTTTTTACGGCATAGACACTATATAAGCTTTCAATGCTTCGTGGCCTCCTTTTTTGAATTATTTAGTTTCTCCTATATTACAAGATTGTAATAGAAACATGTTCCTCCAGAATTTTTTGCAAGTGATTACCGTTGCAGTTTTTATTTCTAGTCTGTCTACTTATACTAAGTTGATGGGCAAAAAGAGTAATTAATCAAACTTCCAAACTAAATTAATTTGCTTTTCAGATATATGCAAATCATATGAATTGGATGACCAACTACTTCAAAGCTTTCGAGAAACTTTGAAGTAATATAAAGAATTAAAATTTTCATACTCAATACAATAAATCCTCAAAGTATGCAATGTTCATTACATGCTTATAAACTGAACTTATTTGGTACAGAGTTATCGATTACAGTGTTTTAAAATATTGTAGCATATTTTTTATACTAAATATTTTCTATTGCATCTACTAGAAATCGATTATTGCGCTTATGGCAACATAATAAAGCTTCAGAAAATCATAAAATTAAAATAAAATCAGAAAAAAAAATATGGCAGACATAAAGTGAATTTGGTTTGAAGCTAACAATATGAATCATCTATCATTGAACACATACACATACTCACATATAAACATCCACAATGGTGATGAGATGAAGAGAAAAAAACTCACATGCATATAAGTAAACCGCTTGAGACATAAAAGGATACACTTCTGTGAGAACATCGAATGTCAATATTTACTCAAAGGGATTAAATTAAATGCCAAACCCCAAACAAAACCCGAATGCATTCAATATTCGTATATATATATGCATACACACATACACATGCATACACAATAGCAAAGTAGTATGTGCAGGGCATCAAATGCATACCTACTCATATGACAATGTGGCCGCAATACAATGGGCAATGTAAACTTCAGTAGCTAGTGAAGTAAAAGGACAGAAAGAAAGAGAGAGATAGAGAGAGAGAGAAAGAATGAGAGAGATTTAGTGAGTGTGAAGAGGAATACGTTGTCATTATGTCAACTTTGATGGGGGAGAAAAAATATTTGTAAAAAATAAAATCAACACAAACATATTGATGGCGATAGTGTCTCTAAGAGTGAGGAAGAAAGAGAGAGAGAGAGAAAGCAAAAGATTGGAGGTTAAGAATACAAATGTAAAAAAAATTGGACATTGGATGAAAAACGATTGCGACAACAGAAAAGTAGCAATGCATTGCTTTTATTGACATTGCAATGGCCACGTATGCGTATGCATTTAAGTGAATATAGGTAGTTTATGTTGTTGTTGTTGTTGTACACTCAAAGAAATTTGTTTGAACAAAAATTTATATAGCTTAAAGAAATTTTTCAATTTAAGTTAATAGAAATTTTGTAGCAGCCAAAAGTTTAAATAAGTTTATGAGGGAACAAAAAAAAAACTGTAAACTATAATGAAGGAAAGTGGGTGGCGGAAAACACAGGCTTTGATATTCGAGAGCTATATTCTGTGTAATTGTTCATAATTCGAATCAGTATCGCATCAGAATTGCATCAGTTTCGCATCAGATTCGTAACAGTAACGAATAAGGAAGATCATTTCAGAATCACCATTAAAATCAGTCAGTGTTCTTTAGCCTTAGTTACATAAAGTAATTGGTTAATAAATGGTCGCCGTGGTGTACTTAGTAGTTAATATTCTGGACTGCTAAGCAGCCCGGGTTTAATGCTCCTCGGGTAAAAAACAAAAATGACAAATACAAAATTTTCTACGCGGTGGCATCTTTTAGCTGGTTAACCAGCATTGTATACAAATATTAGCCGCTGGGATGCAGCGCTAATGTTGGCCGTGGATTTATCAACGTTATGGCCGACCGTTCGAATAACTTCGAGGAAGTGTACCGACGTGAACGATAGTGAGAACGCCCGTCTGCAATTTTTTTTTTTTTTTTGGTACGTTGGCAGGTGGAAATCTTCATAGATACCGCAGAACCCCAGTTCTACGGTTATGTCGGATTCCTACCGACTAAAACCACCCACTTCCTCTCGTAACACTCTTCCCGCGGGACTACCAGTTGGTATTAATTCGCAGGGCTGCTTCAGCGTAATGCTGTTACTCGATTGTTGGTTATAACGACGTGTCGTCCGCTTCTGTTGTTTAGAGCTATTTGTGTTGTGCAAATAACTGTTTATTATTCTCGTCATCTTCTGTATTTGCGATATTTCGTTGCGCATGTTCGGCTTTACGTGCGGATTCCTCAACAATGTTATAACGCATTTCGCCACCTTACATACTGCATTCCACTTCTCTACCATTTCGCACATCTGTGCTGTCAAGTTGGCTACCATGGGGGGCTTCCCCAAAAGCTCTATCTCGTTTCTCCCTAATGCTGTTGAAGCGTGGGCATTGCATTACAAAATGATGTGCGTCGAGTCCTCAGTTTCGCTCGGGTAGAACGGATCTTCTTTAAGTTTAAATCTGTGTAGATATTGTTTAAAACACCCAATCCCGCTGAGCATTTGAGTGACGAAGTAATCGACTTCTACATGTTTGCGCTCCATCCACATTACTATATTAGAAATTAAATTAAAGGTGCAGCGACCCTTTTCGAACCGCTCCCAGTTTCGCTGCTATTCCATAATGGTACGCTTAATCTCTTCTGTTTTCATTACGTTCGCTGGCCTTTCTCCAATTATCCTATAAAGGCGCTTCATCTCCTTTGCTAGTAATGCAAATGCCGTCGTCCGACATCGTACGATAGGCGCTGGCTATACTCAGTGCACTGCCCGTCTGCGACTCAGATCCCAACCTTCGCCCCCGAGTCTCATTCAAGCGGGAAGATAGTTATCAGGAGCTTCTCGCTGGCTATAGACTCCTGACACCTGATGAGAGTTCTGAATGTATGAACCTAAAGCTTAATTAGAGCTATCTTCAACAGTAGACCTGACCTGATATTCTTCCTTAGAACTTAAATGTGTCAGTATAGTCGAAAATCAAGAGTCTACACCCTGAGAGTCTATGTTGATATTGAATATACTTTGACTTGATGTACTCCTTGGCTAGAAGTTATGCTGTTGAAGAAATCGTCATTAGATGAACTCATGTTATCCGAACGACTTTTTATTACGGGGAGAAGAAATGATGACAGCGTCAGAGTCACGGTTATAAAAGGATGCCCAAAAGGGGGTGTACTTCCTCCTCTCCTATGGTGCTGAATCCCCTCCTCAATGATTTACAGAAATTTGTAGTGCACACTTTGGGACAGTACTTAAAGACGATGTGTATTCAAATACAAGAAGTCTTGGACCGAGCGTTGGTGAGATCTGCAGGGTCTTTCAGTGAATCGTAATAAAAGTTATCTAGTGCTTTTTCCCAGCCATCTGTTGTTAAATAGTTTTGGGTGATCTCAGCTTGCAAACTGATATGAAAGTCTCATGTCGAGCAGAAAGTCTCGCGTGCAGTAAAGGTCTTTCGGCAGAGCAGGTGAGCTTTCAGCACGACTTGGGGTCTAAAGCCAGGATTAGTATACTGGTTATACGTTGCTTTTATTAGACCTATTGTCACATACGACTTCGTAGTATGCTGGAAAGCCGCTATGGTTAAGTTCACAGTGTCTGGGTATCATTGGTGCCCTAAGCACTACTTCAGGGGATGCTATTAATGCTCTACTTAATTTACCTTCTCTGGATCTCAAGATCCATAAGGAAGCGACGAAAGCGGCTTACAGACTTAGATTAAATGGAGTCTGGAGTCGACGAGGCGGTTGCGAAGGACAGTGAGATATACCACTAGTTGTCAGCTCGATGCCCACTTTTCTCGATACGCGTGGACAATCGTATGCCCTGCATCTACTTCGGTAGAAGATAAAATGTCTACTCCCCAGAAGAGCATCAATGGTTAAGTTTATAAGTAGGTCACAATCGGGGGGCATGTATTCTAGGCTGGCGGATTAAAACTTTTTAACGGTATTGGATCCGGTTGGTACTTAGATGACGAATCTAAGTACTTCTTTGCCATGAGACAGATGGCGCCTGTTTTCCAAACGGAGGTTTTCGCTGTCCTGAACGTGACTTTCTAGTTAATTGAGAGGAGATGGCATGAGAAGTGCAGAGGTGTCTGTAGTGACAGCCACGCTTCATGAAACGCTCTTGCTAACCCTGTCTGCTCCTCAAAATTAATCAGCGAATGTAAGACTAAGCTCTTAATAGTGTTGCAAAAAACCAACAAGCTCTCTCTTAGATTGATTCCAGGATTTTGTGGTATTGCAGGGAACGAATTGTTCAATGAACTGGCCAATGAAAGCTCTGCGATTTCATCATGGAGTCCGGAACCTTTTGGAAACAGCTTCGTAGACATTAGGCGTTGGATCAACGATTCAGAGGTAAATAGTCCGAGCTGCAGAACTATAAAGTTCTTTGTAAGGCAGCCAGACAGGAAATTAGCGGAAATTCTTCTAAAATGAAGAAGAAAGGACCTGAAACTGCTGATTGGTGCAATAACAGGGCATAATACATATGGTCAGCACATGACCAGCAAGGGCGTCATTACTGATCCGACTTGTCAATCCTGCTTTGTGGAAATCAACACTACCGAGCATTACCTCTGGACTGTGGCCATTTGCTGTACGGGAGCTTTTCCTACAACACCTGGCCCATCCTTGGATGCATTGCTCAACTTACCACCCCTTGATATTTTTCCTAAAGGAGAGGCTGCCAAAGCCATCTGTAGGCTTAAACGCAATGGGTATTGGTATGACACTTGCTGGGATATTGGTGACATTGTTGAAGGTACTGATATGGAACTAACAGTTCTATCAATGCCATCTGATACAATGCCAACAATTCCAGTTTTAAAACAGCGCTATGCAATACAAATTCCAGAGGCCCAAACTTGGTTTTTGCCGGAACCTGGGCCGGGAGTTGATTGTAACCGTATTTTCACTGATGGATCCAGAACAGAATTCGGTTCGGGTTCTGGAGTCTTCATTGAAAATGATGCAGTGCAACTGCACTTCTCCCTTGGGTTGTATGTTTCTGTTTTTCAAGCAGAAATTTTTGCAATCATCAAGGCTATGGACCATGTTATTGATAATGGTTGGAGAGAAAGGAGTATCTGTGTATTTAGTGACAGTCAGGCAGCGCTTAAATCCTTGATTAATCCTCTAACCACGTCTAAACTGGTTATGCATTGTAAATCCAGGTTTGATTGTGTTGGAAAACACAATAGACTGCTGTTGATATGGGTTCCTGGACACTCAGGAATTTCAGGAAATGAACCGAACCCTTTCTGGCCAGAAAGGGTTCGGAAACTGGTTTCCTGGGCCCAGAACCTGTACTCTCTTTGTCGTCTACAGCCATTAAGACCACCAGGGCAAGCATATTTGGTACTGGAGTGTTGGGAGACGAACACCTGAGCTCTCTAACACCGCAGGATCTGCTAAGATTTATTAATAAATCTGGTAGATTTAAAGAATAGCTGGAGTCTGGAGTCGTCCGGCTTTTGCATAAACCAGATTAGGACTGTTGGGCAATAATGTCTTGAATTTGATGTTACAACTTTCCCTCTTCACGAGCTTTTCAGCTTCTCAGGTACATCAACGAAACTAAGAAGTTCTGGGTTGAGTGATATTTCCTTCTTTCTTCTATTTTTAATCCGCTATTCTCTTCCGTCTTTCTATTCTCTTATACAATTCTATCTTAGGTACAGTGCAATGGTCCTTGAAACTGAGTGGTTTGGTTTGTTCTAGCCTACCCTCAAATCTAAACTCTAAATGATCTACACATCGCAAATAACGGGTTTTTGGTGATGCATGGAAACGTATTTACGCATCATGAAACTTATATTGTAGACCAGATTATTTCTCCTTCAATGATGTTTTTTATACTTGTTTTTCTTTTATTTAGCCAAAATTCTAGCCCAAAACTCAGATAAAAATCTCATATAAAAATTCAGACCAAAATTTTAGACCAAATTCAGGAAAAATCTCAAACCAATAGTCAGGCTCGATTCATACAAAGAATCACATTAAAATTCGATCCAAAGCTTTGGCTAAATTTCAGACCAAAACTTAAACAAGAACTCAGAATGAAATTCAAACCAAAACTCAGACGGAAATTTAGAACAAACTCAAGTAAAATCTAAGACCAAAATTTAAAGCAAAATTAGAACAAATTTTTTCAGATTTGAAATTCGGATCAAATTCAAACCAAGCACAAACTAAACTTCAAAACAAAAAAAAAAGGGATCAAATTTTTAACGAAAAATTTCCCAAACTGAGACCGAAAAACCTAATTTTTAAACAAAAAATCAGATCAATATTCCGACAATAAATCAGACTAAATTCGAACAAAAACCATTTCAAAATTCTTAATAAAATCCAAACTAATATTTAGACCAACAATTAGACATAATTCAGAGCCGAATTCAGGGCAAAATCTGATGAAAAATTACTCCAAAGTTCAGTCTTATACTTAGACCTAAATTCGGCCTAGACTCCCGACTATAATTTGGACCAAAACTCAAGAGAAAATTCAGACCTATAAACACATCTAAACTCAGCCACAAAATCAGCTTAAATTTCAGCACAAACTTCAGATAAAATACGAGACCAAAGCTTCGACCGAATTCAGGAACAAATTTAGACTAAATTCGCACGGAAAATCAGACCAAATTTGAACAAAAATTTTCAAAAATCGAACCAATAATAAAATGGAATTTACTTAGAACAAAAGCAGAGAAAATTCAGACCAAAACTCGAAAGAACTTATACTAAAATTAGACTGGAACTCAGACCAAAATTAAAAACAAAACTCAGATAAAAATTTTATATAAAAAATCAGGCTAAAATTTAGACTAAATTCATGAAAAATTTTAGACCAATATTCAATATATGTAAATTCACATAAAAAATCAGATCAAAATACAAATCAAAATTTGGATAAAATTTGGGTAAAAATTCAGACTAAAGCTCAGACCAAATCCACATGAAAAAAAATATTACTATTTAGTCATTTCATAACTTAAGTGCAGATTTTAAGTAGTAGATCAACTCCATATGTAGTATTTTTCAAAAAAATTTAGTTTTGAAATCAAAAATTATCATTTTTTCATGCACTTCTATCGAAACCTTCAACAAAAAAAATTCTGTGTATGTGTGTGTGTATGTGAACTTAAAAATTCGCACACGTAATGCAAGCAACACGCAAACAACAACAACAAACAAAAAAAAAAACTCATGCATTCATACGCAATCGCCACCACCAAATGCTGGACGGCAATAAATGAAATTGATTTGATTTTACACCTTAATGCATGAAACTAATTTTCACAGTTGGGGAATGGCAACAAACATATACATACACAAAATCCCCATACGAACAATATTGCACACAGAAATGTTGCACAAAACCGTACGAAAGTAACACAATAGCATTCATAGTCACCGTCTCTCGTCTGTCCTTTTTTTCATGCATTCATCCATCTGCGAGTCTGTCATGGATGCCTATGTATGTATGCATGGATGTCTGTCGTCAGAAGTGCCAAACAACAGTGACATTTCAATTTTCAACAACATTGGCAGCAACACTCACACATACACACACACTCACGCAAACACTTTTACAAGCACAATACAATAATACAATAGAAAAGCATGAAATAGTATCGGATTTCCACTTCCGTTTCCGGTTTACGTAACGAAATTTTTCTATACCGTAGCCAATCCCGGATTGTGTTTGCATGTTTTTTTGTTGTTGTTGTTGTTGTTGTATTATTCTTGTGCGTATGTTCTTTTTATTGAATTGTTTTCTTGCAATTTGTTGAGTGAATGCCACATGAATGAAAAATGATCGTGAAGCTGTGTCGCATCCACAGTACTCGAAATTCAAGAAAGTCTCATTGATAAAAGTATCATATAAAGTTTTTCAAGAAATCTACTTTAACATAAATAATCCTATTACTTGGTTGTAGGACTTGATTTATTTTTTCTCTTGTGTGTTTTTCTTTCTGTCTATCTTTCTTTCTCTCTATTTATATGTATATAGGTTTTGTATCTATGTGGAAATTGTTATAAGCTTACACTTACTTCGTTTACTGTAGCATTCACACAATAGGGTTCGAGATGAAAAGGGGGAGAAAACTATTTTTTGTCAGCACCTGCATTACCTCGCCGAAATAAAAATTGCATTTTTTTGCCGGTAACTTTTTTTTTTTAATAAAAATAATAGTCGGAATTTAGGGTTCTGACTGATGGCAAAATGAATGCAAACGTGGATAACAATAATTTTTTTTTAATTTTTTATATTTAAAATATTGGCCAGATTATGAACTTTTCCTTTTAAAGCATTTTTAAGAGTACGACTTTTTAATTTAATTATTAAAATTTTTGAAAGCGTTTTATTATTTGTAATAATTTATAAAATACTAGCTGCAGGGCCGTAGCCAGAAATTTTTTCCGGGGGGTGGAGGATTTCATTCGAAGAAAATATTCATAAATAATTTTTATCAAACTGATTTTTAAATTCAAAAAATTAAATCAATGATATATTTGATGGGCCCTATAAAAATAGGAAAAATTTTCGGATTTTTTTTAATCTTAACCTTAAAAAAAATGGCCAAAAGTGACAAAAAATTCCCAGAATAATCAAATTAAATTTTTTCAAATAAATATTATTCAATGTGCATTCTAGTGCATTTTTTTTATCGTGAGGGACATAATTTCATTAACTCATTGACTTCCCACTACTGATGATGAACCCAACCTCAAAAAAATTACCAAAAATCGTAGAGGCTCATTTTTTTCAAATGATCATCATTGGGAATTTAAGCCATTATCAATGATAAGGAACCCGGATGAGGTTGGCTTATATTCCCTAAATTCGTGAAGTCACAGCATTGAAAGATATCATTCTAGTCGTGGTGCTCTGAGCAATAATTCGTTATAAAATTAATTTTAAGATGGGTTTTGCTAGTAAGATAGAGTTTTTGCGAAGGAATTTTTCACGTTGAACACGAATCTGAGGTCAAAAACTTCCCATCACGTCACGTTTTAGGAAAAAAAAAATGGGGTTCAAGCAAGTCTAATTTTACAAGGATCCGATAATATTTTCTATTTTTATTAATTTTTAAACTTTTCAAACTGATACAGGACGAAACCTTAAATCAAGTCAGAACCCCCAAAGTCCCCCTAAATACGGCCTTGACTAGCTGACCCGGCAGACGTTGTTTCTTGGTGCTTAAAATTGAGCATTGGTAAAAACAATTTGAGCTTAAAGAACGTACATTGAATTTGATAAAAATTCTAGATTTAAAAATGAGGCATCAAAATTGGCATTTTTAAAAGTATTTTATTTGCAGAAGAATATCATAGACCGTTCAAGAAGTTATATCTAATTCCAAAACCTATTTAAGAATATGGACCCATTTGCTATTTATTATAAAAATAGAATTTATTCCAAAATTTATTACAGCGCCACCTATCGGATTTTGACATAGCTAGGCAGACTCTTGAGATATTTCATAAATTACATAGTAGAAATAATAGTAAAAAATAATAATAATTAAAAATAGAAGTAGAAAAAACAGTGAAAAAGTAGTAGAAAATAAAAGTAAATTGCAGAAAAATGTAGTAAAAAAGTGGTAAAAAATATAAGTAGATAAAGTAGTAAAAAAGTTGTCGAATATAAGAACAAAATGTTGGAAAAAATAAATTAAAGTAGTATTGGAAAATAGAAGTAGACCACGCTGCAACACCCACTAATTCAACAAACTAAGAGAATTTTTTGAATCCGATATTTACAAATAATACTTCTATACTAAGATATACCGTAATGAAAGTTCAGGGTATATGGAAGGTGTCAAACCCCCTTTGTAAAAGATAGTAGTGCAAAATAGTAGTAAGTAATAGTAGAAAATAAGAAAAAATGTATTAAAAAAGTAGTAGAAAAAAAGTACTAAAATAGTAGTAGACAAAATTGGTTGAAAAAGTAGTAGAAAATAAGAAAAATTTGCAGAAAACAAGAAGTTTAAAAGTAGTAGAAAATAGTAGTAGAAATAGTAGTAGAATTAGTAGTAGAAATAGTAGTAGAAAATAAAAGTAAAGCATGGTGCCACACCCACTAATCCAACAAACTGAAAGATTTTAGTACCCCCTTTATCAACCCATATTATTGTTGTAGTATGGCATTGTTAATTCCCTTCTTGTACCAAATTTCTGTACTGTACTATAAATGATTCTTGAGATATACCCAAAAAAATATTAGGATTAATTTTATTATGGTTCAGTTGAATTATAGAAACAATATTGTTTTTATTATTATTTATAAATGACCCAATTTATAATTGCCAATTGTAAATAATTACTACTGCAATGAAAATGACCAATTTTCCAGAGTAAACACTGTTAAGGATTTTGGCATTCATTTCGATGTCAGACTTTTTTTTAATACTCATAGAGACTACATGATCTCCAAAGCAAATTCTTTTCTTGGTTTTTTAAAACGTAACTCAGAAGAATTTTTGGATCCATTCATCTTAAAGTCGATATATGTGAGCTTGGTCAGGTCAACACTCGAGTATCTCAGTATTATTTGGGATCCCTGCTACGTCTGTGATATCAATCGCATCCAAAAAAGATTCACAAGATTTGCTCTTCGCCTAATGTTCAATTCAGAGAATATGCCTACATATGTTACTCGATGCCAACTTTTAGGCTTGCAAACATTGGATGTGAGGCGAAAGACTCAAGGTGTCTTGTTTGTAAAGGATATCCTTGATAATAAAATCGATTCGCCTGAGTTGCTTGAACTCATCCCTTTTTACGCTCCAGCAAGAGCTCTTAGAGAAAGGTCATTGTTTCTTGTTTCATTTCATAAAACGAATTATGGAAACAATGACCCTTGTCCTGCTGCAATGATATATCCACACATTTGGATTTCAGTGGTAATAGAACATGCTTCAAAAGGTCACTAAATTAATATTTTATAAGTTAAGTTTTATTTTTTTGTTTTTTTTTTTTTGTTAAATTAAGTTAAGTTCGTGACCTGTAATGGTTAAGCCCAGTAGGTCGTAAATAAATAAAAAAAATAAATATTTCAGGACGCTCTATATTCATATCAAAGACCATTCTTGAAATTATTTAAAAATTTGAACCAATTTCATATTTATTATAAATATACAGTTTGTTGTAGCGCCACTTATCGAATTTTAAGATAGCTAGGCAGGGTCTTAAGATATTTCATAAAGTAGTAGAAATAATAATAGAAAAAGGAATGGAAAAAGTAGTAGAAAATAGCAGCAAAAAAGTACAAGCAAATAGTAGAAAAGGTAGTAGGAAAAAGAATAGAAAATAGTATTATAAATTGTTATAAGGAAGTAGTAAAAAGGTAGCAGAAAAAGTAGTAGAAAAATAGTTAAACATAGTAATACAAAAATAGTAAAAATGGAGTAGAAAAAGTGGTAGAACTAATAGTTAAAAATAGTAGTAGAAAAAACTGTAAAAAAGTAGTAAAAAATAGTAGTGCAAAAAAGTAGAAAGTAGTAGTAGAAAATATGGAAAAATGTATAAAAAAAGCAGTAGAAAAAAAGTACTAAAATAGTAGTAGTAAATATTGGTTGAAAAGGTAGTAGAAAATAAGAAAAAATTGCAGAAAAAAAGAAGTTTAAAAGTTGTAGAAAATAGTAGTAGAATTAGTAGTAGAAATAGTAGTAGAAAATAAATGTGAAGCATGGAGCCACACCCACTAATCCGACAAAATGAAAGAATTTCAATTTTAGTATCGTACCATAAATGCCTCCTAAGATATCTCATAATGGTAATTCAGGTTATATGGAAGGTGCCACCCCCCTGCCCCCCTTTGTCATTATCATTTCTTCTTTCCAAGTCCAAAGTCAAGACCCAAGTGTTTAAAAAGCGATTAACAAAAACAGCTTGAAGCTCAATTAAATTTAAATTTCATATAATTCCATGAACTTGAATAATAAATGGGCAGAGTACATCATGCAATTACAATAACAACATAAGTTTTTGCTATTGACCTTAATTTTTATTGTGATTCTTGTTTTTTTTTTTTCTCTTTTGCATTTATAGCATATCACTTTCTCAACAAATCTAATGTTTAAACTTGCTTAACCTCCTTCACTTGCTGCTTCCCTCTTCTCTATTTCTATTTCTCTTTCTCTCTCTCTCTCTCTCTCTTTCTAATTATTTGCTTTTGGTCATCCAACAAAGGGTGTAGGATATAATTTCATTACCAGCAGCTGTGTCAAGTGAATTTCTTGCAATAATCCTTACGATAATCATCATCATCATCATCAGTAGCAGCAGCAACACCAATGCATTAGACAATACTACAACAATAACTACATAGAATAATAATAATAATAATAATAAGAATAATAAGAACAGCAACAAAAACGGTAAAAACAATAACAACAGCAATTGTCCTTTTGTTTCATTTAAGCCAATGTCACAGTGAAGTTAAAGCGGACAATTTTTTATTTTTTTTTGCTTTTTTTTTGTCCTTATTGTTTGTTTGTTTTTATATTATAATGCAAACATACATACAAACATACTCAACTCAAATGAAGCCAAGCCAAGTAAAAAGCAATGAGCATAACAAAAATAGTACAATTACAACAAGAATACAGTAGAAGCAGTAAAAACAACAACAACAGCATTTACGCTACACTACGATTGCAAAATTGAAATAAAGTTTGCAACAAAATATCGCACCGGAAATGACACCCGGCATCACACATACACAGGCACAGACACCAATACCGACACACACTCTCTCTCTCTCTCTCTCATATAGATACACAACAGCATAGCCGCCATTGCCGTTGTTGTTGCCGCCGCCGCCGCTGTCGCCTTCCCAAACGGCATCGGAAAATGCTTCAGTTGAGTTTTGTTACTTCCGTTTATTTCATTCGTTTACTCGCTCGCTTCATGACTTTCAAGTAGTGGCCCTCCAGCGACTATGAGGCATAAAAGATGACACTTTATGTGATTTGAATTTGTGTGTGTGTGTGTATGTAGGAACACTAGCAACAACAACAAGGACATAGCAATTGGTATGGCAGCATTAGCAGAAGCAGCAACAAAAAGGAGTCACAGCTGCAACCGATTCGAAAGTACATAAACCTACAAATGTCATGTTTATATCCCTCTTTGCAAGGATATTGTCGATATTGTCATCGTTTCTGCTATCGTTGTGTTGCTGTCGTCATACACGCATGGAAAAATGATTTCTTACATATAAAGTTTTGAAGTTTTAAATCAATTCTTCGAGTTGAAATTTATAATCGCCGAATTTGGCATTGAAATTAATTTATACTGCCTTCTGTCAAAGCTGTCAAGCTTCTTTGGCATTTCAAATGAGCTTCACAAGAATCTCAATACCTCTCTCTGACCTAAAAAAGGCCAGGACATCTTTTGTGAAAGAAGAAGATTACTTCATTAACCGGAAAAAATTACTTTCTGGAAATTCCCTTTCTAGATATCTGAGCATATAATGCACCGCTCAAGTATCCCAATAGAAATTTAAGATGCGATATGATGTAAGAGAAGAACCGATCATGAGAGGAACCATAAGCGGTTTAGCTTGTCTGAGGCCTGGTACTAGCATTTCTTCTTAGGCCATTCCTAAACTTTTTCTAGCTAGTTCTTTGTCGGTCACATTTCAAAACAGTGATACTGACGCAGTGATATTGATGCTGTGATATTGATGTACATAGTATCTTATGAGTGTCACATCAGTGTTAGTCGAGACCAAAACCAATTGAACCAGCACCGTCAACTAAATGACGGCGGGCGTCGAATGTCTTGGTTTGACAAAAAGAGGGAGACTTCTCGTTAAGACGTTATTGGTCTCAGGCTCTAGCACTCATGAGTGATATGCCGATGCTTTCATCATGAAGTTGATGAAAGGACCGACTCTTGCATGAGGAACCACTTAGTTCTGAGATTTTTAAAGCCTCCAACAGAATAAAATAGATAGAATTAACCTAATGGATTTCCTTCTCTCGTTAACTCTGTCCTATCTTTAAACTTTACTTTCATATAGTTTGCTCATCAGTACCAGGATGCACCACTTAGAAGTAAGAGTAGAAATTGTGAAGCTGAATTTACGATACCTTCATTCTTTCCTTTCATTAATTGTAGATGCACCATTCTTGTTCTCCCCCTCTTACCCGCATACGGATACTGTGCTACCAATGTTGTGGTTAGAGTTAGAGTTGAGGGTGAACTGGACTAAACCGAAACTCTTAGCCTCAAGGAGCATTGTACTATACCCGAAATAGGGACAGTAGAAGAAAATAGAAAGAGAGGAAAGATATGTGAGGGAATAAATGGGAAGAAGAAAAGTCTATGATCTCTCCACTTTGAACTTCTTCGTTTCACTGTTGAACCTTAAAAGCTCAGGAAGAGGAAGGGTATGAATATTATTTATACTCAAGACATCACTCCCCAGCAACCTTAAACTGGTTCTCGCGAACGCCAGACAGCTACAGAGATAATGCTCAGTAGCACCGATGTTCTCAAGACAATATTGGCATGTCGGATCGGTGATGATGCCCATGTTGGTCATGTGCTGGCCACATTTGTTATGTCCGGTGACAACTACCAGTAATTTCAGGTTAGGTTAGGTTAGGTTAAGTTAGGTTAGGTTAGGTTAAGTTAGGTTAGGTTAAGTTAAGTTAGGTTAGGTTAGCTTAGGTTAAAATTGTTGCTTGCGAGCGCAACAACACTTAGGAAAACAATGCCCTTTGTGATATTATGTAAAAGGAGCCTCTAATTCAGGCCATTTGAAGCATTGAGTACTTTTTAGAAAGCTAAGTAAGTGTCAAATCTGAATTTTAGTGAAGTCTTTAAGGTAATCAAAGACAAAGCTATCCAGATTTTCCTTACGTACGTGAATCAGAGCTGGGCATTCGCATAGAAAATGAGTTACAGTTTCCTGTACTTCCTCGTTGCAACAGCTCTTGCAGTGCTTTCTATATGGAAGACCCAGTCTTCCTGCATGTTTTCCAATGAGACAGTGCCCAGATATCACCCAAGTGACAGTGCAAATGAAGTTCCTGTTGGTATGTATCAGGTCGTTCGTCCGTCGACTATCCAGTTTAGGCCAGATGAGTCTTGTAGTTTTGCAATGGCCACCTTTCGTTAGTAGGTCTTATTGCATTCGAGGCTAGCCTTAGTTTACACGTTGCTATAAGGACGCCTATAAACTCCTTGCCAGGAGCGATTTGCAACTGTGTTCCTTTTCTAGCTAACCCGTCAGCAGTTTCGTTTCCCGCTATTCTTATGTGCTCCTGCACCCAAATTATGTGCAGGTCGAACTAATCGAACTTCTCATTAAGAGACGTTCTACAGATAAGAGTCACTTTCGAAGTAAGGTAGACAGATTCAATGGATTTTATAGCTGCCTGACTATCGGTAAAGATACATATATTCTTTTTAGTTATCACGTTATATTTTTAGCCAGGACGTGACTTCCTTGATTGACATGACTTCTGCCTGAAATACAATGCAGTGATGCGGCAACCTTAAAGATATATTTACACCAAGCTTTTAGAAATGGATTAAAATTTTGAAATCGCTCTCTATTCTTCCATTCCTGTCCGTCAGAAATAAGAGTATCGAACTTGTCGGTAAAGATTGGTTTCGCACTAGTGTAATCAATTGCTTTACGTACGAAACTAAAATGATTTAGGATCGTCGAGTGTCCTGACCTGCTCTTTGACCATTCCGAGATAGAATTTAGTTTAAGGGCAAGCCAGCATTGCACATTATTTACCATTGATGCCAAGAGGAAGGAAGTGAAATATGGTATCCAAGGACTTGGTGGTCGTGCTTCTCAGTACACCAGTGATGTAAAGTTAAGCAGTTCTTTGTACTTTCAAAAGCATGTTCATATGAATTGCCTTGCCCAAAGCCGTCCAACAGCATACATAAAAATGGGCTTGACTACAGAAGTATACAGCCAGTGAACCACGTAGGGCTGCATACCCGATTTGTCTCATTTAATCTCAGGTTCTTTCTTCTCAGTTCCAAATTTCCCGCTGATTTCCCGTCAGGTTTTCTTACGAAGTACTTTGCAATTCTGTAGGAGCCAAGCTCAGGCCATTTTTTTCTATAAATATAATATACGATGTCTTTGACTTCTACAGAGCTGATGCCGAAAAAAAACTCCAGACTCCATGGTGAAATTACAGAGACTTCGTTGGCTAGTATGCCATTCCCTGTAATACCACAGTAACCTGGAACACATAACGCAAAACTTGTTGTTTTTCGTAGCACTATTTAGTTTTGCCTTACACTCCCTGACCAATTTCAAAAGCCTGACAGAGTTAGCAATGGCCTTCAGTGCAGTCTGGCTGTCACTGCAGATGTCTATGTACTTCCCACGCCATCTTTTCTTTATTATCCAGCACGCCACATCCAGGATAGCGAAAATTTCCGTTCTGAATAATGTCACCATCTGTCCAGTGGCAAAAGAGTACTTTGGTTTCTTCATCCAAGTACCAACCAGATCCTGTACCGTTTGAGATCTTGGATCCGTCAGTATAGAAGACATGACGTAGATCTCGTTACGGAAACCTGACATCATATCTTCCTTCGTAGCGAATACAAGGTACACGATTGTCCACGAATATCAAGAACAGTGGTATTATTGTACATGTGATAATGTGATACCACCTTACGTCACACACTTATTTTACTTCCAATTTAAATTTACTCAAACGCTTCATTATTCCTTATAAATGCTTGGCGCTTTTCATTGAGTGTATAGCAAAATTGCATGGCTGACTGTATTCAACTCTGTAACAAGTCTGTCGATTTAGCTTTGCCAGACCCGATGGCTTTCATATTGGTTGCCTGTGCGCGTTCAATATTTCCACACGTTGCTGACATAATTTTTATCGAACTTCCACAACTCTCACGTTCCCTCTCTCTCTCTCTCTCTCACTCGTCTTCAATAGACTGTCTTTTGTTTTTGTTCTTCGTTTTCTTTTTATTCTTTTTCCTTTTTGCTATTTTCAGTAGCATAGCATAAATTTGCAAAAAGGCGGATTGGAGTATTGAGATTTTTCGTTGTTGTTGTTTTTGCTCTGTGCGCTTTTTTTTCTTTGGTTCATTGTTTTTTTTTTTTTTGCGTTTGGAATCGTCTTAAATTAGATTTGGCCAATTGCAAGATTTTTATTTCATTTCACAATTTTTGCTTCTGCTCTTCTTCTTTTAGTCAAACTTTTTCCTTTTCCTACTTACTTATGGATGCATGTTTGTGTTATTGTATTATTTCTTCCTTTTTATCATTTTCTTTTCCTTTTTCTTTTTGGCTTTTAGGTAGTTACTCTAATTTGATTTTTATTTCACTTTTTATGATTTTGTTCCCGTTTTCTATTTATTTTGGTGCTTCCTAATCAATTTGAAGATGACGTACTTTATGTACTATTATTAAAAATATGTAACAGGATATAAATATCAAGAAATTTTAAAACTCATTTGAAGGGAACTCTGTTGTTTCAAGTATAAATATTTAGCTAAACCCATGCCAAATATTTTTGTTAGAGTTAAATGAGAATGATAAAAAAAAAATTTTGATCGTGTTGAAGTCTTTGGCAGGCCAACGAGATTATTTAAATTTACATATCGGTCAATTCTGCGAAGCAAATTTAGATGAATATGTATTTTCTTACTCGGCATTGCAGTTGTTGATATCCCGACATCAAGCAGCAGAGCATAAGCGAACGGAATCGTCAGCATAAAATTTATCAAACGAGTAATCGACACCACTGAATTCAGGAAGAATATTCAACAGAACACAATTGATGAAACGAGGAATCGCTAGCATTCAATACGAGAATAGAGGAATCGGCATCGCAGACTCCAGCAAACGAGAATTACACAACACCCAATTCAAGAAACGAGGAATTAACAGAACAGAATTCAAAAAACGAGGAGCTGATCATCAACGTACAATTCGAGAAACGAGGAATCGACCGTACAGAACTCAAAAACGAGGAATCCGAAGGCATGGAACTCAAGAAACGAGAAATAGTTAGCACAGAATTCAGCAACCGAGAAATCAAACGCGTAGAATTCAAGAGACGAAGAATTATGAACATATAATTCCTGAAATGGCCGAAAGTTAAGGTATTGTCAGTACAGCGCTTGATGAACGTGGAATCGACAGCTCAGAACTCAAGAAGGAAGGAATTGTCAACGTAGAACTCAAGAAACATGGAATTGGCCCACCGAGCTCGAAAGACGAGGAATCAATGGCGAAGAACTCAAGAAATGAGAAGCGTCAGCTCAAAATCCAACAGCGAGGAATTCCCAAAACAGAATCTTGTAAACGTGGAATCAACAGTACAGAACTCAGCAAACAGAGAATCGACAGTCCAGAATTCAAGACACGAAGAGTTAACAACTCTGAGCTCAACAAACAGGGAATCGACAGTGCGGAATTAAATAAACGAGGGACCTATGGGAAAACGGCAGCACAGAATTGCATTCAAGAAATGAGAAGTCGACAGCATAGAATTATAAATACCAGGATTAGTCTGCACAGAACCCGATAATTGGTTCCCACGATAATTGGTTCCCACGAAATCAACTTGGAAACTATGAGTTAGCTTAAAATTCCTCAGTTTTCGTGAGGAAGGTTAATACAAACCCCCTTAAGACCAATCGGCATATTTGGGCACATCTAATTAGGACAAGGAACATTATTTTTTTGAGATCAGAAACAGAAATTGTTCCTTTATGTTCCTCAATTGGAAAAATCATCTTTTTTACAGACCTCAAATTTGTGATCGGGAAACCCAGGATTATGTGCTGGACTGCTAAGCAGGGTGCCCAGGCTCGTGCGGGTGAGAAGGTAAAAATCTTTTATACATCATCAAAACTGTCTTCACAGCCTGGTATGTGGGTGTTGAACCCACTAAAACTTCCCTCGCTCTCACGGGATTTAGTTCTACCCTGGGACCATTATTACATTACTTTAGGATGTTGTCCGCTTTTAACATTTTCCTACAAAATCATCGCCATATCACCGTCCAGGTCACCGCTATTCTTATTGGGCTCTCTTTCGTTTTGCTTCAAAGTCAGTCTTCTTAAGAGCCGCTAATTTTCCCATTTTCGACACAATTTTGCTTTCAAGCTCTTCTCTTTTTTTTTGTCATCTAAAAAACGTATGTTCAGCGTTGTCTCCATCCCCGGATAGACATTTGAGTCTGCTGTTGCTTCTGTAGTGAAATCGTTCATCGTCGTTCTCAGTGCGATCGGTGTAAACTATCCGTTCGCATGCGAGAAGGTCTATAATTACCAATACCGCTGCTCTTAATACAGAGCATCTGCTATTTACTTGCTAGTGGGTCGCCGATGTTCGCCATAAGCCTACTGAGCGAAGCTGTTTGATCGCTCGTGGTATAATCTTCGTTTCTAGCGTAAGTCCTTGATAATAATTATGTCATCACCAATGTGTATCTTCAGTTCTATAGGTATTTGTCGTCTTGTTATGAGAAGTAATTTTGCCTGTGTGGCCGATTCTAGTCCGTGTAAGTTAAGCCAAACCTTTGTTCTTATCATCACTTGGTTAAGTTAACGCTGCGCTTCTTCATTGTTTGGCGAAGTAATAAAGGCCGCGATGTCTTCTGCATAACCTACCAGAAAGGTATTATCTAGCACTTTGATTATTACGATTATGTCATAGGTAACATTCCAAAATTCTGCCGTAGAATGGATCCCTGCACAGCACCTGCCGTAATTTGCTGTTTTCTAGTCCATTTGGTCGTCTCATAAATAAATTTTCGACCTCTTAGATAGCTTGTCGTCCTACTCATTATGTAAACTGGTATTCGGAAGTGAATGTTTAGAGCCTCAAGCGTATCTGCCCATTTGACACTGTTGTATGCATTTTTGACTTCTTAGATCGCCAATAGGACGACCGGTCTTTCTTAAGTGCTTGTTTCCTCGTTGTATAGTTCAGCCGCTTTGGCTATGTCTTTAATCAGTGGCTCACCAGATTCCTATTGGTAGAATCTCTAATATTCGCACAAAATTCCAAACAGCAGCGACAGGTCTTGCCAGCAAGCGCGATACAGTTCGAAAAGAAAATCCAACAGACTCGCGGATTAAATTGCTAAACGAGGAAATTAAATAGATGGTGGAGGAACATCAACACGCAAAAAGTTCTCAATACCTGGAGAGTTACGGAAATGGATCTAAGAGACTCTGGTCAATAATTAAAAGGCTCTCGAACCCTGCGCGTTCCAAAGATTTAACAACAATTATGATCTACAGTTCTGTGAAAAGAAACCGAAAAAATGCGCAAATATATGCTGCAGGCAATTTATTAGGCATTCTACAAAGTACGAACATGCCAAACGCGCTACTCTACGCAGAATTTATAACCTCAAGACTGAAGATGAACACGTGACACGGACAGCTTTCACCAATGTAACACCCGCTGTGTGATATGTAGCGCTGTCTTGTTGAACCCACATGCTATCAAGGTTTATGTTATTCAATTGAAACCAAGTTGAGGTTGTAGAAAGACCAACTCCTTGCACACGACTGAAGACCGAGAGGTTTAGGTCTTCAGTCACACTTTTAGCAATAGCAGCAACACTTTTACTTGGCTGCGCGTTTTGATGTCATACACGGACTGCTCGATCGGCAACCGAAAAGCTTTGCGATCATTTCGTCCGTAAATATTTCATAGCTCGCGAAAAGTTTGGCGAACAAAACACGAATTTTTATTGAATGGTATAGCGTTCATAATTTACTGAGAAGTGAGAGTCGATTTGAACTAAAAAAAGCAAATTGGTGGAGCAGTCAAACGCGGAACACAATTAAACAAAGGCCATTCCACTGGGAACAGTAATCCGTAATATATTGTAGTAATAGCCGAGAGCCAAAGCATCTTATTCAATAAGCCAGTCAGAGGTAGATGACTAGACTTTCGAAGAGTTTTCGAAATAGCTGTTGAACCACTAGCAAATCGTAAGGACAATGTGAGGATTAACTGCTCTTGGCTGTTATGAATGTTTCACTCTAAAAATCGAATAAAAAACCCTGTTTCATTTCTTGGAGAGTTTGCAAAATTTCTCAGAATCTCAAGAACTGATGTGCTACTCTACCACAAAAACTTGAAAAATTGGAACCTTTATATGCTCATTGAAACTAATAAAGTTGGATAAGTAAAAGGCTGGGCCATCATTCAGATCTTTGTTTTTTATTTTTGTTTTAATGGTCAATCAAGACACAGAATATATAAGAAACCATACCGTAGCAGGAAATCACACGTGGGACTTCAGAGACAAGAGTCTGGAGCATTGCTACTAGATCACCGAGGCGGGTAATATAATAGTTAAGTGCTACGATTTTTTATACGAGCTCGTCTTCAACCAACGAAGCTATTCCTCGAATAAGAAAATTTCGGCAAACCTTGGCCTTCGATACTGTTGAATATTTCTTACAAAATTAGCTACTTTTTTTTTTTTAGAAATCTTAATCGACAGTACTATTTCTATAACCGATTATGCCAACCAATAACGTTTTAGATCAATGAATTAATCAGACCGACAACCATATGCCTTATTTATTTATTATGCAGGTCCTTTCTCCTTTTACAATATCATTGTTCAAAATTAAACGAATATCGAACACAATGTTGTGCGGTCTATTTGAAGCACTTTTCATATTTTTGTGCTACATTTTCAGTAAATTGTCGATGAATGCAATGAATGCAAGTACAGTATTCATTTGGGTATCCGTCGACATATTGCAATATTGCATTTGTGAACGCGCGCGTCACGAACTATTTTTCTCCTCTCCCTCCTCACATTCTCAATCTCTCTTTCTCTTTCTCTCTCTCTGTCGCTGAATCAAAATATTAAATTCGATATGAATCGTTTCGATTGGCGATAGAGATATGAGAATTCAGCTTTTATTTGATATTTTTGCAATTTCCTGATTTATCCTGATGTTATTTCCGGTTTTACATTGATAAGCCTGATGCGGTATACACATACACACACACACACACATACGGATATATGAATGCATGCACACATATTGACATACAAAAATAGACAAACATTTCTATGTATAAATACAATAAAATGCAATCGTCGAATAGTTTGGAATCTAATGAAATGTAATGGCCCGTTCGGTATTCGTTGTTCGCATGCTACTCTCGAACTGTTACATGAATTTAATAAACTTCATAGATCCTTTTTTGGCAGGTATACAATAATACCAACAACAGAAATAGCAATCAAATAAAATTCTAAATTTGTTGATAACTTTATTTAATAAAAAATTTGATACTTTTATTTTTACTATTTTTTTTTTTTTTTTTTTTTTTTGAATGACTACACATTCTTTGTAATCGTAAACATTAATGGTACTAATAACCGGAAGTGCACACACACACACACACAAATTGTACATTGAAAATAATATTTCCGCAATTTTGCTGATTTCAATTAAAAGGAACAAAAAATAAATAAAATTGCAAATGTTGCATGTGGAGTGTGTGTTGTCCATACAGGAGTATCATGCAACGGTGAGTGGCATTACGAATTATTATTTTTAGTTTTGTACCTGCTCTAGTCAGGAAATCGTTTCAGTTCATTGTATGAAAATAATTTGATTGAGATTAATTTGTGATTTACTTGCATAATGTTCTGCATAATAATGATCTATGATATTAGGTGGGGTTAGGTTAAGTGGCTGTCCAGGGACTCACTTAGGCCAGAACGGCCCTCAGTGATACCACATGGTTTAATTAATTGAATTGAAATCGGAAAATGGGACGACCATGAAAGTCAAGCACTGCGACCTATAAGATCTTCTACACCAAAGACCCAAATTACGAGAGTATGAAAGGAAAGAAGATAGATTAGAACCTATACTCTAGTAGAAAATCTAATCTGGAACCCCAGAGATAAGTGACTAGCACGCGACAAAAATTCAGACCAAAACTCAGAGCAAATTTCATATTAAAATTGAAACTAAATGCAGACTAAACTTCAGACAAAAATTTAGCCAAAAACATAGACCGAAATTTAGATCAATATTCAGACCGAAATTCAGACCAAAACTTAAACTAAATTTAGAATAAAATTTTGACCAAAATTCAAAATAAATTCAGATCTAATCTCAGAACGCAATTCATGTCAAAGTTCAGAGCAAAACGTAAACTAAATTTAGAATAAAATTCTGGCCAAAATTCAAACTAAATTCAGACAGAAATTCAGACCAAAACTTGACCTAAATTTCGAATAAAATTCTGACCAAAATTCAAACTAAATTTAGACCAAAACTTAAACCAAAATTCCGATAAAAATTCATACCAAAACTTAAACTAAATTTGAAATAAAATTCTGACCAACATTCAAACTAAATTCAGATCAAAGCTCAGATCAAAATTCGAATCGAAATTCAGAACAAAACTTGACCTAAATTTTGAATAAAATTCTGACCAAAATTCAAACTAAATTCAGACCAAAACTCAAACCAAAATTCAGATAAAAATTTAGACCAAAACTTTAACGAAAATTAGAATAAAATTCTGACCAAAATTCGAACTAAATTCAGATCAAAATTCCGATAAAAAAACAGACTAAGACTTGAACTAAATTCATATTAAAATTCTGACAAAAATACAAGCTAAATTGAGACCAAAACTCAGGCCAAAATTCAATTCAAAGTTCAAACCAAAACCTAAACTAAATTTAGAATAAAATTCCGACCAAACTGAACTAAAATGAAATTCTGACCAAAATTCAGATCAAAATTTAGACCAAAATTTTAACTAAATTTAGAATAAATTTCTTACCAAAATTCAAAATAAATTTAGATCAAAATGTAGACAAAAACTTAAACTAAATTTAGAATAAAATTCGTACCAAAATTCAAAATAAATTTAGACCAAAATTCAGATCAAAATTTAGACCAAAACTTAAACTAAATTTAGAATAAAATTCTTACAAAAATTCAAAATAAATTTAGACCAAAATTCAGATCAAAATTTAGACCAAAACTTAAACTAAATTTAGAATAAAATTCTTACCAAAATTCAAAATAAATTTAGACCAAAATTCAGATCAAAATTTAGACCAAAACTTAAACTAAATTTAGAATAAAATTCGTACCAAAATTCAAAATAAATTTAGACCAAAATTCAGATCAAAATTTAGACCAAAACTTAAACTAAATTTAGAATAAATTTCTTACCAAAATTCAAAATAAATTTAGATCAAACTTTAGACCAAAACTTAAACTAAATTTAGAATAAAATTAGTACCAAATTTCAAAATAAATTTAGACCAAAATTAAAATCAAAATTCAGACCAAAACTTAAAATAAATTTAAAAGAAATTCTAACCAAAATTCAAAATAAATTTAGATCAAAATTTAGACCAAAACTTAGACTAAATTTAGAATAAAATTTTTACCAAAATTCAAACTAAATTCAGATCAAAACTTAGAACAAAATTCAGCAAAAACTCAAAAACTCAGACCAAATACCGATTAAAGTTCCAACCAAAACCTAAAATAAATTCAAAATAAAATTCTGAACAAAATTCAAACTAAATTCAGATTGAAACTCAGACCAAAACTTAAACTAAATTTAGAATAAAATTCTAGTCCAAATTCGAACTAAATTCAGACCAAAACATAGACCAAAATTCGACAAAAACTCAGACCAAATGCCAATCAAAGTTTCAACCAAAACTCAGACCGAAAATCGAAAAGAAATGCATACTTAAAACGGAAAAATCGATATATTTTGAGAAAAACTCAAACCAAATTTAGACCAAAATTCAGCTCAGAATTCAGACTGAAACATAGTTAAAAAACCAAACGCAAATTCAGACCTAAAGACCAATAATGCTGAAGAGCGGACCACGAAATCACGTGAGAAAATAGGTCAAAAAGCAAATCAAAACTTCTGTCAAAGTCTCAAAAAGTAGGAAGTCTTTAAATTGACCCGGAAAGTTCAGATTTGATATAGTTAGTGTATATAAGTATAATTGACAGTTTCGCTGATGTAAGGTTCTAATCAGTCATATTTTTGAAGGGGGAGAGGGAGGGTTGCGGTTTTTTGGATCCGCCCTTCTCTGGATACGTCACTGTAAGTAAAAAATAGTTTCAATTCCATTATTGTCTGTTCACCTGGTCTTTCATTTCATCCATTATGGCATAACAGCCCCTAGTGGGTTTAGATAATTTTTTTTAAATTCAGTCATTTGCATATGATTGCAGGGCACTTACAGTTTTAAGATGAATTCGAAAAACGGAGTAAATAAGTTTTTCTATGCAATTTTCATTTGATATTATTACTTTACACTAACAGCCAAAGCTTCTCAGGCAACGTAAGGTTAGGTTAACATACAGAGTTATTCTCTCTCGTGGTATGCACACTTTTTAATAAAAAATATTTAAATATTTATGTAAAATTAATTTAAATCATATTTTTATTAAGAAACTCTTAACAAAAATAATAAAAGTTAATGTGAATTTTTTATACTCAAATATTTTTCATCATAATTTGTAGCTACATATCAAATTTTTCAAATTAATTTAATAACAAATTTTATATGAGTACTTAAAATTTTTACGTTAATTTAAAATTAAATATTTTTAAATGCAGTCATATTAAAATTAATTACGATTAATAAAAAATGTATTTAATTTAATGAAAGTGCAAATGTCATATTCCAAGATTTATGATATTTTCGTGGTGTCTCCCTTTCCCTTCATTTTATTTTCAAAACAGCTGAAAGTTTAAAACTTCACAAGGAAAAAGTAGAAGGTGGAACAAAGAAAAAATATTACATGCTGTTACTTGTTTACTACTAAATTTCTATGCAGGTGTCACGAAGACCATTAAATGTTGCAAAATATTAACAACAACAAAAAATAAAAAAACAGGAAATATATTACATAATAGAATGTTGTTAATTATGCAACAATTCATCATAAAAATAAAACGAAAGGAAAAGAGATAGCGAGTATGAAAGATGGAAAGAGTGTGAGACTTGAAGAATAAGGAAAGTGTAAGTGAGAAAGAGAAAGCAGTAAAGTAATATACTAAAACCGGCAAAAGAATTTTAAAAGTGTTACTAAATAATGTTGCAACTTCAGCAATATTTAAAAAATTTATACTCATGTTCAGACTATGAACAGAGACAAGTTTGCTTAGAAAAGTATGTATCGTCTTTTTGTATATTCATCACTTAGTACTTAGGTAGTAGAAATATTAGTAAGTAAGCGAAAATTTTAATATCTGTGTGGGTATTACTACAAACTACATACAATATGCACACGTTGAAAACAAGTATGAGGTTTCCAAAAGTTAATTTATTGCTTTACTTGTTATTTTGTTAAATAGAAAAAGAAAAATAGACAAGAGGTTATACAAAGTTAGAACTTAGATAAAAGAATACAAATTTATGTACATGATGCGCCATGAAAGAAAATTTTTCTGAAAAGAATTCAGAATTAATTTTTTCTTTGCATGGAATTTCAATTATTAACGTAGTAACTCTAAACTAACTCTAAATCGTTGACTCTGAGAAAAACCGCACTCGTAGTAAAGAAAGTAAAAAGAAGTACGATGTTTCTGGTATACTACTCGTAGCAAATATGTAAATTTATGAACTTTACGTTTGATATTCTCAACAATTCTAGTGGTAACTACTGCTCCGAAGTTCCCTTAGAAATAATTTTAATATTAAAATCAAGGCCAAAAAATGGGTTTCTTGGCCCAAAAAAAATAAAAAAATTATATTTCACAAAATTTCAACCAAATACAACATACATATCTACATAAGGAGTGAGATCGAAAAAATCTTAACATATGTATATAAAATTCAATAATTTTTAAACGGTTGACTTTAGAGTTTTGATTTTTTTTTTATTTAATTGATAATATTTTACAAATTACATGATGCCAAATCGGGCCAAAAATATGTGGACACATTGTGCTCTCTTATGAAAGGAAGAAGTCTTTTTTTCAAACATTCTTTGATGTATATTTCGGTATTTATAGAGCCCACTGTAACAAATGACTTGCTTCTTTTGCCGCAACTGCATATAGCTTGCCATACCAGGAATTTTTTAGGAAATTTTGTCTGCTTTTGGATTCTAAATTATTCGTCGACATTTCCTCGTATGTTTTCAAACCTGCATTGTCTGTAACTTTTCGCAACAAATAGTCAGAGCACTGGGCTAACCGGGCAGCTTTTCTACCAGATGTGTTTGGAGATCTTTTCAATATGCTTTCTATTTTCTTGACTTTCCCACAGGGCCGTTGCCAGAAATTTTTTTTGGCGGATTTCATTCGAAGAAAATATTCATAAATAATTTTTATCAAACTGATTTTTAAATACAATAAATTAAATCAATGATACATTTGATGGACCCTATAAAATTAAAATTTTAGGAAAAATTTTCCGATTTTTTTTAATCTTAACCTCAAAAAAATGGCCAAAAGTGACAAAAATTCCCAGAATAAATTAAATTTTTTCAAATAAATATTATTCAATGTGCATTCTAGTGCATTTTTCTTTTATCGTGAGGGACATAATTTCATTAACTCATTGACTTCCCACTTCTGATGATGTACCCAACCTCAAAAAAATTACCAAAAATAGTAGAGGCTCATTTTTTTCAAATGATCATCATTGGGAATTTGAGACATTATCAATGATAAGGAACCCGGATGAGGTTGGCTTATATTCCCTAAATTCGTGAAGTCACATCATTGAAAGAGATCTTTCTAGTTGTGGTGCTCTGAGCAATAATGCGTTAAAAAATTAATTTTAAGATGGATTTGGCTAATAAGATGGAGTTTTTGCGAAAGAATTTTTCACGTTGAACACGAATCTGAGATCAAAAACTTCACGTTTTAGGAAAAAAAATGGGGTTCAAGCAAGTCTTATTTTACAAGGATCCGATAATTTTTTCGATTTTTAATAATTTTTAAACTTTTCAAACTGATTCAGGACGAAACCTTAACCTGACCCCCCTCGCCCCCTCCTAAATACGGCCTTGCTTTCCCAATATCATGTGCTCCTTGTTTTCTTCCTAAACCAGGTTTCCTATCGATGGTCAAATTCTCCTGAAACTGTTTAATAACATTGGAAACAGTTTGACGGCAGACCTTCAATTTTTTGGCTAATTTTTTGTAGAACCAATTTGGATTTTTTTGAAAATTTTTAATAATTTTAAGACGTACTTCTTTTTTTCACTCATTTTAATCAAACTCACAATAAATCAACATGTTTGTCATTAAAAATAACAACTGACATATTTTTCAAAGATAACTAGATCAAAGAAATTTTGAAATTTTGAAATTTTACACCCAAAAAAAATTATTAGGTAAAATGTGTGTTAAGATTTTTTCAATCTCACTCCTTAGCAGTGTGAATTTTAATTTAAAAATTAGGGAGATATGAAATTTTTCCATTAACTGGAGCGCCATTTGTGAACAGGCTCGGACATAAAAAGTTTCCTTTACTTCCACATATTGAGGGATTCCAGCCATAAGGGCGGAATGCTGGGTAATTGAAAAGAGATGGCATGGGAAATGCATAGGTATCTGTAGTGGCAGCTTCACTGCAGGCACTTGCAAACCTGGTAAGACTAATTCAAATAGTCCCAGGACACTGTAGTATTGCAGGAAATGAATTGAACGATGAACTGGCCTATGAAAGCTCTGTGATTTTACCATAGCATCCGAAACCTTTTCTTGGAATAAGTTCTGTTGAAATCATACTTTGGATCAACGATTTAATGGGATTTATCCATAGAAGAAGATGGTCGGAGTTTGATACCTGAGGAACTGTAAAGTGCTCAGTAAGACAACCGGACAGGAAATTAGAGGAATTCTTTTAAAATTAAGAAGGAAGGATCTGAGATTGCTGGTTGGTGCAATAACAGGGGATAAAACATGTGGTCAGCACATAATCAACATGGACGTCATCACCTATCCGACCAGCCAATACTATTTTGAGGATATCAACACTACTGAGCATTACCTCTGCAGCTGCTTGGCTTCTGTAAGCACTAGATTAAGGTTCTGATCTCTTGAGTATGAATCGAATAAAAAGAGATCGACGTAAGTCTTTTGCACACGTACGGCGATGTTTTTTTATTCGAATCTACTAAAGAATTATTTAAAAAAGAATATAGAGTGCAGTGAAATGGTTAAGTTCGTTCTTTCAGGTGAACTCCAGTATAATTTCAACTTTTTGAAGTCCTACAACTTTGACTTCTGAGATCATGAAAAGTTTTAAATTTTATTGGTTTACCCTCTCCGCAGCGCTCAAGAGCCACAAATTTTGGTACAAGAAATGTTTATGTCAATACAACGTCTGTATGCAGAAATGGGACCGACTTACTTCCAGTACACGCACTGGTTGGAAAATTGTATCGTTACTCGATACTTTTATGCCGATGCCCGATACTTTTTTACTCGATACTTTTATTTTGAGTACTTACTTGTACTCATTGATGCTGGTATCGAAATTCGATACTTTTCGAAACTACCAGTATAAAAATTAGTACTAAAAAATTAAAATGCAAATGCAATCAAAATTAAACAGTATGACTTGCACCTTTTTGAATATATGTATAATCAGATGATGCTAATCTATATTTAGAAATACATACTACAAATCGCTACCTCTTTTCTTCAACCACGTATCTCCATTTTGGGAGAAATTGAGAGTTTTTTTTTTGCTTACTCAGCGAAAGAAATTTTAGAGGCAGTTCTTCAACCTCGTATCTCCGAAATTGTTGACAGAGGTTAAGCCACTTGTATAGTTACACGCAAAGAAAAAAAAACGTTTATCGCCCGTTTGTGGAGAATATATTACTTTTACGCTGAACAAAAACGTTTCTGAGCAACGTTGCCGTGTTTGCAGAAACCAAAACCGTTTTCTGCAAAAGATTAACAATTTTATGATGAACGAAAATTCGTTCACGATAAAATTAAGGCAATTTTCTTTTCTGGCAAATGAAAAAAACGTTTCTGCTAAACGAAAATCCACAACTCTCTTCTCTTTTTATTTTCGTTTTCCTCTCATCTCGCTCTCGTCTCAAAAAGAAGCAGCAGCGACGCTTACATTCAAACTCCACACAACAAGAAATCAACACAACATAACGGGAAGTATTATTTGTCAAATCATTATTGAAGAATTTTAGTTGTACATTGAAATTATTTCATCACATTTCTTTTTGTCTATAAAAAAGTGCATGGTGCTTATAAAAAACTAATAAAAGTGTGTGATTTATAATAAATAATACAAAAATTGTAATAATATAATTTTATGTAAATTTCATACACTTTTTCCAGTTTTTAATCAGAAAATTTTATTTAAACAAAAACCACAATAAAATGCCAATGTATATATGAAAATTATTTTTGCTTTCTTTTTTATATTTTTCAGGGAAATACTGCATTTTATTGCAAACGTTCTTAGTTCATCGTAAAAGAATTGAACCATTTATGATGAATAAATCTTCGTTCATGGCAACCGAATACAGTCGTTTATGATAAATAAATGTTCGCTCATCATGAAAACATTCCATGAACGAAGTTCGTTTAGTGAAAATTTCGTTTCTGAGAAACGAATTTTTTCTTTGCGTGTAGGGTGCGATATGTTAAATAAATATCTATATTAAATAAATATCTACATTTTTTATATATTTTTTACATTATTTATAGACGTACTTATGAATATATTCAAAAAAGATTAATAAAAATTTGCAAATTTTTCAAACGCATTTTATTATTTTTTTTTTACATTAGGTATCAAGTACAGCTTAAGGTATCGAGTACATTTATGTCTATACTTTTGAATACCCGATACTTTTCTGCCGATACTTCAAATGAGTATAGTATCGATACTTTCTCCCCGATACCATTTCCCTACGCACTACTTTATTTAATTTATGTCATATGACAGCAGCTTATTTTTATTTTTTTTTTATTGTTTATAATTGTTCTAAGCTATAGATTAAAGTTAAAACTTATAAAAAGGTTTGTTTATCAGTCTTAATGAAACGATTTTTTTTATCGAAATGACTAAGTGGCTAAGTCGCGGAAGTGTATAAAGAGCAGGCAAATCATATGTCCATTTTGGAAGCCGCCACGGCTCCTCATTAGTGATCTTTGTGATGGTTCTTACTAGCATTTCAACATTCTATATAAGTGTCTAATATTTCAAAACGTTACCGAGAAATGTCTGCTCTTTATACACTATTGCGGCTTAAGGCTCTGTCACATAGAGTCCATAGTGTACGTGAAAGCGAAGTATATTTTGGGATCTAAAGCTTTTCTCCGCTATATGTATGGAGTGCGTCTTGAACTTCACATACATATGTAGAGGGGGACCTACAGTTTTACGCCGAATCCGAACGGTGACAATTATGTTAAAGCTTTTAAGCATAAATACTTTCTTATGATCTGCCATCGTCATGTTGAGAGGTGGTAGCTTCTATTTTGAAAGCGAGATGATTATCAAGTCATCAAACCAACAAAACAGCGGCCACGCAACATAGAAAAAGAAAATTGGAAGTCATAAAAACAAATTATTTTTTGCTGCTGCGTTTTTTGGAGAAATTGATCATGACAGAGTCCTTTTTCAAGAAATATATATAGTCATATTATAGTCATGAGAATAATTATAGTCATGGATATTAACAAAATCAATGAATAAAAAAAAAAAAAAACGCTCTCTCTCAGATTCTTCTTTGTTTAGTTCTCTCCAGAAGAAAATTAAATACTCTCTTTCAGGCACTTAACTGACACTTTACTGGCATTAAAGATTGGTTAGAGTTTCAAAATGATTTGTTAAATATTATAGAAATTGAGTTGGGGCCGCTCGGGTTTTAATATTATGTGCCTTGTCTGTCCAAGTAAGTTCTCATTAGAGAGCAATCAATTCAACTGATCCTAATTTCAAATAGATGCAACATATATCATTGTTGCAAATCTTTGAAGATTTCAATTTTTCATGTCGTAACATTTCTTATACTCTCAACTTCAGCATATTTTGTTCCATTTTAGACGTTTTTTTATCTAACTAAACTTTTTTTTATTAAAATGCAATCACTACATGCATAAGTCTCACTCCATCTTCCCTCCCCACTCCCCCCTCCCCTAAAATCTATACTTTAAATCATTTCTCTTTATCCTTACTGTGTATTTATGTGTGTGCACATCTTGGTCTATAATTTTCATTATGTTCGCTGATTATTACGCTAAATTATAAATGAATTTATCATAGATTAATTGGGCGTAAACACCGCAATATTCCACAACAACAACAACTCCAAAAAAGAAAAAAAGCCAACAAAATACAATAATAACAACAACAAGCGAATTGTCTTCTTTACCAGAAATTCACTAACATCATCATCTTCATCGTTATTGTCGTCGTCGTTGTCATCGTCATTGATTCAACTGCTTTTGGCTGCTACTTCCTACGGTTGCTCTGATATTTTGTAGTTAAGTATATATGTATAGACGGCAATAAGAAGAACACATTGTTGCTGAGGGGCAACATGCAAGGAGCTAGAGAGTATATGTGTGTGTGTGTGTGTATGTGAGGGGTGGGTAGAAATGAAATTATTGTGCTAGCGGTTATTTTGTCTTTAATGTGGAGGACAAGCGCGTAAATCCTCGTTGAATTCCTTCGTATTTACTATTAAATATACTATATTGTTGTTGTTGCTATTATTGCGATTCATTCGCTTTTTCTTTTACATTTATCTAGCGGAAAAATAAAGAAATTCTCTTATATTTTATTTGGAGTTTGGAGTCTGTTGTTTGTGGCTGCTTCTTCTTATTATCGTTGTTGTTGTAATTTTAGAAAATTGTTTCTTGTGAATTTCACTTGAGCGTTTTTCTTTTTTCGCTGCTCATGTTGTGTTTGTCTATTGTCGTAATTTTATTGTAATTTTTGTTTGTTCTTTTATTTTGTTTGTTTTATTTTTATTTTTTTTTCTATTTTCAAAATAATTCGCAATTTTTTTTGTTTTACTTCTTTCTGTAATTGTGTATATGGATTCTATAAATGTGTATGGATATGTGTGAGCGTATACATTTGTGTGCGTGTGAAATATTTCGTAATATATGTAATTGTTGCGGTTAATGGAGCGTAATTGATTTTATTTTAATCTTTATTATTGCTTTCATTTTTCTATAGCTGTGGCTGTGGCTGTGACTGTCGCTGTGGAAACGAAGGATTAGATGTTGGAGAAAAATTGTATGTAATTTTGAGGTTATGAAGCGTAATTTAGTAGTAAAACTTTGGGTTAAGATAAATCATATATACATATGTATGTGTGCCTACTCGAACATAGTCCTCGATTGCATTGAATTGGAAGGAAAATTTTTATATCACTATAAAAAAAAAAAAGGAATTCAAATAAAAACAAATGATTTTTTTTTTTTCTGTCTGAGTCATTTTTATATTTTTTTTTTATTTAGAAGTGTAGTGTAGTAAAATAAAATGGAAAACTTTAAGGGATTTAGGCTATAACATTTATTTTAGATCATTACTTTAATAAAATGTATGAACAAATTAAAATATGGATTCGCCATTACCTCGTCCCAGTTGCGTCGATTGCCGATTGCTCCAAAAAAAAAAAATACGAATAATTTATCTCACTTTGTACTCTACTCGTATAAGCAACAATAAAAAAAATTTAGGCTCTGTGCCAAAGAAAAAACAATAAAATAAAACTGTTCATGGTGACCGATCCGTTTATTATTCGAATGCGCACTAGACTATCCGCTTATTAAATGGAAAAAACACTTTATTAAGATAAATTTTTTATTTAACACATACTTTAAATTTTATTATTACACTTTTTATGAGAAAAACATTTGCTTTTATCGGTCTTGCAATTTCAAGAGTAGGCATCGGACTAACTTAACAACTACACTTAATTGAAATAGAGACCCCGAATGACAAATTCGCAAATATATTCAATTACGATCGTTTATTCACGTAGTTCGTTTATTTGAAGCTCTTACCTTAGTATGTATGGCAGTGAGAATAAAAAATGAGTACAAGCAGAAGGTGCTCGACTATTTCTATAACGTTGTTTGATTGTGTTAGTGCATGGTATTGTTTTTTTTCGTGAGCGAAATTGCCGACGTAAACTTATACACTCTTCCTCTCTCATCTGTATAAATTGAGGATGTGTTTTCGTTTTGTTCCGTTTGAATTGTTGATATAAGGCATAATAAATGATTTTTCGTTTTATACTCATTAAGGCCATAGAGCACATGAGACGACACTAAGAGAGCCATCACTAATACAACCACATTTTCGTTCTACCTCTCTCTATGATTAAGGCGGAGTTTAAATTTTTAAGAAAATTGCCGCAAGTTGGTTGCTCTCAGAGATTATTTTTTAGAGTAAATTGCTAATGTAAATAGAAAAAAAAATGGGGTTTGTCATGTAGGGGAGATGGGGGAGACTTGATCCCTAGAGAGACTTGTTCACTCATACATTTTCGCAAAATGAAAATAACTAAAAATTTTTATGTAAAATCACTGTAAAGCAGACGTAAAAAATACCATTTATCAGATATTCAATCGCCGCCAATGCACTTTTTATAAAATATTTGAACTTAGTAATAATTTTTGTAAACCAACTATTTTACCAGAATTCAGAATTACATTCACGTAGCGCTGGAAATAAGAGAAATTCTTGCAGAGAAACGTAGAGCGCGAAAAAAGTGGCAACTAAAGCGCACACTAGAGCAGGGCTTTGGAGCGGAGCGCGAAGCTGGAGCAAGGAACTGTGGAGCACACTGTTTTGACCGGAGCTAGAGCTGGAGCAATGAAAATTTAACCGCTCCGCTGCTTCGATTCCTAATTTTTCCAACTATTGTTGCTTGACATTATATTTGAAAACTTGCACATTATTGTACAGGCAATGAAGTTTTTCCATTACTATCTCCATTAATCAATGCAAATGGCGATGCTGAGTTCAAATTCATTGGAATGAATTAGTACTAAAATAAATTTATTACATTTATTGATTAATTACAAATTCATTGCAAGGGATTTGTGCTGAGTAGTACCATTTCCATTGCAGTAATGAAATGTAGATGCCACTAAGAATAAAGAGTTCACAATCTTAACTGGTTCTATTGCTATGATAGCAGCCTTCAAAACGATATAGTTGTTTTACAACTTAGCATTATATTTTTTCGTATGGTAAAGACGTCGAGTTTTAAGCCAAATAAAGAGTATTTTCGGAACTTTCCAGAATTGGCCACCTAAACAGGCCACCACCATTAAATTTTTCAATATCGAGTTTTTGGTGCTCACTTTCATCTGTACCAAAAAGTTTGAAGATATACACCGAAAATTTACGATCTCATCATTTAGCTCAAATTCCAAATTCTGGAAGCAGTACTTCAAATATCAAAATAATTTTTGCTTTTCCTGTAAAATTTGGAAAATGGGTCTTAGGGCTTTAGCAAATTATGGTAGCGATACACATAAAATGATTTAAAATAAAAAAAAAATCATTTTTATTGAGAAAATTATATGTAGTTGGAGCTCGGAGCAGAGCACGGAGCGGAGTCGGAGCTATACTTAAGAGGTCGGAGTGGAGCTGGAGCGGAGCAACTTCAAAATTTGGCTGCTCCAAAGCCCTGCAATAGAGAATAAATCGTTACTTAATAGACTATGCAATAGACTCAAGCAACTGTTACGAAAAATGAAAAATAATGCGTTAAATAATTATTTGAAAGGTATTACCGCACAGACGGAATTTGACCACTCCTTATTATGGAAAGCGACTTAAAACTTAAAAAGACCTGCTATGCATATGCCTACAATTAAAAATTCTAACCACTCTGGGCCAAAAATTCTTGAGGAAAAAGCTGAACTATTAGGTGGTCATCTCGAGACAACATTTCGTCCGCTTGAAAGGCAAACTGTTTTGGAAAACGCAACGATAACTCAGCGAGTAGATGAGCGAAAAATAAAATCAATTTCCATACAAGAAATCAAACATATAGTTCATGACTTAAGTTCCAAAAAAGCTCCAGGATATGACTTGTTAACCGGTACGATTATAAAGAAGTTACCAGAGAGCGCCATAATAAAAATTCAACACAATAAGGTAGCCGAAGTCATAATGGTCCTCAAGACAGGTAAATATCGGTACTTCCGGTCATTTCAAAAATTTTCGAAAAATCATTTCTAACAAGGCTAAAATCTGAACCAAAGTATGTTTTCTAAACTAATTCGAGGTCGCTGAACACGAAAATCACATCAAATCAAATCAAATTTTTTTTTTGTATGGGTAAGTTTTCGAGATATGACAAAATAACGGTTTTTCAGGTTACAGTTTCACTTACAGGTTAATATTTCATTACCTATAGCTTCTACCGATCTAAGTTATATGTTATATATAGGAACTATAATTAAGTTACGCGTTTAGTGCTGTCTAGTTTGCTGAAATCGGTTTATAAATGACTGAGATATAGATGTTGAAAGTTCAATTTTGGTGTGATTTTTGAGAAATTTTCACACAAGTCGTGGGCTAAGTTTTCTTTCTCACAAAAAGTAATTACAAAATCTGAAGTTTTATTTTTTTAATCGATATACCAAATCATTACAAAATATTTAAGCATAAAACTATAGCAATCGGATCAAAAATGTCAAAGTAATCAAGGATTGAGTAAAAGTAAAATATTCTCGAAAACTCGAAATTTTTCTCAAAATTCGTTCTGGCCTAGAAAATGATGAACCACTTGAACTTTTGCAATTTTTCGCTGTCGAGTCTTCCGTGATTAAGAACCAGCAGTAGTCTATATCTAATTATATTGCCTATAACATATAACTTAGATCGGTGGAAGCTATAGATAATGAGATATTTTCATGTTCAGCGTCCTCGATTTAGTTTAGAAAACATAATTTGGTTCATGTTATATTTTTAAAGTGAAATTTTGTATTCCAGTGTTATAGAAGAAAGAAATCTGATTCCAAGCCAGCAGTTTGGCTTTAGGGAAAAACACTTTACCATTAAACAGGTGCACAGAATAGTGGATGAGATAGATAGATACAACAGAAGAACATATGCTCTGTTATCTTTCTCGATGTAGCGCAAGCCTTTGATAAGGTTTGGCATAAAGGTTTACTATTTGAGATACATAATGACTTTGCCAAAACAACACTTTGAAATACTGAAATATTATTTGATCGAACGCCATTTCCGAGTAAAACATGAAAGAAATATCAGCAGGAGTCCCGCAAGTAAGCATATTGGGACCTATATTATACCTCCTATTCACGAGAGATCATCCCATATCACAAAATGTTAAATTAGCCACATTTGCAAACGATACTTCTCTTCTCTCAACGGGTAAGAACATCATTTATAATAATAGCTTTTCGGTTGATTTAAGTCTTCTGCCATCATTTAAACACCCTCAAAAAACATTCGAATTCTTCAAAATTTATTACAAATTTCAAATGGTGAAAAAATATATGAAATACCTAATAGTCTACTAAAGAACTAACTGCATTTATTTTTAAAGGAGATTTTGCTGAATGTAAAAAAAAAATTTCGCAGATAAATTTAAAAATTTTCTTTTGAAATGCTTGTTGAAGACTATAAAAGATATAGATTTTTTCAAATCATTCAGTTTACATTGTTTCAATCCGAAAGCACCCTAAAAATTTCCAACCAAAGGTTGTGCCGAGCGCGTAATACTCATTTATTTTAAATTGAAATGATTTAAATTTTTTGATACATAAGTTAAAATTTCGTAGAACAAAGAAAATAATGTATCACTGTCACACACTTGGCCGGCTTTTGAGAGTCATACATTAACGAATTATAAAAAAATCTTTATGAAAAAAATACTCCCTTGACTAAAGGAAGAATATTCTTTAAAAATATAATTAAAAATTTGAATTTCAGTAATTTTGTGTAAATACATATAAATGCTGAAAATCCCGGGGTTTTCACTTCTAATCCCGGGTTTTTCGGCACCACTTTTATGCTGAACCCCGTGATTTCGGGATCCCGTATTGACATCCCTAGTGCCTGTTTAGAAATAAGTGCACTGCTCTCTTGCAGTTATGTTTCAGTTAGCGCTGAGTTTTCATATAAAACATTTCGGCGTATGTTCGCTTAACATTTTGTGTTATTCAGCGCAACATCTGAACCTAACTTAAATTCTCAGCGACGACTAACGAGATTTCTCGATTTACACTTTCACGTATTAAATATGTGTGGGCTTACACCCACGGTTGCCACTTACTCATTTTATTTTGTACCAATATTTACAAAAAAATGTACCAAATGGGGGAAAAATGTACCATTTTTCTCATATAGAATAAATAACTTTATTAAAAACTTTTTGTCAGTTTATTAATAAGAGTATTGAATTCTAATTTGTTCCTTTATTGTTTTTTTTTATATCAGACTAATGTCAAAAAAGTTTCTTTCAGCATTAACTGAGCAATGAGCTCATTAACATGAATATAAACTTAGTCAATTCTTCAAACCACATTTCGTCTATTCCATTTTTAATACAACTTACTTTTTGCCAAAAAATTACTAAGTCTGAACAATTGTTCTGATTTGTAAAGTATTTTGAAAATATGTTTACAATTCTTGATTACTATGAAAGCTAACTTTGCCCACAGAATGTACCAAATTTTAAAAATATGTACCAATGTACCAAGCGCAGAAAAATGGAAAAAAATTTACCAGTTTTGGTAGAATTGTACCAAAGTGGCAACTGTGCTTACACCCAACATTTGCCCGCGGGCAGTTTCTTCGGAAATGACTGGTCTAGTGTTGGAGGTTCAACAACCCACTGAATCCATTACAGCTTTCAGCTGTAATACCCAGCGTTGAAGATGGAGGGTAGAGGTAGCTGGGGAAACTTTCTATAGTTCACTTTGTTAGTCCTACTTGTTTTGGCATCCCATAAAACATATTTTCATAGTTTTCATTGATACCTGAAGAAAGCTGTAAATGCATATATTTTTCATGTTATCTTCGGTTAATTTATTTTCACGAAAAGCACAACTTCACATTACAAAGAAAATATCGACAAGCGACAAGATGACACTATAAAGGTAAGGTTAAGGCAAAGGAAGGTAATGTATGGTAAAAGCAAAAACAAAAAAAAAAATAAAATTACAAAGAATAAAGTGAATTGAGCTGTGAAAGCGATGTTGGCATACGGTGACAATTCGCATATTCGAAATGAAAGAACGAACCTCGCATGAGATGTAAAAGTAAAATGTAATGGTGAAAGAGTCTGGCTTAATTGAAGTGAAAGCAAAACTTAATTATTGACAATTTACTGATGATGATGAAGCTACTGCTGCTGCTGATGATGATGGATGCCTTCCTCGATAATGAAATGAACAGCAACAAAATACATCAACAAGAGAGTGACAAGAAAACATTCCACATAGCTTGGCATGGATGAAATGCCACGAAAGTAAAGCAACATAATAACAAGAACAAAGCTGCGAAAAAGCAAAAAAATAATGTTAAAAAAAGCTTGTTAAATTAAATAATAGTAACCTTGCCATGAAGTCAATGTTACAAAAGAATAAAAACAAAAAGAATAAAGAAAAATAAGCAGAAAATTTTGATTGTATTAACGACAACAAAAAAAAAAAGGAATAACTTCAAAGGGAAAACTCAATTTTCAATTGATTTTCGCGTTGGCTTCTTTTTCTTCTATTTTTATGTTTCATTTTCCATTTCAGTTACCATTTCACAATTCAGAAGTTTCTTCTAGAAACAACAACACAGCAAATGTCATCACTCAAAACGACCTTCATGTTCACCTTTTTCAAGAGCGCCAAACCAAAGTTAGAGAGAGATAGAGAGAGTTTGCATTAGCTTTCAGTGTTGCCACCACTCTTTATACTACTATATCACAAAAAAACATTTACGATTGTCGCAATTGTAGCTGCTTCTGCTTTTGGTGTCTGCTACGTTATCGCAATTTGTTATTGCTTTGACATTTATTTTCAATTTTCCACTCATTAAAAAAGAATTATTATATTGTGATTTCATTGTCTTTAGATCCAATTTATCTATCAATTGATCCAAGTTTAACGATTTAATTCAATTTTATACTACTGTATTTCAATTTGTGAGAAGTTGCAGTGCAATAGCAGCAAGAAGAAATATAGCAGATGAGGAGGGGAGTTTTTGGTTATCAGTATTGAAAAATCTCGTCAATACAGATATAGCACGGTGGATTTATAGGTATTTGGGTGGAGTGGTAAATAATAGAACATAATGGGTGAATAACATAAATAATGAGTTTATTTATTTAAACACAACAGTCAGCGGATGTGCTGGACTGCTAAGAAGAAAGCTTGTGTTTGGCATAAAACTGTAAGCTCAGTTCATTCGTGAACAAATATAACACTCACGAAACCTTAATCCCTGAACTTGCCATTGTAGTAGTAATAAATTTCTGATTGAACTATTTCATTCCGAAATAATTCCAGATGCAGATATCGATTTATTTCACTGGTACCACTAGCGGATCAGTGAACTCACAACGAGTCAGTGTAAAGTTTTCCAGCGGGAACAAAACTTTTTGTGTCGATAAACAAAGCATTCCCTGGTTAGTAATGAAGCGGTTAGCCAGTAGTCGAACTAAAGGATATGGTCAGTTCCTCTTTATATTTAATCAACTGTTTTTACATCGCGATTGAAACTCATCATATAAAAAATCTTTCCACTTAAACCTGGCATCAAAGCTTGGATAGGAAACCGACTTCATATGGACGGATTAAGGGTATGCCACAATCGGAGGTTCGATTCACGCATACGAACCAACGTCTAACAACTATCCGTAACAAAGTAAAACTTTTCAGCATTAGTATGATTTGTGTCGGGGATTTTTTTTGAAAAAATTTTAAATTTTACTCTGCCACCAAACATTTCGTCTTCCTTGTCCCTGAAAATGATAAAAAAACACGAAACGAAATTGATTATGTTGTGATCGATGGGAGGCACGCTTCAAGTTTACTAAACGTACGCACGGTACATGGTGCAAACATCGGCTCTAACCACTACTTCGTTGCGGCCTAGGTCCGCACACGCTCCCGTGCAGCAAAGAGAAAGCTGGATGTCAAAAAGCTGCAAACTTAACGGACAGCTAAAGCCATCGTCAATCAACCTTCAGTCCTTTTAACGCAAAACGCCCTTCAACTTGATGATATATGCGCGCAGTGGACTCACATTCCCCGCTCTATACGTACGGCTGCCGAAGAGCTACTAGCCTACCACTGTCAACGGAGGTACGATCAGGAGTCTCGCGAAAACGCAGTATATAGAGCCACTCTGGAGTCAATTGCAACTCGAGCTGCTAAGGAGTGACACACAGAGTTGGGAAGGGAGGAGAAACGTCTTTTCAGGCGCAAGATGTTATCGAGATGTTAGGGAACAGCAATGAAGTTTGAAAATTTTTCGAAAAAATAAGACGCCTGACTAACGGTTTGAAGACTGGCACCTCTTCCTGCGAGAACGAAACAGGTAATTTCTGTGTATCATGAGGTTATAGAAGGAACATTACTTACAGCTGCTTAATAGAGATGACAACAACAAAACCTCCATTGGGGAAGCTGTTTCGGAAATCCCAATCACTGATGGAGTTGAGGTACCGCCGCCTGACTATGGTGAGGTTGACTGAAAAAAAATAAGGCTGCCTGCTGAGTTGCTTAATATTGGAGGCGAAGAGCTCAAATGAAAGAGCTCAGATGAAAGCATGCCCAGTGATTGAAACTCAAATCCACAAGAAAGGTGATCACGCGAACTGCGCCAACTACCGTTTGATAAGACTTCTCAATATCGCATATATGCTATCAAACAGTACGATAAAATACTGAATCCCATCGACAATAAGCTGATTGGACCTTATCAGTGTGGCTTCAGGGCTGGTAAATCTACCATCGACCAGATGTACACACTACGCCAATTCCTGGAAAAGACCCCAGATAAACAACCATCTATTCGTCGATTATAAAGACGCCTTAAACAGCACGATTAGAGATCATTTGGACGCCGCAATATCTGGTTTTGGTAAAAAAGCTTATGCGTCTTTGCAAAATGACATTGAGCGACACCACCAGCGCAGTGAAAATTGGGACATAACCTCTTCGAACCGTTTGATACCAAAAAAAGTTTTAGATAAAGTGATTCCCTATCGTTACACTTCTTCAACCTTATGTTGGAGAAAATAATTCGAGCTGCGATTATCGACATCTCTGGCACTATTTTCTACAAGAGTGCCATACGCTGATGATATCGATATTATGAACATCAATGAGCGTCCACTCGTCGAGTGGGTAGTGGTAAACGAGGACAGAATGTATTATCTTGTGTCAGTAAACAAGAAGACGCTGTGTCTTGGATAAAATAGCACTGTTAACAATTATACTTTTGAAGTCATTAAGAATTTCCTCTACTTAGAATCCAGCATCAACAACAACAATAATGTCAGCCTTCAGATCAAGCATAGGTTAACTCTCGCCAACTCTTACTACGGCCTCAGTAGACAATTGAGAAGCAGAGCCCTCTCTCGATGGACAAAAATAAAGCTCAATAAGTCTTTCATCCTTCCTGTCCTAATTTATGGCGCTGAGTTGTGGGCATTGACCACTAATGATGAGAGGCTATTGGGTGTGTTCGAGAGGAAGATACTCTGCAAGATCTTTGGTCCAATATGCGTAGACGACAAATACCGAATAGGATGGAACAATGAGCTGTATGAGCTTGACGTCAGCACTGAAGTAGTCAAGCGCAAAAAAATCCAGCGGCTAAGCAGGGTTTACTATGTTGAACGAATGGAAGAATTCTCTCCGGCTTGGAAGGTGTTTTATTAGAGCCACGGTGGAAGACCGCGTAGAAGAAGACGACCGAGTCTCCGTAGAAAAGACCAGGAACAGGAGAACCTTACTACTTTTGGTCTTATCAACTGGCGCATAACAGAGGCGACTGGTTAAGTACAAGGAATAATTCCATTTTTTCCTGATTTTTGCTGCGGAACTCCTTTTGGGAGACACAAATCAATTTTGTGACCCGAGAAAAACCCTAGTGTGCAAACATTTCAACAAAATCGGGAGGTCACATAATTATAAACAACTGATTTTGTTGGAATTTTGTGTACTAACCTTTTTTTTAACCGAAGAATCCGTTTTTGGTGTATATTTTGATCTAAAAAATATTATGTGATCCTAGCTGACAAACAACTTATTTACCTTCTCAAGCTACATTCATGAGGTGGGGCCATTTGTAAAATTTATTAGCGTAAAATTTTCTTTACAAATAAATGAACCTTCTGCCTTGTGTGAAGTTGAAAATTTGCGTACCTTTTTATGCTCACATCAGTTTCTTCATTCACAGGACGTAAAGACAAAGTTGAAAGTCGAAAAAATATAAATATAAACCTCACATAAATTTTATGAAGTGCGGCTTAATTTGTTGCCTTAATTTAATAAAATTAACAACAACATCACCGGCAGGAAGTGAATGAAGCTGTAGAAACTGTGAAATTCGAAGAGGAGGAGGGGGAGGAGTATGTTACGCATAAAATCTCAATTATGATTAAGGTAGTAAATTTACAATAACCAACAACAACAACAATAACATGTAGGCGCAACAGTGTTACAATATATTAAATATTTTAACAAGTGTTGCTTGTTTTTCCCCCCACTTTTCATTCCTCTCTTGCTCTCATTCAAAGTTGCTGTTTCTTTCGTTCGGTGAAAAAAAAAACATAAGCAAAAACTACAATATACACATACCAAAGGTAACAAGAATGTAATTTATGAGCATCAGGTTAGCATGACGCTAATATAGTGCGACCTTATGACCCTCTTGCAGCTACTGTGTGATTGTGCCAGAAACAGCCGCATCATGAGCAGTAGCAGCAGCAGCACAATCATGTCCTTCTCTCGTCCACACTTAAACACATACACGCACATACAATGTGAAACCTACAAATTCTTTAAAAAAAAAAAAACAACAACAACTACACACAAGAGCAGCAAAAGCACAACATGACAAAATAAAAACTGTTACTTACAACAAATAAGCGCCCAGAGTGCTCTAAGAAGCACTCGTGACTGAGAGCATTTGTGTATGCCCAAAGGGAGAAGGAACAAGTCAAAAGAGAGGGAGGGCGAGTGTGAGTGTCGGAATGAGTGAGTGAGGAACACGAACAGCAGTGGACCAATTCCACTTTTTAATTTTGTTCGACAGAAATTATTAAGCGAATTTCGGCATTACTTTTTTTTTGTGTTTCCTTTTCTTTTGGGCGTCAATTCTGTTAAGGGAATTTTATATATTTTATAAAGGAAAAAATAAGAGAAGAAAAAAGCGCAGTACTAAAGTTTATCAAGAAAAGCTGGTAGTAGGTTGTATTGAGTACTTATTGCATAATGCCATGTTTAAGTTATGATATTGTAAATTTAGTCGGCAACGTAATTATGTGGGCAAATGTGTATGTGTGTTTGTTGTTATTTTTTGATGTTTGTCATCTTTACTTTTAAAGTTAATAATAGGGGAGAAATATTTTTTATTTTTAGTATATCTAATTAATTTTTATTTTTTTCATGCTTTTTCAATTGAAACAGCCATTTTGTTTATTTGTTTTCCTGAACATAGGAACATTGTGAACAATGAAAGAGAAGACTCTCTTGCAAGATAAGATGGCTGTCTGAAATTGATCTGATAGGCGGAACACGTTCTCATTCCATAAAAAGAGAAGTAGAGGAATATCTGAGGAAATTTCTTACGTCCATAGGCGTAACCATAGGGGCATAGCTTCCAATTTTACAGCAGAGCTAAAAACATCAGGCTCTTATATATCCTACAATAAACAATGCCTCGATTACCAGAACATGAACTAATGATGATGTCAGGTTAACTGTTGTCAGTATAGGCCAACAAAAAATGTTGCATTATTTCGCATATTGTATTTCTTTACCAACAAAATTGGTTTGTCCTCAATAGTAAAAAACTGATCTAAAAGAAAACAGCGGGACTTGTTAGCCTAAACTTTGGGGTCATTTTTCGCCTATTGTAACATAGTACGCTCATACTACTATTATGGCATGAGCGTACATTAAGGATTGTGATCCAAAATTTTTGAATCCATGATTTATAAACGTTATACTTGTTACAGCACAATATCCCAGGGAAGGCTCGAGTCAAGTTGCAGTAAACAAAATTTGGATTTCTCACTCTATTTTCAGTTCTTTTGGGTAAATACTCTCCAGAGTTTTTATGCATAATTTCTCTAATAGCCATTATCTATAAATGGTTCAACTTTGAAGGAAAACGAAAATTTGTTAAAGATGAGTGAATTCAAAGTTTTTGCATTTCATATTCATAATTTCTCAATGACCATGAAAAGAAATAAATAAAGAATTTCGTGCATAGAATTTTAAGTAGTTTATAGAATGTTCGTATTACTTGTTTCTTTAAAAATCTTTGGCAAGAAGGTGTGAATGCGTTATGTTAAAAAAAAACAATGGATGTGTGCAAGGCACGCAAGATATTTGATGTGTAAACAGTTAAGCTAACTGAATGTCATATACATAAGCTCACATATGTATAGCCATATATAGGGATTTAATGTATAATTTATATGCTTAGGTAATTCAAATTAAAACAATTATTTTATAAACTTAAAAACTTATTAGATATCATTATCTTTTATATACATATATAATAACCCAATTCACCATAAATTGTAAATGGTCTTACATCATTGCAAATGCAAATTTTTATTCCATATCACATATATTTGTTGTGATAGCATAAATATTTTGCAATTGCACCAAATCGTGAATAGGGCTGATATGTTGTAGTTGCATTATTTTTCTTTTACTCAATGCATCGGGATCTATATGCTCGCATATACGCAGCTGCAATCGCATTCTTTTTTTCGCGCTTTAAGTTTTTCTTCCTGTTGATTTGAAATTTTATTAGATGTGAAAATTTTATATAACGTCGCCTGAGAATTGATTTGGCGTATAGGTATATGAATTTGTACACACATACGTCAAATCAATCCTCAGGCGACGATAAGTGCTTTCCACATTTAACCTTAGGAAGGGATGACTAGTCACCCCACTACTTTTTAAAAGCACCGCAAAGAGAGTTGTCTTAACTGCATTTAATAAAAATAAAAAAGAATGTATTTTTATTGAAGTAAATAAGTGATTTTATAATAAATAAGTCTGATTTTTTCTGTTTAACATATTTGCTATTTACATAGATAAAAAAAAGTGTTGTCTTTTATAATGCCGTGATTTGCTATCATTATCCCTACGTTTTGTTTATACATTTATTGAAACCTAGATTCCTTATTACTTATCATTTTGTATTGTTTTTGTATTTTAAAAAATATTTAATTTTAATGCAATCTAACTAACCGAATGCAAAACCTATTAAACGCCTGTGTTTGCTACGGCGATTTCTCTGCTTGTATGGTATAGTCGATCTCCACACGTTTAACACCAACAAATAATTCTGCCACTAATAAATGTACACACACATTTTGTTTTCGTATGTACATATATGTGTGAGTAAATTGATCGAAACATAAACAAACAAACTCCGCTCGTATTTTAATTTCTCCCTCTCTTCTTCTCTTCTCTTTGTTGTTTAGAGTAGCACAGTCATGCCGCGCAGTAGTGTGAGCGAGACGGGAACTGGACGTTACAGTTATCTTACATCTTACGATACAGTTATTGTTACATTTTACACATTTGAAATTTTGCCCATACCGTGAGCTAAAATGTTTACACATCAAAAATTAGTTCAGTGTGAAGTTACACGAGCCAAATCTTTATAGACTGAAACGGAATTCTTAATAATTAATATTTCATATTTATGTTTAATATTATAAAATTAAAAATGAAAATATTTTCTACTTTACCTGTAGTGTGGACACATGAAAGTGAGTTTTTGTTGAAATTCTGAATTTCATTGAGAATCGAATTTTGTTTTTGGCAGACTATAAGTTTGGAGAAGAATTCTTGTGTGTGTGTTTGGTGAAAATAAAAATGTTGCCTTTCAATTGGATTTTAATAGCAAGAATTAAGAATTTGTATAGCAAGTATGGATAATTGGAGGAATATGTATACTTCTACGTTACTTTATTTTTTCACTTTTTTGTTAATAAATATTACAAGAGCAGCTGTTATGAAAACGAAATGAAAAATGTCTCAAAAAAATGTCATGGATCTTGTATTTCCCCATTTTTTCAACCATTTACTTGAGTGTTGCTGAGTTACTTTCGGCATTTCAAAAGAATTCCGTTGAAATTCAGAATTTCATTTAATCGTTTTTTTATGGCGAAAATCCGCATTTTAGATGCATTTCAACGAATGATAAATTAGTCTGAAGTTCCCTCTCGTGTGTTCGCACTATTACATTTTCAAGGTGCTGGGTGGTTATAGATTTGGGTTTATTGAGGGTAATTTATTTGTCATCGGCACAAGTAGGCGTGGAAGCACTCTGATGAATTCTGAATACAGTGTGACATGTGGTATTAGGAAGGAGTTGGGGACCGTTTTTCAGTATTATATCTTTTGAACTTCTAGAGAATTTTGAATGAGATTTGAATTGAATGTAATGAATGGAGATTACCATTATTACCTAACATATAACGTAACTTTTTTTTCTGTTTTCATATTTTTTCTGTTTTATCATGACAATCTGAATGTCAGTATCCTATCACAAAGTATTCATATCAATTCTTGCGTATTTAAAACCAGTAGCAGATCCAGAGGAGGGCCATGGGGTATGCAAAAACTTCCTCAAATGTAACGTAAATTTCTTTGAAAACTCTATTTATTCTATCCATTTTGAATCTTTGAAATTTCAGGGCCAGTTTGTTCTACTTTCGGAGAATTTGATTTTTTGTCGGGTTCGAATCGTCTTTGACGTGAACGTATTACTCGTAACGTAATTCGCTCGTTTTTACCTGATGGACGAAAGAGATGATTTCATCCCTGATTTTAGGTCAGATTTTATGGAGGCTTTTTAGTTTTATTTTAGGTTTGATTTTTGTCCAGAATTTCTTTGTTTTGGTTTTTTTTAAGTTTGATCTTATTTTGATTTGAATTTTATTTTGAGCTTGATCTCTTAATGGTCCGATTTTTGGTCTTATTTCTATTTGAATTTTGATTTGATGTGTGTTTGATTTTTAGCTTAATTTATGGCTTGAACTAGGTTGGAGTTTTGGCCTAAATTCTGATATCATTTTCGGCCTTAATTTTGGTTTGAGTTTTGTATGGAATTTTGATCTGACTTTTTGATTGGTTTTTGGGCTCGGTTTTGTTTTGAATTTTTGTTTGATTTTTGATCTAGTTTTTAGGCTTCATTTCAGTATAGCCATTGACTATCACAATTTTGTAACAATCTTTTAAGCAGACATTGGTTCTGGGACAAAACTGGTAGTCAGTTTAAGGCCGACTTTGATTGTTATCCATCAAAATATGTGTTTAGATGTATGGCAAATGATTGCATAGTTTACTTATGAGAAATTTCTCCCCCCACAAACGTATATTCCTAAAATCGCAAGTGTTTGGCAAAGTATATGTTTTGTTCACTCCACCAAGTAGTCGCTCAAATGTGAACCAACTGTCCCCCGGCTTTCGCGAAATTGCTCCCAGTTCAGTTGGCTTTCAGCTGCCATCTAACTGTCGCCCAACTATCGCCCAGTGGTTGAACAGCTGTTATTAAACTTTCGTTCTGCTGCCGCCCATTTACCTTTCCGCCGTGGTATTTCTCACCGTGCCCAAGATCCTTGCAATGACTACTAGCCGACGGTCAACCTTTTTTCTCTATGCCAGGAGCACCCTAGCCATGGGGGGAGGGGGGCGGACACGTACTGCCCTACGTGGTTTTCAGCATAAACAGCACTGCTGGATGTTTCGCTCTTGAACTGCGATGGTTGCGCACATTGCTACTCACGTCGAAGAGAGTGAAGAGAATACATCATCTACTGTAAGGGCACATGGCGCTCCTTTATGTGGTCAAACGCGTAGATATTATTGCTGGATGTTTGGAGGTGAGAGTGGAATGCACTTGGTTTGAAATATGAAAGCCCTCCAATATGGTTCCGATTCGATACTAAAAACACAATACTCATTTTAATTTGCTTATAATAATCTGAGTTCTGTCGGCTTCTCCTGCTGTTGTTGGAAATGTGTAAGAGAAATTCATCGTCTCCTTTTTAAGATGGCCGCATGTCATCTCATGCGTATGTTCAGTGTCTTCGCTTTTGCTTGCATAGTTGCAGGGTCGCATTTGCTAGATTTACTTTAATTAAAAATAAAACATACACTTTATGGTAGAGAAGAAAGTTAGAAAAAATTGCTGTCTCTAGCAACTAAAAATACATTTCATGTTTTAAACAGCAGACAATTACACAAAAATAATTGATTTAAGATTATGTAACTCCAGGTTAGGGTGAAGGATGTAAACTAGCGCCTACTTGCGTCCTTACACATTAAGGCTTTACTTTACTTTGTTGGGGTTAAATTTTAACTTTTTAATTTACTTAAGATTTGTTTCTTTACTGTATTCATGCATAAGTAAAAACAAATTCAATACAATTGACTTTTGTATTGAATTCCACCTAATCGGCATAAAATGAAACCCTGCATAAACCTTGAGAAAACATTCATTTCATTTATATCTGAAAATCCATAATGATTTTTTTTTTTCTTTGTCCCATTGTCTTCAATTTCAACTGCTAACAATGGAAAACAAAAAAAAAAAAAAAATTGAGAAGGAAAAAAAATTTAACAACTGTAACGCAAATTACAATGTAGAAAATTCAATTAAATTATACAGTACCAGGTTGACGAGTATTTAAAAAAAAAATACAGACTTACACAGACACACACACACATGTAAAGAAATATATGTATAATGCAAAAGTAAAAAAGTCAACGTGATAATCATCATTAATGTTTGAATGATGAAACCTGGATAAATGAATGAGTGAGTGAAAAGTGGGCGTATATATTGTAGTAGAGTTGCCACAGAGTGTGTATGAGTACATTGTAAAAGAATTGATGAGGCTGGAAATCATGATGAGGAAAGGAGATGTTTGGCAATCATCACAATGCCTAATAATCAAGCAGCAGCAGCGGCAGCAGCAGCACAAGGTAATGAAATTTTTAACCAACAAAACACGGTTGAATTTTCCATGTGGTTAAGCATGGTATTGCCATCTAGCATTTTATATGCATTTTATTGAAGTAAAACAAAGCATCAAATTGTGATAAAAGTTACCAAATTTACGAGGTTTTTATTGTATTTGAATAAATGGAAAAAGTTGGAACAAAAAAAAAAAAAAAAATAGAATAAAAAAAAGTAAAACGAACACCCAAAAAGTAAGTGAAAAACAAGCTGTAAACTTGGAGGAGTTTAAGGGGAGGAAGCTAGCACTAAGCAGTAGAGAGATTTGAAAGAGAGGGGGAACCATTTTACATAGATATTAACATTTTTTCATAAAGGTATTTGTTTTAATCGTAATGCCTGAAATATTCATCGGGAAATGGTTAAGGGAGGCTTATCTTATCTTCAAAATTTCCTCCCCCTCTCCCACTTTGAACCGCTACTGAACAGGAGTACCTAGTATTTTAAAAACAAAAACCCCTCAAACCTGGCAATTTGCATTAAGGCTGATGTCTGTGTGTGTTTTTTCTATCTTCATGAATTTAATTTATTCTCTCTCCTACTTTTTTTTGGGTTGTGAAAGCGTTTTGTTTTTAAAAGGATAATACCTGCTACCTGCTGTTACTCTCAAAATTTGTTATACAACAACGAATCTTCCCGTGCACTCTCCCGAAAATTCTTTCCCTCCCTTCGCTACCTACACTGCTTCGCTACTTTTTAGTATCTCTCGCTATTTGCAAATATTTACGCCACTCGCAACAAAATTTCTGTACTTCTAATTTACAGTTTATTAAAAATTCGAAAAACGTTTCATTAAATGTGCATGTTTCGCATAAATATACATAAATACATAGGTACATAAGTATGTATGTATGTATTTAGGTAGTAAGTACACGAGTTTAAAAGTACAGTAGGTGTACATACTTACGTATTTAGGTTTAGGTACATTCAGTAAGGGCATTTGATGTAGGTACATATCGACTTCAGTAGCTATAAGGGCTAACAAAAGTTTGCTGAGTTGGTTGGGAAAAATTTTCTTCCGCATGAGAGCGAAGTTCATAAGATAAAGTTTGTGATAGTCTTACAAACGGATGAGTCCACATTCGATCCTTGCGCTCCTCCGTCTCAAGTCGACATAGCCTTCTCGTGGTTATGACACCTGTCAATGAGTTAAGTAATGTGTGCGAAGGGTTTTTCCGTGACCTTGAATCAACGGTTGTGCGTTTGGTTTGGAATCCTACTACTACTATTATGGCATAACAGCCCCTGGAGGGCCTAAGCCGAGCTTTTCGCATCCATTTATGCTGTGTGAATAATATTTATACACAAATGCAAGGAACCTATAGTTTTATGCCGAATTCGAATGGCGAAGTAAAGAGCTTATCATAGGCAATTTTTACTCTTGGAGGTTTTTCATTGCCAGCCAAGAGATGGTGCCGTGTGGAAAAAAATTTTTAGAGCTTGCCGAGATTTGAACCTGGGTACCTCTCCGTAGCAGTCCAACACATTAACCACTGCAACCACGGTTTGGAAGCCACCACGTCAAAAAACAATTAGTCTGAAACTACAAACGAAGTCGCAGATATGGAACTTCCCTAATTTTGACTACAAAGTAAGGACGCCGATTTACGGATATGCATCTGAAATAGCTGAATCCTCTACAGGGAAGGTGCCTCTATCCAGCTGGTAGAGGCACTCGAAAGAAGCTGACATTACCGCTATCCAGGTAATGCGATGAACTGGGCAGGGTTGCTTTAAAAGTGCATTCTGCCACAGCTTTTATGTTCTGAAACACGAATTTGGTGTTGGATTTGTAGTTGGCAAGAGACTGCATTATCTTGTCTCGAGGTTCACGAGGGCCTAGCGCCACACTCTAAATAAAGGCAAAATTTTTCAGCATCAGCCTTTTTTGTGTCCATGCCCCGATGGGCTAGAAGAACAAAGCGACCAAAGATTATTTATATAATCTCTCCTCCCCCCATATATCAAAATCCTGTTAGGCTAGTTTAATCCGAAGGAGGGCAAGGAGAGTCTCTTTGGTCCAACGAAAATTCAGTCTCCACGACAAAGCCACCGACAACTGTATGAGATTGAACGACTTCGTCACGGCACGAAACTTGACTGATATTAATACCAGATTTCAACAATATCAAGATTAAATCTTGATATTCATAAGGCCACTTGACTGTACTCTGATCAAAAAACACAAAACCAAATTGATCATGTTGTGATAGACGGAAGGCAGGCTTTCAGTCTATTAGACGTACGCACGATACGTGGTGCAAACATTGACTCTGACCACTACTTGCTTGCAGTCAAGGTCCGCACACATCTCAGTCCTGGAAATCGCTTACGGATACGTACAAAGAGAAACCTCGATGCTGAAAAGCTGCAAACACAACTGGCAGTAAAAGCCTTCGCCGATTGAGTCTCCTTCGTCCTAAAACAAAAAACCCTCAAACTTGAAGATATATGCGAGCAGTGGACACACATTTCCCGTTCTATGCATGCGGCTGCCGAAGAGGTGCTAGGTTACCACCGTCGACGGAGAAATATGTGGTATGATCAAGAGTATTGCGAAACTACTGGAGTGAAGAACATAGCATATAGAGCCACCTTGCAGTCAGTTGCTGTTCCGGAAACCATAATAACTGACGGCGTCGAGGTACCGCCGCCTGACTACGACGAGGTCTTAACAGCCATCGCTCGGCTGAAAAACAATAAAGGCTCTGGCACATAGAGTCCGTTGTGTACGTGAGAGCGAAGTATATAACTGAAACGAAGTAAACGAATGAGAGTGGCAACACTACGCATACTCACCAACGGATATACAATCGTCCACATCATACATAAAATTAATTATGTGATAGCTGCCACACTCATAACTCTCTCTCTCTCAACGTATAGCAAAGTTGAGAGTTGCCAAACTTTTCGCGTTACTTCAACGTATACACGTTGTGTATGGACCACACCATATACGATTTCAAACATTTTACAGTAGTTGTTCAATATACACGTACACAACGGACTCTATGTGCTAAAGCCTTAAGGCGGGTGCAAACGGACCTCCTGCTGAGCTGCTTAAGACTGGAGGTGAGGAGTTTACAATACGCATGTACGAGCTTCTTTGCACAATATGAAATCATCCCCAGTGATTGAAACCCAAGCGTACCCTGCCCAATCTGCAAGAAAAACGATACTGCGATCTGCTCCAAATACCGCCTTTAGCCTTCTCAATATCACATATAAGTTTCCATCTGTGCTGTACTGTGTAAAAGACTGGAGCCCATCGTCAAGAAGCTGATTTGACCTTATCAGTGTGGCTTCAGGTCTTGACCAGACACTACTACCAGAAACACTACTCCAAGTCCTGGAAAAGAAACGAAATATACAACGCAACTTCCACCATCTATTTGACGATTATAAAGCCACCTTTGACAGCACGATTAGAGATTATTTGTGCGCCGCAAAGTCGGGTTTTGATATCCCTGCAAAGCTCATTCAACTCTGCAAAATAACATTGACCGACACCACCAGCGCAGAGAATTTCAGCCGACCTTACATCAGGAATGTGAAGGTTTGATGAGAACCCGACTTCGTTACTTACGAAACTCTAACCTACAACCGCAAGCGGATAATTCTCCTAAAGAGATAATAAATTTCCTCAAGGGAAATAAACTCATAGGAAAACTATAAAGCACATTAATTTCTCGGGGGATATCACAATTGGACCAAATTGGCCGCAGTGATCTGTGATTGTCTTGCCCAACTCCTCAACAATCTAATTCTAATTCTACATCAGCAATTTTACTTTTTCTCTTTTTTAAATTGTTATGTTCGTTTTTCGCGATGTCACATTTTAATTTCTCTTTCTGCCCTTAAATACAACATTGTGAAAAGCAGGAATTGCCGATCTTCCTGAAATTTTAAACAAAATCTCGTAATATTATTACAAATCATCTAACATCTTTGCATTTTTCCAAAACTAATAATTAGCAAATAGCTTAGCAAACTTTCGTTAGTCCCCTCGTAAAATACTTTGTTATAAATAGTACGTGGGGTAGAGATGTTGCCAAAGTTTATGTATTTCATTTCTATGAAATTTTTCTGCTACTTTTGTTACTATTTGCTTTAGTATTGCCGGTTTAGTTCTCATTCTGCGGTTTTTGTGCGAGCACGCAACACTTAAGTGGTGAATTAGATTATTTTGACCACGAAATGGCAAAACATGGAAAAATTAAATTTTTTCCATTATAGAGAGAGAGAGAGAAAGAGAAAGGCAGTGTATGCATAAATTTTCACACACTTATATTTTTAAAATTTTTCCTAGAATTTAAAGAGGCTTGCTATTTAACGATATAGAGCAGAATGATTAAGGTAGGAGGTGGTAATTGAGCACAGAATAAGAAAGATGGAGTTCTGGTTTCTCTGTGGACATCAAAATTCTACTCTAGTAAGGTACGGCTCTCATAAGTTCAGGATGGATTAGTAGTGCAGGCCAAAATAATCTCACATAACCTATGCAAGTATCTAAATGGTTTCTTATGCCACTTTGTTCTCTGTAGAATATAGGACCTTTAAGAAAGGTCGCCATTGATTAAGGCCATATCGCTCATTTACTAAAAGACTGTCATAAGTCAAAAACACTATTTTTGAGTTAATGATGCAGAATTATTCATTATATCATATTGTGTAAAAATTTCATATTAATACCTTGTATACTCTGCGCGTGAGAATTATAAGATTTCTTCTTTTTTCTGCAAAGTTGGAGTCAATTGAAAACTTTAAACGCGTTTTCTGCAAAATCGCATTTTTTTAAGTTATGACAGTCTTTTAGTAAATGAGCGATATGATTCTTAATGCTTGGGTTTTTGCTGTACGACAGCTGTTAGGTTATCAGGTGACTATTACTAAGAGGGTTAAAATTTCTTCGGATTTCAGTTACGATTTCTAAATAGGAAAACTATTTCAATATTTTCTTTTTCAATTGAAGGAGAGCAACTGTTGATTTTCCCATTATAAAAAAAATTTAAGTTAAAGTAAAGTTTCGAATCTCAGATACCCTATCAAGATTTCTAGATCCGCCATTGATTGAAACTAATTGCAACTAAGAAGTGTCTAAGGTTGCACATATTGCAGCTAATTCGTCTACTTCATCATTACACTAACTTGAATGTTTTTAGGACTAACCTACATATCGTCACTTGAGAATTGATTTGGCGTATGTGTGTACAAATTCATATACCTATACGCCAAATCAATTCTCAGGCGAAGATATGGTATTCTATTCTAAAACATACAGAAACAACTTTTTTTCATCAAAGGCCCATCAGTTTAGCAGATATTATTTGAGAGGCTGAGAGTAAAAGCGGTTCAAACTTCTAAATGCAAAGAAAAATTTTATAATTTTACTTAAGAGCAAAAGCGGTACGAGTGCCGTTAAGAGTAAAAATGAAACAAAATATATACAGAACAAAAATGGTTTAAATCTCTGCGTCGTTTTTGCTCTCAACGAATTTCTATATTATGTTTGCTCTTATTTTACTCCAAGTCGTATTACTTGTATCGCTCTTGCGCTGAGATACAAACTTATAACACTTTTGTTCTGATTAAAATTATAGCCCGCTTTTGCTGTCACATATTTAGTCTAAAGCTGATTAATATTTCAAATGTTTTTACCTAAAGCTTTACAAACAATACCTTCCTACTTACACTGCAGCGTTGCAATTTTCCAGTGATGTAAAAATTCATGCAAGTTAATTGCTTTGCATTATTTTTTTTTACTGAAAAGATTCTGATTTTAAAAGCATTTTATTTTACGCTTATAACAAAATTTTGTCACTTACAACACAGTACACAAAAAGAATGCAATGATTTCATTTTAAAGTTGATAATTTGTATTTTATCACGAAACACAAAAAAGTGCACAAATTCAATTTATCAAACAAAACAAAATGAAAAAAAAAAATAAAAAATCAGAAGCCTAAAAAACGGAATTTTTTCACATTCCAACAAACTCAAATTACGACAAACACAATAAATTTTCCAGTACTTGTGATTTTTTTTATTTTTTGTATGTCTTTTAAGGAAGGGGAGCCTAACAAAAGTTCGCTATGTAGGTTGGTTGTATTTTATTAGTTTTAAAAAAATGTAAATTTAATAGAGGCCGCTTGATTTTTTTGACTCACGATACAAATGTGGTTCAGTAGTAGAAGATAAAAATTTCTGAAAAAAAAGTTTTTTGCATTATTTCAACCAACTTAGTGAACTTTTTTTCAGTCCCTCTCTTAATGGATTATATTTTTTGTAGTGTTTTTTTAACATAGAAATTTATCAAATATCTGCCTGAGCCTTATGCTTCACGTGGCATGCTCAGAGCATATTTATTCATTCATTTACCTACGTTTAAGTTAATTACTATTCACTCCTGCAGGGTAAAATCAAATATAAAAAAAACGTGTAAAGCTAGACCAGGTTTTTGTGTTTGCCATTTCGGTACTTTATATTTATTTTTACAAACACTAACTAAGCAAAAAAAAAAAAAATTAAATCAATCAAAGAATAGACAAGAGCATTTTGCAGATCTTTTTTATTTTTAATTAGTTGCAAGTGTTTTAGTAGAGGAAATTAAATCATTTCAAAAGAGTTTTGTTACCGAAAATTGGATAGTCTGATTTAATTCGTTTAGGTAAATTTAATATTCATGATAGTTTTTTAGGAGACTATGAAAATTAAATCTAGAGGTTAATTTTCAAAGTCATGACTTAAGTTCATGTAAATTTCGTTATTTGAAGTTATATATAAACAGGTTAATGAACAAATGTAGTCATCACAACAAATGTAGTCATAAGAACTACCACTAAGATCACTGATGAGGAATTGTGGCGGATTCCGAAACGGCCGTCTGATTTGCCCGTCTCTATATACATTGTTGTTGTGATGACTACATTTGTTCATTAACCTGTTTAAATTTAATATTATTTGAACTTTTCGAATTCGAAATGAATTCAATTCGATTCAATTTTGCCATTGAGGTTTACGTTTTTGAAGAAAACCATAAGTTGTGCCATTATTTTACCTTTAAAACCCAGAGCTATACTATTTTTTTCTAACACACACCTTTGCCAGATCGATTCCATCGACATTTTTAATCATATGGGACTTTAAGGTTTCTTTTAAAAGGGGGCATTTTCTCCTAATACAGTTTTGATTTTGCGGATTTTAAGAAAATCATTCACGGCTTGTTTTTACCCTTTGTTTTTAATAAACTACAAAGACTAGCATGTGTTTCCACAACTGGGTCAATGAGGTCTGCTCCGACTGCAGCCCTTGAGGTTTTATTAAACCTTCCCCCCAATTTGTTAAGAAAGAAACACTGCAGTTTATAGCAAAACTCATTTTACAAAATGAAGAAGACGCAGTGCGCCTATGGCGAGCCCTACTTAGGGTTGAAACCGAAACGCACTCACTTAATCTAGCCCTAAGTGACTTCTGTTATCCCAAATATAACTTCAGACACCAATTCAAGGTAACATTCCCAGACAGGGTTAACTGGGAACAGAAAAAACCTCCATCACCGTATAACTCTCATGTCTGGTACACAGATGACTCTAAAACGGATGATAGTGTTGGTGCAGGGGTTCAGGGCCGTAGCCAGAAATTTTTTTCGGGGGGGCGCGAGGGCGATTTCATTCGAAGAAAATATTCATAAATAATTTTTATCAAACTGATTTTTAAATACAATAATTTAAATCAATGATACATTTGATGGACCCTATAAAATTAAAATTTTAGGAAAAATTTTCCGATTTTTTTTAATCTTAACCTCAAAAAAATGGCAAAAAGTGACAAAAAATTCCCAGAATAACCAAATTAAATTTTTTCAAATAAATATTATTCAATGTGCATTCTAGTGCATTTTTTTTTATCGTGAGAGACATAATTGCATTAACTCATTGACTTCCCACTTCTGATGATGTACCCAACCTCAAAAAAATTACCAAAAATAGTAGAGGCTCATTTTTTTCAAATGATCATCATTGGGAATTTGAGACATAATCAATGATAAGGAATCCGGATGAGGTTGGCTTATATTCCCTAAATTCGTGAAGTCACAGCATTGAAAGAGATCTTTCTAGTCGTGGTGCTCTGAGCAATAATGCGTTAAAAAATTAATTTTAAGATGGGTTTATGCTGGATGGAGTTTATGCGAAAGAATTTTTCACGTGGAACACGAATCTGAGGTCAAAAACTTCCCATCACGTCACGTTTTAGGAAAAAAAATGGGGTTCAAGCAAGTCTTATTTTAAAAGGATCCCATAATTTTTTCTATTTTTATTAATTTTTAAACTTTTCAAACTGATTCAGGACGAAACCTTAAATCAAAAACAGTTACTGACCAAGAAAAACTATGAATGCAGGAGTGCTCAGTATCAACTTCTCTTTTTGAATCCGTAGTTGAACCTCATGTCGAAGAAAAAAAAAATCGGATTTGATCGCTTAGTGTAACTAAGATTTCAAATTTATTTTTTATATTTGACTTTTTAGAAAAAAAAACCGATGGAAGTAAAAAATATCGTTAAATAGATTTTATTTTTACTTTTTTTCCATCCATTGGCAATTAATCTAAAAAATTAGAATAAAGTTTCCACATTTCGGGGGGGGGGGGGGGTGGGGGGGGGAGGGGGGGCTTCGGAGTTCCGAACCCCCTCGTCGCCCCCTCCCCCCCCTAAATACGGCCTTGCAGGGGTTTATAGTGAAAGACCAAGAAACCTATTTACAAGTATGGGTCAAGAAAACTCGGATAGTAAAGCCGCATTATTAGCGCTCAATGCCTTTAAAATTTAGTCAAAATTAGTATTGGACTGTGTGCAACTATTGAATAGACTAGCTACTCGCAACCGAGTTCATCTAGTATAGGTGCCAGGTCATATGGGAGCTTTGGGTAACGAAAAGGCAGATGAGCTTGCTAGAAAAGGAGCTGCCAGCAAATTTACTGGACCAGAACCATTTTGCGGGCTGCCATGGAGTTCCGCGAAGCACAATTTCAATAAATGGCTTGAAGGTAAATCGCATAAATACTGGAAGGAAACAAAAGGTATAAGAGTAGCAAAAGCCTTCATGCAGAGTATATCTAGAAAGAGAACTATAGATATTCTTGGATTAACAAGAACAGATATTCGCATTGTCTCAGGTTTCTTAACTGGACATTGTAGAGTAAACAAGCACCTATATAATATGAAGATTAGTCAAAATGACTTATGTAAGTTAAGTAACGAAGAAGAGAAATCAGCTGTACACTTATTGAGCCACTGAAATTGTCTAATTTGAACCCATCTTCGTTACTTAGGAAAATACTACCTGGAACCGTCAAAAATTGCGGACAAATCTCAGAAGAATGTCTTAGAATTCTTAACGAATGCAAGACTCAGGGATGATTTGTAATCTATAGAGTTTGTTAAAATAGGTCCAACTGTGGCCTCGGTGACTAGTTCCCGCTCTTTATTCAATCTAATCTAATCTACCCTTTGTTATAAAAATTCGTTAGAGTATGGAAAAATTTTGGATGTACAGTAATTCAAAAGACAATGACGAAATTTGGGTGACAAAAATTATGGCCACACAATACTTGGCTACGCCTCTGTACACCAGCATTGAAAAAAATCATAAACGCACAAAAAAAAAACGAAGTGTGAAGCTGGCGTGGCAATAACATAACAGAATAACTCTGTACACACAAGTGCCAACAACAAAAAAATATTAAGTCCATCAACAAGGCACACAAACATAACGGCATCATCACAGCATACTGCGATCAGAATTTGAAAAATTCGTATGAATAATTATCACGCCACTAACATAACCAATGGCAGCAGAGCAACAGAAATACAACATCACAATTTCCAGTCGCGATTGCGGCGAACTGAAAAAACACGAGAAGAGAAAGAATTGCTTACAACAAGTTAAGCAAGGGAGCATTCGCCCTCATTGTAACGATAGCTTTCGTTGCGAAAACAACTCAAGTTGTGCGGGTAGCTGCTGAAGAAAAGACTTGCGGGTGAGTAATCAGCAGTGTACCCGACAACCCAGTGATAGACATAACCAAGTAGTAAATCCCAACTAAGTGACGGATGTCTCCCAGTGACCCTGTAACCAGAACCAAGTTGGGAAAACGACAGGTCTTACTTCCGTGCCTGACGTGTTGTAGCTTGCTAACTGATCGTCCTTGGTCCCCAGGAGGAAAATGGCGAACGGAAAGCAACTTTACCGGGTACCCTGCGATGCGAAGATTCACACTTCAGGGTTGTTTCCTGCGCCCAGCAGCGCCCTAGCACTGTTTATTACACTAAGCACAATAGCGCTGCAGTCAGGCGCCTACATTATGTACAACAGCAGCACTATTGAAATTTAATATTGTGAACTGAATTATTTTTATACTACATTAAAGAATTGGGAGTTAATAATATGGTGCCTTTGTGTCAAAAATAGAAAGTAAGGTTCCCCCGCAAATTATAAATATTGTAACACCCAAAAACCACTCCAGACCTCTAAGACTACCCCAGCCATAGAAAGAAAAAGTAACAGCACAGAAATATTTCAGAAAACCCCTCCAAAACTTTTTTCTGCATACTGATATTGAGTTGTTTTCTTAAGATACAGCCGAAGAGGTTTACGAATTTTCAGACTAAGTTTTAATTTCCACACAGAAATTTTTTTGTTTATAATCAGTTCGTTGGCGAGAGAGGAAAGATGAAGGGAGAAGGGATAGGAACAGGAAGTACTAGCAAGTATGGAACTGCTAGGTAGTTATTTGAGACTTTAGATCAATTTTGGGACACTCAGTCAAATACTATACCAATTATAAAAAAGCGATTTAAAAAAAATTAACTAGCAAAAATCTATTTCAACCTGCAATATTTCTAACTGCAAAACTAATTTAAAAATGAAATTAAATATTTCAAATAAAAAATTGAACATGATCCTTGTTTTGCGCTGGCAAGCTTTTTTCCCAGCAGCTGCGAGTTGCTCTCTTGCGACCATCGTTTTTAGAGCAGGCAAACGAGCGTTAACCTTGTCGGATAGCTCACGGAGGCTAACTGCGGAACCACTATCAACTACCTTCAGAACAAAGATTTGTTTTATATAGGTCCGATAGTTAAGAAGCTTGTTATCGAAACGTGTTTTCAAAAGCTCTAAAGCCTTATCATAGTAAGCGTCGCTTGGCTCGAAGAAGCTAATGGTGTCTAACGCTGGCCCTTTCAAGCTCGCCCGAAGATGTTGGAACTTTTCGATTTTGCTTAACTCAGCGCTATCATTTATGACGGTGCTAAACATAGCGAAAAGATCAGGTCACTCAGAGTAAGCGCCGCTGAATTTAGGAATTTGCAGTTCAGAAAGACGCTTGCGTTGGAAAATAAAAAATGATGAAGCGGCGTCATCCAACGGTAATTGACGAACAGTTGACGAGTGCCTGAGCTCGGCTTTTTAATAAGCAATTATCGCGCGTGTTAGCTTCGTTTTAACCTCAATAGACATGGCAATGAATGATGAGAGCACATGTCGCTGTCGAGCTCGCGGTCGTCTTCTGCTTCCAAGTACAATTGCACGCCTTTGCCTTCGCCTTTGTGCATGCGCTTGAGCAATTCGAGACGAACGGAGAGATCGGGCTCAGCGAATTTTTGTAGCGTCTGTAAAGTTAATTTATTTTTAAAACCCTAGTTATAAGAACAACAAATTTTTTACTGGGATTTGTTTACAATACCGTTACCGTTAGTTGATAAATTTTTCATATTAATTGATCGCAAGTTGGTGATTGTGTGCACAATGGAAGCTGCAAATAGAAAACTGATTGTGAACAAATTTATTGAAAATCCGTCGTGGTCTGGTTCAAAGATTGCGAAAGTGTTAAATATCTCCAAAAGAACGGTATGTAGAGTTATAAAACGATATAAAGAAACTCTTAGTGTTGAAAGAGCTAAAAAAGTTGTAAACAAAACGGGAACCACCAACCTAAAATTAAAGGCAAAGTTCTTGAGGTCCATCAAAAGCAATCCCGGACTATCGGATAGCGATCGTGCAAAAAATTCAATACCAGCAAAAGTACTGCTAGACGAATACGCATAAAAGCTGGGCTAAAGTGCTATCGTGCTATAAAATATCCAAATAGAACAGACAAACAGAATTTGCTGGCCAAAAAACGTGCTCGTCTTCTTTACAATAATGTTTTGACCATATTCAATGGGTGCATTATTGTGGATGACGAATCATACGTAAAATTTGATCTTAAACAGCTTCCAGGTCAAAAATTTTATATGGCAACGAATCGTGGTAATGTGCCCTCAAAATTCAAGTACATAAAAATGGATAAATTTGCAAAGAAAGCAGGCAGGTGTGGCAGGTTATTTGCAGCTGTGGTCTCAAATCCAGGGCATTTGTGACATCCTCTTCTATGACGTCTGATGTTTATATCAAAGAGTGCCTTTCGAAATGACTATTGCCATTTGTTCGTCACCACCATTCGCCAGTGAAGTTTTGGCCTGATTAAGCCAGTTGCCACTACTCTAAGAAAACCATGGATTGGTATCAGACAAATAAAGTAGATGTAGTGCCCAAATATATGAATCCACCCAATTGCCCCCAGCTTCGACCGATCGAAAAATACTGGGCTATTACAAAATATAAGTTGAAGAAAAATGTACGTATTGTCAAAAATGTGAATTCAATGTTACTAAAACGGAACCAAATACCCGCAAAAGTATCCAGAGCGGATGTTCAAAGGTTGATGGTTGATGGTCCATTAAAAGGAATACCCGGAACTTTTTGCACAACAAAGAAATTTAAATCTTTTAATATTATAGTATTAAAACACAATATTAAACTTATCATTTAATGCATTATTTGTTTTTCTGAGTGTTCTGGTTAAAAAGATACAGCAACTTTCCTGCGTGCCAATTTTGTGTGAACCGCGCTTTAAACGCTGAGCGCTAAATCACTTTTTTTCCGCGTTTTAATTTTCAAAAGTCACTAAAATCAGCGGGAAAAGCGCTGAGTTGGCCACACTGCTTAGTACAGTATAAAAAGATAAATTAGCATCCCATTAGGAAATAGTAGCAAAAAGATACAATTCAGTGAGCGTAAGTACAGTAATTAAACTAGGGAGGGCACGGCAGTGCATATGAATAAGTAAGCAAAAAAGTATTGTTAAAGTTAAGAATAGGCAGTAAGAGAACATTTATTCCATCTCCAAAAAATCCTTTTGATTAAATTAATATAATAACTAAAAATTTGTCCAGTAAATGTTTAACCAAAAATTACATTTTATTTCATTTGTTATATTTTTAAAGTATTAAAAACAATTCCCTTTATAAAATAAAATTTTGTGCTCAAATCTTGTTACTAAAGAAAAAAAAAAGAAGAAAAATAAATGACAAACGGAAGTTGAAAGTACACAAAATTTCATAACTTTTATCGCATAAATGCTGCTGCTTAGCAAAAATTCAACAATGTCGCAGCAAAAAAAAAAAAAAAAAAAATAACAAAATTATAGAGAGATATAAAGAGCAAAGAGAAAGGGAGAGAAAGAAACAATTGCCCTTGTTGTTGCAGCAGTCAGCGTAAAATTACCTCAGATTACTTCCTGAAACAATAAAAGTCATTACAATTTTCTTCTTTTTTGTTTTTTTTTTTTTGTTTATTTTTTATCTTTTCAAAGTTTATTACAAATTTTATATTTTTCTTCGTTTTCTTTTTTGCCTTTCCTTTTGTTATATTTGGAGTTTGCGAAAAAATTTAGCTGATTTTCCATTTCTTTGTTCGTGTGGTGCATTCGCGTACCTAACCTAACTAGTTGGCCTTAATGGCAGTCAGTGACATCATTATCCGTGGGAATGCGAGTGTGTTCACATCACTACCATTCAGTGAATCTTTGGATACTTATGATTTTTTTTTTTGTTCTCTACTTCTTCTACGAAATTCTTCCTCACTCCACATTACTACACAACATTTAATAAAGGGAAACAATTGGCTTGGTTATTTTACTTCCGGCTTCCGGTTTTTCTTTTCCTCAAATTCGCTTAATTTGATTTTATTATTATATGCTTTGTTTCATTTCTGTCTCTTCTTCTTGCAATTTAGATTGTATCTATTTTTTATTCTGTGTGCTCATGCATTTTAAGATACTTCGGTTAATAAGATTTTTTTTTTTTTTTTGCTGCAGTCAAGTCCATTTTTAGTTATTATATTTACTCTAGTGCAAAGGCACTGAACTTGGTTAATGAACTGCATATTTTTTAGATTTTTACATATTATTACTGAGTAAGCTAAAGCCAATTGGTTAATGAAACAGAATGCTGCAAAAGTGGAAACCTAAGATCCAATACTTTATTAAATTTTGTTACTAATATTGAAATGATGTCGACATCCCGGTTGTAAAAGCGACGGTAGAGCTCTCCATAATTGTCATAGATCAGGTGGTAATCGAAATAATCACAGAAGAGAAAATCGCATAGGCAAATAAAAGTTTTTCACCCTTTAAGTTACCAGGCCCAGACGGCATACTCCCCATCATGCTACAGGTAACTCTTGATCAGATGTATGTATCTCTGGTTACGTGAAATCTTTAAAGCGTGTCTGAAATTTAATCACATACCGGCAAGCTGGAACCGAGCGAGTAAATATCGTCTTTATACTGAAGGCAGGTAAAAGAGCGAACAATTTCAGACCAATAAGCCTAAAATCTTTCGCTCTGAGAACATTTGAAAAGCTACTAGGCTTCAACTTTCGGAAGTTGCTAGGTAATTCTGGTCAGGGCCGTAGCCAGAAAATTTTTTCGGGGGGGCGCGAGGGCGATTTCATTCGAAGAAAATATTCATAAATAATTTTTATCAAACTGATTTTTAAATACAATAAATTAAATCAATGATACATTTGATGAACCCTATAAAATTAAAATTTTAGGAAAAATTTTCCGATTTTTTTTTAATCTTAACCTCAAAAAAATGGCCAAAAGTGACAAAAAATTCCCCGAATAAATTAAATTTTTTCAAATAAATATTATTCAATGTGCATTCTAGTGCATTTTTTTTTTTATCGTGAGAGACATAATTTCATTAACTCATTGACTTCCCACTTCTGATGATGAACCCAACCTCAAAAAAATTACCAAAAATAGTAGAGGCTCATTTTTTTCAAATGATCATCATTGGGAATTTGAGACATAATCAATGATAAGGAATCCGGATGAGGTTGGCTTATATTCTCTAAATTCGTGAAGTCACAGCATTGAAAGAGATCATTCTAGTTGTGGTGCTCTGAGCAATAATGCGTTATAAAATTAATTTTAAGATGGATTTGGCTAATAAGATGGAGTTTTTGCGAAAGAATTTTTCACGTTGAACACGAATCTGAGGTCAAAAACTTCCCATCACGTCATGTTTTAGGAAAAAATGGGGTTCAAGCAAGTCTAATTTTACAAGGATCCGATAATTTTTTCTATTTTTATTAATTTTTAAACTTTTCAAACTGATTCAGGACGAAACCTTAAATCAAAAACAGTTACTGACCCAGAAAAACTATGAATGCAGGAGTGCTCAGTATCAACTTCTCTTTTTGAATCCGTAGTCGAACCTCATGTCGAAGAAAAAAAAAATCTGATTTGATCGCAGAATGTAACTAAGATTTCAAATTTATTTTTTATATTTGACTTTTTTGAAAGAAAAAACCGATGGAAGTAAAAAATATCGTTAAATAAATTTTATTTTGACTTTTTTTCCATCCATTGGCAGTTAATCTAAAAAATTAGAATAAAGTTTCCACATTTCGGGGGGGGCGGGGGGGGGGAGTTTGTTTGGGGGTTCTAACCCTTTTTACTTTTTTTCCATCCATTGGCAATTAATCTAAAAAATTAGAATAAAGTTTCCACATTTCGGGGGGGGGGGGGAGAGAGGGTTAGAACCCCCAAACCCCCTCCCCCCCTCCCTAAACCCTAAATACGGCCTTGATTCTGGTATATCCACTGTCCAACACGTTTACCTCAAAGGTAGGTCTACGGAAACGATCCTTCATGAGGTTGTGTAAGTGCTGGAAAGGCCTCTAGAAAACAGACAAAATACGATGGCTGCCTTTCTGAAAAAAGAGGGTGCCTTCAACAACGTTCGTACTGAGGCAGTCCAACAGTCACTAGCATGTTAAGAGGTGAACATCTGCGTCAATAGCTGGATCGTCACTGTGCTCAGGACAAGGATCATCAGTACAAATTTTGGAAATACTCATCTTGTCAAACACGTCAGTCGGGGAACCTAACAAGGAGGAGTTATATCACCGCTACTCTGGCTGTTCGTTATAAACGGTATTTTGATCAAATTGAACAGCGGGAGTGCCAAGGTTGTGGCATATGCCGACGACGTGACTCTAATGGTATCAAGGTTGTGCTTCAACGTGATCAGCGGGATCATGCAAAAGGCATTGGAGGAATTTAGACTCTGGGTCACAGAATGTGGACTTGGATTGGAATCCAAGTAAGACAGGACTGATGCTTTCACCAACAGAACCAAAATGGCCAAATTTGATTGTAAACCAATGTTAAGATATCTATGAGTTATCCTGGATCCTAAGCTGAATTGGAGGATAAGTAAACATAGAACACGTGGCGATAAAAGCGAGCATCACCATCTATGCCTGTAAACGAATGATAGGTAGGAGATGAGGCCTCCAACTATATTTAATCTTATGTACAAAGCGATTGTGCGTCCAATCTTAACTTACGCAGCCTTGGTGTAGTGGAAGGTCATTAACAAGAAATACACCGTAACAAAATTAGAAGATATTCAACGACAAGCGTGCCTAGGAGTTACATGAGCAATACGGTCATGCCCCATTGCGGCCCTAAATACTCTTCCGCATCTGATACCAATAGATCTATTTATCGAACAGTCAGCAACCATGATCGCAATAAGGTTAAGGGAAGCGAACCGCTGGACAGAAAGACCTTACGGCCATGGAAGTCTACTTTAGTCACAAGGGCGACAAATTCCAAACCAAACAGATTACATCATCCTGACTATGTCGTTTTCCAGAAACTTCAAGGTATTCATTCCATCTCAGAGAAAATGATAAAAAATAACTCCGATACCACAGTATTTACGGACGGATCTAAGATGAATTGCGGCATAGCTATGGAGCAGGTATCTTCTCAGGGAAACTAGGCTTTAATCGATATGTCCGCCTCCCTAACTCTGCCTGTGTATTTCAGGCTGAACTGCTAGCAATAAGGAGGGCAAGCAGGATGCTAAAGGCAGACCACACCTTTAAGGCATACATTGCTATCCTTTCGGAGAGCCAGACTGCAATCAGGGCTCTTGATTCGGCCGTTAAAATATCTAACCTGGTAAAGCAGTGTAAACAAAATCTTATGGTCCTAAGCTGACAGCATAATCTTACCTTGATATGGGTCCCAAGACACCGGAACTTAGGGGGTAATGAAGGAAATTTCGAGATTAACGGGGGTCATCACTGGTTTCTGGCTTATTGGTGAGCAAGCAGCTAAAATGAGAATCTCACATACCACCACTTGCCGCAACTGCGACCATCCGAAGGAAAAATAGACTATTTCTCACTTTCTCTGTGAATGCCTGGCTTTGGGAAAATCCAAAATGAAGACCCTGGATAAACCTGATATCAATAACCCTGCGGAATTATGTGAAATAAGTTGAAACGAACTCTTAAAACAGTCGCTTTAGAGTTGAAGAAAAGAGAAGTTGCCCACATAACTAAATAAACCAGAAATAACTGAGGATGCGATATCAAAACAGCGTTAATTTGGTTTGTACGAACCACTTTTTTAACCACAACAACAACAACAACAACATGTATACTCTGGCGGATCCAGAAATTATTTTATTCGCCACCTTAATTTTTTTCCCTAATAACCAACGATCAAAATGTATGAGATTCTCATCGGTAAGGGAGAAAGGGGAGGGGGGCTGGTAAGGGGGCGGGGGAAAGGCGGTTTGACTCCAAACCAGTAGTTAAAAATAAAACCTTCTTTTGGATGCGTTAGTGTATGCAAAGTGGTGGAAATTCCCATAAATCCAAACACATTACAAGTAATTTTTTAAATTTCTTTTTTCTAAAAAAAAAAATTAAATTTTCTTCTAAATCATAAAACTAAGGTGGAAATTCACATTATTATTATTTGAAAGAGGATGACTCGAAAGTCAGGCACTGCGACCTATTAGATATATTGTACCAAAGTCCCAAGAAAGAAAGAAAGCCAGAGAGAAAAAAGATAGATAAAAAACATACCCAAGCCGAGAATCGAACTCAGGTCTCGAGAGATAAGAGTCTAGCACTCTGCCACTAGACCACAGTGGCGATGGTAGGACCTACAGTTTAACGCCGATTCCGAATGGCTGTGTGGCAATTTTTTATCAGCTCGGTGGTTTTGCCATTACCAACCAAGGTGTGTACTTGTACACATTCTTATAATTCTCATCCACTTCATATCGACAGTGAATATAAGAAGTTTATGGGAATTAACCACCAGACCAAGACGGGAATCGAACCCGCAACCTTCTGGATGAAAGTCTAGTGCACTATCCACTAGACAATCGATGTCGTCTGGAAATTCACTAGAATTATTTAAAACTTTCAATTCAAAACGAATCTATACCTAATGTTTAGTACTTTATTTAGCTTCTTCGGGCAAAAATAATTTCAAATATTCGTTTTGGTATTAACTTAATCAATTTTGTGATTTCGTCTTCTTGTTTTTGTTAACCCTCTCATGCCCGATGCTGCCTATAGGTTACATTCACCCATTTTACTAGTAATAATGTATTAATTTGACAGTTTTAATGTTGATTCAAAATGAAAAATTTCACTGTCACATTATTTACCGTAAAATTAATAATTTTTTTCAAATTAATTTTACATTTTTTAAGTATGCATTTACATAAGTTTAAAATCTACTCAAAATCCGCGCTTAATTGCATTTTCATGTTAATTGAACTGGAGAAAAGCAGTGAAGTGCTGATTACTGTATATTGCTTCCTAACTGAAAGATTGCAAATGTATATCTACATATAGTTCAAAAACCATTTATGTAATACAAATGTAATACAGATTTTTTTTCTCTCTTCTTTCTGCTTTAATGGGTTAAGTCAATAATAAAATGTAAATCTAAAACCAAAAAAAAAATAAAAATTAAATAAAACTCCCAGCCACTTAACAAAGTGAACTAGTTACATTTAAGTTTTTATAATAATAGAATTTATTAGAATTTTATTTTATTTGCAATTGTGTTAAAAGTATTAGTATTTGATATTCCAATTTCTCGCCTCTCGCCTCTCCACCCTAATTCAGCACTTTTATCCACAGCATATTGTTTTCAGCCAAATAAAAATTAAAAAAAAAATGGAAGGGGAATATGACTATGAAGATGAAAGTAGAAGAAAAGTTCTACATTTCACATACATATTTATACCCACTTAGTTATTTTGCTGTAGTAGCAGTAGTAGTAAAAGTAGAACTAACAGTTGTAGTAAATAGTAGTAGTTTTCTTTAAGTGGAGTTGTTTGCATAAAATTGTAATATTATTTAAATTGCCAAAAATCCATTATGATCTCAAATATTATTCAAGTAAAATGCCAAAAAGTAGTGAGTGCTGATACAACATACTATTTTTAGGGTAACACACATACATACATACACACTTATTATATATGTATATATGTAGGTATGTTTGAGTGTGTGTGTGTGTGTATGTGTGTGTGGATGTAAGTATGTTTATAGCCAATAGTGCCTTTCTTTTTGCGAAAATGGGTTAAAAGTGCTGACATACGCAAAAGCACAAGTTGAATTGTCTGTTTGTTTAGAAACTCTCTTCTGTCTGTCTGTCTGTCTGCCTGTCTGTTATTCTGTCTGTCCGTTGGCTCATTCGTTCATTTGTTCGTCTAACTGTCTTAGGAACCTACTATCTATATATATGTATGTATGTGTGTGTCCGACTGCTTGCGGCTAGGGTGCATGCATACCAATGTTTCTAAGTGCAGTTGATGCTTTCCACATTTTACATATGTATGTAAAATAAGTTAAGAAGTATACCACTACTACCACTCATATACAAGTATGCGCATACAATCACTTATACATATATATGTTTGTATGTGTTTTTGTAAATGTTACAAAAAAGGAAGCAGATTACTTAAGTACTGTTTTGACAAGTATGCTAAATATTTGTGCAGTTTTATAGTATAAAATTAAAATATTTGTAGGTATGAAAACATACACATATATGTACATATGTATGTGTGTATGTGAATGCATAGGAATGCATATAAATATTGTTATTGTAGTTTTTAATGAATAAGTTTTTCGAAAATTTGCTAAGGCAAATTGGAAAAATCTAAACTTTTTGGTTAGTAATACAATAATCTCTGCTTAGTTGCATTGACAAAATGCAACTAGTTCAATTAATCATAGAAATTTCACTCAGGGCGTGGTTAATATACCTGGTCAGGTTGGCTCTAGTACCAGAAGGTTTGATTGTTTTATAGCATCTAGGATAGTCACTGAAGAGACATTAAGGTTTGCTTGCTTTTTCGTTGTTCGTTGGCTTTAAGTCCCCTGAACCTGACGGCATTCATCCAATCATGCTGAAGCGGAGACGGACAAATCTTATGAAGGTTCTTTAAAGGATCTTCACGGCTTGTATCGCTCATGGATATATTCCACGTCTATGGCGCTTGGTTGAAGTTCTATTTATTCCTAAACCGGGTAGAGATAATTACGCTCTACCGAAAAATTTCCGCTTAAAAGTCGAGAAACACATCGGGCTGAAAGATCTGAGTCAAAACCTTCTCAATTTTTGACAACATGCTTATCAGAGTGGAAAATGTGATTTACAGGATTTTCAGTTCACGCTGTACATTTAGTACAGGGTATAGGGAACTACACCTTGGGAGTGTTTGCCGATATTGAAGAAGTAGACAAGGTAAGGCGGGGTCCCTTGGTGGAACGCTGAACTTTCGAAACTCCGGAAAAACTCCAGGAAACTTCTGAATCGAAGCCTTAAACCTGCGTTGGAAGCAGACTAGACTGCCTACCGTCAGCTGCATAAAGACTATAAGAAGAAGGCGAAATATTTAAAACTGGACTCTTATAGGAATTCTTGCAGTGAAATGGCAGTTCAGAAGGCTTCGGCGAGTCTATGAAAAGTTCTTCAAAGGGACCGGACGGCTAAGCTGGACTCACTTCCGAAGCCCGATGACTCCAACACCAACTCCAGGTCAGAAGTTAATGACGAACTCCTTGCAATGCACTTCCCGGCTTGCAGAGTGGCAGCAGCTCAAAATGTTGTCAATACTCCTGGTCAGTTTGTGTCTAGTACCTGATGGCTCGATTGGTTTATAGGCTCTAGAATAGTCACCGAAGAGGCATTAAGGTTTGCTTTTTCGTCATTCGATGACTTTAAGTCCCCTGAACCCGATGGCATTTATCCAATCATGCTAAAGCAGGGATGGATAAATCTTATGAAGGTTATGGAAAGACTCTTCATGGCTTGTCTCGCTCACTGTAGTATTCCACGTCTTTAGCGCTCGGTTAAAGTTGTATTTATTCCTAAACCGGAAAGGGATAACTGTGCTCTATCGAAACGTTTCCGACCGATAAGCTTGACATCGTTTTTGCTTAAAAGTGTGGAATGCATGGTCGAGAAGCATATCAGGCTGAAGGTTTTGAGTAAAACCGCCCTCAATTCTCGTCAACATGCTTATCAGAGTGTAAAATCCTGTAAATCAACTCTTCACGACCGCGTTAGTACAGTTGAACAAGGGCTGGAAACAGGGAACTACACCCAGGGATTGTCGATATTGAAGGGGCTTCTGACAACATTATCTTCGACTCGATGTGCTCTTCGGCCCGTCAATGTGCTATAGAAAAAATAGTCATTCGATGGATGCTATTCAAACGGACGCTTATCACGGGAGAAGAAAACGAAGACAGTGTCACGATCGAGGTTGAGAAAGGATACTCGCAAGGGGGCATACTCTCTCCCCTTTTATGGTGCTCTGTGGTGGACTCCCTTCTTCATGATTTGCAGAATTTTGGAGTTCACATCCAAGCGTATGCTGATGATGTGTGCTTACTAATCTCGGGACGACTTATGCAGACGTTGTGCATTAAAATACAAATAGTCTGGGACAAGATTGAGGTTTAGAGCGATCTGCAGGGTCTTTCAGTGAATCCTCATTAAAGTACGTTAGTGCTGTTCACTAGGAAACGCAAGAGGGTGGCCTGCTACTACCAACGATGCAGTAACACTGGAGTAACACTGCAGTTGTCTTCCGAAGTTAAAAATTTAGGGGTAACCTTTGATTGCAAACTGTTATGGAAGATACACGTCGAACTGAAGGTCTCGCGTGCACTGAAGGTTTTCTGACACAGCAGGGGAGCTTTCGGCAAAACTTGGGGTCTGAATTACTGGTTATACATTGCTCTTGTGAGACCAGTTGTCATGTATGCCTCTTTAGTATGTTGGAGACGAACTTTGGTTAAATCCTCTCTGACCAGGCTTCGGAGAAATGTGTGGTTGGGTATTACTGGTGCAATGTGTATTACATCTGGTGATACCTTGCTTGATTGCTTTGTCTGTATTTTCAAATCCGTAAAGAAGCAATGAGAGCAGCCTACAGAGTCCGATTAAATGGAGTCTGGCATGTCGAAGCGGATATGGGGCACAATCAGATATTACCAACACCAATTGCCAGTACAGTGTCCTCTGTTCTTGGTGCCCGTGGATAATCATGTGCCTTGTATCCGCTTCGGAAGTAGGTATGATGTTAGGTACCCGGAATGTGAACCGGGGTCTCCTTTATGCTTTCTATACCGACGGATCCAAAACCTAAAGCGGTATTGGATCTGGATGGCAATTAGACGAAGAAACCAAACACTCGTTTACCACTGAGCAGAAAGCGGCAGTCTTCCTAACGGATGTTTTGGTTATAATGGACATGGCGGACTGGATAATTGAGAGGAGATGGCATGGGAAGTGCACAGGTATCTGTAACGATAGCCAATCTGTACTGAAAGCTCTTCCTAACCCTGTCAGCTCTTCAAAATTCAATTCAAAAGCGAGTATAAGGCAAAACTATATAATGTCGCAAAACACAACAAGTTATGCCTTATAAGAGTTCCAGAATACCGTGGTATTGCAGAGAATGAACTAGCTAATGAAGATTCTGCAATTGCACCTTGGAGTCCTGAAATTTTTTTTGGCGTAAGTTCCGGGTAGGTCATGCATTGGATCAGCGACTTCGTGGGTTCTATCCATAGAGAATTATGGTCCGAGCTTGACTCCTGCAGAACCACGAAGTGCTTCGTGAGACAACCTAATAGGAAATCAGCGGAACTTCTTCTGAAACCACGATACTACGGAACATTTTCTTTGTAGCTATCCTGCGTTCGCGAAAATCAGATTAAGGCCATTTGGTTGTGATGTCTTGAGTACGAATAATGTCCATACTCTTCTTACTCGTGAGCTTTTAAGGTTCATCAGTGAAATAAAGAAGATCGAGGTTGAGAGCCCTTAAACCTTTCTTCTTCCCATTTATCCCCTCAGATATCTTTCCTGTCTTTCTACTTTCTTCTACTGGCTCTATCTCGGGTATAGTAAAATGGTATTTATGACTGAGTACTTTGGTTTAGTCCACTCTATCTTCAACTCTTACTCTAGTGTATTGACGACTAGTATTCAACGAAGTGGCGAGAGCACACCTCCCTGCAAGGTGCCTCTGTAAGCATACATTGTTATAGAGGAGCTGCCCAAATTCGACTTGATAATTCTCCGCATAAGCAAAGAGTACATTAGTTTTTGCAAAGGAGCCACCACTTTATGGGTCTCATGTGACATTATTGAAGGTCCCTTTTAATATCGAGAAAGGCCACCATAGTGTACTCCTTGAAACGCCTTGTCTTGACTAGGAGCTCCAATGATTTCTCGCAATTCGTCGCTTGAGAATTGATTTGGCGTATGTGTATAAGTATTCCTATGCCTATACGCCAAATCAATTCTCAGGCGACGAATTGATTGGACTGTTCTATTATTTTGGAAAAAAACTGGGTGACTTGAAACTACTGGAAAGGATTTTCCTGTATGATGCCTCAGAAGTTTTCTTAGGAGCTGCATTGGACTTTTCGTAACTGCTTCTTGTGCAGTTTGAGAAGAGTTTTATAGGTAGTCCAGCCGTTCTACTGGACTTACCTGTATTCTACTCTAAGAATACTGAGAATTTGGGACTACCAGGTTGGTTATTGCCTACCTTGGGGTTTTATTATGGGACAGCATATATCAGTCGCTTACTTTAAGGTATTAATGAGCTCATTCACAAGTTTATCAAGTTCATGTGCATTAGAAGGTTACTTAAATGTATTAAAGTTAGATAAAGAGTTAAAAACTCTGCAGTCTTACACAGATTTCCCTTGCCATGTCTGAGATTTCCATTATATAGACCTAAACCTATTTATTTTCTACCTAATTAAATAAAAATTTTTGCAAATTTGAATTTAGTAGAAGAAATTTTGATTGGTAAGAAGAAAAAAAATATCAGAAAAGTTTACCCCATTTGGAACTATTACTTTACTTATTATGTATGAATGCATGTTCATTTATTTTTATTGGATAAAATTTTGTTATTTTTACAATAGATATTTTTGCATGTTATTATATGTTACTGTCACTATCGAATCGTCTCGTATAAATCCCGCCTCTCCCCCTACCTCCACAACAAAAGAAAACAAAAGACAACGAATCGTTTTTTTGTTCTTGTCTTTTTTCGCTTTATGAAAACCAAATTATCTTGTAGCCTACATTTTTTTTTTTATTGGATTATATAATTCCCCCCTCCCAAACACTAACAGCGTTTGACTGTATTGCCTGCATTTGCTCTACATTTTCAAATTGTGATGAGGGGAGAGGGGAGCTGGTGTTAGAGAAAATGCAAAAAGGTTTTTACTTGAGTCAATATTTGCGTAATTTCATTTCAGTTTCAATTCAATTGCTTTACCACATTATGTTACTAGTGCTACTGTTGCTGCTGCCTTCGTGCACTGATTGCCCTTTCTTGCCCTTGATACCTCTAGCCTAGGCAGTATGGCAGTCAATTTCCTTCAGATTTTCCACTATTTGACAGCATAAATTTTCTTCTCCTTCCAGCAACGCGCACTCTGCTAACAATTTTTCAATTGAAATCTTTTTTCTTTTGTAGGTACATATTTACTTTTTTTGGAAGCGACTTTTGTCTTCTATCACATTTTTATAGCAGTGATTTTTGTCTATTTGCAGTGAGTTTTTTGTTTTTTTTTTTTGTTGCTTGACGCTTTTATTTGATTTCAATTTTTCAATCATTTCTTTTTGATATATGGATATGAATTTAGATTATTCCTATATCCACAGTACATCAACTACTGGCTTTTTGAAACAAATATCTACTATTTCTGCATATATTTACATAGATATGTATCACAGTCAGTATAAAATACGCAATTAAATTGCAAGTGCAAATAACATCGTCATTGAAAAAATCAACTGCAAATTCATTGAAGTTTGCATAACAAAATCCTTGAAAATGAAACGAATTGAAATTATTTTGTAAAATTATGCACTTTCAAACATTTTCCAAAGATAAACAATAAATGTGTGCTATATTTTTCGACATGTTGATAGATAAAAATCAGTAACTGGAGCTTCAACGAATTTGCGAAATGCAATTCCATGACTTGCTGCCATTAGAAGATATGGAACTCCAGCGAAATTCATTGAAATACATATCGCTCATTTATTAAAAGACTGTCATAAGTCAAAAAGCACGATTTTTGTGGTAATGATGCAGAGTTATTCATTATGTCACGCTTTATATTGTGTAAAATTTTCATATTAATATCTTGTATACTCTACGCGTGAGAACTATAAGATTTCTTATTTCTTCTGTAAAGTGGGAGTCAATTAAAAACTTTAAATGCGTTTTCTGCAAAATCACGTTTTTTGAGTTATGACAGTCTTTTAGTAAATGAGCGATATTTTGAAGTACATTTGAAGCATTCCGATTCAGTTTGCACTTTTTTCCATAAAATAAACAAAATTTTATAAGTAATTGGAAATATGGAAAATATTATTCTGAAGTCAAGTGGGATAAAATAAAATAACTGAAAATGATTTAAGGAGTGAGACTGAAAATATCTTAACACACGTTTTACCTAAAAATTTTTTTTTGGGTGTAAAATTTAAAAATTTCTTTGATCTAGTTATCTTTGAATAATATGTCAGTTGTTTTTTTTAATGACAAACATGTCGATTTATTGTGAGTTTGATCAAAATGAGTAAAGAGAAAGGAGAACGTCTGAAAATTATTAAAAATTTTCAAAAAAATCCAAATTGGTCCTACAAAAAATTGGCTAAAGAATTGAAGGTCTGCCGTCAAACTGTTTCCAATGTTATTAAACAGTTTCAGGAGAATTTGACCATCGATAGGAAACCTGGTTCGTGAAGAAAACAAGGACCACATGATATTGGGAAAGCCAAGAAAATAGAAAGCATTTTGAAAAGATCTCCAAACACATCTGGTAGAAAAGCTGCCCAGTTAGCCCAGTGCTCTGACTATTTGGTGCCAAAAGTTAAAGCCAATTCAGGTTTGAAAACATACAAAGTCCAAAAAGTTCCAGACAGGAATGCTGCAAAAAATTTAGACACCAAATGTAGGGCTCGGAAATTAAAATCGAATTTCATACAAAAATATTCATGTTGTATAATGGACGACGAACCGGGTCAAAATTTTTATGTTGCTGATGCTCGAGCTCGAGGAAATGTCGAAGAACAATTTACAATCCAAAAGCAGACAAAATTTCTTAAAAAATTCCTGGTATGGCAAGCTATATGCAGTTGCGGCAAAAGAAGCAAGTCATTTGTTCTAGTTGGCTCTATAAATACAGAAATATACATCAAAGTATGTTTGAAAAAAGGACTTCTTCCTTTCATAAGAGAGCACAATGTGTCCACATATTTTTGGCCCGATTTGGCATTATGTCACTGCGGCAAGAAAGCTGTGGAGTTGTACCAAAGTAATAACATAGTTTTTGTACCAAGAGAGGCCAATCCTCCAAATTTTCCGGAGCTAAGACCTGTGGAGAGATATTGGGCTCTTGTGAAAAGAAACTTAAAGAGCACAAAAAAGGTGTCCGAAAATATCGAATATTCCATTTTAAAAGGAGATGGGCAAACTGTTGCAAAACGGTGTCTGAAACAACTATCAAATCTCTAATGGATGGCTTACCAAAAAAGGTCCACGAGTTCATAAATAGTGGTTAGAAGTATAAAAGTTATATTTTTCTGCAATTTGTAAAATATTATCAATTAAATAAAAAAAAATTAAAACTTTAAGATCTAAAAATTATTGAATTTTATATATGTTAAGATTTTTTCGATCTCACTCCTTAGAATATTCTGAAATAAATTTTAACTATTTTAATATAAATTTGGAATTCTCTGAAAAATTGTGAAATTAATTGGATTTCTTTGCAGTTGATTTTGAATATTCCGAAATTAGCTTGGATGACTATAAATAATTTTGGAATATTTAGAAATTAAGTAGGAATATTATAACACAAATTTGATATATTCTGAAATCAGTTTTGATTCTTTTAAATAAATTTAGTACATTCAATATAAAAATATATATTCTAAAACCAATTTAAAATATTCTCTAATCAATTTGGCAACAGTTGAAATTAAATTAGAGTATTCTGAAATCAACTTGAATCTGGAATCGATTTGGAATATTCTGAAATTAGTTTTGAAATATTCAAAGCTTAATGTAAATAAGTTTTTAATAAAGGGCATAGCCGGGTTTCCATGTCAGAAATGCTCCCAAACCGAATCAAGTTTCGTATAGACCCTTTTGAAGCACTTGATTTAAGAATGATTTAGCTAAATTTTCAGACCATTATCTGCAAATTTTAATAAGTAATGGCGGATTTTGTAGATTTCGTTTTTCACGCTTTTCAGCTTAAATAATCATAGGAAAAATCTAAAAAAATTCACAGTGATTTTTTGATTTCGGAGACACATTTGGAATTTTTTCGCGAATTTTCTGACGCGAAATTCACGATGAAAAAAATCGCGAAACTTTTTACATGCGATTTTTTCATACTAAAAATAGGTTTACTACTCCGATTTTTCTTATGTGTGGACGGGGGTCAAAAAAATTAAAAACCGAAATTGGCATTTCATATGAAATGCCATAAGACCATGAAAAAAAATCAATTAAAGCTATTAACTATCAACTATCTGCTATTTTCGCAGAATTTTTTTGAACATTTTGTTTTGTAAAATTTTTTTTTATGAAAACTCAAACATTTTTTTTTTACCATCCTAGTTGAGCTATGGTATACCACAGTCATTACGCAGTGGAGAAAATTTTCAACTTTAGCCTTATGTGCGAGATTTTCCAACAACAGTTTTATAGTAATTTAATGTAAAAAATTCGGTTTCTTCATTATTCTGGAAAAAGTGTACCTGGTAGGTTATTCCGATGTTTTAGAACCCCCTATAGTTTTTAGCAAGAAACATTTTCTTTAAAGACAGTATAATAGTTTTCTCAACGGATCTCGTTTTAACGGCCATTTATCGAAAAAGAGGGCTTAAAACCCCATTTTCAAGAGAACAGGTAAGAGATGGAGGAAAAGTGAACACACAAAAATTGTTTATCTCTTTGTGTTTAATAGCTTTGCTTCAGACATAAAATTCGTATCTGTTGAAATAAAGAAATTTCTTAATAGACATTTTTCTGACTTCAGGTTCTTATTGTGGGGGAACTAGAGGTGATGGAGGAAAACTGAGTACGCAGTCGTTATAAGCGACTCTAAATTACTAAGCCGTTGAAAATTTTCGCACATAAGACAAAAATTGAAAATTTGTTGCACTGCGTAATGAATGTGATATACCATAACTCAACTAGAGTGGTAATAAATTTTTTTGAATTTTCATAAAAAAAACTTTTTGGAAAAAAAATCTTAAAAGACATTCTGCGCAAATAGCAGATAGTTTATAGGTAATAGCTGTAATTGATTTTTTTTCATGGCCTTATGGCATTTCATATGAAATGGCAATTTCGGTTTTTAATTTTTTGGACCACCGTCAACACTTTGCAAAAATCTGAAAAAATTGGAGAATGAGTATTCGGAAGAGACCTATTTACATAAGAAAAATCAAAGTAGTAAACCTATTTTTAGTATGAAAAAATCGCACGTAAAAAGTTTCGCGATTTTTTTCATCGTGAATTGCGCGTCAGAAAATTCGCGAAAAAATTCCAAATGTGTCTCCAAAATCAAAAAATCACTGTGAATTTTTTAAGATTTTTCCTATAATTATTTAAGCTGAAAAGCGCGAAAAACGAAATTTACAAAATCCGCCATTACTCATTCAAAATTGCATATAACGGTCTGAAAATTTAGCCAAATCATTCTTAAATCAAGTGCTTCAAAAGGGTCTATACGAAACTTGATTAGGTTTGGGGGCATTTCTGACATGGAAACCCGGCTATGCCATTTAGAAAATTCTTAAACTTGTTGAAATCAACTGAAATAAGTTTGGAATATTCGAAAACTACCTGGGAATATTCTGAAATCAATTTGGTATATTTTGAATACAGTTTTTAAATACTGAAATCAATTTGAAATATACTGAAATCAACTTGGAACTAGTGAAATCAGTTTGAAAGAATTTGAATTTAATATTGGTATCTTTTCAGACCAATTTTCGGATCAAGTTCTTAATAAATAATAGATTTAGAAAATCCAGAAATTAATTGGAATCAAATTTAATTAATTTAGAATATTCTGAAATCATCTTCGGCTTGATGAATATTCTGAGATCAAACCAAATTACTTTAAATGAGTTTAAAAAATTCTGGAATTACCGAGAATATCCTGAAATCATTTTAGATATTCTGTACTCCTTTTTAATAAACTTAGAAAATTGTGAAATAATTGGAATCAACTGAAATCAATTTGGAATATTTTGAAATCAGCTTTAAAATATTAAAATATTAGAAATATTAAAATAATTATTTTTAAATTATTATTAAAATAATCAGAAATCATTATGGGCTATTTTAAAATCGGCATGGAAACAGTTAAAAATAATAATAAATTCTGAAATCAATTTTGTTATATTTTCAAACTATTTTCAATTATTTGAAATTTTTAGAAAATCCTGAAATTAATTGGAAGCAACTCATATTAATTTGCAATATTTTAAAATCATCTTAATCAACTTGATATTCCAATTCTTAAATCAATTTTGTATAATTTTAAATCATCTTTGAAATACTGAAATCAATTTAAAATATTCTGAATTCAACTTGAATTATTCTGGAATCAACTTGGAAATTGTAATTAAAATTAGTTTCAAATATTTTAAAATGAATTTTGGAATATTCTGTGATCAATTCGAATTTTTTTAAAATATGTTTAGAAAATTCTGAAATTATTTGGAATATTCTGAAACCATTTAAGAATTTTACAAAATCAATTTGAAATATTCGGAAGCTGAAAATAATTTGAAATATTCTGAAATCAATTTGGTTTTTTTTTTTTTAAATCAGCTTTGAAATACCAAAATTTGGAATAATTTGAAATCATCTTGGATTATTTTGAAATCGACTTGGAAACAGATAAAAATATTCTGAAATCAATTTTGTTAATTTTTTTTTCAATTCTATGAAAAAAATTATGAAATTGATTGGAAACAATTTGCCATATTTTAAAATCATCTTGTAATCAACCAAATATTCCAATTCTGAAATCAATTTGGCATAGTTTTAAATCAACTTTGAAATACTGATGTCACTTTAAAATATTTTGAAAAGATTTTTGGAACATATTAGGTTAATTTAAACTTTTTTAAATAAATTTATAAAACTTTGAAATTAATTGGAATCCACTGAAATTAATTTGGAATATTTGGAAATCATCTTAGATCCACTGAAATCAATTTTGAATATTCCGAAATCAATTTGGGTTATTCTGGAATCGACTTTGAAACATTAAATTCGCCTTGAGATATTCTGAAGTTGTTTTTGGAATATATAGAAATAATTTGTGGAATATATTTTGAGATCAGTTTCGGTTCTTTTAAATAAACTAAGAGAATTCTAAAATTAATTTGAAATACTGAAATCAATTTAAAATATTCTGAAATCAACTCGGAAATACGGAAATCACTTTGAAATATTTTGAAAAAATTTTCGGAATATATCAGGTTAATTTAGTTTGTCTTAAATAAATTTAAAAAATTCTGGAATTAATTGGAATCAACTGAAATCAATTTTAAATATTCTCAAATCAGTTTTGGTTATTTTTGAAATATTTTGAGATCAGTTTGCATTTTTTTTTTTAGATAAATTAATAAAGTTCTGAAAGTAATTGGAAACAATTGAAATTAATTTCAAATTTTCTGAAATCATCTTGAAGTCAACTGAAATCAATTTTAAAAATTCAGAAAATAACTTGGGATATTTTGAAATAAAGTTGGTATACATTGAAATCAATTTTAAATATTTTGAAATCTATTGGAATTTTTTGTTTTTTAATAAATATGGAAATTCCTGAAATTATCTGAAATTATTATGAAATATTTTGAGATTAGTTTGAATTCTTTTAAAGAAATTAATAAAATTCTGAAAGTAATTGGAAACAATTGAAATTAATTTAAAATTTTCTGAAATCATCTTGAAGTCAACTGAAATCAATTTGAAAAATTCAGAAAATAACTTGGGATATTTTGAAATAAATTTGGTATACATTGAAATCAATTTTAAATATTTTGAAATATATTGGAATTTTTTGTTTTTTAATAAATATGGAAATTCCTGAAATTATCTGAAATTATTATGAAATATTTTGAGATTAGTTTGAATTCTTTTAAAGAAATTAATAAAATTCTGAAAGTAATTGGAAACAATTGAAATTAATTTAAAATTTTCTGAAATCATCTTGAAGTCAACTGAAATCAATTTGAAAAATTCAGAAAATAACTTGGGATATTTTGAAATAAACTTTGTATACATTGAAATCAATTTTAAATATTTTGAAATCTATTGGAATTTTTTGTTTTTTAATATATAAGGAAATTCCTGAAATTATCTGAAATTATTATGAAATATTTTGAGATCAGTTGGAAATACGTTGAACAAACTTTGATATTTCTCCGAATGGTTCAAATTATCGTTGATTGCTTCTAGTCCCGCTGCATCTGGTTAACTCTAGGGCTCTTTGATCTTCTCCAAATTCTTCTATTTTACCACTGTAGGCTTCTCTTTGCTTCTGATGTCCTTTTACGAGTATCTCTTCCTCATCAGAATTCTTCAAATTACTTACTTAAAAAAATTTTACCACCTCAAATGTAAGTATTTATTTCTTGCTTTTTTTTCAAATCATAAAAATAAAAACAAAATTTAATGAATTTTCACTGCAACAGCAGCTCTTAAAATAAAGCAAAAAATGTGTTAAAAAAAATAAACAAAAATTTATAAATCGCATTAATGCGCGATTTATTATTATATGGTAACATTTGTGGCTAAAAAAGAATTTTAAATTAACTCTGCATAATTTTGTATAATTTCTCACAAATATTGCAAAAATGGAAATAAAAAAGTTTTTTTTTTTATGTAAAACAAACCGCCAACCAATGAAAAATATAATAAACAAAATTTTGTGGAAAGGAAAAAAAAAAAAAATTAAAACTTATAAAAAAGCTTAACCCTCTATTACTCAAGATGAAGTGAGAAGACCAGTCCACAGTCAATATTTGCTCATTGTGAAAGTTTTTTTGTTTTGTAATATTCTGAAGAGAAATATTTTTCATACATACCTACAACATATTGTCAAAAACAATAACAACAACAGCAAAAGAAACAACAGACGTTGGTTGTATTGATGAAATGTGCTTTGTGACAATAACAGCAATGAGAAGAAGAAGAAGACGCTTAAAATTTAAGCTAGTGATGTGGAGTAGAACAGTTACTTTGAGTACTTCTAGTAATCGAATAAGCAATCATTAAAAAATGAAAAAAAGTTTTTAAAAATTATTTGTATTGAAAGAATGCTTTAGTTTTTTTTTGTTTTTATCTTTTATTTTCTGATAAATTATTGAAAGAATGAATTATTCTTTTACAGATGACTTGGTGTTATAATTATTTTGCCATGTCAAGGAATTCAAATATATTGGGCCATTCTTAATAACAAAAAGACTTCAGAAGTCTGATATTGGATTTCTCGTAAAGATTCAGAATGGTCCGTGGAACTATAAAATGCACCCACAAATAATATTGTTTCTACAGACTCTTAATCCATCCAACAATGACTTACGTAACGGCTATGCAAGTGTAAACTGGAAAGTCTATATTCCAAAACCGATCCTCAATGAGCTCATTGGTATGCACGTAGTTGCCTTTCAATAGCTAGAACTGACTATGACTTTTTCAGTGGGTCAACTTTGGCTAGCTATAAATTAACCCTAGGTTATTTTTGACGGTTTGGGATGAAAAACTAAAACACGTACATACCACCTTGATCAAAAAGTTCCCGGAATAGCCATCGTGTTGCGCTCTCATCGTTCCGATTTGAGTTCTATTTTTTATTGTTAAGTTACGTAGCCAAGAGTACATCTATCTCAGTGTGTGTTGGCGATTTTTTAAAATTTTATTAAATTGTATTGTATTAAATTTTGCGTAAAAAACGGATTTAATGGTGCGCGAATGTTGGAAATGTTGAAAAAGTGTTTCGGCAACGATTCTCTAAAGAAAAGGGGCGTTTACCAGTGGCACGAGCGGTTCAAAAGTGGGCGTGAGTCAATCGAAGATGATGAACGCAGTGGCAGACCATCGACATCGAAAACCAACGAAAACGTTGATAAAGTAAAAGAAATTTTGGTCAATAACCGCAAATTAACCATCAGAGAGATAGCGGAGGACTTGAGCATTGCCTATGGATCCGTCCAAGACATTTTGGTTAATGATTTGGGTTTCCGTCGTGTAGCAGCAAAGTTGATGCCAAAATACCTAAATTTCATGCAAAAAAGAGACCGTGTTGACGTCGCAAAACACATGATTTGCGAGGCTGAATCCGATCCCACATTCATCAAAAGGACCATTACTGAAGACGAGACGTAGGTTTATGAGTACGACACGTAATCCGAATCTGCGTTCACAAAATGAGCCGAGACCAAAAAAAACCCACGTCGTTTTCAGTCAAAAAAGAAGGCAATGCTCACAGTTTTCATGGACTGACTACAACGGTGTAGTGGATAAGGAATTCTTGCCCAAAGGACAGACAGTAAACAAAGAGTATTATTTGGGCGTTATGAGGCGTTTGCGTGAATCAATTTGCCGGAAGTGACCAGAATTGTGGACAGAAAACTCATGGATTTTGCACCATGATAACGCACCGTCGTACAGTGCCATCATTATTCGTAATTTTTTGACGAAAAATGCAACAAATACCATTCAACAGCCACCGAATTCACCTGATTTGGTTCCCTATGACTTCTTTCTGTTCAATCGAGTTAAAAACCCATTACGGGGAACGCGTTTCAGCAGCCGAGAGGAAGTAATGGAAAAATCTCAGGCAGCACTGATGGACATACCGAAAACCGAATATAAAAAATGTTTCGAGGATTGGATCAAGCGCTGGCATAAGTATGTTGCAGTCGATGGGGATTACTTTGAAGGGGACAATATGGATTTAAATGAATAAACTTGTATTTTTAATTTTCTGAATAAATTCCGGAATTTTTTTGATCAAGGTGGTATACCTAGCGACCTACTTTTCTAATATCTGCCAAACTTAAATAACTCACCACTTTTGATAGAAACTTGCAATAATGCAGAGAAAACAGTTCACGCGACTTATAGAGCCATATTTCAGAAGTATACTTCTCGAAAGATCATCAGAAAAAAAAGAATACCTTCTTTTTCCATCGTTTGTTAGTAGTCAAGATTGAAAGTGAGGTTAAAAATAACGAACGGTTAGAGAGTTTTCGCTCATTCTTTTCTAGAAAACGTAGATTATAGACAATGATTTGTGAAAAGATTTCGAAATTATACAATTGTCTTATCTAGAGCTGTAATCTGTGAAGGATCCAGAGGAAGGGCTATGTGGGTTACAACCCCTCTCAAAATAGGTGAATGCTGAAAGTTTTTTTAAATTTTTCTGTTGTCCAATTGTTTATCATATCCATTTCGGTCTTTTTCGATTGAATTTAGTTTGGGTTTCGATTTAATTATTTGTCTGAGTTTTGTCAAAATTTTGGTTTGAATTGACTTTTGATCTAAATATCGGTCTGACTTTCCGTTGAAACTTGTCTCGACTTTTGAACTGAGTTTGTTTTAATTTCGACCGAATTTTGACATAGAGTTTTCGAACTGTCTTTGGCGGAGTTAATGATCTGAATATCAGTCTGAGTTTTGATTAGAGTTTGGTTAAATTTTTGGTCAGAATTTCGGTTCGAGTTTTGGTTTGATTTTTGGACTAAATTTTGATTAGATTTTTAGTCCGAATTTTATCTGAAGTTGATCTCAATTGTAATTTGAATTTTGATCTGATGTTTAATCTGAATTTGGTCTATGGTTTGCCCTGACATTTGGTTTTTAGTCTGATTTTGGTGGGAGATTTGAATTTTGGTCTATTTTTATGAGTGTTTTCGATGCCCGTCGGGCAATACTACTACACTGAAGAAAGAGGGGGATAAACTGTTCATCCTGTTCCAGCTCCGTTTTCTACTATACTACTTACTAAAAGTAAAGTAAGAGATGGAGGTAAAAGTCAATAGCTTATATTATTTATTCGACGAAATGCTATATCGGGGGCTCCTAATATTAAAGGAACTAATTAATTTCCAAACCCTCCAATTATAATAGGTATTACTATGAAAAAAATGATTACAAATGCATGACCTGTAACAATTACATTATAAATTTGATCATCTCCAATTAAACCTGAAATGTGGGTATTATCAGTCATCTAGGAAACGGGTAGCCGAAAAATCCCTGGTACTCAAAAGTTGATAAGTACCCGGAAATGCACGAGTACCCTGAAAATCGAGAGTACTTGAAGGAAAACTGGTGCCCGAATCACAACGGATATCCATCATAATAGTACCTGGATAATATCCGAACACTCCAGATGATACCTGAATACTCTAGATGATACCCGAAAGCTTTGGGTGCCCGATATCCGGGTGTAACCTAGGCAAGCGGGCATCAAGACTCCCAGTTTTTGTCTAGTTTCTGATCTGAATTTTGGCCCGAGTTCAAATTTGATTTTTGGTTTGAGATTTCATTAGTTCTTTTTATCTAGTTTCCGGTTCTGTCTCTAGTTTTTAGTTTAAATCATTTGAAAACCTGTTTGAAATCTATGATGGAGAAAAAAATCGAACCAATTCTATAATTCTTTAGAATATTTATATTCCAAAATTTATACAATTTGAAATTCTTTCCCTTAATTTATCAAAATTAATTCCTCTCCCCTTTTCCCTCCCCCTCTCCCCTGTTATCTCCCCTTCTCCTATCCCCTTTTTCCTCCCCTCTCCCCTGTTATCTCCCCCTCCCCTCTCCCCTTTCCCCTTCCTTTTAAAACTAGTCTTAAATCTACTACATTTCAACATTTCTATATTCGAATACCTACTATTATAATTGATTACCCAAGAATCGATTACCAACTGATCAACACTATGGATACGCAGAGAAACGGAACCGGAAAGTTAACGCAAAAAAAGCAAAGAGTACAACTTCTTTTATTTTCATTTTTCTCACTCGCTCGAAAAATCGAAAATGAAAAATGTGAAATAAAAAGTGTAGAAAAAAAAGATTCGAAAAATAAAAACTGTGAATTGTAAAATCTGGAGGAATGAAAAAACAAGGAACAACAAGAAAAAAAAGGTACTCGCTCACTATGCAGCAGTAATATGTGGACATGCACAGCATTCGAAAATAATATTGTATTTCTTTCTACAACTTCCAATTCTACTACTTCTTTTTTTTTCCCAGCTTCTTCTCACTCATTGCGTATGTTGAGTGAAAACTTTTTTAATTTAAAATTTTTTCATGTTTTTCTTGTTGTTGTTGTTTCCGAAGTAAAAAAATGCGTTTGCCGCGAGCTAAAGTATAAATTGACTTTAGCTGCAGAAAAAAAAACAAAAAAAATGAAAATGAAACCGGAGCCGTAGCCGTAGCCGAAGAAATCCAAGAAATACTTATCATCCATTCAACATATTGGTTGATATTTTGCATTGTGTATAGAATAATAAACACTTACTATGTATTTGGAAATGTTTTCGTTCTTGTATTATGTAGTTGTTGCTATTATTTGTTGTTTACTTTGAGGTTATGTTTGAACACGCTGAGATATCGACAAGGTTTGCATTGTGCACGTGAAAGTTTTTTAAAGAAAATTTTGCTACATTTTTTTAAAATATTTCTTTTGTTTTTAAAGTTGTGAAAAGTAATGCATAGAAATTGAGTACTTTAGCTTAATTGATTCGCACTTGAACCGGCGATGGGCGGATTGCGTTTTAACGGCTGCTGCGTTCGACACCGTGAGCTTTGCTCTTCTAACGACGATTGCAGTAATACAAAGCAAATTAGTTAGGATTTGGGAGTAAGATTACCCCCAAGGCTGGGCAAGCACGTCGTAAGAGGCGACCGAAATATCCTGCAAAGGTTAAAGGTGTGACTAAAAAGCCACTTCGGTGAAAAACAGTGAAGAAACTGTTGAAGTAATGTTCGAAAAAACTAGTTTTGAAACCATTACTTAGCCATTACTAGCGCTACATAGAGTACAGTTAAACAAGCGTCTGTCCTAGTCAATATCTATACTTCAGGTGCCTTCAAGGGATCACTACACTGATGAATCTCTGGCTCCTCACAGCGGATTTGAAGAGGAAATTTCATGGAGATCAAGGACTAAATCTAGTAAAGAAATATTGGATGACCAGAAGAGGAATTGATGAACCCTGGGTTAACAACTGTGGTATTCAGTTACGTTAGTAGGCAGAGTGAAATCTTGTTGAAACGATGGATATTCGATTGGTGTCATAGTTACAGCAGATACCGTCGAATTTTTGGCAGGCCTCGGCAGGTTTCGGTTGAGTTTACTCCCGATCTCGTGCTGACTTGGCACGCAGGTACCTAATAAAACCGGCACTAATTTTTGCGAGGTCTCTCGACTTGCATATATTGCCACGGGATCATTAAAGTGACTTTAGATTGGGCCGCAATAGTGGCCTCGAAAGGGGACCCAACTAAAATAAAAAAAGTAACAGGAAGAATCACAGTCATGGGGTCCGTTCTGTGGTGATTGAAACTTCTTCCGGTCACCAGCAAACGTGGCGTTCCGAGAATAAATGCCAAAATTTTCGAGGCTGGCGGAGACTGCGGAATATCGAACGTCCGTAATTACACTACACACTACGGCTCGTGGGACAGCGAATTGTATCAGAATGACGTCCCCGATAACAAAAAGCACGTCTCTCAACAAACTGTCTGCCTTTGCGATTATTTTGGGAAAAAAAAGTAGACACACCAATACGTCGGGTGTCGTTCAACCTAACACAGCACTCTAAATGAGGCTGAACTAGACGGCATTTAAAGCAATCTCGGTTTTCCTTGATATCTCAATATCTCATCAAAGGCCAAACGAAGAGATTGCGCAAAAACTGCCAGCAGTTGGCGAACTAAAGAAAGCGCCCTTTATGTTGCTTTCATTAATATTTTGGAAAGCTGCAGTCAACTTAATCTTAATCCTTCGGAGGGCGCGCCACTGCAAATAGTTTAATTTGTGTTTTTGAAATACTAATCATAGTAGTCGACCGCTGGCACTCAAGTGACTTTGTAAGTTTTGAGATGAAGCGTGGTTTATCGTTAGCCTTGGTTTCTGCATTACATCGTTTACCTGCTATTTGTGTTTTTTAGAATTGGTATCTCGCTATTGAAGCTGAATTGCCGTGGCGCACTCTCTCGTGTAACTTTTCAGAGCGTGCCCTCTGAAAGGTTAAATTTCCTTATGCCCTTCGATAAACCTTTCGTTTCTTTCCATTTCCGCTTAATTGGAGCCCAATAACGTTCCACCGGCCTTAGCTCTGAGCAGTTTGGCGGATTAGCCTCTCTAGGTACAATATTGATATTAGTTCTGGTGTACCACTCCATCGCTTTTTTTCAGATCACACCAAAAGAAGTTGGATACTTTATGCTGTATTACAAATGGTTTCACCCTCTTTTGCAAGTATTCAGTAATATAAATCCGTGTTGATTGGCTCAGAATATACATATAGCTGGGTTCTTTTATCGCAGCTGTATATGGGCTGCCACAACCGAACTTTCCTAGGAAACTTGGATTCTTTTTGGGTTCTGTACTTTTCTGGCATATTTCTCCGCTGATCCGTTACGTAAAAGTTGTTGCCTGGAAGCTGCGAAAATTTAATTTTTTTTTACAAAGTTTGTCTACAATTTTTTTTGTTGTATTTTTTGCGTCGATATTTTACGTAGCATTCCGATTTGGGACTTTCTGAACTTTGTACAATTTAAGGCCAGCTGCGGATTCAGATTATGTTACAATTTTTTCGTGCGCACTCTTTATATGCGAGCAGCTTTGAGGAGATGATGTGCGAATTGAGTCGAGAAGTTTTCAACAAACCTGATGAAGTAATACGAGAGCAATTCAATGATTTATTGGTTGTGTGTTGCAGCATTATAAGCGGCACAAAATCTTCGGACTCCGTAGACGGCGAATCGCACAACAACACATGGAAGACCTAGGCTTAGTATTTCTCATTAATTTCTTCGGGAGAGGAAACATTGTTCGTAAATATTCTATGAGCGGTTCAAATCAACGAAGAGCTCAAATCTCTAGGCGAAAAGGTGAGATCCGTTGGGAGAACTATGAAAGAAGAATTACTGAAGCCCCATTTACAATGGAGCGAGGACGCGAAGCGTGTTTCGAAGTCGATTTCGGAAACGAGAGCACTCGTCGCTATTCTCATTGTTCAATTTACAATTAAGCGAGGCGCGATTAATATGAAACAGCTGTTTAAAGTGTGTTTACTTTATTAAGAGTTACCATCATTTATTGTCAAGAATTGTGTATATATTTTAAAATCAAGTTATTTTCAGCAAAATTTAATAAAAAAGATTATTTACTGATTCAATAATTGCTGCACTAAGGATTATTCCGTTTTTCCACAGTTTTCTACTAATATACTTTATATTTTATTTCATTTAAACAGTATGTAGTACATCTGGTAGCTCTACATGTATCAACATCGCGTCTCGCTCGCGAGGTTTTTTCAAATTTTCGAAATTCACTGGCGAGACGAGAGCTCGCCTCGCTTCATTGTATATGCGCACATTGAAACACATTGAATGAAAATTTGTCGACGTAATGCTTTCGAACATCGCCTCGCGTTCTCGCTCCATTGTAAATGGGGCTTCATGCTGAAATGGTCTAAGATCTCGAGCAAAGCCGTATATTATGCGGCTAATGAGGACGTTTTCACTAGTAATGGACGCTATTGAGTGATTTCAACTATCAATAGTTAGTAACTGAATGATTTTGGCAATCGAACGATTTTTTCCATTCATTCTTCGATTCGGACTAGCCTTGGATATCTGTAGGAAAAATGCCTTGGGTCAATATTTTCTAGACGACCTGTCCGACTTGGGATCAACTGACCTAGGCAACCTACTTAATTATGTAACTAAGTCTAAGTGGTTCGATTAATCTTGGTTTTTCAGTGTTAAAGAGGGTGGATGGTTATTAGCACCCACGTGGTAACACAACGGGCCGTATTTGGCCTAAGTGTATCCTGATGGACAGCCACTAAACCTAACCTAACCTAACATGAATGGATGAGAAAAGCGCGACCCATGTCCTCCATGAAGTGTGGTGGCATAAAAGAATATTTCAACAGAAACTCATTCTATCTTGTCACACTAGACACAAACTTTTACCCCGAATTGGATGTGGATTTTAAAAATACCACACACACACACACAAAGTAGTAAGTATTTTAAAATAAAAATTTGTCCGTCACCGAATGTTTGTAATAAAATTAACTCAAGACATTTCACATGGAATTTGTCAGTAAGTTTTTATTTCACGCTTTAAAGTTTTGCAATATTTTTTTCATTTCATACTAAAGTAAAATAATAAGACGACAAACTATACGCATTTATACTTATATTTATACAATACAAATTCCCCTGCCACTTCGTGCCATCACTCCTTGCTTTTCCCCTCAATAACCCTATGTCACATTTTGAAAATTTAAAGCTCATCATAAATTTATAGAATGTTTTTTTTTTTTTTTTTTTAAAAGCTGCATATGCTGGCAGCAATAGCAAGTAAGTAGCAAGTAACAGTAGTCAAAAGTCGCGGCGTCCCTTAACAGCGGGGATTGAGCGACAATTTGCTCCTTTTACAACGGCATAAAAATTGGTTTTACAAAATAAAAAAAAAATAGTAGGAAAATCCCAACCAAGAAAAATAGGAGCAAGATTTTTTTTCACATTTCTATATTTTTCATACTTTTTTATATTTTTATTTTTTTTTTACATTTTTCTTTTTTTTTTTGTACCATTTTTGCTTTTACTTACGCAGGGCGCCAACTGGATTTATGCGCTCGCGGAAATAAATTAAGTTTTTATTATTTTGTAAGCGGATGTGCGTAGAGATTATCTTTATTGGCTCCTAAAAATTATTTTATAAGCACAGCGGGAAGTACTTTCGAAGTTCGTTTTTTGTCGTTTCGGTTTTTATTTCAACTATTCACCATTCACATTCGAAAACATTAAAAAATGATTTGTGTTGAAATTGTTAAAAACAGCATGAAATGAAACAGTTTACTATGAGGTATATTTTTCATTCATAATTCATCGCAAAGATTAGTAAAGAAATTGTAGAAGAATTAATGCAACATAAGAACTAAGCTGGAATGATGCATATGGATTCGGTTTTTTTTAAACTAATTTATCTTTTCTAAGTTTTTAAATGCTTGTAATATATTATTAAAATTTTAAAACTAATTCATATCCTTCCAAAATTTCGAAAAAAAAACTGCATACATTTTTGGGAGGATCAACTCAAAATAATGTAGAGAGTGAAGTTCCTAACCGAGGTACTTAAAATCTGTAATAAGCGTTTCAATGTATGCGAAGTAAAAGCTTTTTAGCTTCTCACATGTATTCTATTGAAAGCTTGAAACTGGCTACACTTTTTTACACCCGTTGTCCACCACTGCTCTATACAAATGAGCGATGCAAGCTCTTGTGCTTACGAACGGAAAGCTTTCAAGTAATAATCAGCATTATAGGTCTGAATCAGTGATGACCAAATGCTTTTAGTGTAAAAAAGAAGCTTTAAGCTTTTTATTATGAATGAGATTTTCGGTTAGATTAGTGACGGCCGCAGCAGACACAACTTCGGAACATTACAGGAGGAGTACAAGCTGAACAGAGCAACCCTAACTAAGACTGCGATAAATTACTTCAAAACCCTTCGTGATAGCATGGACCCCGACCTCTGGGGCTAAGCACACAGAATGGTGACAAGAAAGTTCAATGGACCAAGAGCTCCTCAGTTTACATGTCTCGTTACTGATGCAGCTAGTTTTAATAATGTGCTGGGGTGATACTATGTGTAACGACTGCCGAGGTCTTATCAACGTAGCAACGTATCGATGACAACAAATCCCCTGGCCTAGATGGAGTATCAAAAGCGGCAATGGAGGCGAGACCGGCAACCTTTGTGAGCCTTTACAAGGCATGCATGAAACAATTACTTTTTCCCGATATATGAGAACAGCTACGTGCTTGGTGCTGCTCCTAAAACCAAGGAAACCGCGCGCAGCAACTATTGCCCTCGTATCGTATCCGCAGTGAATACTGGCATGGCTTGGAGAGTATTAAAGCTCATATTATGCGACGAGCTGAAAGAGTTTCTGGAGAAATCGGGTGGACTATTTGATCACTAGTTTGGTTTTCACAAGGCGCGGTCTGCTGTGGATACGATCCAGACCTTTAAGAATATTGCACGAGAAGTAAGAAACTCATATCCTTTCAAGTCGGTGGCAGAATGGCAGTAAAATATACTGCGTAATTGTAACATTGGATGTAAAAAAATGCTTTTAACTCAGCGTACTGGGAGTAGATCATGCGGGCACTAGAAAGCAATAGGCTGCTCTTATATGATACGGGTGATGGGGTCAAGTAGTACAAAGTACCAGGCGGCATACCTTAGAGATCAGTACTGGGACCAATACTTTGGAGCATAATTTACAAGGGTGTACTCAAACTGGATCTTCCGCCAGGCACAATGTCGGTGAGATACGCAGACGACATATCGTTAGTGACAGTGTCGAAGCGGCTAGAGGACTTACAGCTTTTCTGCAATGATGAAATTTCCAGAGTGCATCGATGGCTGAGCGTTGCGGAAATGAAGTTAGCTGCGCAATGGACGGAAGCCGTGCTCCTGAGCACTAGAAAGAAGAGAGCACAGCTGGTGTTGAGAGTAGGAGCGCACATCATATTATCTCAACCGCACAGCCGCCACCTAGGAGTGTTCATCGACATTAGAATATCGTTCAAGGATAATCCGTGGTTTTATACGTAGCACCCATTTGTGCAGGTGCAAAAAAGGAGTTGTCAACTTTCCAAAGGCTAAGCGATTGCAGGTGGCCAGTGCTTTACGAGCCGTATTTCAAGACACGATATATGTCATAGAGGGAAAACTGCCCATAGACATCCACGCGACAGAGCTCAAAGTGCTCAAAGACCTATATCAGAGTGGCAGCAGCGCTGGGAATGCTTCACAAAAGAGCGATGGATGTTTACGCTAATTCCCGGCATTGCAAATTGGTGCTAAAATCACGCAACTACTTAGCAGTCATGTGTGCTTTAAGGAGTACCTGCACAGTTTCGGACGAATGAGAGTGAAAAGCCGAGGCAAGTGCTATTTCATTGCACGCGCTTTGAAGCCGAGAAAGGAGCATCTGAGGCAGGCCTTTGACAGGCAACTGACACTGGCAAACCTCACAAAACATATGTGCGAATCTGTTAAAAAATGGAAAGCGACAGATGCGGTGGTTTTGCATATCATGATTGCACTCTGCGTCACGGAAAAAACGAGAAGGAGAACAGAGGAACGAGCAGGAATAGATCGAAAACTGAACTGCTAGATCCAGCCATGCGAAATAATATCTATGAGTAGTCCCGGGGGAAGAGTGAAAGAAGAAGAAGAATATGGTTTTAGTCGATAGGAATCCGACATAACCGTACAACAAGAGTTCTGCGGTATCTATGCAAGATTTCCACTTTCCAATGCCTAAAAAAAAGATAAGAGGTATCAGATACTACCAGCCGCAATGCTGCACAGCATGCACGTTCCATTTTCCAACGAGCTGCTGGGTTTAAGGAGAAGATGAGAGGTTTATCACCCTTAATTCCGATAAATTTATCAGTCGTTATGCTCGTTAATAATTGAATATCGTTTATGTTACTCTGTGTTACTCTTTTAGAATTAGCAGCACGTTTTTAAATTGTTTAGTACAGTACCAGCAAGATGGGTCTTCCACACTCTTGTTGCTTTAAACACAATTGAGACGGACAGCGGAGAAGCCGCCGCCGTTTCTTAAATTAGAATGCACTTAAACATATGAAATGACATAGATTTGGGGCGGGGACTTATTTCCCGCCGTCAGATTTTCGTCGACTTAGATTTATTTATATTTTCCTCGTAGCGGCAATGGCGCAGGGTTGCATTTCTGAGGAGCTGATTTCTAAATAGAAATTACCAATTTGACATAATTTAGACCAGAAATCAAATCAAAACTTAGACAAAACTTTAAACCAAAAATTCAGATAAAAATTTAAAACAAATTACGAATAAAATTAAAAACAAAATCCAAACCGCAAATCAGGTTCATCCCAATTCATTTCAAAACCAAATTCAAAAAGAAAATTGAACTAAAAATTAGACCAAACTCAAATTAAATACAAACCACTGTTTAAACCAAAAATCAAACAAAAATTTATTCTAAATTCAGGCCAAAAGTTAGACCGAAATTAAAACCAAAAAAAATAGACCAAATTCAGAACGGGAATCAGGTTTAAACTTAGTCCAAATTTCAGTCCAAAAAAGCTGGTCTAATTTTAACCAAAATCAAGACCAAATTTCAAACCAAATTGAGAGTAAAATTTATGGTAAAAATAAGGCTAAAATTCAGACCCAATTTTAACCAAAATCAGTTCAGACCAAAATATAAACCAAAACACAAATAAAAAATCAGAGCAAATTTAAGAAAAAATTTGAACCAAAACTTAGATCAAAATTAAGACCAAAATTCAGATTAAAATTCAGTCCAAAATTCTGACTATATTCATAGCAAAAGCCAGACAAAAAATTTAAGCCAATTTCAAATCAAAGTCAATAACAAAAAACAATCCAAAATTCATAAAAATTTTAGACCAAAATGTAATACGAAAATCAAATCTCAAACAAGGCATGATTCAGGCCAGAAATTAGGACCCGAATTGGACGCAATTTTAAATGAAAAATTTAACCCAATTCTAACCAAAAATTAGACCAAAGTTTTTAAACCAAAAAAGAGACCAAACATGATCATGAATCAGACCAATACTCAGATCTCAAGGAGACGGAATTCTAACCAGAATTCGCATAAAAATTTAAACCAATTTTAAATTACAATTCAGGCAAAAATTCAGACGAAAGTGAAGACCAAAAATTAAGTTTAAACTTAGACTAAAGCCAAGACCAAATTCAAAGCAAAAATGCTACCAAAAATTATGCCGAAATTCTAACCAAATACCTGACAATAACTCAGACCAAAAACGAGATAAATTCAGTCTGAAAATCCAGACCAAAACCAAACAAAAAATTAAACAGAAATTTAAACCAAATATCTGACAAAAACTCGGACAAAAATTTTTATCAAAACTTGAGCCAAACAGATACTAAATACAAATATCAAATTTTTCAAAAAATTAAAACCGAAGGCAACCACAACTCAAACCAAAAGAATGCCAAATTCAGTCCGAAAAATCAGACCAAATTCAGAGCAAACCTAACCGACAAATCAAACTAAAATTTAGACCAAAACTTTTGTCAAACTCAACTAAAAGAAGGCCAAATTCAGTCCGAAAATCAGACCAAATTCAGAGCAAACCTAACCGACAAATCAAACTAAAATTTAGACCAAAACTTTAGTCAAACTCAACTAAAAGAAGGCCAAATTCAGTCCGAAAAATCAGACCAAATTCAGAGCAAACCTAACCGACAAATCAAACTAAAATTTAGACCAAAACTTTTGTCAAACTCAACTAAAAGAAGGCCAAATTCAGTCCGAAAAATCAGACCAAATTCAGAGCAAACCTAACCCACAAATCAAACTAAAATTTAGACCAAAACTTTTGTCAAACTCAACTAAAAGAAGGCCAAATTCAGTCCGAAAAATCAAACCAAATTTAGAGCAAACCTAACCGACAAATCAAACTAAAATTTAGACCAAAACTTTAGTAAAGCTCAACTAAAAGAAGGCCAAATTCAGTCCGAAAAATCAGACCAAATTCAGAGCAAACCTAACCGACAAATCAAACTAAAATTTTGACCAAAACTTTAGTCTAAAACTTAGATCAAAACTAGTGACAGATGGTGCGGTTATATACACGTCACTTCTCTTGGATCAAACGTTTGAATATGATTGGCCTGGGAGTTAATGCCTTCTGTGCTTCGGAAAAAATAATGTGAAGAGATAGCTCACCACTTTTTTAGTGCCTGCCCTGCTTTCTCTCGTATCAGATTTAGCATATTTGGCACTGGAGTGTTAAGACACGAACACCTGAGCTCTTTGACACCGCAAGATTTGCTCAGATTTATCAATAAATCTGGTACATTCAAAGAATAGCAAAAGGGAACACAGGATATAGTATAATGGAAGTAAAACTAGCCTGAGTACTGTATTTTTGAACACTGCTTTTGCTGCTGCTACAAAAAAAAAAAAAAAATCATAGACCTAAAAGTATGCAATACTTTGTGAACTATAAAGTAAACCTATTTGGTACAACGTTATCCATTACAATATTAATAAAAAATTATATTTGAATTGAAATTCATGATGGCCAATGTTTTGTGATTACATATTCTCAATATTTTCTATTCATAAAAAAAAATGCATTAAATTAAGAAAAGTTTGTTATCAATTTAAATAATGAAAAAAAATCAAACCTCTACTCCACCAACAACAGCTCGCGGAATTAAATACGCATAGTGTTTTCCAGTAAAAACGACAACAATCACCCAGGAAATGTTATTAACGAGTGATATCCTTATTAAAATGCTGAAGGTGTGTCATAATAATATTTTCAATATGTTTCGCTTAATGACAACACCAACCGCGCCAACAACGAGATATATAGATACTTAAATTGAATGATGCTCAATTCAGAACTAAAAAGCCAAACAGGCAGGCAGACAAACATCAGAAGCAGCAGCAGCAGCTAAAGTAGAAAATAAACAGGACATTATGCTGAAAGGGAAATGAAATTAAGGGTGTGCAAGTTTTACGATTTATTGACAATGTTATGAGTTCATAGATAAGATATATAGTTATGGGTACTACATGCACAGATAGACAGAGAGATAGGTTGGTAGAATACCTATTACTTCAACTATCCATGTAGTTCACATTTATTATCTTGGCATAATAATAATAGTGATAGTTTCTAGTTGTTATGATGTGCTCTAGAAGACTTGCTCATGGATGTTTGTAACCAACAATAGTAAAATTAATAATAAAGGTATATAAAAAACTATGTGTTATATCTACCTATATATTTTTAATTTATAATGTTATTTTACAGCTGCCACCAACCTTCATTATTATCAACAACATTATCATCATTGCTGCTGTCATTATTCCTAAATTAATCTAGTTGTTTGTTGTTGTTTGGTGTAAGTATTATGAAGCGCCATGGGAAAGGCCACACAGGAACACAGGGAGTCTGCTAGGCATATACCATACAGAGATGAAGAAGGGTCCTTTCAGCATCATTTGGTGTATGTTTACTTTTATTACCACTACGCCAAAGATATTAACAGAGACCAACAACAACAACAACAAACTGTGGTGTATAAAATAGCGGTAGCAATAGCTGGAATAGAATGCAGCAACAATAGCAGAAGCTACTCATTAATATTTCGTGTTTAATGTGCGCAATATTCAGCGTAATATGAAACATTGACAAAGCGCGGTAGGCATAGCTATCTATCTATCTGTGTATAGTATTTTTAACTCTAAGTAGATAAATGTGCTTGAGCTGACTCATGGACCCAAATCGAAATGTAGACCAATGTAGGTAATGCAAAATTCAAGTTAAACTCAAACCGAAAATCAGACCAATATTCGGATCAAAGCTCTGACCTAAATGGTACCAATTTTTTAATAAAAACTAGTCCAAAACCACAGCAAAAATCAAACCAAAACTCAAACCAAGAATTAGACCAAGATTCAGGGCAAAAATTTAAAACAAATTCAAGATATAGATCACAAAAAGAAGACAAAACTGGAAAAAAAAATTTTGACCAAAACTGAGGCCGAATTTAGACTAGCATTCAGATCGAAACCAGAGTGAAATTCAAACTAAAAATAGGACCGAAATTTGGAGCAAAATTTTAAACAAATTTATATCACAAAATCAAGTCAAAAATGAAAAAAATTTTAGACCGAAGCTCAGGTTGAATTCAGACTGGGTTTTAGACCAAAAGTAGACTGAAATTTAAACCAAAAATCTGACCAAATTCTAAGCAAAATTTGAACGAATTTCAAACCTAAATAAAAGTCAAAACTCAGAGGAAAAACTAGATTAAAGCTCAGCCAAATACAGACTAGAATTTAGACCAAATTCAAACTGAATTACAAACCAGAAATCTGACCATGATTTGAACCAAATTCGGAAGTTAAAATCAAGTCAAAATTCAGAAAAATATTAGAGCGAAGCCCAGGCTGAATTCGGACTAGGTTTTAGACCAAAATCAGTCCGAAATTTAAACTAAAAATCTGGTAAAATTTCGATGCGAAATTTGAACGAATTTCAGACCAAAAATACAAGTCAAAACTGAAAGAAAAAATTAGATTAAAACTCAGGCCAAATGGAGATTAGAATTTAGACCGAATGCAGACTGCAATCCAAACCAGAAATCTGACCAAAACTTAACCTAAATTCAGAATACAACATCAAGTCAAAATTGAGAAAAATATTAGACCGAAACTTAGGTTAAATTCAGACTAGATTTTAGGCCAAAATCAGTCCGAAATTTAATCCAAAAATCTGGTAAAAATTCGATGCGAAATTTGAACGAATTTCAGATCAAAAATACAAGTCAAAACTGAAAGAAAAAATTAGATCAAAACTCAGGCCAAATGGATATTAGAATTTAGACCAAATTCTGACTGCTATTCAAATCAGAAATCTGACCAAAACTTAAGCTAAATTCAGAATACAAAATCTAGTCAAAATTGAGAAAATATTTGAACGAAGCTTAGGTTAAATTCAGACTAGATTTTAGACCAAAATCAGTCCAAAATCTGAACAAAATTTGAACAAAATTGAGATAACAAAATCAAGTCGAAACTGAAAAAAATATTGAACCGAAGCTGGGGATAAATTCAGATTAGATTTTTGAAATTCAAATAAAAAATCTGATTAAATCTGATTTGTACAAATTTCAGACCTAAAATAGTTAAAACTGAAAGAAAAAGATTAGATCAAAACTCAGGCCAAATGGAGACTAGAATTTAGACCAAAATCAGTCTGAAATTCAGACCAAAAATCTGACCAAATTCGGAGCGAAACTTGAAACAAATTCAGGGTTCAAAAACAAAAAAGTTAGACCAAAGCACAGGTTAAATTCTGTATAGAATTTAGACCAAATTCAAACTGAAATTCAAACCAAAAATTTTACCAAATTCGGAACGAAATTTGAACCAAATTGAAGCCACAAAAACAAGCCAAAATCTAAAGTAAAAAATAGACCAAAACTCTGGCAAATTGCAGACTTCAATTTGGACCCAAACCAGCCTGAAATTCAAATAAATAATCTGACCGAAATCTGAAGCAAAACTTGAAAGGAAAAATAAGAAAAAAAAATTCAAGTTAATTGCAGACTAGAATTTAGACCAAAGCCAGTCTGAAATCTATCAAAAATTTTACCAACATTTGGAGCGAAATTTAGATCAAATTTAAGCTGCAAAAACAAGCCAAAACTGAAAGAAAAAAAATAGACCAAAACAGGTCAAAATTTAAAAGAAAAAATATGCCGAAACGCAGGTCAAATTCAGATTAGAATTTAGACCAAAATCAGACTGAAATTCAAACCACAAATATAACTAAAATTTGAAGCAAAATTTGAGCAAGGTTTAAACATGAAAAACAAGCTAAAACTGAAATGAAAATTAGGCCCAAAAACAGGCCATATTCTGACTAGAATTTAAATCAATATTAGACCGAAATTTTACCAAAATTCAGAGCGAAATTTAAACAAAATTCAGACCTTCAAAACAAGCTAAAACTGGAAAAAAATTTAACTAAAGCTCAGGCCAAATTCAGACTAGAATTTAGTATCACACCGAAATTCAAACAAATGATCTGATCAAAATTTTAAGCAAAAATTTAAATTGGAATCACAAAAAATTAGACCAAAGTTCAGACCTAACCTATAAAAAAAAAGACAAAATACACTAAATTCAGATAAAAAAGGTAAAACGGAAAATTGAAGGGAATAAGAACAGCGATGAGTTAGCGCGATCAGGGGCTACTCTTGACGAATCTTTTGCGGTACCAGTTTTAGTCCCTCTAGAGCTCATCAATAGAAGCATGTACCTGCACTGGCTTCATCTGACTAATCGGAGGTTGAAGTCATTAATATTTTGTATCACCTCCGAGCTTCTCAATTGAGATCGTACCTACATTGCTAGGTTAAAGCCAGCTTACACCCTCCATTGGTGTATAAGTACCCACAAAGACTGCACATTTCTTTCAACACTCACTGTAGAATTTTCCACAACTTAGAAGAAAAAGAAAAAATCACCCATTTTCTTTGTGAATGCTTAGCCCTGCCAAGGCCAAGATATCAGGTTTTGGGAAGATATTTCCTCGAAAACTTGTACAATTGATCGGCAGTTAACCTGAAGTAGATCTGGTAGATTACCTAAACTCTTCGGTGAGGAAGTGGTTTCAAAATGGCGCTGTAGCGTTAATTGTGACGCCCAGAAAGTTACTGTGAGTCAGCCAACTTATTTAATCAATCAGCCAGACACAAAATTAGACCCTAAGGTAGGCTAAAAATAAGACGAAAATCAAGACAAAAATTTAGACCAAACAAGTGTGTATAACTTAAAGAAAACGCATAAGTCTTTGAAGTCAGCGGTTTCAAAATGGATTTAAGAACATCAGTTTAGTTTTTCCATGCTAGGTGCTCTTAGTTGCGGACACAGGTTGACAAAGTTGGGAAAATTTTAGGGCTCGAGAAAAGAAATATGTTTCCCAACCTATTTTTCTTTTTACGACCGAGCTTTTCGCACTCATTTATGTTGTTCGAGTTATATTGGTACACGAATGGAAGGGACCTACAGTTTTATGCGAAGTGGAAAGCTTTAGCTTACTCACAAAAATTTCATGAACGAAAATATTAGAAACCTAATAGATGATAAAAACTTTTGAAAAATTCGTGAGCAAAACTGGATGCTCCGGAGATAGTTACATTACATTTATGCGAAACAAACCAAACCCAAAACGAACTACATGAACACACACAAAGATACAGCTACAATCGAAGCAAAGTCTTTGTGGTTCGATAATCTATTGCTCGCTCTGGTTGAATTGTATATGTATGTATGTATTTTTGCATGTTAAATGGTAAATGTGCTAATGGAGGTATAGGGGACAAAAGTAACACACAAAAGCAGCAACAGTGACAGCAGTTGAGAGCAGGCGGTAGGAACATCAACAACAATAGCAACAACACTGACAGCAGGAGGGTAAACAACCAACCAACCAACCAACCCAACAATATTTGCCGCAGGATCATCTCTCAATGGCAAAAGTCACAAATGTCCTTTCTCGGTGCTGCGTGCTGTGCTGTGTGTGTGTGTGTAACGCTGAGCCTTTCATGTGCTTTCGCTGTTTTCCATGTTATATTATGAGTAGGAACATGTCGCTACGGTATTAAAGCAAATATTTGCGTTAATCTGTCACTTGTCGGCGGTTATATTCACTACAACTCGTATAAACATAGCTGGCTGTTGACTGCTGTCTCTCGATGTAACGTTGTATGGATATATGATTTCATATGCATGTGTTTAGTAGCTAGGAGGTTCCTGTTTTCATACACTCTTCTCTCGCTTCTCAGCTCGTCCTCTCTCTCTCTCTCTCTCTTTCTCTCTCTCTCTCTCTTGTGTAATATTTTGTTTGTTTTTTTTGTGTATCTCCTGCGGGTATTTGCTTTTATGGTTTTCTGTATAACTTTTGTGTGGCACATACACAAAAAGGTACTTGGCTAATATTGTTGTTGCTTTTGTTGTTGTTGCTATTGGCGCTGCCTTTGTCGTTGGCAAATAATAAACGTTAATATTTAATGTAATGTGAATTTTTATTGTTTGTAACGTTTCGCCTTTGTATCGCTTGGTTTTTTTTTTTTGTTTTTTTTGTTTTTGCTCTTCTCACACATACTCACTCATTTACTCGCTTGTTAAACCTTTTGTACCCAACAAACGATTTTTATTATTATTATTATTATTTTTACAAATAAACATTATTAGTTTATGTGAAATCATTGAAAACGTTCCTTATTATTATTGCTATTTGTAAACTTTTAATTGCTCGTTATTAGTTTGGGTATATATTTAGTTATGTATTGCTTAAGAATAAAGGCTTTGAGTTGATACTTTTGGGGTGCGTGTACGCTATTAACGCCGTTGTTTTACTCATAAAAACAATATCTTTGAACTCTTTTTAATGTGGTGTTAGTTGTAGTTGAATATGGTATCTAAATTTAGTTTAAAAAGTTTTATAGCGAAGCAGATTAAATTGTGTTTCAAATTTTTCAAAATTTTTCTTATGCTCTTGCATGAAATGTTGTGCAAGAATAGATAGCAACCCAGCAAAACTCACACGGATATTTTATTAGTCGATTAATAGTTGGATTATGCGACAAATATTTGGGTGACAAAAATCAATGAAACGTGACTACAAAATTCGATTTTACGATGTCAGTAGTTAATCCGGAAAAGGATTTTGAAAAGTTAGCTCCGGTTTAAGATTAATTGATGTCTAAAGTTAAACCTTTTGGTGTTTCGTTATTTCCTAAAAATTCGATTTGTTATGCGATTTTCGAACCTTAAAATCACTTAGCACTCGCCAATCATCTTGTAATTTTGCACACGCATTTTCAAAAGAAAACAGTTTAAGAATTAAGTTTAAGTTTAAGAACCAGAATTGGACAATTCAAAATGGCGTATCAATATGGCGACCACATGTAAAATTTAAGGTTAAATTTTTAAATCAATTTTTAAAAAACTAACTGATAGTCAATTACCATAAAATTTCGCAAACTAATAACATATTAACAAAATGTTGATACATTAACCCATTAGCGCCCACATTTTGTTTTAACTTAAACTTTCTGATTTTTCGATTCAAATCTTACAAAAATTTTTAGATATTATCTCTTTGCCAATTACAATGAAATTTTATGTACTGCTGACTTATCGATTGTAACATAATAGCGTACTAATACATTAACCCATTGACGCTCACAATTTTTATTGTAGTTTAATTTTTTTGGCTTAAATTTTGTAATCAATTTATGAGTAACTTCCCATCAAAAAGCTTTGCTTTATGTGAGTATGGCACCATATAACGAAAAATGAAACAATATGACTTAAGGGGACCTTCTGGTCTAGCGCCCTTGAATTTGACAAGTTTTTAGGATTTATTTGTTTTAAATGAAATAATGAGCAATAGTATTTAAACTTTGTAGATATATTTTATTACTTTAACAACATACAAAAAAAAAAATAAAAAAAAAATAATTATAATTTTAAGTAAACGGATCTTACTGGTGGAACTAAAATGAAAAACAAAAAAAATAATTGACAAAATGGCGCGTTGTTGAAATTTACGTTACGAAAACATACCATTTTTCACTACTTTGTGTATGTAAAAAGTAAGAAGTATTCACAATTTTTTTTTTTTTTTTTGTGAACTTTGGTCTGAAATTTGGTTTAAGTTTCTATCTGACTACTGCCCTAAATCTGCTCTAATATTTGGTTTGAATTTTGTAATAATTTTTCGTTGAAATATATGTATATTATAAGAATTTTGTTCCGATTTTTGGTACAGACTTTGGTTTGAGTTTTATCAGAGTTTTTGTCTGATTTTCGGTCTGACTTTGAAGTTTTAGTTGAATTTTTAGCCGAATTTTGTTCTGATTCTGTTTTGAATTTCGGCCTGAATTTTTATCTGTATTTTGGTCTAATTTATGGTTTAAATTTGGCCTGAGTTTTTATTTGATTTTTGTTCTAAACTTTGTTTTGAATTTTAGTCTGATTGTGGGTCAAAATTGAGTCTGAACATAGTACTATTTATGGCCCAAATTTTATTTACAATTTTGTTTGAATTTTTGTTTAAATTCCGGTTAGAATTGTTTCAGATTTTTGGTCTAAGTTTTAATTGAATTGCTGGCCTAAATTTGGTCTAATTTTTGGTTTTAATTTTGGTCTGAATTTGGTTCTGAACTTTGCTCATGATTTGGTTTAAGCTTCAGTCTGAATTTCGATTAGTATTCAGGCAGATTTTCAGTTTAAAAATTTGTTCAAGTTTTGATTTGATTTCTGGTCTAAATTTGGCAATGATTTGGGGTTTGAAATTTGTACTAATTTTTGTTCTACATTTTGAAAGAGTTTTGGTCTGATTTTTGGTCCGAACACAGATTTGAATTTGGTTTGATTTTTTATCTGAACTTTACTCTCATTTTTCGTTTGAATTTTGCTATGAATTTGGTCTGAGATTGGGCTGAATTTCAATCTAAATATTGGTCTAAATTTTTATTTGTGTTTTGGTTTGATCTTTGGCCTAAATATGGTCTAAATTTTTACCTGTTTTTTGGTCTGATCTTTGGCAAGAATTTTAGTTTGAATTTTGGTCAAAGTTGAGTCTGATTTTTAACCTTGTTTTACCATAAATTTTACTCTCAATTTAGCATGAATATTTTTTTTAATTTGTTTTTTGAATTGGTGCTGATTTTTGGTTTGAAATTCAATCTAAATTTTGATCCGATTTTTGGTCGAAATTTGGTCTAGTTTTTAGTATTCATTTCGCTCCAATTTTTAGTCTAAATTCAGCAACAAATTTTGTTTGATTTTTGGTATGAACTGTGCTCTGTATCTGGTTTGTGGTTTGTTCTGATTTTAAGTCTCACTTTTGTTATGAATTGGTATGAATTATGGCCTAAATTTGTTCTGGGTTATAATCAACTTTTTGACCTAAATTTAGTTTGAGTTTTAATCTGATTTAATATCCGAACTTCGGTCTGAAGTTTCGTTTGATTTTTGACCCCCTAGCTTAAACGATCTAAATTATTTTTTTCATTAATTCAGTTGCCCTAGCTCTAGTTTAGTTATCGCATTGTAAGGGTTAAGGATAATATGTTTCCACTCACGTGCTTACATTTCCCCTACTAAATAAAATTCACAATTCAACTAACTAATATTTTAATTCATTCCTTTGAGAGAATTTAAAACAATTCAATGATTTTCAATGATTTAAAATAAACTTTTCGGTTTCTTTACGCACAATTGACTCGAGACAAGAGGGAACTACTCAAACATTTATTATAACATATATTTTTTGGGTAATAACATCTTTTTTTTGTTGACCACATCAATTGTGAAAATATTTGCTAAACAAATACACACACACACACACACACATCTTTTAAAAAAGGAAAAGTTGAAAAACAAATTCTGAGCATGAAATAAAAATGAATAAGAAGAATATGCAAAAAAAAAAAAGTCAAATAAAGTATAATTTATTGGAAATGAAAACGAAAAGGGTTTTTTTCTAGCTGCTTCTTCTTCTTGTTCTTTCCATTCAGTTTTGCATAGATTTGCATATTTCTAATATGAACATAAAATATTTATTAAATTTTTGTAAATGAACAGAGAACAAGCGAAAGAGAAGGAGAGAAAAAGAGAAAGTGAGTGAGTGAAATGAAATGAAAAAATTTTGCAAAATACACTTAAATAAATGATATGTGATAATATTGTTGAGAGAAAAAAAAACATCCTTGTTGTTGTTATACCATAGAAAAAAAAACCTTAATTGAATTGGTCATGTGTGGTCAATTGTTCTGTCTCATAAATACATACAAATATTCATATGCATACCTAGGTATAGATAAATGATTTTGAGGCTTTTACATACTCGTTTTTCTTTTATGTTTATTAAATATAATAAACTTAAATGTTTCATTATAATAATCATAATAATAACAAAGGTTTTGTTTATTTGTTTGTCTTTTTAGAGTATTCTACTCTTATACATTCAAAGCATAATAAATACCAGACGTTGCCTACTTACTGCTTCAGGTTCATATTGCATTTATTTAGCATAAATCTACAAATTTTGACTTATTGCTATTTTTCCCTTTTGATTTAGTTTAATAAAATTAATAAAAGTTTGCCACATTTGCTTGTAGAGTTTTCCATCTTCATAGTTACAATCAAGGCCGTATTTAGGGGGGGATTTTGGGGGTTCTAACCCCCCCCCCCCCGAAATGTGGAAACTTTATTCTAATTTTTGAGATTAATTGCCAATGGATGGAAAAAAAGTCAAAATAAAATCTATTTAACGATATTTTCTACTTCCATCGGTTTTTTTTTTTTTCTAAAAAGTCAAATATAAAAAATAAATTTGAAATCTTAGTTACACTATGCGATCAAATCCGATTTGTTTTCTTCGACATGAGGTTTGACTACGAATTCAAAAAGAGAAGGTGATACTGAGCACTCCTGCATTCATAGTTTTTCTGGGTCAGTAACTGTTTTTGATTTAAGGTTTCGTCCTGAATCAGTGTGAAAAGTTTAAAAATTAATAAAAATAGAAAAAATTATCGGATCCTTTTAAAATAAGACTTGCTTGAACCCCATTTTTTTCCTAAAACGTGACGTGATGGGAATTTTTTGACCTCAGATTCGTGTTTAATGTGAAAAGTTCTTTCGCAAAAACTTCATCTTATTAGCAAAACTCATCTTAAAATTAATTTTTTAACGCATTATTGCTCAGAGCACCACGACTAGAAAGTTCTCTTTCAATGCTGTGACTTCACGAATTTAGGGAATATAAGCCAACCTCATCCGGGTTCCTTATCATTGATAATGTCTCAAATTCCCAATGATGATCATTTGAAAAAAATTAGCCTCTACAATTTTTGGTAATTTTTTTGAGGTTGGGTACATCATCAAAAGTGGGAAGTCAATGAGTTAATGAAATTATGTCCCTCACGATAAAAAAAATGCACTAGAATGCACATTGAATAATATTTATTTGAAAAAATTTAATTTGATTATTCTGGGAATTTTTTGTCACTTTTGGCCATTTTTTTGAGGTTCAGATTAAAAAAATCGGAAAATTTTTCCTAAAATTTTAATTTTATAGGGTTCATCAAATGTATCATTGATTTAATTTATTGTATTTAATAATCAGTTTGATAAAAATTATTTATGAATATTTTCTTCGAATGAAATCGCCCTCGCGCCCCCCCGAAAAAATTTTCTGGCTACGGCCCTGGTTACAATTATCAAGTGGTCACCATGGCATAGGTGGGTGATATGTGAGTGGACTACTGCGCAGATTGTCTGGGAGCATGAGCCTGAAAGTTAGGTGAAAATTGGTAGCAAATGTCTCATAAAAAACCGAACCTTCCATAGTGTTACTATAACTCTCTTGAGTGAATGAGAACTTTGAGCCGCCTCCAGCACTGTTTTTAGGTTGATAGTAATGGAAAGTGTTTTAAGTGAGCCAAATAAATACAAAAAATCATTAAGTGAATAAAAAAATGCAATACCCAATGAGTTCTATTTAGCTTTAGCTAGTTTTGGGCATAAACAGTACGCACTGGAATAACGCGACTAATAAACCCGGTCCTATTAAGATAACCGAGGTTGAAATCGGTAATTGACCAAATATGACTCGTTGTTTTACCACGTGGGTGCTCCATTCACTTCTTGTAGAATAAGAACCAGAATTAGTCGTGCCAATTAGGCTTTGTTATATATAGTAGGCCCCCAAGGTCAGATGACCTCAAGTCGGGCAGATCGTCTAGAAAGTATTGACCTAGGGCATTTTTTCTACAGGTAGCCAGGGCTGAACAGAAGCATAGGTAGTGAAAAATGGATTCCTTTTCCTCTTCGTCATTACAACTTCTGTAGTAGTTGTTTAAGGGCGCGCCCAAACAAGAGGCGTGTACGCCTATAAGGCAGTGACCAGTTATTAATTACTGCCACATCTTTGTATATCTGCCACCTACCCAAATATAATAGCTTTCTAGAATTTCGGGGTTATACTCTACTTGGGGAGTTTGAGTGTGTGTTTAGTCAGTCACCTTCGTCTGATTCAAGAACTCCGATTGAATACTAAGCCCACTGGTTGTCTGTGCGACCCCCGGGTAGTTTTTACATTCGAAAAGAGGCATTTCTGTACCCAATCCAGCTAGTTCATATGCTTTGTTGTTACCATGTATATTACTGTGGCCTGGAACCCACACAAGGCACAAGGTGTAAATTGAGTTCAGCAGTTATTTCGTAGAGCTAACGCCGACTATCAAAAGCCACTTTGGAGGGATTTGATAGCAGGTTGTCTGCCGCTTACAATAAAAATATCATGAACTGATACCTGTACCTGTATGCCCATGACCTCAACTTGGAAGACGCCGCAATGGTTAGGCAGTCAAAAGCATAATCGGAGAATACCTCCCCCATCTTCCCCTCTAACTCTCCAATTCAGTTTGGATACCTCGGTATAAAAGTGCACCGCATCTTTCTGCTGGAAACAACTCGCTATCATATCCTCTTTCAAAAGAATGGAAGGTATAAAGTGATTGCCGAAGAATGGTATGGAGAGGGTGCAATAAATTTTCTTAGATAAAGTGGTTAATTCCAGACCGGGGACTGTCTGAATTTAGCCTGATAACCGAATTGTCCGCGAATTGTTTCTCAAAGAGGTCAACAGAAGCTAAGTAGAGAATGGCATTCATGGCTAAGGAAGGGATTGTTCTTAGGGCACTTGTGATCAGCAATGTTTCCATTCTTTGAACTTTTCTCAAAGCCTTAAGGTGGACTAATTTTTGGAGAATTTTCCACCAAACTATTGCACCATAAAATAGAATTGGTCTAATAACAGCCATTTAAAGCCCGTGAACAATTTAAGTTTCCATGTCCCAACGTTTGCTGAATGCTTTTTTTTACATAAAAAAATGAAAACATTGGCCTTCCGGGCCCCATAAATGGTATTTGCTTTCGAGCTTAATTCCTCATCTAAAATTAGTTCCAGATATTTCACCTGTTCCATTAAGAGACGGAACATTAGAATCGTTACAGTTTTCTTTTGCTCGGACTCTGTTTTCCACTCAGACCTCTCTTTCATCATCTCAGACTTCGCTTTACGCTCAACACCCTTTTTGTTACTCCCTTCCTCGCTTTATATATCTATGTTCTGCTTTTCTTGTTCACATCTCTCTTTCACTACCTTTTCTGCCAGCCAAAGCTTTCACTTTTACTGGAGACCCCGTTATTTTTTCCCAGCTTCCTTTCTTCTGTTGGGCGATTTCCCTTCTCCTCTGCTTTATCTTTTCCCCCTTTCTATTTCTTCCCCACACTCATATTTCTAATTCCGGATTTCCTAACTTTCTCGCCCTCCACTCTTTCACTAACATTTCAGCCCTATTATTCCTCCTATTACCTAATGTTTTCTACACCGCTTTTTAACTTTTTTGTTCAGCGTTCTCTTTGACCAATCCTACATATTTCGCTCTATCTTCTTTTCTAATCCCTACTCTTTTTGCAATCCCCGTTTTACCTTTCTTTTAACGTTTCTTCTCCGCCTCTTTATTCGATTCTTCTTCTCGTCTCCTTTACATCTTTCTCTACTATTCTACCTCCATTCTTCATTTCCACAACACTCTGTCCCGTATTTCGCTTTCCTCGCTTCTCATTCTCCTTGCCTCTCACCTTCCCCGTCTCTCACCCTTCTCCTCACTTCCCCTCTTCACGTCTCAACCATCCCGCCTCTCACCTTCCTCGCCTCTTTTCGACCCTCAATCTTCACGCCTCTCACCCTCCCCATCTCACAACCCACTATCTTTTAACCATGGGCGCCGGTGACTATCTTGATCTCTCACCCTCATCGTGTCTTACCCTCCTCACCTCTCACCCGTCCTGCCTTCCTTCTTCATCTCTCATCTTCCACTCATCCCACCGTCCACCCCTCTTACTTTCTTCATTTCTCCTGTTTTCCTCTATCTTTTTTATTTCTTCTTTCGATCCTCGATTTTCCCCCTTACTCCTTCTTCCTTTCATCTTTACTTCCTCACTTTCTCTCTATTTCTTCCTGAACTCTCAAGAGAAATATTCCTGTTAAAGAAATTTTAGAAAATAATATTTTGCCGAGTGTTTTTTTTTTTTTTTTTTTGACAGAATTGTTGACCAAACAAACTCGCGTAAAAAAAAATTAATGCAAAAAATTTCTCTAAGAGAAATCTGACAATTAGTTCAGTTCATCGTTTGTTGCATATTTTTAGGCTTATGTCGAAAATATTTACTACATTCGCTTTATCATCTAACATAGGAAAATTTAAAATTTCCTTTCCATTTCAAAAATTTCATATTTATAAGTATTTCCAAATTTGAGATTATTCATAAACGCTGTGAAATCCCCATTTTTATTAAACTTGCGTACTTTCCCTTTCAGCTTAAATATTTGTTGTTAATTATGCCTTGACGAAAGTTAACTTTGATTTGACAATACGCCAAAATGATGACCCTAAACTTTTGGGAATATTTACAAAAAAAAAAAAAATTTTTTTCATTTTTCCTTCTTCCTCATAATCATTAGATGCACACAAGCCTGTAGTTTTTCCCCCGCCTTCCTTCAAATTGTGTTGTGCCAGCTGTCAGATTACTGTCTCATCTGTCACTTGATTTTGAGTTGTTTGTGTTACATAAAATAAATTGCCGCAACAATTTACCAATGCATGCAATGAGTATTAAAGAAATTGTTACAAATACGAATGACATAGTAACTGAAGGTTGGAGTAACAGTAGAAGTAGGTAGTGGTGAATGGTAAATGGTGACTGGACAACCACGAACATGAAAGATTGTCAGTCAAACACACATACATGCATGCATACATACATATATGTATGCTTACATATAATATGTACTTATATTATAGGTACACCATAAGTTGTGGTCAATTTAGGAAGTCTCAAATATATTTTCTCTTCTATCTTCTTTTCCATGCTCCTTCCTTAAATATCACAATATCGCACATGATGCTGTTAAGTTGATGATGATGAGCACAAAAAATTGATGCACGTCAAAGGAAAAATGAGTGTACAAAAAAAAAAAAAAAAAAACATTGAAAGAACGAAAACATGGCAAGGAAATAAATGGAAACAAAATGTGGTATAATTAATTTGTGACAAATAAAAAAAAAATAAAAATGAGAAAGCAACAGCATTTATACAGGGTGACAATTGTAAAGTGACGCAAGTTTAATACTCTGCAGCAAGCTTTGCCATTTACCGTTACTTAAATTTAAAAAGCAAATTCATTCATCATTGGCTTTGCTTTTAATTTCATTTGAATTTTTGTTATTACATTTTGAAATTTCCATAAAAATGGACAAGGAAAATATTCGTCGTGAAATTATGAAATTTCATTTGGCAAATTATAGTAGTATATATTATAATTGCAAAGGCTTTAAATTTGTCAAGTCGTACGGTAGACCGAGCTATTATTCGATATAATGAAACTAGGGGTCGTGGAGATAGAGACCGGGGAAAACTTTCAACGAATCAAGCGAAATCCAAGGCGCTCAATGAGAAAAATCGCTAAGGAAGTGGAAGTAAACCGTGAAACAGTGCGAATCATTGCAAAATCAAAGCTTAATCTTAAGCCGTACAAGCTCCGAAAAGCTCAAGATCTAACACAAAAAAAGAAAGATTTGCGACTGCAAAGATGCAAGGCGTTGCTACGCTCCTCCGTGTTAAAAAATGTTGAAAATATCTTGTTTACAGATGAAAAAATTTTCACGGTTGAACAACATTTCAATGCGAAAAATGACCGAATGTGGCTAACATCATCATCGCAACAAAATAGGACTGTTGGCCGAGTTCAAAAGCCAGCTTCCGTTATGGTATGGGCTGGAGTTTCCGCTTATGCCAGAACCCCGCTAATATTCGTTGAAGAGGGTGTTAAAATTGACCAGGTTGTTTATCGGAGTATTTTAAATGAACATGTTCTTCCCTGGGCCCAAGATACATTTGGAAATGAAAACTGGACTTTCCAGCAAGATTCTGCACCTTCCCACATGGCAAAATTAACGCAAACATGGATAAAAGACAATTTTTCTGGATTCATAACATCTCAAGAATGGCCACCATACTCCCCAGACTTGAATCCAATGGACTACTCTATTTGGAGTACTTTAGAGAGTAAGGCTTGTGCATCTCAACACCACAGTCTGGAGTCGCTGACAAATTCATTAGAGAAAGCCTGGACTGAAATTGATCAGGAAGTCCTGCGGCGAACAGTCCAACGATTTCCGGATCGATTGAAGGCATGTGTGCAGGCTAAAGGAGGTTATACAATGCTAACATTTAATTGTACTTAATGGAAGTACGTCCTTTTGAAAATAACTGCTGAAATGTGTACGTCACTTTACGATTGTCACCCTGTAGACATTCAGACATATGTGGATGTCTAGAGTTTGATTTGCACTCTACTGTAAAGTTCTTTCAGAAGAACTTGAATCTAAATTAATACTTTTATAACGCTGAACTCCCACAAGTTGAGGTCTTGATAGTGGTGGTCTAAAAGCTAAAGTACTAAATGGCAGCGAAATGGGCTATCTTAGGCAGCTCAAACTCAGAAAATATATATATTCTTGGAATTCCACTATAACTGTTATATGAATGAGCCATAGCTGGATACTTGCATTGATAAATAAATTTATTTGTACTTAACATCACAGTCTCGAAACTATGAGAGTATAAGTAGCTAAGGAACTTCCTGATTATAGTGAACATTATATTGCTATCTGTGTTACAATTCCGATCCTAATTAGATTTTATAATACGCAGTTGACTCATAGCAAACTGACTCTCTCATATTCGATTTTCTTTAAGCTCAATTGTCAAGCCCAGTGTGTAAGTCCTTTGGAGAAAATAATACAGAAAATATACTTCAGTAGCTTTTCAGACTTTTAATCGGTCAAGCTTTGTGCTCGTAGTGGTAACCCAAGCGTTGAAGTCGTTGTCCGAATATCAACCACATTGGTATAAATTTGAACTTGTAAGTTCAACAAGTACTCGTAGGCAAATTCACATACTAATAGGCCTAACCTACGAGATCCTTGGTTAGGCTTAATACTCCTAGTCCCAGCTTTTTGCTCATAGATTAAACCCTGTAACTAAACGTTCTTTCTTTGGCCGGGGTAGAGCTCAGCGGGCTCCCCAAGTTTCTTTCGTTACAACTATTTATATTTTGCAGGTGACCATTTTTTTTTTTTTTTTTTTTGTATGTTGGCAGGTGAAAACCTTCATAGGTACCGCAGAACTCCTGTTCGTGTCCAGTTATGTCGGATTCCTACCGACTAAAACCACCTACTTTCTCTTCTACCATTCTCCCCGCGGGACACCATTGAGTATTACTTCGCGGGGTTTGTTCAGCATTATGCTGTCTCTTTGTTATCTTCCGTTTCGGGAATTTTTTCGGATGTGCCACCAGTTGTTGGTTGTTCTTCAATCATATCCGTCGTCTTCTGTGTTCAAGGCGTTTTGTAGCCTTTGTTCTGCTTTCCGCGCGTTTTCCGCATTCCTCAGCGCAGTTGTTATGATTTTCGCTTTTTTACTAGCAGCGGCCCATGAAGACGAACAGAAAAGTAATCTTATTGGCAATTATGAAACGCGTTTAACAGTACCAGATTGGCTGATATGGTAGACGCCATAGAAAACCGCTTCCGCATACTTCAGTATTTGAGAAAAATCATGCGGACCTATGTATGTACCTCAGTGGCCGTGCGCCTATCTATGAGACTACTGGCGGCACCAAAACAAAAAATGTCACATCAGAGGCAGCCCAAAGACCAATCCTCGACCCGGACCTTAAAATGTTAACTATAACGAAATAGTGCAGATTTAGAGTTAAAAACATCCTCCTTGTAAGTCAAGCATGTTGTTTGTAGGCCAAGCCTTCTGCTTGTAGAGTAAGTGTCGTCGATCTTGTAGGTCATGAAAAGATAAAAACACAAAACGGTGAAAGTTGTGATCGATGGAACGACAAAATTAAAAACAACTTCTAGTGAATGGAATAATCTTCATCAAGGAGTATTGAATTCATATAATACTTAAAACTTCTCATACTTGACTTGACATTTAATACAAAACCTGAAACGTTTCTATTGTAATCTAAATCAACCGGATAAAAAACCTTCAAGGTTCAAGTCCCCATTTATGAGAGTATTAATTGACAGGCCAAGAGGAAAAGCGGGCTAAAATTTATATGAGAGCAAAAGTGAAATAATTTTATATCTCAGTGGAAGAAGGGTACAAGTAATTCGATTTAGAGGGAAAATGATACGACTTAAAAGTAATAGCACAAATGGTACAATAATTCTTTCAGAGCAAAAACAGCATAGTGATTTATTCCGTTTTTTGCTCTGAACATATTTCGTTTCACTTTTCCTCTGAACTTATTTTGTTGTAAGAGTTATACCACTTTTCGTCTCTGCTTCTCAATTATAGTATATACTGGGAGTATGAATGTATAAACTCGTAATTGTGACTAACTTCATATCTATCGTACGCGCCATTTTTTTGACATTGACAGCTATTCTATCTCGAAGAGCGCCAAAAATACTATAAGAATTGATCTGTCAAATAATTTTCATAATTTTACAAAAGTGTTTTACTATAGCTGAAAATGTCGAATTTCGTGCCAACAAAACAACATTTGCGAAAAGTTTTCATTTGCTTCTTCCATTTAAAGAAAAACGCAACTGAAGCACATCGTTTACTCACTGAAGCTTATCCTGACTGTGCTATAGACGTTAGAATGTGTCAGGTGTGGTATGCCCGTTTCAAAAGTGGTGATTTTGATGTTGAAGACAGGGAACGTTCAGGCGTCCCGAAAAAGTTCGAAGATGAAGAATTGAAGGCATTACTCGAAGAAGATTCATGTCACACGCAACAAGAACTTGCAGAATCTTTAGGAGTTGATCAATCAACCATTTCTAAACGATTAAAAGCATTGGGAATGATTCAAAAGTGCCGTACGAATTGAAGCTGAGAGATGTCGAACGATGATTTTTCACATGTGAACTGCTGATTGAACGGCAGAAAAGAAAGGGTTTTCTGCATCGTATTGTGACTGGCGATGAAAAGTGGATACGTTACGATAACCCAAAGCGTAAAAAATCATGGGGACCGCCCGGACATGCATCAACATCAACGGCGAAGCCGAACATCCATGGATCCAAGCTCATGCTGTGTATTTGGTGGGATATAAAAGGTGTCGTGTATTATGAGCGGTTGAAACCGAATGAAACGATCACTGGCGACCGCTACCGACTACAATTGATGCGTTTGAGCCGAGCATTAAAGGATAAGAGGCCAGAATAAGAGAATAGACACGACGAAGTTATTCTTCTGCACGACAATGCTCGGCCGCATGTTGCAAGGCAAGTAAAAACATACTTGGAAACGCTGAAATGGGAAGTGCTACCCCACCCGCCGTATTCTCCAGACATTGCTCCTTCTGTGATTACCACTTGTTCCGATCGATGACACATGGCCTGGCTGAACAGCACTGCCGTTCTTTCGAAGAACTCAAAAAATGGGTCGATTCGTGGATAGCCTCAAAAGATGAGGAGTTCTTTCGACGCGGAATCCGTATGCTATCAGAAAGATGGAAAAAGGTTGTGGCTAACGACGGACAATACTTTGAAGAATAAATTTATAATCACTTTTTCACAATAAATGTCCAAATTCCGAAAAAAAATTCGAGTTTATACATTCTACTCCCAATAGCATAACTTGAAGTCGAATAGAATCAACTAAAATATTCGAACTTGTGCTTTTTTAATTCCTGTTATTTTGATGGTTTTATTTATAAAGTATGTAGTAAGTGAAAGACTAACGAATGATGAAAGGGAAGACTTTTTGCCATTCAAAGTTCTAAGTAAATAAAATAAAGTAAATAGAAAAAACAAAAAAAAAAACACAGACACAAGTTATATAATATATAAGTATGGAAGTAAGTAAGAAAAGTTGTCATGTTGTTGTCATAATAATTATTCAATTTGTTCAAACAAGAAAATAAAGTAAAATGGTAGTAATAAGTACGTAGTAGACCATGAAGAAAGACCCAGGAAAAATAAAACACACACAAAAAAAAAAAAAAAAAAATTTAACATAGAATCTGATGAGTCCAGGCAGCAAAAAACACTAAGACTGAGATGCGCAGAGTTTTACCACTTTAGTAGGCAGTATTTAGTTAAATAATAACCGACAGAAAACTAAATAATTGGTAATAATTTGTCAAACTCAAATAATTGAGTAATTAATTAGTAAAACGACAACATTGGAAAACAAACAAAACAAAAAAAAAAATACCAAATTTTCTTTTTGTTCGTTTTGGTTCCTTTTTTTTGTACATAGAGTAGAAGTCTTTAATTAATGTACAGCATAAAATTTTTAAGTAGATATTAATTTACGCTCAAGATATCAAGAAAGAATTTGTTTTTTTTTTTCGATTTGTTGGTATATACTTTTTGCAAACATATTAATTATGCTTAATTTCACTTAATTTAACAAAAAAAAAACTTCAACTACAGATTCTTCTTTTTTCATTTTCTTCATTAAATGCTTTTTTTTTTGTTCTTTGTTTCACTCATAAGGGAATCAGGCATAATGCTTTTGAAGAGGATTGCCTTTTTGCATGCCACTGATTCTCCGACAAAATGAATCATCCTTGAATTTGCTGTTAATAATTGTGAAAATACCTCAGACGCAGTGATTAAACTGAATTCTAATCTTTCAAAGCAATTAACTGAAACTAACTGTGGAGAAAGTTGAGGTGCCGGAAGGTGGAAGGAGAAAGGTTTTTGTTGTGTGAGAAGATGAGTTAAGGTAAATGCTGAATTTAGCAGGGGAGCTTGAACTTTTTTTTAATGTGGTTTTTGTTGAAGAAACATTGAAACTGATTAATTAAAATTTAAATAACAGCTTAAAAATAATTAAAAGAGAACAAATCTATTGAGTTTTCTAACGAATAATCTCTCTGAGATTTCACACATAACTCTTTCGGTACCATGGTGACACCGGTGTCACAAGATTAATTTTTGCAATTTTTTAAAAACTATCCAATAAAGTTTTTGAAAATTTTAAGGTTTTGAAAAGAGAATTAATGGTTCTTTAATTTCAATTTAAAAAATTTACAGATATTTTTTTTTTTGTAACTGTACTGTGTTAATTTTCAATCGCTTAAAATGTTTACAAAATTTGTGCAAATACTACAAATTTTCAATATATTATAGAAAAAACTAATTACTCAAACGTGATTTCCTATTTTTTTTTTTTTTTTTTTTTTTAACGAACGAATCCCAGCGGACCCACTTACCCGCCCACTCGACCGAGGGGCACATCTGCAAAGCGAACGGATCGGTGACCGAAACAGAAACAGTCCGGACTGCCTGTGTAACGCAACTCGTGAATGGGTGAAGTAATATATCCCAATGGTTTTCAAACAGCTACAGATTAGAATCATCAGCTGTTTAATCATTAGAGGAATTTAAAATAGCTTGTTTTATAGAAAATAAGGAATCAGATATATCAAATAAGCCATGTTGGTTGTTGAAATCATTGCATATGCAACGTAATGGATCATTTTGGGCATAGTTAGATCGGCAAGTACTCAATTTAATCAAGATAGGATACCTTGAACAACGATTTGGGATATTTAGTAATTTAGTCATAAATATAACATTCAGCATAGTTTTTCTGCTGTCTAATGTCGGTAGGTTAATAAGTTTGAGACGATGTATGTAAGAAGGTAAATTATGTATATATTTCGAAATTTTTGTTTACTTTTTTGGATATACTAGTTTTGCTATGGGTCACCGGTGACCCTAAATAAAATCTTCAATGGAAAATTTTTAAAAACTTTTTTAGAATGCAATGGAGGTCGATGAATGCAAATCTGTACTCGGTTTTGCTCTATCGGTTCTATTTTCTTTACGGTCAAGAAAGGGTTAAGTAAAAAATTAATATTAATTTACTTTGTCTTTCTTTAAAAAAATATCTAATAAAAATGCATATAAAAAGTTCGTCGAAAATTCCCTTTGAGGGTCAATGGGTCACCGGTGACCTATGGAAGTTCAAACCTTTAGATTCACAAAATGTATGTTTTGCTTAAAAATTGTAACAAGAAATAAGGGTCAGACTATACGAATCCGGATTCGGTTTTGCGCTATCTCCTCTGTTTTTTTTTTTACGGTACCGAAAGGGTTAATTCAGTATTAAATTAAAACTGCAGTAAGCAGTACAGCCCGTTTCAAAACTATGATTATTGAGTTTACTGTACTAAATCCAATCCCAGTAGTGGATCACAGTGATCTCTGATATACGCTAAGTTCAAGAGTAGAAACACCAACTCTGTATGCATAAAAACCAGGTTTCAAATTCTTCAGCCATAATCTTTGAGTTTTTGTTAAAAGTTCGAAAAGATTTTTAAAGTTTTAGGGTTTCTGAAATCATCATCTAACCCAGTGTCTACACTCACACTTTCTTCATTGGCAGAATCACTGGCAAACATATTTCGAAGCTAATGAATTCTGCCAATGATTTGGGCAGCAAATTGGCATGCCACCACTGGCAGGTGTAGACGCAGTATAACAATATCACAATCAAATTTCAAAACTGTCATTCTGAAGTTTAGTAAGCTGCAAAGATTCATGGGGTCTTATTGACCTAAGTGCGAGCATATCCTACTATAGGACAGCCACTCTAACTTATTCTAATCTACATAGATACCAGGGCCGTAGCCAGGATTTTTTTTGGGGGGGCAGGAGGGTTTCATTCGAAGAAAAAAAATTCATAAATAATTTTTATAAAACTAATGCTTAAATAAATAAAGAAATAAAAACTTTGGTTGCCTGTGGTTAGTGCCACTATCCGCCCACAAAAAAACAAACAGAAAAAAGTTTGCCAATCCCAATTAATTTCAGTTTTTTTTTTTTTGCATCTTTTTTCCCCTCAAAGCCTAAACACTTGAGATTTCTTCTTTCATAAAAGTTGCATGCACACACAAACACTTCGGATATAGGAAATGCTCACACATTTACATATGTATGTGTGCATACAAACATCCCAACGGGCCCGATTCTCAGCAGCTCGCCTGAGGAGTATAAAGTAAGCACTTGTTGTTTTTGTTTTGTTAACGAACACTTGCTGCCGAAAAGCAATCGTTTCCGAATGAAACGACGACAAGATCATCGTAATTTAAAATAACAAAACTGCTGACGCAAAGATTTCGTGAGAGGTCTTTTGAAGCACTCCATAAAGAGCGTAAAACGGAGTGCTTTTTTCCAATGACATGCAGTGCTGCCGAAGGTAGTCCGATCGGAGTATTCGTACTCCTCTCAAATCTCAATTCTCCTCTCCTCCCCAATCGGAAAAAATCCTCCTATTTCATATTCTTGAATTTTTGGGTTGTATTCTTGAATTTTTGGGTTGTAAACGTAAATCATAAACTAAATATATTCTGTTGGGTTATTTTAGTTTCTGTCTGTGAAATATTTGTTACTATGACTAGCTCTACTTTATTTATAGCTGGATTACTATCAAAATTCAAAGTTCGTATTCCATTTCCAGAAGTTTTTGCTTGTCTTTGTGTTAATGCTTGTAATTTTTGACAATTGATATCAATAGTAGAAAAACCGCGTAAAAGTAAGTTTGCATATTTAATAAATATCAAATATCAGCGGTTCACGCAAAATTGGCACGCAGGAAAATTGCTGTATCTTTTTAACCAGAACACTCAGAAGAACAAATAATGAATTAAATGATAAGTTTAATATTGTGTTTTAATACTATAATATTAAAAGATTTAAATTTCTTTATTGTGCAAAAAGTTCCGGGTATTCCTTTTAACGGAACCCATCAAACTTTGAACATCCGCTCTGGATACTTTTGCGGCTATTTGGTTCCATTTTAGTAACATCGAATTCACATTTTTGACAATACCTGCATTTTTCTTCAACTTATATTTTGTAATAGCCCAGTATTTTTCGATCGGTCGAAGCTGGGGGCAATCTACTTTATTTGTCTGATACCAATCCATGGTTTTCTTAGAGTGGTGGCAACTGGCTAAATCAGGCCAAAACTTCACGGGCAATCGTGGTGACGAACAAATGGCAATAGTCATTTCGAAAGGCACTCTTTGATGTAAATATCAGACGACATAGAAGAGGATGTCACAAATGCCCTGGATTTGAGACCACAGCTGCAAATAGCCTGCCACACCATTGCTTTCTTTGCAAATTTATCCATTTTTATGTACTTGAATTTTGAGGGTACATTACCACGATTCGTTGCCATATAAAATTTTTGACCTGGAAGCTGTTTAAGATCAAATTTTACGTATGATTCGTCATCCACAATAATGCATCCATTGAATTTGGTCAAAACATTATTATAAAGAAGACGAGCACGTTTTTTGGCCAGCTAATTCTGTTTGTCTGTTCTATTTGGATATTTTATAGCACGATAGCACTTTAGTCCAGATTATGCTGGAATTGAATTTTTTGGCACGATCGCTATCCGATAGTCCGGGATTGCTTTTGATGGACCTCAAGATCTCTGCCTTTAATTTTAGGTTGGTGGTTCCCGTTTTGTTCACAACTTTTTTAGCTCTTTCAACACTAAGAGTTTCTTTATATGGTTTTATAACTCTGCATACCGTTGTTTTGGAGATATTTAACACTTTCGCAATCTTTGAACCAGACCTCGACGGATTTTCAATAAATTTGTTCACAATCAAATTTTCTACTTGCAGCTTCCATTGTGCACACAATCACCAACTTGCGATCAATTAATATGAAAAATTTATCAACTAACGGTAACGGTATTGTAAACAAATCCCAGTAAAAAATTTGTTGTTCTTATGACTAGGGGCGACGTGGTGACCACAACAAAGCGTGCCAATTTGGCGTGAACCGAGCTTTATATAATAGATTTGGATCTGTAAGAATTTTGGTGTGAAATTTTTCATATAAAGAATGCTTTAAAAGAAAAAATTCTTTCAAAACTGGAAAAATTTATTGGCGCAATTTTAAGTTTTCCACATAGTAATACAGCGGCAAATATAATTTTTTCTCAGTTCCAATTAAAGACAAAAAACGAAATTGCTTGCTGACTGCAACTGTTAATGCAGTAATGGTTGGTAAAAAAAGCTACAAAAAAAAAAAAAAAAATGATGCCTCCTTCTAGGTACCTTCGATTAAGTTAGTTCAAAGTACCACAAATAACATTCTACTTTTTTACCCGGTTTTGAGAAATAAGAAGACAAGTTTGTTATAGTTTTTTAATCATTATTGCTTTTTTTATAATTATTTACAGATACTACCGTTTGTCTCCAAAGAAGGAATATTTGGTTTTTAAGTATTGGGAGTATGAATATATAAACTCGTAATTGGGACTAACTTCATATCTATCATACGCGCCATTTTTTTGACATTGACAGCTTTTCTATCTCGAAGAGCGCCAAAAATACTATAAGAATTGATCTGTCAAATAATTTCCATCATTTTACAAAAGTGTTTTACTATAGCTGAAAATGTCGAATTTCGTGCCAACAAAACAACAATTGCGGGAAGTTTTAATTTGCTTCTTCCATTTAAAGAAAAACGCAACTGAAGCACATCGTTTACTCACTGAAGCTTATCCTGACTGTGCTATAGACGTTAGAATGTGTCAGTTGTGGTATGCCCGAAGAAGATTCATGTCAAACGCAACAAGAACTTGCAGAATCTTTAGGAGTTGATCAATCAACCATTTCTAAACGATTAAAAGCATTGGGAATGATTCAAAAGCAAGGAAATTGGGTGCCGTACGAATTGAAGCCGAGAGACGTCGAACGACGATTTTTCACATGTGAACTGCTGATTGAACGACAGAAAAGAAAGGGTTTTCTACATCGTATTGTGACTGGCGATGAAAAGTGGATACGTTACGATAACCCAAAGCGTAAAAAATCATGGGGACCGCCCGGACACGCATCAACATTAACGGCAAAGCCGAACATCCATGGATCCAAGCTCATGCTGTGTATTTGGTGGGATATGAAAGGTGTCCTGTATTATGAGCTGTTGAAACCGAATGAAACGATAACTGGCGACCGCTACCGACTACAATTGATGCGTTTGAGCCGAGCATTAAAGGATAAGAGGCCAGAATATGAGAATAGACACGACGAAGTTATTCTTCTGCACGACAATGCTCGGCCGCATGTTGCAAGGCAAGTAAAAACATACTTGGAAACGCTGAAATGGGAAGTGCTACTCCACCCGCCGTATTCTCCAGACATTGCTCCTTCTGTGATTACCACTTGTTCCGATCGATGACACATGGCCTGGCTGAACAGCACTTCCGTTCTTTCGAAGAACTCAAAAAATGGATCGATTCGTGGATAGCCTCAAAAGATGAAGAGTTCTTTCGACGCGGAATCCGAATAAAAAAATGTATTTTTTCTAATAAAATTTCTATACATTAGTGCAACTGTTTGCAATTATCTAAGACTCTAGATTCTAAGTAATATTTATTTGAAAACTTGTAAGACATTTTGAAAAATTCCTCCCCTATAAAGCAAAATCCTCCTCTTAAAAGGAAAAATTCCTCTCCTTAAAATTTTCGAAACGGCAGCACCGATGACATGCAATGTTGAAAACGTAATGGCATGTCATACGGAAAGGAAGCGCCTACAGCTGACTTATCAGCACTCCGAAAGGCCTTTTGGAGTGCTTTTTTCCCGTTGGGTTCATACATTGGAATAGATATGTATGTATGTGTGTTTGCATGCTCGCATATGCACTAATTAAAATTTTATGCCAACGTAACTTTAATATCGCCATTTTCGAAATGATTTTAACTTTGAAAAGAAACTCTCGGAAATCGCTTTTCTCAAATGTGGCGACGGCGACGGCAACGACAGCAATGACGACGACGCTAACGATTACGACGATGAAACACAGCGTGCCTGCGAGTTTGAGTTGATGCTGGTAGCGGAAACAACAAAAATGATAGTAGATGTTGACGGTATTTAAGTAAGAATGAGAATGTTGATGTTGATAGTGGCGATGCTGGTGTTGCTTCTCTTCTAATATTTCTGCATCTTTTTGAAAAGCTTACACACACATTTACATATGCATATATCTGTTTATATGTTTGTAATGAGTGCATATTTATATGTATGCATGTGTATGTGTTTAAGTAGGCATATAAGTAAAATTCTTAATGGGTAATTACACAATTTCATTAAAAATCGCGCATATCTACACAAATGTATGTATAAGCTTTTTCATATATCTGTGTATATGTATAGGTTTTAGCTTATATTTGCTTGTATTACCAAGATTGCATTCTGTTTAATTTTTCTCTTCTTCTTCTTCTGGTTTTTCTTCTTCTGCTCTTATCGCAATTTTACACTTCTGCTGTTTCTACTTTTAATTTGAAATGCTCTCTTCATTTGCTTGTACTCGTAGCGAGTTTTGTAATTAGTTTTTAAGTGATTTTGAAAATATACAAGAAGGGTATTTAAACTTACATACCTATGTATGTATACATGTATGTGTGTGTGTGTGTGTTTGTATAAAGTGCGCTGTAAATGCTCAAGGTGTATAGAATTCAAGTTATTACATCGATAAATGCTGTTCTTTTATAGCTTATATGCACACAAATCCACACATATATACACTAGCGGATCCAAGGGGGAGGTAGAGAAGAGTAAGTGGTTAGGGGTTAAAATCCCCATTTTACGATAAAAATCTCATGCTCTTTGATCATGAGGCAAAAACTAAAATTTAAAAGGACGAAAGAATTTTACCCCTTCCTTAGAAAATCTCTGGACGCACATATTTATATATCGGTACAATTAAGTAAGTATATGAATTACAAGCACTTGTATAGCATTGTCAATAATTAACTTTTGAATTATTAATAATATATAATTATGCTTTCATTTGTGTATATTAACAGAAAGATTCTTCAAATAAATTGTTGATTTATTTCAAGATAATTATTCTCTGCCATCTACATGGTAAAGTGTGTATGTTGTGTGTGTCTGGGTAAATATTTAAGTATGTAGTATGTACTGAAGATATTTTTGGAAAATCCCACTTGAATGAAAACTTATTAATTAATATAAAATTAGTTCTATAAATGGGAAGCTCTAAATTAAAATGCAAAATAAAAGTATAATATTTCAATGCATTTTGATTTGAGACTTCTCAAATATTTTAATAAAAATGAGTTAAAATTTTAACAATGTTCGTAAAAAATATTACTTGGTTTACAAATGATGTATACGAGGGTTGCTACTTAAGTTTTGAGATATGGCAACACCAGTGTAGATATGTCAAATCTTACATCAGCATCGTAAATTTTGACATTTTTAATGGTAAACGTACTCAGAACGTTTTGTTACCCGCGTGCTATTTGTGTTGTTTACAGTGACTTGAAAAATTCATCTCGGCCTAAAAAATGGGCCTTTAAATCGTGAACATTTTCATGCAATGATTTTTATGATTTTCGACATGGACTAACTCAACAACAGTCAACAGCCGATCAACTTTCTTCTACTTTTGTTGATGAAGCACCATCCCGAATCACCGTTTATTTTTTATTTATTTATTTATTTTCAAAGCATTCCTAATGCCACAAGATTTACATCTTATATATTACAGGCATTAGTTACATATATGAATTTTTAAGGTTAGATTTAAGTAAAAATAAAACAATTTAACAAGTAAAAAGGACAGTAAGAATTATGCAATACATACAATATCAACAAAATTAATTAAATTACAAAAAATATCTTTAATTTTACTTTTATTTAACAATTAGCAAAAGGTCAATATATGGGGTGACAAAGAAAATCAAAAATTAAATAAAGAATAATAGCAATAGTTTAGTATTCAAAAGTTTAAGAGTTTACTCATTCAAAAATTTTAACAAACTTACTCTGAATTGCAATGCGTTGCCAATAAGCTGCAAGTGGTTTGTTAACGAGTTCCATAGATGGATGGCATACATAAAAAATTGACGCTCCGAAGTCAGACATGAATAAGATGGTATTAAAATTTGTTTCCCACGTAATGATTTCATGAAAGTCAGTCGCTTGTATAGATAACATGGTTCCTTGGTATATATGATCTTGTGCAACAGGAGAATTGTTCGAAATTTTAAGAGATTGTCAAAAGTGGTGTTAAAAATTTGTATGGCATATTTCGAAACATGGCTTCTACGACTCAGTCCAAATACATATCTCGTTATATTATTATATACCACTTTAAGCTTGGTTTTACTAACGGTGTCACAATTTGCAAATATCTCGCAGCCATATAATAGGACAGGAACAAGATACGTTTTTGCGAGCAAAAGCCTGATTTTTAATGGTGTAAAGTACTGTACGGACCAAAGATTACGGAGTCTACCATATATTCTCCCAATAGCACAAGAGATTTGATTGTTCCAAGTCAAATTTCCGTTGAAAATAATACCTAGATTGTTGGCCTTATTAACATAGTCAAATTTCTATTCCTTCAAAGTTCAAGGTCGGTAGGTTACTAATATCAATAAGTTTCTTACAAACAACCAAACATTAGGATTTTGTCGGATTTATGCTCAAACCATTTCTGAGTGCCCAGTTTTTTACTATATCTAAGTCTTTATTGAAGTCAATTATGCGGCTATATAATGAGTCACGATCAGTACTAGTATATAGTTGTACATCATCAGCATATGTATATGTGTATTTTGCAGGTTTGGAGTGATTTGGGCAAGTCATTGATGTACATTATAAACAAAAGAGGTCCTAATACAGAACCCTGAGGAACACCTTTAGTAACAAATAGTGGGTCTGACATAATGTCACCCACACATACAGATTGTAATCTTTTACATAAATACGATTTAACTAAATTAACTGCTGACGAGGAAAAACAAAAAACATTTAACAATTTCTGACACAATACTTCATGATTTACAATGTCAAAAGCTTTTGAGTGGTCAAGTAAGGTAAGTATCATTATTTCGTTCTTTTCAATAGCACAGCGAATATTTTCCGAGACGTCAATAAGTGCTGTAATAAAGAAATAGATTGATTTGATAGGACATTATTGATTCCAATGCTTTAGAAAAGTAAGGCAGTATAGATATTGGTCGATAGTCACTATTATTCTTAGGCACGGGTATGACTTTTGCTATTTTCCAACATTTTTGGAAAAATAGAGGTCATTAGCACAGTATTGAATACATGTGTTATTATAGGTAATATAATTGGTAATAATGCTTTTACAAAAATAGGATGGACTAAGTCAAGACCAGTGGCATTCGATTTTATAGACAAAAAAGCCTGAAGCACATCACATTGATCAACATTATTAAAGCTAAAAGTATTTCCCGAGTTTAAGACATTGGTAGTACTATAGAAGTTATTATTGTCCAAAGGTTTAACTGGAATGTCTGTAAACTTAAAGTTAATATAATTTAAATCATTTTTGGTGACTATTTGCTTTGGCAATGTTTTGCTACTAATGCCAATATCACGAACATGTTTCCAAGTTTCTTTACTAGAAACAGATTCTCTAAATCGCGATTCATAATATTTTGTTTTTGCACCCTTTATCTCTTTGACCACAGCTGCCCTGCATGTAGTAAATTCAATATATAACTCTGGTGTTTTATACCTTTTCCAGCGGTTGTATTTAAGGTTGCGTATACTAATCAACATTTTTATGTTGCGATTAAACCACGGACGTTGAGTATGTTTAACTATCCTCGTTTTAAGGGGAACAAAGGTATCAAAAAGTCTATTTATGTGGTGTTGTAGAAAACATGTCTGGTCATCTACAGAAGCCATACTATAAATTACAGACCAGTCAATACCCGCAATCTCATCTTTCAATAAACCATAGTTAATATTTTTGAAGTCTCTGTAATTGTATGGTTGGGAATTATTACTAAGTTCAAAGTCATAAATTAATAAAATAATATCGTGTCTTGAGAATTCAGGTGCAGAGATTTGGTCATAAAGTAGGATTTTAGATTTCGTGAAGGTCGTTCAAAATTGCAACGTGGCATACATTCAATATTGCATGAACATTTGGCGGCCAAAAAGATTTGTTCGCGTTGGATATTGCATAATTTCATCATCGCCCAGAAAAGGCTCGTGTCGATTGGTGCAAAGAAATGTAGTAAAAATACAATCGCGGTGCTTCAAAAGATGTCTATAAAGCGCGGTTCACGCCAAATTGGCACGCTTTGTTGTGGTCACCACGTCGCCCCTAGTCATAAGAACTACAAATTTTTTACTGGGATTTGTTTACAATGTCGTTATCGTTAGTTGATAAATTTTTCATATTAATTGATCGCAATTTGGTGATTGTGTGCACAATGGAAACTGCAAATAGAAAATTGATTGTGAACAAATTTATTGAAAATCCGTCGTGGTCTGATTCAAAGATTGCGAAAGTGTTAAATATCTCCAGAACAACGGTATGTAGAGTTATAAAACCATATAAAGAAACTCTTAGTGTTGAAAGAGCTAAAAAAGTTGTGAACAAAACGGGAACCACCAACCTAAAATTAAAGGCAAAGATCTTGTGGTCCATAAAAAGCAATCCCGGACTATCGGATAGCGATCGTGCCAAAAAATTCAATACCAGCAAAAGCTGGACTAAAGTGCTATCGTGCTATAAAATATCCAAATAGAACAGACAAACAGAATTTGCTGGCCAAAAAACGTGCTCGTCTTCTTTATAATAATGTTTTGACCAAATTCAATGGATGCATTATTGTGGATGACGAATCATACGTAAAATTTGATCTTAAACAGCTTCCAGGTCAAAAATTTTATATGGCAACGAATCGTGGTAATGTACCCTCAAAATTCAAGTACATAAAAATGGATGAATTTGCAAAGAAAGCAATGGTGTGGCAGGCTATTTGCAGCTGTGGTCTCAAATCCAGGGCATTTGTGACATCCTCTTCTATGACGTCTGATATTTACATCAAAGAGTGCCTTTCGAAATGACTATTGCCATTTGTTCGTCACCACGATTGCCCGTGAAGTTTTGGCCTGATTTAGCCAGTTGCCACCACTCTAAGAAAACCATGGATTGGTATCAGACAAATAAAGTAGATGTAGTACCCAAATATATGAATCCACCCAATTGCCCCCAGCTTCGACCGATCGAAAAATACTGGGCTATTACAAAATATAAGTTGAAGAAAAATGCAGGTATTGTCAAATATGTGAATTCAATGTTACTAAAACGGAACCAAATAGCCGCAAAAGTATCCAGAGCGGATGTTCAAAGGTTGATGGGGTCCATTAAAAGGAATACCCGGAACTTTTTGCACAACAAAGAAATTTAAATCATTTAATATTATAGTATTAAAACACAATATTAAACTTATCATTTAATGCATTATTTGTTCTTCTGAGTGTTCTGGTTAAAAAGATACAGCAACTTTCCTGCTTGCCAATTTTGCGTGAACCGCGCTTTAAGATCGTAACAGGTGACGAATCAAGGATATTTGCATATGAGCTCGAAACTAAGCAACAACCGACTGTGTGGGTCTTCCAAAGTGAGCCAAATTCTGGCAAATCTTAAAGAATAGCAAAAAGAAACATTGGTTGTATTACAATGGACGTAAAACTGGTATGAGTGCTGTATTCTTGAATATTTCTGTTGCTGTTTCAACAAAAAAAAAAAAAACAAAAAAATATCAAATTGAACCGACCATTGAGGGGAAAACGATCAGAATATGTCCAAGGACACAATACAGTAATTTTTCATCATGACAATGACCGGCTCTATTTTTCGCATTGTTTTAAAAACTATTCGAAAAACATCAAATGGGACGTTTTGCTGTATTCACCAGGCTTGGGTCCTTCCGATTACTGTTTGTTTCGATAGCTGCAGCACAGACTTTCGGAACAGCACTTAAATGGATATTTAGCCTCAAAAAATTAGAAGTAGTACTGGAACGGAATCCATCAATTACCAGAAACATAGTGAAAAGTCATAGCTTACGATGGCCAATATTTTGATTATTGAGTTCATTAATTTTTTTAGTTAAATAATTGGCTTTTTTAAGCAAAAAAAAATATTTATACATCTATTACAAAATATCAAAATAATAAAAACACTGCATACTTTTAGGGTTATTTTTTAATAATAAAAAATTACCTAAACTTCAATTAGTCTGTAACAACTTTATAATTAAAAAACTAAGTAAATAAATAACTAATTGAAACATGAAAATAAATATCAGTTAACACATCCTCGTGAGTGCAACCACTCATTTTGTTTTTTTTTTTTTTTAATGAGTAAGCACAAAATATTCATAGATGCTGGAAAAATGTTGTGTCCACCATCACCATAATCAAATTTTAAAGGAGCTCTATTTAAAAAAAAAAATATTAATTTTCAAATGAAAGTTATTCATAAATCAATTTAATTTTGTGATTAATTACACTTACTCAGCATCGCAAAGAGAATTCAATTTTTTATACAAACTTCAAGCAACACGTAACATATCTACAGTGCTTTTTTTTCACTCCTATTTCTTTTGCTTCTCAACAAAAATATTTTCAAATCAATTAGCTTAAATCCGCCGCTGACAGTTGGCAACACTGTTAATACAGACAGCTGAGAATCTAGTATAGCTTTTGCTAACCACTTTTCTACTAACCAATCAACCAAACTCATTTAATATAACTAACATTTAATATGTATGTTGTTGTATAACATTAAGTTCTGTTGTTGCCAGTGTCATCATTACTGTCACTGTTCATCAACAACACTGCCATCAATACATAATCAACAACAACAACAAGAACAACAACAACAGCATTATCAACGATATTATTATAATCATTACATATCCAACGTTGTCGTCGTCATCGTCCTCACTGGCAAGTTCTTAATGGCAAGCAAGTAGCAGGATAGAGGTGTGGGAAAGGTGGAGAGGTGTTATTATATTCACTGTTACTGTTGCTGTATCTCCTGTTGATGTTGTTGTTGCTAGTATTTCTGATGCTTTAGTTGCTATTCTAATTCATTTATTCTTGCTGTGTAATGAAATACGAAAATTTTGCCAATAATCAAATTTATTTCAATTTAAATACATAATGCGAAATGCAAAGTTTGCAGTGAAACCGCAATTTGGAAACGCTTTGAAACTAGAATTTTTTTTTTTTTCAATTTGTGCTTGCCTGGCAACACTATGTCACACTAATTATTTGTTGATATATATATATATATATGTACACGGAAACGGATATACTCTCATGTATATAAGTATATATTTTTGAAGTGAGTGGGAATTCATTGCGACGTTGTTATTTTTGTTGTTTTTAAATCATGTCAATATTGATAACATTATTTATATGCATGTATGTATTTATATTAGGGTGGTTCTTAAATGAGGCATGGTGTTGGTTAATTGTCATTCGTCTCTAAATGTGAAAAAAAATATTTCCTTAATTTTTTCAAATTTTTATTTCATTCCCTGAGTCTTCCTGTTTCCGCAGGAAGTTCACATTTATAATAGAAGAAAATATACGAATTTACACAAATATTTTTTGAAGTGTATGACGATAATAATTCCTAGCAGGTTAATTTGTATTTGTCAAAAGAAAAATTTGATATTTCTGGAAAAATTTTATTTAAAGTATTTCATTCGACTTGAGTATCTCATCCAATAGGGAGACTCAGGGGATGAAAAAAGAAGACGGAAAAAATTTGAAAATTTTTTTTCCCCTAATTTAACCCCATTTGATTGGTATCCAACGTAAAATTTCTTGAAAAGCCCGCCCGTATTATAACCGCCCTAATGTACATGTATATGATGCATTAATAGTATGTCTGAATAATGATGGATGTTTACTGATTGCTACTGATTGATGTTGATATTTTTGTATTATTTTTAGCATCGTGTATTTAGGTAAATTATTGAAAAACTAAAAATTATTTATTCCAATTTTGTGCTTGCTTATTATAGAATAATTTTCTGAAAATATTTTCCATTGAGGTTTTGCATGTTCTTTAATTTGTTGAAATTACACGACAACAGATATTTTCGAAACTGGAATGAGTGACACTAAATATACAATCTATAAAATATTAATTTTATTTTATTCACGGTTGGAGCGAGGCGATAATTAGGTATCTATAACTAGCCCAAACCTAAGATTAGGGCCATATCACTAATTCCAGCCGATAAATAGGAGCAACAATTTACTCCAGCTGATTATTATAAAGCTTACAACTAACTCGACAATGTGATTTAGAGCATACAACCAACTTAATGCAAAGAGATAACAGCTGACTTGCGGCGCACAGCTAACTCACTACGATGATAAGAAGCCTACAACTAACTCGAGGCGATGACTAGAATCATATAACTAACTCAGGTCGATGATAAGGAATATACAATTAACTCAAGCTGATGATCAGCCAAAATTAACTCATGATAGTAATTGTAGTTCTACAGCAAACTCAAATCATTGAGAAGAAGCCCACAGTTAACTCCAGCTGATAATAAGCAGTCTATACAAAAGACCAGACCAAAGACCAGTCCAAAGACCAGACGAAAGACCAGACGAACGACCAGACGAAAGACTAGACCAAAGACCAGACCAAAAACCAGACCAAAGACCAGACCAAAGACCAGACCAAAGACCAGACCAAAGACCAGACCAAAGACCAGACCAAAGACCTGACCAAAGACCAGACCAAAGACCAGACCAAAGACCAGACCAAAGACCAGACCAAAGACCAGACCAAAGACCAGACCAAAGACCAGACCAGAGACCAGACCAAAGACCAGACCAAAGACCAGACCAATGACCAGACCAAAGACCAGACCAATGACCAGACCAAAGACCAGACCAGACCAAAGACCAGACCAGACCCAAGACCAGACCCAAGACCAGACCCAAGACCAGACCAGACCAGACCAGACCAGACCAGACCAGACCAGACCAGACCAGACCAGACCAGACCAGACCAGACCAGATCAAAGACCAGACCAGACCAGACCAGACCAGACCAGACCAGACCAGACGAGACCAGACCAAAGACCAGACCAAAGACCAGACCAAAGACCAGACCAAAAACCAGACCAAAGACCAGACCAAAAACCAGACCAAAGACCAGACCAAAGACCAGACCAAAGACCAGACCAAAGACCAGACCAAAGACCAGACCAAAGACCAGACCAAAGACTAGACCAAAGACCAGACCAAAGACCAGACCAAAGACCAGACCAAAGACCAGACCAGACCAAAGACCAGACCAAAGACCAGACCAGACCAAAGACCAGACCAGACCCAAGACCAGACCAGACCAGACTAGACCAGACCAGACCAGACCAGACCAGACCAGACCAGACCAGACCAGACCAGACCAAAGACCAGACCAGACCAGACCAGACCAGACCAGACCAGACCAGACCAGACCAGACCAAAGACCAGACCAAAGACCGGACCAAAGACCAGACCAAAGACCAGACCAAAGACTAGACCAAAGACCAGACCAAAGACCAGACCAAAGACAAGATCAAAGACCAGAATAGACCAAAGACCGGACCAAAGACCAGATCGATAATTAGCAGCCTATAACTAACCCCAGATGCTGATTTGGAACCTACAACTAACTCAAACTATTGATTACGCAATTATTCCTGAGCGATTGAGCAGGACACACAGCTGACTGGAATCGATGACTACCTCGCTTAACAATGGCTTACATATATGACTTTGATCAATGCTGTCTCAGGGTTTAGGGAAAGCTCACATTCATAACAATATTTAACAGTCCGTTGCTTTAAGCTTGAGAGATAATCCTAGTACATTCTTTACTGGTTCTCTTTCCATCTGTCAAATCTGCTGATTGAAACTATGTATCACATTGCGCATCTTCGCAGCATGATCGCTCAGTCTCAGCTCTAATATTCTGTGTAAAGTCGAAGAATGTAGAACGTTAAATTAATTTTAATTTTTTTGTCGTAAATCTAGAACAATTACCTAAGTATTTTCAATGGAATTCAATGGAAAATAATGTTAAGTAGCTCCACTTAATTCATACTACAAAATAGAAAAAAAAACCCCAACAATTTCATAAATATTTTAAGCATATTTAAATTGTCTTTTTCTCTTTGACAACAAAACGACAAAAAAAAAACTGAAGAATTTGTTCAAAAAATGTTTGGAATTACAATGCGCTGCGCATTAACTTTTTAGACAAACAATACTAAAATTGCAAAAATGCCAGTTATTACATAAAAACAAAAACCAACCAAAAAATAGAAAAAGTAGAAAAACTTTTTACAAAACTACGCAAAATTCACCATCAGAAGAGCTTGAGCGCGCCACGGCGTACCGTATGTCATAACACGGCGCGCGGCAACGCGTGCGTTACTTTTGCCAGCGATACTTGTAAACATTTCAAGAGAATAACATTTAAGTGCCACCGGAAACTCCACATCCAATTTCACAGTCAACAACCGGAAATGCTATTTACATATGTACGTAAGAGAGAATTTCGAGTGAAGGGAAGTGGGTGTGCATGCTGCATTGATGGGAGAAAAAACGTTGTTCATATATGAAATTCGATGCAGTTTTTTTTTTTCTTTTTAAAAAAAGAAGAGTTGAAAAGTTTCAATTTTTCAAAAGGAAAATTTTGCGGTTTGGCAGCGCTGCGAAAAATCTGAAAAGAAATGAAATGAGAAGCAAAAAAAAAATATATTTATAAAATAGCAAAAGAAAAGAAAAGCGAAACGTATGAAAAGTTACGAAAAACTTTTTGTGTTGCCAAGAACTCAAACTCATCATCTATGTGACTGAATGTGTGGAAGATATGGCGGCGATATTGTGGCAATGCCACGCTGTAGTTCCTTTGGTTGCTTACATGCTACGCTGAAATTTGTCTTACTTCTCCTACTTTTTCTATCTATTTTGGTTGGAATTGTGCGTTTTTGCTTACTTTGGCAATATTTCTGACAAAGTCATGACAACTTGAGAGAAAATTTTCTTGAAACAATAATTACATCAGCAGCACGAAAAGACAATTTTATTCATATATGATAGGCAAACAGATAGACAGACATACTTCCCACATACAAACCGATAGCAATGCTTTTTTCTATAGACTACAGACAAATATACAAACAGCTAGAAAAGTTAGTTTTAAAAGACGCACAATGATTAACATGTATACCAGCATTTTAACCCCCACCTGCCCGTCCTTTCATTTCACAAGTCGATGTCAATGATGTTGGCGTTGATGCTACTGCTGCAGCTGCTCTTGCTTACTTTTTCAAAATATCGTATGAAATTTTATTAGGATACCTTATTTACTTTGAAAGAACTTTTTCCCAACCGTTTTCTTAACCCCTTAGTTCTCTTGGCTGTACTGCGTACCCTTGTCCCCGCTCTGACTACAGAAGGGCATAGTTATAATTTTAGAAATTTTCTGTGTGTATCTTTGGCTTAAATTTTTATTTTCTTGTTTCATCAGCTTCTTTGTTTTGAAGTTATCAGCTCATGACGATTCTTATAAATATGTATGCATTTACGTGTATTCATATACATATCAGTTACCCAGTAGGATGTTGAATTGTCCATGACAAAAATAGTCTTTTTTATGTGATTTCTTTTAAAGAAAACAGAGACATGAATATATTAACCAGGGTCTTAAACAGAAATTAGATCAGAGACCAGACTAGAGACCAGACCAGAGACTAGACCAGAGACCAGACCAGAGACCAGACCAGAGACCATATCAGAGACCAAACCAGAGACCAGACCAGAGACCAGACCAGAGACAAGACCAGAGACAAGACCAGAGACCAGACCAGAGACCAGAACAGAGACCAGACCAGAGACCAGACCAGAGACCAGACCAGAGACCAGACCAGAGACCAGACCAGAGACCAGACCAGAGACCAGACCAGAGACCAGACCAGAGACCAGACCAGAGACCAGACCAGAGACCAGACCAGAGACCAGACCAGAGACCAGACCAGTGACCAGACCAGTGACCAGACCAGAGACCAGACCAGAGACCAGACCAGAGACCAGACCAGAGACCAGACCAGAGACCAGACCAGAGACCAGACCTTACCTTGCGGGATAGAATTTAGAATATTCCCGAGGTATGGTATGCCTGTAGTACGAGGTGACTGAAATGCTCTGCAGAGGTAGAGGGCGTGACTGAAAAGGTCGCGTAGCCCATAGACAGAACAGTAAAAAAAACATGAGAGAGCCGTTAGATGCGAGTTTTTGAAGCCACATTCTCCCGGTAACGAAAGCTCTTACCTTAATTCCAGCCACCTTTTCCCTCCGCTGCCCGTCCACACATGGCTCATACAGTTAATCGAAGTTGGAGGCTGGAAAATTGCTGTTTTCGGAGTGGTTGTGACTTTCATCCAAAAACTCTGTAGCACGATGAGTAGCCATCTCGGGTGGCTACTTGTGGCTATACTCATTAATATCGAGGTCAGTAAAATCTTAATCTTGAGTACGGTATACGGGAACAACATACAGGATGAGCATTAGGGGTCAGCGGGTGGGAGATAATTGAACGAAGTCTCAACATTAACTTACCCTATGACTGTGTTAGTTTGGTCTGAGGTGTAATGTTTTTGGTGGATACAAGCACCCGGATTCTTCGTGAACCAAAACAGTAAATAGTGATCACCAGATAAAGCAAGTGGAAAAATACTGAAAAAAGCTGTGTCTTTTCCGGATCCCATCGACCTGGATTAAGACGAAGCCAGAGGGATGAGCATAAGGACCGACACAAAGGTAGACACCCCATAAGGACAGATGACTTAATTGCTAGCAATCATGAGAAATTTTGAAAACAAAGTTAACATTTAACATGGTTTATCAACGAATGCCAATAGTAACAAGCCAGGATGCAATTCGTAATGCTACTCGATTTCCAAGACAACTTTGCTAGTGCGTAGTAGACATTTCCAACTGGGAGCACGTGGTACACATTTATATTCTTATCCATAAATATGTACTATTGTAATATTGCATTTTAGCCTTTCGTTTTGTGTTGTAGTATTTGATTAGTCAAAAAGCTTGTTAAGAATTTTTATGAAATAATTTGCATATATAGTTGTACAATTTTATACAATTTATTTTTTGTTTCTTTGCAAAATTTATGTTCTTCTTGAAGTTTTAAGAGTTTTTGTTCATTTGTGATTTTGTTGAATTTGTTGAATTTTCTGTATGTATTTTTCAAATTTCAATTGCATATTATATATTCCTGTGTTAATGAAAGATTTCTAAAGTACATAACTTCCATTTTATGGCTCAGAAATATTAAGTAGCTATGTAGGAATAAAACTATAATGAATAATCAAGAGAAGTTTGCACAGTATTTTTTATCCTTTTCTGTATTTTAGTAATATATTTTTAGTTTTGAAAAGATTTGTAAATATTAAATATTTTAATATGAGAAAACATAAATTCGTTTAATTCAGCTTGGACTTACTGGCCAATTCCAAGAAGTCGCAAGTCAAAATTTGGTCTCAATATAATCTAAATTTTGGTGTCTTTTTGTCTTGACCTTAGGTCTCTTCTCGGTCAGAGTTTTTGTCTAAATTTTTATTTATTTTTAGTTTGATTTCAATCTGAGTTCTGGTCTGAATTTTTTGTTCCTCTCTTGGAGTGAATTCGGTTTGATTTTTAGTCCGAATTTCGATCTAAAACTAGTTTTTGGTTCTGGGTTTTGGTCTGGCCTTTGGTCTGGTCTTTGGTCTGGTCTTTGGTCTGGTCTTTGGTCTGGTCTTTGGTCTGGTCTTTGGTCTGGTCTTTGGTCTGGTCTTTGGTCTGGTCTTTGGTCTGGTCTTTTGTCTGGTCTTTGGTCTGGTCTTTGGTCTGATTTAGAGTAAGTTTTCATCTGAATGTCAGCGGAAATTTTAGTCTGCATTTTGACAGCTAATCCTCAGCATTAGTCCGAAATTTTTAATTTCTAGTTAGAAATTCAGTCTCTATTTTGTTTGAGTTCGATTTGAAGTTTTAGTCTTTTTCCGTACCGATGTTTAGTCCAAATTCGGCTTGAGTTTTAACATTTTTGTGTCTCAGTTTTGGTCTTAAATTTGGTTTTCTTTTGATCTGAGTTTTGATTTTAATTTAGTCTGAATTTTCATCTGAGTTTGGGAATGGATTGTTGGCTGAGTTTTAGACTGAACCTCGTTTTGTGCAAAAATGCAGTAGTAAGAAAGATACAAACAACGAAACAAAAACATTTTGACTGCCATTTAAAATAAATTAAATTAAATGATACTAATTATAGAAGTAATTTAATTACAATAACCTTTATTTATAAATATATTAGCAAGAAAAAAAAATAATTTATATGTTAGTTCTCATGATGATTCAAAATAAGTAAAAAAAAATTATAGTAGCAACTAATTTGAAATAAAATATTTTTTGCATACACACGCAGGGCAATTAAAATTTAATTAAGCTAATTATTATTATTAGGCATACTAAAATTTAATCGTCATAATTAATCATTTGTTAATTTGCGACTAAATTTATGCGGTAATAAACTAATTCAAATAATGGGAAGGAAAATTATATGAAAATTAGGAAAAGAAACAAGCGGCACGAATGTAGATAACCACAAAAAGATAACACACATGCAACATTAACAGCGACAATAGCCACTAACAATTGTAAATGGTAAGTAACTGTGAATGTGAATACCAATTACAAAACGAACAATATTTTTGTGTGTTAGCGAAAATTCATCAAACGTAAAAACGTAAAAAAATTTAATTAAAAAATAAAAACCAAATACAAGAAAAACCCAAATCAGAAAATGCATAAAACTTGTAACCATCAACAAAGTAGCAATATCAATTTTTGTAACTATAATATTGAATGATTTTTAGTGACATCTCTTGTATATCTTTCTCTTTCGTTTTCTTTTTCCCTTTTTTTTTTTGGTTCATTCACTCTCTCTCTATAAATATTGATAGCATCATATTTTTCACATTTCACAGCAGATTTCATAGTTGCCAACAATATTCGCACAGATATGAGTGCAGCAGACAATCTTGCCACTACTTTTGACAGAGTTGCCATTGACAATAATGTCACATGTAAGATTTTGTTGTTATTGCTATAAAAATGTATGCGCGCACACACACTCACTCATGAATGCGCCCAGTAGTAAAAGTTATGGCTGTTCAGGTTTGAATGTTATTACTCAGGTTTTATATATTGTTAAACCTACGGATAAATTTTGCGTACTTATCGTAAATCCCAGTCTATCAACTCTGGGTTACATTCTAAAACCAAATGTGAGAACGGACCATGTCGAGTTCCGAGACTATTGAGCTCCTTGTCGATACTGGTTGCGTGCAAGCGGGAATCAGTGAATTTCCGATAACATTTCCAAACAACTCGCATCCCCCTAAAATCCTTAGTAGGAAGAAGATACAATGGGCTATACATAGTATTCAACCATTTAAGGTACCTAGGTCGGATGGTATTATTTCAGCTAAGCTACAGACAGCCTCAGAAATCAACATTCTTTGGTTAAAAATTATCTTTAACAGTTGCTTATAACTAACTTATATTCCAAAGTTCTGGACGAATACTAAAGTAGTCTATATACCCAAAAGGCAGGAAGACTTCTCATAACAAAGCTAACGACTTCCAACCGATTAGTCTAACTTCATGTCTCTTGACCGACTTGTAGATACTTTCATTAGGTTGGACATAAGTCCCAGAATAATATCTAAGTCTCAACATGCTTCCACCAAGGGCAAGTCAGTAGAAACTAGTTTACAGTATTAAAAAATCTTTGGTTCTAAAGGAATTTACTCTAGTTGCTTTCTGGATATATTTAGAAGGAACTTTCAATAATGTGCTTCCCAGCGCTTTAACAGCATCCTTGAGTAAGTTCGGTCTGAATAAAGCTTTAGTAAACTTTGTTAAGACTCTGCTCACAAAAAGGTAGATAAATTCCACGCTGGGTAGCTCAACCATAAGTAGGACGGTGGTAAGAGGCACCCCTCAGGGAGGAGTACTCTCGCCACTGCTATGGAACCTAGTGCTAAATGATCTAGAAGGGTGCGGCTGCACTGTAATTGCTTCTGCGGATGACGTTGCCTTGACAGTTTCAGGAATATTTCCAAGCACTTTCTCCGAAGTTTTTAAACCGAACTGGTCCTTTTCACTAATAAACTCAAAAACCCCACCTTTAGTAATCCGACTCTTAATGCTGTCGCTCTAAGGTTAGCAAAACAGGCGAAATATTTGGAACTCATCCTAGATAGAAAATTAAGCTGGAAAGCCAATACTCTTTTTAAAGTTCAAAAGGTCAGTGTTGCCCTTTTCTAATGTAAAAAAAGTAGTGGCAAAAGATGGGGTATGGCGTCGTGAATCGTTCATGGTGCTTAGTTTGGTGGACAGCTCTTCAAAAAGAAATCCATCCACCTTAAGGCTTTGGGTAAGGTTCAAAGAGCTGCATTATTATTAATCACAGGTGCCTTAAGGACAACCCCTTCCTTAGCCATGAATACCATTCTCTACTTAAGCCCTCGGCTGGCTCTCAAGCCGTCAGTCACTCCAAGGGACCAACACGTATTTCGATACGTGCCGTAATTGAGTGATCTGATTGCAGTGTGGTCTATCACCTCCTCGTAGTGATAGCTGGTAACGGTTGTATGTCAGCCAGCTGATGTAAGCTATTATTTCATAACAGGGCACATCAGATGTCTGATATACAACTGGTTAAGATAGATCAGATGGAGGGAGAAAACCCCCTCAAATAAAACACATCCTCGGTACTATGCCGTTCTCCTCTGATAGAGGGGACGTTAGGTACCAAACGGCACGACCTCTATTAGGTTAAATCGAGTCAGTCCCTGGTCATCCCAAAATCCTTTCGGAATTCACCACTTTATTCATGAACATTGATTACACTCTCCATACATCCTTCTTCGACAATCAATTTCATTCCAACGAGAGAGGATATGATTGAGAGTCGTTGTCAGTAGAAGCATACGGTATACCTGGAAGGAGCCATTTATAGAATGGAAGAACACTATCAGCTCTTAAGAAACGCTTTGATGCCATATTCTCGTTATAATTTGAGCTGATGATATGCAGTTGTTTATATCCACTTTCTGAAGTTTAGGTTTGAGAGTATTCCTAACTCATTGTCAAAAAATTTAAATGTAAAGAGCAAGACAGGTGCATAGAAGTGAAATAAGTTTTCTTTATCACTTAAGTTTGAGGATATGACAGTGTACACCACGAGGATACGGAGACTGGTTGCATGCACACGCATCAGCCAGTGTACTGTGAGGAGACCAGTATACACAGGGATATCTAGGCGACTGTATGGGAACGTTGTTACATTAATTCAGAATGGAGTCTCGTTTCATCCTTACTGGACTGTCGTCGTTATACCTGCGTCCAGATCCCGCTTCTTCTTACGTAGCACGTCTTCTACATATCTTGCCACGTGACACAAATTTTCTTTACTGTTCAGCATGGTTTTTAGTTACTCTATCAGCGTAGAGTTTGCCACCTCGTGCGTTGGAAGAATGTGTGTTCTGCATCATTCAGTTGCGAGTCGCCATATATGAATTCGGTCTGTTTTGTTTTTCCGATGGTATATAAATATTTGCGGAAGTAACTATGCCCTGATAAGACTTGCGTCAGGTAATAGTTGACCTCGCCAAATAGTCTATTTAGCCAAATTTTCAAACCTTCTTCGAGTATCGACGTTCCATCGTTCCTGCCATTGCCGCAAGGTTTCCAATTTGACTTTGTGTGCCGTTGCCCTCAGCCTGTTGTTTGTTTTCTTTAGTTCCCATATTTTCTTACGTTCATAAGCTAGTAGATCAATAGGCGTCGTTTCGCTGATGCCCAGTACTGTAACCTCCGACACTGTGCGGTATGCTGAGGCTACCCGGAGTGCTGCAGTCCGCTGTATCGACGATAGGACTTTCCTTCGATATTCCGCTTTTAACACGTCAGCCCATAACTCACATCCATGCAGTAAAACTGAATGTTTTTTTGACATCAAAAACTTCCGTTTACCGTGCGCCGGGCCTCCGACGTTAGCCAATAATCTACTGATCCAAGCTGTCGCCTGGGCTGCCTTGATTGCCGCGTGCTTTATCTGCGCCCAATACTTACGAAAGTTTGCTATCAAGTTTTATTCGTAGATAATTTACCACCTTCTCCGTACTTATAGTATTGTGACATATTCGAATCTTAACTTTCTGTGGGATACGTTTCTTCGTGAGGAGAAGTAACTTCGTCTTTTTGATGGCTAGCTTTAGATCATGTGTGTTGAGCCACGCTTGTGTTCTCAGCATGGCCTGGTTGAGCTTCCTCAGTATTGCGCGCATTGATTACAGGCGCGTTATCGTCTTCATATCTCATCGTAACTTACGTTCCAGTCAGTCCCGAGGATAAATCTCTGCGCTGCCTCTGACGTTATCTGTTTTATTCAGGTTTCGTCTGCGGTGTCATAAATGAGCTCGCAATCGCTCAGGTAGCTCAGCACGATTCTTTTCAGTTATACCCGCACTCGGAAGCGATTTTCCAGAGCGTCGATCATATCCGTCCTTCTGACGCTGTTGAAAGCGTTGCTAACGTTCTAGTTGCCCGCAGTACCATTTATATTTATATAAGGTTAAAAGAGAATTGATTGCGCTTATTATTCAAAAAAAAATTTGGAATTTATACCTACTACGGCATAGGATCCAACAGAACACCAGAGTGGCCTAAATTGAGAAAAAAATAATTTTTTTTAATATTTTTAAAATTTACGCCAAATTTTTAACCCTCGGTGACACACATGAGTCTGGCCATGAGATCTTTTTCGATTTGAATTGCGATCTTTTTCGATTTTAACTGCAATTTAAAAATATTTCTAATTGAGCACTGAGAAAAAAGATTATACAATTAACACCTGCAAGGCATAAAAATGTGCTCGAATGCATGCCCAAAATCGCAATATTTCCCCATAAATGCACTGAAATATATATGGGTCTGGCCAGACTCATGTGTGGCAATATTTTTAATTACTAATTTGGAAATTAATATTTTCCTATGGGTCACCGGTAAAAAAGTATGGGTCACCAGTGACTCTATGGAAACTTTTTAAAATCCTTTTGACAAAGAAAAGAAAAATGTAAAAAAATGCGAATCTTGGCTCGGTTTTGGTCCATCGTTTCTTGTTTATTTATGGTCAAAAATGGGTTAAATGAAAAATTAATTAAATATCTTGGTTTATCTTTAAAAAAATTATCTAATAAAAATGTACTGAAAAACTTCGACAAAATTCCGCTATGAAAGTTTAAGCCTTCAGAAATACAAATTTCTGTTTTGATCAAAAATTGTAACAACATATCGGGGTCTGAGAAACCGAATTGGATTTTGCGATATCTGCTTTGGTTTCCTTACGGTCGCAAAACGGCTACTCGGTCTTCTAATTATCCTCAATCTTCTTATGGTCTGGAACTCAAAAGTAATGTCTAGCCTAAGACTCAGAGAGGCAAGTTCTGCCCAATATTGATTCAAAAGTTTGGAATATGTTATTTTTGAGTCTAGGGCCTCATTATCAGATTGACTATCTATAAAAATGGCTTGATTTCGATGAAGAATTTATTAATTATTAAATTTTTTGATTATAGTATTAAATTCAAAACTGAATTTTGGCATTGAGGCGGCCGTGAATATATGAAATAGACCGGTATTAATATTCTAATTCTGCCCAGCGTTATTTTCTGATTTCAGCATTGATTTCAAATTCGAATTTCAACATCGAATTCAAGACTATGGAAAGAAAGAGAGAAGATTTATTTAAAAATTTCAATGCTAACTGAGTTATTTTCTGATTGCAACACCAAGGTGAGTTATGTGTTTGGTTTTTTTATTTAGCAGAAAATTCACGACTAAGTAAAAAGGCCTGAAATGTTTTTTTCTTCAAATCTAATATTAGACGTGAATTATTTTCTAATTTCAGCACTGATTTTAAGTCTGAATTTAACAGAATTCATAAGCTTGTGAAAGAGACCGGAATTACTTTATGATTTAGTTAGTTTTTTTTGAGTTAGTTTTTGAGTTTACAATAGTGAACTGAGTCCTAAATTTCAGTATCAAATCCATGAACATGTGAGAGAGATCGACATTTTTTTCAAATTTTACTGGTAAGTTCTGCCTTGGAATATTTGTATTTTTGGTTTCAGCACTAAATTCAATGGATTCTGCGTAATGAAAAAAGCTGAAATCTTTTCCGATTTTAGTTTAGAAATCACGTCCAAACTTTTTGTTTACTATCAGTACAAAATTCCTTCTTCAGATCTCTATGAAAAGTTCTGATTTCTTTTGTGATTACAAATCCTAATTCAAGCATGAGTTGGGGAGAGTTCTTATCGATTTTTCTACTGGGATATCATTGTTTGAAAAATCACAGCACATCATTTAGTGGCGTGCCAAAATGAAAAGATTCGTATCTCTGATATGTGAGGGACGGCGGTAGGGATTGTTACAGGGCTGTAGAATATTGGTATTACCATTTATTTTTATTTTTTGTCTCATTTTTTTTTTTTTTTGGTTTATCATGTCGTACAATTGTTGTAAAAATATTGGAAAAATTTGTACTGCATATACAGCAATTTTGTGCAATGAATTTTCACTTTTTCACAATTGATATTGTTCGATACAACCACATACATGCATACATACACATACACAGATTCACTCATATGAGAATGAGAATCCACTATAAATTGCATTGCGCATTCCGCTTGACGATGCATTCAATTTTTTCACACACACACACACACGCTTGTGTGCAGCAATTCACATTCATTCGTCGTTACAATTTAATATATATAGTCACTGTACAACAAAATTTTAATTTAGTATTTCCGTTTCATTTGTTCGATAGTTTCGTTCAATTTGTTTGGTGTCCTTTTTGTTTTTTTTGTCTTGTTGCAGTTTTGGTGATTTTCCTTTGATTTTTTGTCCTGGTGCAACTTTATTTGCAACAATGAAACTATTAGCGAATTTTTACGCTTGTTTGACAATCATTTTGCTCATTGGCTTGTTGAAGGCTGCTGAGGGTCGTGGAGTGGGTGGTGGTGGCGGTGTTGGTCGGAAACATGGAATACACGTGAGTTGAAAAATATTAATTATTACGAGAAGATATTTTTGGAGTTATTAATATGTTACTTAATTAGACTTAAGAAGCAATTTTGTTCTTGGAATGTTACTTATTTTTAAAATTTAGTTTAGTTGAAAGAAAATCCAATTTTTTTGTTTTGAGTGCTTGATTTTTTCAGACGTGAATATAAACTGCTGCCATTCAGGCTAATCATGAATATAAAAATTTAGACCAAAATTCGAATTAGACCAATGGTCGAAACTAAGACTAAATTAAAAATAAAATTCAGACCAAAATCAAGCTAGCAACTACTCTAGAAATTAGACCAAAATTCAAACTTTAATCCAGATTAAAATTTAGACCAAATTCAAACGAAAAAAATAAAAGTCTGAAGAAAAGTTGATCAAAACTCAGATTAAAGAAACAGCAAATTCAAACAAAAAATGTGATCAAAATTCAAACTGAGATTCAAACCGAAAGCTCGTTTCTCTGCCAGCCGAAAAAAGGCAGAGAAAAAGCCGAAAGAAAGGCAGAGAAAACCCTGAAAAAAAGGCAGAGCAAAAACCGTCCAAATTCCAGAATTTGGAGCATAAGCAGAAAAAATTCAGACCAAGCTCAGAAAAAAAATTATATTAAAAATCAGATTAAAATTTAGACCATAAATCAAATAAAACTTTAGAGCAAAATCAAATTAATAAAAAATTAAAATTTAGACCATAAATCCAATAAAACTTTGAGCAAACTCAGATTAAAAACAAACTAAAATTTAGACCAAAATTTATGTCAACTTAAAACCGGAAATCAGATAAAAATTAGACCAAAATCAAATTAAAATACTGACTAAAAATCAACCCAAATTTCAAACGAAAAATTGGGAAAAATTACAAAGCAAAAATTGACTAAAACCAAAACAAAATTTGAACCGAATTTAGACCAAAATTTAGTCTAATTCCAAACCAAAAATTTAGTCTAACTTCGAATTAAAAATTTAAATAAAAAATCAGGCCAAAAAGAGACCAATATTCAGACTATAAATCAAACTACTATCGGAAAGAAATTCGAAACGAAAGTAGACCAAAAGCAAACTAAAACTCAGACGAAATTCGGAATAAAAATTAATCGAAATTTCAAACCAAATATTAAGTAAAGAATCAGGCCAAAAAGAGACCAATATTCAGGCTAAAAATTAAATCAGATTCAGATTAAAATTTAGGCCAGTATACAGGCCTTCCAAAGACTTATGGGATTAGCTATGTCTCTGAGCATATAACATCATTACTTTCTGATTGTTATCCAAACAAATGTCTATTGTTTCTTACAGTTTTTTAGGCACAGACGTATACAGGATCTCTGTTTGGGAAGGGTTGATTGAAATCTGAAAAAAAAAACATTCTAACCAAAGTTCAGACCAAAAGTAAAATCAAAATTCAGAGCAAACGCAGATCGAGACTCTGAGTAAAAGAAAAACTAATTTGGACCAAAAATAAATAGAAATTCAGACTGAAATAAGGAACAAAAGTTGGCCCAATATAAAATAAAAGTAAGCGAAAAATCAGAAGAAAAGCAGATCGAATTCAGGTCGAAATTCAGATTGAAATTTTCAGCAAACGAAAACTAAAACTCAAAACAAATTTCAAATAAAATTTAGACTAAAAATCAGACTGAAGTTCAGACGAAAGTTCGAAGCAAAAACTGACCAAAAATCATTGAAAAACTTTGACCAAAAATCACTCTAAGATTGAATGTAAATTAAGGTTGAAATTCATATAAAATTCAGATCGAAATTCAGACCGCAACTTAGACAAAATTCCGATTAAAAGTAAAATCAAAACTGAGACCAAAAGAATCGAAATTCAAATTCAAACCAAACTGAGTTCGAAACTCAGAGCAAAAGCTGACCAAAATGCAGATCAAAAGCCGCCCAAATTCAAACTAAAAATAGAACAAAATTCGGAGTATATAAGCAGACCATGGTCAGAAAACAATTTAATTCAAAGCCAATTCAAAATTTCAAACAAAAACTCAGAGCAAATGTAGACCAAAAGCAAATTAAAATTAAGTCCAAAAATAAAACCAAATTCAAATTCAAAAGGAAAATCAAATAAAAAGTCCCACCAAGTTCAGATCAAAATTCAGATTAAAAATCATACCAAATTTTGAAACGAAAATCGGGCAAAATTTCAAAGAAAAATTAGGCCAATAATAAACAGATAAGTGGACCAAAATCAGTCTAATTTCAATTCAAAAATTAAATAAAAAAATGTATAACAAAATTCAAATCAAATTGGAACAAAAGAAGAAGAAAGGTCTAAGGTCTCTCAAGCTCCAACTTCTTTGTTTCACTGTAGAAGTTTAGAAAGAAGGAGTGGATGGATATTATTCATACTCAAGACATAACTACTCGACAACCTTAATCTGATTCTCGCTAACGCCGAACAGCTACATAGATAATGTTCTGTAATATCGTCGCCCTTAAGATACGATTGGCAGCTTGGATCGGTGATGTTGGCCATGTGCTGACCACATGTGTTATACCCTGTGATGACACCCACCAGTAATCTCAGATCGTTTCTTCTCAGTTTTAGAAGAAATTCCGCTGATTTCCTGTTAGGTTTTCTCAGAAAGCACTTTGCGGTTCTGCAGGAGTCAAGCTCAGACCATCTTTCTCTATGTACAGAAGTAATGAAATCGTTGATCCAACGCATGATCTCCACAGAACTTACGCCAAGAAAAGGTTTCGGACCCTATGGTGTAATTGCAAAGCCTTCATTAACTAGTTTTTCAGCTAGTTCATTCCCTGCAATACCACAGTATCCTGGAACATCTATATAAGTCATAACTTCTTGTGTTTTACGACACTATTTAGTTTTGCCTTACACTCGCTGACCAATTTTGAAGAGTTGACATGGTTAGCAAGGGCATTTAGTGCAGCTTAGCTATCACTGCAGATGTCTATGCACTTTCCACGCCATCTTTCCTCAACTATCCAGTCCGCCATGTCCAGGATAGCGAAAACCTTAGTTAAGAAAAAGAGTACTTGGTCTCATCGTTCAAGTACCAACCGGATCCAGTACCGTTTGAGGTTTTGGATCCGTCGATATAAAAGACATAATGGAGACCCCGGAGTACGATCTCTGGACTTAACCATTGAACACGTTCCGTAAACCTGTTATCATATCTTCAAACTGTCCATTTGACCGGAGTCTGTAAGTCGCTCTCATTGCTTCTTTACGATTATCTCATATGTGACAAATGCTTTAATGCCAGCTTGACGTTTTGAAAATATCGTAATATTTGGAGCCTACTTCATCTTCAACCACCAGCCAGCGTCTCATAAGGATAACGGTTATACTGAAACTTAGCATACGTTTGTTTTTATAGGCATTATTATTTATGTATATTTTTTTTCAAAGTTTTTCTAGCTATGAGGCATGTGGGGAGTTTCACTTTGGATTTACGCATTTTAAATACTAAAACCTTATCAAGGAATTACAATGGTGTATTCGTTATCTTAATTCTTTCACTTTGTCTTTAGCCTAAGTCATTAGGCATTAAACATCAGGCACGTCTGTTGTGTCGTTATGAAACTTACCAAATAGTTCAGCGATTCTGATAATTGCTCTTGAATGAATCGACTTTTCAAAGTAACGAAAAAATCTAACCTCAAAATTTTTCATGAAATACACATCTCTGAGTTTTGTTTATCATACTCGCATAACTATAATTAATTTTTATAATTTTTATTCTAATTTTCAGGAAATGGAACAAAATTCAAATCATTTCATGGTAAGTTCCATTTCTATTAATTAAATAATAATTGAAAATACTACTATTTTTCAACAACTACATTACAAAAAATAGGTCCGCCGTCATGCTCCAAAAATGACTGAAGAGGATCACGAGGCACCACAGGTAAAATAATATTCCAACCAGAATTAAATTCATAAAAAAAAACTATAAGGAAATTTATTCTTTTCAATCATTTAGAGAATGGATAAAACCGAAGAACCTGAGAAACCTAGGGTAAGTGATTTGTAGTTTTATGATCTGAAAGATAATTTATACAAACATAACTATATAATAATGAAATAATTGAATAACAGGCACGTCGTGCTGCAGTGGATGAACCAGAGGAACCCGAAGAACCCAAACAATTCAGAGTAGATTCACTCATAAATATTTTTTTATTTCGTTTATTAAAAAATTAAACTTATTTTTGCTTACACTTAAACCATTTGAAAACAGGTACGTCGCCAAGTTTCTGTAGATGAACCCGAAGAACCCGAGGAACTCAAACAATTCAGAGTAAGTTTTTATAATTTTAGTTTATCATTTAAGTAATTATTAATCAGCTATTAATTTCAAAACAGACACGCCGTCAAGTCTCAGTGGATGAACCCGAAGAACCTGAAGAGCCTCAACAAATAAGAGTACATAAGTTCATAATTGATTAACCATTTGAGATATAAACCTAGCAATGTTTTTCTTCCCTTTTTTCTGATTAGTCACGTCGCCAAATGCCCGAAATGCCAATGCCACAAATGCCCGACGACATACCGATGCCACCAATGTCTGGAAAGTAATAAGTGGAAAGGTTTTTTTTTTGTTGGTATTGACTTAAAATGTACAGAAAATAAAGTCTTGCAGTTGTATTATTAATTTATATATACTAATATTAAAATAAAACATATGTAACCGTTACGTAGTTTATTGTAAGAGGAAGAAAGGAATAACAGAAAATCTAAAAAAAAAATATATAATACAAAGATAATAGTTACATAATAATTAAATAAATATGTTTGCATTTTATTTCTTTACCAATTGAAGGGGTGTAAGTCTAAAGGGTCTAAGTATCAAAAACATTGAACGGAAATATAACAAAAAATGTGAATGAAATGGTTGTAATTAGTGGTGGACTTAGACCCCAGTAAACATTATTGTTTTTTTTTTTAATAGATAATACATAAAAACGTTAGGCTTGACAAATATGTCCGAAAAAATTTATCTTACCGAAAAAAAAACAAAAATTGGCACTTAGACCCTTTAGACTTACACCACTTCAATTGTCCATTTACTTATTGCTATGAAGTCATCAGTTCCTAGAGCTGGCAAATATTTTAAAGGAATTGTTATGGGGTCTCAATTAGGTTTGCTCTTCATACAGAAAAACGGAGAGGGAAAGCAACAGACAGAAAGAATAGAAGAGAGAGGAAGAGGGCAAATTAAGGAGTAAGAAGGTAAATGTATGAGAACGGAGTCGTAAAAAGGGAATAAAAAGGAACAAAACAGAAGAGAGAAGAGCAGAAACCCAAGTGGAAGAAAATGGAAAAATTGAGAACTACGAAATAAGTAAAGGTCAAAACGAAATTGGAAACCAGACAGAGAAAAAAACGGTGAAAAGACTGCGCAAAGAGAAAAGATTTGAGTTAGAAACTAGGAGGATATCGAAGGGAAGGAAAGGAAATATGGGGATTGAAGGGAAAGCGAAAGAGATAAAACATAAAGTCATAGAAGTAGAGTGAGGAAAAGAAAAGAAGGAAGAATATAGAAATGAAAAGAGATGGAAAAGGGAAGTCAGAAAGAAATACCTAAAAGAGAATTTTTTTCTTTTTAAGAAAGAAAGAGAGAGACATTGAGGGGGTGCAAAAGGAAAAAAAGGAGTGATTGAGAAATTGAGAAAAGCGGGAAGAGTTACAAGATGAAAAGGGATGAAAGGAAAGGATAGGAAAGGAAAGGAAAGGAAAGGAAAGGAAAGGAAAGGAAAGGAAAGGAAAGGAAAGGAAAGGAAAGGAAAGGAAAGGAAAGGAAAGGAAAGGAAAGGAAAGGAAAGGAAAGGAAAGGAAAGGAAAGGAAAGGAAAGGAAAGGAAAGGAAAGGAAAGGAAAGGAAAGGAAAGGAAAGGAAAGGAAAGGAAAGGAAAGGAAAGGAAAGGAAAGGAAAGGAATGGAAGAGAGAGGTAAGTAAAGTAAAGTAAAGTAAAGGAAAGAAAAGAAAAGAAAAGAAAAGAAAAGAAAAGAAAGGAAAGGAAAGGAAAGGAAAGGAAAGGAAAGGAAAGGAAAGGAAAGGAAAGGAAAGGAAAGGAAAGGAAAGGAAAGGAAAGGAAAGGAAAGGAAAGGAAAGGAAAGGAAAGGAAAGGAAAGGAAAGGAAAGGAAAGGAAAGGAAAGGAAAGGAAAGGAAAGAAAAGAAAAGAAAAGAAAAGAAAAGAAAAGAAAAGAAAAGAAAAGAAAAGAAAAGAAAAGAAAAGAAAAGAAAAGAAAAGAAAAGAAAAGAAAAGAAAAGAAAAGAAAAGAAAAGAAAAGAAAAGAAAAGAAAAGAAAAGAAAAGAAAGAAAAGAAAAGAAAAGAAAAGAAAAGAAAAGAAAAGAAAAGGAAGGGAAAGGAAAGGAAAGGAAAGGAAAGGAAAGGAAAGGAAAGGAAAGGAAAGGAAAGGAAAGGAAAGGAAAGGAAAGGAAAGGATGAAATATGAGGAACAAGAGGAAAAGATGAAATAAAGAAGGAGGAAACAATCAACTGGGTGAAGGTAAAAAGGAAAAGGGAACCAAATAGAAAATAAAACAAAAGAAAAGGAATTGAAAAGAAGAGAGTTAAGAGATTGAAATTAATGATATGTGAAAGGGAAAATGCCAAAACAAAAGGCAGGGCTGACAAAGGTAGATGAGCAAAGAAATTGTGACCAAAATGTAGAACAATGGAAGTGAAAATGTGGAAAAATAGATGGGGAAAAAACAAAAAGCGATATTGAGAAAGAAAAAGACAAAACCAAAAATTTCAAAAAACTGAAAATAGAAAAAAGGATTGACTGAAAAAATTCGTAGTAAAATAGAGTAAAAACAAAAAATTATGTGAAACTATGTTGTTTATTAGAAAATTGTTAGAAAACCTTTATAAAACAATGTGTTGAAGTTTTTGCAGTCCACTTCTTTCTATTTTGTTGTTACTTTTCCTCTGTTGATACTCTCTACACTTATCGGCACAAACACGACTTAGTACACGTATGGTATATAACACATGAAAGGAAAGTTCAGTTATTTGCAATCAAGCCGAGACTTCTATCTAGAATCTCTCACTAAAGCACATACGATCGATAAAACTGCGAGAAGTCGTCTCTCTGCTTGATTGTATGTAGCCGAATAACAACTGCATAACTTGGTTTTGTTAGAGTGCAACAAAAAAGCGATTTTGTTGAAGCTTTTGCACTCTTCCTCTTTCTATTTTCTAAGTTTCACTTCAAAAACGAAAAAATTAAGGGAACCTCTGGTCTAAGGTACTACTATCCTGAGTTCCGATTTGGAACCTTGAAGTAAGTGTAAAATGCCCGAGAAAAATCATAAGTATAAATTGTAAATCAATTTGAATTCCGAAATAAATAAATATAAACCAATATGAAAAGTGTGTTTCAACAAGAGTTGCAGTGTTGGAAACTTTAGTAACATTAACAGCTGCCATCGTATAAACGTCAGATTTGCCAAGGGTGCTCTATAAACGTGGAAAATTCGCCGTGGACCATTACATGGTGATAAAACTAATTTAAAATTTAAAAGTATTACGAAAACTCGCTTATTTTTTCGGTCACAATGAGTAAAATAAGTGCAGATTTTCCTCGGAATCACACGCCAAGTGAAAGGAATTTATGGTATAAATTGCAGAAATTCCAGTCGGCCGGACCAGCACAAAACGTGAAACCATTAACCCTTGCGCGTGCAACACGATTTGGAGAAAATATTGCTTCAGTCAGTCAAAGTGTTACGGAAAGTCCAAGAACATCAATTCGGCACCAAGAACACCAAATGCATCTTTCTGTGGCTACTCTGTGACGGATTTTGATCAAAGATATCTATTTGCATGCTGTGAAGATTCAATTGATTCAAGGATTAAAGTCTGGAGGCCATAGCCAGCGTCAGATGTTTGCTGATTGGGTAAGTCGTAATTTCTGCACAAAAAATAAAATTTTTTCGGATGAGGCGCTTTTTCATCTTGGCTGCTATTTCAACAAGCAAAACTTTCGCATCTTCGGCTCGAAAAATCTGTCATCGTTTGGACCGGAAAATCGTGCCATGATGAACAATATTTTACTTTCCGAAATTGGTAGATAAAGACACGGAGGACGTCTACTTTCAATAGGATGGAGCGACGAGCTTGATTGTAGGGGAAAAGATTTTTTTTTCGCCAAATTTGTGAGTTGCATTTAAAAAAACAAACCCTGCAACTCTTGTTTAAGCAACTTTTGGGGCACCACACTAGGTTACTTGTTAGCTAAATAATTAAAAGAATCTAGAAAGTAGTCGCCATTGAGAAATTTTTACAAATTCTGAAAGTTTCGATGATTTAGCGGTCAACGGGTTTTTTAGCACATTTTTTTCCAATTTAAAAGACACTAAATACTCCACTAAATAATCCATTTTCTGAATAATCCTAACAAAATTTTACTTCATTTTACAACATAAAGACGACCTCGATAGCCTAGTGGATAGTGCACTAGACTTTCATCTGGGAGGTTCGGGTTCGATTCCCGTCTTCGTCTGGTGGTTAATTTTCATAACTTTCTTATATTCACTATCAATATGAAGTGTATGAGAATTATAAGATAGTGTACAAGTACACACATTGGTTGGTAATGGCAAAACCACGAAGCCGATAAAAAATTGCCACACCGCCGTTCGGAATCGGCGTTAAACTGTAGGTCCAACTATGTGGTATCACAATGGGCCGTTCAGGCCTAAGTGTGTCTCTCGACAGCCACTTCAACCTAACCTAACAACATAAACATTCAAGTAAACTAGACGACCTCGATAGCCTAGTGGATAGTGCACTAGACTTTCATCTGGGAGGTTCGGGTTCGATTCCCGTCTTCGTCTGGTGGTTAATTTTCATAACTTTCTTATATTCACTATCGATATGAAGTGTATGAGAATTATAAGATAGTGTACAAGTACACACATTGGTTGGTAATGGCAAAACCACGAAGCCGATAAAAAATTGCCACACCGCCGTTCGGAATCGGCGTTAAACTGTAGGTCCAACTATGTGGTATCACAATGGGCCGTTCAGGCCTAAGTGTGTCCCTCGACAGCCACTTCAACCTAACCTAACAACATAAACATTCAAGTAAACTACTGTAAGTTGAGAATATGTATTATCTTCGAAAAATCAAAGAAATTTTCATTGGCTAGAAATAGCAAATGTGTGCGTATATTAGTGAAAAAGTTTAAATGTATTGAGAAAAAAATTTAGTGCTTTTTTAAAGAAAATACGAGCTTTATTCTTAATTTTAGCGGATTTTGAGAAATAAAAGTTGGCCACACTGCTCAAATCCTATTTTGAAATTCAATTGAATTGAAAACTTTGATTTATAGCATATTCATGTATATACGAGTATTCACCAAAAACATCCATATAATTTTTATCTGTAGTAAATTTTACACACATTTATCAATAAAAGTTGCTACATTTACATATTACACATACAATTCCATATTTAGAATGTAAACAGGGAAATCAAATTTCAGCTAAATGCATAAAATTATTGAAACTTAACTAAACATTGCTATCTATTTATCTGCAGAGTAAGTATTGAAGCTTCTTTTAATTTTTGTTTTTCTTATATTTTTTTGTCTCTATTCTTAGCTTCGTGTTTTTTTTTTTACATATTTTCAGTTATCAACATAGCGTGTAAATTTATACGGAGCACAATTTAACCGAATGGAAATAATTTTAATTTGGCTAGAAGTTTTGGCGTCATTCATTGGTAAAGTGGTTTCTCAACATTGTAGAATAGTAGAAAACGCGTGAACATATTTGAAATATCACAAGTTTTAACATTTTTCATTTGTATAAAATAGAAGAAGCAGAGACGGGAAAAAAAAGGATTTCACTTACACATATAGAGTTAGTGAGATAGCGACTACTGTGAAAGAGATGCCAATATGTGGTATAGGAAAATAAATGGATTTAAACTATATTTGTATGCATGAACTATGTATGAATTTGAATGAGATTTTTCACGGGCGTCACACATCGAAGGGTATGTAGAACAAGAAAGCCATATATCTTAAAATGTAATTTAATTTTTTTCGCTATACCGATGACGAGAATTATTCACGAGAAGATTTTTTGTATACAGCTCATGCTATGTTCTGTTCGAACTTCTGTTTGAAAATTTCGAACCAAAATATCACCGAGAGCCTTATTTTGGTTAGAGCTACCACCGACGATCGATCTCAGCTGGTTAGAAAACGCATTGCTAGTCGACTTTCGACTAACCTTGACCATCATTTAGAATAAATGTAATAGACAGCTATTCAACCTTAGCCGTAATGCCTGCATCACAATGATTTCGATGCTCACGAGGCATTGTCATGCAATGAGTTCGGTCGGCGTTGTGGCTCAAGGCAAAAGGAAGAAATAGCCTTCATTTCATGCGCCAATGCCCAACTCTGTCTAGGAGGAGGCGAAAACACCGGCTCGCTCACTTTTCTTCACTAGCTTTCCAAAATTAAGGCTGAGAGGAAAAGCGGGCTAAAATTTATATAAGAGCAAAAGTGAAATAACTTAGTGTGTCAGTGCAAGAATGGCATAAGTAATACGGTTTAGAGTGAAAATAAAACGTCTTAAAAGTAAGAACAAAAATGGTATAACAATTCTTTCAGAGCAAGAACAGCATAGTTTTTTATTCCGTTTTCGCTCTGAACATATTTCGTTTCACTTTTGCTCTGAACATATCTCGTTTTGCTTTTGCTCTTAAGTAAAATTATTCCACTTTTTTCTGAACGTAGAAATTATGCCACTTTTCCTCTCAGCCTCTCAAATAATGTTTGGTATCAAACAGTTTGGAGAAGTCCGTCATATTCCCACCGCATTTGTGAAATTGGTCAGTGACAGATTTAAATGGCGAATAAGTATATGCGATCCTTTCTCTTAAGGTAAATTGGTTTTTCTCTCCTCGAAGATTTGAGGTAGGGTCGCGCGAACAATTTTGCGAATCGAATATGCTGAAGTCTAAACTGACACAGATAAGGTCGTCGCGGAGAGCTTGTTGACAATGAGCTTCAATATTTAATAACATATAAAAGTGGCTGCGACCTAAAATATATGTTATGTTAGTCCCCCCAAAAGACGTTCAATTGATCCCCTATTATGATTAAGCAGAGGAATGTGAAATGCGGAATGCACACGCATTCGAACATTCATAGCGAAATATTGCAAATGCAGAAAACGACAAGAACGAGTGATCAGTAATAAACAACTAGTGGCACAGAACATAGAAGCTCACGATGTATAGCTATTACAACTGATCAAGTAACAGTATAACCCTTAACCAACTCTGCGAAATACAATCAAAAATGTAGTCCGAGCCATTTGGTGGGATTAGTCAGTTGGAGTCCGCCATAAATAAATGAAATGCTATCTTTCTTTTTCTTATGGGAAGTTTAATTTAAAGTAGTTTTGTAAGTCTAAGTTTTTTACAAATCCTCTCAGTTTCTACTCATGTACTCATTGATGTCAACTGACATGATCTGCTTTAATGAAATTGCTCTCAAACTTCGGCCGAATGCCATTGTTCGTCAATAGTTCGTATGCTACACGAAGTAGCTTATAGTATACATGTGACACCATTGCATCGGCAGTGAATGTGAACCTTTTCACATGTGAATGGGCAAATCAAAATTGCCTCACACTAATATAGAGCAATGAGACTTAGAGATTCAAGTTTTTTCTACATTATTCCTTCATATTGAGCTAGTTCTTGATTCAGCCATTAGCTGATCCAGAGATTGCGAATTATTTTTTCCCTTTTGAACCTTTTTCTTTTTGTTTCATTAGCAACGATCAAAATATATAAGATATCCATCGAACCCCCCATCCGTTGTCACAACTTGAATCCACTTGTGGACCCAGCTATTATGGTATTGAGAGTAATGGAGTGGCAATTGAGACTTCTTAGGTAGAAAAAATTGCTATAATTGAAATTTTCATGATACTTTCGTTTTTAACATTACAACCTAATCTCGTCGCCTCAGAACGCTCACCAGCTGATAGTCATAACTTTAGATCAATGATGGGCACACACATTTTATCACATATTGCGCTTGTGTGTGAATCACAGAAAACCGAAGAGAAAATGAAAAAATTGTGCAGCGAGGTCTTGCTTCAAGAAGTGTTGAACAGTAACTGATTTGATTTGCTTCGTTGAAATGAAAACAAAGCAACAGCCGAACGCCCATGATCGAAAGCTACACGAAGAAGCTTATAGTACATGTCGACGTCGCGCAAGCAGCATTTTATTGCTTATATACGCATGCTATGTGAATTGAAAATGTGCCCATCACTGCTTTAGATGATAGTGAGTTCAGAGACTTCGACTAAAAACGAAGACTGGAATCTGATGGCAGATTTCTAACGTAGTATAGATTTATGAGGAAGTAGCTTTTCGAGGCAGCTAAATGGTGATAACGTCAACCATTCCAGGACGGGAGAAAACGATTAGGGAACCTCAACCACTGATGAAGATGTAATTTTTTCCATTTTTTCTAATAAAACCAAAACCAGAAATTTAGTAACAGATGTGTGGAGCACTTGATGATCTAATGGGGGGTTTTGGGGTTAAACCCCTCACCTTACCGTTGAAAATTTCATACAATTTAGTCGCTGGGCATAAATAAAAACAAAAAGTTTTAGAGGAGAGAAAATTAACTTCTGCCCTCCTTGAAAATATCTCTGGATCGGCTAGTGGTCTGTAAGACTAAAGCATTTTGCGACTCGACAAACATTCTGTGCACATTTTGTAGATTGGTATCATTGCTCACTGCGCTGTAGGCGTAATTTTAAGCAAATGGCATATATCGACGATATACACAAAGGCTGTGGAGACAAGAACGCTGTGAAATCGGTTGGGCATCTGCTAAGCCATGTCCTTCATTTCAGGAACGACAGGTTCGAACTCTCGTGGCAAGTTTATTTGACGGACTAACAGTTATAGCTGATGCACATATATCAGATCTACACAGCTTTCTCGTCAAGACTAAGTGGTGTCCAAAGGATTCAGTCAGGATCTGCAGGAAATCTAACAGATATAAATGAAGGGCAAAACAAATGGTCCAATAGGTCCTTCGAGTGGAAAAGCGTTCGACTTTGCGCGCACGTTCTGCATTATACAGAGTGGTCATCATATCTGCAGCAACCTTGCATGCTGCGCGTTCTTCTGTTCCTCTGGGCATCTTGGGCAAAACGGGTCTTCTTCTCCGGTGTTGTGTGGTAATTCAGTTCACCATGTCTGCGTGTTACCCACTATTCTATATCCGTAATGAGATTGTAGGTCCATCGACCCTTCTCGGATGACTCCCATCTTCGCTGCCATTCCATGATGGTACGCTGTCTTTCTTCTCTTCTTATGGCTTCGGTTGATTTTGGGTCACGGCCATATAACCGCTTCATCTCTTTTGCCTGTAAATCTAACCTAATTAAACCTAACCTAACCTAACCTAACCTAACCTAATCTAACTTAACCTAACCTAACCTAACCTAACCTTTTTTTTTTTTTTTTTTTTTTTTTTTTTTTAACGAGGAGGAAAGCATAAAAAGCCACCCAGTCAGTGCGTGACATTCTCACGCTAAAACCACCTCTCGTCCGTACGGATATTCCTCCCGGAACCACCGTTAGGTATTACGTCGGAAGGCCGTAATGAGCTTAGTGCTCAATCGTCAGTATTGGTTTCTGTCCAATTCTGTTCGGTTTTATCGTCGGTTGACGATATCTGGCTCCATATTTGTAGTATTTGCCGTGCGCTCGACTTTGCGCGCACGTTCTGCATTATACAGAGTGGTCATCATATCTGCAGCAACCTTGCATGCTGCATTCCATTTTTCCGCTGTGTTACACATCTGTGTCGTCAGATTCCTTTCTGTAGGGGGTTCTCCAAAGGCTTTCTCCAGCTCATCTCTGTTTTTGTTAAAACGTGGGCATATAAAAAGTATATGCTGCGCGTTCTCCCGTTCCTCTGGGCATCTTGGGCAAAACGGGTCTTCTTCTCCGGTGTTGATTTTATGCAAGTACTGCTTGAAGCACCCATGGCCACTAAGCAGCTGCGTAATGTGGTAATTCAGTTCACCATGTCTGCGTGATATCCACTCTTCTATATGCGTAATGAGATTGTAGGTCCATCGACCCTTCTCGGATGACTCCCATCTTCGCTGCCATTCCATGATGGTACGCTGTCTTTCTTCTCTTCTTATGGCTTCGGTTGATTTTGTGTCACGGCCATATAACCGCTTCATCTCTTGTGCCTGTAAATCTATGGGCACCTTACTTGCTATGACACAAATAGCATCGTCCGAAACTGTGCGATACGCGCTAGCAACCCTCAGGGCACTGAGCCTATATATCGCACGGATATCCTTCTGGTGTGTTTTCTTGCTGTCCGCCCAGATAGGTGCTGCATGTAAGATTACTGACGTAGTAACCGTTGAAAGCAGCCGGCGCCTGCCCTCACGCGGGCCTCCTATATTCGGCATGATGCGTGTTAATGCACTGTTCATTCGTGCTGCTTTTCCACTAGCAGCTTTCAGGTGATCCTTGAACGTCATTTTGGAATCTATAAGTACTCCTAAGTACTTAATGTGTGGACACGAGATGATGTTATGATCACCAACCGTGATGACCAGCTCTGCACGTGCTCTTCTGGTACTCAATACCACGACTTCCGTCTTCTGCTCCGCCAATTCCAGCTTCGAGTTGTACAGCCATCTTCTCACTCTTGAGATGACATCGTTACATATAGCCTGTAGCGAGTCCAGGTTCTTGGCTACTGCCACTATCGCGATGTCGTCTGCATATCCTACGATTGTTGTATCCTCCGGGAGATCCAATTTGAGGATGCCGTCATACATTGCGTTCCATAGTGTTGGGCCGAGAACGGAGCCCTGCGGAACGCCTCCTTTGACACGATACTGCTTCACGCCGTCATCAGTATCGTATATTAAAATTCTGTTGTCGAAGTCGTTTGCGATTATTTGCAACAGGTATTCCGGTACTTCGAATCCTCTCAGTGCACTCATAATCTGAGGCCAGTTCGCCGAATTGAAGGCATTTTTGATGTCCAACGTCACTACGGCGCAGTACTTCTTCTTGCCGTTTCCCCATTGGTTGCCGCTGGTGGCCACGCGTGCAATATTCATCACCGTTTGTATTGCGTCGACCGTGGATCGTCCTCTTCTGAATCCAAACTGTCGTGCTGATAGCCCTCCTGGCTTTTCAAGCCACTCCTGGAGCCTGTCCCCTATAATGCATTCGAGAACTTTGCCCAGTGTATCCAGCATGCATAACGGTCGGTAGGATGCCGGTTCATCCGGCGGCTTCTTTGGTTTTAGTAGGAGGACTAACCGCTGTCGCTTCCATGTGTCTGGAAAAACTCCTTCTGTCAAGCATGCGCTGAAAAGCTTCGCGAACACCTCCGGTGTAGCTTTGATCGCCGCCTTGAGCGCAACGTTGGGGATGCCATCCAGTCCTGGGGCCTTGTTATCCGCAATCTTTCGTAGCGTTGCCAGCACTTCGCTGGCGGTGACTTCTGGTGCTTGCACGCACTTATGTTGTCGTGGAGCAAGTTCTTCCTGGGGGGGAAAGAGTGTGGTCACCACTTTTCGCATCAGTGTGGGGCAGGTGGGCTGTGGGGCCCTTAACCCTCTGACCTTCCTCATAACCGTTGTATATGCCATCCCCCATGGATCGGTTTCTGCGCTGTCGCGTAACTGTTTAAAACAGATGTTTTTGCTGTCTCTGATGGCCTTCTTGAGCTCGATTCTACAAACTTTATAGTCGAGCTGCAGGGCTTCCCACGCGGGAAGAGAGCGAGGTCTCTGCGCTTTCCTGCGTGCTTGATGGCATTTCTTCCTGGCTGCCGCTATCTCCTCATTCCACCAGTACACTGGTCTTCTGATCAAGACTGCACGTCTTCGGGGCATCGCAGCATCGCACGCTCTGGAAAGTGCTGCGATGGTATGCACTGCCATGTCTGCAGCTGGTTTGGTCTGGAACATTGCATCTCTCCAAGCTATGTTGAACGTGTCCGCGTCGAACGCTTGCCTCTTCCATCCATTTTGCTGCACCTTCTGTATCCGAACCGCGAGGGGTGCCACCTTGTTATCCACGTCGATGATGATGGCCTTGTGCCCATCGCTATGCGTGTACATGTTGCTAACGCTCCATTTGGCAGAGCGCGCAACTACGTTGTCCGCAAAGGTGAGGTCTATTATGGACCTACCTCTGCCGTTGTCGAAAGTGTATGCCCCGAACTCATTTAGTAGCTCCAGCTCTAAGGGAACCAGGCTCTCAAGGAGTATGTGGCCACGTCGGCACGTGCGGGCGCTACCCCATGTTGTGGACCATGCATTAAAGTTCCCGCCGATAAGAAGTGGATGCTTTCCGCGTGCTTCTTCCACTTATGCTGTCACCATGGTCTCAAAAGCTTCCTAACCTAACCTAATCTAACCTAACCTAACCCCAAAATTCCCCCTTTTGAGTCCGCCAGAGAGACTGTGTGTGTGTTTGTAGTTCAACAGAAAAGTGTTAACAAGATGCCAAATAACGTGTTGTTGACTTAAAATTTGTAATTTGTACAAAAATAAATGTTCAAGTAAAAAAAAAAAAACTAGAAAAAAACTAAAATGGAAAACAACAAAAAATGGTTGGTAGGCAGAAATAGAAACATGTGTATGTGTGTGTGTATAAATGGTAAGGATAATATGGTAGAAAGTGTTGAGAAGCCAAAATGGAACGTGCGTGTTTACATACACGACAACAAATACATACATAAGTGTGAGTGTGTGCTCAGGAATACATTTAGAGAATTTCAAAAATTGACAAATGGAATGTGCAAGGAATGTATAAAAAAAAACAAACACTACATACATATATAAAAGAAGAAAACTACTACAAGTTAGAAAATCATAATAATAAAAAAAAAAAAATCTTCTAAGAAAACTAAGAAAAGCTTTTGCCGAATTGACTTTTTGACATGGAAAATTAATCGAGACATTTACAAAATTGAAATGTTGAGCCTATTTTTTTGTTGTTAGTTTATTTGTTTGTTGTTGTGATTGTTGTAAGATTGGGTTGGGTTGGAAATTTTCTTTGTTTTGATTATGAATTCGAAGACAGAGTAGTGGCAAAAAAAAATAAATAAATAAAATAAAAGAAAATGGAAGAAAAAACGAAAACTTAATGTTTATAGTAATATTTTTATGTCAGATTAAGTTTTTTCATAAAATTAAACTGATTTTTTATATTGACACATCAAGAAAAATAAGAAGAAGAAGAAGAAAAAAAGAAAAAAAAACAAGTAAACGAGACATCACAGCAGCCAGCAAGAGACAGTAAGAATAAAAAATAAATAACATAAAAAAAAAATAGAAGATAGCACTCTGAAAGCGCCATAACAAATCCTTCAATTTGAAAGTAAAAAAAAAAAAAAACTTCAGAAAAACTAAAAAGAAAAATATCACCTTATCAATATGTCTGTCTGCATTCACATAAATCCTTATTTCAACATAAATCTCCGCATGAAAATCATCAACGCATCCGCACCCGCACCCCATCGCATCTGCAGCGCGCATCAATACCGCAGCAGCAGAATCATAGCACATCACAGCATGTAGTAGCAGGAAAGTAGTAGCGAGGGGGAAAATAGCAACGCTAGAGAGAAAGCAGCTGGAGTGAGTGTAGTAGAAGCAACCATAAACTTTACTGCTTTCTGCTGGTTATTAACTTTTTCCCATTGAGTTGCTGCTATTGCTGCTTCTTTTATTGATATGTTTGTTGTTGTTTTTATTTTTTTCTTAGTCTTCTTCTTTCGCTTCCTTTTTGTTCTTCATCAAACAGCAGCAACTGCTGCTACTACTACTTTTCTGCTTTTTACCGATGTTGGTGTTCATTTGAACTTTTAATCTAAGTTTTTCGTTTCACTACTACAAAAAAAAATACAAAAAAAAAAAAAAAAATTATACTGCATTTTTTTTTCTTTTACTACAAAATGTCAAGTAGAAATAAATTTTTATCTCAATATTGCCACATGCAGGAAAAAAATTTTTCAATCAAAAAAACAAAAAAAAAAAACAAAAAAATAGAAAGTGCATATAAAACAAAAATGACCGTATTTGTGGTGGTGGTAGTGTTAGTGTTAAGATTGTTACACACAGATATGGTGACAATTTTTTTTTTTTTACACTAACACGAGAAGTAATAGTGGTGGTAGAAGAATTCTCTCCCTGACCGATGTAGCTGCTGTTGATGCCACTATTGCAACAGCGGGAGCAACAACGGGAACAGCAACAGCACCAGCTTTAGCAGTGGCTATAGTAGTAGCTACCACTTGAAGCTACCATTAGATTCCAGCATAAGATAAACGCATAAAAAATCAAATGGAATTAAGAAAACTGTCAAACTGTGGCGGGAACATTTTTTGTAGATTCACACATACATACACATACATATACGCTATAACTTTTATATACTCATACATACATACATAAGTATGTATACAGATAGCTGTAAATCTAAGAATTTGCTAGTGTAACTATATAACCATTAACAGGATTGAGCAATGTCGGATCCAATGAGGGGACTAGTGGGCTACAGTTCCTCACAAAAATTCTTTAAACAAAAAAAAAACTCCACTCCACTTTGACTGCAATAAATCTTCAATTTCAGGGGAAAAACGACAAACGTAGATATTATAATTTGGCAAACTTAATAGTAGGTTTCGGTTTCAATTTCTGATTTGGTTTTATATTTTTTTTCTAAATTTGATACTGAAACTTGATCTAAGTTTTGGTTTGATTTTTGTTTTGATTTTCTATATGAATATCGGTCTGAACTTGGTATGAAATTTTATCCCTTATTTAATCTGAATTATGATCTGAATTAGATCTGAATTTTAGTCTGAAGTTTAGTCTGAAGTTTGGTTTGAATTTGATCTAAGCTTAAGTCTGAGTTTTTTGTCTGACTTCTGGCCTGAGTTTTGGTCGAAGCTTGGGGCTAAATTATTTTAAGTTTTGGCCTGAGTTTTAGTGAGTTTGGTCAGATTTTTGGGTCAAGTTTTTGTCTAAAATTTATTTAGATTTTTGGCCTGAATTTCTTTCTAAATTTTGGTCTTAATTTCCGTTCAAGTTTTCGTCCAAATTTCGTCTGAGTTTGATCATTTTTATGGCCTGATTTTGAACTGAATTCTAGTCCGATTTTTGATCAGTTTGAACTTTTTTTTTCTAAATTTGGTCTGGCTTTTGTTCTGATATTCGATATGAATATCGGTCTGATCTTGGTCTGAACCTTGAACTGATATTCGCTCTGAGTTTTGGTCAGAATTTCGGTTTATTTTTTGGTCTAGGTTCGGTATTGAATATTGGTCTAAATTTTTGTCTGAGGTTTTGTTTGAATTTTGCTGTGAGGCTTGGATAGATTTGGTTGTTTTTGGTTTGATATTCTGGTCTGAACCTTGGTCTAAATTCCATTTAAATTTAAGACAGAGTTTTTGGTCTGACTTCTGGCCTTAGTTTTGGTCTAAGTGTGGGTCTGAAATATTTTAAATTTCGGTCTGAGTTTTATTTTGAGATTTAGTCTAAATTTTGCTTTGACTTTGGTCAGATTTTTGGTTTGAGTTTTCGTCTAAAATTTATTTTGATTTTTGGTCTGAATTTTATTCTGAATTTCGGTTCAAGTTTTGGTCTTCAATTAAGTCTGGGTTTCTGATTTTCGATATGAGTATCGGTCTGCGCTTGGTATGAATTTTTATCTGACATTCGATCTGCATAATGATCTCAATTTGACCTGAACTTTGAGCTGAATTTCATTTAAGTTTAAGTCTGAGTTTTTGGTCTGACGTCTGGCCAGAGATTTGGTCTAAGCTTGGATCTGAATCATTTTGAATTTTATTCTGTGCTCTAGCTTGAGATTTGGTCTGCCTTTTGATGTGAGTTTGGTCAGATTTTTGATTCGAATTTTCGCCTAAAATTTATTTTTATCTTTGGTCTGAACTTTATACTGAATTGCAGTTCAAATTTTGGTCTTAAATTTCGTCTGAGTTTTGGTCTGATTTTTAGACTGATTTTCGGTCTAAGCTTGGTCTGAATTTTGAACTGATATTCGCTTTGAATTTTAATCTGAATTCAATCTGAGTTTCATTTAAGATTAAGGCTGAGTTTTTGGCCTGATCTTTAATCTAAGGTTGATTCTGAATTATTTTAAATTTTACTCTGAATTTTAATATGAAAATCGATCTGAAATTTTGATGTGAGTTGGGCAGGTCTATAGTTCGAAATTTTGTCCAGATTTTTTTTAATTCTTGTTCTGAATTTTATTCTGAATTCAGGTCCAGGTTTTGGCCTTAATTTTTTGTTTGAGTTTTGGACTAAATTTTGAGCTGAATTTGGCCTGATTAATGGCTTGATTTGGACTGAGTTTTGGTCTTAATTTTTGTTTGAGTTTTGTTCCAAATTTGGCATTGATTTTTTGTCCTAATTTGGTCTGTTTTTCAATCTTAATTTGGTTCTAAGTTTTGGTCTAAGGTTGGGTCTGATTTGTGGTGTCACTTATGGTCTGATATTTGGTTCAAGTTTTTATCTGCATTCTGAGTCTGAGTTTTATTCTGAATTTGGTCTGACTTTTGGTTTCATTTCTGAATTTTTTGGTCTGAATTTATGTTGGAAGTTTGGTCTAAATTGCGATTTGAATTTCGGTTATTTGTCTGAATATCGGTTTGACTTTTCATTGAAATTTAGTCTGAGTTCCGATAAGCATTTAATTCGGATTGATTTCGTTTGCGAATTTTAATCTGAATATTTGGAAGATTTTTAGTCGGAATTTGGTCTAAATTTTTATTTGAATTTGGTCTGGTTTTGGTCTCAATTTTGGTTATATTTTTTTGGCTTAATATTGGTGACAGTTTTAGCCAGAATTTTGTTCGTTTAATGGTCTCTTCGTTGGATCACTTTTTGGTCTGAATTTAAGTCGAAAGTTTGTTTTTAAAATTGGAGTGACTTAGTTTTGAATTAGGGTCTTAGGTTTAATACGAGGTTTCGTCCAATTTCGGTTTGTTCTGAGTTTGGGTCTTAAGTTTGGTTTGAATTTTGATTTCATTTCGTTTTGATTTTAGGTTTGGAGTTTGGTTTGAATTTCTTTTTAATTTGTTGTGAATTTTTGTGTGATTTTGGGTCCGAATTTTGGTTAGATTTGAGTCCAATTTTTGGTCTGAATTTGGGTCTTATATTTGGTCTGAATTTGGGTCTTAAATTTGGCCTGAATTTGGGTCTTAAATTTGGTCTGAATTCGGGTCTTAAATTTGGCCTGAATTTGGGTCTTAAATTTGGTCTGAATTTGAGTCTTAAATTTGGTCTGAAACTTTTCCTGAATTTGGTTTGACTTTCAGTGTGATCGTAAGCTACAACATTGGTGTGGCTCTGGTCTGAATTTTGATGTGATTCTGACCTGAACTCTGGTTTAATTTGTTTTCTGTTTATTATTTGGAAGTCGTTGTACCATTTTTATCGGTTTCTTGATGTTCATTTTAAGCGTAAACTGCTGTGTAAGGATTATACGACATATCGTTCAAATGTATGTCTGTTAAATGAAAATGTTGATTAGAATTAAAAAGAATAATTATAGCTCGTAGCTAAAGTGTAAAACATAAATCAAAAATAAGAGAAGAAGACCATGTTAATAACTCCGTAACATATTCGTGTTAATTGAGAATTGAGTTAAGTGAACGGTTAGGTAACTGTGCAACTGGCAACTGTGGAAGCTATAAAATCTCATATGTGTAAAAAATATTGTGCATTTTTTTTATTAAAAATAAAAAAAAAATAAGAAACAAAATCGTTACTAGTTAAGATGTTTAAAATACAATTTTTATAAGCTTCAGAGATCTAAGTTAAGCAAAATTTAAGTTTTATTGAAGAGGGAATATTTGATATACATTTTGGCTTCTCAAAAACTTGGCATGTAAATCTTTATGATAAAACTTTGGGAATTATATTTTGATTAATAGATAATTATACGTGTTTTTAATTATATATACACACCTGCTCAAAATAATAATAATAAAATTATTTTTATTTAACATTTTCAAAACAAAACAAGCGCACAATATTTCTTTGATTTTATACATATAGAAAAAAAAAATTTTAATATATAGTGTAAAGTACAAAAGTTGAGATCGATAGATATTTATTTTGCCTAAATCAGCCTGCTCATAAAAATAGGTACACTTATGCTTTATAGAAAAGTACAAAAAAATTAACAACGGTAGGAATAGTTTTGTACATATTTTTAATTATTTATCTAATAACCTGTATATCCATCCCCATGTTGGACTACTTTCACGATTCTTTTCGGCATGCTGTTGATTAAAGTCTGACAGGATTGCTTGAGTATGTCGTACCACATTTTTCGAACAAATTGTCACAACTGCTCCTTGTTTTGAAAAAGTTTGCTTGGACAATTTGTTTTTCAACTCTCCCCACAGGTTTTCTATCGGTTTCAAGTCCGGGGACTCAACAACAAATCGACTTAATGGTCCTCAAAGTATTTTTTTTTTACCAGTGTAGCAGAGTGTATTTATCCGTTCGTACGGGTCTCGTGATAGTTCTCCGCTTTCTTTATTACAACTGACTTGACAAATATTTATAGGCATAACTTAGAACTACGAGCATATACAAACTAGCATAACTTAGAACTAAGAAACTAAGAGCGTATGCTAACTTACGACAAAACCAAAGAGAGACCAAACATCGAACAAGTTGTAGCAACCTGTAAGTATATGCACAGTGGGCACATGGCCTACTACACCAGCATGGCATGTGCTTTGTGTCGTTATATTGCTAAAGGACTCAATGCAAAGGCATGTTTTTCTCAGAATAGGGTAGCATTACATTTTCCAATTGTTCCTTGTATTCGGCGACAATTATTTTATTTGTTGTCAGGTATATAGGACATATCCATGAAAGGTAACACCCCACACCGTAATACTTCTACCTCCATGCTTCATTGTTTTTTTTTTTTTTTTTTTTGCTAAACAAACATGAAACATCTTTGCCTTTAAGGCGTCGAACACTCCTTTTTTCATCGCTTCCAAAGAGATTTACCTTAGTTTCGTCACTCCATAAAATATTTCTTCATTTTTGTTTGCTTTCAGGTCCTTACCAATTTTCGTGGTCCTTTTTTTTATAGTTTAGCCTCATATACAATATTTTTTTTTTGCGTTAAGGGAACTTTTTTGGCTATTCATCCTGGTGGGTTGACTTTTTATAGCCGTCACCAAATTATTTCAGCACTAACCTCGCTTCAAATTTTTACTGCAATCGCCTTTAATGATTTGAATGGGTCCTTTCTGCATTAGATGACTATATGTCGATCAAGCGTTGTGTTCGTTTTTGAAGGCCTACCTTCGATTTTCTCTTTTTTATCACATTTCTGACAAAATTATGGGATATGTTAGTTAATTCACCAATGCACCGAAGAAATTTCCCATATTTTCTCAAGTTGGAAACCGATCGGGGTTTTTTCGTCGGTACGATGTGATTTACGATCCATATAAATAAGAATTTTCATTATCAATTCATGTCGTTTTGCAAAAAATATTAGAGAAAGCTTACCGTTCTTTAAAAAAAAAAATCCCCAAAAAATGTAATATTAACTTTTATTAAAATGTATTAAATTACACTTGTAGGTGTAACTATTATTTTGAGCAAGCCAATTTGTAGTTCATTCACAGAAAGTTCAAGTAAATCATATATTGAGGATTTACACTTTCTATTTTGTTGACAACAGCGTTGCTAGATTATGCTGTTTATATTTTCTCCACAATTTACCGTTTAAATTTCCAAAAAAGTTGTGCAGAGGAGTTAAAATGAATAGTTATGAAGTGTAACTATTATTTTGAGCAGGTGTGTATTTAAGAATTCTTTGTGACTTTCCAAATGTGATGTTCCCAATCTCGGACCAATTAACTAAAACCAGATTTATGATTATCAAGCGAGTATGTGATTCGATTCAACTATAAAAATAAATAAAATTAAATTAAATTTTTTTCTACAGTTTCAGATTTTTCTTTTTTTACCTACATAAATTTGTTGCTTAGCTTCTATAAGTAGAAATATTACATGAGCTCATAGTTCATACTCACATATACATATTTATGTTTGTATATATTAAAGTTATTAAAATATTTGTCAGCTATGTAGGATACATTTCAGCAGCATTTCCAGTAGCTTTTTTTATGCATTGTCATAGTTACAATTATTTACAAACTTAAATAATTTGAAGCCTACCAACTGACGACAACGACAACGACCACTTCACATCATTTTGGGTACAACGCAATTTCTTAACGTCTCATTGAAGCTCTTAAGCGTTGACACAATATATTGACAAGTGGCATCACAGTTTGTTAAGTATTTTGGAAGGAAAATATATACGAGTATAGAGAGAGAGAGAGAGAGATAGAGAAATGGAAAAACAATGATAAAGAAAGTAAAAGTAAAAAAGAGAGAGAGAGAGTGAGTGCTTACTTTTTAAGACTCATAAATATATTATGAAGACAGCAGTGATTTTTCTTCTACTTCTTCAACTGCTGGTGACTGTGACTATTCCTTTTTATTATTTTGTTTTGTTTTTTTTTTTATTTATTTTGTCAGGGGCAACCTAATGTTGATAAATATCTGGGTATTCATTACTTATGCTTATATGTATGTATATCTAAATATCTATGTATTAGTGTCTATATGCGTGTATTTATTTGCACAATTCTTTTGCGCATTTTGCTATTATTAAATAAATTATTTAGCATTTCATTGCAGAATTTTGTATTTTTTTATTTGTTGGTTTTTTTTTTTTTTTTTTTGGTTTTGCTCATGTGTGTATTTTTTATATAGACTGATAGAAAACATATTGTTATACAATTTTTATTTATTGCCTAGTTATTTTCATTCTCTCTCTGTCTCTCTCACATTCCCTCTCTTTTTCCAAGTCGTTTTCTTAATCATTGCTCATTGTGTGTGTGTGTGTATTACATTTTATTATTAACTGTCAGGATGTTGTGGTTGTCAATTGTGATTTTCAAATTCATTAATACGACGCCCAAATTGAAAGAGAGAGAGAGAGAAGTTTTCTGTGAAGAAATTCCATTTGGCATTTGAGATTAAGTGAACTGTGAGATTAATCAAAATTTATTAAGTGTAAGTAATGATGTTTTATTAAGCACATTCACAATTTCTTCTTAATGCAGCTAAAGTGTAGCTACATTGCCGATTTAAAGTGCTCTCTTAAGATACATAACATGAAAATTAAACCGAAATTATGACAGTTACATAAGACAATAAAGTAATTGTGAAGGTACTGTGCTCATAACCCAAACAATGGCATAATTTCACGTGAAACTGGATTACAAATTGCATTACTTTTGATGGAAGGTAAAACGACGGAGAACAACGGAATAAATGACAGGCTGAGAGGAAAAGTGGGCTAAAATTAATATAAGAGCAAAAGTGAAATAATTCAGTATCTCAGTGCAAGAAGGGCACAAGTAATACGGCTTGGAGTGAAAATGAAACGACTTAAAAGTAAGAGTAAAAATGGTATAACAATTCTTTCAGAGAAAAAACAGCATAGTTTTTTATTCCGTTTCTGCTCTGAATATATTTCGTTTCACATTTGCTCTGAACATATTTTGTCCCGCTTTTGCTCTGAACGATATTTGTGTCGCTTTTGCTCTTAAGTAAAATTATTCCAATTTTTTTCGTCGAATCAAATTATTGCTCGTCGTCGATGTTGAAGCTGGCAAAATCATAATCTTTATTTGAGGTGTAGGTTCGCAGCGGAAACGTGGACCGATGGATCCGGTAAGAACCATGAGATCATCGCTTTTTTTTTTTTGTTAATGTATTTTCCGTCCGATATAACAATTCCAGGTCAATATCTCGAAATTTTGTAACTATGGACGCACAGCAAAAACTTGTGCTCAATCTTTACATAAAAGATTACTATAACACGAAGCAAGGAAATGTTTCAACATCAGTGACAACTTAATGTTTCTATTTTGACCGACACAGCAATCAGAATAAAGCTTCACAACTTGCGTTGCTTCTGAAAGCTTTAAGTGCTTCAAAAGGCAGGAACTAATTTCCTGGGCACCCCTATAGGCAATGTCTTCAGACCATACATACATATGTATATGCTGAAAGAAAAAGTAGAAATATCTTAATATCTAATTTTGTAATGGCTCGATTAGTATAATATATCAACATTATCCATTGATCGTTTTTTTTTTCTTTTTACTAGTTTTCAATGACGTACAATATTTTTTTTAATCTACTTTCTCGCTGTCAACAATTGAGAGCGAAAAAACTTCATATATAAAAAACGAAAAGTGTGTGCGCCTCTCGGTCGGTGAGTTCGCCTATGCGCTCTCCGACTTTGAACTCTCTTTATAGTTTTTAATTTTGATTGATAGTTCTGTAAAATATAAATACATTACGAACATGCCACTATTTTGAGGTAACTATGGTAAATGGAAAGATTCGCCCGAACGAACGAAAGACTTTTCGTTTTTTCGCTCGCACGAATATCCAAATCTAAAAAAATTTATTTTTTTAAAAACAATTTAAGCCATTAAGGTTCAGTAAGGTAGCGCTCGGTAAACTTATATTGCTATATTTAAATATGTATGAGAAACAAACTAACTAACAAAGAATTTTTTTTACAAAATCGCACGTTTTTGTAAAAAAAAATGTGCATTTATTTTTAAATAAGATTTAGTTTATAATCACGAAAACCATCTAGACATAACCCTCCTTATATGTTTTCAGGTCTGATGTTTTACAATTCATACGGTATCAAAACTGAATTTGTATAGTATATTGACTTTCACAATGTAAAAAAAGATGAAATTTATTTTTATTATTTAGTGTGAAATGACGACAATTCGGCTTTATTTCACTTTAGAATGTTAAATGACAGGACGAGAGGAAAAGCGGACTAAAATTTATATAAGAGCAAAAGTGAAATAATTTAATATCTCTGTGCAAGAACGGCACAAGTAAAACGGTTTGGAATCAAAATGAAACACGCTAAAAGTAAGAGCGAAAACGGTATTGGGAGTATGAATGTATAAACTCGTAATTGTGACTAACTTCAATATCTATCATACGCGCCATTTTTTTGACATTGACAGCTATTCTATCTCGAAGAGCGCCAAAAATACTATAAGAATTGATCTGTCAAATAATTTTCATAATTTTACAAAATTGTTTTACTATAGCTGAAAATGTCGAATTTCGTGCCAACAAAACAACAATTGCGGGAAGTTTTAATTTGCTTCTTCCATTTAAAGAAAAACGCAACTGAAGCACATCGTTTACTCACTGAAGCTTATCCTGACTGTGCTATAGACGTTAGAATGTGTCAGTTGTGGTATGCCCGAAGAAGATTCATGTCAAACGCAACAAGAACTTGCAGAATCTGTAGGAGTTGATCAATCAACCATTTCTAAACTATTAAAAGCATTGGGAATGATTCAAAAGCAAGGAAATTGGTTGCCGTACGAATTGAAGCCGAGAGACGTCGAACGACGATTTTTCACATGTGAACTGCTGATTGAACGACAGAAAAGAAAGGGTTTTCTGCATCGTATTGTGACTGGCGATTAAAAAGTGGATACGTTACGATAACCCAAAGCGTAAAAAATCATGGGGACCGCCCGGACATGCATCAACTTAAACGGCAAAGCCGAACATCCATGGATCCAAGCTTATGCTGTGTATTTGGTGGGATATGGAAGGTGTCGTGTATTATGAGCTGTTGAAACCGAATGAGACGATCACTGGCTACCACTACTGACTACAATTGATGCGTTTGAGCCGAGCACTAAAGGATAAGAGTCCAGAATATGAGAATAGACACGACGAAGTTATTCTTCAGCACGACAATGCTCGGCCGCATGTTGCAAGGCAAGTAAAAACATACTTGGAAACGCTGAAATGGGAAGTGCTAGCCCACCCGCCGTATTCTCCAGACATTGCTCCTTCTGATTACTACTTGTTCCGATCGATGACACATGGCCTGGCTGAACAGCACTTCTGTTCTTTCGAAGAACTAAAAAAATGGATCGATTCGTGGATAGCCTCAAAAGATGAGGAGTTCTTTCGACGCGGAATCCGTATGCTACCAGAAAGATGGGAAAAGGTTGTGGCTAACGGTGGACAATACTTTAAAGAATAAATTTATAATCACTTTTTCACAATAAATGTCCAAATTACGAAAAAAATACGAGTTTATACATTCATACTCCTAATATAATAATTCTTTCAGAACAAGAACAGCATTGTTTTTTTTTCCATTTTCGCTCTGAACATATTTCGTTTCACTTTTGCTCTGAACATATTTCGTTTTGCTTTTGCTCTTAAGTAAAATTATTACACTTTTTTCTGAACGTAGAAGTTATACCACTTTTCCTCTCAGCCTCTCAAATGAGGACGATTCGGTTTTATATCACTTTCGAATGATAAATGACAGGTTGAGAGGAAAAGCGGGCTAAAATTTATATAAGAGCAAAAGTGAAATAATTTAGTGTGTCAGTGCAAGAATGGCATAAGTAATACGGTTTAGAGTGAAAATGAAACGCCTTAAAAGTAAGAGCGAAAATGGTATAATAATTCTTTCAGAACAAGAACAGCATTGTTTTTTTTTCCATTTTCGCTCTGAACATATTTCGTTTCACTTTTCCTCTGAACATATTTCGTTTTGCTTTTGCTCTGAACATATTTCGTTTTGCTTTTGCTCTTAAGTAAAATTATTCCACTTTTTTCTGAACGTAAAAGTTATACCACTTTTCCTCTCAGCCTCTCAAAAGTGAACGAGATTGCATTTTTGTTTTTTTTTTTTTGAGATGTTATCCTGTTTTGTTTAGCTCTTTCATTCTTCAATTGTCTCCCTTTGTTCTCATCACAAAGGACTCGAATAGCCGCCGGTAGGTGCTGCATAATACCTTAAAAAATCTAAGGTATTCGTAAGTCATTTTTTTCAGGGATCATTTTCATAACTTGCCGAATAATGCTACATCAAAGCAGCAAAGTTAGGTGATAATGCGTGTTTTTGCCATCATTCCTACCATTACACTTGAATCAGCCCAGTAAAACCTGGCTCATTTAACCTTCTAGTTTCTAAGCGTGTCTCTGACGACCTCGATAGTCTAGTGGGTAGTGCACTTGACTTTCATCCGGGAGGTTCAGATTCGATTCGAAATTTTCACTGGGGATTATTCCCTAACTTCTTCCTCCTTTCTTTTGGATGAGTCCTCCTGAATACGCTTCAATATTATTCTCCTCCCATTTTAGATTCAATCCACAAGTCAACCGTAAATTTCATGACTTTTTCATTCTGCTTGATGTAAGTTTTAATTACAAAAAAAAAAAAAAAAAAAATTTATTATTACTTCCACAAAACAAAAAAAAAAAAAACCTCGAACTAATTTGAAAGTGCAAAAATTTTCAGAATTGATAAATTTTAAATAACTATGCAGAAAACAAAACCCGACAAAGTAATTTTCTTTAGCAAAATAAAAAAAAAAGTAAAAAAAATAAATAAACTTCTCCTTTTTTTTTTTCTAATTTGCATTTGGTTTATTTTCAATTTTGAAAATGGTTAAAAGCTACTGAAATCTCTTAAATTGCTTGTCAGTCTGTAAGCAATTTATGTTTCAACATTTAACATCAACAAGAATAATAATAAAACAACAACAAAAACCAAAGTAGCAACAACAAGCAAAACAATACAATAGCATAAATAAGAATAGTAGGAGCAGAGAGTAGGACAACACAAGAGAAGTAGCAGTAACAACAGCAGTAGTAACAATAACAACAGCAGTAGCAATGACAACAGCAGCAGTAGTAACAACAACAACACCAACACCAACCTAAAAACCCCAAACAAATAGTTGAGCATTTAAAGATAAACAGAAGCAGCCTACTTATCTACATAAACTAAGAGACTTGAGGTAGATGCCTGTGTATGTATGTATAAAATACTCATGGAGGTGTGTGTGTGTGTGTGTGTTTGTATTTATAGGTGTAGATAAAAAGTTGTGAGTATATGCAAAGATGATCTCGACAAAAAAATAATAGTAGTACCTAGTTATATAAAAGCTTTGCAAGACTTGCAGCTCAATTCAAGTAGTAAGTTTAATTTTTCAACATTTTCATTTTCACTGCAGCAACAGCAAAGCATGCAGAGAAAATAGTGAGTTAAATCTTTATTTTTGTTTATATATACATGTTAAACTAAATATCAAATAGTTGGACAGACAGGTAGGCAGAGGGATAAAGAGAAAAGTGAATGGATAGAAGAAAAAGCATAGGAGAATATATAAATACAAAGCACCTAGGTTTTTGGGTTTTGGATAGATGGATGGATGGATGGATGGATGGGTAGACAAGTGAAGTCATCATAAATTCTATAGGAGTGCAAAGCATACGAAGAGATCAACATTTCTTTACAGGGTAACAATCGTAAAGTGACGCACACATTTCAGCAGTTATTTTCAAAAGGACGTACTTCCATTAAGTACAATTAAGTGTTAACATTGCTGAATATATAAGCATTCATTTGAACCCCACCTCATTCAATATAACCTCCTTTAGCCTGCACACATGCCTTCAATCGAACCGGAAATCGTAGGACTGTTCGCCGCAGGACTTCCTGATCAATTTCAGTCCAGGCTTTCTCTAATGAATTTGTCAGCGACTCCAGACTGTGGTGTTGAGATGCACAAGCCTTACTCTCTAAAATACTCCAAATAGAGTAGTCCATTGGATTCAAGTCTGGGGAGTATGGTGGCCATTCTTGAGATGTTATGAATCCAGAAAAATTGTCTTTCATCCATGTTTGCGTTAATTTTGCCATGTGGGAAGGTGCAGAATCTTGCTGGAAAGTCCAGTTTTCATTTCCAAATGTATCTTGGGCCCTGGGAAGAACATGCTCATTTAAAATGCTCCGATAAACAACCTGGTCAATTTTAACACCCTCTTCAACGAATATTAGAGGGGTTCTGGCATTAGCGGAAACTCCAGCCCATACCATAACGGAAGCTGGCTTTTGAACTCAGCCAACAGTCCTATTTTGTTGCGATGATGATGTTAGCCACATTCGGTCATTTTGCGCATTGAAATGTTGTTCAACCGTGAAAATTTTTTCATCTGTAAACAAGATATTTTCAACATTTTTTAACACGGAGGAGCGTAGCAATGCCTTGCATCTTTGCAGTCGCAAATCTTTCTTTTTTTGTGTCAGATCTTGAGCTTGTACGGCTTAAGATTAAGCTTTGATTTTGCAATGATTCGCACTGTTTCACGGTTTACTCCCACTTCCTTAGCGATTTTTCTCATTGAGCGCCTTGGATTTCGCTTGATTCGTTTACGAATTTTTTCTGTTAAACCAGTAGTGGCAACTGTTGAAAATTTTCCCCGGTCTCTATCTCCAAGACCCCCAGTTTCATTATATCGAATAATAGCTCGGTCTACCGTACGACTTGACAAATTTAAAGCCTTTGCAATTTGACGGCTACTATAATTTGCCAAATGAAATTTCATAATTTCACGACGAATATTTTCCTTGTCCATTTTTATGGAAATTTCAAAATGTAATAACAAAAATTCAAATGAAATTAAAAGCAAAGCCAATGATGAATGAATTTGCTTTTTAAATTAAAGTAACGGTAAATGGCAAAGCTTGCTGCAGAGTATTAAGCTTGCGTCACTTTACAATTGTCACCCTGTATATACATACATTCAAGCTAACATAACCAGTTGACCAATGTTGGGACAGCCAAAAGCCAGCAGCAACCAGCAGCAGCCACAACCAACACTTTGACTCTGCTTGGACTTGAGAATGATCGGTCAACAAAAGTGAAAAAACAAAAAAAAATATCATTGCACTGTGTTTTTGCTTTGTGGTAATAGAAAAAAAAAAATAAGACAGAAAGAAAACTGGAACACTTCGGACACAAACACATACATACACAGAATGAGACACACATATACCGATGCTTGGAAAATAATTTGAAAATTTTCTTCAGGACATCAATCACAAAAGACTTATGCCGGGGTAAACAAAACCATTTGTCACAGTTGCAGCAGCAACAGTAACAGTAACACCGGCAGCAAGAATATCAACAATGGCAACACAGTAGCACTAGTATAGTAGAACTACTGGCAGCAACATTGCAACAAACTGCCAGACACAGTTTGGTAAAATAGTAATAAACACAAAAATGGAATGAGATAGTACAATTACAACAATGACAAAAGCCAAGGCACCTTCAGGGTAATAGTGGAATTGACCAGAGGCCATTTTCATTTATTTATTTATTTATTTTTTTTTTTGGTCTCACTTATGTTTTGAAAAAAATCAAAACAATGTAATGTAACATCGGAAATTCTGGAATGAGGAAAAATATTTAGAGTAAATTTAATTTTTTTTGTTCTTCATTAATATTATGATTTGTCGGATAGATGTAAACTTCCATTTATTCTATAAATGTGTTAACAATAAAATAGCGATAAAGGGAGGAATATAAATTTAGGAAGTTGTTTGAAATAAAACAGGCTTATGATACTGAATACGGTAACCTTTGGATGGAATGAGCTTGTGTTCTAGGCATACGAAATTAATCAACTTAAAAGTACGTCTAAAATTAGCTTGATATAGTCTGAAAACCACTAATAAAGCGCGGTTCACACAAAATTGGCACGCAGGAAAGTTGCTGTATCTTTTAAACCAGAACACTCAGAATAACAAATAATCCATTAAATGATAAGTTTAATATTGTGTTTTAATACTATAATATTAAAAGATTTCAATTTCTTTGTTGTGCAAAAAGTTCCGGGTATTCCTTTTAATTAATCATCAACCTTTGAAAATCCGCTCTGGAGACTTTTGCGGCTATTTGGTTCCATTTTAGTAACATTGAATTCACATTTTTGACAATACCTGCATTTTTCTTCAACTTATATTTTGTAATAGCCCAGTATTTTTCGATCGGTCGAAGCTGGGGGCAATTGGGTGGATTCATATATTTGGGCACTACATCTACTTTATTTGTCTGATACCAATCCATGGTTTTCTTAGAGTAGGGGCAACTGGCCAAATCAGGCCAAAACTTCACTGGCGAATGGTGGTGACGAACAAATGGCAATAGTCGTTTCGAAAGGAACTCTTTAATGTAAATATCAGACGTCATAGAAGAGGATGTCACAAATGCCCTGGATTTGAGACCACAGCTGCAAATAGCCTGCCACACCTGCCTGCTTTCTTTGCAAATTTATCCATTTTTATGTACTTGAATTTTGAGGGTACATTACCACGATTCGTTGCCATATAAAATTTTTGACGTGGAAGCTGTTTAAGATCAAATTTTACGTATGATTCGTCATCCACAATAATGCATCCATTGAATTTGGTCAAAACATTATGATAAAGAAGACGAGCACGTTTTTTGGCCAGCAAATTCTGTTTGTCTGTTCTATTTGGATATTTTATAGCACGATAGCATTTTAGCTCAGCTTTTATGCGTATTCGTCTAGCAATTCTTTTGCTGGTATTGAATTTTTTGGCACGATCGCTATCCGATAGTCCGGGATTGCTTTTGATGGACCTCAAGATCTTTGCCTTTAATTTTAGGTTGGTGGTTCCCGTTTTGTTCACAACTTCTTTAGCTCTTTCAACACTAAGAGTTTCTTTATATCGTTTCATAACTCTACATACCGTTCTTTGTTCTACATACGCAATCTTTGAACCAGACCACGACGGATTTTCAATAAATTTGTTCACAATCAATTTTCTATTTGCAGTTTCCATTGTGCACACAATCACCAGCTTGCGATCAATTAATATGAAAAATTTATCAACTAACGGTAATGGTATTGTAAACAAGTCGCAGTAAAAAATTTGTTGTTCTTATGACTAGGGGCGACGTGGTGACCACAATAAAGCGTGCCAATTTGGCGTGAACCGCGCTTTATATAGTTTCTTCAGTATCTCTTGGTTAAATATAAACACAGAGCGTTGAAATGTTTCTTCCTTAGTTCAGTAATTTACGAGCTAGACGGAGAACATATTCTTCGACTCATATTACCATTATAAACTTTGTTAATAATTAATTAGATAAGTAAGCTTATGTGAGCTGTATAGCTGATTAATAATTGAATTTTGGTTTAACGAGGCGTATGAGTGATATTAAATTTATACTCCTGCAATAATATCGAAATGTCTCTTACAGAAGTAAGTAAGCCCATTCCGTGCCCACGATCAACTTGAAAGGAGTTGATAAAGGATGTCAAGATAGGTGAAGAAAATCCTTTTCCATTTTTAACTCTTTGCGAGCTATGGAAGATAGAAATGACTAGAAAAAAGGAGAATGGTTAAGAAAGAAGGTAGGAGTCGAAGGGACATTAAGAGCTAAAATAAAAGAAAAAGGGGGGAGGGAGAAAGACAAGAAAGAATAATTCAAAATGGAAATAAGTGAAGACAGACAATGTAAAAAAATAAAGATTGAAAGATATATACATTCTGTCAAATAAGTACCCGGAAATTCTCATTTTAAATTTTCCCTCTGAGAATATTTCAAAAAATTTTTTTTCCCAGGTTGGCACAACTGTCAACCACTATTCTGTGAATTTTTATTGCTATGTGTCATTTAGTTTGGTTACGGCGTCATCAAGAACAAGTCAACCTTTTGTGTGCGAAAATTTAAAATGAGAATTTCCGGGTACTTATTTGACAGAATGTACAAGGGGCAAGAAAGAGTGGGGAAAAACGAAAGAAATACAAGAAGTAAAAACCGAAAGGGCAGAAAAAGAGGGGGTGGGTGAGGGAAAGAGAGAGGAAAAGAAGAGGCAAAGGAGTGAGATGGGCAGAAGAGAGAAAAAGAGATGGGGGAAAAGAATTAGAGAGCAAAGAAGAAGAATCGGAAATACGGAAAAAGTTAGATAGAAGGGAAAACTGAAAAGAGGTGGGGGAAAGATAGGGATATAAATAGAGAGAACGAGAGAAATAGAAAGCTAGCTAGATGGGGACGGAAGGATTGAGGAAAGGGGAAAACAGGTAGACGGGCAGAGAGAAAGGAAAAGTGAGTGAGAGAGAGAGAGAGAAAGAAAGAAACGGTGGATGAGAAAGGGGGAAAGCGAAAGAGGGGGTAAATAGTGGGGGAGCAAAGCATTGGTTTCAAAGAAATTGAGCGCAAGAAGGAAACGCTGAGAAAAAGAGAAAAAAAAAGATAGAACGGAAAATAAAGGCTTCGACTGAAAGAGAAAGAGACACAGACAAAAAAACGGAAGAAAAATTACATGGAAAAAATATTAGAAAAACTAGGAGGAAAAAGAAATAGAGAAAGAGAAAGGGGGACAGAGAGGAAGTAGACTGTGTAAAGAGGGAGAGCGAAAGAGGTCCAGAGGGATGAAGGAAAACGGATAACAAGAAAAGGGGAGAGTAAGGGCGGAAGAGAAATGAAAGATATTAAAGAAAAGTAAAAAAAAAAAAAACAATAATAATGGGAAATTTAGGGGCAAATTTGATAAGTAAAATCGTTTAAAAAAATATGTATGGGAGCGGAAAATAGCGTTAACCAAAGCCGATTATTAGTTTCTGTTTGATTTCCCAAATTTATTTTTTTTTTTTCTGTTATTCTGTTATTCAAGTATTGTGCTAATAAGAAGTGATTAAGTGGTTTCGATAAGTGGTTTTTAACGAAAAAAATTATGTGTGCAAAAATATAAGCTATTACAATGTAAAATAAGGATACACCTCCTTTACAAATTTTCCACTTTTTGGGGATTTTTGACGATTTTTTGTATGGGAGCTATGTCTAAAATTTTTTTTCTCAGCAAATAAATATCAGATTCAGTTTTTTCATGCCAAAAAATCCCTTGATACCAATTTTCAACGCAATAAGAAGAGGAACAGGTAACTTCGTAGTATAACCCCAAACCAAAACTTCAAAAAAAATATTGTTTGAAACGCTGCTGATAGGGGAAAAACCGGTTATCACCGCACCCAGAGAAATACTTACCACGTTTGAAGAAAAACGGCTATCAAACTGAGGAAAAATGGGAATGATTTGGCGCCATAGAAACGGTTTCCTCATTTAGATATACAAAATTTCTTTGAATTGAGGAAATATTTTTCCTTTATTTTAGAGAAAATTTTCTTTGAAAGAAGGAAGTTTTCTATAAATTAAAGAAATTAGTCTTCAATTTGTAGAAATTGCGTTTTTCAAATGAATAATATTTTATTTCAATATGAGAAATTGTATATAATTTAGGTAAAATTTTCCTCAGTTTGTGGAATAATTTTCTATAAATTGAAGTCAATTTACTACCTTTTTAGAAAAAAAAATCCTCAATTTTTGGAATATTTTTTACAATGTTGTTTTAATTAAAAGGCATAGAAATCATATTTTTTTACTTATATTCATTTATTATTTTTTTTTTTTAATAAATATTAAGGTTTATGTATTTTTACATACACTACAGGCATCGTCGCCTTGAAATGATCAAAAGATCCTTATAGCCATCAAAAAATTATAAATTGAAGTTTATTGAAATTTATTTCTTTTCAATATATTTTGTTTTTTTTTTTACAATACATATATATTTTTTTTACAAATTATATCAACAGCCACAAACACAACCGCTTCGCTTGAAATAGAGACGCCAACTAAAAAATTCAAAAGAAAAACAAAGCGTACGCGATTGTCTGCTAAGGCCAAAAGAGTAAAGCTAGTATTTTGTATATACCAAAATTTTGTATGGAGAACATTTTTGGTATATTCGTCTCTTTCTTACATTTTCTACGCAACTAAATTTGTAAAAATGAAGAAATAACTTACTTCAAATTGAACACCATGGTGGCATGAAAGAAGCACATTTTTCTTCATTTTGCGGAAAATTTACTTAAACGAGAGCAATTTTCGTGGATTCAAATTGAGGAAACTTTTTCTTTATTCTAGAGATGGATATTTTTCTGGGTGCACTAAATTCCTTGACCCCGAATTAGTTAGAAACGATATGTCTCCCATCTGCTACAAAATTTTTTCTTTTAAATTCGAGCACAGTGTAATTATCACTTGCAGCTCATCAATTCCGTGAGCTGCGTTTTTCTTGGTTTTTCTCTCTTGTTTGAGCCTGATGTACTTAAAATTTTTCTAGGGGAAAATTTTCATTGAATTATTTTTTAATGATTCAAAAATAAAATATGTCAATTTCTAAATTAACTAATGCAATACTAATTATGTATGTCATAAGTTCCTTCACCAGTTTCTTCGCTTCAATCTTTGTTCACTCTGAAATTTTTCTCTGCAATCCTTTTTTTTTTTTAGTAATATTTTATATAAGAAAGAAACTATGAAACCAAAGTAAGTGTATACAGTCATAAACCAAAACCATAAATATGTAATTGAAAACAATTTTCAATTTTCTACTCCTTTATCGTTTATATCATGCATATATCAAAGATGTGGACACTGTATGCTCAGAGAATTGCAAATACATGGGAACAAAGCATTTTCTGTATGTGTGTGTGAGAGTGCATTATATTCTTTAAAAGGCCAGAAGACACAAGTAGCCGATAAAAAGAAACCTGAAGCTAAAAGATCACTTTGTTATTTAGCCTTATGGTCTTGGGACAAAATACAAAAACACAAACACATATACATGCATTCAAGCATACATACATATATAAACACATATACATATAAATGCTTGCATATACATACAGACATTTGAAAAAGTAATAATAGGAGCAAAGTGCAAACGATGAAATTGAGTATGATAAGGATACAAATAAGGATATATTTGTGTAAGGAAGGGAATATATATGTGTGTGTGTGTGTGTGACCAGTGAATTGTATAAAATTTAAGATATAATTAGAAAAGAATAGCAAAAAATAGAAGAAGAATTAAGATAATGAAATTAAAATTAAAAATCAAACTTACTCTAAGAATAGAAGAAGCAAAGAAAAGAAAAGAAGCGATTAAGCAACAAAATATACAGATGTTAAAAAGTAATTTTTCAATCTTATTAAAAAAAATCTTCTAAGATTTCAGTGTGCATATATGGGTGACTCTTTGTGGCCCTCCCGGCTGGGGGGAGGTTAAAGTTCTGTGGGGTGGGTAACAAATGCAATTTCTGCAGTATTGCATACCATAAAAATGCTCAAGAATTGAAAAACTTTTCTTTTCTTTCTATTATTAAACGAAATAAATTAAAACTGTCATCAACGAAAGTTTATGTTAAAATTAGAAAATGCTTAAGTAGCAGCAACAGCAACAGCAGCAGCAGTAGCAGAAATTGTATAGAAGCAGCAGCAGCAGTACCTAGCAAAAACTGTAGCAGTTAGGAGCAGCAGCAAAGGCAATACACGCTGTGTTTGAAATGTGTGCATTGAAGCTGGGCGTTTGAAGGCAAATGCACGGGTAAGGAGTGAGATTGAAAAAATCTTAACACACGTTTTACCTAATATTTTTTTTTTTTTTTGGGTGTAAAATTTAAAAATTTCTTTGATCTAGTTATCTTTGAAAAATATGTCAGTTGCTGTTTTTAATGACAAACATGTTGATTTATTGTGAGTTTGTTCAAAATGAGTGAAGAAAAAAAAGTATGTCTTAAAATTATTAAAAAATTTTCAAAAAAATCCAAATTGGTCCTACAAAAAATTGGTCAAAGAATTGAAGGTCTGCCGTCAAACTGTTACCAATGTCATTAAACAGTTTCAGGAGAATTTGAACATCGATGGGAAACCTGGTTCGGGAAGAAAACAAGGACCACATGATATTGGGAAAGCCAAGAAAATAGAAAGCATATTGAAAAGATCTCCAAACACATCTGGTAGAAAAGCTGCCCGGTTAGCCCAGTGCTCTGACTATTTGGTGCGAAAAGTTAAAACCAATGCAGGTTTGAAAACATACAAAGTCCAAAAAGCTCCAGACAGGAATGCTGCAAAAAGTTTAGACGCCAAAAGTAGGGCTCGGAAGCTAAAATTGAATTTCATACAATAATATTCATGTTGTATAGTGGACTACGAAACGTATGTTATGTGCAGCTTCCATGTCAAAATTTTTATGTTGCTGATGCTCGAGGAAATGTCGAAGAACAATTTAGAATCCAAAAGCAGACAAAATTTCCTAAAAAATTCCTGGTATGGCAAGCTATATGCAGTTGCGGCAAAAGAAGCAAGTCATTTGTTATAGTGGGCTCTATAAATACAGAAATATACATCAAAGTATGTTTGAAAAAAGGACTTCTTCCTTTCATAAGAGAGCACAATGTGTCCACATATTTTTGGCCCGATTTGGCATCATGTCACTACGGCAAGAAAGCTCTGGAGTGGTACCAAAGTAATAACATAGTTTTTGTATTAAGAGAGGCGAATCCTCCAAATTTTCCAGAGCTAAGACCAGTGGAGAGATATTGGGCTCTTGTGAAAAGAAACTTAAAGAGCACAAAGACAAAGGTGTCTCAAAATATCGAAGATTTTAAAAGGAGATGGGCAAACTGTTCCAAAAAGGTGTCTGAAACAACTATCAAATCTCTAATGGATGGCTTACCAAAAAAGGTCCACGAGTTCATAAATAGTGGTTAGAACTATAAAAGTTATATTTTTCTGTAATTTGTAAAATGTTATCAATTAAATAAAAAAAAAATTAAAACTCTAAGATCAACCGTTTAAAAATTATTGAATTTTATATATGTTAAGATTTTTTCGATCTCACTCCTTAGTAGTAGTGAAAGATGTGTGTGTGTGAAGAAGTAGTTGGAAGAATGTAGAAAAATGCGCTAATAAAGAAAATGAATTAAAAACTTGCTCCTGTAGTGTTAAGCGTAAGATGAAACTAGCAAAAGTGAAAAAGGGGGAAAAAAAAACGCTAAGAATGGACTTAAAGTTTTTTTTTATTTTTTCTTTCTCTCTCTCTCTTTCTTTACTCTATATACTTTTTGATGCAACTCTGTGCGTATTTATGAGATGCTATTCTTGTGTAAGAAAGACATTTTCTCTCTTTTTTTTCGTTTTTTTTTAATAATGAAAAAGTTAAGAGTTATCACAAGTTAACGATATTAATTTCAGCTTCATTTGAAAGTGTATATGAGTTGACGCTTCAGGGTAACTAGTGAAAAGTATCCTTTTTCTCACTACACACACACATGCACAACTAGGTACATACATATATGTGAGTTGACCCTAAACTTTTTGAAGTTTTACAACAAAAAGTAATTAATTATTTTCAATGATATTTTATGAACATCTCTAAAATAAGAAAAAGCAAAATCTGTTGTACCTTCATTATTATTTACTTCAACTTCACTATATTTTTTACTAGTAATAGATTTTGTTTTGAAAATGCTGCTCACTCATGCCAATACAGCATCATGAAATATATGAGTAAATGAACTTTTGACCTTTCCTCTAATACATTTTATTTATTGATGTGCTTAGGTGAAGGATATGTATTTATGTGCACATCTTTGTTTTTCGTTTTTATTCTCAAGTGAATAATCAATTTGTTTTAAATTTATGCGTAAACTGTTTTAATTTATTTCTGATTATTTGAGGGATTTTTTCCTCCTTTTATTCCCTTCTCTTCTCATACTTTTTTCCCCATTCTATACTCACTATTGTGACGACCAAATTTTTGGTGACAGAAATTGCGGCCACACAATAATTCGCTACGCTCCTGCACACCAACACTAAAAACAGAAACATGCAAACAAAACAACAACTGCTTGGCAACAACGCAACAGAAAAGAATAATTTGCACAAAACAATAACAATGCATCCAGGCTATCCACAACGCATACAAAACCTAACAGCATCATCGCAGCATGCTGCGATCAAAATTGAAAATTTGAAATCACGCGATTGAAAGAACCAATCACAGGAAAGCTACAAAATCATATTTTCCAGTCGCGACTGCGGCAAACTGGAAAAGAAAAGGAAGAAGAGGAACTGCCTATTAAGCAGAACGCGCAGCAGTATTCTTCCTCTCATTGTGCCGATAGCCCTCATCACATTAGCATCGGACTGTGCTGATAGCTGTCGTGGCGAGTAGAAGATAACCAAAGGAAACAACTAAAGGATAGGCTGACGTGCGGGTGAGTAATTTTAGTGTATCAACGACTCAGTGAGACGACCTCGATAGCCTAGTGGATAGTGCACTAGACTTTCATCTGGGAGGTTCGGGTTCGATTCCCGTCTTCGTCTGGTGGTTAATTTTCATTACTTTCTTATATTCACTATCAATATGAAGTGTATGAGAATTAAGAGATAGTGTACAAGTGCACACATTGGTTGGTAATGGCAAAACCACCAAGCCGATAAAAAATTGCCACACCGCCGTTCGGAATCGGCGTTAAACTGTAGGTCCAACTATGTGGTATCACAATGGGCCGTTCAGGCCTAAGTGTGTCTCTCGACAGCCACTCCAACCTAACCTAACCTAACGACTCAGTGACCACACAACCCAATAGCGCTAATTCCCAATCTCGTGACGGACATTTCCTAGCAAGGCCGTATTTAGGGGGAATTTTTTGGGAGATCTGACCCCCCCCCCCCCGAGATGTGGAAACTTTCTTCTAATTTTTTATATTAATTTCCAGTGGATAAAAAAAAAAATCTATTGGACGATTTTTGAATATTTTGTGCTTCCATCGGTTTCTTTCTAAAAAGTCAAGTAAATTTGAAATCTTAGTTACACTATGCGACCAAATCTGATTTATTTTCTTTGACATAAGGCTGCTTGATTTCGGATTCAAAAAGAGAAGGTGATGCTGAGCAATCCTGCATTCATAGTTTTTCTATTTGAGTAACTTGTTTTAATTATAGTTTCGTCGTGAAACATTTTGAAAAGTTTAAAAATTAATAAAAATAGAAAAAACTGTCGGATCCTTGTAAAATTAGACTTATATGAAAAGCAATACAAAGCAATATTTTATTATGCTAAACTCGTCCGCCATATTTGATTCGGAATTTTGAATTTTTAAAATCTGACTGCAGATTTGTAACCAGCGCCCCTTAGAACACTGCGGACCACTGCACTTTTTATATGTCTGGCTGTGGTTGTGAGTAAGATAAAATCCGTTCTTGTAAATTTTTTCCTGCACCCGCAGACATAAACACATCCCCTGCTTTAAAGGCGCATGAAAACAATTGAAAGGGCATGATTCAGCCTTTAATTCCTAATTTTCGAAGTATCTAGCACGTCGATTCAGCTCTACAATTTCTCAAAAATGGCCAAAAACGGGCAGTTTATAGAATCAGCTGCAAAGTTTTTGGAGACAATCTTAAAATATAATTAATTCTTTAACCCATTATTGCTCAGAGCACCCCAACTCAGAAGATCCCTTTTTAATGCTGTGACTGCAAGAATTTAGGAAATATATGCCAACTTCATCCGGGTTCCTCATTATTGATAATGGCCCGAATTCCCACTGATAATCATTTGAAAAAAAGAACCTCCGAATATTTTTAACATTATTGGTCATTTTTTTAACTTTGGGTAATGGAAAGTCAATGAGTTATCGAAATTATGTCCTTGACATTAAAAAAGTGTATTGGAACTCAAAATGAATATTTATTTGAAAAAATTTAAACTCGGCAAGAACAATTCCTCAAGCTTCAAGGCATTAATCCACTCTTGTCCCTTGATTGATAGGGTTCATCAAATGCATCAAAGTATCTAATTAATTTATTTAAACATCAGTTTCATAAAAATTATTTATGAATATTTTCTTCGAATGAAACCACTCGCCCCCCGCCCCCCCCAAAAAAATCTTGGCTACGGCCCTGTTTCCTAGTGACTTGGAGGCAAACCAAGATGGGAAAACTTCAGTGCATGAAGTTTTACAGCTTGCTGATTGATCGACGTGCATAGTTGTAAGCCGAATCGGGCAAAGCACACTTTCTAACACATTCAAGATTTCGGACAAAATGTATTAGAAAGTAGATTGACCAATGCCTGGTTGATTCTTGAGAACCTCCTTCCACGAGGAAATGAGCAAAGCATGCTAGCTTTCTAGAAGTAGGAATTGCGTTGCTCCGTCTGTTTGAAAGATGTTGCTCTAGTTTTTCAAGAAGGTATTTGAACATTGTTTTTTTCGCCCTGAAGCTCTTTATAAATCTAGCAGAAATTCGTTATTAACCTTCCACAAAATTACAATTTAAAAGTCGGTACTTACTCCAAAACACTTTTGGTAAACACATTGAAGTGCCTCCGAGAATTCTTTAAAATCTGCTTATCAGATAATCCATCTGCGATTTCTTCACGCTGTACAAGAATAAAAGTATGTAGACTCATACTGCCCATTTTTCGAAGTAATTTTAAATTTGTTTACTATATTTATTCATCCAGGGGCTAAGGCGCAAACAAAAGGGCGTATAAATTAATAAATTAAACAAAACTATCAACAACCGATATACATAAAATCCTTTATGAAAGGCCAATTTTTTAAACTCGATTTCAAACACGAATAAAAGTGGTATTGCTTTGATTTAATTATTTTCATATGTGTGAGCTCCGTTTAACCTCTGACAATGCCAATGCAACAGAACACCTTTGAAGGTCTTCAAGCCAGTGACAAGTATAGCCAAAAAAACAGCGCCTCTTTTCTTGTGGGAATACGAAAAGCAGTATGTCGAAACATTCTTTGAAAATACTTATTGGGAGTATGAATGTAAAAACTCGTAATTGTGACTAACTTCATATCTATCATACGCGCCATTTTTTTGACATTGACAGCTATTCTATCTCGAAGAGCGACAAAAATACTATAAGCATTGATCTGTCAAATAATTTTCATAATTTTACAAAAGTGTTTTACTATAGCTGAAAATGTCGAATTTCGTGCCAACAAAACAACAATTGCGGGAAGTTTTAATTTGCTTCTTCCATTTAAAGAAAAACGCAACTGAAGCACATCGTTTACTCACTGAAGCTTATCCTGACTGTGCTATAGACGTTAGAATTTGTCAAAAGTGGTGATTTTGATGTTGAAGACAGGGAACGTTCAGACGGCCCGAAAAAGTTCGAAGATGAAGAATTGAAGGCATTACTCGAAGAAGATTCATGTCAAACGCATCAAGAACTTTCAGAAACTTTAGGAGTTGATCAATCAACCATTTCTAAACGATTAAAAGTATTGGGAGTGATTCAAAAGCAAGGAAATTGGGTGCCGTACGAATTGAAGCCGAGAGACGTCGAACGACGATTTTTCACATGTGAACTGCTGATTGAACGACAGAAAAGAGAGGGTTTTCTGCATCGTATTGTGACTGACGATGAAAAGTGGATACCCAAAGCGTAAAAAATCATGGAGACCACTCGGATATGCATCAACATCAACGGCAAAGCCGAACATCCATGGATCCAAGCTCATGCTGTGTATTTGGTGGGATATGAAAGGTGTCGTGTATTATGAGCTGTTGAAACCGAATGAAACGATCACTGGCCACCGCTACCGACTACAATTGATGCGTTTGAGCCGAGCATTAAAGGATAAGAGGCCAGAATATGAGAATAGACACGACGAAGTTATTCTTCAGCACGACAATGCTCGGCCGCATGTTGCAAGGCAAGTAAAAACATACTTGGAAACGCTGAAATGGGAAGTGCTACCCCACCCGCCGTATTCTCCAGACATTGTTCCTTCTGATTACCACTTGTTCCGATCGATGACACATGGCCTGGCTGAACAGCACTTCCGTTCTTTCGAAGAACTCAAAAAATGGGTCGATTCGTGGATAGTCTCAAAAGATGAGGAGTTCTTTCGACGCGGAATCCGTATGCTGCCAGAAAGATGGGCTACCAGAAAGGTTGTGGCTAACAATGGACAATACTTTAAAGAATAAATTTATAATCACTTTTTCACAATAAATGTCCAAATTACCAAAAAAATACGAGTTTATACATTCATACTCCAATACATTTTATTTGTATACAAATTGAACAAATTATTTAAATATTTTTTTTTTTGAAATTAAAATTTAATTCAAATAGCAGTAAAATTTCAAACTGTCAGTCAGCAGCAAACGTAGCTGAACATAAAATTAATGATATTTTGGGAAAAAACGAAACTACTCAACAATGTTAAAAGCTTCAATTTATTTAATTTACTATTTCATTGAAGCACGCACATTTCCACACATATGAACACACACACAAACACAGTTTATGTGTATGTGTAAATGGTAAATGTCATGCCTGCATGTCATACAATGACAGTAAAACAAACAACAATTGCAGGTGAAATTGAAACATTAACATTTCCGGTCAATGGAGACATTTGCACTTGCATTACAAATACAAATAAACAAATCAACAAAAAATCAGCGCCATCCACGGTTTGGTAATATCATTACTAACGCAATAGATGCAGTAGTTGGTGGTAGTAGTAGTAGAAATCATAGGATTAAAAATTAAGTTTTACATACATATGCACGCACATGAATGTATGTATATGCATTTTGAATGCATTCTGAAACGTAGAATTGCAACTTTATTGCACTAAACCGCATTAAATTACTGCACAATTCAGTTTTGTGTTGCTTTCCCATGCGCTTCTGAACGCTAAATAAACGAGAATGAATTTGATTTCGAATTCAAAAGCTGCGCTTTCAGTGCATAGAAATGTAAAAGCTCATAAACATTCCGTTTTATTGTCGTTTTTGTTGCGGTATTGATGCGTTTGTTGTGCGGATGTTTTGAACTGACAAATATTTATGTACGTGCGCGAATTCTCTACTATTTTTTATTTTTATATTTTTTTTTTTCGAAGTGTGAAATACGTGACGACTGGAATTTGTTGCCAACCAACCAAAATAATGTGTTTTATGTGTGTGACATGGCATTTCAAACCAATCACTTTTTGTAGTTTTATTTGTAATCTAATTAATGTTATATTTGTATTTAATGAAAGAATTCCACATATGAATATAACTTCTAGACGGCCTCCCAACGAAATACTAAACGGTGGTCCCTAGAGGAGCCTTCCGTCGGACGATAGGAGATGTTTAGTGGGTCGAAGTCTCGCACTGATTTTGGCTTTCAATGCTTTTACTCCTCGTGAAAAAAAACCCAGACACATATTTCTCTGAAGCCCAGTCAGAGAAGACTCTGAAGCCCATAGACTTAACCAATGTTATTCTCCACCATACTACGGTGTGCGCGAGATCTTCAGCTCGATGTGCGTCTTCTAGGCTAGGTAGTACTGGCTGGCCGCAGCCATGCTTAGACCTTTTGATCCTTAGCGATACCAGATAGGAGTCCTTTAGGAATTATTTAGCGAGTGTATACGTTGTTTAAGATGCGAGTGTGGTTAGTAAACTTTAGATGACAGTTCGCCCTCAGTTTAGCGACCACGTTCAGACCCTCAAACTGGGGAGTCCTAGCGAGCGCGGGACAGGAACAAAGAAGATGCTCTAGAGTTTCCTTCGTATTCTGCTATATACATTTCCTGCACCTTTCATTTTTGATTAGTTTTAGTTTAAACGCGTGAGATGCCATCAAACAATGGCCAATTACTGTTCTGCAGTCCTTGCAATTGAACGATAAAACAGATTTTACGTACCTCTCGCTATAGGGGTCACTCATAACTTTAGCGATTTAGCATGTGGGTATATTCCTTCACCTAGGTTTCGCTTTCTTCCACATGCATTCTTCCAGGTTACAATTAGCTATCTGAAGAGGCATCAGTACTTCACTGATTTAAATTCTCTGGCAACTTAGTTTAATTTTTCGCGATTTTGTCGGCAATCTGTGACAGCTGAATACGTGTAGCAGCGGACACAGGCAAGTAGCTTCGCAACATAACTTGACGGTAGGACCGAAGAGTGGGCATCATGAAGAACGATAAGTGACGTTTCGGAGCGGTATACCCAGCCACTCGATAATTGACGCTACCTGACTACTGAGTATATAACGGAACAAGTAGAGACGTTTGGATCGGTTCATCCGCCCGACGGACCCCTGCGACATATCAAGTTACAGATGTTGATATTGGACATTAGAAGGAAGGACGACTCGAAAGTCAGGCACTGTACTAAAGCGCGGTTCATGCCAAATTGGCACGCTTTGTTGTGGTCACCACGTCGCCCCTAGTCATAAGAACAACATATTTTTTACTGGGATTTGATAACAATACCGTTACCGTTAGTTGATAAATTTTTCATATTAATTGATCGCAAGTTAGTGATTGTGTGCACAATGGAAGCTGCAAATAGAAAATTTGATTGTGAACAAATTTATTGAAAATCCGTCGTGGTCTGGTTCAAAGATTGCGTAAGTGTTAAATATCTCCAAAAGAACGGTATGTAGAGTTATAAAACGATATAAAGAAACTCTTAGTGTTGAAAGAGCTAAAAAAGTTGTGAACAAAACGGGAACAACCAACCTACAATTAAAGGCAAAGATCTTGAGGTCCATCAAAAGCAATCCCGGACTATCGGATAGCGATCGTGCCAAAAAATTCAATTCCAGCATAATCTGGACTAAAGTGCTATCGTGCTATAAAATATCCAAATAGAACAGACAAACAGAATTTGCTGGCCAAAAAACGTGCTCGTCTTCTTTATCATAATGTTTTGACCAAATTCAATGGATGCATTATTGTGGATGACGAATCATACGTAAAATTTGATCTTAAACAGCTTCCACGTCAAAAATTTTATATGGCAACGAATCGTGGTAATGTACCCTCAAAATTCAAGTACATAAAAATGGATAAATTTGCAAAGAAAGCAATGGTGTGGCAGGCTATTTGCAGCTGTGGTCTCAAATCCAGGGCATTTGTGACATCCTCTTCTATGTCGTCTGATATTTACATCAAGAAGTGCCTTTCGAAACGACTATTTGCCATTTGTTCGTCACCATCATTCGCCAGTGAAGTTTTGGCCTGATTTAGCCAGTTGCCACTACTCTAAGAAACTAAGAAAACCATGGATTGGTATCAGACAAATAAAGTAGATGTAGTGCCCAAATTAAATGAATCCACCCAATTGCCCCCAGCTTCGACCGATCGAGAAATACTGGGCTATTACAAAATATAAGTTGAAGAAAAATGCAGGTATTGTCAAAAATGTGAATTCAATGTTACTAAAATGGAACCAAATAGCCGCAAAAGTATCCAGAGCGGATGTTCAAAGGTTGATGGTTGATGGTCCATTAAAAGGAATACCCGGAACTTTTTGCACAACAAAGAAATTTAAATCTTTTAATATTATAGTATTAAAATACAATATTAAACTTATTATTTAATGCATTATTTGTTATTCTGAGTGTTCTGGTTAAAAAGATACAGCAACTTTCCTGCGTTCCAATTTTGCATGAACCGCGCTTTAAAGCCCTAAGTTATGAAATAAAAGCAAGGAAGAGAGATAAGAAACATACCCAAGCAGAGAATCGAACTCGGGTCTCCAGAGACAAGAGTCTGGCTCTCTGCCACTAGACCGCAGTGGCGATGGTTGTACTTACAGTTTAACGCCGATTCCGAACGGCGGTGTGGCAATTTTTTATCGGCTTGGTGATTTTGCCATTACTAACCAAGGAGTGTACTTGTACGCTATCTTTTAATTCTCATACACTTCATATTGATAGTGAATATAAGAAGTTTATGTGAATTAAAATCACCAGGCCAAGACGGGAATCGAACCCGCATTCTTCTGGTTGAAAGTTTTGTGCACTATCCACTAGACTATCGAGGTCGTCAAGTTACTGGCGTACTCAACCACGCTTTACACGATCTACACGATATTTTAATTGAGATTATATTAAACACGTCAGACATGCTTCCAAATATATTTCCGCATTCTAGAATCGATTGCAGACTTTGAAAAAATATACATATATCCACTTATATCAAGCTTGAAATGTTGATCAGTATTTGAGTTATTCAAAACAATAAAGAAAATGCTGCAATATTAGCTCAAAAAAAATATTAATAATAACTAATTCGTAATGTCACCCTGGTGCAAAGCTAGAACGAGTCAACAATGTCAATGAATGTGTGTGAATGTATGTGTGGAATTGAATGTTTTATATATATGTACGTATAGTTATATATGTATATAAATGCCAATAAATTTGATAACTTGCCTCATAAAAACATCATGGCACCATGGCGATATACGAGTATACGAAACATCTGCAAACTCAGCGTAAAAAAGAGTAAAGGAGCGTAAAAATATCCAAAGTCATATCACAAAAAACAAAAAAAGCACAATATAAAATATTAAAAATATTTTTTTTTTCATTTTTTTCGTAGTGTTTTAGGGTAAGTTGAAAGGCGTGAGGTTAGCAAAATTGTGTGATAACAAGTTTTCGTTTGTTTTGCTTTTTGGTGTTTTTGCCGCATATTTTTGTTTTTCTTTTTTTTTTCTTCAAGCCTTTGTTTTCCTTGCGTTGGTTTCTTTTTTTTTTTGCGTATAGTTATGCAATAAAATTACAACAATATATGAATATGCGTGTGTGTGAACGCATAAAAAAGAAACAAGAAAACAAAAACAAAATTCTATACACAAGAGTGTGAAAGTTACACACCAATACACGCGTACAGCTAAAGGAAAAAAGGGTACAAATGAATACCAATACACAGTGGCGGGTCTAGGATTTGTGTTTGGGGAGAGGGGGCGAGGGGCTAGGCTGATTTTACTAAATTAAAAGATACATTTTTGGACTGAAAATCGACAAAAATCCAGACCTAGACCAAAAACTAGTGCAAAAATTTTATGAATGCTCGAACGAACTTTCAAAATATATAAGTACACTAGCTGACCCGGCAGACGTTGTTCGCAGTGGCGTGCCTAGCATTTACTGATGAGACAAGCCCAGTGCATTTATTTTACCAAACCAAAAAGACTAAAATTGACAATAAGGATGGAATGCTCTAGATCCCGATTGATGCATTGAAGAAGGAATATGGAAGCTCTGTTTGGACTTTACCAACGTTTTTAGACGTGCTAGAATATTGACATTAAAAATACAAAATGAGCATATAAATTCAGGAGGTGAACGTAGAAAGGGAATTTTTGGACTTAAATTGATATAGGCTCCGCAAAGGTATCATTTAAAAAACAAATCGTTGAGTGATATACTATTTTTTAAACTAAACGATAATTTCTCTTAATATAAACCTTATTAATAAAACTGCAAGTTATCAAATATAAGGAAATGTCAACGGAATGAAAAAATCCAAATTGCAAAGTAACTAAATGTATGGATGTAAATAAGTAAAACTATTATTTGAAAAACCTTGTTTTGCTTCATTTTTAATTGAACCTGAACCGGAACACACTATTATTTTTTGCTTGAACCTGAACCTGAACACGAACCCAAATTTAACCGGTTCGAAACTCTGCTAAAAACTAATGGCGCAAATAGGAGTAAAAGAAAGTGGAGTAAATACTTTCCAAATGCCAAACAAAAACTGAAAGCCAGCTTTTAAGTTCTATATAAAATCATACATAGTAGTAGAAAATTGGTATGCTGCTTTGAAAACATACATTTTCAAATTTTAAAAGCCTCGTAAAAGCCAACTTGATGAACTGCGATAGCATGAATGCTTGTGTGTATTTTATACAGGGTAATACAAATAAAAATTTTTAAAAGAAAATTATTCTTTCAGTTAAAACAAAAGTAGTAATTTTGTAAGTACATATTGTACAAATTTTCAGTTAACAATTCTTAAGCAAGCCCGACTTTTGGGCTTATATGGACGTACCGCTACTGGTTGTTCGGCCCTTTCTACGAAGAAGCGGGAAAATATATGTATATAATTTGAAGTTTATTTCAATGAAGAAAAATGAAGTTTCTTTTCAATGACCGTTCTAGAAGTTATATCTGATTCCAAAAACTATTTAAAAATTTGGACCCATTTGCTATTTATTATAAAAATAGAATTTATTATAGAACTTATTACAGCGCCACCTATCGGATTTTGACATAGCTAGGCAGGTTCTTGAGATATTTCATAAATTAGTAGAAATAATAGTAGAAAATAACAATAAATTGTAGAAAAATTTAGTAAAAAAGTGGTAAAAAGTATAATCAGATAAAGTAGTAAAAAAGTAGTCGAATAAAAATTGAAAATGCTGCAAAAAATAAATTAAAATAGTAGTAGAAAATAGAAGTAGACCACGGTGCAACACCCACTAATTCAACAAACTAAGAGAATTTTTTAAATCCGATATTGAGAAATAATACTTCCATACTAAGATATACCGTAATGAAAATTCAGGGTATATGGAAGGTGCCACACCCCCTTTATCAATCCCACCCATATTTTTGTTGTAGCATGGCATTGTTAATTCACGTTCTTGTACCAAATATCTGTACTGTGCTATAAATGATTCTTGAAATATACCCAAAAAATGGGAGGTGACACGCCTATTTTCCTAAAAGCTATATTTCATCCTCTTGTCGGTTAAGTCGTTCAGAAGTTACACGATTGCAAAACAAACACACAAAACTCCTCGATTATGTATTCAAAGATATGATGCCTGATGACTATTTACCCAGTCGATCGGGTCATTCAACAGTAAGCTAGAAATTACAGCATTTTTTTTAGTGAAAAGGAATAACTTTTATGTGTATTATTTTGTTGAACAATTTTATTATGGTTTAGTTGAATTACAGAAACAATCTTTCAAGACGCTCTATATTCATATCAAAAAGACCATACACAAAGTAGTAGAAATAATAATAGAAAAAGGAATGGAAAAAGTAGTAGAAAATAGCAGCAAAAAAGTAGAAGAAATTGGTAGTAGTACACGTAGTAGGAAAAAGAATAGAAAATAGTATTACAAATTGTTGTAAAGAATTAATAAAAAGGTACCAGAAAAAGTAGTAGAAAAATAGTTAAACATAGTAGTACAAAAATAGTAAAAATGGAGAAGAAAGAGTGGTAGAAATAATAGTAAAAAATAGTAGTAGACAAAAAGTAGTAGAAAATAGTAGTGAAAAATAGTAGAAAGTAGTAGTAGAAAATAAGAAAACTTGTATTAAAAAAGTAGTAGAAAAAAAGTCGTAAAATAGTAGTAGAAAATATTGGTCGAAAAAATAGTAGAAAATAAGAAAAATTTGCAGAAATGAAAAAGTTTAAAAGTAGTTGAAAATAGTAGTAGAAATAGTAGTAGAATTGGTAGTAGAAAATAAAAGTGAAGCATGAAGCCATTAATCCAACAAACTGAAAGAATTTAAATTTTAGTACTGTACCATAAATGCCTCCTAAGATATCTCATAATGGAAATTCAGGTTATATGGAAGGTGCCACACCCACTTTGTCAATCCTACCCATATTTGTTATACCATGGCATTGTCAATCCTCGTTATTGTACCAAATTTCTGTAGCGTGCTATAAATGGTTCTTGAGATATACCCAAAAAACTATTAGAATTGTATGGGAGGTGCCACGCCCACTTTACTAAAAGCCATTATGAATAGCTATGAACCATCCTCCCCCCCCTAAGAAAATATATTTTAGAAATATGATTTCGATCGGTCCAGTCGTTCAGAAGTTACCCGATGACTTACACACAAAACTCTACGATTATATATAAAGATATGTATTCAAATCACTCGTAGCATCGATATCACTCTTGATATCGTCCTGGTGGTAAGAAAGTTTATCATCTCACAACTCCAAAAATCAAGCACTCTATTTTTATGAAAATTTAAATATAACGTATGAGAAATGAAATATGGACAAATGCATTTATGATAAAAAAATGATATTGTAATGAATTTGAAAATTTTGTTAGCACGTTTTATAATGGTGATATTAACTGTAGTTTACAAAAAAAAAATTATATCCATAGCGATCGGCCTTCCTCACATTTTTCGGTACCTATCCCATCGCTCTTTGAATCCCATTTTGTATCGATTTCCTTAAGCACTTTTTTAATTTTTTGTATCCAGCACTCCACACTTTTGGCTTGATAGCCTTTCCCATATACTTTTCTTTTCAAATTCTCCCAAAAAGTTTCAATAAGTCTGAGTTGTGGTACGTTTGGAGGGTTGAAATATTTCGGTACATATTCAATGTTCATGGTGTCTAATGCATCCTGAGTTACTTTGGCATAATGGGCTGATGCCAAGTCTGGCCAAAAACCTATTTGATCCTTTTGGTGGTATTTTGCAATGAATGTTTTCAAAACTGGAAGACATTTTTGTACATACCACATTGATCAAAAAGTTGCCGGAATAACCACCGTGTGTGGCGCTCCCATCGTTCCGATTTGAGTTTTGGTTTAGTTGGTACATCTGTTGTTGATATTCCCTCGAAATCTTAGCGTCATAGCTTGACATTTGCAAACGTTACGTAGCCAAGAGTACATCTATCTCTGTGTGTGTTGGTGATTTTTTTTTAAATTTTATTAAATTGTATTGTATTAAATTTTGCGTAAAAAACGGATTTAATGGTGCGCGAACGTTGGAAATGTTGGAAAAATGTTTCGGCAACGATTCTCTAAAGAAAAGGGGCGTTTACCAGTGGCACGAGCGGTTCAAAAGTGGTCGTGAGTCAATCGAAGATAATGAACGCAATGGCAGATCATCGACATCGAAAACCGACGAAAAAGTTGATAAAGTAAAATAAATTTTGGTCAATAACCGCAAATTAACCATCAGAGAGATAGCGGAGGACTTGAGCATTGCTATGGATCCGTCCAAGACTTGGGTTTCCGTCGTGTAGCAGCAATGTTGATGCCAAAAGACTTCAATTTCATGCAAAAAAGAGACCATGTTAACGTTGCAAAAGACTTGATTTGCGAGGCTGAATCCGATCCCACATTCATCAAAAGGATCATTACTGGAGACGAGACGTGGGTTTATGAGTACGACACGTAATCCGAATCTGCGTTCACCAAATGAGCCGAGACCAAAAAAACCCACGTCGTTTTCAGTCAAAAAAGAAGGCAATGCTCACAGTTTTCATGGACTGACTACAACGGTGTAGTGGATAAGGAATTCTTGCCCAAAGGACAGACAGTAAACAAAGAGTATTATTTGGGCGTTATGAGGCGTTTGCGTGAATCAATTTGCCGGAAGTGACCAGAATTGTGGACAGAAAACTCATGGATTTTGCACCATGATAACGCACCGTCGTACAGTGCCATCATTATTCGTAATTTTTTGACGAAAAATGCAACAAATACCATTCAACAGCCACCGAATTCACCTGATTTGGCTCCCTGTGACTTCTTTCTGTTCAATCGAGCTAAAAAACCTTTACGGGGAACGCGTTTCAGCAGCCGAGAGGAAGTGATGGAAAAATCGCAGGAAGCACTGATGGACATACCGAAAACTGAATATAAAAAATGTTTTGAGGATTGAATCAAGCGCTGGCATAAGTGCATTGCAGTCGATGGAGATTACTTTGAAGGGGACAATATAGATTTAGATGAATAAACTTGTATTTTTAATTTGATGAATAAATTCCGGGAACTTTTTGATCAAGGTGGTATAATTGAGAATTGACAGCTAAACAACCCTTAATAAACACTGGTCCACTTATGCCGCATTCGCTTATGGACAGCCATAAGTACCTTCCCAGGAAACTTTGTTTTGCGTATTTGCTTTACATTCTCAGGTGTTTCTTTATCAGAACACTCGAAATAATATTTTGGCGTCCATTCATTTCCTTCAACGGTGAAGTAACTCTCGCACTTATAAAACGACTTCGCTGCAAAATAATTTTGGGAAAGAAGACGCAAGCGCGACTTCATGGCTGCTGATTGCCATTCTGTAACTTTTGGCACAACTTTTTTTGTTTTTTTCTTTACCCCCATGTCTAGCAAATATTTCTTGACCATTTTTTTTGATCCACTTTCGGGTACCGGGCAACAACCGCTTAAAAAATAATCCACAAATCGGACCAAAATTCCAACAAAAATCGACCAAAATATTCAGATCAAATTTCAGACCCAAACCCAAAATTCAGACCGAATCCAAACTAAAATTAAAAAAAAAAAAAAAAATTTAGACCACAACTTAGACTAATAGTTGAACAAAATTTTAGGCCAAAATGTCACCAACTACCAAACGAAAGCAACCCAAAATTCAGACCAAAAACTAGTGGGAATATCTGATAAATATTCAAACCAAAAAATTTTAAATTAACTAAACAAAACCTGAACCAAAATTCGAGCCGAATTCAGACTAAAATTTTAAACAAAATTTAGACCAGATTCGAACCGAAATTCAGACTAAAATACGTATCCAAATCAAGCCAATGCTGACCGAAATTCCGACCACAACTCAAACTAAAAGTTAGACTAAAACGCCAAATACAAATTAAAAGCAAACCAAAATTTAGACCAGAAATCAGATCAAACGGTGAATAAACGCTGGTCTGTGCAAAATTCTGACAACAATTTAGACTAAGACTAAAACTCAGACCAGAAGGATCTTAAAAACAGACCGAAAGCAAATAAAAATTTAGACCAGATTAAAATTCAGACCTAAAGTAATCAGAATTAATTCGAATATTAATATTTATATTAAATTATTATTATTAAAATAATATATAATATAAAATAATATTTTAAATTCTAAAACTCTTCGGTTATTAAAAGTAAATGCTTTTCACTGCTAATGGCTTTTTCGGAAAAATCGAAAAATTTTTGATTTCTCAAAATTTTCTCAAAAATCACTGTTTATTGTTATATTATATGCTGCTCGCATATATTTGGTAAATCAATATTGTCGGGTTCTGGGGGGGGGGGGGCGACGAGATCTTCAGCCTCTTTAGCCCCCTTCCCCCTGCTCCCCTCTAGACACGCCACTGCCCCTACATACATACATCTTTAAGTATGTACTCTATACACTATATTCTATACATAGCAGTAGATTAAGCGTATCCTATCAAAATATGAACAAAAAAGTATGTATGTAATAGTAGTAGAATGTAGTAGTTGAAAAAATATGAGCAAAAATGCTTCCCCTTTTTTTCTGCGCACTCCTGGTATTTTGTATATTTTTTAATAATTGCGCTTGTTGTGTTTGTATGTGTTGAGCGTGGCTTGTTTACAACATAGCACTGTGGAACGGAAGAAAACTCTAATGGCTAATGGGTGAAAATCTGAAACTCAGAACCTGATGTAGATATTACTACTACTAGTATTAGGGCCCAATAGACTTTCGAGAGCTTCTCTCAACAGGAATGTAAGCGGCTTATGGTTTAACCAAAATACGAGTGAAGCATTGAACATTTTTCTTTTTCCTCTTGAAAAGTTGTCATTGCCAGGCAAGTAGAAGGTAAATAAAAAAGTAAAATAAGTCCCTTCTGCACTCGTCACATTAGGTTAGATAAGGTTTAGAGGAAAGTGCTCAAAAAAACTAAGCGTTCACGTTATACATGTCCCTATACATTTAGAATCCTCCACCTACGAAACAGAGCTCAAAAAAGCCTATAACCATCCTGAAACCACTTGGTACTCCTAATGCACTGTACAAGGTCTGTTGACGGGATTTTCGCCACGTCCTTAAGGTGTTCAAACAGTCTGTCTTCTAGGAAACGGTGTTGACGGGGTTGATGGTCTCATATTCTTCTTCGTCTTTACAGCTTCTAATGTAGTTTGGTGCTGCTACTCAAATTCTCATTGCGCCAATAGCACAAAAACTTGTGAGTACTCCAGCTAGAGCTCGAGTTTGTTTTCTATCTAAACAGAAAAAGTTCGGACTTATTTTCTTATCAAGAGAAGGATATAAGCTTCAGACTATCTTACAGTCGCTCCAGGCTTGCCAGGATCTGTTGATTGTTTCCTTCGCTTTCTGGTCTAGACTTGATTTCACGGTTTCTATTGGCATATGTCATTAAGACACCAGTTCATATTCAGGTTCTAAAGCTGCTCCCATTTTTGCTAGTTCATCAACTTTTTCATTTTCTTTAATATTACGATGTTCGGAAACCCAGTTGAGTTTGACTTGATGGGTGTTGCTTATTTCCTCAACTGCGTTAACGCAGCTTAATACTGCTTTAGATTTTATGATTTGATTGCTGCTTGGCTGTCCACAAAGATGGGGATCTGTGAGGACTCAAGGACTTGCGCAGCTTTATCAATAGAGATAATCTCTTCTTGAAAGACACTACAGTAATCAGGGAGTTTATAAGACTTCTTCAATTCTACACTGAAGACCGTTGCTGGTAATAACCTCGTTATCTTCCCATTTCTGTCTGCTGGGTATGATGGTCAAGAAGTTTCTTTCTGCTACCATTTGTGGTGTGATATAGTCCGTAGTTCTTTTGGTTTCTCTGGTGCTTTACTCGTTTAGGAGAGACGCGTGTCCAAAAGCGTTGTGCTCTAAAACTGCGATTTTCTTAAACGGATGGCTGTTTTGGCTGCTGTACACCTGAAGTATTCGTCCAAGGGTGGAAAGTGAAGAATCATTTACAACTCCGCTTTACGTGTTTTGCTCAAAGCTCCTGTAACTCTTAAGTATGCTAATCTCTGAAATTTTACAAGTATGTTGAGATAGCTGATCTTGTTTGCTGCCATCCACCATACCAATGATTCATAAGTAAGTACAGGATGTACATCCAATGGATGAGCAGCTGATGTACGCCTTACCGTTTACCAAAGGTTTTCTGATACGCATAGAAAGAGCATAATGCCTTCTTTTTATTTTCTTTGATATATATAATTCTTCCAGCTGAGCTTGCTATCAAGTACAACTCCAAGATACTTTACTTCGGATGAAAGTTCTAGAGTGATACCGTCAAGTTTCGGGAGTTCGAAGTCTGGTACTTTATATTTCCTTGTGAACAGAACAAGGTCAGTTTCTTAGGGATTAACTCCTAAGCCGTTTGGTTCCGCATAGATTGAAAGTTCCTTAAATGCAGAGGACATGAAATCACTAATTGTGGGTAAAAATTTTCCACCTATCATGATTACCACGTCATCTGCATACGCAACTGCCTTTACTCTTTTTTGCTCAAATACTGTAAGGATCTGGTTGACGACAAGTAACCAAAGTAGCGGTGACATGAGCCACCTCCTCGCTTTGGTGGACGCAAAAAAGACACATCTGAAGGGCATTCGCTGGATTTATAGGCTCAGTGCACTGAGGATAGCCAGCGCCTATCGTACGGTGTCGGACGACGCCATTTGCGTCATAGCAAGAAATTTGCCCATTGACCTACTAGCAATAGAAATGAAGTGCCTTTATAGTATAACTGGAGTCAGGAAAACAGAAGAGAGGAAGCGTACCATTATGGAATGGCAGCGAAACTGGGAGCAGTCCAAAAAGGGTCGCTGCTCCTTTAACCTAATCCCTAATACATTTAGCAGCGTGGATGGAGCGCAAACATGGAGAAGTCGATTATTTCGTCACCCAAATGCTCAGCGGGCATGGGTGCTTTAAACAATATCTGCACAGATTTAAACTTGAAGAAGACCCGTTCTGCCCGAGCGAACCCGAGGACTCAACACACATCACTTTCCGCTGCCCACGCTTCAACAGCATCAGGAAGGAACTAGAGAGAGCTTTTGGAGAACCCCCCACGGTAGCCAACTTGACAGCACAGATGTGCGAAACGGTAGAGAAGTGGAATGCAGTATTCAAGATGGCGAAGAGCATTGTGACATTATTAAGGAATGCTGAATCTGCACGTAAAGCCGAGCGTGCACAACGAAATATCACAAATACAGAAGACGACGAGGGTGGGTGATGAACAATAAACAATGATTGACACAACACAAATAGATCCAAACAACAGAATCAACAAACGAGTAACAGCATAAAGCTGAACCAGCCTTGCGAAGTAATACCAACTGGTAGTCCCGCGGGGAGAGTGGTAGGAGAGGAAGTAGGTGGTTTTAGTCGGTAGGAATCCGACATAACCGTAGAACTGGAGTTCTGTGGTATCTATGAGGATTTCCACCTGCCAACGTACAAAAAAAAAAAAAAAAAAAACCAAAAAAAAGCCCCCTCCTCCCTCCTCTTCTCTTGTGGCACCCCTCGTATGATCAGTTTCCTTGTGTTACTAATTTCTATTTGTGTGTTTATTATTCTGCTACTTAGCATTTCATCGATCCATCTTCTACTTTTGATCTCACTAGCGTTGTTTTAATGGACTCCGTCTTCTCACGTTGCTGAACGCTCTCTCGATGTCCAAAAAAAAAAGCCGTCAGTGTATAATCTTTGTAGTGAAGGTTCCTCTCTATGAAAGGGACAACTTCATGTAAGGCTGTCTCCACTGGCTAACCTTTAAGATGCGAGTGTTGGGTGCTACATAAGTTGTCATCACTTAATTGATTTCTAATATGCATATCGATTATTCCTACCAAAGTTTACTCATCACATTATGTGATAGCATACTGTCCTGAACCTTTAAGCTTAGGCCAATTCTGTCATTGACTTTTGCGTTTGCATCATGGCCAGTGAATATCACTGCACGAATTAGCTGAGTTTGGCAGTGCCTAAGCTCTGCATCACTTAGCCGTCGTTTAGGCCCCGATTTTCCGATCACCACTAAAGGTAGCGAACTAGCTGTGGCCTTGATATTAAGAGAGCTGGACTACGCAGTCCTAAATTAGTGTTCGGGGTAGTAAGCTAACCCAATATTCTCTACAGTAATGGAGTTTCTAGATAGCCCACTCGAGGTGCTAGGAGCGAGGTCGAGTTTGACAACTTTTACAACACTGTGCAGAGTTAGAGCTCTGAGATAGCCTCTCAGTACCACTGCTGGCAGCATCAGACACCGCAGTGGTTTTTAAAGAGTTTTAGCGCCGTTAGAGATATGTTGGTTTATCTAAGGTATCCTCGATTAAGTTGATGTAACTTCAGTGGAACGTAATTTCTTTGATAAATCCTGTAATTGAAATGTTTACCGATGCTTAATGGAAATACCTTTAGGCATATTTTTGCTGTATCATCAGTGTCTTATTGTCGTGGTTTTGAACTGCTAGCTTTCCTTTTCGCCCCACAGTACAATGAACCATGATGTATGCGTGTGGGCACCGTTGACTGACGGTAGTGGCGAAGCGTGTGGGTTGACATGATGGTGATGGAACAGAGAGTGTGTGTAGGTGGGAATAGTAGAAATAGTAGTAGCATAAACTACAAATGAACGCCACAAAACAGAACAACAACAGAAAAGCAAAGTAAGGGTATGAAAAACAAAAAAGAAGAAAAAAATGAATAGTGTTAAAAAATTTGTTCATATTTTTATTACAACAACAAAAGCATCATCATTGTTGTTGTCGTATTTTTTATGTTTCAACAGTTTGTGTTCAACACAACACTTTGTCGAATTTTTTATTACTTCAACACCAGCACACACACACACACACACACACACACTCAGCTATACAAAACAAAACAATAGTCTAACTCACACATACACGCATTTATGTATGTTAGTTTGTATACCAAAAACACACTTGACTTTTGCCATAATAGCTTGTTTTGTGTGCCCTCATAAAAAAAAAGAGGGAAACCTTTTGCTTTATCTCGCCATTCATTTCGCATGAACATGAATAAGTAGAAAAAAATATGTAGAAGAAAAAAAAAAAAAGATAGAATGAAATGAAAACACTTTCACTACAAAAAGGATATTACCAACAATAAATATAAACTATATACACACATATGTACATACATAACAAGTAGCTATCACTACTACTACTACTACCGCTAGTAGCCATTCAGCCTGCCTGTTTGCCTACTGCCACCACCAGTACTACCACCACTCACATACATACATACATTTAGTTATTACACTCTTATACAAGGCTGAAAACAACAATAACAACAATAGGATTGGAAGAGCTGTTGGTTGCAGAGAAGAGAAAAAAAAAAAAAAACCAAACACAAAAACGTTTAAACATAAAATGAACTTGTTTTCACACTTGTTTAATATTTCACACATACTTGCATATACAAACACAATTACATACATATGTACGTATGTACAATACATCCGCCTATATGCGTATGTATATACAGTAGAAAGAGCTTAAAATGAAATTAAATATATTTCTGATCAAAAATTAAGATCCCGGCTTTTGTGGTCGTCAGAGGAAGTTAAACTTTAAAGGAGCCCTTCAAATTTTTATGTCATCCATGAAAGAAATTAATATCCGAAAAAATATTGGGAGTATGAATGTATAAACTCGTATTTTTTTCGTAATTTGGACATTTATTGTGAAAAAGTGATTATAAATTTATTCTTTAAAGTATTGTCCATCGTTAGCCATAACCTTTTCCCATCTTTCTGGTAGCATACGGATTCCGCGTCGAAAGAACTCCTCATCTTTTGAGGCTATCCACGAATCGACCCATTTTTTGAGTTCTTCGAAAGAACGGAAGTGCTGTTCAACCAGGCCATGTGTCATCGATCGGAACAAGTGGTAATCAGAAGGAGCAATGTCTGGAGAATACGGCGGGTGGGGTAGCATTTCCCATTTCAGCGTTTCCAAGTATGTTTTTACTTGCCTTGCAACATGCGGCCGAGCATTGTCGTGCTGAAGAATAACTTCGTCGTGTCTATTCTCATATTCTGGCCTCTTATCCTTTAATGCTCGGCTCAAACGCATCAATTGTAGCCGGTAGCGGTCGCCAGTGATCGTTTCATTCGGTTTCAACAGCTCATAATACACGACACCTTTCATATCCCACCAAATACACAGCATGAGCTTGGATCCATGGATGTTCGGCTTTGCCGTTGATGTTGATGCATGTCCGGGCTGGTCCCCATAATTTTTTACGTTTTGGGTTATCGTAACGTATCCACTTTTCATCGCCAGTCACAATACGATGCAGAAAACCCTTTCTTTTCTGCCGTTCAATCAGCAGTTCACATGTGAAAAATCGTCGTTCGACGTCTCTCAGCTTCAATTCGTACGGCACCCAATTTCCTTGCTTTTGAATCATTCCCAATGCTTTTAATCGTTTAGAAATGGTTGATTGATCAACTCCTAAAGATTCTGCAAGTTCTTGTTGCATTTGACATGAATCTTCTTCGAGTAATGCCTTCAATTCTTCATCTTCGAACTTTTTCGGGCCGCCTGAACGTTCCCTGTCTTCAACATCAAAATCAGCACTTTTGAAACGGGCATACCACACCTGACACATTCTAACGTCTATAGCACAGTCAGGATAAGCTTCAGTGAGTAAACGATGTGCTTCAGTAGCGTTTTTCTTTAAATGGAAGAAGCAAATTAAAACTTCCCGCAAATGTTGTTTTGTTGGCACGAAATTCGACATTTTCAGCTATAGTAAAACACTTTTGTAAAATTATGAAAATTATTTGACAGATCAATTCTTATAGTATTTTTGGTGCTCTTCGAGATAGAATAGCTGTCAATGTCAAAAAAATGGCGCGTATGATAGTTATGAAGTTAGTCACAATTACGAGTTTATACATTCATATTATAATCAATAAAAGTTTTCTAATTATTTTTTATTTGCACCACTGTCTTTTTCACTCAAAATAGCTATGACGTAAAAAATATTTCTTACGAAATAAAAGTGGCCGGCAACGTAAAAAATTATTCTTATTCATAATACTTATTTATAAGTAAGTAAAATTGTTCTTGCTCATAATTATTATGAAGTAATTTTTACAAAAATTTCTTAATTTTAGGCAACTTTTTCCATCACAAAAAATTTCATAACAGTTATTTTCCGTCCTTGCTAAATTCATTTGGCCGTATGACTTTAGACTGAGCGGCCTAATTTCATTCTTTGATCGCGGCCTTATTTCACGCGGCCTAATTTCACTGCGCCCATTTAAACTTGTCTGAATCTCTTTGATCCTTTTTTCGCTACTCCTCTCGTCGATATCGTTATAATCGTTATCTACTGTATATCTGCCAAGTTTGTTCTTTTTCATATACATAGAGACAAACAAGTAAACACTTTGACGTTGAATGATTCTTCGTTATTTTCAATATATGTAACTATACCTACTTGTTCACTTTATAGTTTTTTTTTTTGCTATTATTATTTTTCTGTCCAACGCATGTAATTGTATTTGTGACTGGTGTATGACTGTATATGTGAGTGTATTTTTTATTATGATGTGCGAGAGGCATGTTTTGCAAAAAAAAAATTATTGGCAATAACAATAATTTATAAGTCGATGTAATGAAAAAAAATATATACACACACACACGCTCAAATACAAAACAAGTATTTAACAAATGTATGTATGTATGTACGTATGTACATAAGTAGGTAAAAGTTATGTTCTTAGAAACAAATATCCTTAAATGGCAGTTACAAACACTTTTAATATAAATTAAATTATATGTTTCTTATTTGCTTTATATAAACTTTTTTTATATAATATTGCTAGCTGGGCCGGGTTGCTTCCCTGAGAAATTCATTTGACTCTGTAAAGTCACACGAATATTCAGACTGACCTATTTGAATCACTTAACACTAAACGAGGTTTCAGAAAAGTGACACCCTGTGGTGCGACTTCGTTAAAGTTATGATGAAAATTTTGTTCCAAATAACTTCAACTGACTTCAAAATCTCAATTGACTCCAAAAGACTTCAAGTGACTCCAATTGACTTCAAACTGCAATTGACTCCAAATGACTGCATTTGAGTTCAAGGATATTTAAGTGGCTCCAAGTGACTTCAAGTGACTCCAAGTGACTTCAAAGCAGTCATGATTTTGGAATCATAAGATTTGCAGTCTCATGATTTCAAAAAAAGATTGCATTCCTTTTACTCTAAAAAATACTTTTCTAAATGAATAACCAATCGGCGACTCCAAAAAAGACTTCCAACTGCATTTTTTTACTCAGGAGTCAAATATGTTATTCAATAACTGCAATAAAAAATTATTATTCATTTGTGACTTATATTCTCAATTGATTGCATTATTTTATAGCTCTGCTAAATACGGCGTTGTAACAATTGAAATAATGAGAGTGTAAATGTTGACTCTGGTCACTTTTCTCTAGTTGCGCTGCATAACTGCTCCACGAGCAGCGTGGCCGTTGATAAATTTCAAAAAGTTGCAAAAAAGTGTCACTGAGAGTAAAAAAGTCTCATCTAATTTTTTTTTTTTAATAAAAGGAACATTTATTTCATTTCACAACAGTTTGCATATAAAAAAAAATGTATTGATGTATTGAAAATAAAAAAAAAAGAAAATCAATTATCCCAAGTAATTAATACATTAAGGTGCTTCACGAAAAAAAGTTATTTTATGATGATTCCAAAAAAATTTCAGCTCTACCGATTGCCGTTCCATTTTGAAAAAAACTCTAAAAAATCGCATTTTCTCGACTCTGCCATCAGATTAAAAAAAAATGTGTATGCCGAACCCAAGCATTTTTCAGTATCTATCATTTGTGAACTTTTTCCCTAAGTCAGTGTGGCAAATTTGAGAATAGCAATAAGTTTGTAAAAAATCTTATAAAACGACAGTGTTGCAACTAAAAAGTATGTATGTAATTAGTGTTGCGATCTTTCAAGTTAAAGGCAAATGGATTTTTCGTATAATTTCATGTGAATATCACACTTTTTGCAAAAAAGTCTCAAAAGTTGCAAGGATTTAAAAAAAAAGTCTCAAATTTTGGGTATTTTCGAAAAGTCGCGTCAAAATCGCCAAGCAGTCAAAAGGGTTGCAAATTGCAACTTTAGTCTCATAACGGCCACGCTGTCTACGAGTGTCATAGAAACGCAGCATGCTAAGTTTGTGCTCAACAAAAAATTGGCTTGAGCTGCCGCCATTTTTTCGAGCGTATTATTTCTCTGCTACTTTAGGTGAATATGTTTGGCATGTGCGAAATACGGCCACTCTCTGCGCATGGTATTAAAGTTGCTCTACTAAAATCAGAGCAATATGAGCAATCTTTCTCTTTCATCTTACTTGCTCGCAATTACTTCAAACGACCTTATAAGCGTTTCTTTTGCCATTGTATTGCACGCCCCTAAAGAGGTGACTCTGTTCGGTTCTCAAATCTTGTCATTGGCTTCCATAATTTTATAATTTTATCTGTTAATGAAGTAGTGAATCAATGCACTTACAATTATTGCCATTATTCGAAAGAAATAACTTTGTTCCTAGAAACTAAAAACCATTAGAATATCTGTACTAAGTTGGCCTAAAGCAAATAATCAACTAAGTTTTCAGTTTTAATCAAAATTTTGCCAACAAATTTTAATTTCTGTCAAGTATGTGGTGAAAAATAAAATTCAAAACAATGTCGAAGTTACAACCATTTCAATGTTAGTTTTAATTTTCATAAAATTACAAATTGCAAAAAGTTTTTATGAATTAATAATTTTACTTACTTGATAAAAAAAAAAAAAATAAAAATACTCTAAATTATTCTGCACTCAACTTTTATGAATATCTTAAGTTGAATACTTAGAAATTACATGCACTCATATGTACACAGAATAAAATGTTATTATTGTACTTGACTTAGATGCTTTTCTCGATAAAATTTTGTAGAACAGCAAATTGAAAGTATGTTAATGTGTAAGTAGAAAATTCTTATATACACACACACACACACATATGAAAGTTAAATACTTGAGCATGCATTAAATCGATAAATGTACAAAGATATTTTAACCTTACTCGAAACCTACTAGAAAATTTTCATTTGAAAATATTTTGACCTATTCCTATTCCCCCCAAAATCATTCCATATTTAACTTCGATAACAAAAGATTTTTTTGTTTTTCACCCACCCACAACCCATCAGCTTCTCTAAATCTATTAGCGTAATTTAAAGTGCTTAGTTGAAAGGAGGTACACATAAACAAACATATGTTTGTAAGTATGTGTTTAGTTTGGTAGCAAGGACCTTTCACAACCTCGTATGTAATATGGGCGGACATTAGCATCAACAATGTAATCTACTCATCCTCATCTTTCATATCGATTCATAAGAGTAAATTTGTATGTCGACACATTATTATGGAGCGTTTTACAAGCGAAGCGTACCACTTACTTAATGCGTAGTACACCAGCATCGGTTCTCGTCTCTATTCGCTTTTCCACATTCAAAGTTTCAGATTCAACAACATAACACACACCCACACACACACACACATTCATTCTATAAAGCATTGCGTGAACTTGCTGCATACAAAAATGACCCAATTTAGTTGAACTTTGTTTTCTTTCTTTTTGGGTGAAGGGGGGAACAGGGCAGTAAGTCAGTCAGAGCAGTTAGGAGGGTAAGTCAGTCAGAGAAAAGTCAGGGGGCAGTTCGAGCCGTGGAGTGTTGTGGGGTGGGGGAAGGGACAGCATTTTCATCACCTCCATCATCTTCATCGTCGTCGTCGTCGTCGTCATCTTCATGATGATGTTAGCTAACTAAAGCGTACAAAATTTATATTTTAGTTCTTCTTTGCAAACATATGCAAATATTTTTCTTCTCTTTTTTTCTTTTTTGTTGTTCTTGTTGGCATTTATTTTTACGTACTTTTTTTGTTGTTACTTATTTACTTATTTACTTAACCCTTTAATGAACGTGTGTAGTTGAAATTAGGTGCGGATGGTTTTTATTCATTAAGTATGAATGTAAAGTTCTGAGATATGAATATAAAATATATATAAATATTTTTTTTTTAATTTTTTTTTTTTTCACTGATGAATATCGTTTATCAACTCACTAGCTACTGAATTGTGATAAGTTTTTATCAAAATAATATTTTTTATTCACCACCAATCAGCATCACCATTAGCATGCTAACGCACTAAAAAATACGGAATACGAGCAGTGGCGGATCCAGGAGGGCGTTTATGGACGCAGATACCCCTCTCAAAAATGGAAGGTGGTCTATGTTTTGTATATTTTAGGTCTTATATTTTCGACAAAATTTCAGTTTTAATTAAATCCAAATGCTTGGTCTGGATATCGCGATAACTTTTGGTCTGAATATCAAGATAGTTTTTGGTCTAATTTAGTTTGAATTTGATATGTTTTTAGTCTGAATTTTGGGCGACTTTTGGTCAAAGATTTTGTCTGATTTTTCATCAGAATACTATACTCAAATTTTGTTTTTAAGTTTGGTCAGCTTTTTAGTATAAATTTTGGTTAAATTTTTTGACTGAATTGTCATCCAAAATTTGGTCTAAGTTTCAGTCCGATTTTGGTCTCTGAATTTTAGTCTAAATTTTGGTCTCTAAAATCAAGTTCAATTTTTTGTCTGAATTTGTGTTAAAAATTCGATTTGAATTTTGATTTGCTTTTTGGTATAAATTTTGGACTGATTTTTTGACTGAATTGTGATTCGTGAATTGCGAAATTGTGTCTAAATTTTACTCCCCTTTTTTTTCCTGTTTGGTTTTTGAATTTTAGTTTAAATTTTGATACAATTTTGGTCTAATTCTTTGTCAAAATTTTTTTTTAAATTTTGATTTGAGTCTTGGGCTGAGATTTGGTCTGCCTTTTGGTCTAAATATTAGCCTGATTTTTTTACTGAATTGTAATCCGATACTTAGTTTGATTTTCTTGGTCTGACTTTTTGTTCGATTTTGTTCTCAGAATTTCAGTCTAAAATTTGGTCACAATTTGGTCTCTGAATTTTATTCCAACTTTTAGCCTGAACTTTAGTCTCTGAAATTAGATCTGATTTTTTGCGTGAATTTTGGTATAAATTTTGATTTGAATTTTGGTCTGCTTTTTGGTATAAATTTTGGTCGTATTTTTTGACTGAATTGTGATCTGAAATTTGGTCTAACTTCGTTAGTCTAAGTTTTAGTCTGATTTTGGTCTCTGAATTTTAATCTTAAAATTGATCTTCATTTTGGTATAAGTTTTGGCCTGATTTTTTGACTAAATTAGGTTCTGAAATTTGGTCTAATTTTGTTTGTTCAGGCTTTGGCTTAAATTTGGTTCCCTTTTTTTCTAGTTTGTTTCTAAATTTTAGTATGATTGTGGTTTCTGAATTTTGTTTAGTTTTGTGTAGATTTTTTACGTGAATTTTGGTATAAATTTTGATTTGAATTTTGGTCTGCTTTTTTGTATAAATTTTGGGCTAATGTTTTGACTGAATTGTTGTCCGAAATTTGGTCTGCATTTTGATTAGATTTTGGTATTCGAATTGCAATCTAGATATTAATTCTTTTATGGTTTCAGAATTTCAGTCTAAAATTTGGTCCCAATTTGGTCTCTGAATTTTATTCCAACTTTTAGCCTGAACTTTAGTCTCTGAAATTAGATCTGATTTTTTGCGTGAATTTTGGTATACATTTTGGTATAAGATTTGGTCAGCTTTTTGGTATAAATTTTGGTTAAATTTTTTGACTGAATTGTGATCCGAAATTTGGTCTAATTTTGTTGGTCTAAGTTTTAGTCCGATTTTGGTCTTTGAATTTTAGTCTAAATTTTGGTCTCTGAAATCAAGTTCAATTTTTTGTCTGAATTTGTGTTAAAAATTCGATTTGAATTTTGATTTGCTTTTTGGTATAAATTTTGGACTGATTTTTTGACTGAATTGTGATTCGTGAATTGCGAATTGTGCCTAAATTTTACTCTGCTTTTTTTCCTGTTTGGTTTCTGAATTTTAGTTTAAATTTTGATACAATTTTGGTCTAATTTTTTGCCAAAATTTTTGTTTAAATTTTGATTTGAGTTTTGGGCTGAGATTTGGTCTGCCTTTTGGTCTAAATATTAGCCTGATTTTTTGACTGAATTGTAATCCGATACTTAGTTTGATTTTCTTGGTCTGACTTTTTGTTCGATTTTGTTCTCAGAATTTCAGTCACAATTGGTCTCTGAATTTTATTCCAACTTTTAGCCTGAACTTTAGTCTCTGAAATTAGGTCTGAGTTTTTGCGTGAATTTTAGTATAAATTTTGATTTGAATTTTGGTTTGCTTTTTGGTATAAATTTTTGGCTAATTTTTTGGCAGAATTGTTGAATTGTGTTGAATTTTGGTTTAAGATTTGGTCTGCTTTTTGGTATAAATTTCGGTCGGATTTTTTGAGTGAATTGTGATCCGAAATTTGGTCTAATTTTGTTGGTCTAAGTTTTAGTCTGATTTTGGTCTCTGAATTTTAGTCTAATTTTTGGTCTCTGGAGTCTAAATTTCTGTTTTAATTATTGATTAAAATTTGATCTTCATTTTGGTATAAGTTTTGGCCTGATTTTTTGACTAAATTAGGATCTGAAATTTGGTCTAATTTTGTTTGTTCAGGCTTTGGTCTAAATTTGGTTCTCTTTTTTTCTATTTTGTTTCTGAATTTTAGTCTAAATTTTGGTATGATTGTGGTCTTTGAATTTTGTTTAGTTTTGTGTAGATTTTTTGCGTGAATTTTGGTATAAATTTTGATTTGAATTTTGGTCTGCTTTTTTGTATAAATTTTGGGCTAATGTTTCGACTGAATTGTTGTCCGAAATTTGGTCTGCATTTTGATAAGATTTTGGTATTCGAATTGCAATCTAAATATTAATCCTTTTATGGTTTCGGAATTTTAGTCTAAATTTTGATCTGATTTTTAATTTCTGAAATTTAGTGTAATATTTTGTGTAAATTTCGATATTAATTTTGATTTTAATTTTTGTCTGAAATTTGGCCAGCGTTTTGGTCTAAATTTATGGCCTGTTTTTAAGGCGGAATTATGATTCGAAATTTAGTCTGATTTTGCTGGTTTTGATTTTCATTTATATTTTGATCTTTGATTTTCGATACAATTTTGGTCTTTGAATTTTAGTTTTCAAATTTCAGTAAATATTTTTGTCCGATTCCGATCTCTGAATTTTAGTATAATTTTTTGTGTGAACTTTGGTATAAATTTTAATTTGAATTTTGGTCTGGGATTTCGTCTGCTTTTTTTTTTTTTGTATAAATAGATGGCATTAAAGTTGAAAATTCCTAGTTTTGAATTGATTGTAATGAAAGACGGGCTCTAGATTTTATTACGCTATAGTTCTAATGCTACCTAAGTACATGTTCGATGTTGCTCTCAAGTTAGTTCCGTTGTAGTTAACTGTATTAACTGTTATGCTTTGATTTTAATCCCAGCCCTTTCGGATTAGTTATAAAAAGAGAAAAACCTTCGGTTGCATACCTAAGCGCCTCGACGATGACAGAATAGGCAGCCTTGAGACAAGAATAAGGTATCAAAACCAGTGAATTCAGGATGAAAAATTATTTCCATAACTTTGGCATGAACCAGTAACTTTATAACAAACCAGTGACTTCAGCAAAAACAAAAAAAAAAACAAAAAAACAGTGACAGCAGCATAAAATAGTGACTTCAGCATAAATCAATGACTTCACCTCATACCAGCGACTTCAGCAAAAAGCAATGACCAGTGACTTCAAAATAAACTAGTGACTTCAGTTTAAACTAAAGACTTTAGCCACCAATATTCACAAAAAGCTTGGCTAGAAACTTGTTGCTGCGCAAATACCGTTAGCGGCTAAAAGGAAAAGATACCATAGATCTTGACATAGGTATTATAATTAGTACAATCAGTCTGAGTCTACACTGAGCAGGAGAGGAGTAGGGGACCATATCATTCACATGAAGTTATTCCCCTACTTTTCTCTTGTTCTGTGTGATTTCAGACTACTAAGATATACGTGAGAACCTCTTACCCTTTACCACAACACTAATCCCACGCATTGGCATGTAAACGTGTTTTTTTTTCGAATTTTTAAGATATATAGTTTAAAGATTTGAAATATTTATTGTTAGTTTCTAAGTACAGAAAGATTCAATAAATAAAAAAAGTATAAATAAAAAACAAAAAAAATATTTTCAAAGATTTTCCGATATTTCAAACTACCGCGGTATAGCTAAACTTAGTGTGATACCAAAGTTATTTGAATTAATCATTACAAATCAGTTAAAGCACTCTATTGGATCGTTGATTTCCCCATTTCAGCACGGCTTTCTTAAGGGTAGGTCTACAGTTACAAATCTCTTGGAATTCACTACTCACATTATTAGTGGATTTTCTAATAACTTACAGACCGACGTAATATATACCGACTTCAGTAAGGCGTTTGATAAGGTTAATCACGATTAACTAATTAAAAAACTTGATTTACTTGGTTTTCCAATATTGCTGTTAAATTGGATTAATTCTTACTTAAGAAATAGAAATCAGAGAGTGGTGTTCAAGGGCTCAACATCATTCGCTATTGGAGTTCCATCTGGTGTACCTCAGGGTAGTCATCTTGGTCCCATTTTGTTCCTTATTTACATTAATGACCTCCCATCTGTTATCCGTCACTCAAAAATGTTGATGTATGCTGATGATGTAAAACTGTTTATTTCACACTATTCTGATGAGGCTTACAATTTGCTTCAATCTGACTTCACGGCATTATCACATTGGTGTCAGATAAACTTAATGTTTTTAAATTTAAAGAAATGTAAGTCTATGGTCTTTTCGAGACGTCAGCCAATTCCTTCACATTACTTTATAAATGATTATACCCTGGAGGTAGTGAACACTTTTACTGATTTGGGTATAGTTATGGATCCTAAATTGCGTTTTAATCTGCATATCAATATGTGTGTTAATAAAGCAAAGGGAATTTTTGCATTCGTTAAAAGATGGGCTATTGAATTTAGTGATCCGTATATAACAAAAACACTTTTTACGGCACTGGTAAGACCTATTTTGGAGTATGGTTCAACAGTTTGGAGTCCTCAATATAATTGCTATAAAGACAGACTTGAGTCAGTTCAAAAACAGTTTCTCTTGTTTGTGTTAAGAAATTTACGTTGGAATCCATTACATAATTTACCTTCTTACATACATCGTCTCAAATTTATTGACCTACCGACATTAGACAGCAGAAGAACTATGCTGAATGTTATATTTATGACTAAATTACTGAATGGTGACATTCATTCTGAATTTCTACTAAATAAAATTGACTTAAATATCCCAAATCGTTGTTCAAGGTATCCTATCTTGATTAAATTGAGTACTCGCCGATCTAACTATGCCCAAAATGATCCATTACGTTGCATATGCAATGATTTCAACAACCAACATGGTTTATTTGATATAACTGATGATTCCTTATTTTCTATAAAACAAGCAATTTTAAATTCCTTTAATGATTAAATAGCTGATGATTCTAATCTGTAGCTGTTTGAAAACCATTGGGATATATTACTTCACCCATCCACGAGTTGCGTTACAGAGGCAGTCCGGGCTGTTTCTGTTTCAGTCACCGATCCGTTCGCTTTGCGGATGTGCCCCTCGGTCGGGTGGGCGGGTAACTGGGTCCGCTGGGATTCGTTCGAAAAAAAAAAAAAAAAAAAAGAAATACACATTGAACCTGATCTGATAACGATCTCTATTGACACAAGGTCTGTCCTAATTTTAACTCCACGATATCAGCAGCGTTGAAATCGCACCAAACGATAACTTTTTCTGTATGTAATGATATTTGCAAGATCTCTTGAATTTTATCGCTTAACGCAATTTTTCACCAATACCGATTGCAACTGCCTTAGAACTCATTCACCGAAAAGTTTACGATTTTAATGGTCTTGAGGCTCAGCAAATTACAATTCACTGCAGCAGTACTATAGCTAATTCTGCTTTGAAAATGTATAGAGATTTTCATGCTCAGTGTATTTGAAATTAAATAAAAACTAAATGCAACATTCGAAATTTGAGACTCTAGCGTGTATAATTAAAATTTTGAAACGAATTTTAATTGTCCCTACCTTACTTTACCCTTTTTTTTTTAATTTTTCTCAAGCCTTCAAATTTGCTTCACAAATTATAGATTTCTGTTCAGCTTTATTGATAATCCATTTCTCCCACGCAAATTTAGCATAGGTTCGAAATATCTCAAAACACCAAATAACATACTTTTAAAAATTACACAGCTATGCCCCAAGCGTAAATATATTAGATGAGAGCAGCACTAAAAAAACGGCTGTGCAAGGAGCAGACAAATCATTTCAATAATACCACCAATTTGTTGTATACAAATTGCTATGCCACAACCACTGACTGTGGTTGTGTTGATGGAATTGATGGACACTTGGCGGAAACACATTTTGACACGTTACCACCGAGCCACAATGCATAACAATAAAAATAAAAATAATAATTAAATATAAAGACAAATAAAATAAATTTACAAGAAAACGTAAAGAAAATTTAAAACATTTATACACATGCATGCGTGATTTTCAAGCACGCACAATATGTAACGCATACAGCAAAATCACAACGCAACCTCAGTGGCAGTGACAGCAGTAGATTTATGACACTGTGTTGCTTTTTCGACAACTTGATGCACATCGGCGCGCCGCGGCATCAAGTAGAATTTCATGTTGTTTCGTCATGCTTTTTCGAGTTGCTCATAGATCTTCATAAATGTTTAAGATTTTTCCTATATTATTATCAAATACATACATTTAGTGGGGAGCGCTTTCAACACACGTTTGCAAATTAAGACCGGGAGTCCAGCGCAGGTGGATTCACTATCTCCTCTTTCCAGCAGTTTAGAATCTTTCTTGATGCTGTAAGTTTTCGTTCCGAATGTTAAACTAAAGTGGCAGTTTGAATCTTTTTTTTTTTTTTTACCGCACATCGTTATGGAAGAAGAAGAAGAAAAATAAACTTATTTCAGGCTTTTTCACAAATTGGCTTTCTTAAATAAAAAACTCTTCCGTTTTTCTCGACATTAGTATGAAAGCCAATGGGTAAACCTATAAAAAAAAGGCAAAAATATGCGAAATATTTTTACAAAAATAAATCAAGATATTGATTCAGACAAATTGAAATGTAAGATTGAAAGAAGCGCCGTAGGCGAAATTTTTTTACAAAAATAAAGAAAAAATGAAAATATTTTAAAAAAATCGCGATTTATTTTTACTAAAGTCAAGTATACAGAATTTTGTTGTTCAGTGACCTATAGTAAAATTTCATGGGCAACATATTTTTTAAACATATTAACCCTCTATCAACCCTCGTAATGGGTGAAAAAAGAAACTTTTTCGAAAAAAGCAAAAAAGACCCATAATGGTGGGCGCCAAAGGGTTAATATGTAGCAAGAAAGTATTCTTATATATGTTTTGTCAAATATGACAGCCATAATAAACAAATGAATATATATAGAAAAAAAATAGATAAACATAAGCCGCTGTACAAAAATCAACCGATGAAAAGTATCATACAAATTTTTCACTACCAAAAATGGTGCTTGCTTACTAAAAATGGTGCCATTAACAATAGAATTTTACAACTGTTGAGTTGTGAAAACCCGATGACAGAGACCTAATCATCAGGGTCCCTAAAAACCCTCGAGTAATGAGTTTCAAGTGAATCCGATCAATTTTTAAAATAAATTCGGGCATATCGGATCCGTCATTTTAAATTTTAAAAATCTTATGTCAAATTCGTAATCAGCGAATCTGAAAACCCCTGAGCAACGATTTTGAAGCTGTTTCTCGAAAACTTGTTTTTGAACGTTAGATCTCTTTTTAAATACACCAAGGCACAATTGACAGGCTGAGAGGAAAAGCGGGCTAAAATTTATATAAGAGCAAAAGTGAAATAATTTAGAGTGTCAGTGCAAGAATGGCATAAGTAATACGGTTTAGAGTGAAAATGAAACGCCATAAAAGTAAGAGCAAAAATGGTATAACAATTCTTTCAGAGCAAGAACAGCATAGTTTTTTATGCCGTTTTCGCTCTGAACATATTTCGTTTCACTTTTGCTCTGAACATATTTCATTTTGCTTTTGCTCTTAAGTAAAATTATTCCATTTTTTTCTGAACGTAGAAGTTATACCACTTTTGCTCTCAGCCTCTCAATTATGTGTATAACTTTCGTTTTACTTCGAATTTTTCACTAATATTTTATGCAAGAATTCCTGAAACTATAAGAAAACCAAAAATCAAAAAAACTAAATTGTGTATTAACGAACACAAGGCAGAAGTGAAACTTCTTGTGAACTAAACGAAACACAAGCAAATAATAAGCAAATGAAATTTTTCAATCGCTAAATTTTTAACTTCATTGGCTTGTGTTTTTTAATTTCATTTGCTTTTTTTTTTGGGATTATGCTAGAAGAAAAATTGCAACTCTGTACCGGTAATGTCGATGACAATTGTAGCGAACTCTTTTTGTGTGTGACATCTTTATGTAATTCCTTGGACATTTGCGCCATCTGTATGTGAAATGTATAACTCTCATAAACTTTAAGATGGCGACGCCACACATTGTTCGACAAAATTATGTCGCATTGCAAACTTACGCACGACGTCACATCCAGTTGGTTTTACTCTAAGACAAGAGAAAAGAAGTTTCACTTAAATCGATGATCATCAAATTTCAAACTTGACTGTCCCCTTAAATCAATAACATAGCCGTCCCTTTATATGAGGTAATAGCGGGTCAAATTGGCTTATAATATCGATCATTCGTGCGTTATATTACGCATCACAATCACGCACATAAATATTTACATACAATTTCAGCTAAATAAATAAGAAAAAATACAAAAAAAATCAACATTCAGGCATCAAAAATCGTGAATACCTGAAGCCAGCAACAATGAAGCAATGAAACATTCAACATTGCCAATCATGAAGGCGGTAGCAGCTAAAATAAATATACGCTTTTATCTGTTGTTGCTGTTTTTATTTTTTATTATTTGTTGTAAAGCTAAATGCTGCTTGTTTTCTGACTGTATGTCTGCCAACGATGACAATGTCAACATAAAGAACTTTTTATGTAGATACATAGATATTTGTTTTTTTTTTTTTAAGTTTCTGTATTTTTACTTATCCCTTTCGATGTTGTTCGTCCACTGAAAAAATAAATAAATCAAATTCATACACAAGTGCAGTGGCGGATACAGGAAACATTTTTTGGGGCAGAGGGGGGGGGGGGAGGGGATATAAAAATTCTCCATATGAATCAAAACGCCAAAACGCCGGCTCGAACGTTTTCTTTTTATTTAAGATCGCTGCTTCCTACCCTGTATTAAAATTTTCTCTTTCCTATCTGGGATTTTTTTTATATCGACCCGAATCCTATAATTTTGTTTTTTTGTTTTTTTTTTTGGTGGATTCAATTCTCTACCTGAGAATAGAACCCGTTGAACTGGTACTTGAGTCAGTATGTCAGTAAATCACCGAAATGATCCATTTTATTAGAACAATCCATTTGGACATTTTTTAAGAATTTAACCCCATCTGGGAATCGAACCTGAGGCAGATGGAACTCCAGTCAAGCACTCATCCACGAAGTAACCATTGTTGAACGTAGTCGAGCTGTTGCTGAGCTAGATTAGCAGCTTCTGAAGGAGATTAATTTGACGCAAAAATGGCAGTATCGTCTGTATAAGTAACTATAGTAATACCATCAGTTTCCGGCAAGTCGCAGGTAAAAATCGAATAAAAAGCTGGACCCAGAAAACTACCCTGTGGTACTCCGGCTTTCACATCGCATTTGGCTGATGTTTCATCATTTACTTTGACACAGAATTATGGGACTTTAAGACCAAATAAATTGGAGCTGGAAGTAAATTTTTTAATTTATATAATAGCCTTTGATGCCAAACTTTTTCGAATGCTTCTTGAATGTCCAAAAATATGGCAAAGCAATATTTTGTGCGTTCCAGAAAGTCAGTGACAATATTGATGATATTGCTCGGAAGTACCGTGCTTATGACGATTGGTGATTCGGAACTATATTCTTATTTTCTTGTATTATTAGCAATCTACTATTTCGAATATTTTCGAGAATATTGCCAGCAAACTTATAGGTATATATGAGGGTACTGAGTTTCCACGTTTATTTGGTTTAGGTGTCATTATTATTTCAGCACATTTTCATAGAGAAGGAAACTGGTTTAATGAGCAAGATGATTCATTACACTAGTTTACAGCCGAAAAGTACCAAAAACAGAACATATTTGGGTGGATAAATTAGGACCTCCTGAACACAAGAAAAAACATTTTTTTTTTCTATGGTAAGAATTTTTCCCGAGCAATAATTTTGTGTTTTTAGGGGTATGGTTTCACTCAAGTCCTTGTAGAGTTCAAACCAAGGCCGTATTTAGGGGGAGGTTTTGGGGGTTCTGACCGCTTTAAATTGAATCAGTTTGAAAAGTTTAAAAATTAATAAAAAATAGAAAAAAATATCGGATCCTTGTAAAATTAGACTTGAACCAAATTTTTTTTTCCTAAAACGTGACGTGATGGGAAATTTTTGACCTCAGATTCGTGTTCAACGTGAAAAATTCTTTCGCAAAAACTTCATCTTATTAGCAAAACCCATGCAGTTTTAGGAGGTAATCTTAAAGTATAATTAATTTTTTAACGCATTATTGCTGAGAGCACCACGACTAGAAAGATCTCTTTCAATGCTCTGACTTCACGAATTTAGGGAATATAAGCCAACCTTATCCGGGTTCCTTATCATTGATAATGGCTCAAATTCCCAATGATGATCATTTGAAAAAAATGAGCCTCTACTATTTTTTGTAATTTTTATAAGGTTGGGTACATCATCAGAAGTGGGAAGTCAATGAGTTAATGAAATTATGTCCCTTACGATAAAAAAAAAATGCACTAGAATTCACATTGAATAATATTTATTTAAAACAAATTTAATTGGATTATTCTGGGAATTTTTTGTCACTTTTGGCCATTTTTTTGAGGTTAAGATTGAAAAAAATCGGAAAATTTTTCCTAAAATTTTAATTTTGTAGGGTCCATCAAATGTATCATCGATTTAATTTATTGTATTTAAAAATCAGTTTGATAAAAATTATTTATGAATATTTTCTTCGAATGGAAACTCCCCCCCGAAAAAAATTTCTGACTACGGCCCTGGTTCAAACAAAGAGCTCGATCGAAATGAATTGCAAATCGTTGAAAAAGTTATTGAATACCCTTTCCATCGATATGATATTTGCTTTGATAATAACAATGGCCATTTTTTCAAGATTTTTTTCAAATTTTCAATTTTAAATTCAATTTATTTTTAATTATAAGTCAAAATCAGGGGCATTTCTTTTTTTCAATGCATAGTGTATTTAATTACAAATATTTCAATTCTAAGTTGATCAAGATTGGATGAAAAATAAATAATTTATGGATTTTTTTTGTGAGGTCCCAATTTATCCACCCAAATATGTTTTGTTCTTAGTACTTTTCAAGACTTGAAATTTGTAAACCAGTGTTATTCTTATAATTGAAAGTAAATCGTAATAACTAAAAACAACAATAACTAATTATGTTCATCTTTTTGCCTTTTTAAGTTATTCAATTTTTAAGTGTTTGAAAATCTTTTGGGAGGGGAAATTTCCCCCTGTTTCCCCCCCTTGTATCCGCCCCTGACAAGTGCCGGGCGAATATGCATACAAAGCTGAAGATGCAGTCTAAAATAAACAAAAAAACAACTCAATGTTTTTTGTAAAACTTTAATGCAAACGTTTAAACAAATAGATCAACTCAACTAAAATTGAATCCACACTATTGAATCAGTTGCAAGCAATAAATAAAGAAGTGGCAGAGAGAGAGAGAGGAAATGTGCGCGGCAGAAATCTCAAATAAATCTGAGTTAATAAAGAAACGAAAATATTTGAACTATAATTAAGTAATTATAAATATCATGAGGTAATTATGTTATGAAATTTTGAATTATGAATTATGGCATTAAACATTTTTATTACTAATATTGGTATTTATATAACGAAAGTGAGAAATAAATGTCATAATTTTCAATAACTTTTGAACAAGATTTTTCCCATTCACATTACTCTACTTCGGCAATTTTTTTGTTACTTCATTTGTAATTTATAAGCGGACGATTTAAAAAAAAAAACCTTTTTCAATTTCATTTATTAAATTTATTATGTGTGATCCAGCTTTGTATGAATATACGAGAGTCAAAGCTAAGGTATTTGAAACATTTGTGAAATGGTGCAATACTAAACTGACAATATTGTAATCTGTCACATTAAATTAAGGTTATTTTTTCCTCTTTTTTTTTAAATATGGGTACAAAAAGATTTTTTTTTTGAGATTAGTTGCATGTATGAAAAAATCAAAAGAAATCGTGTGGTGTGAGTTATGATCTGTGACACTTAGTTATTATCAGATTCCGATAAAAATGTCAACAATTGGATTCACAGTAATAAAATTGATAGACATTTAAATTAAAAATACATTTTCACTTTATCGTTATATTTATTTTCACAATATGTTGAGTTGGACAGAGAAAATATCCCACAATTTTCAACATGATGTGAATAAAGATTTTTTTAAGTTTCCTGGCTATTTGAACATCTCTATTTAATTTCGTTCAGATAATATAAACTCGTAATTGTGACTAACTTCATATCTATCGTACGCGCCATTTTTTTGACATTGACAGCTATTCTATCTCGAAGAGCGCCAAAAATACTATGAGAATTGATCTGTCAAATAATTTTCATAATTTTACAAAAGTGTTTTACTATAACTGAAAATGTCGAATTTCGTGCCAACAAAACAACATTTGCGGGAAGTTTTAATTTGCTTCTTCCATTTAAAGAAAAACGCAACTGAAGCACATCGTTTACTCACTGAAGCTTATCCTGACTGTGCTTTAGACGTTAGAATGTGTCAGGTGTGGTATGCCCGTTTCAAAAGTGCTGATTTTGATGTTGAAGACAGGGAACGTTCAGACGGCCCGAAAAAGTTCGAGGATGAAGAATTTAAGGCATTACTCGAAGAAGATTCATGTCAAACGCAACAAGAACTTGCAGAATCTTTAGGAGTTGATCAATCAACCATTTCTAAATGATTAAAAGCATTGGGAATGATTCAAAAGCAAGGAATTTGGGTGCCGTACGAATTGAAGCCGAGAGACGTCGAACGACGGCTTTTCACATGTGAACTGCTGATTGAACGACAGAAAAGAAAGGGTTTTCTGCATCGTATTGTGAATGGCGATGAAAAGTGTAACCCAAAGCGTAAAAAATCATGGGGACCGCCCGGACATGCATCAACATCAACGGCAAAGCCGAACATCCATGGATCCAAGCTCATGCTGTATATTATTTGGTGGGATATGAAAGGTGTCGTGTATTATGAGCTGTTGAAACCGAATGAAACGATCACTGGCGACCGCTACCGACTACAATTGATGCGTTTGAGCCGAGCATTAAAGGATAAGAGGCCAGAATATGTGAATAGACACGACGAAGTTATTCTTCAGCACGACAATGCTCGGCCGCATGTTGCAAGGCAAGTAAAAACATACTTGGAAACGCTGAAATGGGAAGTGCTACCCCACCCGCCGTATTCTCCAGACATTGCTCCTTCTGATTACCACTTGTTCCGATCGATCACACATGGCCTGGTTGAACAGCACTTCCGTTCTTTCGAAGAACTCAAAAAATGGATCGATTCGTGGATAGTCTCAAAAGATGAGGAGTTCTTTCGACGCGGAATCCGTATGCTACCAGAAAGATGGAAAAAGTTTGTGGCTAACGATGGACAATACTTTAAAGAATAAATTTATAGTCACTTTTTCACAATAAAGGTCCAGATTACCAAAAAAATACGAGTTTATACATTCATACTCCCAATATATTGAAATTAATAATATTGCTAAATTTATGACTGAAATTTTTTGAATAGTCAGTTGGAAGTATGCAAAAATTTGGAAATTAAGTTTTCAGTTGTCAAAGGATATTAAATTAGTAATAGTAGTAGTCAAGGCCGTATTTAGGGGGGAAGGGGGGCAGTTTTGGGGGTTCTGACCTCCCTTTCCCCCCCTCCCGAAATGTGGAAACTTTCTTCTATTTTTTGATATTAAAGCCAAAATAAAATCTATTGAACAGTTTTTAAATACATTTTTTTTACTTCCATCGGTTTCTTTCTAAAAAGTCAAATATAAAAAAATAAACTTGAAATCTTAGTTTGCACTATGCGATCAAATCCGATTAGTTTTCTTTGACATGAGGTTTGACTTTGGATACAAAAAGAAAAGGTGATGCTGAGCAATTCTGCATTTATAATTTTTCTAGATCAGTAACTGTTTTTGATTTACAGTTTCGGGTTTAGGGCTCATTTGGAAGGGCATGATTCAGCCTATAATTTCTGGATTTCGAAGTTTGTAGCACGCCAGTGTTCAGCTCTCCAATTTAAAATAATGGCCAAAAATTCTATTTTAGGGTTTTCCATCCCATTTTTTCTAAAACGTGGCGTGATTGGAAATTTTTGAACTCAGATTCGTGTTCAGTATAAAAAACTCATTCACAAACACTAAGAACCATTTTATTCGCAAAGCCCATGTAGGGCAGTAGTAGTGGATCAGCTCCAAAGTTCTAGGGAACAATCTTAAAATGTAATTAATTCTTTAACCCATTATTGCTCAGAGCACCCCGACTCGGAAGACCTCTTTCAATGCAGTAACTGCACGAATGACCTCGATAGCCTAGTGGATAGTGCACTAGACTTTCATCTGGGAGGTTCGGGTTCGATTCCCGTCTTCGTCTGGTGGTTAATTTTCATTAGTTTCTTATATTCACTATCAATATAAAGTGTATGAGAATTAAGAGATAGTGTACAAGTGCACACATTGGTTGGTAATGGCAAAACCACCAAGCCGATAAAAAAATTGCCACACCGCCGTTCGGAATCGGCATTAAACTGTAGGTCCAACTATGTGGTATCACAATGGGCCGTTCAGGCCTAAGTGTGTCTTTCGACAGCCACTCCAACCTAACCTAACCTAACTGCACGAATTTCGGGAATATAAGACAACCTCATCCGGATTCCTTATCATGGCCCGAATTCCCACTGATAATCATTTGAAAAAAATTAACCTCTTACTATTTTTAGTATTTTTGGTAATTGTTTTGAGGTCGGGCTCATCATCAGTAATGGCAAGTCAATGTAAATTTTCTTCGAATGAAACCCCCACTGAAAAAAAATCCTGGCTACGGCCCTGGTAGTAGTAGTAAACTGTCTTTATTTTTAGTTTCTGATTGTGATCTGAATTTAGTTATGAGTTTGTGCTAAGTTTTAGTCTAAATTTCGATTTGATTTCTGATCTGAATTTGAGCTGAATTTTGGGTTTAATTTAGTTCTGAGTTTTGTCCTGTTAATTTTGTTTGAATTTTGGGCATGATTTTTGGTGTGAGTTTTTAAACGTAATTTTAGACCCAAATTTGATTTAATTTTGGTCGAAATTTTTATGAGTATTTTGTTTCAGTTTATAAATTAGTTTTGAGTTGGGGTCTGTTTCTGAGTGTTGATCACGATTGTGATCTTCTTTGGCTTTGAACTTTGATCTGGATGTGATTTCCATTTTGGGTTCCTTTGCATTTAAATTTGTTTTTTTTTTTTTTTTTTGGTTTATGTTTTGTCCTCAGTTTTTGGTCTGATTTTTGTTCTGACTTTTGGTCTGATTTTTCGTCTGAATTTGATCTGATTTATGGTTTGAGCTTTGTTCGAAAGTTTGAACCAAATTTGATTTATAGTTTAGTATGAGCTTTGATTTGAATTTGACTTGAGTTTCAATTTTCTTTTAGTTTGAGTTTTTTTTTCTGATTTTTTTAATCGGATTTTTGGTTTGAAATTTTATCTAAATTCAGATGAAATTTTTTGTTTGATTTCTATTCTAACATTTGTCTGATTTCTTTTTTTGGTTTTTGGTCTGACTTTTAGTTTGAGGTTTGGTATAACTTTTGGTTTGATTTCGTTCTAAATTTGGGTCTGAATTGTGGTCAGAATTGAAGTCTTATTTTTGTCTGAATATAACTACTATTCTTTGGCCATGACATTTGATTTAAAAAAGTGTTTAAACATAAATTAATTTTATGATGTTCATACCAATATGAGTTTAATGAACAGTTCAACACTAATATATGTGAGTTTGTTTGGACTCAAGAACTTAAATATTTACCCAGAAAATTCATAAGAAAGATTATCAAGGAGATTACGTTGAGCATATAAATTAATTTTTATTTTTTGATTGAGTAGCTACGAACCCTAAGAGCCTTAAGTTATAAAATGAGGTGATAAACTGATATAACGCTGCAATTTTATATTATGCACTTCAGGCTTGAATATTAATAAAGTGCGTGCACATCTTTAAGATAACGAATGATCAATTATTTTTCCTTTTTTTGTGAACACAAAGCTAAAGTAATTTACTAAATTTAATAAATTAAAATTTTTATCATTTCTTCAAATTTATATTCATTATGAAATATACAAATATTCGAATTATTTATAGCTTCCCTCATATTAACATAGTTCAGATTTGTAAAGTTTTTTTTTTTTGTTTATTGATATGATGGCAATTGAGGAAAATGTCACATGCCACACACGCGCATCATTGATGCACCACAATCATCTTTTCTTCGACTCGCATTCGGTCACATTTTAACGTTGAATCGGTAAAGTGACATTAACGACATGATTGAAACCGAAACAACAACAGAGCAACATTTTGTTTGACAACATTTTACACTTTATGCAAATTAGAGCAAGGCGCATAACCATGCAGCCAGTTTGTTTTGTTTGTGAATGTGTGTGGATGTGTGTGAGTGTGATTAATGATGAACTTCAACACCAACTCTTCTTCTATGATACTTCTGAGTGTACGAATCAACTAGTTCGATGTAGCTCGTGGCTATTTTCATTAGCATAAATGTAACATATGTAGTTAGTATCTGTTTCAGCATCTTTATTAGAGCGTTTTTCTTGTTTTCATTTGCTAGAAGAAGATGCTTTTTTTCTGGTAAAAAAAATCTGAAAAAAATTCAGTTCAAGTTTCATATTACATTTAAGAAATTTGCTACACTCTTTTTAAATGTGGCATTTAGTTAAAGAGTTTGTATTCTAATTTATGTTACGGCATCATACGATGATATAAAAACCTACCCAAGGGGACCAAGAGATAGCAGAAAGGCAAGGTGGACGTTTAGGTCATTTCGTTTCTTCAAAATTGTTTAACCTCAAGAATCACGATTATTATGACTAGGAAAAGTTTTATACTCCACCTGCAAAAACGCTTTCCTTTTTCTTTTTTATTTTTCACTGCTAATGCAATGCTTGAAACTTATTACTAGCATTTGTCATAACGTGATATTTTATAGTTAGGACCTTTAACTTTTAACCTCAACCACCAAACATGAGACACTTCTAAATCGACTTTTAAAATATGCTTAAAGTTTTTATGAGGAAAGCTTAGAAATTTTAACATCTTTGTAATATAAGAATATATCCTTGCTTTAAATCATTTCTTCAAGGCACACTACAAAAAGATGTCAGTAATAATTCTTTATACTGCAGAGGTATGTTAAAAGCGTTTTGTCCAAATGAGAATACCACATAGTAAAATTTTGTTGCAACAATTATTAAAACATAAGAGAAAAAAAAAAAACCACAAGTAAAACGAAACCAAAAAAGTGTTAAAAAATAGCCAGATGGAGAAATTCTTGCTGGTTGTAATTCTTAATATGTACAGTTGTAGTCAAAAAAATAGTGCGCATAAAAAAATTTCTCATGAATACGTTTTTCAAGGTAATGGATGAGTTAGTGTTCAGCGGTCCATAATCTATTCATCAATATGCATGGATCTATAATTCCTAAGCAAGTAATTCAATTGATTAACCCAGTAATGACAAACTATGCTATATGGAACTTTATCGCTTAGTCGTTCCTTAGCCAGGTTCAAAATCAATTGATTTTGATCTATCTACTTTAGTTCTCGCGCGTCCTTAATGAGTTAATGGAAAGAAAGTATATAACAATCCAATGAATTGTATTCAGATAAACGATACTGTGTCATCACATTGATGAACAAATCCTTTCGAAATGTTTTTCATAATTGTTTCAAGATTTTTGGGAACCCTTGAATCAAATATTTTGGGATCAGTTTATAGTGGTCTTTGATTTGAAAAGTTTTATAGAGTTTTTGTGATACATTTTCGATATGTGTTTAGTGTGAATATGGTATAATTTTGGTGTGAATTTGGTCTAAATCTTAGTCTTATTTTAGATTTAAATTTCGGTCCGATTTTTGATGTGGTTTTAGTTAGTCTGAATCTGATTTGTTTTTTAGTCTAAATTTTGGTCTAAGTTTTGGCCTAAATTTTGGTCTAAATTTTGGTCTAAAGTTTGGTCTAAATTTTGCTCTAAATTTTGGTCTAAATTTGCTTTGAGTTAGGTCTGAGTTTGGACTAAATTTTCGTTTCAATTTTGACCTAAAATACTTCTTGTTTTGAATTTGTTAGAATTTGGTCCATATATTGATCAGAATTTGGTCTATCTTTAGAGTTTAATTTGGTCTGAATTTTGGTATGAGTTTGCTTTGAATTTTGGTATGAGTTTGCTTTGAATTAGGTCTGAGTTTGGATTGAATTTTCGTTTTAGTTTTGGTCTGAAGTGCTTCCTAAGTTTTGGTCTAAATATTGGTCTAAATTTGATGTGAGCTCAGATCTGAATTTGGACTTAGTTGAGGTCTGAATTTTGGCCATAGATTTGTTTTAAAATACTGCGTGAGTTTTGGCTTGAATTTTGGTTAGAGTTTTTGTGAGTTTGATCTAAATTTTAATCTGAATTTGGTCTGAGTTCAGGTTTGAGTTTAGACTGAACTTTTGTTTGATATTTTTTTTATCTAAATTTTGATCAGAAGTTGGTCTAAGTTTAGACCTGACTTTGGTTTGAGTTTTGACCGAAATTTGCTTTTAGTTCGTTTTGAGACGGGAGTAAATTTTTGTTTTAGTTTTAGTCTGCAATACTATTTGAGTTTTGGCATAAATTATAGACTGAATTTGGTCTAAGTTTAGGTCTGAATTTGGATACTTGAGGCCTGAATTTCGGTCTTAGTTTTCTTTTGGAATACTGCGTGAATTTTGGTTACAATTTTGGTCTGAGCTTAGATCTAAATTTGGGCCTGAATTTGCTTTGAATTAGGTCTGAGTTTGGTCCGAATTTCGGTCTTTGTTTTGGACTAAAATACTTCATGAGTTTTGGTTTAAATTTTGGTTTGAGTTTGTTTGAATTTGGTTAAAGTTTTGACCAGAATTTGATCTGAGTTTAGATCTGAATTTGATCTGAGTTTAGGTCTGAATTTGCACAGAGTTAAAGTTTGAATTTTGGTCTTACTTTAGCTTTAAAATACTGCTTGAGTTATGGTCTGAGTTTATGTGTGTTTGGTCAAAATTTTAATTTGAATTCGGTTAAAATTTTAATCTGAATTTGATCTGGCTTCTGATCAGAATTTAATTTGAATTAGTTGTGAGTTTAGAGTGAACTTTCATCTTTGTTTTGGCCTGAAATACTTGTTGAATTTTGGTTTTAATTTGGTCTAAATTTTGGTCAGAACTTAAACTGATTTTAGATCTGAGTTTGGTTTGAATTTAGGTTTGAATTTGCTTTGAATTAGGTCTGTGTTTAGACTGAACTATTGTCTAAAGTACTGTCAGAGTTTCGGCCTCAGATTAACTGAATTCCATCTAAAGTTTAGTCCGAATGTTGAGTTGATTATTTGTCTGATTTTAAAACTGTTTTTGGTTCCAGTATTTTATCTCAGTATTGATGTGAGTTTAGTCCGAACTTTAGTCTGATTTTAGGTCGAATTTTTACTCAAATTTTTGGCTCGATTTTAATTTTAATTCAGATTTAATTTGTGCCTAAATTTGATTTGAGTTTTGGTCCAAATTTAGTTTAATTTTTATCTGAATTGATCTTAAGTTTTGGTTTATGTTTTGAACTACTTTTGGTTTGAATTTTGTTTCGAATTCGGTCTAAATTTTTATTTGGTTAATAAATTAAAATTTTGGCTGATTTTAAGACTGGGTTTAGATCTGGTATTGGTTCTAAACATTGATGCAAAATTTATCGGACTTTTAATCTGAGTTTAGATCTGAATTTTGGTGTAAATTTTACTAAGATTTTTGGTTTGATTTTAGTTTTGATCCAAGTTTAATTTGGGTCTAAATTTGGTTCGAATTTCGTTCCAAATTCAGTTTAATTTTTATCTGAATTGGCCTTAAATGTTGGTCTGAGTTTTGAACTATTTTTGGTTTGAATTTTGTTCCCCAGTTGATCTCAGTTTTTGTTTAAATATTGACTTCAATTTTTGGCTGATTGTAAGACTGGTTTTTGATGTCTATTTTTAGTCTTAGTTTGAATCTTTGAATCTGAATTTTGATCTGAGTTAGATCTGAATTTTGGTCTAAATTTTACTCGAATTTTTGGTCATAACTCAAGTTAAATTTAGGTCTACATTTGGTTCGAATTTTGATCCAAATTTTGTTTAATTTTTATCTGAATCGTGTCTTAGTCTGAGTTGGCCTGTGTTTTGAACTACTTTTGGTTTGGACTTCGTTCTCTATTTGATCTGAATTTGGTTTGAATTTTTGGTCTGTGTTTTTGGGTTGAGTTTTGGTCTCAATATTGTTCTGAAATTATTGTACATTTTGGTCTGATTTTTGATCAGAAAAAAGTCTCCTTTTGATAAGAGGTGCGGTCTAAACTATTAAGGTTTGACTTTTTTGCATAAAATTGGTCTGAACTTTGGTCTAAATCGTGATCTTTGGTCCGAGTTTGATCTGAGTTATGGTTTCAGTTTTGTTTGAGTATTGGACTGAACTTATGTTAGACTTTTGGACAGGTTTTGACTGTAGTGTTCGGTCTAAATTTTGAAATAATTTTGGGGCACTAGTGGTAAATTTATTTTAAATTTCTATTGTCGCAATTCAAAATGAAAGCAGACTGAACCCGTCAATTGTAATCGACTTAACGCATTGTCGTTACTTCGTTAATTTCTACAAGATTATCGGAGTTTAAAGATTTGATGGATGCGGTCATGTTGCTGTCAAAGGCATTTTTTGGCTACATGCCGCTGTGGTGAGTCAGTGGTATAGTCAAAAAATCTACATTATATTTTTTTATGTCTCTTGAGTAGAATCTTAAGAGCTTTTTACAAAATAATAATCTAATTTTCCTTTTCATGCTCAACTATTTTTTTGAACGGCCAAACCTAGAACTCTGAATTTTTCTAATTTAACAAAAAAAAAAAAAAATGTTTTAAATAAAAAATATATATGTTTTATATACATACATACATACTTCCAACTACAAGTTTATTCCATTCTAATTTTATATTAACTACAAAACTAAATTATTACCGTGCTATTATTTTGACCATAGCTGTACTTAAATATGTAATAATACCTACACCTATAACGTTCTTTGCTTCAACTGCTGCTCAAACTCTAATGCAATTGCAATCATAAGTGTTCAAATATTGTGCAGCTTATGGTGTTGCTGATGGGTTGTTTTTGTTGCTCTTTCTGTTCTGCTCTGCACTGTTCTGTTGTGTTGTTTCAGTTTCAACCAAGCAGCAACCAACAAATGCGTGTGTGCGTGGGGGTTTCACTTAGTGCCGCTTTATGCACAAACGATAATGGAAATTGTAAAGAGTTGATTTGCTTTTCTTCTTCTGTTGGTGTCTTTGTTGTTGTTCTTTAATGTTTTGTCTGTCCAACTCGAATTTGAAGTACCTACAAAAATTCTCATGCAAACACATTTTTGTTTTTTTTTTTTTTTTTTTTTGTAATGGGTGGAGAAACGTCATTAAATCATTGCTTTTAGTGTCGGCCAGAAAACCAAAAAACAAAAACAAAAAAAAAACAGTGCGTAGTGTTTGTATGCAACTGATGGCTTCGTATGCAGCATATGAGGATCATACATTCACTTACCAACTTTCAGCCATCCATATCCATTCATCCATCAACAACATCAACACCAACAGCAACAGCAACAGCAACACAAGCAAACAATCAATAAGAGAAGAGTACATTAAAATTTTGTGCGCTTTAGGATTCTTACTTGGCTATTTGTTTGTACTACTCGATATGCATTTCGCATTTCGCACAGGAGACAAGTCATTTTAGTTTTAGGTATATGTAGGTAGATAGATATGTATTAGCGTTTTACTGTATCTACAGTTGCATTCATATTTCATAATTTCAATTTGCAACTGAATTGAAATTGTGTATTACCTTAGTAAACATCATTCAAGCGTGATACGTTGTTGCCAGTATGTTGCACGTTGCACGTTTCATGTGAATATATATAATGCATATCTGTGTATGTGTGTGTGTGTGTGTGTGTGTGTAGGAGCATTAACTCCAAATCAACTTTATCGCCTTTTAAAATTATCCCACCTATGTACGTGTATATAGCGTGGCAATAGTGAGATATGCTTGTATTTTAATCCTATCGTCTTAAATTGCGATCACTGGCGTTGCATATTTTTCTTCCTTCTTTTTAGGTTAATTTACGTAGGCGAACCTGAACCTGAGCTATAGAGTGCATTGCATTCAAAAACTTACACGCAGCAAAAAACAACAAATGCAACCAACAACATTTTTAACTTTACTCTGGGCATCTCCAGCGAACTGATTCGCTCTGATGATTACATATGCTTGCAGCTTGTTTTGTTGTGTTGGCGTTTTTTGTTAAAATTTTATCAGTTGGTGCATACTCATTTCTCTCAGTTGATATCTTTGTATCTTTTATCATCTGGAGATTGTTGATTGAGAGCGTATGCGCACATATGTAAGAGCGCAGAAAACAAGATAAGACCTACACTGCGTGATTATAGCGATAAGATTTGAGTTTGGGGGAAGGAGGGCAGCTGATTTTGCTATAATAAGGAAAAACATTAATATAAATAATACAATAAATTGAATTTGTTTACGCATTCTAAAGAATTATAACTGATTGAGTTGACCAGTTGACAGAAAAAAAAATGCCATAACAATTTAGACCAAAGATAAGACCTAATATCGGATTAAATTTTCAGACTAAAATCAAACCAAAAATTAGAACAAAAATTTTGCCAATATTCAAACAAAAATTTCGATCAAAAATATTCAAACAAGTTTTCTATTTGATTGAATAAAACGAAAGAAACGAAAATGAAAAATTCCGATCCAATATTCAGACCAAAATTAAGCCCAAATGTCAAATCAAATCTTAGACCAAAAATGGAACAAAATTCAGATCTAAAGCCTACCTAATTCGGACCAACATTGAGTACTAAGTTTAGATTAAAAATCCGAGAAAAATTCATACTCAATACAAATAAAAATTCAGATCAAAAACAAGTCACATTTCCAACCCAGATTTAGACCAAATGTAGCCATAAATTTATATTAAAACAGTGATCAAAAATAGACTAAATTTTCGGGGACAATTTTACATTAAATACAGACAAAAATTCAGGTCAAAAGAAGGGCTAATTTCAGACCAAATCTCAGTCCAAAAGTAGAACAAAATTTAGAAAAAAAGTTAATCAAATCCCAGTCCAAAAATAGAACAAAATTCACAGCAAAAGCAAACTAAATCTCAGTCAAAATTTAGACCAAAAATCATCCCAAAATTTAAACCAAACTTTGATCAAAAATAAGACAAAATTCAGCATAAATCTCAGACTAAACGCAAACCAAAATTCGAACCAAAATTTAGGCCAAAACTCATAAACAATCTGCGTTGAAGCGAGTTTCCAAGAGGACCACAAATCATTCCGATATGCAAACTAAAATTTCATTCATATGCAGATCAAATTAAGACCAAATCTCAGATAAAAATTCAGGCTAAAAACCGATCAAAATTCATCCCAATATTCTTACTAGAATTTAGATCAAAAACAGATCGAAAATCGAATACAAAACTCTAACCAAATTTAGATCAAAATGTAAACAAAAGAAGGCAAAGTCGAAACAAAATTCAGATCATTTTTCTATTTAAAATTCAGACCAAAATTCAAAGCCGAACTACTACTTAAAAGCGGATGAAAATTCAGACCAAAAGCAAGCCAGAATTTGAACCAAAAAACAAATCAAATTTAAGTTCAGCGATGCGACTAAAATTCAGACCATAAGCAAACCAAATATCAAACCAAATCTCAAACCAAAAGTAGATGGAAATTCAGATCTAAAATTCTCCCGATACTTCAATTAAAGCTTAGGTCAAAAATAAATTGAAAATCGAACCAAATCTCTGGCCAAAAGTAGATTAAAATGTAAGCAAAAGAAGACCAAGTCGGACCAAAATTCTGATTAAATTTCTGTATAAAATTCTGAACAAAATTCGAATTCAAACTTCGTCTTAAAAGAAGATGGAAATTCAAATCAAATGCAGACCAAAATTTGGACTACAAACTTTAATTCAAAACAGAGACAAATATTAAAAACAAACCTCAAACCAAAATTTAATGAAAATTCAGATCTAAAGCCAACCCGATTCGGACCTAATTTGAGAAGAAAGTTCATTTTTAAAATCAAAGAAAGCAAAATAAAAAACAGACAAAAATTTAGATCAGAATCAACGCAAATTTCAGTCCAAAACCAAGACTTAAAAAACTTGGATCATAAATAGACCAAAACTTATCGTCAAAAGCGAACAAAATTTCAGATCAAGCACAGACCAAAATTTTGATTAAAATCCAGACCTAATGAAAATGTAATCTCAGACCAATCCACAGTGTAAAAACAGAGCAAAATTCAGAGCAAATCTCAGTGAAAATTCAGACAGAAATTCAAGCCAAATCTTGTCCAAAAATTAAATAAAATTCATTTTAAATCTCAGACCAAAATTTTGGACTAAAATTTAGACTAAAACTCATAATTAATTTGAAACCAAACATCCGAATACATTGAAGCAAATTTTAGAAGACCACAAATTTAAGTCAAATGGCCGACCAAATTAAGACCAAATCTCAAACCGAAATTTAGACCAAAAAAAGAACTAAATTCATTTGGATATTTTAGTCAAACCTTAGATTAATAACAGACCAACAACTAAATCAAATCTCAGGTTAAAACTGGAGCAAAACTTGAACAAGTTCGGTCAAAAATTTAAATTAAATTTCAACTAAAAATTCAAACCAAATATCCAACCAAAACTGTGACATAAAGCAGAAGAAAATTGATCAAAATTTTGACCAGAAATCAGATTGATATTTAAATCAAAAGTTTACTAAATAGGGGCTAAAATTCAGACAAAATTTTGGTTCGAAACTGAGAACAAAATTCAAACCAAAACTCAGAAATAAAAGCAGATCAAAATTCAGACCAAATTCATCCCGATATTCAGACTAAATCCTTCAACAGACCAAAGAACTGTCTCTACTAGAGTATACTAGACGCTATGGCGTCTTGGGAACATAGCTGTCTGAAAATCGTGATCATACGGAACCTTTAGAATTAAGAATCGCAAAGGGAGTGGAAAACACCAATGCCATGGAGAAGAGGGGACCTCAATTTCAATACCGACGGAGCTAAGCTTAACGATAGACTCGGCTTTGGAGTTTCTCAAAAGAACTAGGACTGGAACTATCTGTTCGTCTGGCCGACCACTGCAGTGTCTATCAAGCATAATTCCTAGCGATAAAAGAAGTAACCGTTTACTTAAGTAGGCACGCCGTAACAAAAACTATTATAAATATATACTCGGCGTCTATAACATCAATGAATTCGGTGGTACTAAAATAAAAAGTTGCTCAGGAGAGTTTGGCAGCCCAAATGATATTAGCACCGTTTTCAGCGTACGCCTAATATGGATTCCGAGGCACAGGAACATTGAAGAAAAGTGCAGAGCTGATGAGTTAGCCAGACAGGGTACTAACCTTCCCCTGTGTAAGGACAGAAGCAATATTGATATTTCCACCTGTTAACTAATGCTGCAGTGCGTGAGGCCAATAGGTTTTGGCCAGACGAAAACATTTGTTTGACGATTAGGCTAATGTGGTCGAAATTGGATAGGAGGAAATAGAGAGAGCTGCTCAGCTATCCGAGAGAGGACATCTCTGATGGCCGTGGCTTGTATAACCGGTCATTGGCTATTTGGCAGGCATGCCCTCAGGTTAGGACTATTCTCTCATGAATTCTGCAAAAGTTGCAGGGACGAGAAAGAGGAAGAAACAGTGGAAAACTCTTCTGTAATTGCCCAGGTCTAACTGGAAGCAGATCGCGTTTTTAGGCATATACGCTTTTAATTCTCTTACGACAGTATTTGGGGCAAAGATTAAATAAATCTTGCGCTTTATTCGAGCTTCGAAATGGTTTCAGGAGTAAGTAGTAGATGAAGTTTCCGTGTCGCGCAGTGGTATCACAATTGACCCGTTTAGAATCTAAGTGAGTTGGTCGTTTAGACCGACTGTCACAATAACCTAACCTTAGCTAACCTAACCTAACCTAACCTAACATAACCTAATCTAACCTAACCTAACCTTTTTTTTTTTTTTTTTTTTTTAACCAGGAGGAAAGCATAAAAAGCCACCCAGTCAGTGCGTGACATTCTCACGCTAAAACCACCTCTCGTCCGTACGGATATTCCTCCCGGAATCACCGTTAGGTATTACGTCGGAAGGCCGTAATGAGCTTAGTGCTCAATCGTCAGTATTGGTTTCTGTCCAATTCTGTTCGGATTTATCGTCGGTTGACGATATCTGGCTCCATATTTGTAGTATTTACCGTGCGCTCGACTTTACGCGCACGTTTTGCATCATATAGAGTGGTCATCATATCTGCAGCAACCTAACCTAACCTAACCAAACCTAACCTAACCAAAGAATCAGTCCCCAAGCAATTCGAGCCAGGCCATAGATGCGTTGATAACGCCAATGGTTGGTTTCCTATGCTCCAAGTTGATCTGCAAAAATATAATAGTCATCATGGAATCGATTAACTTTTCGTTTTCTTTTTCTCCTCATCGTGATCTAGAATATATATTGATCTGGAACCATATTAAGGACTTTAACTCGAAGGACTCAAAGGGGTTAATGAAAAATTTTTATTTAAATATTCTCACATAGAGACTCTTTCAATTTGGTTTATAATTTCTTGTGTAAATGTGAACTGAACGAAATTATTGTGACAGATGCGATTTTCTGTTTAAATGCAAATTAATTTGATCACATTTGTGATTTTTTTATTTTTTTCCTTTTATATAATACAGTGAAATGAAAACAAAACTTAAAATTAAATCATTTTGAATTGACTTGTGTAACAATAACAACAACAAATAACAACAACTATAAACTCCATGCATAAACATTTAATAAACTGAAATAACATTTTCCTCAGATTGTCATCTTGACATGTGTTTTACATAAACAGCTCTCACGTTGTTTTTGTTATTATTAGCATAAAGAGAATATTTTGTTGTTATTAGAAATTAATTTCTATTGTAAAATCTTTATTAAAATACATAATTATAAATGCTGATGTAGAACATATACGTCTCTTTGATATTATAGAGTTATCTGTAAAGTTCACACAAATATACAGCATAGAAATAGTTATAATTCAATTACTGCTAATGGTAACATTGAATTAATGGAATAAAGTTTTAGTTAAGGTATCACACAATAAGCTGTGATGAAAATCTTAGTGTAATATCTAGTAAGCTAAAGTTCTTTGAAAGTAAACTGAGGAAATGGAACATTTTCTGAGGAATAACTTCAAAGTGATGAGTTGCACAATGAGTTTAGGATTTACAAAGAATACCTGAGATTACAAAGAAAACTTGTTTGGTCAGAAGTTAACAATACTATCGAAATACTAAATCAAGGATTACAATTGAACATGAGAATAGTTAAGGAGATGAAAAAACATGAAAAATGGAAGAAAAAATATAGAAATTTTTGATAATTACTACGGGGATACAATTGTTTACAAAATTGTTTATGAGTTGGAAGAGAAAGTAGAGCATAACTAACGAATTATGAAACAATATTGAATATTGAGGGTTTCGATGAGTAATAGATCTAAAATATGGATTTGTATGGGGCTAATTGTGATAAATATTGGGCTGAATCTCAGACTAATAGTTAGATCATCACGCAGACCAAAACGAAACCAGAAAACAGATAAAAAACCAAACGAAAAATACAGACTAGAACTCATACCGAAATTTAAGCTAAATTGGGACCGAAATGAACCCAAAAATCAACACCCAGATCAAAATTCTGATTAAAAATCACACCTTAATTCACACTTAGTCTAAAATCGACGCTGTGACTAAAAACTCATATCAAATTTAGAGAAAAAATTAAATGAAAATCTAGACTAGATTATAGCTCTCATCAGAATTCAAAACCAAAATTTTAAGCAAATTGAGATCAAAACCCAGGGAAAAAATTAAGACCCAAATCTAAGATCATAAACTCATACCAAATTTCAGACCCAAAATCAAATCAAAGTCCCGAAAAAACTCAAAATAAAATTCAAAATTTAGACCAAAAACTTAAAACAAATTTAGAACACAAATTAGATTGAAACTTAAATCAAAATTCGGACCAAAAACTCAGAGCGAATGTAGTTCAAAAATTACATAAAAATTTATTCCAAATTCAGACTAAAACTCTAACCAAAATTTGGTCTGAGTTAAGACTAAAAATCAATTTGAGACCCACTCCAAAACTTCAAACAAAAATTCAAACCATATTTAGCTTAAATTCTGAATTAAACTTAAACCAAAAATCGGGTCACAGCTGATATCACAAGATAAAGGCCAAAGCTGAGATCAGGTATAAATCAGAATTTATATCGGATCAAATTTTATTATAGGTAACTGAACAACAAAAATTTGTAAACTTAGTTTTAGTAAAAATAAACCCAATTCCAAAAATGTTAAAAAAAATTAGACGTAAACTTTTAAAACGCCGTGACGCGTAATTGATTGTTTTTCTCAAGTTCTATCAGAATCCACTTTCAGAACCTTGTCATTTTTGAAAAAATTGATTTTTGTCGGACAAAGTAATTAGAATAGTCTCCTCGGGACCCGTTGCTAGCTTCAATAAACAATACTAGTCGGTAAGGCCCCAGTAACTGGGGCTATGTTTTTGTTGCTCAAGGAATCTCTTTATGAAAAAAAATATCAAAAGAGAACCAAACTAATCGTTGGTGTTTGTTCTATTATTTGTGTACGCAGATAATTCTGAGAGATGCCGTTACTCATGTCTTCTCTCTCTCTCTCATTTGTTATTTACTCCCGCTTAAGAAATGATTTTTACAACGATGAGTGCAATGCTTTGTTCAATGAGTGAATTTTAAAAAAACTTCCGACTCTAATATTTTGAAATTGGCTTAACCGATTTTAAATCTGATAATTTTTGGCTAACCTACTCATCACACTGAATGGGGCTGAATGGGATATCTAGCGTCACGAAAGTCGCAATCAATTAATTTGGCTGATTTAACGATAGGTATTTATTAACAACATATTATTTTTGTTAAAAACTGTTGTTTGATTAAAAAGTTTATTAAAATCAAACGATAATTAAAGTTAAAATCCAATTAAGATCCCCCAAATGCACGTTTTGGAATGTACATTTTTCCTAAAAACAGCAAACCAAATGGTTAGGAAAATAGTGGCAGCTAATTTTTTCGCAAATTATTTAAACATATTTCATATTAACTAACAATTAACAAATAAGGCCGGTAGTTGGCGAATTTAATTATTAAAAGTCAACCTAAACTTACTGAAAAACGAAATATTTCACACAAAAATTAGTTTAAAACATTAATTTATTATCCAAAAATAAGTTAACAAACACATCCAAATTTTATAAAAAGGATAACTACATACCTGAAACTTTAAGATACACTCAAAAAATCTTTGCAATTCCGTTTATATTTTTGCAACACGAATTTTAAAAATTCACAACAAATTTTCTTTAGTTTAATTGAGAAGCTGAGAGGAAAAGTGGTATAACTTCTACGTTCAGAAAAAAGTGGAATAATTTTACTTAAGAGCAAAAGCGAAACGAAATATGTTGAGAGCAAAAGTGAAACGAAATATGTTCAGAGCGAAAACGGAATAAAAAAAAATGGATGTGTGCAAGGCACGCAAGATATTTGATGTGTAAACAGTTACGCCAACTGAATGCCATATATATAAGCTCACATATGTATAGCCATATATAGGGTCTTGATGTATAATCTATATGCTAGGTAAATAATGCAAACTAAAACAATTCTTTTATAAACTTAAAAATTTATTAGATATCTTTTATATGTATATATAAATTGCAAATGGTATTGCATCATTGCAAATTGCAAATTTTTATTCCATATCGGATATATTTGTTGTTGTGATAGCAAAAATATTTTCAATTGCACTAAATCGTAGTTGCATTATTTTTATTTTACTCAATGCATCGGGCACGATATGTTCGCATATACGCAGCTGTAATTGCATCTTTTTTCCGCGCTTTAAGTTTTTCTTTCGGTCGATTTGAAATTTTATTAGATGTGAAAATTTTACATAACGTCGCCTCAGAATTGATTTGGCGTATAGGTATATGAATTTGTTCACATATACGCCAAATCAATTCTCAGGCTACGATAAGTGCTTTCCGTATTTAACCTTAGAAAGGCAACAGGGATGACTAGTTACCCCACTACTTTTTAAAAGCACCGCAAAGAGATTTGCCTCTTTGATTTTATAATAAATAAGTTTGACTTTTTCTGTTTAACATATTTGCTATTTACATAGATAAAAAACTGTTGCCTTTCTAAGGTTAATGCACAAAGCAAAGTTTTTATAATGCCGCGGTTTGCTATCATTATCACTACATTTTGTTTATACATTTATTGAAACCTAGATTATTTATTACTTATGATTTTGTATTGTTTTTATATTTTAAAAAATCTTTAATTTTAATCCAATCTAACTAACCGAATGCAAAACCTATCAAACGCCTGTGTTTGCTACGGTGACTTCTCTGCTTGTATGGTATAGTCGATCTCCATACGTTTAACACCAGCAAATACATAATTCTGCCACGAATAAATGTACACACACATTTTGTTTTCGAATGTACATATATGTGTGAGTAAATTGATCGAAACATAAACAAACAAACTCCGCTCGTAGTTTAATTTCTCCCTCTCTTCTTCTCTTCTCTTTGTTGGTTAGAGTAGCACAGTTATGCCGCGCAGTAGTGTGAGCGAGAGAGGAACTGGACGTTACAGTTATCTTACATCTTACGATACAGTTATTCTTACATTTTACACATTTGAAATTTTGCCCATACCGTGAGCTAAAATGTTTACACATCAAAAACTATGCTGTTCTTGCTCTGAAAGAATTTTTATACCATTTTTGCTCTTACTTTTAAGGCGTTTCTTTATCACTCTAAACCGTATTACTTATGCCATTCTTGCACTGGCACTCTAAATTATTTCACTTTTGCTCTTAAAAAACTTTTAGCCTGCTTTTTCTCTCAGCCTGTCAATTGTAAAATAGTTTCGTGACTTTGACAGTTAAAAAAACAGAGAAAAAATCAAAGAAAAATGCCAAAAAATGGTACTGTTACGTATAATGGGCATTTTTCTGATATTTTCCATTAAAATTTATTCATATTGATGTAATTGATTTCTTGACTTTCGCGACACTAGATGAACCAGCTCTTTAAATTGATATGTAATATGATATCGTAGACCTTCTGGAATAAAATTGTAGTTACACTAATAAATGTATAGACGATTGATTAAATTATTGAAACATGATAATTAAAGCTGAGAACATCCATCGGAATGGCAAAGGGATTGAAAATATCAACCCAATAATCTCGGCTTTCGATTAACTTGTATACTCAGTTATTTTTATGTTACTGAAATTCAAAATCCTCACATTCAGTCAACTTTAAATATGTATCTTCATTATATAAATAATTTAAATACACTCACATATAGTTTTATGCACAATTGGCGCTTAATGAAGATTTTTTTTACAACCTTATACAAACCAATATAAATATTTATACATAAAGATACAAGTATATGTGAGTGTTGGTGCTGTATGTGTATACGTGAATGTGTATATGTGTATAAAGTCATCTGCATTTTGATGTAAAACCATAATGATCTCAATTAAAAGTTGCTACTGAAAACCAAACCGCTTTTATCGTTTTTGGTTTTATTTGTTATGTCAGTCATACAATGCAAAACAAGAAAAGTCATCAAAATATGCCATCATAAAATGATGAATATATACAGGCAAATATAAATATAGCACGATAGTACATGCATATGTGTATGTATGTATGTATAAGGACCCAGTAGGAAAAAAAAATTAATCAGATATTGAGTTTGTTTGATCCTAATTTTCTTAGTTCTCAGTTTGAGCTCAATTCACTTTCTAACTGATATTTTGAAATAAATTTTTTTTGTAACCATTGTAAAATTTTCCTATTGGGTAATTTTTGTTTATATTGGTAATGCAAGCAAAACTCTTATATATTTATATATATTTATACACACACAAATGTATATTTGTATATATGTATAACAACAATAGTTTTAGAGAGATAATCACAATAGCATTGCCAATGATAATTTTAATGCTGCTGCTGTTGATTTTGCTATTTCTACTCATCTCTAATGATGACAATAATATTTGTTGTTGGTGGTGATAATGATGATAATTTAGAAAATGAAGATGCGGTTTTATAATTACCATTTTATAGTGTACAACACACACACACACACACATGTACACATTGAAACTCTCACACATTCGAATGTATGCATATAAATAGCATATAAAGTATGCATGTATATAAATATTTGCATTAGAAAATGCTTTCAAGCGTAAAATTTTCTAAAATTTTCTAAAATTACAACAAATATTAACAATTTCATCTATTTATATATACACATACACATGAATGCTTGAATGAGTGTTCCATACATCCATTTTATTTTGCGATAAGAAGTTAAGCATTTCATTCTTATTCTCATTTAAGTTGAAAATGTTTGTTTGATTTTCTTTAGAGCTTTGTATGTATGAATCAGCGATGCCAACTTGCGGGGAATTCCCCGATTTGCGGGGATTTTTACTGGGTGCGGAAAATCGTGGAATGAAATGTTTTTTGCGGGGAATTTGAAGTCGTTCAGCATTTAGTCACAAAAGTCTGGAGAATATTTTTTTGTGTCAAATTTTATGTAATGTAAAACGTTTAAGTTACGCAATATTTCATATTTTTGGTCTTAAAATCTTCATTTTTCCTTAAGTGGGCACTTTATTGGTTTGAAAAAAACGATTTTTAATAAAATATGCTATTTGAAAGTATTTTGTGAAAATTTCAGAGGGAGACGCGGAGTGCTTTCGAAGATATAGACGATTATAGCGCCTAGTGTCAGTCAGGCCAAAACAGTCGCGCTGCGCTTCGACTTCCCTTTCGACCGTTCAGAAAGCTATGGCTTAGTCCAGCACCTCCTGATTAATAACTCTTAATCCTTGCTGACTAATCTGCAAACTTACAAATTACGATTAGCCATCATTAATAAGATGAAATATATTTTATATGTTAAAAACCGATACTCAAAACTTTGAATCCGTTTTTCTTAAAATAAGGTTTTTGCCATTTTTTATTTGAGTCAAAAGAGAGCCCATGTGTAACTCGAAACACCCCATTTCGTTCAAATTTGGTGTACCAACTACTACTCAATAGGATTAAACCAGGGCCGTAGCCAGAAATTTTTTTCGGGGGGGGAGCGGGGTTTTTCATTCATTTCATTCAAACTGATTTTTAAATACAATAAATTAAATCAATGATACATTTGATGGACCCTATAAAATTAAAATTTTAGGAAAAATTTTCCGATTTTTTTTTATCTTAACCTCAAAAAAATGGCCAAAAGTGACAAAAAATTTCCAGAATAATCAAATTAAATTTTTTCAAATAAATATTATTCAATATGCATTCTAGTGCATTTTTTTTATCGTGAGGGACATAATTTCATTAACTCATTGATTTCCCACTACTGATAATGTACCCAACCTCAAAAAAATTACCAAAAATAGTAGAGGCTCATTTTTTTCAAATGATCATCATTGGGAATTTGAGCCATTATCAATGAAGAGGAACCCGGATGAGGTTGGCTTATATTCTCTAAATTCGTGAAGTCACAGCATTGAAAAAGATCTTTCTAGTCGTGGTGCTCTGACCAATAATGCGTTATAAAATTAATTTTAAGATGGGTTTTGCTAATAAGATGGAGTTTTTGCGAAAGAATTTTTCACGTTGAACACGAATCTGAGGTCAAGTCACGTTTTAAGAAAAAAATGGGATTCAAGCAAGTCTAATTTTTACAAGGATCTGACAATTTTTTCTATTTTTTTTAATTTTTAAACTTATCAAACTGATTCAGGACGAAACTTTAAATCAAAAACAATTACTGACCTTGAAAAACTATGAATGCAGGAGTGCTCAGTATGACCTTCTCTTTTTGAATCCGTAGTCAAACCTCATGTCGAAGAAAACAAATCGGATTTGATCGCATAGTGTAACTTAGATTAAAAAATTTATTTTTTATATTTTACTTTTTAGAAAAAAAAAAACCGATGGAAGTAAAAAATATCGTTAAATAGATTTTATTTTGCCTTTTTTTCCATCCATTGGCAATTAATCTCAAAAATTAGAATAAAGTTTCCACTTTGAGGGGAGGGGGGGGGGAGGTCAGAACTCCCAAAACCTCCCCCCTAAATACGGCCTTGGATTAAACTTTGTGCGAGCTTGAGCCGGATCGATTTTGAGAGTGAGTTCCCTTGAAGTGAAATCTTCCATGTGCCAAAAGAATTCTGAAGTCAGAATATACATTTCTATTAATCTACCAGTCCCGTAAAATTTAGTTAAATTTTGGACCGAGAAAGTTCAGGGTCGCCTTAATATAACGCTCATTGAGGTCAATTTTAGGTAATTTATGGTTTTTGTAAAATGTTTATATAGAAAATGCGTGTCGCCCTGTTATAATATGAAATTATATCGATGCGGGGAGTTTGATCGAAAATCGGGGAATTTCTCGAGGGCTATCGGGGAGAAAGAAAAAATGAGTTGGCATTCCTGGTATGAATGTTTGTTCTGATGTAGTTATTCTGTGTATTTTTTAAAGCATAGAGTATGCATATGTATGGTATGTTTTTGTGTGTGTATGTGTGTGCTTAGTGGGATAATATATCCGCTGGCATTCAATCCAAAAATATTCATATACATCCATAAAAACTTTTCAACAAATTACAATAAAATAAAATGTGTAGCTATTTTTTCATTATTGTTTTTTAGTCTTCCTTCTTATTTTTCTTCTTCTTCTTCTTCTTCTTCAGTTTTGCCGCCTTCGTTTCCTTTATGCTTAAATATTAAACGCAACATTTTGAATATGTTTTGGAGTTATAAATGTTTAAATGTTATTTTTATTAAAGTGTATGTGCATAGGTATTGTGAATAGAATATGCCAACTATTTTAGTTTGTGTAGGTAAATAAGGGTATGTCGAAAAAAATAAAATTATGGAAGCTCCTAGTGAAGATTGATTGGTTGCCTGAATAATGATTGTAATGGATTTTGGTGACTCAACAAAGTATTTTAACAAAATCGTATGCATATCTATTGTGAACTATAAAATACTGGTAATATCAAAACTTTTGACTATTGTGAATGATAGTATTTCGGATTAATTTCCACAGAACTTTAAATTTAGAAAAACCACGCTGTTCTACTTTCGAAAGACGGAAACACAATTCAATCGGTCTTTTCGTTCCAGACCAGCATACGAACCAGTTCAGTTTTTTTTTAACCTCTAATTAAATTGCTATAGTCAGTGTTCTGAAATATATATATATTTTCCGAAAAAAATATTAAAATAAAATTGCAATAGCAATTTTACTCACTTTTGGATACCTTCAATAATCATATCATCAAGCTAAATATCACCCAGAAACAGCACATCAACCAATTATCCAATCCAGCTAGTTGGCCATAAGAGCCATAAGCTAAGCTTAAAAACTGCAGGATTAGGTAACTATTTCCATTCAAAATTTCGTTCATTTCAACATCTTCAATACCTCTAGACAAGCGTTCATTTGCAAAGACTTCAGGCAATTTTTACCATTTCATCGAAGCATTAATTTCTTAAATGCTAAGACGCGCTGGTCGAGAGTGGATACAGACATACACCATACTCTAAACAATCGGACATATCATAACAATTTTCTTTTTTTTTTGTTACTCTTTTTTTTTATACTAAAATTAATTTTTAATCATAACTAAATTTAAAAGAAAGAAAATAATAATTTTTATGTACAGTAGTATTTAAAATCAGTAATCAGAATAATATAAGTCTTGAATTTTGATAAGTGTGGAAATTTGGTGTACATAATTTAAAACAATTATAAACTAGCAAGTCGAAACACCTACAAATCAACAGCAACATCACCGAGCTTGTTTGCGCAAACAACGAGGGATATCGCCTGTGTGAGTAATCTTGTATTTCTATATATATTAAATTCATTAATTGTTTTGATAAAATTTACCTAAATTTCATACACTACTTATTATACTAAATACCTATACCTAAATTGATATATTACTATTTTTACATACTACTATTTTTAGATACTACTACTTTTTTTTTGCACAAATATTTTTAAGGGGTTCTAAATTACCTGTAAATTTAAAATTAAATATAAATCAATGACTATAATTAAGAGTAAGCAATATGAGAAAATAATGAATATTCGCCTCTCTTTCTTTACGTCATTGATAAAACGTAGGTTAATGTAACATTAAAGTTAATATGAATAAATTGAATTAAATGTAAAGCGAATGTGAATAGTGTTGGTTTAGCATACATTGGTTGGGATGGGAGAGTGTATCGCGCTCTTATTATTAGGTTGGGACGGGAGAGAGCTGGAAACTTAATGACACCTAACGTTTCCACTCGTGTTGTTGTTACACTCCGTTGTCTTATTCATGCGTTATACCTAGGCACCCTACACCTTGCATTTAGCATGGTGTAGGTCATGTCAGAGGTATCACTCGTATGTCAATCAAGTGTTTGTGAAATTTTTCGTGTATTATTACACACTCAGTGCATGAATATTTTTTTTTGTATCTACATATGTATATTAGTAGTGGCGTAATCATTTGAGTAAGATCCCCACCCATATCCGAAGAGCATAGACCTGGAACCGCTAGCATGCACGCCCTCTCAAATTATCCCTACTTCAAAGAAATATACAGCCAATCTTATCTAAACACCTAAGATTGGTATGCAGCGCAGAAGAGGGTTAGGTGGTTATTTTATTACAAGAAAATGGAGCCTAACTTGAAGCTGTGACGTAGTCATTACATGATTATGTATTAGAACCAATTACATGCAGGTTTATTGTAATCGCTTGCAAGGCTGTATTTAAGGGGGAGGTTTTGGGGGTTCTGACCGCTCGCCCACCCCCCGCCCCCCCCCCCCCCCCCGAAATTTGGAAACTTTATGCTAATTTTTGAGATTAATTGCCAATGGATGGAAAAAAAAGTAAAAATGAAATCTATTTAACGATATTTTTTACTTCCATCAGTTTTTTTTTTCTAAAAAGTCGAATATAAAAAATAAATTTGAAATCTTAGTTACACTATGCGATCAAATCCGATTTGCTTTCTTCGACATGAGGTTTGACTACGGATTCAAAAAGAGAAGGTCATACTGAGCACTCCTGCATTCATAGTTTTTCTAGGTCAGTAACTGTTTTGATTTAAAGTTCCGTCCTGAATCAGTATGAAAAGTTTAAAAATTAATAAAAATAGAAAAACTTATCGGAGCCTTTTAAAATTAGACATTTTTTTCCTAAAACGTGACGTGACGGAAAGTTTTTGACCTCAGATTCGTGTTCAACGTGAAAAATTCTTTCGCAAAAATTAGGAACCATCTTATTAGCAAAACCCATGCAATTTTAGGAGACAATCTTATAAAGTAATTAATTTTTAACCCATTATTGCTCAGAGCACCACGACTGGAAAGATCTCTTTCAATGCTATGACTTCACGAATTTAGGGAATATATGCCAAACTCATTCGGGTTCCTTATCATTGATAATGGTCCGAATTTACTATTTACTATTTTTGGTAATTTTTTTGAGGTTGGGTACATCATCAGTAGTGGCAAGTCAATGAGTTAACGAAAAGATGTCCTTCACGATAAAAAAAAAATGCATTAGAATGCATATTGAATATTTATTTGAAAAAATTTAATTGAATTTTTTGTCACTTATGGCCATTTTTTTTAGGTTAAAATTAAAAAAAATCGGAAAATTTTTCCTAAAGTTATAAGATATTTATCTACTTTTGTCCTTAATCTGATAGGGTCCATCAAATGTATCATCGATTTAATTTATTGTATTTAAAAATCAGTTCGATAAAAATTTTTTATGAATATTTTCTTCGAATGAAAACCGCCCCCCTGCCCCCCCAAAAAAAATTTGTTGGCTACGGCCCTGCTCGCTTGTTAGCTATTGCTTTCTGTCCCAGACAAACATTTTTCTTCTTTAAGTGAGTGACTCGGAGTGCAGAAGGGCTCAAAAAAAAAAACAATAATAATAATGTCAATATATTTTTCTGACATGCAGTTTGACTTTCAGATTCTTAAACAGAATTCAGTTGCACTGAGCGATTTTGCAAATTTATAATGCTTGCCTGAAATTCTCGTACATTCTCAAAAGCTGAAGAGAGGCACGTGCAGTTTTCATACCCAAAGTAGGGAAGGCGTCCCATACCCATTATTATTATAATTATTATTATTTGGGGGATGTGCACCGCATCCTAAAGAATTATTGTGCCCCCTTCGAGGATTATAGTATTATCATAGTATAGTATTCCTATGAGCCCTATGATCCTTAAAGCATTATAGTATTTCTATAAAGCCTACCACATGACTACTGAACACAATTGTGGCTGTCGCCAATTTAAATTTATTTCCAATTTGACAAATAACAGTGGAGGAAGAAGAATTTGTCGTTGTTATTTTAGATGTGTTTGCTGCAGATGATACCGCTTCGAATGTGTTTAGTAGCTGTCTACACGGCCACACTTGTAGCCGACAGAATAGTCGTAGTCGTGTGTTCGTGCAGCTGCTGTCGTCAATGTGTATGGGCCAAGCTGTACTTATACCAGGTGAAGTTACCAGCAACTCATTCTTCTTCTTTTTTCGCGGTCAATACCACAGGCTGTCAAAATCATTGTTTACTTTTGATTGTTTGTTTACGTTTGTTCTCCATTTTTACATTCTCTTCTCACCGCCATTATGGCCGCAGCAACAAAAATTTGTTATTATTTTGTTGTACGGCTGATTTTGACATTTTATGAAATTTGACGCAACAACAAAGATGTGTTGTTTTTGCCGTGGTGAAATTGTTGTAATCTTGCTATCACCTTCTACATGATTTCACCATGGTATGGACTTTGTACTTACTGTTAATCTCTCAAATAAAATTGTTAGTCGCTTCAGCTGAGTTCACATTGCTGCTGTGTGTATTGAGAGAATTTTACACTCACTCTATAGAAACGAATCACTTTGATTGGTTAATTTAAAGAATCGCGTGAGATATTTTCTCTCTGCCGATATCTGATCATTTGAAGCAAACTATAAATGCTATTGCAGATTTACTCGATGATAAAACCGGATAAATAAAAATTCAAATAAAAAATAAAACCTAATTCCAAAAGAAAACATTTCGGTTATTTAATAAATTAGTGTTTTATTTTGTATGGCATCGTATAAAAACAAGATTTTTTTTTATTTTCTTAACATTAACATTAAATAAAAGGAGTTAAAGTACTTGAATATATGATGAAAGCTATTTTCATACTTTCACAATGGAAGCATTAACAAATTTTTTTCACTTTAAGTAGAAAAGTTTCAAACTTTGAAGATTTCTAAGTCAAATCAAAGTTCTTCTCCAGATTGTTAACTTTGTCTATCTATCGATTTCAGATTTCTGTTTTAAATTGGCAGGCAAATCGTTATAAATCATTGAAGGAACTCGTGCTGTAATGAAAGGAAGAAAAAAAACGTGATCAAGTTCTGGCTGGCTGATGAATCCTATAATCGAACTTACTATTGCACTTATAGATCAAATCCGACCAAATGATCATCTCTTGTGAGAAGCAGAACACGCCCAGGCGACCGCCCTTCAATGTTGAATCGTAAACATTATTCGAATCGAGTACCAGATTTTCACCTTCAAACATTCTGTAGTTTAAAAAAGAAAAAAAAAGTTCAAGCAACCAATAGAGTTCCATTATTACTCAGTATAGAGAAAAAATCATACCTCAAACGTATTAGTCCAATCGCTGGCCGATGCACCAACGACCAACGATACGAAGTCTTCTCTTTCCATCCCACATTCAACGGATCCTTCCACAGTAGCTTCACCTGATCGGGTGTATCTCCTGAATGCCATAAACTATTCCGCAACATTGAACCTGGTCCTGTAACACTATCCACTAATTTGATTTGTATGCCCGGTTCGGAAGAAGCACGGAATGGTGTCGATTGCCAGTAGGTTTGTGTTGCTTTCTTCCACATGACTACATAAAATTTACGATTACTTTGATAGCTAAAAATGAAACCAACATAATCATCATCGGTGTCGTCATTCACGTAGAAAGTGCCCTCAAAGTCGACACCACCAAAAGCATCATGGCCTACAACTAATCCAGGATCACTATTGAGGGTTTGTACAATTTCAGAGCCATTAGCGTGAACTTCCCAATTGGGATCGAGTTGTGCATCACCTTCGGGATCGAGAATAACGGAACGAATTGTACGAAAATCGGTGGAATAGATCATAGAGTTGTTCGGGCAGTTGTCGATGATGTTGGGCGTACCATCTTCATCCTCGTCGTATTCGCAGAGGTCACCTTTGCCGTTGTCTAGAGGAGGAGTTGAAGTAAAAAATTAGAATAAGTTTAAAATGCAGAGGTGAAGATTTCGCTGACTTCAAGCCAAAGAGGTTTCAAGTGTTTTATGAAAAAAAAAATACTTAGAGCTTAAAGCTCGATAGGTAGTCGATAGGCTTTTCTTGTAGAATATTAAAGTTAGATTCACAAAAATTACTAAAGTTTTAATAACCGAGTGTAAGAGAGCTTTCAGCTTTCACGAAAAATATTAGAAACTTGGAAGCTTAATATATGTATTTTCTTAAAATGTTTTAGAGTTCAGAAAGTCAAGACGTGATGAGAATTTCAGTATTTTCTAGCAAAAGAGCTTTAAAGATTTCATATAAAACATTAGATATTGAAAGCTTAATATATTTGCTTACGATTGCTAATGCTTTAGATGTTTTAAAAAGACATGACAAGACAATATAAGCTTTCGTGAGTAAAAGAGCTTTAAAGCTTTCATCTAGAATATTAGAAACTCATAAGCTCATTACAATTTCTAACGATTTCTTAGGATTCAAGAAATAACACGCATTATAATATTTGCGCGCAAAAGAGCTTTTAAGCTTTAATGTAAGACATTGAAAGCTTAAAGCTCGATAAGTATTATAAAGCTTTTTTAAATAAACACAAAATTTAAAGAAATGCAAAGTCTCAATAAATACAAGGTTTAATAGATATGACGAAAAAAATGTTGACAAGCAAAAGAGCTTTCAAGCTTCTCTGCAAGATAATATGTCTTGGATGATTTCTTAGATTTATAAAAATGATGAGCATTTCAATATTTATGAGCAAAAGAGTTTTAAAGTTTCGTGTTGCGAAATATTAAAACTCGATAAGCTTTTTACTTAAAAACGAAACAAAATAAGTTTCAAATTTTTAAGATTTGAAATGCTCTTCGAAGCTAAAAATTAGATTCACTGTTTTAGTTAAATAAATCGCAAAAAGTTTTCAAGCTTTTTTATAAGCTAAAGGCAAAACACGCTCACGGAAATTTTAAGGTCTTTTAACGAATTTTTTAGTAAAATTATGCAGATTATTCTAAGGCCGTCTAAGCTTTTTCAACAACATAAAAAATTTAAAGCTTTTGACTCTTCTCCTTTTCCCACACTGTAATAATGGAAAAACTTACGATTCAAGTCCAATTGATCGAAATTCTTAACTAAAGGACAGTTATCACGGTGATTCGGTATGCCATCGCCGTCCATATCATCATCGCAAGCATCGCCCCTTGAAAATGAAAGAGGAAAATCAAAAACTTTGTTTTTAATGTAATCATTTTAATATCTTCATCTTTTTATATAAATTTTTTCACAAAAATTCCACAAAATCTCATCTGAACTTACTTCCCATCACCATCAGTATCCAATTGATCGGAATTACTAATCGAATTGCAATTATCCTCACTATCCTGAATACCATCATCATCACCATCGATATCACTATCACACGCATCGCCTACTAAATCATTATCACGATCTTCCTGCGATGGATTCGGTATCGTTGGACAATTATCACAAGCATCACCAATACCATCAGAATCCATATCCGATTGATTTGGATTTGCTACCGTTGCACAATTATCATACATATTCATTATCGTATCATTATCAATATCCTCATCACAATCATTGCCCAAACCATCACCATCCGAATCCAATTGCCGACGATTCGGTACAAATGGACAATTATCGCATGCATCACCTACACCATCATGATCCGAGTCCGTTTGATCGGCATTATACTCAAATGGGCAATTATCCTTATCATTCTTTTCTAAATCGCCATCAGCATCATCATCGCAACCATCACCAATACCATCGCCATCAGCATCTTCTTGTCCGGAATTAGGTAAATCGGGACAATTATCACGACGACAACGTATATCGGGACATTTAAGTTGTTCATCAGCCCAGCCATCTAAATCACGATCACGCCCGCAAACAAAACCATTGCCTGCCCAGCCAACGCTACATTTACAGGTGTACTTGAAGTTATCCGTGAAATGACAATTGGCATTGTGATCACATATAGTGCCATCGGGACACATGTCTGATATCGGGAAACATTCACTGGTGCCATTTGAGACGTAATTTTCACGGCATTTGCACTGGTATGAACCCTAGGCGAGAAAATTTATAGATATTTACTCAGGCTTCTCTAAAAGAGTGACGGACAAAGAGTATATAAAGCTTTAATCTTTGCAAAGGTTCTTGCTTCCACTTAGTTAAGCTTACCCTACACTTTTCTGTTTCAAATTACTTACAATTGTATTCACGCACACTGAATTCATACGGCAATTTGCTAAGCCTTTAGCACATTCATCAATATCATTGCATTCCTGCTTTTGAAAATCGGCTCCAATATATTCAGCATAAAAACCTATAGTAATAAATTTATAATTAAATTTTTTCCGCTTTTGTTACTGGTTTTTATATGAAAATCGTACCAGTTGCAAAATTTCCATCAAAACCCCATGGGCAGGGTTCACATCTAAAGCCAGGACTGAGATTTATACATTCTACTTTCGGATCGCAGGGTGCAAATAATTGACATTCATCGACATCGTGACATTTTGTCCCGTTTACATGCAATCCCGGTCTGCAAGTGATACAGCGGAAATATGGCGGAAAATCCATTTGAACACATTCAACACCTGCGAAGGTTCGGAGAGAAATTAAATATTTTTTTTTTTTGGTTTAGTTAGAGGAATGAGCAAGCACTTATCGATTGCTTATATTTTTATTAGGAAGTACTTTAAAAAAAAACTCGTCCAGAGGCATAAATTTACAACGCATAGGTACGCATAAATACTGATTGATTTTTATTTGTTTAATGGATAACTATCAGTCGATGTATGTATGCTATTCAAATCATTTTTTCAAATAGGTAAGAATAACCTCTGTTATTTTTAAATTTAAAGTCACAAAGCAAGCTGTTGCAAGGAACTATACACTTTGTGATTCTTTTCAAATTTTCAAAAAACACAGCAACCTGTTTTTGCGAAATGAATACGCATGCGAATGACATCAACGTTGGTCTCTAAAAATTAGTTTTACTTCAAAAGCGTTGATACACTCGCTGCCGTCAGTTCGCTCGCATTTTATTTCAAGTAATTGCATGTTGTGGAAAAGGTAAAGCTAATTTGTTTGTTTATTATAACCCAAGCAAGCATGAGCTACAGTGAAACTGGACCTAGTAGCAGCTTTCATTCAAGAAAATGTGATTGTAAGTCAGTATCAGATTGTGATATTTTTTAATTTGTTTTTCATTTAGTTTTTTATATTTACATACATTTAGCGATGTACTTCTGGCAAAATAAGGAGAATTATGAAAGGTTCTGACACGAAATATGAGGAAGATAAAGAATAGTAGGAAGAGCAGTTCATTACATCTGTTAAAGAATATTACGTCCTGGAAAGCTCAGTTCTAGTTGACGAAGAGTTTCATGTTGAGCAAGAAATGTTTGGAGAGCGGCAAGGAGAGCAGAAGAAGAGTTCAACAACAGACTCAATAAAGCCAGAGCTGCGTTTGGTAGATTACAACCAATATGGAGAAATTCGGAAATTTCCAGAAAAGCAAAAATCCGAATATTCAACCCTCACATATGGAAGTGAAACCTGGTTAATTTCAAGCAACATCACACAGAAACTACAAATTTTCATTAACAAATATTTGCGGATCATAAGCAGAATTCATTTTGGCCAAATCTAATAAGAAATGAGGACCTTTGGATCATTGCAAATGAGGAGCCAATATCAACACAAATAAAGAGAAGAAAGTGGAGGTGGATAGGACATACCCTAAGAAAGCCAGCCGACAGCATCACTAGAATGGCGCTTGAATGGAAAGCACAAGGAACCAGGCATCGTGAGTGCCCAAAGAACACTTGGAGACGTTCTATACATCTAGAATTAACCGAAAAAATACAACGGGGCAAAACATGAAAATGACTGCACAAAACAAAGTCAGATGGAAATGCTTAGTAGAAGCCCTAAACTCCCAAGAGGAGTAGAAGGGAGGGAGGAGATGAATACGACTACAACGAAAGTGTGGAGGGTAAGTTGGAACCTATTAATAGTTTGCAAGAACTTTCAACTGCTTAAGACGGAACTATATGGTGAAGTAATACTCTGCTAAGTACCCAAACAAAATCTCGTAACGTCATGCGACAATAAGGTGGGCCTGCAGCAATCAGCAATTAGTGAAGAGCAAAAAGATATTTAAGTCAATCATGGCTCGATCAATCATGGCAATCGAATCGAAAGGCCAAGTCAGTTTGTAGCACTGTCAGAGAGATTTCCTGTTACTGAACGCGATGAATTTTTAGGCATACTAATAGCTGCTGGTGTGCATGTGGTATGTTGATGCGTTGCCTCTTATAAGATCATCCATGACCTATTTGGAAAACTAACAGAGTCTTTTGGACTTAGTCTGCTTTGCTCTCGAAGAAATGCCTCCACTAATAAGTTTTTTTTACTAGCGAAGACATTGAACTCCTACGACATGATGCAAAATGACACTTATTTATACGGCAAGAAAAACAAAAGTTTCCTGCCGAGCAATATGCAGCCTGCCAAAGAAAAGGCCATGAATTCATTAAGTTTTGGCTGCAATAATGAAGTAACAATTTGCTCATTTGTGCCAAAAAAAAATATAAAACAGTCGTACTCCTTTCATCCATATATACGACAGGAAAAATCGAAGAGAGCCAAGCAGCGAAACCAGAAATAATCAAATATTATAATAAAACCAAAGGTGGAGTCGACGAAATGGATAAAATGCTCGGAGAATATACCGTAAAACGCAGAACATTACTGCCCTTTTACGGGCCATATTTTTATAATGAGATTAACATCTTACATCATTTACAGGGAGCATAATCCACGGTTCAAGTCAAAGCTTTAAGGCAGAATGCAGTTTGTGAAAGATCTATCCATTTAGCTACGCATACCTGAAGTCAGTGCACGCTCTACTAACAAGATGTTGATGAGAAGATAATTTATTCGAAGTGCTATAGAAATGGTGTTTGGGCAACGTGTTATCATATCAAAAGAAGCAGCAACAGGCCCTCGATTACTACATTGTAAGCTTGGAGTTTCGGTGATCATTGGAAATTTCTATATCTGCCGCGAAATGAAAAAGATACAACGCAAAACCATAAAAATTAAAAAAATGATTTCTTATCTTTGGTTTAAAAGTTTGAATACTTTCTAATTAGGTTAGGTTAGATTGGAGTGGCAGCCTTCAGCTTGAAAGCACACTTAAGCACATTTAGGTTTATTGTGATACCACAGTACGGCGCGACTCCCCCATTTACGGTTTGGAGAACCATGAGGATTCCATAATGAATCTGGCTATATCCTTAATATTTATGAATGGTAGCTCGGATAGACTAGTGCTGAGGTGAGCCCAGGAGTTTTAGTCTCCTCCTGGCCAGGGATGGGCTTTCGCCCCGACTAATGATGATTCGATACAAGTAAATACTCGATATTTTTCATTCGATTCAAGTGCTTTTTTTACTCGATGCTATATCATAAGTATATTACTTGGTATCGGGAAAAAGATTCAGTATCGGATACTCGATACTTTGGAAAATATTTATTTAAACAACTGAAATATTGCTATACAATATTTAAGATTGAGGATCGTTTTACAATATTTTAGAACAATCAATAATATATTTCAAAATGCAACTCCAGAATTATTCAATATCCATATTCAAAATATTTAATTCCATATTGCAATATTCCAATGTATGAAAATATTACAGTACAGTATTGAAGTTCTAGAAAATATTGCCGGCATGCATGCATGTAGAACCTAATGTTTATTAAAATAAAATATTTTTAAAAAGCTTTAATCTGTTGATTAGTTTTCTTGCTATTATAAATTTTCTAGCAGTGTTTTCAGTGGAATTATCTCAAAACCATGATGTATAGGCGAAAAACTCGTGTTGAGTAGTGTAAACTGTAGGCTCAACCATGTGGTAACACAATGGACTGTTCTGGCCTGAATGTTCTCCTCGACAGCCACTTAAAAAAAGTATAATTTGTCTCTTTAAACGAGTATTCGATACAAGTACAAATTCGATACTTTTTTCCAATATTTTCGGTAGCATCGATACTTTTATTCGATTATTGGGTATTGAATCAACACTAGCCCCGACAGAAGTCATTGAATGGCAGTCCTAGTCATCCAGCACGTCTCCCCATTATGCAGTGTCCCGTGAGCACCGAAGTCGTAATGCTGATGGAGTTTCTGCTAAGGTTGAGTAGCTGTCTAGTTCGTCTATTGTCCATAGTGGTCCATGTTAGCCTGGTAATACCACAGGTATGCTCCGCTACCCAGGATCTTTTTGCTTCCTCAAGGTAGTTTTGCTTAATGGCTAATTTAATAGACGTAAGAGCCTCCTAACCAGCGATGCCAACTTGCGGGGAATTTTACTGGGTGTGGGGAATCGGGGAATGAGCTGTTTTTTGCGGGAAGTTTGAAGTCGTTTAGCTTTTAGTCATAAAAGTCTGTAGAATATTTTTTGTCAAATTTTATGTAATGTAAAACGTTTAACTTACGCAATATTTCATATTTTGGGTCTTAAGATCTTTGTCTTTTCTTAAGTGGGCCCTGCGATTTATTGGTTTGGAGAAATCGATTTTTAAAAAAGTGTGCTATTTGAAAGTATTATATTTCGAAAGTATTTTGAGAAAATTTCAGAGAAACGCGGCGCTTCGTCTTCCATTTCGATCGTTCTGAAAGCTATGCCTTAGTCCAGCACCTGCTGATTAATAATTTTTCGTTTTCGTAAAATGTTTTATGTATGGAAAGTGCGTGTCGCGCTGTTATAATACAATATGAAATTATATCGATGTGGGGAATTTCTCGAGGGCTATCGGGGAGAAAGAAAAAAATGAGTTGGCATCCCTGCTCCTAACTAAAAATAAAGAGATGTCACGAGTTTAAAACTCGAGCTTGCAAATATTCGTTCATACTTTAATCGGTTTGGCTTGACTGCAGTAATAAACAAGCTCTTCTCAAGGCCCAAACAAATTTGTTTGCTTTTCCAAAATTAAATAACTAGCAAGCCAAAAATTAAAGGGCACTATGTTGTCCCTGGTAAGAAAAAGGCTGATAAGTGGAAAAATCGTGACTCAACGGCAAATTCAGTAGTCCGGAGCCAATCATTACAGTCAATTCAGTTGGAATAACGATATCTTGAAGAGGAGGTCGTGTCATTTGCTATTTCTAACTAAACTTTTGGGGTTACCAAAATCCTTTTCCTCTGTCTGGGGAATGCTACATAGTGAGAGCTATGGAAATATGGGAAGGTAAAGATATTTCTTCCAGCCTTCGATCTCTGCATCAATGCAGTATCTTTAATGAAGAATAATGTCAAACTTTCATATGAATATAAATTAGTAACGAAAAGATGAACTTAAATTTAATTTTAAATATTATTTGAGATAGAAAGAATATCAGAATGATGCAAAATTTTTTTATTTATTCCAAAAATTCCAATACCAGAAAATGAAAAATAATGAAGTACATGAAAAATGATTGTAAAATGAAATGAAAACTTTTAATACACTTTCTTTCAATACCTTTCTCAAAAGCAAGAAATAAAACACAATTTGTTTACTTTTAAAAAAATTATATATATTAGATTTCATTTTTTTTCCATGAACAAATTTTAATACAAAAGGGAAGTAAGTACACAAAATTATTTTCATTTTCTGGTATAAATATTTGGATATGTAATTACAAAAATGTGAAATATGCATTTATGGAATATTAAAATTATTTATATAAACTTTATACTCATTTTAGTTAAGGTTAACAATAGAAATTGAATTTTTAAATTTTCGTATTTTAAAAAATATAAATTATGACGTCACAACTGAATATTTCTTATATTCCCGCTGATAGTGCTGTACATTGTGTATGGGTACTACACGATTGTCGCCTAAATGCAAATATGATAATAATAATAATAATAAAAACATTTAATATTAAAGCTCAAATATTAGAGTGTGTTTCATTTGAAAAGAGTTGATATTTTTACAGAGAAGAAAGAGAGTGGATTCAATTGACCAATCACAGCAACTGATGTTAGCAATGAATGAGCGCAAAATCCTCTCAGTAAGAGTAATATAAATTCTAACTCAGTTGAAATGAACTAACGATTCATAATTGATTCAAAATAGTTAAATTTTGTGATAAACTGCCAGTTATAGAATTTTAGAAAAAGGAGTTGGTTTACTTTACAGCACAAAGAAGAAATATCAACTCTATTGAAATGAAATACATAAATAAAAAATAATAATAGCAAAGTTTCATGCAAACCAATAAATCTATTTAGTAAATCGTATTCTCATTTGATTGTATATTTTATAATTTACCTGAAGGACACGGTCCCTCCATACATGGATTACGTTGTGTGCATGTACGTCCATCACCATCATAACCTTTGGGACAGGGATCACATTGTGCACCACTCACGGTATCGTGACACTGTACGCCTCTGTAAAAATGAATATGAAAACAAAAACAAAGAAAACTCAGAAATTGATTTACAGGCGCTTTTATGTTTTTCAGAAAATAATAAGCCGACATTATTTTTTCACATATGATTTTACATTTACACCTACACACATAGGTACAAAATGAAAATATTATTAAAATTTTAATATGTATGAAGACAAAACCCTCAGGCGAAAATTCATAACTAAATAAGTTGAATTGAACAAGAGTAATGTAAACTAAAAAATCCCACGAGTTTAACTATGTACAAGCAAATGCATTGTTTTGGGGAAGATAGAGAGAGAGAGAGCGAGATGGAGATAGAGTGGGAACGGAAACTTTTTTATGCGCACATATTACAAAATGGCGCTGCCAGATTTTTTATATTTTTCCAATTTAACTTGACAATTAGAAACATCCTATATTTTCTAATGAAAACAATAAAGAAGAAGAAATTTTGTTAAGAAAAATCTCATTGAATGATTACACCGCGGCAAAATGGTGTCTGTTATTATCTTCAATTAATAAACGAATGCAATGGCATGGCTATAAACCTTCACATTTATCTCACTTATAAATGCTAAGTATTGTGATGATAATGATGAAGGAAGATTTCTCTTTTCTGCTGCGGGTTCCATAACCAAGACAAAAAAAAGGAAAAAGTACCAGGAAGTCCGATATTTAGTGAATATTAGAATAGATGGCCAGATTGCGGATCTATCTATTCAGATTTTTACAGAAGAAAACTAATTTCAAAGACTTTTTTTTTACCTGAAAAGGCAATAAAATCGATTTACCTTTATGTAACTCTTAACTCTCTAGTTCGCAATTGATTAAAAAAAAAAAATGAGATTCATAAACTTTGAAATCGTAAATCTGATCTCAAAACCCTAAAAAATTAAATGGGCGTGGTTTAATGGAGCCGGAAAGGTTGAAACTCTAAAAGTATTTGTTGCTGAATAAACTTTTTATGAATTTGTTTTAAGTAATTAAAAATTTTGTATAAAAAATTCAAATTTCTAGCTACTGACAGCTAGTTGTTTTATTTGGCCAGTAGGTATGACGGGAAGTATTTTATTTAATTTTTTTATTTTTATCTCAAATTCAATCAAAATAATTAATTTTCCCTTTTTCACAAATTTTTGGCTTTGACTGTCGCTAACGTCTGTAATACGCATCATAACTCATAACTGATGCATTTTTTGAAAAAGCTTGAGAAATTCCATAAACGATATCGCTCATTTACTAAAAGACTGTCATAAGTCAAAGAACACGATTTTTGAGTTAATGATGCGAGAATTATAAGATTTCTTCTTTTTACTGCAAAGCATTTTCTGCAAAATCGCGTTTTTCGAGTTATGACAGTCTTTTAGTAAAAGATCATATTATGATAAAATGTAACAACAAAAAACTATTAAGGTGGTAATTACAACCGTTTTAATTAAGGCTGTCTAGAGACTTGGCTTGGGAACTAGAGGGCTAACTGAAGGTACAAATAAATCAAAGAAATCACACTTACCATAAATTTTATATGAAATAAATTTATGGGTATACTATGAGCAGACACACGATAAACAAGGAGGCAGACCATACACTGTTTTAAAGTTAAAAATTAGAATAAACTTCCGAACCTCAGCCAACTACACGCTCTCCCCCTTAGTGAAGATTTCTATATTCTATATTTTCAATGTGCCAAAATTATAAAGGATATGAATGAATCAATATTTAATGAAAACCTCTCATTATTTTCTACAAAAATTGAGCTGTTATTGTTGTGATGAATTTTTGTATTTTTGGAATAACATTTAATTCAATACTATTCCATATAAAAAATGATTTAAAAAAATGTAAAAGCTCCATGCTTAAGATTTTTCGATTCAAGTTTTGAAATCATAGTTTGGTTATTTTATGTTTTTTTTTTGTATATAAAAATATATATTTTTTCAGTTATCATTATGAAATTTAACTCAATATAATAGGTTTTCAGGTCGAGGAATCCGAATATGGCATTATTTGCTTTTACAATTAATTCTAGAGGGCGCCAACCATTATAAATCTGTTTAAAACTCATTGTTTTTGTAGGTTGTTTTCTTCCATAAAATATTAAAAATTGTTATCGAAAAATCGGGGAAGTCAAGTTGTTTTTTTTTGTCATACACTCTACGGTTGATCAGCACCAAATATACCATCTATCGATGGACTAGTCATCTATCGATGGTATTAGTCGATGTCTCAAAAACAATTCTATCACCCCTACAATAGAACCACATAAAAATGTAAATTTTTTTTTATCGTTTCCTAAATTTTTTTTTAATTTTGAGTTCCTCTCTTTTTTAGTTAGTGTGCTATGTATTTAAAAATATGTCTAATGAACTTTTGATCATATTTAAACATTTTAAAAAAATGGAGAGGTTAGAAGAATGGAAAAAGTCATATTTAACTTTGATCTATGAAAAAAGTATATGAAGGGCCTGCTATCTGTGATATCCGACACTTTTCCCCATTTTGCCGCTTTCAGATGTTAAAAATTTTGATTACTTTTTTTAAAATAATTATTCGAAAATTGAATTTCGGTAAGTGCGGAATAGGGAAATGCTAAAGTTATTTTACTCTTCTGTAAAATTTTGAAATTGTTGGATATCATGTTTTGACCACAGTGCACCAAAGTGTAAACTAAGCAGAAAATTGTAAATCAATTTGCTATTTCATGTAATAAAAAATGTATTTTTATGAATCAAGAATTTGTTAAATCAACCTTGGTTTTTATAATTTATACCACAGACGAAAACGACTTGTAGTGTTAGCTTTGTAATCTCTTACAAGAAAATGCTTCACGTTTACTCTGGGAAAATTTTTCAGTTCCATCCCATCACATGCTTCATTCTATTGCATTCGCTTTTCATTAAGTGGACTGAAGGCTTGAGATGTCTATTGCATTTTTTTGTTTTCACAAAACTTCGTTTTTTTTTTTTTTTAAATCCAAAGCCATAAATTCAAAAGTTATAATAAATTTCTTGAAATACTTAAATATAGAACATAATTTTTCATTCTCGTTTAGTAATAATGTCACTTCGTGAGTCAAAAAATCCAGGAAAATTTCTTATTTTACACTTTGACGTATAACTTACTTTCCTTATCATATTTAGCCTTTTTTTTAAATAATAGGTACTGCATATATATTGTTAAAAATTATTTGTTTCTTTTCCATTCGTTTATAAATATAACTCACACAACGTGACTGAATGCGAAAAGCTCGGCCAACCTCCAGGGTAGTAGTATTTTTTTATTTTCAAGCAAATTGTTTCGATTTACCGCAAGAAGAAAGTTGAAAAAATGTTCGTCGAATCGGTGAAGATTAACTTTCTAGGGTTAATATCAGTGTGGCCAACTTTTGTTTTTCAATATCCGCTAAAATGAAGAATAAAGTGCGTATTTTCTTTAAAAAAGCGCTAAATTTTTTTCTCAATACATTTAAACTTTTTCACTAATTTAGTGTCTTTTAAATTGAAAAAAATGCGTTAAAAAAACCCGCTGACCGCTAAATCATTTTTTTCCGCGTTTTAATTTTTAAAAAGCACTGAATTTTAGCGGGAAAAGTGCTGAGTTGGCCACACTGGTTGATATAGTGCGCTGGAGAACAGGTTTTCTCGCAATTTATAAAAAAAAACTAATCGCGAAATAATCCCAACGTAACCCTCAAGACTTATTGAAAATTAACATTCTCCTAGAAATTTCATTTAATCTGGCAACACTGATAAAATGGAATATTGCGAGAGAAGTTTACCTGTGAGATATCCATACACAAACAATAACATTGTATTACAAAAAAAAAATATGAGAGAGAGAGCGAGTTTTCGTTAAAAAAAAAACCAAAGAGAACAGTAACTGACAAGTAAAGCCAAGGGTGAGAGAGAGGCATAAACTAAAGAATCAAAAGATTAAACGAATGCATGCGTTAAATGTAGCATGAAAACAACAACAACAACAACGAATTAGTAATATTTTTTTGTTTGAGAATTTCGTGAGAGTTTTACTAGTAACATTGTTGTTGTTATTTTTTTTTTTTTTGATTTTCTTCCTTACTTTCTCACACAACAACAAAGTCATAAAATTTTATTATGTTGCATGTTGTTGTACGAGATTATTATAATATTGTTGTTCTTGCTGTTGTTGTTGCTGTTGATGATGTTGAATGAGCGTGAATGAATGAGCAATCTATCAAACGCCTACGCAAATATGACGACAATGTGAGTAAGTGTGTGTACCACCAGTTGGATAAGGAGAGCAGCGTGTATTTATGAACATGTGTAAAGAGAAGCAGAGAAAAATGCAGTACATATTTTGCAACAGGCAAACATAAGCGTGGGGCGTTCGTTCGATTCAGCAGCAGAAATCTTAGATGTTGCATATCATGACAACGAAATCAAGTTTACCTACGCAAAATCTGGAAACTGAACTAAAGTCCAATGATCGTAAGAGATCAGCAATCGAAATGAAATTAACTGAAATTGTCAATTATTTGTATGTGCAGAGCAAGGAAAATGTTTCAAAGTTGCCAGCTAAAAACTTGCTAAAGCGTTTGTAAACTTAAGCAATGCATTGACATCCATCCACCACATCGCATGTGACGTGCATTTAAGTTCTATTAGATTAGAAGGTGAAACTAGCGGGATATGCTATTTTACTCTTGAAAAAAAAAAACGCATTACTTTTTAGTACCAAAAAATTGATTTAATATCATTACTTTTTCCAACTCCGAATGAACCAAAACATTGTTTTAAAAAAAAAAATTAAAAAAAAGGAGCTAATCAATTTTACTGCAATTTCCATTATCAATCAAGCGCGGAGGAGCAGCGGCACTTAGTGAAACTCCTACGCACCAACAATATTTGGTCATTGTAGGTTTTTTTTCTCGACAATTGCATCTATTTCAGTATACAACCCACTTCGCTTTTTTGCCAATAATTGCTAAAAGAAAATCTAATACTCGCACCAGCTTTTATCATTTGCTGCTTAAAGCTGAGTATGTGCGGAAGGCTTATCGTGAACACCATTTAGTGTTGCTGGATATTGGAATTTTTTTTTTTTTTTATTGGCGGTAAGTGCACTTACTTACTGCTCACTTGGATGTGTGGAAATTGGCAATGAAAAAACAAAAAAAAAAAAACGGGAAGAAAAAGCACCAATTTTCAAATGCAAAAATGGCCGTACTATATTTCTTAAATTGAGCTTGGAAAAGCAATTGTAACGGTGAGTCTTTAAAATGAACTCACTGTTCGTCTGATTTCCGCAAGCAGAAATATTTAAGACCAGAGGTAAATAGTTTAGGGAAAGCATGGAAGTAACTTGTGTAGAATAGGCTTGGCTTCAATACTTCAACACTGTGGAGAAATCAAAAATTTAACCCTATCTGGGAATCGGCAGCTGTCTAAATATAATCAAATAAGTTAGATGATCCTACTGCACGGGCACTCAATACAGCATTATATTCTACGATAATTCTCTTTGACCGATAGTTCGGCTTTAAAAGAGCAAGATCCACTGTCGACGTCATTAATGAGCATAGCCAGTTATGTAAGCAACAGGATTAGCTCAGGAAATAGAATGAATAGTTAGTAACGCCAAGCATTACGAATGCCTTCAGTTCTGCCAACTGTGGACAAATTTTACGAGTACTGCGAGATTGTGACGTGCCAGCTTAGCTTCGACGGATAATAGCGAATTATTTCAGTGACTGATTGCTTCTATACGACACTAAGGTTGGGGTTCGACCAATCGATGTGACTAGCAGGATGCCGCAAAACTTGATACTAAACTCCAGGCTAAGGAACGCCATGTAAGATAGAGTTTGGAAGCTCAACATGCCGGCGGAGAAAAACTTAGTAGACTACGAAGGCGGCATTAATTTGGTGATGATATCCTAGGGTCTTGAAGACCTGAAACTTATATTAATAAACACATAGCCAAGATACCCGGTAAACGCCTCTTTGTTAGAGTTGCCAGGAGAGACAACTGAGGCTGCGTTAGTAAGTGCGTAGAATAAACATGAAGAGCTGGGTGGTTGAAGTTAATGAACATCCAAAAAAGATCGCCTTAAATATCTAAACTAGTTGACAGATACTAAGATGCCCTTCCAGCAGCGTTTCTCGGTCATTAGAGTATAGTCCTTCAAAGTTCATTGCGTGCTTGAGAGGATTCTGTCTGTGAGAGACACTTTGATCTATTCTAAAGCGTTATAAACTTAGATTGATTTGTGGGTATCACTCCTTTTCTGACTACGACACCTGCGTTCTCGCGGTAAACATTTCGAGTTATGCACCAAAGAAATGCAAAAATTTTACAGCTCAGTAAGGCAGAAGCCCACGATGGAAAATTGCTCGAATGAGCACCAACAAGCATTCTAACAGTAGTAGAAAAGTTGGGAGCAGTCCGAGAATGAAATATTGGCCTTCCAATTTATTTCAAACGTGTCGGACTGGGAGAATATAAAGCATGACAGTCTAAACTATTACACTATTGCAGCTGCTGAGTTGGCACGGTGGATTTCAGCAATACACGCACAGGTTCTGTATCCGGCATGCTTTGGAACAGTTTGCAGTTTGAGACATGTGCTTTTGCACTATGGGCGTTTTACGGGGGAAAAATACGAGGTAAATCGCTCCTTCAGACTCCACCGATGAGTGCAAACATGGTGCGACAGGTGCTTGAGACCTCTGAGAAGTGGGCAGTGAAGTGTAGCAGTAAAATTAAATTACTTTGCATTGATAAAGTTAGAGCGCGACGAAGCAGCAGTCGCTGGTTAAATAGTGCTACAATTAGCTACAACGTCCGCGCTAGAGCGACATGCAAGGACAAAAGAAACAATTTAGACCAATGAATAAACCAACTATTCAAACGATAATTCTCATGACAGACTTTCTGACGTAGTCACTGCGATAGTCTAGTAAGGGATACCCACCAAAACAGTTAGACGGTTATAGTGGATGAAAATTCCGCACGCACTTAAAGATCATAATGCTCTCCGTTGTGCTAAATTAGACGAAACTGTTTTGTAACAAGATTTTAATATGAACAATAACGCTATTTTGTGATTGCTAACAATTTTCAATATCAATTGCTCGATCATAGTGATGAATACCACATTCGAATGAACCGCAGAATGTGTGAGTTATATACTCCATTAGAAACATTCCATTATGCCCGGTACAGTTTGGTGTCTGACCGTCTGACCATTGAAAAAATCCAATAACGAAATAGCCAATTTGGCCTGGCTCGATAGTAATATTCAATCTTTCACCACACATCTTGTGGTAATGACAATTAAGTTGAAAAAGAAAGAAATAACTAATGCAATTCCTAATAATCTCAATCTAAAGCAGTCTCCATGCATTGACCTAATCACTGGAATAATGATTAAAACGCTGCCTTCAATAGATATTTTGCACATCAGTCATTTCTTCAACGCAACGCTCAATATAGGCTATATCCCGAAAGCCTGGAAACCGCGAAGATAACGATGATTTCTGAGCCTGAAAAAAGACCGGCTCAAGTCTCTTCGAATAGATCCATTAGTCTCTTGCCCATTCTATCAAAACTATTTAAAAGAATATTACTCGCTAAAATCCAGACGTAATTGGATTTGAACGATTTTATCTCGCAATACCAGCTCGGGTTTCGGTCTAATCGCGGCACAATTGAGTGAGTGGATCGATTCGTTTGTAATATAAGAAGAGCTTTTGAGAACAAACAATACTGTTCAACTATATTTCTCGATATCGCACAAGCTTTTGATAGAGCCTGACTATAAGATAAAGCTTATATTGCCACCAAGCACACATATAATTCTGGAGTCATATTCATTGGGTCAAAAATTCCAAGTAAAATGTAAACACTTTACGTTAAAAAATTTCGACATAGATGCTGGAATCCGTCAAGGCAGCGTACTTGGTCCTATATTATACGTACCTACTTTAAACATCAGGTCTACCCTCAAGCAATCAGATTGCCAGCTCCGCCTTTACGGATGATTCTGCAATCCTTAACAACCTTCTAAATTCGCAATAAGACTTCGTGAGTCCGTGATGATCACTGAATACCTTAGATCCGTAGAAAATTGTATGGCGGTCTGGCGAAATAAATAGCAAAGAAAGTATAGCTAAAACAAAAACCGAATTCTGTTCACTGGCTTCTCAATGTGAAATCTAATTTCAGATTAAAATACAAAGTTCAACCGTACAAAGCAACCCTGAAGCCAATATGATCATATGAGATACAACTTTGGGGCAGTTAAAGAACAACAAACATTGAAAAAATCCTAAGACCAGTAATTGCCGCTCCTTGGTTCGTCAAAAATCTTTCAAACCCTTTGCAACGTTCAACTTTTAAGACGTCTAAGGAAACTAGATTACACTTCCCAACCCAACTAATAAATAATTTACTTTAATTGTGTTAAAGTTATGAACATTCAGGATTCAATAAATAAATAAAGGGTTTTTCAATAGCTATGTCCGAATTTCGACAGCTTATTGCTCTGTCGTCTCAGGTGGCAGCACTGTCATTGTCTGACGTTTGTGTTCTGTCATAGTCATCAGGTTATCAAGGAGCGTTACACCATTCAGCAATGCATCGAAATTGTTTAAATTTATTATAAAAATTCGTGTTCTGCTCGCAAAACCTTTCGCGAGCTACGAACTATTTAAGGCCAAAATGATCGTTCAGCCAAGCAATCAATTAAACGAGTTATCACGAAATTCGAGCAAAGCGGTTCGGTTTCTGATCGAGCAGTTCCTATACGATGCCTAAACGCGCGATCAAGCGAGACCCAAACCTTTCGATTCCTCGATGTACACAAGGAGTTGGCCTATCTGTGATCTCAACTTGATTAATGATTGACACAGAAACTGAAGCTCCAAAACCACCAAGTTCGTCGTACGTTTGCTGATTAGGCTCTGGAGTGGATCCAAATTTTGGCGAATAAATCAACTTCAGTGATGAAGCATTTTTTTGATTGAACGACTTCGTGAACAAGCAAAATTGTCGCAATTGGGCCGAGAGTAATCTATAACAGCATCAAGAGTCTTCCTTGTATCCTTGGTCAGGCGGCATCATTAGGCCATACCTTTTCCGAAACGAAAATGGCCAATGGCGAACGGTAACTCGGAATGATATCTGAATTTTTGTAGCCTCAATTGGATTACATGGATTTGGACAACATGTGGTTACAATGAAACGGCGTAACGTGTCACACAGCGGGCGTTACATTGGAGCTGTTGCAAGAAAAGTTCCGAGAACGCGTTATTTTCAGAAGAGGCTATGTGAAATGACCGCTAATATCGGCGACTTAACGCCCTTAGACTTTTTTCTGTGGGGCTATGTTAAGTCGCTGGTTTATATCAACAAACCAACAACAATTGAATAATTGGGAAAACAACATCATTCAAAACATTGGTGAGATCCAGCTCGAATTATGCAACAGATTCATACAAAATTGGAATTCTCGGATGGAGTCCTGTAAATGAAGCCCCGGAGGCCATTTGAATGATATAATTTTTAAAGCATAATGTACTTCGAACCGCAATAAAGGATTCCGTCATAACTCACACATTTTTTTATTTCATTTTAAAGTTCAGACACGCTTAATGAAAAATCCTTTAAATGAAAATAAATTTCGATCAACCATAACGGTACTTCTCCAGAATTTGCGTAAGTGGGGTGACCACCTCCTGATATAGCAACTGAATGCTTTTCTAGTACAGGATCGGCATCGGTTGCTGAATGTTTTTAAAGGTATGCCAATTGTCTGGGGCTCTCCGTACTACCTCCACAAAAGCTCTCTTCGCAATCCTTCATTGGTTGCCAACTTCACTTCTGGTTAAGCAACAAACTAAGTGCCCTGCTGCCACACTCAGTGCCCTAACTCGCTGGACCCGGTCAAACCTGGGCTATGCCAAGATTTTAATCCACGATACGTCCGTACCAACTAACGTAGACTACATTTGCTCTACCCCTAATTTAAACCACACGTTCTTTACCCATATCCCCAGTAGAGAGGAATGGGTTAATGACGAGGTGGTCACTGACAATTCAATTGACATCTATACAGATGGATCCAAATCGGAGGAAAGAGTCGGCTGTGGCATCTTCTCTAGTAAGTTAGATCTCAGACTTTCTTTCCGACTTCCTGACCATTGCAGCGTCTTTCAGGCGGAAGTAATGGCTATCTATCAAGCGTCCAAGTGGCTTATTCGCAATGATTCATTCGATAAGAATATCTGCATCTACACGGACAGCCAAGTAGCAATCAAGTCACTTGCCGGTGTTTTCACTACATCAAAGCTTGTTCTCGACTGCCGATCTTCACTCAACATTTTGTCGAGTCACTCGCAGGTCCACCTATATTGGGTGCTTGGACATATGGATATTTCAGGTAACTGCAATGCCGACAAAGTTAGCAAAACAGGGCTCGCAGCTTACAGATATATCACCTTCCTGCACAATTGGTGTCCCTCTTACGTCTATTAAATTAGCCATTAAGCAAAACTACCTTGAGGAAGCAAAAAGATCCTGGGTAGCGGAGCATACCTGTGGTATTACCAGGCTAACATGGACCACTATGGACAATAGACGAACTAGACAGCTACTCAACCTTAGCAGAAACTTAATCAGCATTACGACTTCGGTGCTCACGGGACACTGCATAATGGGGAGACATGCTGCACGACTAGGACTGCCATTCAATGACTTCTGTCGGGGCTGCGGCTCTGAGGAGGAGGAAGAAACAGTCCTCCATTTCATGTGCGAATGCCCATCCCTGGCCAAGAGGAGACTAAAACTCCTGGGCTCACCTTTCTTCACTAGTCTGTGCGAGCGTAAAAATTAAGGACATAGCCAGATTCATTATGGAATTCTCATGGTTCTCCAATCCGTAAATGGGGGAGTCGCGCCGTACTGTGGTATCACAATGAGCCTAAATGTGCTTAAGTGTGCTTTCAAGCAGAAGGCTGCCACTCCAACCTAACCTAACCTAACCTAACCTATGCCAATTGTCATCACTTTGGTGAGTTAGGAGTGGCTATCCAGGTATACTATTAGGCCAGAGAGGCCAATTGATACCACATGGGTAGACCTACAGTTTAACGCCGGTTCCGAATGGTTGTTTGTCATTATTTACAGGACACCTAATTTTTTAATTGGTTAGTTGAGTAGCTTAAGTTTCGACAGGCTTGGGAAAGAATAAGGGTCGCTATCTCAATGTCCGGTTAAGCACTAATCATAACTAACTACTACTACTAACCAAAGGTTAAACTTCGGATTAGTACTTAACCTCACATTGAGAAAACGGCTCAAAAAAGTTGATGCTCTTAGAAAAAGGGTTAAATTCAAGACAAGACTTCGACCGGATGATTTCCATGAGGCTAAGATCTCAAAAAGGGTAAATATTATAGCGCCATATTCACTATATATGTAGGTAGAATAATCTGCAATAAGAATGTATAGTTTCACATAAATATATTCAAACTATAGTAAGTAAATATCAGTTCCTTCCCATTCATAGTCAAATTTTGTATAGCATTTAAAAGTCAATGAAATTTCCATAATGAAATATGAAACCAGCACTGGAGTGCATGACTTTTAAGTGTCCCATTATCTCTTAGGAAGAACACAGGAGAATGTATAAAATTTTCTGTTTTTTTTTTTTTTTTTTTTTTTTTCTTTCTACTTTGTAAAGGTAGAATAAATATTAAAAATAAATGCCTCAAATAAAGATACTGAAATTGATATTGAACAAAAAAAAAAAGAAAAAAAAACAATATGCTAATGAAATAGCTGCAGCTTCAAACTGACACTGCAGCACGATCACTTGCAGATATTGTAGGTGTACAAGAAAGTCACATCAGATTACAAATAAAGCGACAAGGTGCGCCTTAATTTACATTAAAACTATGTAAATTATTATTTTTATTTTTTTTTTTTTTTTTTGGTTTATCAGCAAAATGTTTGTTGTTGTTGTTATGTTATTTCAATCATGTCGTTAATGTCAGCATTACATTATCGCTAAAATGTGAGCAATGTGTGGAAGAAAAATGGTATTCATAATGAAAGCAGTGGTCACAGTGATCAGAGTGGCCGAAGAGATCGCAATAACTGCGTGATCATAGAGATCAACAAGTGCTTGTGGTTGATCGAAAAGCTCATGGTGATCATAGAGATTCCAGTATTGGATTCATGGTGATCGTTGAGATCGAAGTTCTTGTAGTGATCGTTGAGATCGAACTTCTTGTAGTGATAGTTGGCAAAGAAGTTCATGTAGTGATCGTTGAGATCGAAGTTTTTGTAGTGATCGTTGAAATCGAAGTTCTTGTAGTGATCGCTGAAATCGAACTGCTATTGTTGATCGCACTGATCGTTGAGCATCCGTGTGGCGTGTGGCTTGTGTGGCATCAGCTGCAGAGTTGGAAATAACTCTCAAATAATATGTTAATATGAGGGAAGCTATAAATTATCTTGTTGTTGTTGTAAAATGATAACTAATTTAAAATTTAAGAATAAACCATGATCAACTTAGACGCTCATAAAAATCTTTTTTTTTTTTTTTTTTCTAGACAAATATTGATCATTCATTATCTTCTTTAAGTAGTGCACTTTATTAGGCAGAAAGAACTTTATTGATAACATTATGTGTGTGTGTGTGTGTGTGTGGTAAAGTATAGAGGAAGCAACAATGAAAGAAAGGGTTAATAAAAATGTGTAATAATATTTGAATGGCGCTTTTGATTACCTTTTTATAGTCAATATACATAATTTGTGGTCACTTTAGTTTTATAGTGGCAGGGCATATTTAATATCGAGATTCGAAAATCTCTATCTATTAACTTTGTAGTCAATAATGTGAGCATATGATAAAGTTAGTTTTCTGTTTTCTTATTCCAATAACTATTTTATACTTACACAAAGCATGGTCTCTCATCGCATGTTATCCCGGGCTTACAAATTCTACCATCGCCCACCATTTTTATTGGGCAACGTCCGCATCTTAGCCCTGATGATGTTTCAAAACATTCAACACCTGCAAAATGTTCGCACAAAATTATAATCATAAAAATGTCAGCTTTGTGCTCTGCTCTAATATTACTTAATGTTAATTTCGTTTCGCTTGAAATCGATTAAGAATAAAAGTTTTTATTTTATTTTGTTTTTATGTATTTATTTTACCTGGATAGCATGGATTCGATGTGCGACATGTCGGCTCTATGCGTATATTATTGCTTATTGGTTCTTTGCAGCCTGCACAATTCTCTAGTAATTTTCTCAGGTATGCGATTTCTTCACGTTGACGCGCTATTTCTTCACGCAGTAATTTAACCAAAGCCATTAAATCGCTTAATGATTTTGTGATGGCATCTTAAAAAGAAATAAAAAAAAAAGGAATATAAGAAAGGGAGCAGTTATGAAGGTATTGAAATCAGACGCGATTTGTAAACAGACGCAGTGAATGAATGATCTCAATTGCAAATTCTTGTTATTCACTTTTCACTCAAATTTTGGTTTCCAAAAATTAAAGATTTTTGGTTAATGCGTTAAAAATTAAAAAATCGTTCTTTCACTACCTTCTTCCCTCCCCAGTTTTCTCTCCTTTCTTATTCTTTGACTTTTCTACTTTTAACCTTTTTCCTATTTCTCCCTTCCCCCCTCCGTTCCCCCTCCCTTCTCATTCACTCTCCCCCTCTCACATATATTATTATTATTATTTGAAGGAAGGACGACTCGAAAGTCAGGCACTGCGACCTATAAGATCTTTTGTACCAAAGCCCCAAGAAAGAAAGAAAGGAAGGGAGAAAGAAAGATAGATAAGAAATATACCCAAGCCGAGAATCGAACTCGGGTCTCCAGAAACAAGAGTCTGGCACTGTTCCACTAGACCACAGTGGCGATGGTAGGACCTACAGTTTAACGCCGATTCCGAACGGCTATGTGGCAATTTTTTATCAGCTCGGTGGTCTTGCCATTACCAACCAAGGTGTGTACTTGTACACATTCTTATAATTCTCATCCACTTCATATCGGTAGTGAATATAAGAAGTTTATGAGAATTAACCACCAGACCAAGACGGGAATCGAACCCGCAACCTTCTGGATGAAAGTCTAGTGCACTATCCACTAGACTATCGAAGTCGTCTCTCACATATAAGTTCCTCTCTAATTTCCACCAAACTGTTTCATTTCTTTCACCGTATATTTTTATCGTCTGAACAGGAAGGCCTTTGGCGAACGTAATGTTCTCATTTTTGATTTGGGTGACGGCATTTTCGATGTGTCGATCCTCTCAATTAACGATGGTACGAGTATCTTTGAGGTCAAGTCTACTGCTGGTGCCACACATTTGGGTAGTGAAGATTTCGACAACCATCTGGTCACCCACTTCGTTTAGGAATTCAAGCACAAGCACAAGCAAGACCTCACCTCAATAACTGCGCACCGCGTGTGAACGTGCAAATCATAACCTTTCATCTTCGACCTAGGCTAGTATTGAGATCGATTCTCTGTTTGATGGTACCGATTTCTATACCTCAATCATTTGTTCCTGTTTCGAATGGTTGAACGCTTATCTTTTCCGCAGCATCATAGACCCCGTCGAGAAGGCTTTGCGTGATGCCAAGCTCGATAAGTCCATCTGTTCTCTTCACTACCTCTCTCCAGCTCCGCATTTTCTTTCTTATATCTCCAGTATTCCGTTCTTTTTACCTTTTTCTTGTCTCTTTCTTTCTACTTCTTTTACTTTATTTTGTATATTTATCTCTTTCTCATGTTCTCATCTAAGCCTTTATCTTCATCTATTCCTTTAAACTCTCTCTTCCACACGTTTCATTTTACACCCTCACTCTTATTTTGTTTTTTTGAAAAATGTCCTTCTTATTTCGTTTCATTTTGTTCAATTCCCTCTTTCTTTCCCAAATTCTCTTTCCTTTCTTGTTACCCTACTCTCTCTTTAATCTTCTCTTCCTTCTACCGCACTATTTTCAGAGCCTTCTCTCTTGTTATCATTCTCCCTTTTTTTATTTTTCCCATCTTTGTATTCTTCCCTCTCACTTTATTTATCCTCACTCGATCTCTTCTCTCCCCACTTTCGCCCCTCTTGCACTATTTTATTCTCTCTTTCCTCCTTTTCACTTCTATCTTCTCCTTTCTCCATATTGCGCTCTCTCTTTCTTTTACTTTCTCCTGTCTTGCAATTGTTCTTCCCCTCTCTCGCTGTTTCTCTTCTCCTTCTCTTTTTCTCTTCCGCCAGTTCAGCCTTTGTACTACCTCTCGTTTTCGGTTCCCCACTTCCTTTTTTTCCTCGCTCCTCTTTGCTAGTCTCATCATCTTCTCTATCTATGCTCCCCTCTCTCCCAATCCCTCTCTCTCTTTATTCTTCTTTTTCACAATCTCTTATTCGTCTCTCCCTATTTTTCCCCTCTAGCTCTTCTTCCCCTCTCCTTGTTCATTCCCTCTAGTTCTTCTTTCCCACTCGCCCTTCTTCCCCTCCCTCTCTTCTCCCCCTCCCTCTCTTCTCCCCCTCTCGCTCTTCTTCCCTTTTCGCTTTTTTTCCCCTCTCACTCTTCTTCCCCTCCCGCTTTTCTTCCCCTCCCACTCTTCTTCCCCTCCCCCTCTTCTTCCCCTCCCCTCTTCTTCTCCTCCCCCTCTTCTTCCCCTCCCCCTCTTCTTCCCCACTCGCTTTTCTTCCCCTCTAGCTCTTCTTCCCCTCCCCTCTTCTTCCCACTCGCTTTTCTTCCCCTCTAGCTCTTCTTCCCCTCCCCTCTTCTTCCCCTTCCCCTCTTTTTTCTCTCCCCCTCTTCTTCCCTTCTACCTCTTCTCCCGCTCTTCTTCCCCTCTCGATTTTCTTCCCCTCTTCCCCTCTTTTTCCCCTCCTCCTCTTCTTCTCGCTGTTCTTTAGCTCTCGCTTTTCTTCCCCTCTCGCTCTTCTTCTCCTCTAGCTCTTCTCATTCCCTCGATCGTCTTTCCTTCTAGCTCTTTTTCGCTTCTCAATCTTCTTCCCATCTCGCTCTTCTTCTCCTCCCGTTCTTCTTCCCCTCTCGATTTTCTTCTAGCCCTTCTTCCCTTCTAGCCCTTCTTCCCTTCTAGCCCTTCTTCCCCTCTGCCTCTTTTTTTCCTCTCCCTCTTCTTCACCGCTCGCTCCTCCCCCCTCTCGCTCTTCTTTCCTTCTCGCTCTTCTTCCCTCGCTCGTCTCCCCTCTTATTCCTCTTACCCACTTGCTTTTCGTCCCCTCTCGCTCTTCACACCCTCTTTTTATCATTCCTCTCCTCTGTCTCTCTCATTTGCCCTGGGTTTCTGCCATCTTTTTCACCCCTTCTCTGTCTTCCTTTTCTCTTTATTCTTTCAGACTTGAGTAAACGAAATTCTACGAATCCTGACAAAATGATTAGCGCCTCTTTCAAAGCCTTGCGTGTTTTGCACTAGCCGTAATTGCTTCGCTACCTCTCTCTCTCCCTCTCCCTCAATATGGCAGCCACTACTGTCATACCTAATTCGTTCAAGCTCAAAGCAAAAAACGGCAAAACTTTGCATTGTTTTTGAGCAAGTTCGACACACACACAGATACATCATAAAAAAAAAACACTTAAGCTTCATTGCATGCGTATCGCTGCCTTTGAGTGTCTATGTATGTGTGTGCATTTGTGTGGGACGCTCTAGCGCGTGCATAAGATTAAAAGACCGTCATGAGTCATGAAGGCTGCTGCTCATGTTGTCGTTACTTTTTTGCAACCACATGCTGCGTGAGTGCATTCATATATACAAATTACAAATGCATAAAGCGCTGATGTTGAAATTAATGCAATGCGACATTAACAACGAGAACAACAGCAATGAAATTCGCAAGCGACAACACCCAACTGCAATCCTCCACACGTTTACCCACATATCAGTGAGTAGCAGCAGCAGCAGCAGCACACGAGTCTACCTCTGCTGCTACTATAAAATTTCCAACCTAATCATACTTCATGCCAGGCACACGTGGGTTTTCTAAGCATATCTACATTAATACATACACTCGTTCATTCGTATTTACCTTCACAATCGCCATGTATCATTGGTATATCGCCACGATGTTGTTCAAAGTCCAAGGGAAGCTGCCGCTGATGATATTGCTGGTCATAACTATCTGAATTAAACCAGCGCACATCGCGTTTCTTTGTCTTTTCTACAATTGAAATTGAAATTGAAATTTAAGTATGCAAAATATGATTAATGCGTTTTTTTTTTGAATAGGGCATGAATGAGACACTGGTGTCTTTATTCCTTAAAAAAAATTACCTCTTTCTGAAATTTTATTCTTTAACATGCGCCGATTGCCGCGACGATGCGCTCCTTTCTGGCAATTGGCACGCTGCAATGCATTCTCCACATTCCCATCAAAGTATAAAGGATATTTTCGTTCGCGGAACTATAAAAAACAATATAATCAAGAGACATTAATGCAATTAGGCAAGAGATGAGTTCATCAAATTGATACAGTGTTAGTTTATGTAAAAGAGATCCAAAATTCATTCGGGGAGAGTCGGTAAGAAATTTTTTAGATCCAAATAGATGAAACGTGAGAAATTCATTAAAATTCTGAAAAATGGAAAAATAGATGGGAATTGTGCTAAGACTTTACATATATATAGATTTCTCAAAAGTTAACAAAAAAACTCGGTAGTCCAAAATAAATTGCCACACCGTCGTTCGCAACCGGCGTTAAACTGTAGGTCCAACCAAGTGATATCACAATGGGCCATTCTGGACTGAGAATGTCCCCCGACAGGCACTACTTAAAAAACAAACAAAACCAGTTCAAAAACCTTAAGATATACTCGCCTGATCATAAAATAGAAAATATTACGAAAATTACAGGAAAACTCAAAAATATTTATTCGGATTAATTTCAAACTACAATTTAGTCCGAACTTCATACCCAGAGTAGATCAAAAAACCTTTAAGGCTCTGATCAAAAGCGGACAATACTCAGACCAAAAATCAAACCAAGACTCTGACCGAAATTCAGCGCTAAATTCAACCAAAAATTCAGAACATAAATTAAAACAAAGCTCAGACTAAAAAAAAACTAAGTGCTGAATTCAGACAAAGAGTGGATCAAAAGATAGACCCAAATGTAGACTAAAAATCAAATGAAGACTCTGACAATTCTTCAATATAAACTTAAGATCGAAAAAAAACTAATACTTAGAACAAAATGAAGATGAAAAGCCGACCACAATTCGTACACAAAAACCGCCCAAAACTGTGATCTAAAGCAGGCAAAATTGAGACCATAAATCGGACCCATATTTAGACCAAAAGACAGATACAAAGCAGATTAAAATTCAGCCCAAAATTTATAAAAAAACTGAATCAATTTCGACTAAAACTCGGATCAAAACCAGGATCAAAGTTTAATTTTAAATTTATACTAAGATTAAATCAAAAAGCAGACTAAGCCTCAAAAACAGGTTAATTAGATTAGATTTTTGAGAAGGAGGTTATGATGTTCATCAAATCACTGTGACCTACTAGGGCGTATGACATCCCCCAAGGAATTTACGTGTTTTGGGGAAATTTAATATCTCTTTAGGAGAACTATCCGCTCTGTCTTGCGGCTGTAAGGAACATTTCCCTAAGTAACGAAGTCGGGTCCTTATTAGACCTTCACAGTAGCATAAAATATGTTCTGCTGTTTCTTCCTCCTCGTTACATATTCGGGACGTTTTGTCTTGTGCTATACCCATGGCAGATAAGTGTTTGTACAACCCTGTGGCAATTCGATTTTTTTTAGTCTAATCTCTGCCCCAACTCCTTCGTTTGTCTTCAAGCAATCTGTATAAAATACATGATAGTTCCCTGAAAGCTTGGACCTTACCTGTTCGCGGTTATGTCTATCAGGGAATGTGACTTTGAAGTAACGTGGAAGATATTTGTCGTTAGTTCGTTAGTATGGGTACTAAAATTTTCAACCATGTTAGATTATATCCTAATGAGTTGTTTTAAAACCATTTCTTCTGATTCAATGATGAGCTTACTTCATTCTTAAGGTATAAGTTAAGCGATGATATGTTTAGAAATGGTTCCAGTGCCGCGGAGGTCGTTGTCCGCCTTGCTCCTGTAATACAGACGCTAGCTAGTCTAAAAATTTCAGACTATGTAAAACTCAGATTAAAATCAAACCAAAAATTAGACCGAAATTCAAACCAAAAACGAAACCAAAACTTGGGCGAAAAATCAGATCGAAATTCAGGCCGAAATTTTGACTAAATCTCAGACCGATATTCGGACCAAAACTTAGAATGAATTTACGAACTGTCGAAAAAGTATTAGTCCATATCATGGTGACATCGGTGTTACAAGATTAGTTTTGGGAAATTTTTATAAAACTATCCAATCAAGTTTTTGGAAAAAGAATTGATGGTTCTTTAATTTCAAGTAAAAAAATTTATTTGTACTGAAGTGGATTTAAATGAAAAAATTATGTTTTTTTTTTTTTCTTTGTTAATTTTCAACCGCTCACATTTTTTACAAAATTTTTTCAAGCACACCAAATTTTTAATATGTTGTGGGAAAAAACTATTTACTCGAACATAATTTCCCATATTTTAAAATTTTTGTTTAATTTTTTAGAAAAACAAGTTTTGCTATAAGTCACCGGTGACCCAAAAATCTTTAATGAAAACTCGAAGAATGCGAATCTGGACTCGGTTTTGCTCTATCTGTTCTAGTTTCCTTACGGTCAAGAGAGGGTTAAGTGAAAAAATTAATATTAAGTTACAGGGTGACAATTGTAAAGTGACGCAAGTTTAATACTCTGCAGCAAGCTTTGCCATTTACCGTTACTTTAATTTAAAAAGCAAATTCATTCATCATTGGCTTTGCTTTTAATTTCATTTGAATTTTTGTTATTACATTTTGAAATTTCCATAAAAATGGACAAGGAAAATATTCGTCGTGAAATTATGAAATTTCATTTGGCAAATTATAGTAGCCGTCAAATTGCAAAGGCTTTAAATTTGTCAAGTCGCACGGTAGACCGAGCTATTATTCGATATAATGAAACTGGGGGTTTTGGAGATAGAGACCGGGGAAAATTTTCAACAGTTGCCACTACTGGTTTAACAGAAAAAATTCGTAAACGAATCAAGCGAAATCCAAGGCGCTCAATGAGAAAAATCGCTAAGGAAGTGGGAGTAAACCGTGAAACAGTGCGAATCATTGCAAAATCAAAGCTTAATCTTAAGCCGTACAAGCTCCGAAAAGCTCAAGATCTGACACAAAAAAAAAGAAAGATTTGCGACTGCAAAGATGCAAGGCGTTGCTACGATCCTCCTTGTTAAAAAATGTTGAAAATATCTTGTTTACAGATGAAAAAATTTTCACGGTTGAACAACATTTCAATGCGCAAAATGACCGAATGTGGCTAACATCATCATCGCAACAAAATAGGACTGTTGGCCGAGTTCAAAAGCCAGCTTCCGTTATGGTATGGGCTGGAGTTTCCGCTAATGCCAGAACCCCTCTAATATTCGTTGAAGAGGGTGTTAAAATTGACCAGGTTGTTTATCGGAGCATTTTAAATGAACATGTTCTTCCCTGGGCCCAAGATACATTTGGAAATGAAAACTGGACTTTCCAGCAAGATTCTGCACCTTCCCACATGGCCAAATTAACGCAAACATGGATAAAAGACAATTTTTCTGGATTCATAACATCTCAAGAATGGCCACCATACTCCCCAGACTTGAATCCAATGGACTAATCTATTTGGAGTATTTTAGAGAGTAAGGCTTCTGCATCTCAACACCACAGTCTGGAGTCGCTGACAAATTCATTAGAGAAAGCCTGGACTGAAATTGATCATGAAGTCCTGCGGTGAACAGTCCTACGATTTCCGGATCGATTGAAGGCATGTGTGCAGGCTAAAGGAGGTTATATTGAATGAGGTGGGGTTCAAATGAATGCTTATATATTCAGCAATGTTAACACTTAATTGTACTTAATGGAAGTACGTCCTTTTGAAAATAACTGCTGAAATGTGTACGTCACTTTACGATTGTCACCCTGTACTTTGTCTATCTATAAAAAATATGTAATAAAATGTATAGAAAAAGTTTGTCAAAAATTCTCAATGAGAGCCACTGGGTCACCGGCGACCCATGAAAGTTAAAACTTTAAAGGTACAAAATGTCTGTTTTGATTGTAACAAGAAATGTGGTACAGACAGTATAAATCCGGATTCGGTTTTGCGCTATCTCCTCTGGTTTTTCTGCGGTCCCGAAAGGATTAATATAAAAAAAACTATTTGGAACCATTTGGAGATGATCTCGTTATGAACTAAAGGCTGTTATGGCAGCTTGATAGTGTGAAAATGAAAAAAATGCATTTTTTCAAATATATATTTCTCATTGAAGTATAGATCCTTCTATGTTTCTTTGTGCTATTTAGTCCCCCATATTTTTTGACTTCTCTTTACAAATCTTCTGTTCCACAACCATAACTTCTTTATATCTTACCAACTTAATAACCGGATCATCCATTTGTATATACAATTTCGATAAATTCATATCGATGTCATGAGCTGCACTCTCTTTACAATCCACCAGCAGAACAATACGATTCTTATGAAATTGCAAAGCCAACGAACGAATCGTACTCGTCTCATTAATATTGGGTATGTCAAAATGTTTCGATTCAGTTTCACCAGCAGCGCTCATATCAAGCGTAACACGCTGATGTTTACGATCCAAAAAGAAAGACATTTTATGTTTCAATGTGGGAAAATCAATCATGAAGAGAGCTTCAATGGAAATATGCAGCTTGCGACGTGGTCTTAAGCGAAAGGGAAGAATTTAAAAATAGATTTTAAAAATAATAACAATAAAAATAAAATTTACAATCTGAAGATACAAAGTTCATTTCAAAAGTTTAGATATTAACACTCATGAGTAACGCTCGTATCCAAGGCCGTATTTAGAGGGGGGATATTTTGGGGGTTCTGACCCCCTCCCCCCTCCCCCCGAAATGTGGAAACTTTATTGTAATTTTTGAGATTAATTGCCAATGGATGGAAAAAAAGTCAAAATAAAATCTATTTAACGATATTTTTTTCTTCCATCGGTTTTTTTTTTTCTAAAAAGTCAAATATAAAAAATAAATTTGAAATCTTAGTTACACTATGCGATCAAATCCGATTTGTTTTCTTCGACATGAGGTTTGAATACGGATTCAAAAAAAAGAAGGTGTTACTGAGCACTCCTGCATTCATAGTTTTTCTGGGTCAGTAACTGTTTTTGATTTAAAGTTTCGTCCTGAATCAGTTTGAAAAGTTTAAAAATTAATAAAAATAGAAAAAATTATCGGATCCTTGTAACCCCATTTTTTTCCTAAAACGTGACGTGATTTGAAGTTTTTGACCTCAGATTCGTGTTCAACGTGAAAAATTCTTTCGCAAAAACTCCATCTTATTAGCAAAACCCATCTTAAAATTAATTTTTTTAACGCATTATTGCTCAGAGCACCACGACTAGAAAGATCTCTTTCAATGCTCTGACTTCACGAATTTAGGGAATATAAGCCAACCTCATCCGGGTTCCTTATCATTGATAATGGCTCAAATTCCCAATGATGATCATTGGAAAAAAATGAGCCTCTAATATTTTTGGTAATTTTTTTGAGGTTGGGTACATCATCAGAAGTGGGAAGTCAATGAGTTAACGAAAATATGTCCTTCACGATAAAAAAAATGCATTAGAATGCATATTGAATATTTATTTGAAAAAATTTAATTGAATTTTTTGTCACTTATGGCCATTTTTTTGAGGTTAAAATTAAAAAAAATCGGAAAATTTTTCCTAAAGTTTTAAGATATTTATCTACTTTTATCCTTAATCTAATAGGGTCCATCAAATGTATCATCGATTTAATTTATTGTATTTAAAAATCAGTTCGATAAAAATTTTTTATGAATATTTTCTTCGAATGAAAACCCCCCCGAAAAAAATTTCTGGCTAAGGCCCTGCTCGTATCTATACAGTTTTTCGCGGTAGTATACCGTTTTTTCAACTCCAAAACCGCATACCGCCTATTTTATCAAAATACCGCGTTTAAACTAAGAAAAAAGTATACAATTTTTTGCTAGGAAACTCAAATTTATCAGTCGCAATACAAAACGACTGAGAGAATGATGGCAACTCGTTGCGAGTATACTTTTGATAGAAGTGGAAACAATGAAAGCGATTCTTATCATCAAATGTAACTTGAAATAAGCATTCGTTGATTTCTATGAATACCTCATAGCAAAGCCGGAATCGCTTTGTCAAATTTCTTCCAAGCACAAATTCAATACAACTACAGAAAGAGAAATGAAAATGAAGAACGAAGACGATTTAGATGATGGGTAAATTGCTTTCCTTGTTAATTTTCATTGAAGAAAATTCCTACCGCGAAATATACAGGTTTTTTCATACCGATATACAGTTTTTTATAAATTTTTGGTAGAAATATACAGTTTTTGGTACGAAAAAAGATACGAGCGTTACTCATGAGTGAAGAGAGAATAAGATAAGCTAAGAGCGCAATTGTGTAATGAAACAATCTCTCACAATTGTGCAATTGTTTCTCATTGGTTGTTTTCTTTTTTAATTGCAGAGAGCGAAAATATCTTCTCTTTTGAAACGCACTCTGATTGGCTGAGTTTAGCTCATTCAGAGAGAGTCACTTCTTACCTTATATGACGCATTGATATTATGCAGTCTCCTTTTTTTATATACTGCTCCAGTTCAGCGGAAGCAACTGAGAATGAAATTTATTTAAATAAAAAAAATATTTTAAATTTAAATACTTATGAGATTTCTTGTAAAATAAGTTTTATGAGATAAGCTGAAATATTATTGAAAGTTTTATGCGTTTTCTTTATCTAAAGTATAAAACGTTTTTTTTGTTCCGCATATGTTCAACAAAAAACGCCTTGAAAAAACATATAAAATTATTTCCTTATGAAGATTTGAGTTACTCATGCAAAAACAACATCGTTGCCTTTGTTTGCTGACCACATTACCTTCGCCTCATAAGGTAATGGCAGCAGGTCAAATTGGTTTTGTAATAATGTCCGATCATTCTTGTCATTTTACGAATCATGACAATCATGCACTAAATATTGACATACTAATTTACAAGTTAAATAAATATAAGCAAACATAAAAACGCCTAGTTATATTTATGTAAAAATTCGTGCCTACATACCTGGATCCAGTGACAATGAAGCAACATCGCCAATCAAGAAGGCGGCGGCGGCAACAGCCAAAATAAATACAAGCAAGCAATTCATTGTTGCTGTTGCTGCAATTCTGCTGTTTTTATTTTTATTATTATCGTTTCGGAGTTTAATATTGCTTGTTGTCTGTCTGTCTGTTTGTCGACAGCGACAGTGTCAGCACAAAGAAACTTTTAATTTTTCTTTTATTTTAAGTTTTTTGCTTATCCGTTCCGATGTTGTTCATCCACTAAAAAAAAAATAAGAAAAATAAATAAATCAAATGTGTAAGTGTTGGTGAATAAATCTAAAGATGTAGTCATAAATAAACAAACTATAATGTTTTCTTTTATTTATTTTTTTTTTTTAACTTTTATACAAACAAAACGCAAAAAAGCGATCAGAGATCATCATCAACTGCTCTTCAATAAAATAAATATGTATTAAGTGAATTTGCATTTGTGATATATGAAAACGCGTGTTGAATAAAATTTTTGTTTATGTTGCAAGCGCATAAATCTCTGTTGTGTGCAACATAAATAGATAAATAAATAAATACGGAAATGTTGTTATGATTAGGTAATTATGTTATGATGTTGGGGCAGTAGGTAAATATTTTTTTAAATAGCACAACCCATATATAAATAAATTTACAGTGATCGCCATTTCATTTGGAACTAAAACATATTTTTCTGAAAAGTCTTTGAAACATTAATAAAACAATAATTGTAAATTAATTAAAAAAATTTGTTAAATTTTTTTTGAATGTTTTGAACATCTTTCTAGCAATAGGTTTTTGGTTGCAGATGATTTGGCCACTACTGTAGGTGAAACAGAAAAGTATTAAAGTACCCACATATAAGGAGTGAGATTGAAGAAATCTTAACACACGTTTTACCTAATCATTTTTTTTGGGTGTAAAATTTAAACATTTTTTTGATCTAGTTTTCTTTGGAAAATAAACCAGTGTAAACCTAGCAGTCCCGAAATGGAAAATTGAAAAAATAGTGATGCCATAATTAGGTGCTGCAATTAAAAATTAGGTGCTCCTTTAGTTTCTAGCACCTAATTATGGCATCACAATTTTTTCAATTTTCCATTTCAGGACTGCTAGGTTAACACTGCTAAAAAATTTGTCAGTTGCTATTTTTAATGACAAACATGTTGATTTATTGTGAGTTTGATCAAAATGACTGAAGAAAAAGAAGTACGTCTTAAAATTATTAAAAATTTTCAAAAAAATCCAAATTGGTCCTACAAAAAATTGGTACAAAGAATTGAAGGTCTGCCGTCAAACTGTTTCCAATGTTATTAAACAGTTTCAGGAGAATTTAACCATCGATAGGAAACCTGGTTCGGGAAGAAAACAAGGACCACATGATATTGGGAAAGCCAAGAAAATAGAAAGCATATTGAAAAGATCTCCAAACACATCTGGTAGAAAAGCTGCCCGGTTAGCCCAGTGCTCTGACTATTTGGTGCGAAAAGTTAAAGCCAATGCAGGTTTGAAAACATACAAAGTCCAAAAAGTTCCAGACAGGAAGGCTGCAAAAAATTTGGACGCCAAATGTAGGGCTCGGAAATTAAAATCGAATTTCATACAAAAATATTCATGTGGTATAATGGACGACGAAACATATGTACTGACAGATTTTACGCATTTTACGCAGCTTCCGGGTCTAAATTTTTATGTTGCTGATGCTCGAGGAAATGTCGAAGAACAATTTAGAATCCAAAAGCAGACAAAATTTGATAAAAAATTCCTGGTATGGCAAATAGCACTAAAAAGTTGTCCCAAAATATCGAAGATTTTAAAAGGTGATGGGCAAACTGTTCCAAAACAGTGTCTGAAACAACTATCAAATCTCTAATGGAAGGCTTATCAAAAAAGGTCCACGAGTTCATAAATAGTGGTTAGAACTATGAAAGTTATATTTTTCTGTAATTTGTAGAATATTATCAATTAAATAAAAAAAAAAAATCAAAACTATAAGATCAACCGTTTAAAAATTATTGAATTTTATATATGTTAAGATTTTTTCGATCTTACTCCTTAATATAAATTTTATTGGCTAAAGAAGTTTAGCCAAGTAGTTACATTAGTTTGTTTCTCATACATTTTTAAATTGCCTTATAGCAAAATAAGTTTACCGAACGCTACCTTACTGAACCTAAATGGTTTAGATTGTTTTTAAAAAAATTAATTTTTTGGATTTGGATATTCGTGCGACCGAAAAAACGAAAAGTCTTTCGGTCGTTTGGATGAATCTATACATTTACCATAGTTACTTCAAAATAGTGGCATGTTCGTGATTTTGAGGTTAGACTTATGGAAATTCATGAAATCATTAATTTTAAACTCAAAAATATAATTTACAGAATTATCAATGAAAAGTAAAAACTATAAAGAGAGTTTAAAGTCCGAGAACGCATAGGCGAACTCACCGACCGAGAGGCGCACTCACTTGCCGTTTTTTATATACGAAGTTTTTTCGCTTTCAATTATTGAGAGCGAGAAACTTGATTAAAAAAATTTTTTTTCTTGACTCTGCGTCATTGAAAACTAGTAAAAAGAAAACGAAAAACAGAAACGAAAAAAACTAATCGAGCCATTACTAAAATGAAAATATGCCACAAAAACCACAAAATTAGATATTAAGATTTTTCTACCTTTGTTTATGTGTGTATGGTCTGAAGACATTGCCTCCAGGGGTGCCCAGGAAATTAGTTCCTGCCTTTTGAAGCACTTTAACCTTTATCTTTCAGAAGGGACGCAAGTTGTGAAGCTTTATTCTGATTGCTGTGGTGGTCAAAATAGAAACATTAAGTTGTCACTGATGTTGAAACATTTCCTTGCTTCGTGTTATAGTAATCTTTTAAAGATTGAGCACAACTTTATGCTGTGCGTCCACAGTTACAATAGTTGTGATCAAAATTTCGAGATATTGACCTGGAATTGTTATTTCCGACGTGAAATACAATAACAAAAAAAAAAAAATACGATATTCTCATGATTCTTTCTGGATCCATCGGTCCACGTTTCCGGTAATTTTTCATAAATCTGCGAACCAACACCTCATATAAAGATTATGATTTTGCCGCCTGCGACAACATCGACGAAGAGCAATAATTTGATTCGTAGGAAAAAGTGGAATAATTTTACTTAAGAGCAAAAGCGACACAAATATTGTTCAAAGCAAAAGCGGGACGAAATATGTTCAGAGCAAATGTGAAATGAAATATATTCAGAGCGGAAACGGAATAGAAAACTATGCTGTTTTTTCTCTGAACGAATTGTTATAGCATTTTTGCTCTTATTTTTAAGTCGTTTCGTTTTCACTCCAAGCTGTGTTACTTGTGCCATTCTTGCATTGAGATACTAAATTATTTCACTTTTGCTCTTATATTAATTTTAGCCCACTTTTTCTCTCAGCGTATCATATAATCCTCAGAGAACATTTTTGTAAAATAAGAGTTGAGGAAAGCTCAATATGTAGGTTTTGTAATGAGAAAGGTGAATAACCACCAGAGCATATTTTAGCTTAGTGAGGAGCACTGTTCTACAAAAGAATGAAATGTTTGGGTATGTACCAAGTGCCCAGCAGAGAACTAGTATCCATAGATCCGAGTGCAATACTCAAATTCTTGAGGGAGATTGGACTGTGTGAGGTACTCAAGGCAAAGTAGACTAAGTAGATAGAGAAGAGGGACGTACAATAGATCTTGCAGGTCGCGTTACAACAACAACTTCTCTAACAATACAATACAATACAATACAATGAAATCCAAAAAGGGTTTCAACAGTGATTTATGTCTCGGCTGATGATTGAAATTTTGAGGCCGCCAACTAAACAGTATTTAGGTAACCACAAAGAGAGATCTTTAGATCAAAACTTATTTGAGATATAGCTGAAATGTCACGGCGAAAGCTTCGGGTCTCATAAATTCAAACAAAATATATATTCAACTAAAGCTTCTAAGTCTGAAATCATTAGCAGATGTAGAACTTCTGGAGGGATGAGAAGTTTCGATTCTTCAAAAAATCGTTTAAGCCCTTCACATGTAACTCCTTTTTCATTAAAAAAAAATATATTTTACCAAAAAGGATTTAGATTTTCAGTAGAGTCTTTAGGTTTTTAGAATTGCAGAATCTGAATTTAATACTAGATTCAAAATTCCACCATCAAAATTTCGTATCGCATAGAATTCTATAGAATTTGTAGCATGTTTCAGGTTTCCGATCCCGCATTTTACATTTTTAAAATGTGATGTCTAATTTTAAAATTCCATCCCAAAAAAAAAAATCAAATTGGCATTTTTAGCGCACTTAGAGGTTCTGGAACTTATTAAACAATAAGCAATAAAGCTGATAAGATACAGTAGGACCTTTGGCTCAATTTACTTCTTGAAGCATCACCGAAACATGAACTTTATTCTCCAGTAATTTGCATGGTAGATCTCCTGCGGAGATGAGTGATTAGATGATATCAGTTTTGGTGTTCCCCTGAACTACGCGAACCTAAAGCGCAAATTGGGAACTAACGCATTCGACGAAGACACTATATTGCAGCCAAAGCTATAGCACCCTGAGACGCGAGATCTCTCTCCCCCATCTCCTTCCCCCCTAAAGCAACCACTGAATCGGTCAGTTATATATACATATATAAATTATACAAGGACTCAAAAGTAATAAGTAATATAATTTATGCAAATGTTGATTTTCTTAAATTAAATGCACTCTAATATTTGACAGAAATTAAAACTAATAAAATTAAATAAAATTTATGTAAAAATAAAGTGTTTACACTGTTTTTTTTTTATTATTATTATTTTTTCTGTATCATTTTCTATGCCAGTTGCCATGAGACCAACCAAATAGCCAATGAAATCATAAAATAAATGAAATGTGACAACGCGCCAAAAGTAGCAGACCAATGTCGTCATTACCATATTTTGAATAAAACTAGATATGCAACACAACAACAACAGCAACAAGAACTCATGCCACATTCAATAAGCCACACACATACACAGATACATGCATAAATAGTCCAAGTTCCCAGTTGAACTTAGGATGATCGTAAGAGTAATCATTGAGCGCTCCAAAGCGAGCAACCCAGTTGAACTTTGGATAATAGTAGGAGTAATCATTGAGCGCTCCAAAGCGAGCAATCGATTACTCCCTATTGCTCCAGAGCTCTTGCATTTTGTACTCCTTTTTAGCATTGCATGTCCTAGGGTATGGAGTACTTGTTTTAGCCTTCAAAAGGAGTAATAAGGGAGGACACGATTACGAGCATGAGCTCACTTGCATCTCATAGAAAAACAAAACTCCGAAATAGTTTCTCACAAAATTCATGACGGCATAGACTAGTAGTCTAAAACGCCAGTAAGCACGCAAGCACTCGTGTGTGCCAAGGTTCAAATCCCACAATATTTTTTTTTTAATTATAATATTATATTAATTTTTGCTCAATATTTTTTATTTTTTTTTATTATTTATTATTATCGTTTTATTATTTTCTTGAGTTGCCTTTTTCCAGGCTCGAACCTGTGCTCGAAAACTTCACATTGCGATTATTAAACGACGCGCTTACTGACTGGGCTACACAAGCAAATTTATTGTCGTTGAATTTGGTTTCTTTTACTCTTGCAATGATTCTAGTACTAGTTACTGATTTTTAACTCTTTGATGGACATGATTTTAAAGAAAATAAAAACACCAGTTGCACAGAAATTTTTTTGGTTTATATCATTACCAGCAGAATGAGAAACTGTAAATAAAATATTAAACTGTGTGACTATAAGTAATTTCAACTTTTCGAGGTGAATTATTGTATTATATTGTATTAATGAGATTTATATATATTTGTACCGCGACCTATAAGATCTATTGTACGTCCTTCTTCTCTATCTAGTCTGATTTGCCTAGAGTGCTTCATCCTGTCCAGTGTCCTTCAAGAATTTGAGTATTGCGCCCGGATCTATGGATGCTAGTTCTGTACTGGGCACTTCGTATATACCCAGATATTTCCTTCTTTTGTGGATCAGTGCTCCACATTGAGCTAAAATATGTTCTGATGATTCGTCTTCCTCATTACAAAACCTACATATTGAGCTTTCCTCAACTCCTATTTTGCAAAGGTGTTCTCTGAGCCTGCAGTGCTCAGTCAGAACACCAGCTAATATAAGCAGCCTGCTTTTGTTGAGACCAATGCAGAATGCGTATCTATTCTTGTTTTAGTTACCTAGAAGCGTTTTGGATTGCCTCAGTCCCGGAAGATTATTGAAGAGTTCTTGCCCCTTGTTCTTCTCTTCCTGCCTGAGTACTTCCCTGATTACGCTATCTCCTATTCAGGTCCCACGAAAGTGGTCGCTGCTCCATTTCTAGCAAGCTCATCTGCCTGCTCATTGCCCTCTATTCCTAAGTGTCCAGGAACCCAATATAGGGCGACTATATTGTCCTTGCCCAGCTGATTGAGCTTGCTCAAACAGTCCCACACCAGTTTAGAGGTGATCTCAGACATGATAGCGATATCTTGCCGTTTGTACTTCCTATTCAGGTTGAATTGCGCACATATATCGATTGCATGAATTTCAGCTTGAAAGATGCTAGGATACTTCCCCATCGGCTCAGAGTGTTTGATTCTTGGCCCAAATACTCCTGCCCCAGTTCAATGCTCGGTTCGTGACCCATCTGTATACCACTTAATCGTGTGCTCTTTGAGTGTGTAGTTATGTTCTACACTCTCCCATTCCTTATTACTACTAAGTTTTGCTACGAAGTGTTTCTCAAAACTAAACTGTTTGTCCATTCTGTCCTGGGGACAGTCCAAGAGATAGTTGTCTTTCGCCGTTCGAGGTGGGTTAAAATATATCACACTATGCATAAAAAAATATGCGGGGCAGTTTTTACTCTACCTACTGTAAAGGGTTAACTGGACAAGAGAGAGTAAGATATACAAATTTGAACGACTCAATCAGGCTGTCTTTGTTTATCATTATTTCTAAAAATAGACCATATAAAATTATGAAATTGTATTAGTGAAATTCAAAAATTTTATTACTGTATTGGAGTTGCTCGTTTATCCCTCCTTTTGGAGTAATGAAATCATTAATCATTTGAGGAGTACTCACTGTTTGCGCAACTGGGTTGCTACATTCACGCACGCTAGTATAAAATGAATGTGGTTGAAATTCTTGTGCTATAGTGAGTACAAAAACAAACGTCAGCATCGTTATCCCAGTTTGATACCAAGAACAAATATCTTAGCTATGATTGAATTGTAACTATGTATGTACTTATGTACATATATATATATGTATATACATAAATCTTTAAGCTTTAAGTAAAATGCATTTATATCAAAATATTCGTGTGACAAATTTTTGTTTTAAAGAAAAAGATTTAATACTTTAAGCTGACATTGATATTTAATGGATTAAATGCTTTTTTTTCTTTTTTTTTTCTATTAATTTATTTACTTGGCTGGAAAATGTTAGCCATTTACTTCAATGAATGGTAGTCAAAAATGAGATTATGTATTTAAACGAAAAATTTTTAAAAGAAAGAAACCCAAACTACTCAAGAGTTGAGAATTTTAAAGAGATTTTTTAAATAGAATATTATAATTTTTTAAACTTTTGATAAGTTACTTATGATTTATGTATTTAAGGCAGGTAGTAATCATTGTTGCATGAAACCAGAAAAATGAGATTGATATAATTGTTTTTGTTATTGGAATGCTATAAATCTCTATTTCTGGTTATGTATGCAGTAGAGTAGTAATTCCTTATGAAATATTCTTGTTTATTTCAACTTTTACAAATATATTCTGCATAGATATTCAATGATTGAATAGAAAATAATTTCATCTTAAACTAAATCTATGTGAATTTAGTAACATAATTTGATTAAAAGGTAACAAATATTACGGCAGAGTTTGTGCAATATAAATTCAAAGATTTATGAAGGAGTAGGCCAACCCACGACCGGAAATAATCGTAGTACTAAAGCGAGATGAAAAAAGTCATATAGTCCGGCTGATCGCGAGATCAGATCTGACTCGAGAAGCTGAAGCAAGTGCAAAAACGGACAGATGAACCTAAAAAAATTATTAATCCATTATAAGAGCTCATCGTTGATGATGTTAAAAATAAAAAAAATAAAAACGTAATTAGACGCAATGGTCAGTATCGCACTAGAATGTCCAAGCATAAATCACAAATTTATGACTAATTTAAAAAAATAATAATAACTCATAATTTGTAATTATAGTAATTGAGAGTCTGAGAGGAAAAGTGGTATAACTTCTACGTTCAGAAAAAAGTGGAACAATTTTACTTAAGAGCAAAAGTGAAACGAAATATGTTCAGAGCGAAAACGAAATAAAAAACTATGCTGTTCTTGCCCTGAAAGAATTGTTATACCATTTTTGCTCTTACTTTTAAGGCGTTTCATTTTTACTCTAAACCATATTACTTATGCCATTCTTGCACTGACACTCTAAATTATTTCACTTTTGCTCTTATATAAATTTTAGCTCGCTTTTCCTCTCAGCCTGTCAATTGTGACTAAAATAATGATTTCAATTTGATTTTTTCCACATACGAAGTACCAGGAATAAGGTTGGTCGGTTTTGACACCTCGGGGTTGAATCAGTAGTGGGAAGTCAATGAGTTAATGAAATTATGTCCCTCACAATAAAAAAATGCATTAGAATGCACATTGATTCAGCGATTTTAACTGACAGCCAAGCGGCTATCAAAGCACTCGAATCCTACCAGGTAAAGTCTAGACTGGTTAGGGACTGACTTGAGAAACTAAATACGCTTAGCTTGCAGAACAAAGTCTGGATACTTTGGGTTCCAGGCCATGTAGGAATAGAAGGAAATGAGAAGGCAGACGAACTTGCCAAAAAGGGGGCAGAAACACTTTTGTGGAATGGGAAAAAGGTCTCTAACTATACTGTTAGAGAAAGAAGAGAACTAATTACGAGCGTCATACTGGGATAATCTACCAGGGATGGAGCAAATCAAAAACTCTTCTAAGAACGCATAAACTAAAAAGATTTGATGATTGTATGAACTTAACAAAAAAGAATCTGAAAACTATAACAGGTATTCTGACAGGGCATTGCAGGCTGAATTATCACCTGACAAAACTGAGAATATGCAACAATGAGTCGTGTAGATTTTGTGGGGAGGAAACCGAAACTTCAATACACATTTTAGGACAGTGTCCAGCGCTCATGCAAAGCCGGAAAAAGTACTTGGGAGACTACCAAATACCAGACGGCATGCTGAAACAACTGGTAATAGGCCTTATACTAAAATTTATTGCAGTAAAAGGACTTACAGGAATACTATAATTCCTTAAGAATTATAGGGACTGTAAGAATACTATAATCTTTGAAGGGGGCACAATAGTTCTCTAGGACGCAGTGCACGTCCCCAAACATAATAATAATAATAATGCACATTGATTAATATTTAATTGAAAAAATTGCATTTGATTATTCTGTGAATTTCTTGTCACTTTTGGCCATTTTCTTGAGGTTAAGATTAAAAAAAATCGGAAAATTGTTCCTAAAGTTTTAAGACATTTATCTACTTTTGTCCTTAGTCTGATAGGGTCCATCAAATGTATCACCGATTTAATTTATTGTATTTAAAAATCAGTTTGATAAAAATTATTTATGAGTATTTTCTTCGATTGAAAACCCCCCCGAAAAAAATGTCTGGCTACGGCCCTGGTCAGAAATATTTCATCGCTAAATATTTCGTTTATTATTTTGATTCTCTTCGTATTCAAATGATTGAGACCGAAATATCTAGTAATAATTATATTAGACGCTAATTTTTTACAACAAGAGAACAGTCAATCGAAAACATAATCGATCGATAATCCACAAAGTGCAATCGCATTTGCTGAAACTACGCAGTTTCGACTCAGTGGGAACATAGTATTATATATATATTTTTTTACTATTTTCATGACGTAGTAGTCGTCTACACAAATGTTTGTTTTATGCAATTTGGACTTTGAATTATGGAATTATATTTCATAACATGCGTATTAACTTAGGAACCAATTACCTAAGATAATTATAGTCCTTATCTATACAAATATATATATAAATTATGTCCATGTACTACTTCTGTTCATTTTTAGTGTTTCTTTAATAACTTTCAACTCACTGTGCCAGGTGTAAAATAAATTACATATACCGACCGTTATTGTTTTCAGATTTTTGCTAGATTTAAAATAGTCATAACGACATACCAAAAACTGCAACTTGCGATGTTGTATTAGGTAAGATAGAGATAAATACGCGCATTCAGCAAGTTGCAACAAACAGTTTAGAAAAACTAAAGATTGAAATTCAAAATATTTTGACTGATGGCACACGATCAGCTTGACAAGAGCAATGTGCTAAGAAGAGGTTAAAATAAAATGTTTGTATATATATTGCATAGCTTTAGGAAATGTGTGAGCGTTTGTATTAATGCAAACACGCTGTCAACGTCACAAGTGAACAATAACACTGAAGATGGTTAAGAAAATGCAACAAGAAAAATCTATTGCTATATATAACTGATGAGAATGATGCTCTTGTAAACAAATCGTCGCCTGAGAATTAATTTGGCGTATAGGTATATGAATTTGTACACACATACGCCAAATCAATTCTCAGGCGACGAAGTGTTAGATCAAAATAAGCTAGAGCATGTAAGTAAGAAAGAAGAAGAAGAAGAGTGTGAGAGTGTAGCAGAAATCAAGTTTCTCTCTGATACATTTGAGAGGAGAGCAATTAGTTAGTTGCATTCGATTGTAAACACTCGTTGATACAGTTGAAGGTTTTTTAATTCAATGAGAGGAGAATGCAATTTAAAGAGATTAACGAAGAGAGAGAGAAAGAGAGTGAGAGTGTCTATTGCATATAAAACTGCAGTCAGTTTGAAACCAGTCTACTCACACACACACACACACACACACGCCAATACAATCAACATTGTTTTTCTGGTTGGTGTTATTGTTGTGAGGTGATTGTTGTTGTGATGTTGAAAACAAACACATTTTTTGGCGCCTACGCAAAATTTTTGAAATTGAAAAATTGTCATCGATGAAAAAAAAAAATAAATAGAAGAAAAATCTTTACCTGTGGAGCTTAAAAAATAAATTCGTTAACGGATTTATTTATTTTTTTTTGGATTTTTATATTTGAAAAAAAAATTGCTTTAAATGAAATCTAGGGCGGATACAAGGGGGGGGGGGGGGGGGGGGGAACTGCGGGAAATTTCCTCCCCCAAAAGTTTTTCAAACACTTAAAAATTTAATAACTTAAACAGGCAAAAAAGTGAACATAATTAGTTATTGTTGTTTTTAGTTATTACGATTTACTTTCAATTCTAAGAATAATGAATAATCTTGCTCATTAAACCACTTTCCTTCTCTATGGAAATATTGGGAGTATGAATGTATAAACTCGTATTTTTTCGTAATTTGGACATTGATTGTGAAAAAGTGATTGCAAATTTATTCTTTAAAGTATTGTCCATCGTTAGCCACAACCTTTTCCTATCTTTCTGGTAGCATACGGACTCCGCGTCGAAAGAACTTCTCATCTTTTGAGGCTATCCACGAATCGACCCATTTTTTGAGTTCTTCGAAAGAACGGAAGTGCTGTTCAGCCAGGCCATGTGTCATCGATCGGAGCAAGTGGTAATCAGAAGGAGCAATGTCTGGAGAATACGGCGGGTGGGGTAGCACTTCCCATTTCAGCGTTTCCAAGTATGTTTTTACTTGCCTTGCAACATGCAGCCGAGCATTGTCGTGTCTATTCTCATATTCTGGCCTCTTATCCTTTAATGCTCTGCTCAAACGCATCAATTGTAGTCGGTAGCGATCGCCAGTGATCGTTTCATTCGGTTTCAACAGCTCATAATACACGGCACCTTTCATATCCCACCAAATACACAGCATGAGCTTGGATCCATGGATGTTCGGCTTTGCCGTTGATATTGATGCATGTCCGGGCTGGTCCCCATGATTTTTTACGCTTTGGGTTATCGTAACGTATCCACTTTTCATCACCAGTCACAATACGATGCAGAAAACCCTTTCTTTTCTGTCGGTCAAACAGCAGTTCACATGTGAAAAATCGTCGTTCGACGTCTCTCGGCTTCAATTCGTACGGCACCCAATTTCCTTGCTTTTGAATCATTCCCAATGCTTTTAATCGTTTAGAAATGGTTGATTGATCAACTCCTAAGGATTCTGCAAGTTCTTATTGCGTTTGACATGAATCTTCTTCGAGTAATGCCTTCAATTCTTCATCTTCGAACTTTTTCGGGCAGCCTGAACGTTCCCTGTCTTCAACATCGAAATCACCAATTTTGAACGTTCCCTGTCTTCAACATCAAAATCACCACTTTTGAAACGGGCATACCACACCTGACACATTCTAACCTCTATAGCACAGTCAGGATAAGCTTCAGTGAGTAAACGATGTGCTGCAGTTGCGTTTTTCTTTAAATGGAAGAAGCAAATTAAAACTTCCCGCAATTGTTGTTTTGTTGGCACGAAATTCGACATTTTTGGCGCTCTTCGAGATAGAATAGCTGTCAATGTCAAAAAAATTGCGCGTATTTTAGATATGAAGTTAGTCACAATTACGAATTTATACATTCATACTCCCAATATGCTGAAATAATAAACCAAATAAACCTGAAAACTCAGTGCTTTCATATAGACCTATAAGTTTGCTGGCTCGAAAATATTCAAAGTAGTATATTGCTAATATTACAAGAAAATAAGAATATATGTAGTTCCGAATCACCAATCGTCATAAGCACTGTACTCCTGACCAATATCATCAATATTGTCATTGACTTTCTGGAATGCAAAAAATATTGCTTTGCCATATTTTTGGACATTCAAGAAGCGTTCGAAAAAGTTTCACATCAAAAAGTCTTAATCAAAGGTCTTAAAGTCCTAGCATTCTATGTCGAAGAAAATTATGAAATGTCAGCCAAATGTCAAGTGAATACCGGAGGACCACAGTGGCAGTGTTGTGGGTCCTGCTCTCTATTCGATTTTTACCTGCGACTTACCTGAAACTAATGGTGTTACTATAGCTACTTATTCAGACGATTCTGCCATTTTAACGTCAAATTAAGCTCCTACAGAAACTGCTAATCTAGTTCAGCAACAGCTCGACGACGTTCAACAATGGTTACTTCGTGGGTGAGTGCTTGACTGGAGTTCCATCTGTCTCAGGTTCGATTCCCAGATGGGGTTAAATTCTTAAAAAATGTCCAAATGGATTGTTCTAATAAAATGGACCATTTCGGTGATTTAGTTCTTAAATACGTGACCCAAGTACCAGTTCAACGGGTTCTATTCTCAGGTAAAGAATTGAATCCACCAAAAAAAAAAACGAAATTATAGGTTTCGGGTCGATATAAAGAAAATCCCAGATGGGAAAGAGAAAATTTGAATACAGGGTAGGAATCAGCGACCTTAAATTATTCTTAAAATTCTACTCGACCCATTATAAACCAATCTAAAACCGAAAACTGAATAATGTTTCCTTTTGTTATATTTTCCACGATCCTTTACTTTGGAAATAGATCATAGAAATTGTGAAATGTTTTTCTACAAGAACAGGGCTTCCCCAAAATGTGTAAAGTACCAGTAAGTTTTCATATGAAGTATTTAGACATCGAAATAAAGTTTATGAATAAAAAAAAAATAAAAAAAAAGATACACGAAAAACGCCCCAGCCCGCGGTTTTTTGGTTTTGGTTCATATGGAGAATTTTAATTTCCCGTCCCGCCCTCCCCCCCCAAAAAAGGTTTCCTGTATCCGCCACTGAATGAAATGCATGCATTGTGTTTGTCAAATATAATGACACTTTAAGCATCACCCAATATATTTTCAAATGAAATGACAACATTTTATTATTAACAAATTCCTCATAATCAAGAGGCAAAATAAAAAAAAAAAAAAATAACGAGTGAAAGAAAATTTTTTCTCAATTCAATTGCTACTTGAGCTATTGATTTCCGGTGGCACTTAAGTTGTCAATATACTTAAGTATCTATAGTATGATTTACACATACCAACAAACATAAATATATGTATATATATGAATTTATTAATACCAAAAATTTTAATACTGAAATATTTAATATCTGCAGATTATTTCAAGTGATTTAGGTAGGTAGTTTTAAATGCAATAATTCAATGCATTATTATATAGATACTTGAAAATTTATGTAGATATTTTGTTGTTATGTATTGAAAGTGTTAACCAAATATCGATTTATCTTATGAAAATGTCATTTCATATATTGTTTGTAAAGCTTTTACTTTTCTCGATTGCCATATTTAATGATTTTACACTTTCAATGTCTCTCTCTCCCTCTCTAATTCAGACATTTAAAGATCGAAAGTTATAACAATGAAAATTGTTTGTGTTTAGATAAAAAAGAAATAACGTAAGTTTATGTGTGTGCAGAGTTTTGGTTAATAGAAATCGAGAGGTTTTGGAACGTAGACTCGATAGTTTTTGGAGCCTCTGGCAGCGGATAATATTTTCATGTTTAGAAAAGAAAATTTCAACTATTGTCTTATTCGTGAGATTTCCCAAATGTTTTATAGGGTCGCTGATCACGACTGCGAACTCAGTTTTTCTCCATTGCATCTACTTCTCCTACAATATAGACCTAAAGTCGGGGAAATGGGGTCTTCTGGAGCTATTAAGAAATTTTTTTATTTCAATTATGGTTCAAACCCTTGTGGGGCCAACAAAACTTTTTAATCAATTAAATATTGGGAGTATGAATGTATAAACTCGTAATTGTGACTAACTTCATATCTATCATACGCGCCATTTTTTTGACATTGACAGCTATTCTATCTCGAAGAGCGCCAAAAATACTATAAGAATTGATCTGGCAAATAATTTTCATAATTTTACAAAAGTGGTTTACTATAGCTGAAAATGTCGAACTTCGTGCCAACAAAACAACATTTGCGGGAAGTTTTAATTTGCTTCTTCCATTTAAAGAAAAACGCAACTGAAGCACATCGTTTACTCACTGAAGCTTATCCTGACTGTGCTATAGAGGTTAGAATGTGTCAGGTGTGGTATGCCCGTTTCAAAAGTGGTGATTTTGATGTTGAAGACAGGGAACGTTCAGGCGGCCCGAAAAAGTTAAAAAATCAAGAATTGAAAGCATTACTCGAAGAAGATTCATGTCAAACGCAACAAGAACTTGCAGAATCTTTAGGAGTTGATCAATCAACCATTTCTAAACGATTAAAAGCATTGGGAATGATTCGAAAGCAAGGAAATTGGGTGCCGTACGAATTGAAGCCGAGAGACGTCGAACGACGATTTTTCACATGTGAACTGCTGATTGAACGACAGAAAAGAAAGAGTTTTCTGCATCGTATTGTGACTGGCGATTAAAAAGTGGATACGTTACGATAACCCAAAGCGTAAAAAATCATGGGGACCGTCCGGACATACATCAACATCAACGGCAAAGCCGAACATCCATGGATCCAAGCTCATGCTGTGTATTCGGTGGGATATGAAAGGTGTCGTGTATTATGAGCTGTTGAAACCGAATGAAACGATCACTGGCGACCGCTACCGACTACAATTGATGCGTTTGAGCCGAGCATTAAAGGATAAGAGGCCAGAATAAGAGAATAGACACGACGAAGTTATTCTTCAGCACGACAATGCTCGGCCGCATGTTGCAAGGCAAGTAAAAACATACTTGGAAACGCTGAAATGGGAAGTGCTACCGCACCCGCCGTATTCTCCAGACATTGCTCCTTCTGATTACCACTTGTTCCGATCGATGACACATGGCCTGGCTGAACAGCACTTCCGGTCTTTTGAAGAACTCAAAAAATGGATCGATTCGTGGATAGCCTCAAAAGATGAGGAGTTCTTTCGACGCGGAATCCGTATGCTACCAAAAAGATGGGAAAAGGTTGTGGCAAACGATGGACAATACTTTAAAGAATAAATTTGCAATCACTTTTTCACAATAAATGTCCAAATTACGAAAAAAAAATATATGAGTTTATGCATTCATACTCCCAATAAATTATTTTTAGATTTGAAAAAAAAGAAGAAACCAAGAATTTTTATTTTTTAATAAAAAGTTTAAATTTTTCAGGAACCCCGTCCATTAATGTTTTTATGTTAGTGTCTGACAACCTCACAGCTGCTGAAGACCACTTTCTCTTAAAGTCTTGAAGGACTTTAGCTACTTTTTATGTTACCTTCTCTCCCTTTTTACTAAAGCCCAGTATCTCTCAATCGGTCTTAGTTCTGTAAAGTTTGGTGGTTTGGCTGCTCTAGGCACTAAAATCACTTCATTCTGTTGGAACCACTTTAAGGCCACTTTGCTTCCGTATAGACATGAAGAGAGGTCAGTACAAAAAAAAGTGGATACTTCATGTTGGCATAAAAATGGAAGCATTCTCTTTTGCCATCATCCCTTCACATATATTTCATGGTCGATTGTACCCGATGTCACGAATGAGCTGCTCCTTTTGCTACAACTGCAAATTGCCTGCTAAACAAGAAATTTTGTCTTTTTTTTTGGCTTTGAATTTGTCCGCGATATTTTCTCGAGAATCGGCTGCATGAAATTATTGCCCAGGAAACTGGGAAAAGTCAGCTAAAACGTAAGTCTCGACGTCCATTATGCAGTATTTGAATTACTTAACAAAATCTTGTTTCAGCTTTTTAGCTCGTGGTTTTGCAGTTTCATTCTTGACGGTTTTTCTATCCGCAACTTTTTGCACCTCGTACGTTTTCAGTTCAGATTCCTTCTTAGTCCTGCGCACGAAAGTTTCGGAGCGCAATCAGCCTTCCTCCTCGCCAATTTTATGCTTGGACTTTTCGTCAGAATGATCACAATTTTCTTCGCCGTTTCACGATCATGTGCTGCATTCTTTTTACTAGAATTTTTCTTCCGAGCAATGTACAGTTATTTCCTAAAGCTTTTAATAGTACGAGCAATGGTTTTAGGGTTAGCCCCAATCTCTTTGACAATTTTTTTTAAAAGACAACTGAGGTTCCTTTCAATTCGCGGGCCATTTTTGGGTTAAATAAATTTTTATTGAATATAAGCGTCTCAAAATATTTTTTTGGCATTTAATTCAGACCTTATAAGATAATAATTTTTGAATTTGAGCCTTTCAATAGCACAGTATGAAAATAAATGTAATGGACAATTTTATTCGCCGCAGGGGCCGTTCACATACGTAACGCAATTTTTGACCAACTTTGACCCCTCCTCCCTCTGGTCGTAACATATCGTAACAAAACGTACTATCTCCCCTAGTAGCAAATTTCTGTTTCACCAATTTAATGCATTGTGTATCCTTAATATCGTGGTCGACGTAACTTAGTGGTTAGTGCGTTGAATTTTCTACGCAGAGGTGCCCGGGTTCATATCTCGCCACGCCCAAAAATAAAAAAATAAGCAATGGAAAATAAACATTTTTCTACACGGCACCACCTCTTGGCTGGCAATGGCAAACCTCCAAGAGTAAAAACAAAGCACTTCAGGGGCTGTTGTGCCATAATAGTAGTAGTAGTAATATCCTTAATCTTTATATTTGTAATCGTAGAGTTTTGTGTGTATGACATTGGGTAACTTCTGAACGACAGGACCGATTGAAATTATATTTCCAGAATATATTTTCTTGGGCGAGAGGATGAAGCATAGTTATTCATAATGACTTTTAGGAAAGTGGGCGTGGCACCTCCCATACAATCCTAATAGTTTTTTGGGTATATCTCAAGAACCATTTATAGCACAGTACAGAAATTTGGTAAAATAACGAGAATTGACAATGCCATGCTACAACAAAAACATGGGTGGGATTGACAAAGGGGGTGTGGCACCTTCCATATAACCTGAATTTGCATTATGAGATATCTTAGGAGGCATTTATGGTACGGTTATTATTATTTGAAAGAGGACGACTCGAAAGTCAGGTACTGCGACCCATAAGATCTATTGTACCAAAGCCCCAAGAAAGAAAGAAAGAAAGGCAGAGAGAAAGAAAGATAGATATTTATAGATTTATGGTACGGTACTAAAATTGAAATTCTTTCAGTTTGTTGAATTAGTCGGTGTGGCACCATGCTTCATTTTTATTTTCAACTACTATTTCTACTACTATTTCTACTACTATTTCTACTACTATTTTCTAGTACCATTTTCTAGTACTTTTTTTCTACAATTTCTTCTTATTTTCTACTAATTTTTCAACTAATATTTTCTACTACTTTTTCAACAAACATTTTCTACTACTATTTTACTACTTTTTTTCTACTACCTTTTTAATGCATTTTTTCTACAATTTCTTTTTATTTTGCACCACTACTTTCTACTATTTTTTTAACTACTATTTTTTACTACTTTTTGCAATTTTTTCTACTATTATTTTTTATTATTATTTCTACCACTGTTTCTACTCCACTTTTACTATTTTTGTACTACTATGTTTAAATATTTTTCTACTACTTTTTCTGCTACCTTTTTTCTAATTTTTTTACAAAAATTTTTAATATTATTTTCTATTCTTTTTCCTACTATTTTTACTACTACTATTTTCTTCTACTTTTTTGCTGCTATTTTCTACTACATTTTCCATTGCTTTTTCTACTATTATTTCTACTATTGTATGAAATATCTTAAGACCCTGCTTCGCTGTTTTAAAATCCCTTGGATGGCGCTGCATACTGGGGCCGCTCCATATAAGTGAGTGCTCAAAATTTTAAAATTAGTTTTTCTCGACCAAACTCATTTGAGCTATATTTTTTAAGTAAATTTTAGATGATTTAATCCATTGATGACCATGATTTAACCCATCTGTGACCAAAGTAGCATAAACATACCACAATTTTACTCCAAACTAATTTAAATATAATTTGTAAAGTAAATTTTAAATGATGTAACCCATTGGTGACCAAGGTAACATTAGTTTAACAAAATTTTGTATTTTGAAACTTTCTGTAGAATTTAAAGCAAACTTTCACAGTTAAACCTTTGTGCTACATGTAGGTATGCAACATTGGTCAATGATTTTTCTTTTCACAATAAAAAAGTTTAGTTAAATAATACAATTTCGTTTAGTTTTATTATGGTATAGTCACAGTGTAGTTTTTATATAATCAAATTTAAGTAAAACTACCTAATTGCATTAATACAAACTAAAAATTAAATATGAAATAATAGAAAATTAAAAAAAAGCAAATCAGGAAAAATGCAAATATATAAGATGTTAAAGATAAAAAAACTATTATCTACTATTATCAAATGTGCTTAAGCCTAGCTCCACTTCGAACATATCATAAAAAAAGGGTCTAGTAGTGTGATCAAGCGGCAAGGTGCGAATGAAGCTTATAAGAGGGTCGGAGGAAACTAAAAATCGATTGAAAATTTCTTCTAAATCTTTACGGTTAACTTAAAAAGCTTACTTTTTTATAAAAACTGGAAAAACTTATATTCTTTACTTTTATTCTTAAACAAAATCAAAAATTTTCTTTTTAAAAAAAAGGAAGCAATTTTTTTTTAAACCATTTAAGTTTCGAAAGGGCAAATTGATTGGGCTTTTATCTTCATATTCTAATTACCGAATGTTTGCATATTATTGTGGTATTAATATATCCCCAATCAGTTTGCCCGTTCGAAAAAAAATTGATGTTAAGAATTTACTTTAAAAAGATTGGAGGTAGGTTCGAATTTTTGCAAATAAAACTTAGATTTTTCGCAGGAAAAAAAAAAGAATAAATTTGATAATTATTTGCATACCCCACTCTAACGGAAACAAGAAGAGTTTTTGAGATAGCTTTAACAAAACTTTGTAATAACAACAAAAATTCATACAACATTGATTAGGTTAATCATATTAAAACAAAAAAATGGAAAAATTTTTCAAGTTTGACACTTTATATCTCCTTCATTATAAAAGGTAGAAAGCTGAATTAGCTCTTACCCGTGCACCAATTATTTATGATTATAATGGCGTTTAATTTTTTCTCTAAACCCATTTTTTGAAAATCGACTTTTGAGCACTCACATATATGGAGCGGCCCCAGTGTGCGCTGTAACAAATGCTACATTTATAATAAATATCAAATTGGTTCAAATTTTTAAATAATTTTTGGGATATAATTTATAATTATAATTTTTACATATATAATTTCAAGAATGGTCTTTGATAAGAATATAGAACCTCCTGAAATATTGTTTCTATAACTCAACTGAAATCTAATAAAATTGTTCAACAAAAAAAAAAAAAAAAAAACACTTAAAAGTTATTCCTTTTTACTACAGATATGCTGGAATTTCTATCTAACTGCTGAATGATCACTTTAGCATCAACTGGGTTAATAATTTTGCTCAAACGGTATCATCAGCCGATATGGCTTTGTTTTTGTCGTAAATCACTCACTGATTCGCCTAACGGTCTTTTGTTTTTGTAAATATCCACTATGTTCTTTGCTATCAAACTTTAGTTGTTTTCGTAGACTTCGTTAAGTTCACATCGGTGATTATATGGTATAATAAAAATGTGTCATTTTCTGGTCGTCCAAACGTAATGTAAACTTTCATTTCTAAAATTTAATTAACACAATATTGATTTGAGATTTTCATTTATAAAGATTCTCGGTTTTTAATGTACAATTCTGCAAGTTAAATACTTTTGAAAATTGCAATTGTATCAATAATGAGATACATTTTTAAATCTAGAATTTTTTTTCCAAATTCAATGGAAGCCTGAATTTCAATTACTAATGTTCAATTTTAAATATCAAGTACTTCATTCTTTTTTAATTTCCGCGCTTTTTTTTGCAGAAAATGTAGAACAACGTTGCCGAGTCAGCTAGTATCGCTTATATAATATTCAAATATTTCTTGCTAATGTTTTTTACATTAATAACACTAGTTTACAGTAAAAATGTAAAAGAGGGCGGCACGTATTTACTGTTGTGTTTACCCACTGTCATTCTCCCTTTCTGGCCAGTTTTTTCTTGTTTCCGCTTTTTCCGTTGGCAGCTCGAGATCTCTAAAAAAAACAAAATTCAAAATAATTCTAATAATATGAGCACGTGCACGTAACTTTATAATTTTTCAGTCGATTTTCTTTTACCTATAAAAAAAATTGTAGCTATGATTTTCGAATTCAGCGAGAGAAAATTAATTTTATAAATTTATGGTGGCACTGTGTTATTACAGGCGCCTACAGTATTTCAAAGATCAATGAAAATTGCAAATATTTTTTTTTTTTTTTTTTTTGAATCTCTACAAATTTTGAACTATTAAAGTCGAAAAAAAAGCAAATTTTCTTAACAGTTTTATACAAATTTAAGCTAAAAAAATATAAACAAATTCCAAAAAATATAAAAAATTCATTCCTTAACTTATTTGAAGTCGAATTTATAATTCTTTTTATATATTTCTGAAATAATTTTTATGATCATTTGTTATAATGCCAGTAATGAATATTATACCGCATTAATCATATTTGCTAATTCTCAATTCAACTATTACTAATTAATTTACATGATAATTTATGCGATAAAAAAATGTGTTTGATGTAGGCGTTTTTGTTAAGTTAAGAAAAAGAACATTGCCTTTTTTGAAAATATTTAATTATATTCATATTTAAATGCTAATTTTTTGCTTGTTGTTTTCATAATAATTAATTAAATATATCATTTTTATTTAATAAAATAAATTGGCCGGAAATTGCAATGACTGTGCAAAAAGAACAAAGAAATTGTTAGTTTACCTTTATTCTTTTATATAAAGGTAAAAATGTGAACAAATTAAAGCAAAAGGAAATGATTACAAAGTCTAATAAAAAATTGAGCCAATTTTAAATAACCTTTTTCGAAAGAGTAGCAGTATGTCGAGCTCAAATTTTACAATAGGAAAGTTTAAGCACTAAAAGGATATTTTTTTGCGAAGATTTAGGGCTTATGGCATTTACGGAGCGAGTGGTCTGTGCAATTAATGTCTGGAAAATCAGTGCGAAAACAGATGCTAGCTGGCATACTCTATTTAAACGCAACACAAACTTAACCATTGTACCCACCAAAATAAAAATAGCCAAACAACTCCAATTTTGGGTCATTCATGGAAAGAAATATACAACGGTAATATGAAAATCAAGAAGTTTCAGTACTCAACATGAAATGCCTGCACCCTGCCGCCAATAGTCTGAACTTCGCCTATTCAATACTGAACAAGCAATTTTTGTTAGCAGCAATTTCGTTATCGGATTAGTTGTAAGGCCAATAGTGAGACTAGCTTATTCAAATGCTAAAATAATATTAGAATGATGATAAAACTTCATCTCCCTGGGTTGGTCTTATCATGTCGAACTTGTATGATTAGTTTGTCGGCAAATCATTGGTTTATTTCAGAGAATTGGTGAATTTGGAGAGGTTTCTAAGGGAAACGATTAGCGTTCTGACATGACTCACAACTCAGATGTGCAAATTCATAACAAAAAAATCCGAACTGCTGATGAATGGAGTTATAAATAAACTGCAAGATCCAGTCCAGCGAAATAGTAACTAAATTTAGTGGAGTGTGAAAAAAATAAAAGTAGTGATAACCATCGAACAGGAGTTTTGCAGTACCTATTAAAAGTTTCCTGTAAAGTGAAATACAGGGTGACAATTGTAAAGTGACGCAAGTTTAATACTCTGCAGCAAGCTTTGCCATTTACCGTTACTTTAATTTAAAAAGCAAATTCATTCATCATTGGCTTTGCTTTTAATTTCATTTGAATTTTTGTTATTACATTTTGAAATTTCCATAAAAATAGAAAAGGAAAATATTCGTCGTGAAATTATGAAATTTCATTTGGCAAATTATAGTAGCCGTCAAATTGCAAAGGCTTTAAATTTGTCAAGTCGTACGGTAGACCGAGCTATTATTCGATATAATGAAACTGGGGGTTTTGGAGATAGAGACCGGGGAAAATTTTCAACAGTTGCCACTACTGGTTTAACAGAAAAAATTCGTAAACGAATCAAGCGAAATCCAAGGCGTTCAATGATGAAATTGTCACCCTGTATTACTTAGAAAAAATCTTGAAAGCAGATTGAAAAGCATCTGATGGCAGAAGATCCTCTGAGAAGACTAAGCGAGTTGCGTATTATACTTAAGCGAGTTGGGCGTTCTTTTTATGATAGAGTGATCCAATTGGTTAGTAGAATGTTAATTTTAAACCACAATGCTCTCATCTATATACACATATGAGGCAATTGCAGTTGTTAAAGTAAAAGAGAAGAATTCTTCGTCCCAAAAACAATTATTGAGGGTTAACTGTACGGAAAAAACATTCCAATAATAATATCTTTCTCTTACTTGAAATTCACTTTATCAGAAATATGGCAGAAGTTCCTCTGAGGAGACTAAGCGAGTTGCTTGTTATACTTAAGCGAGTTGTGTGTTCGTTTTATGATCGAGTGATCCAATTCGCTAGTAGAATGTTAATTTTAACCCACAATACTCTTGTCTTTATACACATATGAGGGTTAATCAAAAACCGAATTGGAAAATTATTTTAATAATTATAAATACTAAATAATTTTGTAGCTGAAACTAATTTAAGTATTTTAAAGTAACTTTTTCGCAGTTATAATAAAAAATCCCATTTACTTACCAAATTTTAATGACAAACACTAATTGAATAATCCTTTAAAGTTTTTTTTTTTTTTTTTGCAGCTTTTCCAATTTTGTTTGTAAGAATTCACTTGAAACACTTTAACACTTGAGCATAATTTCTTCTTTTTTATAGCTTAGAGTGCTATAGATTTTTATTATTTTGCTTAGCTTATACCACATACAATTCCATACATTAATTTTCAACTTTTCAGATCGGTGAATACAAACGAACTAAATCGAGCGCCAGCAACTAAATCACACCGAAGCAAACGCGGCGGTGGCGATTTATGTATGAAATCTATTTTTTTATGATACCAGATTTGTTGTAATTTTTTTTTATTTTTATTTTATTTTTTTTTTTTTTTTTTTGTTTGTCTGCTCTCTACAAGTAGCAATAAAAATTAAAATGATTTTTTAAATTAGCCCACCTTAAGAAAGAAACACCGGTGTTGTTGTTGGTGACAAACCGAAAAAAAAAATATTAAAAAAAAAAAACAAAATAGTAAAGCGATAGTGACAGCAAGCGGATGCCACAATGGACGGCGTCTATTATTATTATTATTTTTATTTTTATAAAGCGATATACTTTAGATTAGAAATGGTTGCAGCGATCACCCGAAGATCATCACGGACCTCTCAGAAAAGGTGTCATTTAAATCAACAGTGACAACGTCAAACAAAAGAACAGAATCAAACGGGGGAAAAAATGTTTACGCAATTCGAAAGAATAATAAATTCTTGTATTGTAGCCGCGTGCGTATAACAATGACAAATGATGAAAGAGAGAAAGATACTGATCTTGGCTATAATGTTTGATGATCTAGCTGTTGATGACACCAAGAATTCAAAAGAACACACAAACACGCACACGCAGAAACACCGATGATTACAATGACAACGACCTGTTTCCTTTTTATACACCACACAAATGTTGTGGGGTAATTAAAACGATTTATTTAAGTACCAAGTTTCGAATACAAAACGCGATCGATCGGTTTTTGTTTTCTACTTAGAGAAGAGTTTATATTGTTAAAAATTGAACTGTTGTGATCAACGATCAAGCGTAGACTGTCAACAGCGTGCGTGATTGAGCGTATACCAAGCTAAACACAAACTTGAAGATAGTATGATCACATATGAAATGCGTGAGTGCTGAGAAAGAGTTGTGCAGCGTATGATCAGTTGTGCGATCAGTAAACAAGAAGCGCATGCAGGGCTCTGAATACAAAAGGTGCAGCTCGAGCAGCAACAACAACAACAACAACTACAAATGATGATCATTGCAAATCGAGCAGAAGCAACATAAACATGTTTGTTGCATTCGAAAGAGAGAGAGAGAAAGAGAGAAAGAGAGCAATATGAAGATCACTGTTGATGTTGTTGATCTGCTGCAGATCATCAACTCCAGTTTCTTAACGCCCACGTGCGTGTGGCGTTTTATTTATATTATTTTTTATAGCCGCAAGTTGTTGCACGAGTTTTGAAGATTAGTTGGTTGGTAGATAGAGGTAAGGTAAAAAAGTAGTAAACAAAGCAATGTATGTACATATGTATGTGTGTGTGTGTGTGTGTTTGTTGTGAATATCGGTAGGTAAGCAATAGCTGGAAGTGAAGTGAAGATTATATGACAGGGCATTGGAGTACATAAAAATGTACATATGCCATTTCAACTTCTACTAGCTTAAGCTCGGCATATGCAAAACCACAAATTTCAAACTTTTCTTTATTTTTATTTAGTTGCAGTATAAAAAAAAGCAACTACTCACTTGAAGAAGAATGAAGAAGATGCTACCAAGTCGTTAAAATAAAAAAAAACGAATATGGCTACGGTTGCTGCCGGAGGCATTTAAACATTTGGCAACACATTTTAACATGACACATCATAGCATACAAGCAATAAAAAAATAAAAAAAAAATAATTAAATTAAAATTCGTAATAAAAATAAAATAAATCCAACCAAAATAACTGCCTGCCTGCCGGCCTGGGTGCAAATCCATGAAGATCATTTATGACCGAGCAGGCAAATCAAATTGACAAAAAAAAGAAGAAAAAAAAAAAAATTGGATACACACGCACACACACAAGCGCCTGTTAAAACTAGCAGCAGTATAACATTCTGCTTTGTATTTTCGACAACTTGCTGTCTGTCCATCCACACCACACCACACCAACCCATCAACATCAAGTGGAAATTCTTGCTGTTGGATGCTGCTGCTATTTCCCTATATGCGCTCTTACAATTTGTAGAGATGAATTGCTGTGATTTTTCTTCATTATGTCAACGCTAGTTTGCTCAAATGATCGGGTATTAAAGCTACGCACTGAAGTAGCAGCACCAATAACAACAACAACACCACCGACAGCAGCAGCAGCAGCAATATCAACAATAGCTCCAACAACAGCATTCATGTCAACAGTCATTGAAAAATTATGATAACAGCGCACGCATAATTCTTTGTATGTTTTTTTTTCTTTCTATTTATGTTTGCTAGTGTTCAGCAGCGAGTATTTTTTTTTTTTTTTGCTTTGGTTTGTTCTCCTCTCATTTTTAGTTCAACCACTTGCTCTCTCCGTTGATTTATAGACATTTTAATCTAGATTTCATTAACCCAAGGCAGCCAACGTGTAAATTTTATTTCATACTACTAAAAATGTAAAGCAATGTGTTGATTAGGAAAAACAAGAAAAATGTAGATGAAAGGTTAGGCCCTTGCTGGAAGTCGAACCCGAGAGCTAAGACATTATAGTCTAACACGCTGCCAGTAGAGCAACTGTAGACATTAGAGATGAGCACGTGAGTACTTTTGGACTCACGCATGCTCACGGCTTTAAAAATACTTCTTACGCATGTTCACGCATGCTGGCATTTAAAAAAAAAAAACCACGCATGTTCACGCACGTTGAAATTTTTCCAAAAATTTCACATATGTTCACGCACGCAGTCTTTGTATTGTTAGGTTAGGTTGGAGTGGCTGTCGAGAGACACACTTAGGTCTGAATGGCCCATTGTGATACTATTGGGAGTATGAATGTATAAACTCGTAATTGCGACTAACTTCATATCTATCATACGCGCCATTTTTTTGACTTTGACAGCTATTCAATCTCGAAGAGCGCCAAAAATACTATAAGAATTGATCTGTCAAATAATTTTCATAATTTTACAAAATTGTTTTACTATAGCTGAAAATGTCGAATTTCGTGCTAACAAAACAACATTTGCGGGAAGTTTTAATTTGCTCCTTCCATTTAAAGAAAAACGCAACTGAAGCACCGCGTTTACTCACTGAAGCTTATCCTGACTGCGCTATAGACGTTAGAATGTGTCAGGTGTGGTATGTCCGTTTCAAAAGTGGTGATTTCGATGTTGAAGACAGGGAACGTTCAGGCTGCCCGAAAAAGTTCGAAGATGAAGAATTGAAGGCATTACTCGAAGAAGATTCATGTCAAACGCAACAAGAACTTGCAGAATCTTTAGGAGTTGATCAATCAACCATTTCTAAACGATTAAAAGCATTGGGAATGATTCAAAAGTAAGGAAATTGGGTGCCGTATGAATTGAAGCCGAGAGACGTCGAACGACTATTTTTCACATGTGAACTGCTGATTGAACGACAGAAAAGAAAGGGTTTTCTGCATCGTATGTGACTGGCGGTGAAAAGTGGATACGTTACGATAACCCAAAGCGTAAAAAATCATGGGGACCAGCCCGGACATGCATCAATATCAACGGCAAAGCCGAACATCCATGGATCCAAGCTCATGCTGTGTATTTGGTGGGATATGAAAGGTGTCGTGTATTATGAGCTGTTGAAACCGAATGAAACGATCACTGGCGACCGCTACCGACTACAATTGATGCGTTTGAGCCGAGCATGCATTAAAGGATAAGAGACCAGAATATGAGAATAGACACGACGAAGTTATTCTTCAGCACGACAATGCTCGGCCGCATGTTGCAAAGCAAGTAAAAACATACTTGGAAACGCTGAAATGGGAAGTGCTACCCCACCCGCCGTATTCTCCAGACATTGCTCCTTCTGATTACCACCTGTTCCGATCGATGACACATGGCCTGGCTGAACAGCACTTCCGGTCTTTTGAAGAACTCAAAAAATGGGTCGATTCGTGGATAGCCTCAAAAGATGAGGAGTTCTTTTGACGGGGAATCCGTATGCTACCAGAAAGATGGGAAAAGATTGTGGCTAACGATGGACCATACTTTAAAGAATAAATTTATAGTCACTTTTTCACAATAAAAGTCCAAATTACGAAAAAAAATACGAGTTTATACATTCATACTCCAATATAATAGCTTTTTATGTCATAATACAATCTCTCGCAAGTAAATCAAATTTATTTATGAAACGACCCTTTCCCGCGCCATCCGAAATTCTTTTTATAATTGGTAAATTAATCTGATATTAAAATATTTCTTTGAGGCTTTTGAGAAAAGCCAAGCTCAGATTGAGATTTTGCTCATTTTTGGCGATTCTTTCTTGAAAATACAAAACAATATGCAAAGACATGTGAAATTATTAAATATTAAATTGAGTTAAGTTTGAATTTTAATCTAAATGACGGTGTGGTTTTTAGTCTCAAATTGATTTAAGTTGTTAACTGATTTTTTGATATAATTTTGGTCTGAATTTAGTCTGAATCATACTCATACTTTTGGTCTAAACTTTGGTGTTAATTTCGGTTTGTTTTTTTAATCCAAATTTTGGTCTAACAATTGAGCTGAATTTTACCATAAAATTTTTTATGATTTTTGCCCAATTTTTGATCTGATTTTTTAATTGAATTTTAGTCTGATCTTAGTTTTGATTTTTGGTCTAAATGCAGTTCTGATTTTTGAGTTACTTTTGGTCTGAATTTTGCTCTGAGTTTTGGTCTGTACCTTGGATTTATTTGTAGTCTATATTTCGGTCCGATTTTTAATCTGAATTTTGGTCCAGCAATTGGGTTGAGTTTTAGTCTAAACTTTGGTATTATTTTGGTTTGCTTTTTGAACTGAATTTTGGATTGAATTTCAGTCTTGTTTGGTTTGAGTTTTGGCCTCAATTTGGTCTTTTTCTGGTTTGAACTTTAGAGTAATTTTTGGTCTAAATTTGTTTTAAATTCAGTTCTGTTTTCTGGTTTGCTTTTGGTCTGAAATCTACTCTGAGGTTTGGTTTGCGCTTAGGTTTTAATGTTGATCTAAATTTCAGTTATGGTTTTAGTCTGAATTGAAGTCTAACCAATGGGTTTCGGTATCATTTGACCTGATTTTTTATCTAAATTGTGGAAGGAATTTCAGTCTGATTTTGTTTTGAGTTTTGGTCTAAGTTTGATATTTTTTGGTCTAAATTTTAGTGAAATTTTTTATCTAAATTTGGTTTAAGTTCTGATCTGATTTTTGTTTGCTTTTGGTATGAATTTGGTTAGAATTTTAGTTTTTGTTTTGGTTTAATTTTTGGTCTAAATTTTGGGATGATTTTTAATCTGAATTTTGGTCTACAATTTTATATTTATTTATGCCATGGAATTGGGTTTCAATCTTAATTTTTGGTACGACTTTGGTCAGATTTTTAATTTGGTTTGTGGGCTGAATGTCAGACTGATTTTAGTTTGAGATTTGTTCTAAAATTTATCTTTTTCTAGTCTAAATTTCAGTATAGTTTTTGGTCTAAGTGTCGTTTAAGCTCTGCTCTTGTTTTCAGTTTGCTCTTGGTATGAATTTTGCCAAAATTTTAGTGTTTGTTTTGGTCTGTTCTTTGGTTTTATTTTTGGTCTAAGTTTTAGTTTGATTTTTAGGCTAAACTTAGGTCTTAGTTTTAATTTGAATTATGGTATGATTTTTGCATAACTTTTGATCTAATTTTTGGTCTGAATTTCATTCAGCCCGATTTTGGTTTGAGTTTTGGTCTAAATTTAGCTAAAATTCAGCTCGGATTTTTTGTTTGCTTTTGATGTGAATTTAGTCTGAATGTTATTTTGAGTTTTCGTCTGCACATTGGCTTTATTTTTGGTCTAAGTTTTGGCTTGAATTTTGTTCTATCAATTGGACTGAGTTTAGTCTTAATTTTGGTGTTATTTTGCTCCGACTTTTGATCTGATTTTGGTTTGAATTTTGGACAAACCTTTTTTTTTTTTTTTTTTGTTGGAATAAACAAAAGAAGTAATCAAGAATATAGCAATCAGACAAGTTTTACGTCCATTGTACTATAGCCTATGTTCCCTTTTGCTATTCTTTAAATCTACCAGATTTATTAATAAATCTTAGCAGATCCTGCGGTGTTAGAGAGCTCAGGTGTTCGTCTCCCAACACTCCAGTACCAAATATGCTGACTCTGATCTGGCAGAAAGCGGGGCAGACACTAAGAAAGTGGTCCGCCGTGGTCAAACCTTGCTTTAAGTTGTGGTCTGTCCTTTACTCTTAATTTTAGTCTGAGTTTCGGTCTGAATCTGGCCTGTCTTAAATTTGAATTGCAATTGGGTTCTTGGTATAAATTTTGCTCAAATTTTCTTACTGATTTATGGTCCGGATTTTGGTTCGAGTTTTGGTCTGATTTTTTGCATAAATTGGCTTTGAATTTTGGTCTGAATTTTAGTATAAATTTTGGACTGGTTTTTAGAAAGAATTTCCGTTTGATAATTATCTTATAGATTGGCCAAATAATTTCCTCCGCTGAACCATAAACGGATTCTAGTGGAGATTTTTTTTCGGGTTATCCCCAAAAAAAAAAATTCCCATTCCTTTTGGTGGTTGGTAATGGAACAAAAAATAATTGTAAAAGGAAGAAAAAAACCTCCCTTAGGAATTGTCTGGATCCAGTAGTATGCTGAAATCCTGTGTTCATTATGTATAAATGTAGGCAGCTAAAGGAAAACTTTCCTTACCAATTCAATCAATACTATGTCGTCATTATCAGTGATTCTAAAATAAAACAAAAATGTATTCGATTGCTGTGTTTCTTTGCTAATTAGTTACTGTATTATTCAGCCAAAAGATAAACGATCCCTACGCCTCAATGTCACTTGAATTAAATTAGATCCTGTCATTAAAGAATACTTCCGTATCTTACTTACACTTTTTAAAATAGATTATATTCTTCCCTCTTTAAATATTCAACAAATTTGTTTTTAAATTTCTATGAACCTTTAAACCTCTACCTCTAGGTATTTGTAAACCACAAATTAAGGTGGTGATTGCTTTTGCCTTCACTCTAATGAACGTAACATTAGAAATTCAAGAAAGAATTTCATTTTAAAACTCCCGTCACTTTACGACAGTTTTAATTAAAATGGGTGTCACATTTAACACTTTTCCTTAAATTAAATTAATCACACGCTAATTTTGTAAGGAAGAAACCGCGGTAAAAAAAAAAAAAAATAACATGAACGTATGCATACAGACATATGAAAGCATGATTACAAACACTCATACTCAAAGGCATGTTTTGTTCACCCTTTTAAGCTTCATTCTTTGCTCTAGTACCACATCCTGTGCTAGACATAACAATTTTTATGTAAAATTTAATTTTACACACATTTACATATATAAAATGTTAAGTGGCAAAGCGTTAAAATGTTTTCGCACACACACACACACACACACACATATACTTATTTACACTCATACATATGTGGAATATATTGTAGCTGTCGTCAAAGGAAGCCGTTTTCAATTATTACAACATAGCGTGAGATTGAATGAAAGGCACTGACACAACGAACACACACACACACAACCATACCATTTGATACACTTCACTAAGGAGTTGTTGTTGCAGAATAATTTGAAAAAAAAATAAATTTCCATTTCAATAGAAATGTATTCGTAGTGTGAATGAATGGAAACGAGAACTATTGAATAACAATTTTCAAGGAGCATGTTTACTGCAAAGGATTTTTGACACTAATCAAGCTGGTGAATGTAGACTAGGTAGGAAAAGTGCTTAAGGTGCCTAAATTATTCAAAACTAGAATATCAAGACTTCATTAAAATTTGAGTTATTATCTGATTTTGTTATATCTAACTTGTATAAAAACAAACTGCGCCACTCAGTCTTTGAGATCTCATCGAGGTCATTTAAAAAGGGTCTTTAAAAAGAGCGAAACCAAACCGTGCTCTATCTAGATTGGTACAAATGCATATAAAGTGAACGAAATTTTCATTCACACTTAAGCCTCAACAGCTGCGATATACCTTACCGATCATACTAAGTATAAGACCGAAACTTAGACTAAAATTAGACCAAAATTCAGACTAAAATTTAAACCATAACTTAGTCCAAAATTTAGGCCAAATACATACAAAAAATCAAATAAAAACTTTAACCAAAATTAGACTAAAGGAAGACCAAATTCGTACCATAATTTAGACCAAAATTTATGCCAAAAACTAAACCAAAAAATAGGTCAAAATTCAAACTAAATTCAGACCAAAACTCATATTAAAATTCTGACCAGATTCACATCAAAAATTTAAACCAAAATGTAGACTAAAATTCACAACAAACTAGAAATCGAACTCAGTCCAAAAATCGGACCGAAATTCAACCCGAAAATCAAACCAATAATCAGATTGAAATTCGGATCGAAACTTAGTCCAAAATTTAAACCGAATTTGACCAAAATTTACTCCAAAATTCACGGAAAAAAATCTTTCCAAATTTTAGATCAAACTTAGTTCAAAATTTCGACAAAATATCAGATGAAAATGAACACCACAACTTAGACCGAAATTAAACCAAATTCAGACCAAAAATCGAACCAAAACTCTGGCGAAAAGTCAAATCGAAATTCGAACTAAGTTCAGTCTGAAACTTAGGCTAAATTAAGACTAAAATTAAAGCAAAATTTTGTATCACAATGGGCCATTCAACCCTAAGAGTGTCTCTCGATAGCCACCCCAACTTAACTAACCTAAAGCAGAATTTAACTCAAAAATCGGACCGAAATTCCGAACAAAAATCAAACCAAACTTACACTAAAATTTACCCAAAAACCAAGACTAAATTCAGACCAAAATTTTTAATAAAATTTAGATCAGAACTCGATCTAAAATTTAGACAAAAACGTTATTGAAACCAAAATCTACAGTAAAATTTATACTGAAATTCGGTCCGAAATTCACATCAAATTTTAGACCAAATTTGAAACCGACTAATTTCACATCAAAAATTTTACCAACCGCCAGAATAGAACTAAGACCAAATTTCACTCCATATTTAGACTAAAACACAAAACAATAATTTGACTAAGATTCCGATAACATAATCATATCAGAATCAGACCAAAACTCAGAACAAACTGAGACCAAAACTCAAACCAAAATCAGACAAAAAATTAGATCAAAAATCAGACCGAAATGGAAACCGAAAATCAAAACAAACTTAGATCGAAATCCCTAACAAAAACCAGACCAAATCTAAGACATAGCTAAGACCAAAATTAGACCAAAATTCTGACTAAAAATCAAACCAAAAATCAGATCACATTCAGACCAAATTCAAACCAAAAATGTTGCCAAACGCGAGACCAAAACTAAGAACAATAATCACAACATATTTAGACCAAAATTTAAAACTAACCCTAGACAAAGATTTAGGGAAAATAATCATAACAAATTCTGATCAAAACTCAAAACAAACTTAGTCCAAAATCATCAATAAAAGTTATACCAAATTTAAGACACAACTCAAACAAAAATTAGACCAAAAATTAGACCGAAATTTGACCAAAAATCAAACTTAAAATCAGATCACGTTCCTACTAAATTTACATCAGAAATTTTACCAAAAGCCACATCAGAACTACGAACAAATTTCACACCATATTTAAACCAAAATACAAAATAATTCTTAGACTCAGATTCAGACAAAATAATCATACCAAATTCAGACCAAAATTCAGAACAAACTCAGATCAAATCGCCAACAAAAATCATACCAAATTGAAGACTACAACCCAAACCAAAATCAGACAAAAAAATTAGATCCAAAATCGGACCGAAATAAGATTAAAAATTAACTTAGATTAAAATCTCCAAAAAAATCAGACCAACCCTAAGACACAACTACGACTAAAATTAGGCCAAAAATTAGTCCAAAAATTGGACCAAAAATTATACCAAAAATCAAACTTAAAATCAGATAAAATTCAGATAAAATTTAAATGAAAAATTTTATGAAATGCCAGACCGAAACTAAGAACAAAATTCACAGCAGACTTATACTAAAACTCAAAAAAATAATTAGACTAAGACTCATCAAAAGACCAAAACTTTAAACAAAACGCAATTCATTCCACCTTTTCCGCGTAAGCAATGCAGTCCGGACTGCGATTGCATCGCTCACCGATCTGTGCGTTTTGCAGATGCGCCCCTCGGCCGTATTGGGCGGGAGGAGGGTCTGTTGGAACTCGTCATTATAAAAAAAAAACTTAAACCAAAATCCCCATCAAAAATCATACCAAATTTAAGATCACAACTCAGACTGAAATCAGTCAAAAAATCACACAATATTAGACCGAAATTCAGATCAAAATCAAACCAAAAATCAGATCACATTCTGACTAAATTCACAGTTAAAATTTGACCAAACATTTGACAAGAACTAATAATCAAATCCACAACATATTTAGACCAGAATTCAAAACAATGCTTAGGTTAAGACTTAGATAAACTAATCATACCAAATTCAGATTAACACTCAAAACAAAACTTAGGCCAGAATTCTCAATAAAAATCATATCAAATTTAAAATTATAACCCAGATCAAAATCAGACAAGAAATTAGACCTAAAATCAGATCGAAATTCTGACCAAAAATTAAACCAAAAATCAGATTACATTCCAAATAAGTTCAGACCAAAGATTTTAACAAACGCCAGACCATAATTAAGACCGAAATTCAGACCAAAAATGAAACCAAAAATCAGTTTACATTCCGAATAAGTTCAGACCAAAAATTTTTATAAACGCCAGACCAAAACTAAGACCGAAATTCATAACAGATTTAGACCAAATTTCAAAAGAATACTTAGGCTAAGATTCAAGGAAAATAATCATAACAACTTCAGGCCTGAACTCGAAACAAACTTAGACCAAAATAGCCAATAATAATCATACCAAAATCAAACAAAAAATTTGACCAAAAATTCAACTGGAATTCAGACCAAAGCTCAAACTTAAACTTAAAACAAATTTAAACAATAATTTATAACAAAACTCTGACCATAAGTCAAATAAGAACCGAGATCGAAATTCAAATTAAATTTAGACCAAAACACAAGCCAAACCGTGGATCAAAACTTCAATCAAATTCACACTAATCAGTAGAAATTTATTCGATATTGTTTTTAAGTTACTATGCGCAAATGAGTTAACCATTAAATTAACACATTTTTTAGGCCAAATATGGTATTCCGGTAGAGTTGTAGGGTCATAACTCATTTACAGACCTTTCTGCCGTGACTAGAAAAACGTGTTGTACTTAAAAGGGCACGCGAGATTTTGATATTTTCTATTTATGAGAAAATGATGTCAGAAAAAAGTCCATACTTATATATGTAGTTTAAATTTTCACTAGATCTCGAATTTAAGGAAGTAAAAAATAAACTGATAAAGTGAAACTATTTTATTGTCCACTACTGTATATACACATATATGTATGTATTAAAATACATACCTTCAACTTAAAAAACCTTTTCAAATTCAGAAAACCTTTTCATGTTCGGAAGTCAAATATATACCTAAGGAGTGAGATCGAAAAAATCTTAACATAATTTTTTTTTTTTTTTTTAACTCAATTTATTAAATACAATCTGTCTACATTGACATTTAGTAATATATATGATTTTAAAATTTGACATCTGTAAAAATGTCCAATGGCATTCATTACGTTATTTTAAATTTTAACAATGGTTAAAAGTTATAGCGTTATTGCATTATTAAGCTTAAAATTTACGTATTCATATGTTTGCTATTTAAATCTATTGGGTAGATCTAATGGTAAAAACCGTTTTAATCTGCGAGTGTAGTTCTCAGTCTTAAGCAACTCTGTAGCCAGGTAATTTGGGTGGACGCTGAGGCAGCTGTAGTATTTTTGACTAAAATTATAAATCTCTTCATATATAGTGGCGATTTTCAGGTCTCGATGAATAATTTCATTGCTAACGAACTTCGGAGCGTTGGTACACATACGAAAAATTTTCGAATGGAATCTTTGGATTATATTCAGATTTGATTTGGATGCCGAACCCCAAATTTGGATTCCATAAGTCCATATTGGCTTTAATATTGTTTTATATATAAGAACTTTGTTTTCTACAGAAAGAGTTGAGTTGTTACCAAGTAGCCAGTATAGTGACCTGATCCTTAATCCTAGTTGCTTGCGTTTTGTGGTGATGTGGTGCTGCCATGTGAGCCTCTTATCAAAGTGTACTCCAAGATATTTTGCGTGATCAGATTTAGGTAAGCGGCAACAATTAAGAGTTACAGGCGAACAAGTTCAATTTCGTAGAGTGAATGTTGTTTGTACAGACTTTGATTCATTTGTTTTCATTCTCTATTCGTCCAACCAAATGTTGATTTTGTTGAGGCTTGTCTGTAGTCGATATGTAGCTACATTAGGCTCGCTGTTACTCGCCATTACAACTGTGTCATCAGCAAAAGTTGCAGTGTAGGTATATGTATTGTGTCAATGGTAAATCAGCTGTAAAAAGGGTATAAAGAACTGACCCTAGCACACTACCTTGGGGGACTCCGGCCTTAATCGAATTAATATTGGTGACATAATCGTCTACTTTGACCATAAAATATCGATCTTCTAGGTATGATTTTAATAATTCGAAGTAACAATGAGGTATATATTTTTTAAGTTTGTATAACAAACCAGAATGCCATACTTTGTCGAACGCCTGTGTTATGTCAATAACATATATAAACTTCAATAATTTTTAAACGGTTGATCTTAGAGTTTTGATTTTTTTTTATTTAATTGACCATATAAATAACAGAAAAATATACCTTTTATAGTTCTAACCACTATATAGTTTGCCCATCTCCTTTTAATATCTTCGATATTTTGGGACACCTTTTTTGTGCTCTTTAAGTTTCTTTTAACAAGAGCCCAATATCTCTTCACTGGTCTTAGCTCCGGACAATTTGGAGGATTGGCCTCTTTTGGTACAAAAACTATGTTATTACTTTGGTACCACTCCAGAGCTTTCTGGCCGTAGTGACATGATGCTAAATTGGGCCAAAAATATGTGGACACCTTGTGCTCTCTTATGAAAGGAAGAAGTCTTTTTATCAAACATTTTTTGATGTAGATTTCGGCGTTTATAGAGCCCACTGTAACAAATGACTTGCTTCTTTTGCCTTTGCTGAAACTGCATATAGCTTGCCATACTAGGAATTTTTTAGGAAATTTTGTCTGCTTTTGTATTCTAAATTGTTCTGCGACATTTCCTCGAGCTCGAACATCGGCAACATAAAAATTTTGACCCGGTTCGCCGTCCATTATACAACATGAATATTTTTGTATGAAATTCGATTTTAATTTCCGAGCCCTACTTTTGGCGTCTAAATTTTTTGCAGCATTCCTGTCTGGAACTTTTTGGACTTTGTATGTTTTCAAACCTGCATTGGTTTTAACTTTTCGCACCAAATAGTCAGAGCACTGGGCTAACCGAGCAGCTTTTCTACCTGCTGTGTTTGGAGATCTTTTCAATATGCTTTCTATTTTCTCGGCTTCCCCAATATCATGTGGTCCTTGTTTTCTTCCGAACCAGGTTTCCAATCGATGGTCAAATTCTCCTGAAACTGTTTAATGACATTGTTGACGGCAGACCTTCAGTTGTTTGGTCAATTTTTTGTAGGACCAATTTGGATTTTTGTTGAAAATTTTTAATAATTTTAAGACGTACTTTTTTTTCTTCACTCATTTTGATCAAACTCACAATAAATCAAAATGTCTGTCATATTTTTCAAAGATAACTAGATCAAAGAAATTTTTAAATTTTACACCCAAAAACAAATTATTAGGTGAAACGTGTGTTAAGATTTTTTCAATCTCACTCCTTACACACATATATGTATGTATTAAAATACATACCTTAAACTTAAAAAACCTTTTCAAATTCGGTAGTTAAATATATACCTATTTTATATATGTATGTAAGTATATAAAAGTACGTTGAAAATCAGTGAAATGAGATTAATTCACATTTGCCATGTGGATATTTATTATTATCATTATTATTATCATTATATTGACCAATGAATAGCAACAACAACCAGAGCAAATAGCAGCAGCAGTAACAAAAAAAAAAACACCGACAACAGCAGGATCAATGGTAAAGTATGGCAGCAGCAGCAGCAATAGCAACAACAAAACTCTAAAATCATCATCAAAATTGAAATCAAAATTATGCATGCACCATCGCTTCCTTAAACAAAGATACACATATATACACGCATTGAAACTCATACACATATAGCAGTATAAAGGAAAATCGATACACATCTCACAAACATATATATATGTATTTGTATGTATGTAAATATTAATTCAGCTTTTACATGTGTGTGCGGATGTGGGAGTGCGCTCTTTTGAATTTTGACCTCTTTTTTGCAGTAACTTTTCTTGTTTTTTTCTATATTCTGTTTATTGAAAGGCTGCCTGCTTACTTGCTCGCCTGACTGCCTGCAGCATGCTAGCGCCATCGCCGGCCAGCTTCATTGCGTTTGTCACAATAATGTCATATTTTAGGTTCACAAAGTCAACAATTTATGTCCGTTCATTGTATATAAGCGCGCGCGCGTCCTTTTCTCTAACAAACACACACCGTTAGTCCTCAATTCATTCCTCACCTCCCTTCAACTCTTCTTTGCCTTACCTTAACCAATGAGCTGAACAAATATGTGACCCTGTTTGCTATGAATGTATAGCGCTTGAACGCATTTTCCTCTTCGGTCTCTCCACTTTTTTGGTTGTTATTGCTTTAGTTGGTACTGTTTGTTATATGCCGAAAGCATATTCAAGTTGAATTGAGTTGAGTTGAGTGGAGAAGTTCATTGGTCAATAAAGTGGTTGTCAGGTCGGTCGATGTTGGTAAGTCAATATGTGTGTGTATACAAATATGTATATACTATATTCATAGTTATATAACCAAATCAAGTACGATCCACCTCCGTCCCCTTTTGTTTCCATCGAGCAGCATCTCTCATAAAATTAATTGATTGGAAAATTATATTTCATGCATTTATTGATTCATTTTTGATGCTTTGTTTTGGTTTTTTTTTTTTTTTTTTTTTGTATTGCTTATTTAGGGGTAGTTGGGTTATATGGGTCACTAGTGACCTTCCGCTTGTCTGACTTTATGTGTGTATGTTTTTTTTTCTTCTTGTTTATATTTGTGTTCAGGGTCAGTGGGAGTGATTTTTATTTTAATTTTTTTTTTTGTTTTTATTGCAAACAAAGTCGCATACACATATGTTTTGTAAATATTGTATAAATAAAAATAAAACCGAATTTTTTATGGCAAATCGGTTAGGGGTTAAATGACACTGTTCAAAGTTAGTTCAGAAAAATTCATAAAAATTACATAGAACAACGAATGAGAGTTTGTTAAAGTCCCTGACTATAAATCAATGATTTTTTTTACAACGACACATAAAGACTCCTTTGTATTAATTTTTGTTTACGGGGACTTCAAAACCATGTTGGGAACTTACATACAACTTGGAGTAATACAACTTTGAAGTCTGAGACAAAGATGTTCATTATTAAAAGCTAAACATTTTTGAAATTCTGGAAATTCTTTTTTCGGAACTTTTGGTTTATATTTTTCAAAAAATTTTCATAAAAAGTAAATGGCTTTCTTCACATTTTTTTCCCCCGCTAAAATGCTCCTAATAAATAACTAAAGAAGTTCCGAACTTCAAAATTACTGCTTGACCCACCTTTTGTTTAGACAAATGAGAGGCTGAGAGGAAAATGGTATAGCTTCTATGTACGTTCAGAATAAAGTGAAATAATTTTACTTAAAAGCAAAAACAAAACGAAATATGTTCAGAGCAAAAGTGAAACGAAATATGTTCAGAGCGGAAACGGAATAAAAAACTATGCTGTTCTTGCTCTGAAAGAGTTATTGTACCATTTTCGGTTAAGTTAAAAAAATAAAGCAAGCTTTTAGGGATGGGATGAAATAATTTGTCATTTCACTGACGTATGAGAGGAAAGTGGTATAACTTCTTCATTCAGAAAAAAGTGGAATAATTTTACTTAAGAGCAAAAGCGAAAAACGAAATATGTTCAGAGCAAAAGTGAAACTAAATATGTTCAGAGCCAAAATGGAATAAAAAACTATGCTACTCTTGCTCTGAAAGAATTGTTATACCATTTTTGTTCTTACTTTTAGGGCGTTTCATTTCCACTCTAAACCGTATTACTTATACCATTCTTGCACTGACACACTAAATTATTTCACTTTTGCTCTTATATAAATTTTAGCTCGCTTTTCCTCTCAACCTGTCATTTGCCATTCGAAAGTGATATAAAACCGAATCGTCCTCATTTGAGAGGCTGAGAGGAAAAGTGGTATAACTTCTACGTTCAGAAAAAAGTGGAATAATTTTACTTAAAAGCAAAAGCAAATCGAAATATGTTCAGAGCAAAAGTGAAACGAAATATGTTCAGAGCGAAAACGGAATAAAAAACTATATTGTTTTTTCTCTGAAATAACTGTTATAGCATTTTTGCTCTTATTTTTAAGTCGTTTCGTTTTCACTCCAAGCCGTATTACTTGTGCCATTCTTGCATTGAGATACTAAATTATTTCACTTTTGCTCTTATATTAATTCTAGCCCACTTTTACTTTTGTAAAATAAGGGTTGAGAAAAGCTCAATATGTAGGTTTTGTAATGAGAAAGGTGACTAATCACCAGAACATATTTTTAAGCTTAGTGAGGAGCACTGTTCTACAAAAGAATGAAATGTCTGGGTATGTACCAAGTGCCCAGCAGAGAACTAGTATCCATAGATCCGGGAGCAATATTCAAATTCTTGAGGGAGATTGGACTGGGTGAGGTACTCAAGGCAAAGTAGACTAAGTAGATAGAGAAAAAGGACGTACAATAGATCGTGCAGGTCGCGTTACAACAACAACCTCTCTAACAATACAATACAATACAATGGACAAAAATCCAAAAAGGCTTTCTCTTTCACTTTCCCTCTCTATAACTCCTTCTTTCTCTTCTTTTTCTAAGCCACCGTCTCTTTTCCTGATAAAGCTATTTTTCCTTTTCCCTACTTGCTATTTCCTTTCCCTTTCTCAACTCTTTTCTTTGCCCACTGTCTGTCTCTTATCTCCTCATTGTTCTTCCTCCACTTTTGCCATTCTATATACACATTCTGCTCTTCTGTGTCTCTCCTCCCTCTAGCCTTAACTAGCCCTCCATCCTAAATTTCTAATTTTTATTTGTTAGGTCTCCTCTAGGCCATTCATTTGGATGGTACGGAGGTGAAACTACACACAGAGGTAAAATTTCTGGGAATTACTTTCGACCAGAAATTACTCTGGAAAACACATGTAAGCAACTTAACAAAGAAGGCTACAAGAGCACTTGTGACCTGTAGATCCATTGCTGGGAAGAGTTGGGGATGGAAACCCAAAATGCTACGATGGATGTATACGGTAATTGTACGACCAATTGCATATGGAGCGGTCGTGTGGTCAGATAGAACAAAGCGGCAAACAGCTGTCAACGAGTTGAATAAACTTCAAAGACTAGCATGTGTTTGCATAACTGGGGCTATGAGAACCTGTCCAACAGCGTCCTTAGAAGTCCTTTTAGAATTAACTCTTCTTCATATCTATATCCAGATGCAGGCGAAGAAGGCCAATTATAGAATGTCTGGAATATATATCGGGTCAGGCAATTGCTTAAATCGGAAGAAGTTTGATAATCTTACGAAGCAGTTTCCTGAAATTTCAATACCGAGGGATAGCATGATACCGCAGTTTAGTTTTACTAAAAAGTTTAAAACAAAACTAAGTAATAAAAAGGATTGGGAAGGTTTGGTTGAAACCTACAATATAAACTCACAAATAATAACCTGGTATACAGACGGGTCTCTTACTGATGAAGGAGCAGGAGCGGGGGTATATGGGCCAAGGATAAAATACTTCGAGCCCATGGGTAAATGCACCAGTATCTTTCAGGCGGAAATTTACGCCTTTATTATTATTATTAGTATTAGAGGAGCCCAACCAGGCAGGCACTGCGACCTAAAAGATCTTTTGTGCCATTCTCCATTTTATGACAAAAGACGTTCGGCTGACCTAATAACAGTCAAGACATCTTTCGTTGAAGAAGATTTCATGTGATCAGCCGTCAAAAACGAATAATCAAAGATTCTTCCTCTGAGCCGAGCCAAGGCCGGACACTCACACAGAATGTGAAGTGTCGTCTCGTCATCTTCCATACATAGACGACATTCTGTCTCATTGGACAGACCTATTTTGCTTAGGTGATATCTGAGCCCATGGTGTCCAGACATGTAGCCCACCAATAGCCTAAGGTCAGGTTTGGAATAAGAGATGGGCTGATTTTGGGCAAGCGGAATGGTGAGAGCTTTTGCCTGTCTTAAACCCGGGATAGAGTTCCAATACTCTAGCCATTTTGCCTTAGACCACTCCTCAACGATAGATTTCGTAGAGGCGATTCCGCAAAACGGATCGGGGCCGAAGTGCTTGGTAGATGAACCTTGCCTAGCCAGTTCATCGGCGGCTTCATTACCAGCAATGTCACGGTGGCCGGGTACCCAACAAAGCGTAACTTTGTTACGGGTAGACAAGCGCTGGAGACTATCAAAACACTCTTTCACCAGTTTAGATGAAAAACTCCATGAAGAGAGTGCTAAGAGAGCCGCCTGGCTATCTGAAAAAATTACAATATTTGCGCCTTTAAGACCTTTATACAGGTTTATATTAGCGCAGGTCTCAATTGCGTATATTTCGGCTTGAAAGACCCTGGGCCAAATACCCAGAGGGATTGAGATTCTAGTATTGGGTCCAGCAACTCCGGCACCAGAACCACAGTCCATTTTCAAGCCGTCTGTATACCAATTGAGAGCAAAGGGACCGAAATCGGGACATTGGCCATCCCATTCGGACCTGGAAGGAAGAATGATGTTGAATTTCCTACCGAAACATAGATCCCTAACCATATAGTCCGATACAGTACATATGGGAGTGTTAGGGATTTCGTCAAGAATGCTCAGGTGACCATAGTTGCCTTCCAGTAAGCTTGACGATATACGCAGCCGCAAAGCAGTATTTGCAGCTGTTTTCTTGATGAAAATGTGTAATGGCACCAGGCCAATCAACGCTTCAATGGCAGGAGTTGGACAGGTGCGCATAGCTCCAGTTATTGAGACGCAAGCAAGCCTTTGGAGCTTGTTAAGTTTGGTGATGGCCGAGCCCTGCATGACTTTGAGCCACCACACTAGAGCCGCATAGGCTATGACAGGTCTAACTATCATGGTGTAGAGCCAAAAGATCATCTTAGGAGTAAGACCCCATATTTTACCAAAGAGTCTCTTGCAGGCCCAGAAAGGCCTTAGTGGCTTTTAAGAGGACAGTGTGTGAGTGTTCCAGTTTAGTCGTTTGTCAAGCGTGATGCCTAAATATTTGACCTCATCAGAGTACACAATAACAGTGTCTTGTATGGAAATGGGACCGAGGTCCAGTTTGTATCTCTTAGTAAAGGGAACAAGAACTGCTTTATTGGGATTGATTGATAGGCTTTCTACGGCGCACTAATTTGAAACCAATAGGAGAGCTGATTTCATCACCTCCGTGATAGTTGAATCATACTTTCCAGAGACGATGATTACCAAATCATCCGCATAACCGATGGCCTCAAAACCAGACTCATCTAGTTTGGTCAAAAGGTCATCAATTACTAAGGACCACAACAGAGGTGATAGAACACCGCCTTGTGGGCAGCCTTTTACAGCCTTAGTGCACACAGTGGCTTTGCCTAGCGTGGATGAGATTTCACGCTTCCTCAGCATGGCATCCACCCAGGCAATGGATTGGGAATCAATACCCTTACATTCCAGAGCTTTGGAAATAGAACCGAATCCAGTATTGTCGAAGATACCCTCAATGTCAAGGAAAGCACAGAGCGCAATCTCTTTGGATCGAAAGGTTTTTTCAATTTTACTGACAAGGCAATGTAATGCGACTTCGGTCGATTTACCCTTAATGTAAGCAAACTGCGTTCGATGAAGAGGTATCGAGCTTGCAAGTTTGCTTCTAAAGTGTAAATCAAGCAGTTTTTCCATGGTTTTAAGCAGGAAAGACGTGAGGCTTATAGGCCTGTAAGATTTAGGGAGTTCCAGAGGCCTATTGCCTTGTTTGGGAATGAAGACGACAACCACCTTCCTCCAAGAACTTGGAATGTATCCCCAATTGAAACTTGCCCTAAACAGTTGAACTAGGTGGTCAAGGATGGTTTCCAGACAGTTCTGCAACATTGCTGGAAAGATCCTGTCACCCCCTGGGGATTTATAAGGTTTAAAAGAGGCCACTGCCCATTTAACCTTATTCCGGTCAAAAATGACCCCTGAAAGGCTCTTCGTCCTATTGGAGAAGCAGATCCTATGATCATGTACTTCAGGAGAGGACGGAGTAACTTCCGTAGAAGACCCCGGAATTTACGCCTTAGACAGGTGTGTTTACGTCAACCTCAAGCGAAACTATCGCAATCAGAATATTGCGATTCTAACTGACAGTCAAGCGGCTATCAAAGCACTCGAATCCTACCAGGTAAAGTCTATACTGGTTAGGGACAACCTTTAGAAACTAAATACGCTTGGCTTGCAGAACAAGGTCTGGATACTTTGGGTTCCAGGCCATGTAGGAATAGAACGAAATGAGAAGGCAGACGAACTTGCCAAAAAGGGGGCAGAAACCCTTTTGTGGAATGGGAAAAAGGTCTCTAACCATACTGTTAGAGAAAGAAGAGAACCAATTACGAGCGGCATACTGGGATAATCTACCAGGGATAGAGCAAATCAAAAACTCTTTTAGGAACGTATAAACTGAAAAGATTTGATGATTGTATGAACTTAACAAAAGAGAATCTGAAAACTATAACAGGTATTCTGACAGGGCATTGCAGGCTGAACTATCACCTGACAAAACTGAGAATATGCAACAATGAGTCGTGTAGATTTTGTGGGGAGGAAACCGAAACTTCAATACACATTTTAGGACAGTGTCCAGCGCTCATGCAAAGCCGGAAAAAGTACTTGGGAGACTACCAAATACCAGACGGCATGCTGAAACAACTGGTAATAGGCCTTATACTAAAATTTATTGCAGTAATTGGACTTACAGAAATACTATAATTCTTTAAGAATTATGGGGACTGTAAGAATACTATAATCTTTGAAGGGGGCACTATAGTTCTTTAGGACGCATTGCACATCCCCACACATAATAATAGGTCTCCTCTCCCCTCTCTTTCCTCTCTACCGAATTCCACTCTCTCGTTCGAAATTATTTTCTCTATTTTGTTCCATTTCACCTTTTTCACTCAACCTCATTAAATTTTCTTTCTTCTTTCTCTCTCTCTCTCTTTACCCTCTTATTCGTTGGTCTATAATTTCTTTTCAATCTCTCACTCCTCTTCACATTCTCCCGCTCTCCTATAGCCATATCCTCTCAATTTCTTCTCTCTCACGTCTATCTTTTCTCATTTATAATTTCCTCCTCTATCCTTTTCTCTTCCCCTCTAACCTTTATCTCATAGGCTTTCACTCCCCCTCCCACATTTTCTCTCATTTCCTGTGTCTCTCTCTCACTCATTTGTCTTTTATCTTTTCCCCATTTACTCTCTTACTCCGACCGAACTCTTTTTCTCTCTTCTGCTCTCTTTCATTTCTTATCTTACTCCTTATCTCTCCCTCTTTTTACTTCTCTCATACTGAGAACTTACTATTTTATATATTACTTTTGTACTCTTCTTTCTCCTTTTTCATATTCACCTCTCATTATGTTTTTCTTTATACCCTCTCTCATCCTTGCAATTTCTTATCGCTCTCTGTTCTCCTCCTGTCTCTACAGCAAATGTCTTGTCACTATCTCTTTCATCCATTTTCGTTCTTTTCATTGCTTCAAAAATAAATTCTTTAAAATATATTTTTTTGTAATCATGGCTTAATTCACAGTTTGTTATATCTTGTCTCGTATTTTCTTGTTTATTGTAAATTTTCTCAAATTCTTCAATTTTTTAGGCAAAATTTGATCACAACGAAAGATTTAAAAACCAACTGTGAATACCCCAATTATTTTTCTTTTTTTTTTTAATTTATGCATACATTTGCTCATACCCATAATTTTACTCAAGTACATTGTTTGCTAACTATTTCGAATAAAAAAAGACATTCCGAGGTACTTGCAACAATTTAAGTAACATAAAATAATAAAAAAATTTAATTTTCAACTTACATACCCCAGTGAACGCACACACACATACTCACATCTATGTGAGCCGCATTATCCAAGCAGAAAAAAAAACGTCAAACAAGCAAAAAACGCAAAAGAATTAAAATAAAACTCACTTGTAATTCATTTAAGTAAAAAGTAAGCGAGGGGTGATGAAGAGTAGGAGAGTGAGAAAGTGAGACGAAACACACAGGAAAACAACAGTAAGATTCATTTATTACATTTACCAAGAGTACATACGCTCATACATGTTTAACAATAACAGTCATGGCGAAAATTGACAAGGCACATGTTTATGTTTATCTACAAGTACAAGTTAATTTCAAGTGAGCCTAAAAATAGGCAATAAAAATAAAAAAAAAGAATGCTGCGTGATGCAAGCTAGCTGCAAATGAAAGGTGAAAGACGAAATAGAAGAAGTGAAAAGAGAGTGAAGTGTGACAGAAACACAGCACCAGCAACAACAATAACCAAAATTGCTATTATTATTTAAAATATAAATGAAATGAAAACTACACAACACAGAGAAAACATCACGTGGTTTTTTATTTTACTTTGTATTGTGATCGCGCGTAGCGCTGTGTGTTTAAATGTCAGCGCAAATGAAATAAATGTGTGCGTATATAAAGAATATATATGTGTGTGTGTATGTGTGTGTGTAGAAAGAAAAGCCAAGGAAGCAAATAAGAAAATGAGGGTGTAAAAGCAAAAAAACAAAAAAAAATATAGTACAAGTTTGAAGGCAGGTGTCTGCTTCCACTGAAAATGACACAAACAAACATATACAAACACATGCACACACACCGGAAACCACAGGTGGAGCATCTTAAGTAAACACTTGCCATTTAAATGCTTTGTCTATGCGTGCATGTATAAGTTTGTATGTTTAAGCGACGTTTTATTTGTATACGCACACACAGTCATTTGAAGTCATTTTCTCATTCTTAAATGTAAATATGTATGTGTATAGGTATATATGTAAATGTTGTAGTAGCTACATAATTGTGCGTTTTGTTAAAGTGTAAATTATTGCGTATATTATTACAAACATAGGCCAAACACATCCATACATATATATATACTACTTACGTAGGTGCCCAGCGGTGAATTGAAGCATTAGAAAAGCGCTGAACAAGTGCTTAACTGCAAGCACTTAACTCATAACTAAAAAAACGCGATTTTGTAGAAAATGCGTCTAAAGTTTTCAATTGACTCCCACTTTGCAGAAAAAAGAAGAAATCTTATAATTCTCACGCGCAGGGTATACAAAATATTAATATGAAATTTTGACACAATTTGAAGCGCGACATAATGAATAATTCTGCATCATTAACTCAAAAATCATGTTCTTTGACTAATGTCCAGAGATGCCAACTCATATTTTCTCTCTCCCCGATAACCCTCGGGCAATTCCCCGATTTTTTATCGGATTCCCCGCATTAGTATAATTTCATAATATAACAGCGCCTCACGCACTTTTCATTTAAACATTTTACAAAAACGAAATTGATCTCTGAACCTGACCCTGAACTTTCTCTGCCGAAAACTTAAATAAATTTCCGACTCCGGAATTCTTAACATATAAGCTTCGGCCCACTTTTGGGCATCAACATTTTGATGGCATTTCTTTTGACTCAAATAAAAAATGGCAAAAGCTTTGTTTTGAAAAAAAAACGGGTTCAAAGTTTTGACTATCGGTTTTTAACATATAAAATATACTTCATCCTCTTTATGATGACTGACCGTAATTTGTAAGTTTACAGATTAGTCAGCAATGATTAAGAGTTATTAATCAGGAGGTGCTGGACAAAGGCATAGCTAAGTCTTTCTGAACGGCCGAAAGTGAAGTCAAAGCACCGCGCGACTGTTTTGACCTGACTGGCACTCGGCGCTCTAATCGTCTGTATCTACGAAAGCACTCTGCGTTCTGTGAAAAGATGAAGAGTTTAAGACCCAAAATATGAAATATTTCATAAGTTAAACGTTTTAGTAGTACTTTTAGCGCTAAACAAGCGCAATAATGAGTGCGTTGGAAAGGCACTTTCGGTCGTTCGTTCACTGCTTCGTGCTTGTTTAAGTTGAGAAAGAGAGAAGAGAGAAAAAAAATATCGAGTATCGATTCATGTATTCTTATTTTTTATTGCTGAGTCATTTTATTTATTTTTTATAAAATAATTAAAAAAAAAAAATAAGTAAAATAAAACGCACACACTTTTCATGAAATTCCACAACCACTTCGCTGTTGCGCAAAAGCTAACTCGATTCATTTCTATTCTATTCTCAGTCAATCGTTCGTAGCGTCCCGCTGAACGATACTCGATAAAAAACTTAATTTGTGGTTCGCATGGTTGCTTTGCAATTTTCGATTAATTTTGCAGCACTTGTTCTAAAAACTGCTAGGTAGTTAGCTACCCTATAGCAATATTGCAAAAACAGTTGAAATTTGTTATATACAACTAAACGAAATCTACTGCAGTCTCGTTTCTGTAGCACATACATCCCGAAGTGTTTTAAGGGTCACTGATTACAAATCTGCAATCAGGTTTCAAAAATTCAAAATGGTAGATCAAATATGGCGGACGAATTAAAATGTAAGATAAAATCAGCTTTGTGTACATTTTTTTCGTGCACCCCTAGACATAATCTAACCCCCTGTTCCAAGGGCGCATGCGAACAATTTGGCTTAGGGCTGATTTGAAAGGGCATGGTTTAGTCTTTAATTTTTGATATTAGTAAAGTTTGTAGCACGTCAGCACGTTCAAAAATGGCCAAAAACGCAGTTTTCAGGGGTTTCAACCCCTTTTTTCTCGAAAACGTAACGTTATGGGAAGTTTTGACCCCAGATTCGTGCTCAGCATGAAAAATTCATTCGGAAACACTAGGAATCATCTTATTCGCAAAACCCATGCAGAGCAGTGTAGGTTAGATTAGGTTGGAGTGGCTGTCGAGAGACACACTTAGGCCTGAACGGCCCATTGTGATACCACATAGTTGGACCTACAGTTGAACGCCGATTCCGAACGGAGGTGTGGCAATTTTTTATCGGCTTGGTGGTTTTGCCATTACCAACCAATGTGTGTACTTGTACACTATCTCTTAATTCTCATAGACTTCATATTGATAGTGAATATAAGAAAGTTATGAAAATTAACCACCAGACGAAGTCGGGAATCGAACCCGATCCTCCCAGATGAAAGTCTAGTGCACTATCCACTAGGCTATCGAGGTCGTCCAGAGCAGCGTAATGCAACAGAAAAAATTAACAAAAAAAGTTTTCAGTTCTATATAATATGAAGTAAATTAATTTAAAGATAGGTTAGGTTAGGTTGGAGTGGCTGTCGGGAGACACACTTAGGCCTGAACGGCCCATTGTGATACCACGTAGTTGGACCTACAGTTGAACGCCGATTCCGAACGGCGGTGTGGCAATTTTTTGATTTCTAATTTCTAATTTCATGGCACAGCAGCCCTTGGAGAGCTTAGAGCAAGCTACTTGCATCAATTTATGTTGTGTAAGTTATATTTTTTCGCGAATATAAAGGACTTATAATTTTATGCCAGTTGACATATAGTCAGCTATAGCTATGCTCATCTATCCATCTGTCTGTATATGAGATAACTTTGGTAATCTTAAGCAATCTTTGCAACCTTTGTAGTGTAACGTAACCTTCTTTCTTAGGCTGGGGTAGTTTCAGCAGACTTCAGAGGTTCTTCGTTTCACAAGATTTATTGATTGCAAGGAACCTCCAGTTTTGTTATTGAGACACACTTATTCAATTCACAATTCTCTATTAATTGAACACCAATTCATGGGTTGCACGATTTAAAATTTAGATTATAAAACAATTTATGAAGTAATAAAAAAACAAGGAGTGAAATGTTTATCACTACCACTTCACTCAGGCTAAGGCACTGGTCTTCTGGGCGAGCGTCTGGCAGGACGAGCGTGCGAAACGACCAAGGCGTTGACTACGTCGTGTGAGATGCGCCTGGTAGGACGAGCGTGCGAAGCGAGCAGGGCGTTGACTACGTCGTAAGTAACGGATGATAAAAGTACAGTACTCTTATGGCGCAGCGACTACGTGATATGTGGATGGAAAGACCTCCGTAATTGTCTTTCTGGTTGTTATGTCACTTCAAGCTCCCAACAGTCCGTCTGGTGTCATATGGCAGGGACTATACCATTCCAGTGGCATCACACGGTCTGATTATGGTGATTAGCATTGCATGGTAGGGGTTAGACCATCAATACACTACTAAACACTTTGTCACTTATGTCTGTCCGTACATACATATATGTATTATGTATCCTACTTGTGTGTACTCATCCAAATGTAAAATTCCGCGATATAGTCGTTTTGCCAGTCAGCTAGTAAAACGAGAGTGAGTGAGAGTTGTATTGCGCAGCCTCTATTAAAGATCTTCTTCTTATTATTATTCTGTTTCCAGTCGACGCTGCCGCTACTGGAATAGTACATATTGTTGTTGATTCGCTGTCTTGCTGCCATTGGTTGGTTTTGATTTGATAGCGTGATATGTTTGTGCACGAAATTTTGAATTCTGATCGCAGTAGGCTGCTTTGTTTGCTCTTCTTTTCTATCGACGTGGCGTGATTAAGCTGTTATGTGTGTGTGTGTGTGCTGTCGACAGCAGTAATCGTAGTATTTGTTGTTGTTTCTCATGCTTGATATTATGATGTTATGCTGTTACCATGCCAGATTGTGCATCTGCTGATGACGTTTTTGGTTCTCTTTTCGTTGTTGTTCCTTATGGTTGTCCCAGTGGGACCAGCAGTCGGTCGTACTCAGTGAGCACTGTCTCCTTGCGGGGTAGAATTTGGGTAGACCTACAAATTGTGTCGTCACAGTAGCCAGCAAAAAGTTTTGATGCAAGTTTCTCCAAATTCATTTAAGTTACCTTAGACTAACTGCTATGTAAATTGTGAATTGCTATGAAATTCTGAAGCAAATTAAGTCATTAATTTGCTTGAAATCAAATAGAGAGGCTGTGAACCGCTGAAACAAACCATACTATAAATTTTTCCATATTTTAACGTTTAATTTTTGTGAATTTTTCGTGTCATATTAAGCTTAGTTTATGATCTAAATTTCAGTCCAATTTTTGTTCCGAATTTGTCTAGAATTTTTGTCTCGTTTGCGGACTGAATTTTGATCTAAATTTTTGTTGAATTTTGTGCAGATTTTTGGTCTTAATTTACTCTGAAATTTTTAGTCTGAATTCGGTTTGATATTTGCCTTAAATTGGTTTTTGATTTTAATACTTTTTTAGTCTAAGTTTTGGGCTGAATTTTAGTTTGAATTTTAATATAAATTTGGTTTAAATTCGAGTTTAATTTTTTTTAAATTCGGAATTAAATTTTGATGAAGATAAATCTGAGTTTTGGTTTGGAACAGGTTGATTTCAGTCTAAATTGTGATCTGAATTCTTCTTCAGTTTTTTACACTAAATGGTTAAATTTTTATTTAAATTTGATTTGAATTTTCTTTTAATTTATAGACTTAGGGATTTTTTGACTGAGTTCTGGTCTGAATTTTTGCCTAATATTGATCTGATTTTGATGTGAATTTATTCTGAATTTTGTTGAACATAAATACGGTTTGATGTTAACCAGGTCAGACTTTTCAACAACTTTGACTTGACATATTTTATAATTTTATATGAGTTTTAGTCTGGATTTTGTTATTGGCTTCCATAATTTAGCAAAATCAGTCCTCGTCTTCTCTAAATCATAGATCCACTGCTACGAATTGGCATAGACTACTTTGTGTAATTTTGCACTCATATCCAGCCATAAATTGAATTAAGATCTATGTGAAATTATAAACAGAAAACTTAGAATTATTATCAGCTGTACTATTTCGTATTAGGATTAGATAAATATAACATAAAGAGTACAAAAGTTCTATTTACTTACCATCCGAGGAAGTTATGATACAAAAGCGAGAAGTTTAATTTTTTAATCTTGGTCACTGATAAGCAAAGCCATATGAGTTACTTCAGAGCGCTACTTTTTTCATTATGTCTGGCTATCATTTGAAAGGGCATAATTCAGTGCTTAATTTCTGATATTAGCTAAGTCAGGGTTCTGGTCTAAAATTTTAAAAAAATGCCCAAAAAAGCTATTTTTAGGGATTTCGAAAGTGAAACTGATTAGAAGTTTTTGATCCCAGATTCGTGTTGAGCATGAAAAATCCTTTCGGAATCATAAGAAAAGTTGAAATTTGCAGGGAAGTGCTAGGTACAACAACTAATTATAATATCTGAAGTGGTTGGACAGGCAAACCAATTTCAACCAGCTCAACTCAGATCAAAAACTCAGAGTTTGCTTTATAATTTGTAGACTTTGAAAAATCCTAACATATCTGGTTGCTGCATTGGAAGAATTTTTGTCAAAATAAAAAGCGCTTCTGAGATAGCAAGAGCTATTAAAGATAAGTATGTCAATGTAATCCGATATAATCCCTGACAAAAAAAAAAAATCAACTGACTCATGGATTGTCCACTAGACAGAATTAATGAAACATATAATTTGAAGAAGCATGCTCATGCTCTTTGGCACAATATTGCGTAGAAAGAATAATTGGAGAGGTTTGGAAAATAGTTACACTTAACAAAAACACACTAGAGACTATTTGGTAGGTGATGAATCAGGAACTAAAGATGGAATTGGTAAGGATGTTTGAACTGAAAAAACTCAAAAACTTCAAAACCATTACCAAAAGGAATTTAACCTAATTAGGAAAAGTAAAACACGCGAAGTTGCTATTTTGATGGACAGTCAAGCTACTATTTGAGTAGTATAATTGGAGGAGATCACCTCGACATTCATGTGAGATTATTTGAGCAAACTCAATCAACTAACCAAAACACCATTCTATGTATATAGCGTCTCAAGACACGTTGAAACAAAGGGCAACAAATAAGCTGATAAACTTAAAACTCAAGAGAAACGTATAACTTCCCTTTTTTTAAAACATACACTTCAAATCTTCCACAGCAGAGCAACACAATATATTCTGATTCGCATCTCACAACCATTGGGTAAATTTAAATTTCAACTTCTCAACAGTTGGTATATCTCTACGTGTGAGCATAGTGCGTAACATTTGTCCACATCTAGGTATGTGTGATTGCGTATTTGAAGGTGTATGTATTTTCAACAATCTCAAATATGTATAAATATGTAAATGTACATATGTATGCGTAAACGTGTGTCAGTGTGTTTGAGTGTTTTTGAATTACAAAAAGGTTGTGGTCTCTTTAATGTCATTTTGCATATTTCGAATACAAATTTTGTGTAGTTTGGGTTCAAATATAGACACATACAAACATATATATATATATATACATTATATATACAGTGCCGGACAAGACTAAAGCACGAACTCTTCCTTGTCAACATTTAGTTCAATAAAATTTAAACCTGCCGCGACAAAACTAAAGCACATAATCTTTTTCGCTTTCAATTACAATCAATTGTTAAAAATAAACAACAACAACCATCTTTAAACTAGAAACCCGTTATTTTGGAAAACAAAAATTAGGTTTTAAAAGAGATTGAAAGCGTATATAAGTTGTTGATTATCATTCACCGTCAGCGTTCGCATTTCAAAATTTCGCATACCAAAATTGCTTGAACTAAGTATTCTGCACAATTTAGAGAAAATATTCTAAGTGGATTTAATAAAGCTGAACCAGTGACATGTATTGTAAAAAAATTTTGTATTCGCCATTACGTTAATTCTCTAGCTATAAGCCATTTTCGCGCTTCTCATTTTTTACATACTAAATATGGATGTGGCAGACCGCGCGGCACAACCAAACGTTAGGATCAGGCCATCTTTCGGATTATAAAAAAAGGATGCTTTTTTATCTTGGAAATAAATTGCATTTAAACATTTCACATAGGTTTACCTAACGACGAGCTGTGGAGGGTGGCTTAGCAACATACCAAAGCGTGAAAAAGCCATTTATTTCTCGAAAGAATCGACAGGAAAGGCTCGAATTTGTAGCCGCGCACTTTAGCTGGGCTACTGCCAAATGAAAGACCGTGCTTCTTACTGATGAATCTATATTTAACATGAGAGATTGCGAAGGATTAAAGCTAGTGTGCAGACCAAAAAGGGCGACGATGAAATCCGCGTTATTTGAAAAGCACCGTATAATACGAGGGAGGCAACGTATTGCTCTGGTGATTTTTTTCAGCCATTGAATCGGTCCAATCCATAAAATAGGATGGTATAATGGACCGTCTGATGTGCAAAGATATTCCCGAGAATGTTATGTTACCTTATACTGAGGAAGATCAGCTGTTAAAGCATGTACGCTGACGATCTCAGCACGGTGTGTATAGAGAGTATGAATGTATAAACTCGTAATTGTGACTAACTTCATATCTATCATACGCGCTATTTTTTTGACATTGACAGCTATTCTACCTCGAAAAGCGCCAAAAATACTATAAGAATTGATCTGTCAAATAATTTTCATAATTTTACAAAAGTGTTTTACTATAGCTGAAAATGTCGAATTTCGTGCCAACAAAACAACATTTGGGGGAAGTTTTAATTTGCTTCTTCCATTTAAAGAAAAACGCAACTGAAGCACATCGTTTACTCACTGAAGCTTATCCTGACTGTGCTATAGACGTCAGAATGTGTCAGGTGTGGTATGCCCGTTTCAAAAGTGGTGATTTTGATGTTGAAGACAGAGAACGTTCAGGCGGCCCGAAAAAGTTCGAAGATGAAGAATTGAAGGCATTACTCGAAGAAGATTCATGTCAAACGCAACAAGAACTTGCAGAATCTTTAAGAGTTGATCAATCAACCATTTCTAAACGATTAAAAGCATTGGGAATGAATCAAAAGTAAGGAAATTGGGTGCCGTACGAATTGAAGCCGAGAGACGTCGAACGACGATTTTTCACATGTGAACTGCTGATTGAACGACAGAAAAGAAAGAGTTTTCTGCATCGTATTGTGACTGGAGATGAAAAGTGGATACGTTACGATAACCCAAAGCGTAAAAAATCATGAGGACCGCCCGGACATGCATCAACATCAACGGCAAAGCCGAACATCCATGGATCCAAGCTCATGCTGTGTATTTCGTGGGATATGAAAGGTGTCGTGTATTATGAGCTGTTGAAACCGAATGAGACGATCACTGGCGACCGCTACCGACTACAATTGATGCGTTTGAGCCGAGCATTAAAGGCTAAGAGGCCAGAATATGAGAATAGACACGAAGAAGTTATTCTTCAGCACGACAATGCTCGGCCGCATGTTGCAAGGCAAGTAAAAACATACTTGGAAACGCTGAAATGGGAAGTGCTACCCCACCCGCCGTATTCTCCAGACATTGCTCCTTCTGATTACCACTTGTTCCGATAGATGACACATGGCCTGGCTGAACAGCACTTCCGTTCTTTCAAAGAACTCAAAAAATGGGTCGATTCGTGGATAGCCTCAAAAGATGAGGAGTTTTTTGACGCGGAATCCGTATGCTACCAGAAAGATGGGAAAAGATTGTTGCCAATAAGACCGGGATTTGATAGGGGACCACTCATTCACCCAATCTTAATCTCAAAAAATATATGGAAAATTGTATATCGAAAAATTCAGCGCATAAAGGATAAAAACAAGGATTCCATTTTCTACCAATCGTAGATTGCATGGAATAACATTTCTGTATACGTTTTGAGCAATTTTATTGAGTCAATGCCACGAAAATGTGCAACAGCTTTGAAAAATAATGGATACGCTACAAAAAATGGAGAAATCGAACTTTTCGATTAATATATTCTATTTGTCACGCCAGTTTTATGCATTTTGTTACTTTTGAGTTAATATTTTTATTTTTTGTGATAAATAATATTATATTTCTTATATTTTATAATAACTAGTGTACATTCTTACTACATTCATAAGAAAAAAAGTTTCAGTCCAAGCATGTTTTACAATATTAATGAACAAAATGCAAACAAGGAAGAATCCGTGCTTTAGTTTTGTCCGACACTGTATATATGTATATAAATACATATGAAATGTAAGTATAAATAAATATATATATATATATTTGTATTTATATACTTACGTATATACTTATGTAAGTTTATATAAAGGTGTAGGTATAGCAGCATGAAGTGATTTCATTTTATTTTGACACCCTAACCTTCCCTGATTTTTAATATGTGAATTTAGTTTATTTCGAAATGGGTAGATAAATAAGTTCTCCATAAGATTTAATTAAGTGTGATGTATGAGATAATTAAGCAAATGTTTAATAAATTCGTCTGTATGTACATTGAACGTAGGTCTTTAAATTATTTGCATATTTTATGCTCTTAAACTGAAATATGAATAAAACTCACTTGTTTATTTTGAAACTAAAATATAAAACTTTGCTTCTGTCGGTTTAACTTGGCATTTGAATTGCTGGTAATCTCAATGCATGGTTTACCACATGAGGTAGATAGAGTAGAATACTCCTCGAGAGCCTGGTGCCCCTGGACCTGAAAACACTGAACGAATTTGAGCAATTGACCTTCGATACGGGTAGAGGTAGGTCCATAATAGATCTCACTTTTGCTTACCAGATGGAGTGTTAGCGCTATTTATACACAGCGATTGTAATGCCATCAGCATTGGGAACGCTACGCGCATAGCACCACAAACACTTCGTTTTCAGAAAGCGTAGCAAAAGGAATGAAAGAACCAAGCTTTCAATGCGTAAACTCTAACCCTAGTTTGGAATGACGCGGCAATCCGGAGAGAGTCATCCACATTCTTGTAAAAGCATACTACTAAACGATTCATAAACGTACTGCAGAATTTAAATGGTAGACACCAGAAAAAGCTGCTTCAAATCACAAAGAAAAGCGCATGAGGCCCGGTCCCCCCAACGTGAGATAACCTGAATGCCGTTTACAAAGCCGCAAGAGCTGACTCAAAAATTTCGTCAGAGCCAAGAAGAATGCCTGCTTTAAAACGCTTTGCGATAGTGTAAACTCCGACTCTTGGGAAAGTGTTGATGAACAAACTCAGAGGACTGAGCCCATCTCAGCCCACCTGCCCCACGCTGATGCATATAGTTCTCCTCTTAGGAAGAATAAGAGAAGTACTAGCCACACTGGAAAGTATCGGAGATGTTTGCCAGACTTTTCGACACCTGCATGAAAGAATTCGTATTCCCAGACTGTTGGAAGTGACAAAGACTAGTGTACTTGCTAAAACCAGGAAAGCTGCCAGATCAACCATCAACATACCACTCCTTGTGTCTGGTGGACACATTTGACAAAATCCTAGGATCGTGTCATATACGACAGTCTTCAGGAGATACTCGGAAAACCAGGAGAGCTTTCAGTACGCCAATTCGGCTTCAGAAGAACGCGGTCAACTGTCGACGCATGCGATGCCACCAGTGGCAAACGGTTCAAAAATTTAAAAAAGTGGAACTGTGCAGTTGTAACCCTAGAAGTAAAAAATGCATTCAACTCTGTGAATGCAGCAAATAATTGTTGACTGTTTCAGAAACTGGGTGCTCCTATATGATACGGACGATGATGTGAAGGAATATAGGGTAACTGAAGTCGTTCCGCAGGGCTCATTGATCGGTCCAACACCATGGAACGCAATGTACAATAATGTACGATTCAAGGATGACTTTCAAGAAACACCTGCTAGCCGTTAGTAATAAAGCAAGCAGAATAAATGGAGCATTAATACGCATTATGCGGAATATCGGAGGCCCTCGAGAAGGCAGGCGCCAACTGTTCTCAAGAGTACCAAGCTCGGTGATGCTATATGCAGCACCCTAAAATGTATTCGATAAACGTGTTGTACTGTACAATATCAGACGACGCCATCTGCTTTATTGCAAGCAAATTCCCAATTAACTTACTGGCAAGGTTCTTTATAGCCCTACTGGCGAAAGATCATCGAACGCACAATTCTCCGATGTTGATCCTATGCAGGTACTGCTTGATGCACCCATGGCCACTAAGCAGTTGCGTAACTGCATGTTATCTATTCTGTTATGTCCATAGTGAGACCGCAGGTCCTACGACCCTTCTCGGATGACTCACATTTTCTCTGCCATTCCATGATGGTACGCTGTCGTTCTTCCTTTCTGATGTCTTTGGTTGGCTCTGTCTCACGACCATATAACCGAATCATTTCTTGTGCCTGTAGATCGATGGGCACCTTATGACACGCATTACTGAGCAATATGCGCAAGCTATCCTCAGGGCACTGAGCCTATAAGTCGCACGGGTATACTTCTGGTGTGTCTGATTGCTGTCTGTCCATATTACTGACGTAGTAACCGTTGAAATCAGTCGGCGCCTGCCCTTGCGCTGGCCGCCTTTGTTCGGCATAATGCGTTTTAACGCACTGTTTATTCGTGCTGCTTTTTCACTAGCAGCTTTCAGGTAATCCCTGAACGTCATTCTGGAGTCTACAAGTACTCCTAAGTACTTTATGTCTGGACTCGAGGTGATGTGACGATCACCAATCGTGATGACCGGCTCTCCACGTACTTTTCTGGTCCTCAAAAGCACGACAACACTAGCTTCGAGTTGTACAGGCATCTTTCATCCTTGAGATAACGTCGTTACATATAGCCAGTAGCGAGCTCAGGTGATTGGCTACTGCCACTATCACGATGTCGTCAGCATATCCAATGATTGTTGTGTCCTCCGGGAGATCCAATTTGAGGATGCCGTCATACATTGCGTTCTATAGGGTTGGGCCGAGAACGGAGCCCTGCGGAACGCTTCCTTTGACACGATGCTGCTTCACGCCGTCGTCAGTATCGTATATTAAAATCGGGTTTTCGAAGTAGTTTGCAACAGTTACTCAAATCCTTTCAGAGCACTCATAATCTGAGGCTAGTTTGCCGAGTTGAAGGCATTTTTGATGTCCAACGTCGCTACGGTGAATTACTTCTTCTCGCTTCTCCATTGCTTCCTGCTGGTGGCCTCGCGTGTAATATTCATCACCGCTTCTATTGCATCGACAGTGAAGCGCTTTTCGAGCCACTCCTGGAGCCTGTCCCCTATATTACGTTCAATGGGTTTGACCCCTTGCTCATAGCAGAGCAAAACGGAGCACGGATTCAGACTCAGCGACCCCCCATTAACCTAAGTACACTTGTCCCGTCTCTGCTAATTTTTGACTATTGAACAGTGTAGTTGGTCATGATTAAGAAGAGCAGATTGGAGAAGGAAATGTGTGAGAGCTGGTCTCGAAGTAGAACTCTACACCGACGGGTCAAAGATGAACTGCGGGGTCGGTGCGGGAGTCTACTCAGAACACCTCAGTATTGCCGAATCTTTTAGACTCCCGAATGAAGCCCGTGTTTTCCAGGCCGAACTTCTGGCGATTAGAGAAGCCTGCAAAGCACTGACCAAAATCTAAAGGGGGGCTAAAGTAGCCATCTTCACAGACAGGCAAGCGGCAATCAAGGTCCTAGGCTCAGACATAATATCTAATAGGTAAGTCAACCAATGCAGTGAATAACTCGCCACCCTAAGTCACAGGCCATCGGAACATCAAAGGCAATGAAAATGCTAATGAATTAGCGAGGCGAAATTCGGCTTAGGATTTAACTCAGGGGTAATCTGTAGCAATTCCCTTGAATAAAATCAAGGCTGATATACTCTTTTACTTTCTTACCCTTGCAGACAGCAGACGGAAAAGCCTTTCCACATACGACGTAACCAGGAAAACATGGCCAAAATTCAACCATAGCAGAACCAGGGACCTTCTTTGTCATACCCGATCTGATGTAGCCCGACTGACTGCAATACTGACGGGGCATTGGGCAATAGGGGACCATGCGGTCAGACTACGCATCCCACACAACACACACTGCAGAAGCTGCAACAACCTTGAAGAAACAGAGACTCTAATCCACTTTCTCTGTCATTGCCCGTCTTTTGCTAGAACCAGATTAAAACTATTCCACGAACCTTTTTTACACGACATAACCAAGATTTCCAAACTTGAAATTGGAAAACTCCTCCAATTTCTCAATCTCACGAACTGGCTCTAGATAACAAAGTGCAAACACTCTTTGACAAATGAGGTTGTAGTATCGAAACGGCGCTCTAGCGCTAATTGTTAGAGGGAGTAGCCATTCTACCTACCTAAACCATCCTCTCCCTTTACCCCCTCCCCTCCTAGCAAACCTCTAGATCCACTAGTGCTTGTATCTATATACACAAGCTACAATGAAATACGACACCAATAAAATACAATTTCCTAGTACTACTGCAACAACTTCGATAGAATTGTGATAAATGATATGAAAGTACAGAAAAAACACTGCACAAAAGAAAAAAAAACCAAAAAAAAAATTAATTGTCGTATTTTCCAAAGTGTTGCCTGTGAACACACGCACACACACACACACACACTTACACACTTACACAAATGCATATCCATGCTATCACACATGACGCATGCAATTCATCACTGCTCCATGCAGAACTTAATCGCATATGAGAGACATTTACGCGGATATGTCACTAGAGTTGTAGTTGTATGTGTAACTTTTGTAACTTTTAACTTCTGGTATTGAATTTGCAACTTCCGCAAGTTGCATGCAAAAATTTATTATAATATTTTGTATGCAGTTGCACAAAACAGAAAAGAAAAGTCTACAAAAAAAAAAGAAAAAAAAATGCAAACAAGAGATGATAATAAAAAAATACTAGATGCAAATATATTTATGTATAGCATGATGTCAGTAGTCAGTAATAGTAACTACAACAACAACAACAACAGTAGCAGCTAGCAATAAGTAGTGTAGCAATGTGACAATATATTGACAGTAGCTGCATGCAAAATATCATCAGCATATCAATAACATAACGCGACCCAAATATGACGAAAAAAAACCAAAAAAAACGAAACCAAACTCATATCATTTATTAAGTGTTGCCGAATACACTGTGAGAAATGCATAAATTGAGGTGGATTTATATTTAAATAGGACGACTGAAGTGGCAAAGATTTACATATCCTATTCATATCCACCAGGACAATGAATTTTTTATATTTATCACCAATACGCAGCGTACGCAGCGGGAATGCTAAGAAATAGCAATTTAGTGAAAACCAAAACTTGAAAATTCCAGAATAATTATATTCAATAACAGTGTTGGAACCAGAATTTGAGTTTGGGGACAAAAAATCAGTCCGAAATTCAGAGAAAATTTAAGATTGAAATTTAGACCAAAATCTATACAAAAAATCGAAATCGAATAAAAATTAAGTTTAAAATTTAGACCAAATTTAAGATCAAAACTTAGACCATTATTATTATTTGAAAGAAAGAAAGGAAGAGAGAAAGAAAGATAGATAAGAAACATACCCAAGCCGAGAATCGAACTCGGGTCTCCAGAAACAAGAGTCTGGCACTCTACCACTAGACCACAGTGGCGATGGTAGGAACTACAGTTTAACGCCGATTCCGAACGTCTATGTGGCAATTTTTTATCAGCTAGGTGGTTTTGCCATTACCAAGATGTGGAATCGAACCCGCAACCTTCTGGATGAAAGTCTAGTGCACTATCCACTAGACTATCGAGGTCGTCAAAAACTTAGACCAACTTAATACTAAAACTCAGACCAAAATTCAAACTAAAATCAAACCAGACAGCACAGATGAAAATTCTTACCAAAAATCAGATTGAGTTCTAGACTAAAATTCACATAAAAATTTAGACCAAAATAAAGGTAAAAATTTACACATAAATTCATTCCGAATTAGACCAAAAAACAGATTGATTTTCAACTTCAAATCATGACCCAAAAATAAACCAATATTCTGATCAGTAATTGGACCAAAATTCAAACTGACATCCATATCAAAACTTAGAGATTGTACGATCAAAACTCAGATCACAGAACAGACTAAAAATATGACCACAATTCTGAACAAAATTTATATAAAAAAATACAAATAAAAATAGATTGAAAATCAAATCAAATCAGATTAAAATCCAGACTTAGAATTAAAGCAAAAATCAAACCAAAATTTTGACTAAAATTAGACCAAAATTTACCGCCGCTTGAAATCGACATAAATCAAATATCAAATATCAGGTCATAATGAAATCACATCAAGAATTAGATTAAAAATTGGAACATAATTTTGACCAAAATTTTGAAATAAAATCTATATTATAATCCACTCTAATATCAAACTAAAAATTAGACTAAAATTCAGAAAAATCAGCCCAAGACTCAGACAAAAAATCAGAACAAAATTTAGGCCAAAATTTTGAATAAAAAATCCAATCAAAATTCGAAAAAAAACTTCGGACCAACCAGACCATAAATTAGATATAAATGAAATAGGAAATCAAATTAAAATTCACCCCCTAAAACAGACCAAAATTCTGATCAAAAATCTGATCAAAAATCTGGGTAATATTCAGCTCAAAAATTAGACTAAATTTTTGTCTAAATTTCAGATCAACAATCAGACTAAGACAAAAATTATATAAAAAATTCGATCAAAAATTCAATCCAAAAATCAAATCAAAGTTCATGCCAAAATTCTGATTTTAATTAGACCAAAATTAAGAAAAGCCCGAACTAAAACTCAATGAAAAAATAAACCAAAACTCAGACTAAGCTCAATCCAAAAATCTGAAACAAAAATCTAGATCGAAATTCATCTTAAATCGAACTACAAATCAGAATAAAAATTTGATCAAAAAGCGGACACAAATTCACACCAAATTTCAAACAAAAAATCACACTAAATTTTAGACCAAAAACTAAACCGAATTTCTGTTTAAATTTTGGACTAAAATTTAAACCAAAACTCTGAAAGAAATTGAGCTCAAAATTAAACTGAAACTTAGAAAAAAGTTTTTACCAACAATCAGATCACTTAAAAAAAAAAAATTCGTTACAAAATTTCGGCTAAAAGTCAAACCCGAAATTCAGTTTAAAAATCACACTGGCTCAAAGTCCAAGACCAAAAAAGTGCAGCCATAATTCCAAGAATTAGATTAAAAGTTAGTCGAAAAATTTTACCATAGTTCTGACTAGATTTTAGACCAAATTTTGAAAAATTTATGCTTTTATGATTTAGTGTAAAATCAAAACAAAAATTAAACCAAATCCGGAAAAAATCAGACCAAAAAACAAAACCAGAAATCTGACTATAACTCAGACAAAAAAAATTAGTCCAAAATTTAGAACGAAAATCGGATCAAAATGCAGTGATAACTTTTGACCAACCAGACTATAAATCAAAATAAAAATTAGATAAAAATCAAACTAAAATTCAGACCGAAACACAAACCAAAAATCTGATCAAAAATCTTTCTAAAAATTTGACCGAAAATCTGTCGAAAAATCAAACCAAAAATTAAACAAAATTGTTAACTAAGTTTCAGCCCAAAAATCAGAATAAAACTTGGAAAAATTATACCATAGAAATTTTAGACAAAACAGAATAAAAACTAGACTAAAAATTAGACCAAATACTAAACAAAAATGCAGACCAAAAATTAAAACAAAAATTATACAAAAATCAAATTAATTTTTATTATTTGAAGAAAGAAGGACTCGGAAGCCAGGCACAGCGACCTATAAGATCTATTGTACCAAAGCTTCAAGTTATGAAAGAAAGAAAGGAAGAGAGAAAGAAAGAGAGAAAAGAAACAAACCCAAGCGGAGAATCGAACTCGAGTCTCCAGAGACAAGAGTCTGGCACTCTGCCATTAGACCACAGTGGCGATGCTTGGACCTACAGTTTAACGCTGATTCCGAACGGCTGCGTGTCAATTTTTTATCAACTCGGTGGTTTTGCCATTACCAACCAAGGTGTGTACTTGCACACTTTCTTATAATTCTCATTCACGTCATATCGATAGTGATTATAAGAAGTTTATGAGACTTGGTCTCGGGAACTGAACCCTTGACCTTCTGGGTGAAAGTCTTGTGCACTATCCTCTAGACTAACGAGTTCTTCAAGTTCGACCCACTTTACTACATATCCCCACCGGTTGATTAAACTAAACGCATGATTGTATGGAAGAACAAAATTCAGGTCAAAACAGTTTAAAAACTATACTAAAAATTAAAATAAAACTATACAAGAGCTTAGACAAAAAATGAGACCAAAACTCAAATTAAAATCCAAGTAAGATATCAAACTAAAATTGGAATACACGCTTATGGGACAATAGTGATCACTGTTGTTTGAGTGCAATTAATTCGGTCGATTAAACTAAAATTGAAGGAAAATTTATAGTGGAGTGAATTGATTGAAATCAAAATCAAATGTCACGTCGGTGTCGTGGGAGGTTTCATAAGATGTGTGAGTTTATAAGTGTGAGTTTTATTATATATTTTACTTTAAGCCTAAAAGTATGCAACACATAATTTCTATATCAAAAACGGTTGTGGAATATTCTTATATAACAATGGATCTATTTTATTTTAGTTTTTTAGTTTATTCTTCCCTAATTGAAAGTGTCAAATAATATCAGTACTGAAAAGAGAAAATGAAAAATTTTAAAAAGCCATGGTTGCAATTTTTGGTACATAACGAACTTTTTGGTGTTAACGAAAGCTTTTATAATGAAGTAAACAACAATGCGTAAAATATGTTATTACATCATGTGACGAGTGCAGAAGGGACTCATTTTAGTTTTTTTTTATATCTTTGTTCTTCTGGTCGTATCATGCCATACCAGTTAAGTGTAAATTACCTTTAATACCAATAGACAGTTGAATATTTTATTTTGATTTTTGCCATCAATATTATTTAACATGTACTTGTGTTGCCTTAAGCGTCTTTGTCTCGTTCACATGTACAAATAACGAAACAGGAAAGTGTTACGCCAGCAGCAGCAACACATTTTTATCCCATCCCATATTCGATTTGCGGAAAATTATTATTACTGGGAACATTGTGCTATTGTAATTGTATCCGTTAGTTATATTTCCATTTCTTTTTTATACAGTAATTTAATACATTCAAGTGATAACATATTTTTTGAAAATATGTCAACACTAATAGTTACATACTTTCCTGCATGTTCAATATTACTTTAAGCTATGTTTTAACGCTATCAATTAAAATTTATTAAAAAAATAAAAACATGGAAGAAGTTTAGTTCATTGGACTAAGGAGCATGAGTTTCAGTATACGAATTCAATTCGAGCAAAAAAAAAAAGAAGAGAAATCCTTAAACTAAAGCTGTAATGAATTTTCGGATTAAGTTTCGGTTTCGCTTTCGATTTTGCTATTAATTGCGAAAGTTTCAATAAATAATATCCAACAACCCCAAGCGGATTCAAAGCGTTTAGAGAAAAGTTCTTCATAGATTGGAGTAGATTAAGAGAAGAAGGGAGTTCCACTATTGTGGTGCCTAGTGGTTAACGAAAATCTCTTTCTGCTAACTGACAATGGTATAACATGCCCAGGCTATGCCGATGACATTGTCATTATGGCTAAAGGGAAATACGAGAATGCATCCTGCGGCATAATTCAAAGGGGGCTTAACCTCATACAGAGTTGATGCAAATTAGTGGATTTAAACATAAAATCCATCCAACTCCATCCTAGTGTCATTCACTAGGAAAAAGAAATTTCCGCTCATGCAGCTTATAAAGCTGATTGAAGCGGTAATCAATGTTATACAGGAAGTCAAATATCTAGGAATAACACTAGACTCAAAGCTTCTCTGGAAAAAACATGCAGATAATATAACCAGCAAAGTGACTAAGTAGCTCATAGTATGCAGAAGCTTAGCTGGAAAATATGGGGATGTACTCCTTACATTCTAAAGTGGATATTTACCATGATGATAAGGCCTATACTAACCTATGATGGAGTTACCTGGTCGCAAAGAGTAAAATTAGTCGCAATGAGGAAAACTCTTACAAAAGTCCAAAGGCTAACCTGTGTCTGTATCGCAGGAGCAATGAAAACATGCAGCCATGGAGGCACTGTTATAACTCATAGCTCTATATTTGGTATTAGAGACGGCCGCCAAAAGGACGGATATGGCTATAGTAAGGCGAGAAGCTGGCAGGAGGAAGATCATCAGCAGTAGAGAATTGGAAACTATTTCTGCTGACCTAACCCTAGCCACTTTACCCAGAGATGATATGAGCAAAAAATACAGCTTTGAAAAATTCATCAAAGTTATACTCTCATAAAGAACACACACTAAGGTGGTACACCGACGGCTTGAGAATAGACAAAGACGCGAATGCTGGGGTTGATGGTCCAAAAACCAAACACTCATAGCCTATAGGAAAGACTCAAAGTATTTTCCAAGGGGAGATTCTTGCCATATGGTTCTGTGCACAGTTCAATCTTAAATGTGGGAGTAAAAGGCAAAACATAGTAATATACTCAGATAGTCAAGCCGCTATCAGAGGAATACATTCCTTTGAGGTTTGCTCAAAACTGGTATGGGAATAGTTAGAGCTCCTGAGCACATTTCGCAAGACAAATAAGAACACCTTATTTTGGTCACCCGGGCATATATCTAGGAAGGAAAGCAGCGGACAAGACATACATTGGCCTTGAACTCATGGTAGGTCTTGGCATCCAAACCATAAAAAGCACATTAAGACACGAGGAAAGGAACAGTAGGTCATCCCGCTGGGCACTCCTCCCAAATTTTAGACAATCAAAGCTATTCATTGGGAACTTAGGCCCCAAAAGAGTGGCCTTTTGCCTCAAACTAAGGAAAGACCAACTAAGACTAATTATGGGCATTCTTTCAGTACACTGTAAACTAGAAGAACGCATGAAGAACTTAAGTATAAATCTGGATAACACATCGTCGTCTGAGAATTGATTTGGGGTATGTGTATACATATTCGTATACTATACGCCAAATCAATTCTCAGCCGACGATATGTAGATTTTGGTGAAACGAGAAGGAAAAATCAGAACATATCTTAATACACTGCTAGGCGCTCACTCGCAGGAGGAAAAAATATTTGGAGCAATAATACCCAGAAAGTAGGGGCATCATTCTTGATTCTTGAATCGTCATTCTTCCTTCTTCGTTCTTCGTTTTTCAATCTTAATTCTTAATTCTTCATTCTTCATTCTTCATTCTTCATTCTTCATTCTTCATTCTTCATTCTTCATTCTTCATTCTTCATTCTTCATTCTTCATTCTTCATTCTTCATTCTTCATTCTTCATTCTTCATTCTTCATTCTTCATTCTTCATTCTTCATTCTTCATTCTTCATTCTTCATTCTTCATTCTTCATTCTTCATTCTTCATTCTTCATTCTTCATTCTTCATTCTTCATTCTTCATTCTTCATTCTTCATTCTTCATTCTTCATTCTTCATTCTTCATTCTTCATTCTTCATTCTTCATTCTTCATTCTTCATTCTTCATTCTTCATTCTTCATTCTTCATTCTTCATTCTTCATTCTTCATTCTTCATTCTTCATTCTTCATTCTTCATTCTTCATTCTTCATTCTTCATTCTTCATTCTTCATTCTTCATTATTCATTCTTCATTCTTCATTCTTCATTCTTCATTCTTCATTCTTCATTCTTCATTCTTCATTCTTCATTCTTCATTCTTCATTCTTCATTCTTCATTCTTCATTCTTCATTCTTCATTCTTCATTCTTCATTCTTCATTCTTCATTCTTCATTCTTCATTCTTCATTCTTCATTCTTCATTCTTCATTCTTCATTCTTCATTCTTCATTCTTCATTCTTCATTCTTCATTCTTCATTCTTCATTCTTCATTCTTCATTCTTCATTCTTCATTCTTCATTCTTCATTCTTCATTCTTCATTCTTCATTCTTCATTCTTCATTCTTCATTCTTCATTCTTCATTCTTCATTCTTCATTCTTCATTCTTCATTCTTCATTCTTCATTCTTCATTCTTCATTCTTCATTCTTCATTCTTCATTCTTCATTCTTCATTCTTCATTCTTCATTCTTCATTCTTCATTCTTCATTTTTCATTTTTCATTCTTCATTCTTCATTCTTCATTCTTCATTCTTCATTCTTCATTCTTCATTCTTCATTCTTCATTCTTCATTCTTCATTTTTCATTTTTCATTCTTCATTCTTCATTCTTCATTCTTCATTCTTCATTCTTCATTCTTCATTCTTCATTCTTCATTCTTCATTCTTCATTCTTCATTCTTCATTCTTCATTCTTCATTCTTCATTCTTCATTCTTCATTCTTCATTCTTCATTCTTCATTCTTCATTCTTCATTCTTCATTCTTCATTCTTCATTCTTCATTCTTCATTCTTCATTCTTCATTCTTCATTCTTCATTCTTCATTCTTCATTCTTCATTCTTCATTCTTCATTCTTCATTCTTCATTCTTCATTCTTCATTCTTCATTCTTCATTCTTCATTCTTCATTCTTCATTCTTCATTCTTCATTCTTCATTCTTCATTCTTCATTCTTCATTCTTCATTCTTCATTCTTCATTCTTCATTCTTCATTCTTCATTCTTCATTCTTCATTCTTCATTCTTCATTCTTCATTCTTCATTCTTCATTCTTCATTCTTCATTCTTCATTCTTCATTCTTCATTCTTCATTCTTCATTCTTCATTCTTCATTCTTCATTCTTCATTCTTCATTCTTCATTCTTCATTCTTCATTCTTCATTCTTCATTCTTCATTCTTCATTCTTCATTCTTCATTCTTCATTCTTCATTCTTCATTCTTCATTCTTCATTCTTCATTCTTCATTCTTCATTCTTCATTCTTCATTCTTCATTCTTCATTCTTCATTCTTCATTCTTCATTCTTCATTCTTGATTATTGATTTTTAAGTAGGGACATCATAGACTAGAAGCCACACCAGCTACTGAGATTTATCAGCAAGATTCGCTTATCTTACAGCTTATAATCAAAGCTTATAATACATTGCACCTATACTAGTCAATCAATCAATCAATAGTTGACTTCTGTTCTATGTATTGTCGTTAGTTTCCTTTTAGCTATGGACAATGCCTTTCTCTTGTATCAATCATGGCAATGGGTCTTTTCAGCAGTACCCAAAGTTATTCCGAAAACTCTAAACCAGATCCTATTCGCAAAAGTTAATCTGCAGCTTCGTTTAAATTCTGAAACTTATTCAATTACATTTTGCAAACACAAAGTTTATTTAAACTTCTCCAGCCATAATTAATAGACTCTAAATTCGACTTTATATCGTGCATTTATTTACTTCTTACCTCAATCATACCGAGCACCGCGGCGGTTTAAATTAAAATGCAGCAATGAAAACGCTGCTGAATAATCGCATTTGCAAAGTATGTACTTATGTATTACTGTGTGTTTGAGCCATTTAGCATTAAATATTTCCTGTTGCCATATATGCACCCACACTAACAAATAATATGCACATAGACACACACGCTCCCACATGCATGTATATGAACAAATGTATACAGTTAAATAATAAATTTAAAGTTAAAGTGTAATGCGCAGTTTACGAATAAATGAGAAAGAAAATATTTCGAGTTTACAATTTATTACAATTTTATTTATATTTTTGCAACACACATACATGCAAACATTCATAGAGACATTTGTTTCATATGTGTGTGTTTGTGTTTGTGGATTTTATATGCGTGTATGTGTGCATGTGAGTTTGAGAGTTTGTGTCTGGAAATGGAGTATGAAATTGCATACTCGCTTAGCATGAAGAGCAATTCATTTAATTCATTGCGGTTAAAAAATATAAAAAAAACTTTTTTATTTTTTTATTGTTACTTACTGAAAGTGAGAAAATATTGGATTTTGAATATGAAATGATTTTAAAGCATTTCAACAAATATGCAATTTTTATTTTACTGTAACTTTATTTTAAACTTCTGTAGTAAAACTTAAAGTTTTAGATTTGAAAGCTTTGAGTGGCATTTTAGGTGGGATTACCAGTGGTATTCTCTCACAGAGAAATTATCACATTCCTTAATCTACTTCTGATTTCTGATCCTTGCTTCGTAGTTCCTACAGATATTTTCTTAGTCCACGAACCTTGGCTTCTCGTTCTAGGTTCCTAATTCTATTCTAAATGCTTGGGTGTTTGATACTTGATCTCTGATTATCGATTTCTGATTCTTGGTTCTTGATATTTAATTGCCGAGTTTTGACTTTTGGTTTTGATTCTTCATTTTTGATACTTGGATTTCTGATTCCTCATTTCTGTGATTTCTGATTTCTGTGATTTTTGATTTTTGATTTCTGATTTCTGTGATTTCTGATTTCTGTGATTTCTGTGATTTCTGATTTCTGTGATTTCTGATTTCTGTGATTTCTGATTTTTGATTTTTGATTTCTGATTTCTGATTTCTGATTTCTGATTTCTGATTTCTGAATTCCGATTTCGGATTTCTGTGATTTCTGATTTCTGTGATTTCTGATTTTTAATTTTTGATTTTTGATTTCTGATTTCTGATTTCTGATTTCTGATTTCCGATTTCTGATTTCTGATTTCTGATTTCTGATTTCTGATTTCTAATTTCCAATTTCTGATTTCTGATTTCTGTGATTTCTGATTTCTGTGATTTCTGATTTCTGTGATTTCTGATTTCTGTGATTTCTGATTTCTGTGATTTCTGATTTCTGTGATTTCTGATTTCTGTGATTTCTGATTTCTGTGATTTCTGATTTCTGTTTTCTGTTTTCTGTTTTCTGTTTTCTGTTTTCTGTTTTCTGTTTTCTGTTTTCTGTTTTCTGTTTTCTGTTTTCTGTTTTCTGTTTTCTGTTTTCTGTTTTCTGTTTTCTGTTTTCTGTTTTCTGTTTTCTGTTTTCTGTTTTCTGTTTTCTGTTTTCTGTTTTCTGTTTTCTGTTTTCTGTTTTCTGTTTTCTGTTTTCTGTTTTCTGTTTTCTGTTTTCTGTTTTCTGTTTTCTGTTTTCTGTTTTCTGTTTTCTGTTTTCTGTTTTCTGTTTTCTGTTTTCTGTTTTCTGTTTTCTGTTTTCTGTTTTCTGTTTTCTGTTTTCTGTTTTCTGTTTTCTGTTTTCTGTTTTCTGTTTTCTGTTTTCTGTTTTCTGTTTTCTGTTTTCTGTTTTCTGTTTTCTGTTTTCTGTTTTCTGTTTTCTGTTTTCTGTTTTCTGTTTTCTGTTTTCTGTTTTCTGTTTTCTGTTTTCTGTTTTCTGTTTTCTGTTTTCTGTTTTCTGTTTTCTGTTTTCTGTTTTCTGTTTTCTGTTTTCTGTTTTCTGTTTTCTGTTTTCTGTTTTCTGTTTTCTGTTTTCTGTTTTCTGTTTTCTGTTTTCTGTTTTCTGTTTTCTGTTTTCTGTTTTCTGTTTTCTGTTTTCTGTTTTCTGTTTTCTGTTTTCTGTTTTCTGTTTTCTGTTTTCTGTTTTCTGTTTTCTGTTTTCTGATTTCTGATTTCTGTTTTCTGTTTTCTGATTTCTGATTTCTGATTTCTGATTTCTGATTTCTGTTTTCTGTTTTCTGATTCCTGATTTCTGATTTCTGATTTCCGATTTCTGATTTCTGATTTCTGATTTCTGATTTCTGATTTCTGATTTCTAATTTCCAATTTCTGATTTCTGATTTCTGTGATTTCTGATTTCTGTGATTTCTGATTTCTGTGATTTCTGATTTCTGTGATTTCTGATTTCTGTGATTTCTGATTTCTGTGATTTCTGATTTCTGTTTTCTGTTTTCTGTTTTCTGTTTTCTGTTTTCTGTTTTCTGTTTTCTGTTTTCTGTTTTCTGTTTTCTGTTTTCTGTTTTCTGTTTTCTGTTTTCTGTTTTCTGTTTTCTGTTTTCTGTTTTCTGTTTTCTGTTTTCTGTTTTCTGTTTTCTGTTTTCTGTTTTCTGTTTTCTGTTTTCTGTTTTCTGTTTTCTGTTTTCTGTTTTCTGTTTTCTGTTTTCTGTTTTCTGTTTTCTGTTTTCTGTTTTCTGTTTTCTGTTTTCTGTTTTCTGTTTTCTGTTTTCTGTTTTCTGTTTTCTGTTTTCTGTTTTCTGTTTTCTGTTTTCTGTTTTCTGTTTTCTGTTTTCTGTTTTCTGTTTTCTGTTTTCTGTTTTCTGTTTTCTGTTTTCTGTTTTCTGTTTTCTGTTTTCTGTTTTCTGTTTTCTGTTTTCTGTTTTCTGTTTTCTGTTTTCTGTTTTCTGTTTTCTGTTTTCTGTTTTCTGTTTTCTGTTTTCTGTTTTCTGTTTTCTGTTTTCTGTTTTCTGTTTTCTGTTTTCTGTTTTCTGTTTTCTGTTTTCTGTTTTCTGTTTTCTGTTTTCTGTTTTCTGTTTTCTGTTTTCTGTTTTCTGTTTTCTGTTTTCTGTTTTCTGTTTTCTGTTTTCTGTTTTCTGTTTTCTGTTTTCTGTTTTCTGTTTTCTGTTTTCTGTTTTCTGTTTTCTGTTTTCTGTTTTCTGATTTCTGATTTCTGAATTCCGATTTCTGATTTCTGAGTTCTGATTTCGGATTTCTGATTTCCGATTTTTGATTTTTGATTTTTGATTTTTGATTTCTGATTTCTGATTTCTGAATTCCGATTTCTGATTTCAGATTTCTGATTTCTGATTTCTGATTTCTGATTTCTGATTTCTGATTTCTGATTTCTGATTTCTGATTTCTGATTTCTGATTTCTGATTTCTGATTTCTGATTTCTGATTTCTGATTCCTGATTTCTGATTTCTGATTTCTAATTTCTAATTTCTAATTTCTGAGTTCTGATTTCTGATTTCCGACTTCTTGGTTATTGGTTCTTGAACCAATTATCCCTGACCAAGTTTTTAACTTTTCGAAGCCAACAAATTGAAAAATATAGCCTCCCATTGTAATAATTTCAAGTTTAACGGATGTAAAAAAAAAAAAACAAAACCAGGTAAGCCACCACTACAAATAAATGCATTCATTACCCTTTAAATTAGCTTCAGCTTTCCCTTTCTAAATGGTATAGAACATACTCTCCCTCCCCATTAATTATGTGTACATCTACACAGCTACTTAATTAACATAATAAACTTTTTTTTTTTCTAGAACAACAACAACACAACAATACATGAAATACAATTACTGCAATTAACACTTGTTAATTATCACAACAACAACAGCAGCAGCTAAGCAAAAATAAAATTTCCCACAGATGAATAAAACTAAAAACAAAAAAAAAAATAAATAAAAATAAAACAACAACAGAAACCGAAATGAAAAAACATATACAACAATTCCCTAGCAGCAGCAGTAGCAACAGCGGCAAGCGTCAACAACAACAGCAATGAGAAAAAAATAAAAAAAACGAACGCATTTATGGGGGAATTCTAGCAGTGCATTACTAATTTAGTTAAATACATATTCACATATACACACACACACATACATACAAATGTTGTATACATATATAAATAGTATAGACACATACCAACACAAGTGCAAAAAATTCGAAATGCAAATGCATATAGATACACGCATAGTAATTAACTTGATAAGCATATGTGTGTGGTATGGTACTATATCCCAGTAAGGAAATGTGAGTAAATTGAGAACATGCTTTTTTCGTTTTTTCCAAAACTCCCAAACCTGATTCAAAGGATGACAGAGTAGATGCAACATGATTATTAAATTAAACGCGTTTGAACACTTAGGAAAGGGAAAATGGTCGGTGTGTATAACTGTGCCAGCAATCAATAGCAACGCATAGCGATAAAGTCATTGCCTTATCCACTGCCAGATTCAGAATGAGAATTTCATCACAAAATTAATTGTTATTCGACGCGTTTTAATGCCTTCCCATTAACCAAGCTACAATATAAGCAGGCATTAGCGGAGTGAGGTCTCGCTACATCAAAGACCGAAACTGGCCTAGGCAGACCATCAACCGACAATTTAGCAGTAATGGTTTACTCGGGAGAGATACCCCTCCTGATTAGTGTTGATTCGATACCCACATAGTATCGATACTTTTACTCATTACTTGTATCGAATAAAAGTATCGATGCTACCGAAAATATCGGAAAAAAGTACCGAATATGTACTTGTATCGAATACTCGTTTAAAGAAACAAATTACTCTTTTTTTAAGTGGTTATTAAGGAAAACATTCAGGCCAGAACGGCCCATTGTGATACAACATGGTTGAGCCTACAGTTTACACTACTCAACACGAGTTTTTCGCCTATACATCATGGTTTTGAGATATTTTCACTGGAAACACGTCAATCATATAAAAATGACGCTAAATTAATTTAGCAAATCGCTAGAAAATTTATAATAAAAGGAAAACTAATCAACAGATGAAAACTTGTTAAACAAATTTGTTTTAATGAAAAGGTTTCAATAAACATTATGTTCTACATGCATGGCCGGAAATATCTTCTAGAATTTCAATACTGTACTGCAATATTGTCATACATTGAAATATTGCAATATGGACTGAAATATTTTGAAGAATTCTGCAGTAGCATTTTGAAATATATTATTGATTGTTGTAAAATATTGTAAAATGATCCACAATTTCAAATATTGTATAGCAATATTTCAGTTTTTTAAATAAATATTTTCCAAAAGTATCGAGTATCCGATACTGACCCTTTTTTCCGATACCAAGTAAAATACTTATGTTTTTACCTTTATTTACTTGTATCGAATCATCACTACTCCTGATGAGAGAAGATTTGGATTTCCAAAATTTTCTCCTTGTTTAAAAAAATAAAAAAAAAAAATGATTCATATATTTACATTAGCTTGCCTACGAGGTATATGAAATGTGCAAAGTTCGATTTTTTCCTGCTCCTGGTGGATTTTCTGAAAGATTATATGAGAAAAATAAGATTTAGTCAGTTTTGAATCAAAGGCTTAAAAATAGGCTTTAAAAAGGTAAATAGCTTTAATCGTTGATAACTTCTAAAATATTGAATTTTGAGTAATTGTTCCAACTCAATTTTTGTTCTTAGAAAGCTTTGATCTACGAGTGAAATTTAACCATGTTCTGATTGAAAAGCTGTCAATTTTGTAGAAAAATTCCATGAGAAAAATTATTTAAACGTTTTTTTTTTTTTCAATTTTTTAGAAGTGGTATTTTGTGTTTGAAACTTTTATATTATAGAGCATTAAATGTAGATGGATCTCAAAGTCTAAAAAATAAATTGTGCTTGTGTTTCGTTTAGTTCACAAGAAGTTTCACTTCTGCCTTGTGTTCGTTAATACACAATTTTTTTTTTTTGGTTTAATGCTATAACAAAAATTGCAACTCTGTACCGGTAATTTCGATGACAATTGTAGACGAACTCTTCTTGTGTGCGACATCTTCATGTAATTTCTTGAACATTTGCGCCATCTGTATGTGAAATGTATAACTGTCATAAACTTTTAGATGGCGACGCTACACATTGGTTTTACTCTAGGACAAGAGAAAAATCGATTTTTGTAATTTTTTTTTTAATTTTCAGTTTATTTATAGGTAAACGAATCTTTATAGAATCGCGATAATTCTTACCCCGTTAATTCGAAAAACTCAATAATTTGCAACCAACTGTTGGAAAAAATAACTTTAATTCACAAAAATTCCATACATTTTGGTTCCATACATCGTCGCTATCTCGTATTTTTTTTCAGTACAAGGTCTGTTTAGCTAATAAACTAAACTACATGTTTAGCTAATAACTTAAACTACATCTTATAATTCCAGTTACTGTTTATTGATTCAAAAGTAATCGTCATCCACAGCGTTGCATTTTGTGGTCGGGGTTACCACATCTGTTTACACTCTTATAAATCGCAATTGATTACACAGTGCAAAAAAAATTAGTGTGCGAGATTTGCGAACGGTTTTATAGTAATTTCTTTATTTCAACAGATACGAATTTGATGTCTGAAGCAAAGTTGTTAAGCAACTCTCTTTTCCGATACTGAGTGAAAGAATTATGGTGCAGTATCGAGTAAGTAAAATTTCAAATAAAAAGTATCGAGTACTTACTCGTATTAAATTATCACTACATCGGTTTGTGTTAGTTAGAAAAAGCAGAACAACTTTAAATTTTCAAAACTAGAAAAGGCAGAAATTGCTGATGTAAAACCAGGGAGCGGAAAAAAGGCAAAATAAAATTTAAATCTTTATATATATTTATAATCATAGAGTTTTGTGTGTATGACATCGTGTAACTTCTGAAGGGCTTTTAGGAAAGTGGGTGTGGCACCTCCCATTAGATTAGATTAGATTAATACGGAGGTGGGCAATAATTTCCCAGATCACTGTGGCCATCTAGCGCCTATTGTGATATACCTCAAAGATTATTGTGTTTATAGTTCTCCTATGAGTTTATTTCCTTTGAGGAAATTTAATATCTCTTTAGGAGAACAATCCGCAATGTTTTGCGGTTGTAGGATAGAGTTTCCCAAGTAACGAAGTCGGGTCCTCATTAGACATTCACAGTGGCATAAAATATGTTCTGCTGTTTCTTCCTCCTCGTTACATATTCGGCACGTATCGTCTTGTGCTAGACCCTAGTTCGATAGGTGTTTTTTTGACCCTACAGTGCCCTGTATAGAACCCTCCCATACAATCGTAATAGTTTTTTGGGTATATTTCAAGAACCGTTTCCAGTACAGTACGGTAATTTGGTACAATAACGAGAATTGATAATGCCATGCTACAACAAAAATATAGCTGGTATTGACAAAGGGGGTGTGGCACCTTCTATATAACCTGAATTTTCATTATGAGATATCTTAAGAAGAATTAATGGTACGGTACTAAAATTTAAATTCATTCAGTTTGTTGGATTAGTGGGTGTGGCACTATGCTTCACTTTTTAGACGACCTCGATAGTCTAGTGAATAGTGCACTAGACTTTCATCCAGAAGGTTGCGGGTTCGATTCCCGTCTTGGTCTGGTGGTTAATTCTCATAAACTTCTTATATTCACTATCGATATGAAGTGGATGAGAATTATAAGAATGTGTACAAGTACACACCTTGGTTGGTAATGGCAAGACCACCGAGCTGATAAAAAATTGCCACATAGCCTTTCGGAATCGGCGTTAAACTGTAGGTCCTACTATCGCCACTGTGGTCTAGTGCAAGAGTGCCAGACTCTGGTTTCTGGAGACCCGAGTTCGATTCTCGGCTTGGGTATGTTTCTTATCTATCTTTCTTTCTCCCTTCCTTTCTTTCTTTCTTTTTTGGGGCTTTGGTACAAAAGATCTTATAGGTCGCAGTGCCTGACTTTCGAGTCGTCCTTTCTTCAAATAATAATAATAATGCTTCACTTTTATTTTCTACTACTATTTCTACTACTAATTCTACTACTATTTTCTACTACTTTTAAATTTCCTTTTTTCAGCAAATTTTCTTATTTTCTACTACTTTTTCAATCAATATTTTCTACTACTTTTTTAGTACTTTTTTTCTACTACTTTTTTAATACATTTTTTTTCGACTACTACATTCTACTATTTTTCACTACTATTTTTTACTACTTTTTTAAAGTTTTTTTCTACTACTATTTTTTACTATTATTTCTACCACTCTTTCTACTCCATTTTTAATATTTTTTTACTACTATGTTTAACTATTTTTCTACTACTTTTTCTGCTACCTTTTCCCTACTTCTTTACAGCAATTTGTAATACTATTTTCTATTTTTTTGAATACTACCTTTTCTACTACTATTTCTACTACTTTATTCTGCTACTTTTTTGCTGCTATTTTCTACTACTTTTTCCATTCCTTTTTCTACTATTATTTCTACTACTTTATGAAATATCTTAAGACCCTGCATAGCTATATTAAAATCCCTGTAACTAATTCTATATATATAATATATATGAAATTGGTTCAAATTTGTAAATAATTTCAAGAATGCTCTTTGATATATAATATAGAGCGTCCTGAAATATTGTTTCTATAATTCAACTGAACCATAATAAAATTAATTCTAATATTTTTTGGAAAGAATCATTTATAGCACAGTACAGAAATTTGGTACAAGAACGTGAATTAACAATGCCATGCTACAACAAAAATATGGGTGGGTTCCATATATCCTGAATTTTCATTACGGGATATCTTAGTATGGAAGTATTATTTGGCAATACCGGATTTAAAAAATTCTCTCAGTTTGTTGAATTAGTGGGTGTTGCACCATGCTCTACTTCTATTTTCTACTACTATTTTAATTTATTTTTTCAAACATATTCTTCTTATATTCGACTACTTTTTTACGACTTTATCTACTTATACTTTTTACCAATTTTTTACTAAATTTTTCTACAATTTATTGTTATTTTCTATTACTTTTACACTGCTTTTTCTACTTCTATTTTTTATTATTATTATTTTTTACTATTGGGCCCATATTTTTAAACAGTTTTTGGAATTAGATATAAGTTTTAGAACGGTCTTCTGCAAATTAAATAGTTTTAAAAATGCCAATTTTGATGCCAATGCTCAATTTTAAACACCAAGAAACTTCATTCTTCTTTATTGAAATAAACGTCAATTTTCCCGATTCTTTGTAGAAAGGGCAGAACAACGTCTGCCGGGTCAGCTAGTCCATATATATTTGTTGTATTTCTATCTTTTTCTCTCTCATGAGCGTCATAGACAAAAATAAGAAAATCTGAAATTTCAAAATCAATGCTAACTATAGTTGGAACATTTTTTTTCCACTTCCTGGTCCTACTATAACAGAGTGCATGTGTTTCACTACTGGGATATGAATGAATGCATGTAAATATGAATGAGTGCATGTGTGAGTGCATTGTTTTTCACATATACATATACACAATTGTAGTTAGTGCAAAACAATAGTTTATACAACAAAACTTGTTTTATTTTTTGCGCTTTTTTTCGCTACAACAACAACAATATGCATCTACATATTATTTAGCATTCATGGTGATCAAATGATATTGTTGGTGTAGACTGTGTTAAAGGGGAGAAAGGGGGTATGATGATTTAAAAATATCTAGAGTTGAGGGTAGGTATACAAATACCGATGTATGCATGTAGTTAAAACAATATTGAAGCCCATTCATTCGGAAAATATAATTAAATTGAATGGAGAGGAAAATGTTTTTACTGGCTGTTTTTTTTTTGCTTTTCATTAATGCAAAATATTAAATCCAAAAAAAAAAGAAAAAAAATTATATGAAATGCCGCTAAATTCAATTGACCCTCAATTGAATGAATGAAATGTCGCGCACTTGCTTTGATTTGCCCTTCCGTCAGTCAATCGAATGACTGAGCTGGCTGACTAGTTTTTTGTCGCTCCATTGTTAGAGGGGCCATGCCATGCAAATAGTTCGCGTGTTTGAGCATATACAAAAGAACAAAAAAAAAAAAGCACTTTACATTAATTAGGTGCAATGAATTATGATAAAAAATTTGATTAGGTATTTCATATTTTTTTTTAGTTGCGTGATGAATGAAATAATTGTATTAGAAAAGCACGCTCGCCCAATTGCGGGCTGACAATATATAGAAGAGTAAGAAGGCCACTTTTTAAAGGTCATTGCATTCATTGTTCATTCATATTTTTGATCGCTTTTAGTTTGGCATTCAAGCATAAATACCACATTGATCAAAAAGTTCCCGGAATTTATTCATCAAATTAAAAATACAAGTTTATTCATCTAAATCTATACAGGGTGACAATTGTAAAGTGACGCAAGTTTAATACTCTGCAGCAAGCTTTACCATTTACCGTTACTTTAATTTAAAAAGCAAATTCATTCATCATTGGCTTTGCTTTTAATTTCATTTGAATTTTTGTTATTACATTTTGAAATTTCCATAAAAATGGACAAGGAAAATATTCGTCGTGAAATTATGAAATTTCATTTGGCAAATTATAGTAGCCGTCAAATTGCAAAGGCTTTAAATTTGTCAAATCGTACGGTAGACCGAGCTATTATTCGATATAATGAAACTGGGGGTTTTGGAGATAGAGACCGGGGAAAATTTTCAACAGTTGCCACTACTGGTTTAACAGATAAAATTCGTAAACGAATCAAGCGAAATCCAAGGCGTTCAATGAGAAAAATCGCTAAGGAAGTGGGAGTAAACCGTGAAACAGTGCGAATCATTGCAAAATCAAAGCTTAATCTTAAGCCGTACAAGCTCCGAAAAGCTCAAGATCTGACACAAAAGAAGAAAGATTTGCGACTGCAAAGATGCAAGGCGTTGCTACGCTTCTCCGTGTTAAAAAATGTTGAAAATATCTTGTTTGAGCAAAGATATCTTGGTTGAACAACATTTCAATGCGCAAAATGACCGAATGTGGCTAACATCATCATCGCAACCAAATAGGACTGTTGGCCGAGTTCAAAAGCCAGCTTCCGTTATGGTATGGGCTGGAGTTTGCGCTAATGCCAGAACCCCTCTAATATTCGTTGAAGAGGGTGTTAAAATTGACCAGGTTGTTTATCGGAGCATTTTAAATGAACATGTTCTTCCCTGGGCCTAAGATACATTTGGAAATGAAAACTGGACTTTCCAGCAAGATTCTGCACCTTCCCACATGGCAAAATTAACGCAAACATGGATAAAAGACAATTTTTCTGGATTCATAACATCTCAAGAATGGCCACCATACTCCCCAGACTTGAATCCAATGGACTACACTCTATTTGGAGTATTTTAGAGAGTAAGGCTTGTGCATCTCAACACCACAGTCTGGAGTCGCTGACAAATTCATTAGAGAAAGCCTGGACTGAAATTGATCAGGAAGTCCTGCGGCGAACAGTCCTACGATTTCCGGATCGAAACATTTTTTATATTCGGTTTTCGGTTTGTCCATCAGCGCTTCCTGCGAGTTTTCCATAACTTCCTCTCGGCTGCTGAAACGCGTTGGTTTTTTAACTTGATTGAACAGAAAGAAGTCACAGGGAGCCAAATCAGGTGAATTCGGTGGCTGTTGAATGGTATTTGTTGCATTTTTCGTCAAAAAAAATACGAATAATGATGGCACTGTGCGACGTTGCGTTATCATGGTGCAAAATCCATGAGTTTTCTGTCCACAATTCTGGTCGCTTTCGGCGAATTTCTTCACGCAAACGTCTCATAACGCCCAAATAATACTCTTTGTTTACTGTCTGTCCTTTGGGCAAGAATTCCTCATCCACTACACCGTTGTAATCAATGAAAACTGTGAGCATTGCCTTCTTTTTTGACTGAAAACGACGTGGGTTTTTTTGGTCTCGGCTCATTTGGTGAACGCGGATTCGGAATGCGTGTCGTACTCATAAACCCACGTCTCGTCTCCAGTAATGATCCTTTTGATGAATGTGGGATCGGCTTCAGCCTCGCAAATCATGTGTTTTGCGACGTCAACACGGTCTCTTTTTTGCATGAAATTGAGGTCTTTTGGCATCAACTTTTCTGCTACACGACGGAAACCCAAATCATTAACCAAAATATCTTGGACGGATCCGTAGACAATGGTCAAGTCCTCCCCTATCTCTCTGATGGTTAATTTGCGGTTATTGACCAAAATTTCTTTTACTTTATCAACTTTTTCGTCGGTTTTCGATGACGATGATCTGCCACTGCGTTCATCATCTTCGATTGACTCACGCCCACTTTTGAACCGCTCGTGCCACTGGTAAACGACCGTTTTCTTTAGAGAATCGTTGCCGAAACACTTTTCCAACATTTTCAACGTTCGCGCACCATTAAATCCGTTCTTTACGCAAAATTTAATGCAATACAGTTTAATAAAATTGTAAAAAATCGCCAACACACACGGAGATAGATGTACTCTTGGCTACGTAACTTGGCAAATGTCAAGCTATGATGCTAAGATTTAGAGGGAATATCAACAACAGATCTACCAAATTAAAAAAAAAAACAGAACTGAAATCGGAACGATGGGAGCGCCACACGGTGGTTGTTCCGGGAACTTTTTGATCAAGGTGGTATTTTGAAAAATAAGCAAAAATTCTAATTCGTGTTTTCTAATTCTGAATCATGGCTGAAACTTATTCAAGTCTAAAATTACCAGAGCTGGTAACTTCGGCACTACATTTGAGTTTGATTGATTGATTGATTCATTGATTTCATTTACTCAAAACCTAGACTCAAGGTTAATGCTCGAATTACCATATACCAAAAGGGTCTATTGAAGTTTGTGAAATTATTATATGAAGCAGGAAATAATGACCGGATGCTCAAAGAAGACAACGATCCCAAATATCGGAGCCACCGCTGCACATCTTGGAAAGAAGAAAATGTTATGGTCACGTTAGATTGGCCTTAACAAAGCCCAGATGCGAATCCAATCAAGAATGTGTAGTCGCTGATGAGGCTTAATCTAAAAGGGGGAAAAAAACAATGAGACAAAATAGCTCATTCGGGTCATCGAAAAATCTGTATGAGTCTAAGCAATGATTATGCCAAGAAATTAAGCAAAAGTTGTAGCCGAAGATGCCAGACAAGGCCGTAGCCAGAAATTTTTTTCGGGGAAGGGGTTTTCATTTGAAGAAAATATTCATAAATAATTTTTATCAAACTGATTTTTAAATACAATCAATTAATTCGATGATACATTTGATGGACCCTATCAGACTAAGGACAAAAGTAGGTAAATGTCTTAAAACTTTAGGAAAAATTTACAGAATAATCAAATTAAATTTTTTCAAATAAATATTATTGAATGTGCATTCTAATGCATTTTTTTTTTATCGTGAAGAATATAATTTCGTTAACTCATTGACTTCCCACTACTGATGATGTACCCAACCTCAAAAAAATTACCAAAAATAGTAGGGGCTCATTTTTTTAAATGGGAATTTGGGCCATTATTTATTTATTTATTTATTTATTTATTACGGCTCTTATAGCCTAATTCAAATGCAGTTATATATATTTAATTTTTAAATTATTAAAAGAAAAGAATGACAATAAAAACTTAAAATTAATAATCTATAATTATCTTATTTCTAGGGTTTTACTATAATTATACAATTTTTGTTTAAACAACTTTATATCACAATTTTTTACATCTTCAGGCATCTCATTATAACATTTTAATCCTTTATAAAAAAGGCTGTTTTTGTCTGACTCAGTTTTAAATAAAGGCAAATTAAAATCATTTTTATTTCTTGTATTTATCTTATGAACATCTCTGTTAAATTTTAAATTCGTTCTTAGATATTCTGGCATATGTCCCGACTGAATGTTATTAATAAATTTCATGGTATGGTAAAAAAAATCTGTTGTTTAACACTAAGCCAATTTAGAGTACTTAACATTTCTATAATGGGTGTGTCATAGCTTTTCTTCAATATAAATCTCATACTTTTATTTTGCATTTTTTGTAGTTTTCAATTTGTGAATCTTTCATGATGAAAAAGATTGTAGAACAATATATAAAATGTGGTTCTATTATTGATCTGTAAATCATTATCTTATAGCGTTTACTTAACAGTTTACTTGTTCTTTTTAGGAACCAGATTTTCATCGATATTTTGCTAATAGTGTAGTCGACATGATCATTTAACTTTAATTTATTATCGATTTGAATCCCCAGATACTTTATTTTATCGACCATTTCAATTTCCATACTATTTATTGTAAGATTTACAACATTAATATTTTTATTTCTTGATATAGTCATATATTTGGTTTTGTCAATATTAATTTTTAATCTATTTGCACATAACCATTTATATAGAGCGTCTAAGTCCGATTGTAAACTGTTCCTCATTTCGTCAAAATTTTTTCCACTTATCATTAATAGAGCATCGTCAGCAAACAGTTTTATTTCACTAAATTTAAGTACTAAGTCAATGTCATTTAAGTATATATTAAATAAAATTGGAGCCAAAACTGAACCTTGAGTTAGTCCAATTTTAACACCAATTTCTTCAGATATCGAAGATCCAATGGAAGTGCGTTGTCTACCGTTCTTTATAAAACTTCTGAACCATTTCAGTTCGGTACCCTTTAAGCCAATTTTAACTAATTTTTGTAGTAATATGTCCTGATCTATAGTTTCAAACGCTCTCTTTAAGTCAATAAACACAGCTATCAATGATAAGGAGCCCGGATGAGGTTGGAATATATTTCCTAAATTCGTGAAGTCACAGCATTGAAAGACATCTTTCTAGTCGTGGTGCTCTGAACAATTGTGGGTTAAAAAATTAATTACATTTTAAGATTGCCTCCTAAAACTGCATGGGTTTTGCTAATAACATGGAGTTTTCGCAAAAGAATTTTTCACGTTGAACACGCATCTGAGGTCAAAAATTTCCCATCACGTCACGTTTTAGAAAAAAAATGGGGTTCAAGCAAGTCTAATTTTACAAGGATCCGATAATTTTTTTTATTTTTTATTAATTTTTAAACTTTTCAAACTGATTCAGGACGAAACTTTAAATCAAAAACAGTTACTGACCCAGAAAAACTATGAATGCAGGAGTGCTCGGTATCATCTTCTCTTTTTGAATCCGTAGTCAAACCTCATGTCTAAGAAAACGAATCGGATTTGATCGCATAAGGAGTGAGATCGAAAAAATCTGAACATATATAAATTTAGAGTTTTGTTTTTTATTTTATTTAATTGATAATATTTTACAAATTACAGAAAAATATAACTTTTATAGTTCTAACTACTATTTATGAACTCGTGGACCTTTTTTGGTAAGCCTTCCATTACAGATTTGATAGTTGTTTCAGACACCTTTTCGGAACAGTTTGCCCATCTCCTTTTAAAATCGAATATTCAATATTTTGGGATACCTTTTTTATGCTCTTTAAGTTTCTTTTCACAAGAGCCCAATATCTCTCCACTGGTCTTCGCTCCGGACAATTTGGGGGATTGGCCTCTCTTGGTACAAAAACTATGTTATTACTTTTTTACCACTCCAGCTTTCCAGCTTTCTTGCCGTAGTGACATGATGCCAAATCGGGCCAAAAATATGTGGACACATATGTTCTCTTATGAAAGGAAGAAGTTTTTTTTTCAAACATTCTTTGTTGTATATTTCGGTATTTATAGAGCCCACTGTAACAAATGAATTGCTTCTTTTGCCGCAACTGCATAAAGGGTCGAAAAAAGTGAAACGGTCGGCCAAAAAAAATGTTTTCTCGGATTTCTAGGACAACCATGTTTTTCGATTAAGGTATGAATATCTTCTTACTCCCTAAAAAATTTTTACTTATTTTGCAAATAATTGCGGGTTGTAAATTTGCGTAGTATATTTTTTATTTATTCATATATCGGAAACGAATAGAGATAATTTTCTGAAATGAAGCTAAATATATATATAGTTTTAATAAAATTCATTTTTTTCTTGTAAAAATATAATTTTTTCCATTTATAAACAATTTCTCTAAACTATTGCGAATTGGACCATTATCTCAATTTCACCCGACAATTAGATTTAGCAGCGCTTGTCTACCCGTAACAAAGTGACGCTTTGTTGGGTACCCGGCCACTGTGACATTGTTGGTAATGAGGCCGCCGATGAACTGGCAAGGCAAGGTTTATCCACCAAGCACATTGGCCCCTATCCGTTCTGAGGAGTCAGCTGGGCCTCTACGAAATCTATCGTTGAGGAGTGGTCTAAGGCAAAATGACTAGAATATTGGAACTCTATCCCAGGTTTAAGACAAGCAAAAGCAATTATCATTCCGCTTGCCCAAAATCAGTTTATCTCTTATTCCAAACCTGACCTTAGGCTATTGGTGGTCTACATGTCTGGACACTATGGTCTCAGATATCACCTAAACAAAATAGGTCTGTCCAATGAGACAGGGTGTCGTCTATGCCTGGAAGATGACGAGACGACATCTCACATTCTGTCTGAATGTCCGGCCTTGGCTCGACTCAGAGGAAGAATTTTTGGTATTCCTTTTCTGACGGCTAATTACATAAAATCTTCTTCTACGAAAGATGTCTTGACTTTTATTAGGTCAGCTGAACGTATTTTGTCGTAAAATGGGGAATGGCACAAAAGATCTTTTAGGTCGCAGTGCCTGCCTGGTTGGGCTTTCCTAAATAATAAATAATAATAATAATAAATTGATTTAGCTTTTTACATGTGACACCAAGTAAATCAAAACAAAAAAAGTTAGTAACCTCTTATATGAAAGAAGTTATGCCTATTTTTCTGATGACACGAGAGTACAAATGCGCTTGTTCTTAGTAATATCCATAGCAGAATAACCAACTGTGCAACGAAATTTCAAAAATTAAGTTGTAATAGAAATAAGTTTTAAATGAATTTCTAATAATTTTGTGCGATTAACAAAAATTAAAGCCATGACAAAACCATTAAAGTTGATAGGAGGGTAACCTATTGACGCTGTTAGATGGAAGAGGGGTAAGGGGATTGAAGCATCTCCCAAAAAATAGAATTTTTATTCAGGTGTAAATATACTTCGAAGCAAAACTCATCAGACAAAGATGGAAAAGAGGAAGAGTTGTCCTGAAATTTGCATTCGCATTGAAATAAGTAAAAAACTCTTACCGCCTGATTCAGGCAAACAGCAACTTTTGGTGATTTTTGTATGGAAAAAGCCTTTGAGGTTTACATATCCCCAAATTACATATCTTCTTTCTCTCTTTCTCAAATTGCTGCTAGTGACTATAATATTAACGTGGGTAAAATATTAGCCTAAGTAGATAAATCGTAACTAAAGTATTTTCATTTATTGCAAAATTTATCTCAAACGAAATTCATCTGCTATAATTTCCCCTACATTTCTGCATATATAAAAAAATTTTCCAACAAAAGCTTTGGATTCGACACGAGTGCTCCCGATATCTTATTCGCTCTCACTCTCTTTTGCAGGTGAATGTGAATTTGTGCTCTCAAGAGAGTGACGTTTTCCAAATCACGTGAAATTTTACGAAGTTTACAATCTCGCAACTTTTTTGAAGTGCTCAATGTAAATAGAGAGTAGCAACGAGAGAGTGAGAGAGCGCAAGAAATGTTAAATTTTATACGTAGTATATTTCAGTAATAGTGAGAGAGAAAAAAATGTTAAATATTTGCAGGTATTTTTTTTTTCGGTATTACTTTTGAATGTTCGAAATTTATATTATGCGGCCACGAGTTGAGTGAGGATTTTGTCGATATGTCAAATCTAATTAATTACAAACTTACATTTTTTTCTTCATTACTGTTACAAATATTTTATCAAAATTATTGTTTTATAAATATAAAGAAAAAATAAGTAAATTCAAACAAAACAAAAGGAAAGTTAATAATTTTTTAAGTTTTACAAATATGTGGTAAATTTGACTAAAGCGCGGTTCACGCAAAATTGGCACGCAGGATAGTTGCTGTATCTTTTTAACCAGAACACTCAGAATAACAAATAATGCATTAAATGATAAGTTTAATATTGTGTTTTAATACTATAATATTAAAAGATTTCAATTTCTTTGTTGTGCAAAAACTTCCGGGTATTCCTTTTAATGGACCCCATCAATCTTTGAACATCCGCTCTGGATACTTTTGCGGCTATTTGGTTCCATTTTAGTAACATTGAATTCAAATTTATGACAATACCTGCATTTTTCTTCAACTTATACTTTGTAATAGCCCAGTATTTTTCTATCGGTCGAAGCTGGAGGCAATTGGGTGGATTTATATCTTTCTTAGAGTAGTGGCAACTGGCTAAATCAGGCCAGAACTTCACTGGCGAATGGTGGTGACGAACAAATGGCAATAGTCGTTTCGAAAGGAACTCTTTAATGTAAACATCAGACGACATAGAAGAGGATGTCACAAATGCCCTGGATTTGAGACCACAGCTGCAAATAGCCTGCCACACCATTGCTTTCTTTGCAAATTTATCCATTTTTATGTACTTGAATGTTGAGGGTACTTTGTTTAAGATTGTTTATTTGTTTAAGATCACATTTTACGTATGATTCGTCATCCACAATGATGCATCCATTGAATTTGGTCAAAACATTATGATAAAGAAGACGAGCACGTTTTTTGGCCAGCAAATTCTGTTTGTCTGTTCTATTTGGATATTTTGTAGCACGATAGCACTTTAGCTCAGCTTTTATGCTTATTCGCAGTACTTTTGCTGGTATTGAATTTTTTGGCACGATCGCTATCCGATAGTCCGGGATTGCTTTTGATGGACCTCAAGATCTCTGCCTTTAATTTTAGGTTGGTGGTTCCCGTTTTGTTCACAACTTTTTTAGCTCTTTCAACACTAAGAGTCTCTTTATATCGTTTTACAACTCTACATACCGTTCTTTTGGAGATATTTAACACTTTCGCAATCTTTGAACCAGACCTCGACGGATTTTCAATAAATTTGTTCACAATCAAATTTTCTACTTGCAGCTTCCATTGTGCACACAATCACCAACTTGCGATCAATTAATATGAAAAATTTATCAACTAACGGTAACGGTATTGTAAACAAATCCCAGTAAAAATTTGTTGTTCTTATGACTAAGGGCGACGTGGTGACCACAACAAAGCGTGCCAATTTGGCGTGAACCGCGCATTAGTACACATAAATCTAAATCCGTCTTGATTAAACTTGTGTTCCAAGAAATAATATTAGTTATATTTGGTTTATGGGTATTCAAACGGTGGCGGACAAGGTTGACTGGGGGGAGAGATGAATGGGAAGAAGTATAAGTGAGGAGACGGCTACGTATGGCGAGAGACATATATGAATGTTTTTTTTTTCTATACGTTGACATTTGAACATTTTGAAAATTACTTTGGGCTCAAGTTTTTTCTATTCGATTTGCATCCCAAAATTCGAAGAGCTTAGATATCGAAATACAAGGTAAATTAAATTAACTTGGTATTTGAATTCTGGCTTACATTTTACACTCTCAGTTTTTATTAGGTTATTTATATTAGGTTTTGCACTTACTTAAATTTTTTTTGATATTTCAACTGTTCTCATCGGTATCCAAAAATTTGGAAAACTGAAATGAATTCCTTATAAAAATGGATCACATTTTCAATGTTTGTTAATATATTTCTCTTCAAAATTGGTCAGTGAATGTAAGATAAATAGTGTTGCAAAATACAACAAGTTATGCTTTATTAGGGTCCCAAGACACTGTGGTATTGCAGGGTATGAATTAGCTACTAAACTAGCTAATGAAGGTTATGCAATTGCACGATTTGGTCCGAAAATTTTTTCTTGGCGTAAGTTCGGGGGAGGTCACGAGTTAGTTCAATGACTTCGTGGGTTCTATCCATAAAGAAAGATGATCCGAGTTTGACTTCTACAGAACCACAAAGTGCTTCGTGAGATAACCTAACAGGAAATCAGCGGAATTTCTTCCGAAACTTAGAAGGAAGGATATGAGATTACTGGTGTGGTCAGCATATGACTAACATGGGCGTCATCACCGATCCAACCTGCCAATCGTATCTTGAGGACGACTTTACTACGGAATATTATCTTTGTAGCTGTCCGACGTTCGCAAAAATCATCAGATTAAGACTGTTGGGTAGTGATTTCTTGAGTATGAATATTATCTATACTCTTCCTCTTCCTGAGCTTTTAAGGTTCATTCAACGAAATTAAAGAGTTCGGGGTTAAAAGACCATAAACTTTCCTTCTCCCCCCCTCCCCCCCCCCCTTCAGAATTCTTTCCTGTCTTTGTACTCTCTTATACTGGCTCTATTCCGGATAAAGTACAATAGTCATTTGACTGATTATTTTGGTTTAGTCCAGCCCACCCTCAACTTGAACGACGACTCGACTCAAAAGTCAGGCACTGCAACCTATAAGATCTATTGTACCAAAGCCCCAAGAAAGAAAGAAAGGAAGAGAGAAAGAAAGATAGATAAGAAACATACCCAAGCCGAGAAACGAACTCAGGTCTCCAGAAACAAGAGTCTGGCGCTCTGCCACTAGACTACAGTTTAACGCCGATTCCGAACGGCTGTGTGGCAATTTTCTTTTTATCAGCTTGGTGGTTTTGCCATTACCAACCAAGGTGTATAATTGTTCACTTTCTTATAATTCTCATACACTTCATATTGATAGTGAATATAAGAAGTTTATGAGAATTAACCACCAGACCAAGACGGGAATCGAACCCGTAACCTTCTGGATGAAAGTCTAGTGCACTATCCACTAGACTATCGAGGTCGTCAACTTGAACTCTAACTCCAATATAATTTGAGCTACTTGTGAGATGAGGACGATTTTTCGATTGTTTGCATCTACCACTTGAGGTTTAGCTGTGGTATTAGTCTCTTTAACTCGTTCTTTAAGGTTTCTTCGAAGTCATAAGATGAGGTTTGCCTAAAAAACGGCGCCTAGCTGTGATTAGATTCGGGACATACATTTGTATATTTATTGAGGGTTTTTTGTTTGTCCAAAAAACTTAATCTATTCAATGAAGCCCTAGAAGAACTGATAGTTTACATAGTTTTAGCTGATTTTATCCTAATGATAGTTGTTTAAATTTAATAAATATTTTTCTGAAATCTGCTTCTATTTCAAATAAGTTCTTAAGGTAGGTGGTCTACAATATAAATACAACAAAATGTTAAAGCATACTTACTTGCGTATTTCCAAAACAGCTGTTTCATGTAAAAAAAAAACAACTTTATTATTATAAGAAACACTTACATACTCTCTGTGTTGAAAAAAGGGAGAGAGAGAGAGAGGCAAAAAGTCAAAGTAAAAAATGAGTAAATGTAAAAACAGCTTTAGCGAGGTTAAGCGCCCAAAAACTAGAGAGAAAGTAAAATTTTTGAATGAGTATAACATTTCCTCTAATGCTTTCTCTCCCTCTTTCTGTCTCTCTCTCTTGATTTTCGCAGTAACAATTGTTAACATTAAAACATTTCTGTTAAATGAGCATAACATTAACAGTAATATCAGGCTTCTGCTGTCCTTTCTATAAATAATCTGTAATTATAGTGTAGAAAGTCTAATGAATCAAAGTACCATAAAGAAAAATGTTAGTACAAGGAAAAAAAGTAATTTTTTGGTATACTATTAATACTTCAAAGCAATGTTTTGAGTATGTAGGCAAGAGAGAGATAGAGTACAGAGTTAACAGACATAAGCAGCAATTAATAAAAAAAAATTAATAATAATAATTATAAATGAATATAAAATGGAACTATTTAAACCGACTGCATTAATGTTGTAACTCTGTGAAAGAAATTAAAATAAATCGAAGATGATAGTACAAAATGATGTACTCACATACTCGTATATGTGTGTATGCTTTAACTTTTTCTCTGTTGGATTTTAAAGTTCTTTTGATGTTATGATTTTTTTCGCGATATAAGATATTTCATGTTTTAATTTGTATTATGTATTAGGTTAGGGAAGTGCTCAGAACATCTCTCAGTCTCCACGGCACGGGAGCTAAAAATGTATCTAGTATAATCTTCCTGGTATTATATAGAACCTTGAATAATTTTAATACGCCTGTACTTCTTTTGAACTCCTCAGTGCTTTTGATGATATCAGTGGAGTCTCCACCAACTTAACTAATGTTCTATATCAAAACAAATGGAGTCAATGAAAATGAAGAGGTGAGGAAATTCTGCGTATAAATTAAAATACGAGCATTTTATGGTTGAATTTAATACTTTGGATGAATTTTTATATAATAAATACATTTCTAGGTTTGAAAGTGATCTGAAGTTAAATCATGCTCTGACATTCCATCCTGCTTGACATTTAATGGCGAAACATCTGATAGCCTTAGCGGGTCTGCTAATCTTTTTGCCGAGTATTTTAAATCTAATTTTTCTAATAATTTTGATAATACATACTCCTTCTTTTACAGATGTGTATTACTCTTTGGATTTTGGTTCACTTTTGTTAACAGAGGTTGATATTTTGCAAGGCATTCTGGATCTTAAGTTTTCTAAGAAAATTAACCCTGATGGACCATAAGCCTTTATACTCAAAAAATGCCTGTCAGCCATCTGTTATCCGATTTCCTTAATTTTTAATAACTCATTAATATCTGGTGTTTTTGTTGATAAATGGAAGATAGCGCATATAAATCCCATTTTTAAATCAGGTAACTAAAATGATGTTCGCAATTACAGACCGATATCAAAATTATCTATGTATAAACTCGTATTTTTTTCGTAATTTGGATATTTATTGTGAAAAAGTGATTATAAATTTATTCTTTAAAGTATTGCCCATCGTTAGCCACAACCTTTTCCCATCTTTCTGGTAGCATACGGATTCCGCGTCGAAAGAACTCCTCATCTTTTTAAGGTATCCACGAATCGACTCATTTTTTGAGTTCTTCGAAAGAACGGAAGTGCTGTTCAGCCAGGCCATGTGTCATCGATCGGAACAAGCGGTAATCAGAAGGAGCAATGTCTGGAGAATACGGCGGGTGGGGTAGCACTTCCCATTTCAGCGTTTCCAAGTATGTTTTTACTTGCCTTGCAACATGCGGCCGAGCATTGTCGTGCTGAAGAATAACTTCGTCGTGTCTTTTCTCATATTTTGGCCTCTTATACTCAAACGCATCAATTGTAGTCTGTAGCGGTCGCCAGTGATCGTTTGACATGAATCTTCTTCGAGTAATGCCTTCAATTCTTCACCTTCGAACTTTTTCGGGCCACCTGAACGTTCCCTGTCTTCAACATCAAAATCACCACTTTTGAAACGGGCATACCACACCTGACACATTGTAACGTCTATAGCACAGTCAGGATAAGCTTCAGTGAGTAAACGATGTGCTTCAGTTGCGTTTTTCTTTAAATGGAAGAAGCAAATTAAAACTTCCCGCAAATGTTGTTCTGTTGGCACGAAATTCGACATTTTCAGCTATAGTAAAACACTTTTGTAAAACTATGAAAATTATTTGACAGATCAATTCTTATAGTATTTTTGACGCTCTTCGAGATAGAATAGCTGTCAATGTAAAAAAAATGGCGCGTATGATAGTTATGAAGTTAGTCACAATTACGAGTTTATACATTCATACTCCCAATATATTATATCGAACCAAATCAAAATCGCATCAAAAAATGTGAAATAAATCATGTATTCTTACCTCTTTGTTCGACTCCATGGTTTTTATAATTTTTTCATATTGAAAGTAACAAGTGAGAATGTAGTGAAATATCCAACAAAGAATGAGTTTTAAAATCTCGCGTTTATATTCCCCTATGCTATTAGGCATATACTTATGAACCATGAGTAAATTAGTGAGATTCGAAAAAAAAAAAAATTTTTTCGTGTGATTTTGTTTTACAGAACTTCGACCATTTACCTAAATATATACAAATGTGCATACGTATTCTTTCAGTTTTTTGGATTAGTGGATATCGCACCATGCTCTACTTCTATTTTCTACTACTATTTTCAAGACTATTTTCTAATACTTTTTTTTCTAAAATTTTCTTCTCATTTTCCATTATTATTTTGTACTACATTTCTACTTAGTTTTAACATTAAAATACTAAAGGGATGACAACGTCTGCCGTGTCAGCTAGTTTATTTTAAATTCAGCTTAATTCATTTTATTATTGTCATGAATATTTGTAAGCACACACACACACAGATTACTTACAGTTTCTGTCACATCTACTGATACTATGTCGAATAGCACACCCATTAGTAAATAATTTCTGCATACAGAAAAAAACGCACAAAAGTATGCTAACATATATTAGCATTAAGGTTGTAAGTAAATTTTCATAGTCGCTCTCTTGTTTAAAATATTTTATGTACATATAAGCTCGTCATTTTAGCTTGTAGCTGTTTAGATTGAACTTCGGTCTGTTGTTAACAGTGCTGTAAATTATAACATATACTTGTACTCCCCCTTTATAACTCACTTTACTTTTTTAGAGAAATCACTTTCTTAGTTAACAGTTTCTTCTGCTGTATTTTTTGCAGTACTGTAAAGTTTTAACAGTGTTGTTTGATTTAACATTTGCTCTCATGAAGAAAATGAAATGTAATTGTTTAACATGACTTTCTCTCTGTTTCCCATACACACACACACACACACACACACAGTCTCTTTATCTCACTTAACTTGTATACGCTCTCGGCTTGTAATGCACGAATATAATTAAAACGAATATTTCCAATAGTACCGACGCCCTCTATATTGACTGTCGTGCGCATTACGAAGTGCTTTCGTATAGCTCTCTGTATTCAAATGTGTGTGTATGTGTGTGTGTGTTTGCGTTTGTACCATATTCCATGCAATCTCTATCTACTATTGTAAGATATGCTATGGTATGCTATGCTATGCTATTACTATTATATGTCAGATACAACAAAAAATTTTTCTTCGATATGTGAGATGCTACTGCTACTACTGTTGTGGTCATAATGATGACTTTTTCCTTTCATCATCAACAACAACATTATCATCATCATCGTCTGCATCAGCATCACCAGCAAAAAAAAAAAAAACAAAAAAATTATCATTCGTTCGTTTGTTCATCGTACATTTTACATTTCTTTCGATACAAATCGTTTCGTTCGTTGATTTTCATTTCGTTCATTTCTGTGCAGCAGCAGCAGCAGCATCACAGCCCCAGCACCAGTCAACTACGAATGTTAGTTATACCGACGACGACATACTTAATATATGCTATGTGATGGCATTCATCTCTATGTGTACCATAAAAATCTTTTAGTGAGAGTTTACGATCCCGCGGGTACGGTCGAAACTTTCGGGATTTACGTTACGAAAACGCTTGATTTGTCGAAAGAGAAGAAGAAGAAGCAACAAAAAAAAAAAATTCATACACATAAAAATTATATGTGATTTAGAGTCCAGTGTATAGCGTGCGTTCGGTCCGGTGCTGCTGGTAAAAAGTGAAAAAAATACATAAAATTTAAAATTAAATTAAAAAAATAATAATAATGTTAAGTGGAGTGCAAGTGTAATAATAAAGAATAAAGTTTCTAAAACAAAAATTCAAAAAATTTAACTCACAGTGCTCTCAGGTTTAGTCATCAACAACAACAACTCCTACAAAACAAAAAAAAAAAAAAAAGTTAAATCTAACCAACGTATTTAACCTTTTTGCAACTCTCTGCTGCCGCTGGCTGCATCTTCTTTGTATCACTCCTTGTCGGTTGTTCATTCGCTCTCGTGTTGTTATTGTTTTTTTTTTGTTATTGTATTGCGTCAAGTCGATGTTACTCTGATGAGCGTGTTAGTTTCATTGTTTTTATGCCGTTAATACCGTTACCGTGTTCTAATCCTCGTACATGTTCAATGTAAGCATATAAAAATTTTGTTTTTAATGTAATTCTATGCTACGTTAAGTGAAAATTTTTATATGTATATGGAAAAAGAAAAAAAAAAACACAAAAATAAGTATGAATCAAAATACTATTGAAAATACAAAGATTCGGATATATGCAGCACACATATGTTAAAAAATAATTGTAGAAACAGATTTATTTAAGTTTTACTGAAAAATTAAACATGAAGTATTTTTTTTTTCTTAATATCAAACTGTTGTGAGTACATAGAAAATGTCAGGCACTGTGTAAATCATCAAAAATTCAACTCAAAAGTTTATTGTCTAACAAAAATCAAATTTTTCTTCAATAGCTGAGTTCTGTAGTCATTTTACGAGGAACATTTTTTTATATCAAACTTTTTTGCACTTTATCAGTTAATCAACAGACAGAAGAAACCAAAAAAAAAAAAAAAAAAAGGTCAGAAAATTGGCAGATAAAGGGTTAATGTATTCGAGAATTGTATTCTATAGATAATTTTATTCTCACTTCCTGAACATTCAAACTATCTTAGATCCAATACTACCTTGTTTAGTCTTATGTTTCATTGTTCCAAAAAAAAAAAAAGCGAAATTTAAACCCACGAAAATTATAAATCAAATGTAAAATTTTGAAACACCGGAGCATGTAAAATGAATTTTGTTCGAGCTCTAGTAGTTGCCATTTTCAGAACAATGCAATTGGTTTTTGTGTTGGATTTTTTTATGGCAAGAAATAACACAAATTTTGTATCTTCACCGGCCAACGAACTGGGCTGAGAACTTTCCCAGAAATATTTACAGTTTCAGTTGTACTAGAAAAATTGTTTAATCTTGTTGGTATTGTTGGTATTTGAAGAGTAGCAGACAGAATTCTAGAGCTGTTTCTTGGTATAGTGAAGTGACTTGAGAAGTTTTGATTTCATAGTAATTTTTTGACTTTATTCTTTGAGTTCTAATGAGGAACTTACACTTTTTTTTATTTTTTAAATATAACTGCTTCAAGAAAAAACCCTTTCTAATGAACTTTTTTTAGGAATATATATATCTCACTTCATTACATTGGATTGATCGACAGTTTCAGCTACTACTATGCCCTACAGTTCTTAAGGGAGACTAGAACCGCAATGAAATTTCTTCAAAAAAGTGATGAGAAACCGTATCGGTATATATGAATTTTTTGACATTTTTTCTGGCATCATTCTTCATTCAAAGCCTATTAATTTTAAATAAAAAGTGTGATTTTTTTTTGTAAAAAATTTAATTTCTTTCCACTTTAAACCCATTTTATTTGATCACCGTGTTGAGTGTATGTTTCCAAGTCGATTTTGGTGTTCTTAACCTGCTAAAGCCTTAATACAGTTTCGGTCCACTTTTTGAGTGCAGTTGGTCTCAGTTAATCAGTTTTGATCTGAACTTAGATTTGCTTTTTATTCAGAATATTTGCTTGGAATTTCGTCTGAGTTTTAATCTGAATTTCAATCCGAAATTTATTCCGAATTTTAATCCGAAATTTAGTTCGGATTTTAGTCCGAATTTTAGACCGAATTTTGAACTGCGTTGTGGTATAAGTCTGAATTTTGGTTTGAATTTTAGCCAAATTTGTAATCCGAATTTAGTCTTAATTTGGTCAGAGTTTTGTCTCTTCGTTTTGGGTTTTTATTGTTTGGTTCGCATTTGGTCTAAATTTCAATCTATTTTTTTTTGGGTGCAGTTACTCTCACTTAGTCAGTTTTGGTCTGAGTTTCGGTCTGATCTTAGGTTTGTTTTTCAGCCTGAATTTTGGCTATAAATTCAGTCTGAATTTTAATCTTAGTTTTAATCAGAGTTTTAGTCTGAATTTTGATCCGAATTTTAATTCTAATTGTTGGTCTGAATTTTAGTCCGAATTTCACTCTCAATTTTGATCAAAGTTATGGTCTAAGTTATAGTCTGAATTTTGTTTTGATTTTTTGCCTAAATTTGTTTTCAATTTTGCTCAGAATTTGGGTAGAATTTTAATATGAAATTTGGTCTAAATTTTGGCCAAGTTTTTAGCCTGAATTTAGTCCATATTGGTCAGAGTTTTGCTCAACGTTTCGGGTTGATTTCTGGCTGGAATCTCTAACTTGCTTTTTATTCTAATTTATACTTTTTTTAATATGAATCGGATTTGAGCTTCAATTCAATTATAGGTTAGCATTTGGTGTAAATTTTTTCGCTGAAGTTGTTCCTATTTTTGTCAGTTTTGTTTTGATCTTAAGTTTGATTCTAGGTCTGAGATTTGGCATGAAATTTGGCTTGAACTTTGGTCTATATTTTAGTCCTAATCTTGATCTAAATTGTAGACTGAATTTTGGTCTGAGTTACAGTCCGAATTTCAATCCGAATCTTGATCGAAGTTGTAGTCTGAATTTTAGTCTGAATTTTAGTCTGAATTTTAGTCTGAATTTTAGTCTGAATTTGGGTTCGATTTTTGTTCCAAATTTCGTTTGAATTTTGATAAAAATTTGGATTGAACTTAGATATGAGTTTTAGTATGAATTTTGGCCTAAGTTTTAATCTGAGTTTAGCTTTTTTTTGGTCAAAGTTTAGATTTATTTTTGAGATGGATTTCTCGTTCTAAAATTTGGTCTAATTTTTGGTTCGCAATTGGTCTGAATTCCCAGCTAATTTTTTGTCTGCATTTGGTCTCTCATTGGTCAGAGTTTGGTTTCTATTTTTTATTTGAACTCGAGAAAGTTTCAATCTAGGGTTTGACAACCCAGCTTAGTATATTCCTTTCAGAAAGTAGTAGTAAATGCATTAATTATAATAAATAAATGGCAACTTAGTTTCATAAGAATGATTTCTGAGTGTGTTATTGCATATTCTTATACTTTCTTATTCTTTACGTTTCTTTTTACCCAGGATAGGAGCTTAGAGTCTTTTCTACTAAGCTTTCCATTTGACATGGCTTTTGTTTGCTTTTTGTTAGGCGTCAGTGAAAATTCTATTCAAATTTCATTCTTTTTAAGATAAAGTATGCCCGGTACATCTCCATTTTCTTATTTCTCATGGTCTCAGTAATTGATGAATTTAGAATTATCAAGTGATGTGCCTACAACATACGACTCTGGTATTGAAACTGCAGATTAAGTCACCAGACAGGCTTCAAATATACAAGTTTTGTAGTTCTTTGTTTCCTTTTGAAATCAAGGAGTTTGTACACCTTCATTTTCTCATGTCAAACTGTAATTCCATAATTACTGTTTGGTACATATTCTATGTGCTGTAGTCTTTGGTCGATTTAAATCCAATAGTTACGGGTAGTGTTGATTCGATACCCACATAGTATCGATACTTTTGACAATTACTTGTATCGAATAAAAGTATCGATGCTACCGAAAATATCGGAAAAGTATCGAATTTGTACTTGTATCGAATACTCGTTTTAAGAGACAAATTACACTTTTTTTTAAGTGGCTGTCGAGGAGAACATTCATGCCAGAACAGTCCATTGTGTTACCACATGGTTGAGCCTCCAGTTTACACTACTCAACACGAGTTTTTCGCCTATACATCATGTTTTTGAGATATTTCCACTGGAAACACTGCTAGAAAATTTATAATAGAAAGAAAACTAATCAACAGATTAAAGCTTTTTAAAAATATTTTATTTTAATAAACATTAGGTTCTACATGCATGGCCGGCAATATTTTCTAGAACTTCAATACTGTACTATAATATTTTCATACATTGGAATATTGTAATATGGATATTGAATAATTCTGGAGTAGCATTTTGAAATATATTATTGATTGCTCTAAAATATTGTAAAACGATCCTCAATCTTAAATATTGTATAGCAATATTTCAGTTGTTTAAATAAATATTTTCCAAAGTATCGAGTATCCGATACTGAACCTTTTTTCCGATACCAAGTAATATACTTATGATATAGCATCGAGTAAAAAAAGTACTTGAATCGAATGAAAAATATAGAGTATTTACTTGTATTTACTTGTATCGAATCATCACTAGTTACGGAGCCTGAACCCAAACCTTTTTTAAAACTCTCTATAGTTTTCTGTTTGCAATTAATAAATATTTCTGTGAAAAGTTATGAAAATCACTCGTCCAAAATAATAATAAAAGTAAACAGCATAAGTGTATACTTAATATGCACTTAAGCTATTATACTTTCATGCTATACAGATTTTAGATTTTGTTTTGTTTAGTTTAGCATTTAGATTTTTGCAATTTTCTTTTCTCTATACACAGCTGCAATTTAGTTTTTATTATTATTGCTCAAGTTTTTGTTGTTGCTGTGTTTCCTACTTTTTTTCTAGTTTGTTTCTATTTTTATTTTGTTTTTTTGTTTTTCTATCATTCAATTTTCTTTCACTGTCTCTACTAGTTAGCTACTCACTTACTGTCACTACATACTACTAAATACTTTTGTTGCATACTAAATTTATTTGTTTTTTGTACTTTTTTTTTACTTATGTACAGTTTAAATATTTTTTTTTTTTATAAATCTAAATCTACATAAATCTGTGAATTTGTGATATTATTGTTGAGGGTTTGTATGTGTGCGTTAATGTTCATGAATTTAAAAATACAGTGATAAACGGGTATAACGAAACTGAAGAGTTTGATTACAAGCATGTGGTACTGTGTGATAAAAAATAATAATAAGTGAATACTTTGGTGTTTTAACCATTTTAGTAGTGCATCGTGTCGGGAACTTTATGGATTCATTAGCACATATTTTTTACTTGTATCGAATTCCCAGCAAATTATTTCTAAACCGTTTCCTTAGTTTTCAAAATTAATAAAACTTTTGAATGTGCTGTCTTAAAATGAAGATGGAAATGAACAATTTTTCTTTAACTGTTACACAAAATCAACGACCGAAAAATCCGAATAAATAAAAAACACTTTAATAAATACAAAATTGGTCTAACTCACATGCAATGGAAATCCGTTTCCACTTGCTGCAAACTACAATTTCTTGAGTAGAAACCAATTTTTTTGTTTATTCCTAAATAATAATTTCTGATTTTTAATCAGGAGTGTTTATTAGATTTTTGGTGTGCATTTGGCTTGAATTTTGGTAGACATAAGTCTAAGGTTTGATCTGAATTTTGGCCTAATTTGTAATCTAAATTTAGTCTGCATTTAGTCAGAGTTTTGTCTCTACGTCTTGGGTTCTTTTCTTCTATGAATCGACGAGTTGTAAAAACGAATTCTATCTGATTTTTGGTCTCAACTTCTGTTCAATTTTTGATTTGTATTTGCTCCGAATTTCGGTTTAATTTTTTTGGTGCAGTTGGTGTCACTTAATCTGATTTAGCCTGAGTTTTGGTTTAAACTTAGGTTTGTTTCTTAGTCTGAATTATGGCTTGAAATTCTGTCAAAATTTTATTCTGAATTTTAGTCAGACTTTAATCCGAATTTTAGCCCGAATTTTAGTCCAAATTTTAGCTCAAAATTTGATATAAATTTTAGTGTGAATTTTAGTCATAATTTTAGTTTGGATTTTAGTCTGGATTTTAGTTTGAATTTTAGCCTGAATTTTAGTCAGACTTTAATCCGAATTTTAGCCCGAATTTTAGTCCAAATTTTAGCTCAAAATTTGATCCAAATTTTAGTCTGGATTTCAGTCATAATTTTAGTTTGGATTTTAGTCTGGATTTTAGTTTGAATTTTAGCCTGAATTTTAGTCAGACTTTAATCCGAATTTTAGCTCAAAATTTGATATAAATTTTAGTCTGAATTTTAGTCATAATTTTAGTCTGAATTTAAGTCACAGATTTTGAACGAATTTTAGTCCGAATTTTGATTTAAGTTGCTGTCTAAATTTTAGTCTGAATTTTGGTTTGATTTTTTATGCAAATGAAAGAATTTGAATTGAATTTAGATCTGAGGTTTGGTCTAAATTTTGGCCAAGTTTTTAATCTAAAATTAGGCCAGATTGGTTACAGTTTCGCTCTACATTTTGGGTTGATTTCTGGCATAAATCTCTGATTTTCTTTTTATTGTAACTAAAACCCCATTTAATATGATTTCTGACTCCGATCTGAACTTCTTTTCAATTTCAGGTTCGCATTTCGTCTAAATTTCGGTCTAGATTTTTGCCTGAAGTTAGTCTCATTTTCGTCAGTTTTGTTCCGACTTTAAGTTTGATTCTTGGTCTGAGTTTTAGCTTGAAATTTGGTTTGAAATTTGGTTTGAAATTTGGTCGGAATTTTGTTCTGAATTGTAGTCCGAATCTTGATTTGAGTTGTGGTCTGAATTTTGATTTGATTTTTAGTCTAAATTTGGTTTGAATTTTGATCAGAGTTTAGTTTTAGTTCAAATTTTTGATATGTACTTTGGCCTAATTTTTTGATTTATGTTTGGGTTTGTTTTCTGGTTCTACATTTAGCTTCATTTGGACTGAACTTCCTCATAATATTTTATCTAAATTTGGTATCTTTTTGTTTAGAATTTGGTTCCGGTTTTTATTTGAACTTGGGTTTGCTTTTTGGTCTGAGTTCTGGACTGAAATTGGGATTATATTTTAAGTGGAATTTTAATTTGCATTTAAGCTTTTATTATGATATGAATTTTGGTCTAATTTTTATTTTTAGTTTTATTTTCATATGAACTTTTGATTTTTGATCTGAATTTTGGTCTCAATTTAATTTTGAATTTCAATCGAATTTTTTATCTGAATTTGGCCATTCCTTTTTTAGTGTTTTGACCCGATTTTTAGTCTGAACTTTGGGTTAATCTTGGCTGTGAGTTTCTGTTGAAATTTCGATTTGAATTTAGTCAAATTTTTGGTTAGAACTTTGGTCTTAATTAAGGTCTGATTTTATGTTTTACATTTGGTCTGGACCCGGCTTAGAATTTAGACTAAAATTCGATTTGGTGTTTGGTTGGAATTTTGGCTTTATTTTAAATCTGACATTAGTTCCGATTTTTGGTTTGAGCTTTGGTTTAAAGTTTGGTCTAAGTTTGAGACTGAAATTCGATTTACATTTTAAGTGGAAATTTGATCTGAATTTTAGATTTTATTTTGATCTAAGTTTTGGTCAAAGTTTAAGTCTGAACTTTGGTCTAAATTTGGTTTAAAATTTTGGTCAGAATTTAGTTTGAGTTCAGATCGGAGTTCCTTTTAATATGAACTTTTTTTCTGATTTTTTTGCCTGAAATTCGGTTTGATTTTGTGTCCGAATTCGGTCTGAATTTTGCTCAGAGTTTTAGTTTGAGTTTCATTCGAATTTTTTTGTCTTAATTTGGCCACTATTTGGTCAGAGTTTTTTACAGATTTTTAGTTGGAACTACAAGTTAAATTATGTTGTGAGTCTTGGTTTGAATTTTGGTCAGAATTTAGTCAGAATTTTGGTCAGAATTTAGTCAGAATTTTTGTCAGAATTTAGTCCGAATTTTGGTCAGAATTTAATGAGAATTTTGGTCAGAATTTTGTCTGAATTTTGGTCAGAATTTTGTCTGAATTTTGGTTAGAATTTGGTCTGAATTTTGGTCAAAATTTAGTCTGAATTTCGGTGAAAATTTAGTCAGAATTTTGGTAAGAATTTAGTCTGAATTTTGGTCAGAGTTTTTGTTTGAATTTCATTCGCATTTTTTGTCTTAATTTGGCCACTATTTGGTCAGAGTTTTCTACAGATTTTTAGTCGGAACTTCAAGTTAAATTATGTTGTGAGTCTTGGATTGAATTTCGATAAAAATTTAGTTTGAATTTTGTTCAGAATTTAGTCTGAATTTTGGTTAGAATTTAGTCAGAATTTTGGTCAGAATTTAGTCAAAACTTTTGTCAGAATCTAGTCTGAATTTTGATCAAAATTTAGTCTGAATTTTGGTCAGAATTTAGTCAAAATTTTGGTCAGAATTTAGTCTGAATTTTGGTCAGAATTTAGTCTGAATTTTGATCAAAATTTAGTCTGAATTTTGGTCAGAATTTAGTCAAAATTTTGGTCAGAATTTAGTCTGAATTTTGATCAAAATTTAGTCTGAATTTTAGTCAGAATTTAGTCTGAATTTTGGTCAGAATTTAGTCTGAATTTTGATCAAAATTTAGTCTGAGTTTCGGTCAGAATTTAGTCAGAATTTTGGTCAGAATTTAGTCAAAATTTTGGTCAGAATTTAGTCAAATTTTTGGTCTTTTTGTCTGAATTTTGGGACGAACTTTGGTTTTACTTTTTTTGGTCTGAATTTAGGTTTTATGTTAAGTTTGAATTAGATTTGAATTTTGGTCAGAATTTGGTTTTAATTTTGGTCTGAATTTTGATCAAAATTTAATTTGATTTCTTGTATGAGTTTAATCTAAATTTTCATCCGATTTTTAGTTTGAGTTGTGGCCTAATTTTTTGATTTCATTTGTGTTCTAAAAACTTAAATTAAATTACGACCTTTATAATTGATAATATGTTCAATACCCTCTGGCTGATTTAATTTGACTAGTTTTTTTGAGAATGTCAGTAGATTCATCTGTTCTTGAAATTAATTCATAATTACTGGTTGGTAGTTGTAAACGTTGTTGTTATAAACGCTTTCCACTGTATCCACCAACATTAAATCTGTTTTTGTTGCTGTTTTTATCTGTGTATGTGTATGTGTTTAACCAAACTGTGCCATATCATCGCAACAAATTACTCACTACCAGCTAGCATTAAAATGCAAATGTCAGTTCTGCCATCAGCAACTCTACCGCCTTTGTATCACGAAGAATCATCACCAACAGTTTTCATCTTCTAGCAACAATACCTCCATTGCTCATCTTCAAGCAACATCATTAAAAGTTTGCATAACCAAAGTACATCACTCTACCATCATAATCATCTTCATTATCAACAGCTTCACCATATCAACCCCTAGTAGCAAGAAAACATTCACCATTGCCATCATTATCAACATCATTACAATTATCATCAACATGTATTTGTATATAATGATGATAGCTTTGTTTGTTTGTTTTGTTTGTGATTTTTGCTTTTTCTTTTTTTTTTGTTTTTTTTTTTTTGGTTTTGCGTTTTTTATTTGTGCGATTTTTTGGTATTGTGGTTCTTGCTGTTATTTTCTCTGTGTTTTGAGTGATTTTCTAAATGAGGTGTGCACATTTCTATTAACTAAAAATAAGAGAGAATATTGCTAGACTTACTATACAAAAAACAAAAATAACAGCAAACAATTTCTATATAAATTTTGTTGTTTTTGCTATTGCATGGCCAATTTTGCATACTCAGACTTGAACCGTTTTTTTCTTTTTGTTATTTCTATTTATTATTATTTTTTTTTAGTTTTTATATATAACATTTTACGTTCCGCAATTGACATCAAATTATAGTAGTAATTTTTATGCATATGTGTGAGTGAATGTATGTATGTTTATATATTTGTTTGCGTTTTTTTTTTTTGGTGTATGACATTGAACACTCATAAATGTTAATAATAAATGAAAGTTGTTTGTGTTTTTATTTTATATTATCCCAGTATCATTATCGTTCATCGTTGCTATTGTCACCCTAGCAAAAACAAAAAAACTAATACTTGTACCTACATATTATTAACTAAGTGCTTGTGTACTAGATACGTATTAAATTCAAGTGCAAAAATTATGTTCATCATATAAAGTAAATACATCAAAATCTACTTGCATACATTGTAAATGTGATAAATCAATTTAATACTAATTTAAAAATAGAAATAAATTAACCAATTTTATAATACAAAGCATGTATGTATGCAGTGAGTTTTAATTTATTCATGGAAAAAATAACAAATTCTTATTTGTGTAGATTTTAACTATTCGTTCATTAAGTGCAATTTTTTTTATTTTTAAGTCAATTATTATTATTATTTTTTTGTATTATTTTCAGTGCAAATATTTATATAACAAATACGAATGCATACAAAAACAGACAAAACTAATAAGAAAACACTGAACTTTATAAAAATTTCCGCACAAAAAAAATTAAATAAAATCGTCAAATCTTTTGAAAATTGAGAAATTTTCGAGCGTCGTTGACTGAAAAAATTCTGAAAAATTAATTTTAAAAATTCAATGAAATGATCAAGTTTTATTTGATTTTCGTTATTATTCAAACCATTCTAAAGATGCAATTAAATTTAAAAAACTGAAATCTATGATGAAAAAATTTTGTTTTTATCCTAAAAATATGCAAACTTTTGGAAAAATACATTTGTGCATATTAACCTTCTAGTTCCCAAATTTTTGATTGATAAGAAAAAAATCGGAATTGATTAATATTGGCGTAAAAATCATAAACTGATTGAAAAACCCAAAAAGAAAAAAAAAATAAAGGGCGTGGTTTTATGAAGTGAGAAAATTTGAACCCTTAAAATTATTTGTTCTTGAATAGCTTATTCTTAGCTATCCATAGCTAGTTTTTTTTATTTTTTTTTACTTTTATCTCAAATACAATCAAAATAACTAATTTTCCTATTTTTCACAAATTTTTGATTTTGTCTATCGCTAACTTCTGTAATACGCATCATAGCTCATAACCGAAGCATTTTATTAAAAGCTTGGGATATTCCCTAAACGATATGATAAAATGTAGCAACAGAAAACTGTTATGGTGGCAATTCCATTCCTTTTTGTTGAAGGCCGTCTACAGGCGGACTTGAGAGCTAGAGGGTTAATAAAAAAAATAATTCAAAAATGTATGCATTGAAACAACTTTTACATTAAAACTATTCAGCTTGTTATAGAAATTTTAAGCTTTGTATTAAAAAATCACGTTCTTAGTTCAAAATTATCAAAAATATTTTGGCTAATTTCATTAACCCATTAAGGACGGGACGGCCACGATTTCCAAGTTTATTTAAGTGGCTGCGTTAACTATGAAAAAGAGCTAAAAATTTGAGCCATACCATATTTTATGTAAAATTTTATAAGCTTTCAAAATCTGCAGTCAAATAAAAAAAAATCAAAAAAATAAAAATTCAAAAAGTTATGCTCACTTATTCATTAAAATTCAAGATTTCTCGATTAAAACTTTTTTTCTTAAATTATTTACGGAATGAAATCATCAAGAAATATCTCTATTTGATAAAATTCCAGGGTCCATGCATCCTCAACTTTAAAATGTGTCACTTGGTGCTTCAAAATTTAGCGTGTAAATATGAAAAATGGCGGCTTGAACGCGATAAGTCGCTTCAAAACTTTCAGGCATTTTTTACATGAGACGGGTGAACTTTAGAGAAAAATTTTGTAGAACAGAAACATCTTAAAATTCATAAAAAAATACGTTCTAATTTTTTTTAGAGTTTTCGAATGAGTTTTTTAATTTTTAAAAATTATGAAATTAAAAAAAAAATCAAAACTTTTTAAAAAAATTCTGAAAAAATTATAGCATATTTTATGATTAATTTTAAGAAGTTTTTGTTCCATACATTTTTTTTCTAAAGCCATTAATTATTGATTATAATACAACAAACTTTGTACCAAATAAATATTAATATATATAAAAAAAATTAAATCTTTAAAGAAACAAAAATTAATTTAAAAACATTTTTTTATTTTGACTGCAGATTTCGAAAGTTCATAAAATTTTACATAAACAATGATATGGCTCAAATTTTTTTAAGTTCGTTTTCATGGTTAATGGAGCCGCTTAAATAAGCTTTGAAATTGTGGCCGTCTTGTCCTCAATGGGTTAAGGTAGCACTACAGTTCCTCATGTGAAAACCGATAATTTTAAAAAATTGTTTTTAAGGTATTTTATTACATATTGAAGTCGGGGTTTTTTTTCTAATTTCTAATTTATTATTCAAGCTTTCAAAAACAAAATTTTGTATTCTTAAAAGCTTAACAAAAAAGAAAGCGTGGCTTTAATATGTATTAAAATATCTTCAAAAAAAAAAAAAAAAAATTTGTTAAAAACTGCCATTTTTTCACATGAGGAACTTAAGTTTTACCTTAATTGTCTGAGGAAAATGATTTTTTCTTACAATTCCTTAACCACTTTCAATAAAATTTTACTTAGTTGAATTGAATTAGTTCACTAATTTTTCAAAAATTTCTACATCGAAAATTTTATCGAAAAATAAACAAATTTTTGGGAATTAAAATAAATAATAAATATTAAAACACAAATATTCAGTACCTACTTTTTGATGATTTAAGTTTTATGGAATTTAGTATTAAACACATTTTTATACATTAGCTATGCCATCTGTTCAACCTCACTTCATATTTATACACAAACCTGAAAGTATGCTTTACTATAATTATTGTGTTGTATAATAAATTTAGTTATGATAGCTACGCCATCTCTTAGTTGAAAATGCACTCCATATTTAGACAACAGCCTGAAAGTATGTTGTAGAATAATTATTGTTTATGTAAATAAATAAACATCCAATTCTGATCTTTATTTGAAGTTTCAAATCTCTAGCTCATCGGGAAATTAGTTTAAATTCAATTGTAAAATTCAAGCCGAACAGGCAGAAACCATTGAAAGCGAGTTGATTTAAATGTTGTAAAAAACATATTAAGGCTAACTCAACTCAGGAAAAAAAATACAAAGTTTAATTTTTAATTGAAATATTTCAGATCTTTTTCGCTTTAACTTGATAAGAGAGAATAACTGTTTAACATCTCTTTCTCATACCTCAGAAAATTTATACCTAAATACAGAACTAAGAAAATTTTATAGAAAGTTGGGTTCAAAACTAAAGTTCAAGTTTTTTTCGTATGGGCCCGAATTCTATACATAATAAAATAGTTCAGACCTGAATTTTGTATTAAATAAAATAAATAAATTAATTCAAATAGTATTTAAAAATAATTCAAGGTAAAATTCAGTACTGAAACTAAAACAATTTTTCTTTTACTCTTCCCAGAAAATTTATACCTCAACTCAAGAACAAAAAACAATTATTTTAAGCTTAGCTCAAAATCTGAGGTCTGTAAATTTTCTTCAGCTTCTCTCACATAAATTTGGAGTTCTGTACTGATTAAAAAGATTCAGATTAAAATTTATAAAATAATTCAAAACCGAAATCATGAACGATACCGAAAAGGAAAACAGGAATACCGGGAAAATGATTAAAGTAATTGTTCTCTTAAGCGTTCTACATAACGATAAATACGTTTTGGAATTTTCTTTAATATCACCAGGTGGCGCTTTAGGAGCGCTCTAATTTATAATAATAGTCAAAGAGAAATATAGAAGGGAAAAGGGAACAAAAACAATTAATTTCGCAGAAAAAAATTTCAATAATATTTTCAATTAGACTATAAAATTTCATTCTGATAAATAAGTGTATCGTTTTAACTTTAAATATAATATTTAAAATTAAAATTTGAAGCAATATGAATATATTTTGGTTTCTATTTTGGTTCGGTTTTAATCTGAGATTGCGACCCTCATCTCTTTGCATATGTTTTTCGTTCTTCATATAACAGAAACTTTGCAAAGACCAAACAGCAAGTGTAAAATAAATTTTAAAAAATTACTAAATTTTCTATTGTTCTTCTTATTTTTGCGATAACTTTTTAAAGAACAAGGAAAAAGAACAATTCTGTTGTTTATTACAAAAATTTCTAAATATATAAATATAAAGTATTCAGCATGAAGTTTACATGTTAAAAATTGCATATCAAATTTAATGCTAAAATTCATGAATATTCTTCACTTTTCTTTTTAAATATCAAATTGTGTAAAATTTGTGTGAGAAATTTTCGACATTTTATGGAAGGAGATGAAATAACATTTACATAAAATTATTACATAAATGAACAATTTTTGCTTTCTAGAAGAATTTCTGCTATTGAAATTATACAAAGAATGAAATAACAAAAAATTATTTTAAATTTATTTTGCTCTTTTGTTTTTAAAAAAAAGAAGAAATTAAAAAAAAAAAAAAATAAATAAAATAGAATTATTATGAAAAGCAGACAGCATCTAAATAATACAAAATTTTAGAAATAATATAAATAACAAAAAAAAAAAATAATATTATTGCCATATAAAAACAAAGCAAAAAAAAGATCTGATACATACATAGCAGATACAAAGATGCCAAGTAAATGATTCTGTCATAAATAAATTTATTTTTATAGTAAAAAAAGGAAACATACACATATAGACAAGAAAAAAAGAAAAACAAAGTAAAAAAAAAATAGAAAAAAATATAAATAAATAAATTTTATCACAAAATATTAGAATTCAAGTACATAACGAAAATAAAAAAACAAAAAATGGCAACACACAAAAAACTGTAACACAAAAATGTCACCAACATTTTTACATGAGAATGAAAGCACATGAAAAAATAAAAGCTTACAAAAATATTGAAGTAAAAAAATAATAATAAATAAATAAAATAAAATATATATGCTATCTATAAAAAAAAAAAATTACTAAAAAAATTACTAAAAAAATTGCTAAAGAAAAGCGCAGAAAAAAAGAGCAGCAGCAAAAACAAAAACATGAAAATAAATGCCAATTTATCATATAAGAACCAAGCCACCATATATATTAATTCCCCTCTCTCTCTCCCCCACTCTGTCTCTCTATGCGCTAGTGATTTTTTTATGGATATGTGTGTGTGACTGTATGTTTGTATATGTGTTGTATGTTTGTTGTACAAGTGTGTATAGCAGACATTGTACATGACCGTAGACAGTTTCCGATTTCCGTTTTCCTGTTTATCGTTTATTGAGTTTTATGCTTTATTTTTTTTCCTTCTCTACTTCTTCTTCAGTTTCTGTAGCTGCTGTTTTTTCTTTATTGTTGGTGTGCATTACACTAGGGTGCGAAATTGAATCATGTATATAATAAAGAAATATAAAAAGGACATTATAAATTCAAAATATTGGGAGTATGAATGTATAAACTCGTATTTTTTTTTTCGTAATTTGGACATTTATTGTGAAAAAGTGATTATAAATTTATTCTTTAAAGTATTGTGCATTGTTAGCCACAACCTTTTCCCATCTTTCTGGTAGCATGCGGATTCCGCGTCGAAAGAACTCCTCATCTTTTGAGGCTATCCACGAATCGACCCATTTTTTGAGTTCTTTGAAAGAACGGAAGTGCTGTTCAGCCAGGCCATGTGCCATTGATCTGAACAAGTGGTAATCAGAAGGAGCAATGTCTGGAGAATACGACGGGTGGGGTAGCACTTCCCATTTCAGCGTTTCCAAGTATGTTTTTACTAGCCTTGCAACATGCGGCCGAGCATTGTCGTGCTGAAGAATAACTTCGTCGTGTCTATTCTCATATTCTGGCCTCTTATCCTTCAATGCTCGGCTCAAACGCATCAATTGTAGTCGGTAGCGGTCGCCAGTGATCGTTTCATTCGGTTTCAACAGCTCCTAATACACGACACCTTTCATATCCCACCAAATACACAGCATGAGCTTGGATCCATGGATGTTCGGCTTTGCCGTTGATGTTGATGCAAGTCCGGGCGGTCCCCATGATTTTTTACGCTTTGGGTTATCGTAACGTATCCACATTTCATCGCCAGTCACAATACAATGTAGAAAACCCTTTCTTTTCTGTCGTTCAATCAGCAGTTCACATGTGAAAAATCGTCGTTCGACGTCTCGTCGGCTTCAAATCGTACGGCACCCGATTTCCTTGCTTTTGAATCATTCCCAATGCTTTTAATCGTTTAGAAATGGTTGATTGATCAACTCCTAAAGATTCTGCAAGTTCTTGTTGCGTTTGACATGAATCTTCTTCGAGTAATGCCTTCAATTCTTCATCTTCGAACTTTTTCGGGCCGCGTGAACGTTCCCTGTCTTCAACATCAAAATCACCACTTTTGAAACTCGCATACCACACCTGACACATTCTAACGTCTATAGCACAGTCAGGATAAGCTTCAGTGAGTAAACGATGTCTTCAGTTGCGTTTTTCTTTAAATGGAAGAAGCAAATTAAAACAAAAATTTTTTAAAATAGTTTTTATAGATTGAAGCCAATATAAGCGTTTTGTTTGCTCAAAATTTAAATTATTATGGAAAACGAATGCCAGATTTGGATTTTATAAAAAATTAAGCTTTGATGTCAATATACCTCAATCAAAATTTGGGAGGACTCAAATTGATATTTTTGATTTGATAATATCTTTACTCGGAGCTGAATGAAAAATTTATAGTGGAGTGAATTGATAGAAGTTTAAATCAAATGTCACGCCGGTATCAAGTGAGGCTTCATAGTGTGAGTGAGTTTATGAGTGTGTGTATAAATAAAAAAATATATGTAGTGGCGATTATATTAAATTTTCGTACCGCCAGGTAATGTGTGGTGAATTGCACCCCGAAAATATGCTGTCTTGTTATTAGAATAAACTGATTAAGATAGGTGAATTTTAAATATTAAAAACAGGATCCTAAAAGTATGCCACACTTTTATTATTTTGTCTGTGAATATAGTGGTGGTTATGTTAAGCTTTCATACTTAAGCTGGAGGGTGGTGAATCGTACCCCGCAAATATGTGGCATATTATAAGTACAAACAGATAAGTAAAGGTGAATTTTTAATGTTAAAAATAAGACTCTAAAAGTATACCAAATTTTTATTATTTTGTATGTAAGTATAGTGCGGGTTATGCTAATCTTTCATACTGCCAATTAGAGGTTTGTAAATTGCACCTCGCACTTTGTCATTAGTGCAAACAGATTAAGAAAAGTGAAATTTTAATGTTAAAAATAGGACCCTGAAAATATTGGTGGTTATGTTAAGCTTTCGTAGCGCTAGTTGAAGGCTGCTGAATTATATCCCGAAAGTATGCTGTCTTATTATTAGTACAAACAGATTAAGGTGAACTTTTCAATATTAAAAACAGGACACTAAAAGTATATCACACTTGTATTATTAAGTATATAAGTATTGTGGTTGCCAAATTAAACTTTAGAGCCACCCGTTGAATAATGGTGAATTGCACCCCGATAGTATGCTGTATGAACAGACTGAGAACGGTGAATGTTTGATATTCAAAATAGGACACAACAAGCCTAAAAGTATGCAACACATAATTTATATATCAAAATTGGTTGCAGAATATAATTATATATCAATAGTGTTAGTGGAATATGTCAAAAACTGTTTCTGTTTATTATATTTTTTATTGTTTATCTTATTTTGGCTAATTATAGTTTATTCTTTTATAATTAGAATTGTAAAATAATATCAACATTAGTCGGTTTAGGTGTGCAAGAAGCAAAGAAAGTGCTTTGATAATAAAGTATGATTAGGTTAGGTTGGAGTGGCTGTCGAGAGACACATTTATGCTTGAATGGCCCATTGTGATATCACATAGTTGGACCTACAGTTTAACACCGATTATGAACGGCGGTGTGGCAATTTTTTATCGGCTTGGTGGTTTTGCCATTACCAACCAAGGTGTATAATTGTTCACTTTCTTATAATTCTCATACACTTCATATTGATAGTGAATATAAGAAAGTAATGAAAATTAACCACCAGACGAAGACGGGAATCGAAGCCGAATCTCTCGAATGAAAATCTAACGCACTACCCACTAGACTATCGAGGTCGTCGGTTATAGAGTATGAAAAATTTTAAAAAACACATGGACTTTATCCTTTTTGAAATATAAAAACGAAAACTTTTATAATGAGGTAAACAACAATGCATAAAGTATGTTATCAAATCATGTGACGAGTGCAGAAGGAACCCATTTCAGTTTTTTTTTTTATTATCTCATTATTCAGAATATTGGAGTACAAAAATAGTAACAATTAAATTTTGGTATCAATTTCTAGAAAGAAAAGAAGTATTTCAAAACCTTTGTAATATTTGAAAAATGGGGTATTTATTTAAAATTAATAAGAAACTTTGTTTGTGTATAATTTGTGGATTAAATTGAGGGTGTAAATGAATTGAAGATTTATGCTTCTCGATGTCAGATTATATATTTTAGAATATTCCAAATTTCTTACAGGTTCTTCACAGAATTTCTTCGCATGTAGCTCTAAATTCTTTCAGCCTAATAGACGAAATAATATAAACGACATTATTGGTATTGAGATTTAGATACATTTTTGAATTTTTCAACTTAAATCAAGTCGACACTAATGATAATGTTGATTTTATTTCGCTTTTTTATTAAGGCGTCCCTGTTTAAGCTAAGATTCATGTCCTTTGCTTTTATAAATCTACAATAATTTGCACCACACTGTATAAGTTTATACATATAAATCATATATGTATGTATAGGATTGCATAAAAATTTATAAATATTTTTCGTTTTCATATTTTTCTAAATATCTGAACTCGTTAGCACAAAAGAAGTGCTCAAGTTGAACTTTGGTGCTTGTTCAGAAAAATAGCAAAAAAAAAAAAAAAAAAACAAAAACTGCTGCCTGCCTGCTACCACTACAACTATATAAATACTACCAAAATATTGTATGAGTGTGTTGGTGACATGAATTATGACAAATGCAATCATATATACACATAGTCATATGGATAAATATATATTCGCGTACATACTCCCCAAGTCAGTAGTGGTGGATTTGCTATATTTGAGATACAGGATCTTTTATTTTTATATTATATTTGTTGTTGTTATATTGTATAATAGTGAATATATATGTGTGAATGTGCTCAAGAAGAAATCTCAGTACACAAATATATCAAAAATTTTATTTTTATATTTGTCACGTGTGCACAGCATAACTACGTACATAATACAATAACAACAACAGCAATGAGAAATATAAACAAAAATATATAGGTATAAAAAAAGAATTTATATGCAAGTAAAACATATTTTTGCACCTTTTCACGATTGAACACATAAACACTTTGCAATGTCGTCGTGGTGTTTGTTGTTTTTTATTGCTATTTACACATATAAACACGCACACATGCACTTACAAACGTGAGTGTGAAAATGCGAGGATATATATGTGTGTGTGTGTGTGTGCGTGTGTAGTACGTGCGCGTTTCAAAGCAACACATATATATATTTATATGAAATATAAAATATATATAAAGCATATCATGATATAAGATTTTCATATGCGTGTGTATATATACACACACACATGCATAGTTATATAAATAAATCTTTGAAATCACTTTTCTCTCTATACAATATTTATGTTTGTACACATATTTCAAAATTATGTTCCAATATTTTTTTTAACAATTTCTTTCCGTTTTTCTTTTCAGCATATTTTTCTGCGCTCGCTTCCTTCCTTCCGTTTCAACCAAGCAAACAACCAACCGTGCAACAAAAACAACAACAGCAACCAGTTTTAAAAGTGCTTTTATCTCTTTTTTTCTTCACTGTTTTTTTTTTTTGTAATTTAAAGTGTTTTGTGATGGTAGTAAAAGAAAATGTGAAGTGTTAAAAAAAAAATATTAAAAATGCATTTATCAAAGTGTCAATAAAATTAATAAATAATAATTAAAAAATAAAAAAAAAGACCGCTAGAAATAAAACTTAAATTGTTTACAATAATTAACATAATTAATTATTCAATGCATCTGTGAAAGTTAACAACAACTACAACACACATTCTGCATTTATCTCATTTTACCTATAAACAATAAAAGCGAAAAGTTTTTTTTGTTCAACAACATGTCCTTACAAATATCTTCGATACCTTGGATTTTAATGTTAGTTTTCATTTTCATCGGCCGCTGTACAACATCAACGCGTGTACGCGTTAGTCCATCGACAATGACGCGGAACATTGAAGAGGAAAATGGTGAGTCACGCCTTAATATTTAAAACATTAATTTATAACTGAATTATTATGTAACCTATTAGGTTAATAGAGGTTGATTCGCTGCTACTTATTAGTTTTTTATGAAACATAATTTTAGTGGCTAAATGCATTTCAGAATGATTTCTAGTATAGGTATGGAAAAATGGTTTTATAAATACTCCAAATTAATTTCAGAATACTAAAAATTGATTTTAGAGTATTTAGAAATTATTTCGGAAAATATTTAAAATGGATTCTAGAATATTCAAAGTTATTTTAAAAATAATCCAAATTGGTTTAAGCATATTAGAATTGAACTTCAGAATATTGCAAAAGGATTTCAGGATATTGAAAACTGCTTATCGAATATTCGAAACTAACTTCAAATTAGATTCTAGAAGTGGCTATTTACAGAATATTTCAAATTGACTTTAGGGTATTCTAAATTGATTTCAGATTAATAAACATTAATTCTAGAGTATGCCCGATAAATTTTTTAATAACCCAAAATAATTTCAGAATTAATTTTGATATAGTCCAAAATAGTTTTACAATATTCTAGAATAATTTCAGGATTTTCCAGAATGAATTAAAAAAAAGTGGTGGAAAATGATTTTAGAATAATCCAAATTAGTTTCAGAAAACTCCAACACGATTCCAGAATATTTTAAAATACCAAAATGATTTCAGAATTTTTAAAATGATTTCAGAATATTTCAAAATGATTTCTGGATATTCCAAATTGACTTCAAGATATTTAAAATCGATTTTACAATATTTCAAAATGATTTCAAAATATTTAAAAATGATTTCAGAATATTTCAAAATGATTTCAGAATATTTCAAAAAGATTTCAGAATAATCCAAAATGATTTCAGAATTTTTAAAAATAATTTCAGAATATTCCAAAATGATTTCAGACTATTTCAAAATGATTTCAAAATAATTTCAGAATATTTGAAAATGATTTCAGAATATTTCAAAAATATTTCAGAATATTTTAAAATAATTTCAGAATATTTTAAAATGATTTCAGAATATTTAAAAATGTTTTCAGAATATTTCAAAATGATTTCTGGATATTCCAAATTGACTTCAAAATATTTAAAATCGATTTTACAATATTTCAAAATGATTTCAAAATATTTAAAAATGATTTCAGACTATTTCAAAATGATTTCAGAATATTTCAAACAATTTCACAAAATTTCAAAATGATTTCAGGATATTTCAAAATGATTTCAGATTATTTCAAAATGATTTCCGAATATTTCAAAATGATTTCAGAATATTTCAAAATGATTTCAGAATATTTCAAAATGATTTCAGAATAATCCAAAATGATTTCAGAATTTTTAAAATAATTTCAGAATATTTTAAAATGATTTCCGAATATTTCAAAATGATTTCAGAATATTTCAAAATGATTTCAGAATATTTCAAAATGATTTCAGAATAATCCAAAATGATTTCAGAATTTTTAAAATAATTTCAGAATATTTCAAAATGATTTCCGAATATTTCAAAACGATTTTAGAATGTTTCAAAATGATATCAGAATATTTCAAAATGATTTCAAAATATTTCAAAATGATTTCAGAATTTTTAAAAATAATTTCAGAATACTTCAAAATAATTTCAGAATATTTCAAAATGATTTGAGAATATTCCAAAATGATTTCAGGGCATTTCAAAATGATTTCAGAATATTTCAAAATAATTTCAGAATATTTAAAAATGATTTCAGAATATTTAAAAATGATTTCAGAATGCTTCAAAATGATTTCATAATATTTAAAATTATTTCCAGAATATTCCAAAATAATTCAAGAGTAAATAAAAAGATTTCCGATTATTATTTAAATTTAAATAATTAATCTGTATTCTTTTACGGTCCTAGGAAATTCCCTTAGTCTTATGTATTCATCAGAGGAATGAATTGGATCTCAATAATATGGCTAGCTGCTATTTTCTATTTTGAAAAAGGGAATGGCAGAAGCAGACCAGCAAATTCTTTCTCTCCATTACAATCGAATTACAATGTGATCTAGTAGTTAAATTGGATGAGTCGAGTATTCCCCGCTCCCTTTCTGAGCAAACATACTTATTCCATGAAACTTTTTCCAACTAACTGCAACATATTCATCCGTTCTGTTATCAACTTGATTCTCAATTTCATATTGCTACCTAACTCCTTTATTATTATAAAACTTATTATAAAAGAAACTTATGTTTATACCAATAAATAAAAATATTTCATATGCCCTAAAAGCATTCTGGCGTTTTATTAAACTTCAATACTGTTTACTTACACACAAACTCTATTCATAAAAACTATGCAAATATTTAAAAACAAAAATTTCATTACATAATTACATGCTCTTGCATAATTTCATCTTCACATAGCAACAATATAACAAAAATTCAAGTCATAAACTCTTATTTAATTGGCGGTTATCATCACCAAAAAAAAAAAAAAACTCCAGAGTAGCAAAAAAGATACAACAAAAAATCCTTGAAAGTTTTTAACAATTTTGCTAAATTGCCGAAAACGCTTAACCGCAAGTAAAAAACTTTTAAAACAAAATCTCAATTCATAACACATAAAGTATAAGATATGCAAAGAAAGAAAAAAATATAAGAAACAATGATTTACAAAACAAAGCAAAAAAGAAAAGTTATCAGAAAATATAAATAAAATCTGAACTGTGCAAAATTGGTGAAGAAACTTGATCAATATCACTCACTCTACCAGCTTACACCCAACTATCATTACTACTACAACTGTAAAAAGCCACACACACTTACATTCGTTCACTTATATTCTTTCATTCATCCACTGAGAGCAACAAAAGATTCATAAAGTCGTAGATAAGGCAAGAAACTTATGGGCAGCACAAAAAGAGTTTATTTGATAAATGAGCTTAAATCGAATATATTGATACATGAATACAATACAATACAAAAAAAAAAAAAAAAACCACAGTGACTCACAATATTTGATGAAATGTTGATTTTTTTATTCACTGGGCGCTTGGGCGAGTTTAGAACTATACTGAATTTTATATGGACTCAGCTTTCATTCTTGATTTCTTTTTTTTCGGATAAGAACTTTAGATTAACTGAAAATTCTATTAATTATTGAAAAACTTAGGCCATTCATAAATTTCTAATAAATATCAAAGGCTTTTTATTGATTTTGGTTTAAATGGGTAACAGTCCTAAGTCAACCTCGCTATCGAGGCCATCATCATAGCTTGAGCTATCTAATGTGGGCTCCGAAAAAACGCTGCTACACTTGCGATTTAATCGGAATCTTAAGACGGATTCGCCGAACAAGTGCTGAACTTTGATTTTTCTCTTTTTTCATTTGAAGTTTGTACGCTCTCAATTTAAGAGAGAGAAAAACTACATATGAAAAAAAGAGATCGGTAAATCCATTATTAATAGAGAATATTATCAGCAGAAGATTTTATTATTTTAATCGCAAGCATATGGTTTCTTAATAGCTGAGAGGGAATAAAAGTTAGATAGGGACGGGAAATATACAAAAAAAGTGATAAATAGAAAGGGGCAAATGGTAAAGAAAAGAGAGAGAAAAGAGACCAACAGAACTAAAGGGAGGGAGAGTGAGGGAAAGAGTAAAAAGGAATATATGTGAGCTGCAAGAGCTTCGCAGAAAAGTGGAGGAAAGAGAATTATATGGATGCTGGGAAGCGTTGACAACAAGAGAGTTTGAAAACTACGATGAAGAGTGAAAAAGTTAGGAGAGAGAGAGAAGATGGATAAAAGAAGGAAAGTGTGATAGGGAGAGATGTGGAAAAGTGTGGGGAGGAAGGAGAGAAATTAATAAACGATGAAAATTAAAAAAACGAAAATGGAGGAAAATGGAAGAACAAGAGAAAATGGAAATAAGACAGATCGAGCAGGAAAATTGAGGAGGTGGGTGAGAGGGAAAGTGAGAGACAAAAGAAAAAAGAAGAGCAGAGATGGAAGTGCAAAGAATGGAAATGATAAAAGTGATAAAGAATGTTGAGAAAGAAGAAGAAAATGGAGGGTGGTAAAAAAGGCGAAAAGGGGGAAATGAAAAGAAAAATGCTGTGATGAAGGAATTTGATAGAGTTAAGGAAAAGAAAAGAAAGGAAAAGGAAGTGGGGAGAACAAAAAAAGCAGAAACAGAATAGGAAGTGAAATAACTTGAAGAGAGAAGCCGTTGGGAAAGAGAATATGAGTGACAAAAGAAAAAGAGGAGCAAAAATGAGATAAAAGAAGTGGTAGAGAACAAGAAATGTGATATATGAGAGAATGTCAAGATAGAAAGATCAGAAAAGAAAGGGTGCCAGAACGAAAACGGACACGGACTGGTAAGAGAGAAAGGAGAAATTGAGAGAAATGAGGGAAATAGAGTAAACAATTAGATTGAAGGGAGAAAGACGATGGGAAAATATGGCAAACGAGTAGAAAAGTAAAAGAAGGACAAAAAAGAAGTCCACTTGGTAAAATTCTAGTGTCGAAGATAAACTAGACACCCAATGGACCAAGCAGTGAAAGTTGAGCGGATATTACCCTAAACTATCGTAAACTGGTGTAACGAACCTTCCTGGTTCGTTTTCTTTTAGTCAGGGTATACTCAGCGAGTAACCAGGTAGCGTAAATAATAACTTACGATAATTTGTTTCTATTTTCTATGTTCACTTGTTTATTAAAATTCTTCACTGTTGTTTTAATTTACACTTGATTCGTTAGTATTTTTATCCTTAGTACCTCGTATATTGTTTGTTCGTTCGCCTTCGTTGGTGCTCATTTCACTTTGTTTGCCTTTATTGGCTCTCGGGTTTCTTACTGTGGCTTCGTTGCCGCTCGTTTCTGTTCCTGTATTTACGATGCATGTCCTCGTGACACGATGGTTAAGTCTTTGTCGTTTGCTGTATGGTCAGTGGCAACTTTGTTTATACTACACCAGTGAGGCTGTCGCACACCCTGATGTTTAATGAATCACCTTGGTGTGATGTCTCACTAGCAAGGTCCAATAAATACCTGACCGATTTCTGAGAATTAAAGAGGAATCAAACGTGCTGTTGCTTCGTTTAATATTAGCTACCAATTTCTAAGCCTTATCCTTCCATGCTGACGCAACCGTAAGGAGTATTTCATATAATCTAACAAAGAGAAGAAGAAGAAATGACCTGTGCCACAGTCTAAGTCCGAGTGTCTTCTTCTGTGCGATGCATGTCCTTTTATATCAATTTCTTTTTGTTGTACCGTATTATTTCCGTTGTGTGAAATATATATATTATAATTAATTAAATTTAAATGTTAATATATATTTTAACGGCATATATGTGTTAGTGGTTTAGGGATGTGCGATTAAAATTACTGATGATTTTATGTCGTCACACTGGTTAAGAAACGAGCATTTTGTGGTCAAAAATACGAGCGTCGCAGTGCTTTTATTCGTGCGATTTTTACCCTGGAAAACGATAACAGTTCATGAGTTTTGGAGAGTTTGTGTTCAGGCAACATCGTTCTTGATGTGGCGCAAGTTGTTAAGCCTCTTTGCTTGGCTTTAGTTCACCGTATTTGGCACGAAATTTCAGTGCAATCAATACCTGGAATTTCAGTACATCTGGGCACTTAAATCAATTGTAATATATGGCCCTATGGTTCCGCCGGGAGCAAAGGACCACAACATTCGCTTATGTCAAGCGCCAACCTCTTTATTTCGTTCCAGCTTTTGTTGGTTGTAAATATCTCAGCTTCCAGATTTCTGCTCCAGGTCATTGCAAGTCTGTCTCTTCGTCGACTGACTTGCGGGTCCCAGTCAATTGCACTTCGGCAAATGTCGTTTAGTGGTCTTCTTAAAACATGACCAAGCCATCCCAATTTCCTCTTACTTATTTCAGTTTTCACTTGCGTTTGATTTGTGCTACTCCACAGGTTGTTATTTAACATTACGCTGTGCCAAAAGATCCACAGAAATATGCGGAGGCAGCGGTTTATAAAAACTTGAAGTGCTTGAATATCTGTAGCCGCCTGGTTTCAATGTTTCGCAGCCGTACAGTAAAGTAGACTCGACATTCGAGTTAGATATCATTATTTTGAAACGCTGTGTGATGATTGAGGAGTTCCAGAGCGGTTTGAGAGCGCCAAAAGGCAAGATCGTCGACCCGTCCACTGAGTTCTCATAACAACATCCAGGGCAATGTTAAATAGCAGCGGTGAGATCACACACTATTACCGAATGACCGTCAAAATCTTTATACGCCCGCTCAGCTTTTTGTTATGCATTGCCATAGAATTCTGGCGTTAGCTCAATGAACGTTGTTGGTACACCTTTGCAAGCTAGTGCGCTTCATATTGCATGGTGATGTAAAATATCGAATGCCTTTCGGAAGTCGACAAAGTATATAAGTTATAGGGGAGAACGCCATTCTACCGATTGTTCCACTATGATGCGAAGGCGGTTACCATGGTTGACACAAGAGCGTCCTCAAAATATTACTATATGTAGAAAAATATCTACATTTTAAAAATTGTTTATTGCAAATCACCTTCATTCTCAGCTCTAGATCGATTTCTCGACTACCTTTTACCATCATAATCTTTCGGATGGAATCACCTCAGCTAATACACGATGGAGCTATCTTTCCTTGATGACTCAACTTATTAACTATTCGGTTAGTTATTGCCAGCGATTTTCTAACCAAAAAACATTTCTAGAACTTCACCATCCTAGTCTCCCTCACGAGAGATTATTAAACTACGTGATATGTTCACTGGACTGTGGGAAAAATCTTCGTTGACCATATCATTTACGAGAGTTTGGCGGACAAAACGATACGAAAACGAATCATATGTCACTCTATTTGTGGCAGCAAAAATTTCGTTTACGACACTCGCAAAATATATCATTTGCAAGCCTTTTTACGAGCCAGAGAAACCATTTCCTTTCTTTATTCATTCTTCCTTTCTTATTCATATTCAAACTCTCAAACTTAATGTTTACGAGCACGTTTACGATCATTAAGCGAATGATCTTGCGATGCTCGTTTTTTTGTTGTTGTTGTGTCGTGTGCCAAAGAAACCGTTGGTCGTCTCTATTGCCTATTATTGTTTATTTGTCATATAATGATTTCTTCTTTAGTTGACATGACAGCGAAGAGATCGAAAATCTCGTATACTTCCTGTGTGACTGCTCGGCTTTAGCAAGATATCGATCGACTCAAAACCTTTAGCAAATCTTTCCTATGTAGTATAAGAGTGTCTGCTAATCGTCGCCTGAGAATTGATTTGGCGTATATGCATAAGTATTCCTATGCCTATACGCCAAATCAATACTCAGGCGACGTAATGTCAACCTCAGCATTCTATTGTGATTTGTGGAGACCTAACACACTGAAATAGCTAGAAAGTTTTCCTTTAATTAGTAGGATATTCATCAGTATGTAAAATTTACGTTGCGATAGTATTAACGAAGTATAAAAGACCGTTTTCGTTTTAGGTTTAAGATTCAATTTTCTCGATTAATCAAAAAAAAATTTATGGGAATTTTAAGAACTTGTTGAAATTCACTAGCTTCACTGGAAGAATTAAAAAAAAAAATTCCCTTATTCTCAAACTAGAAAGAGAAAGTTTTCCTTAGTTATTGACTGATATGGCTTTAGTACTAAGTACTCAAGATTTTTCTACTACCTTCTAGTTCAACACTTGGAAAATCATTGAATTAAGATTAAGCCTAAAAGTATGCACTACTATCAAAAAAAACTAATGTAGTACAAAGTACACGATTGCAATATAAATTGAAACTTGATTGGAGTCTAATCAAAATGATAAAAGAAAAATGATAAATTATGTGGGCCAGTGTATAAATAAAAAAAAAAAACAAACAATAAACCAAAAAAAAAAAAAAACCAAAAATTACAAACTATAAAATAAAAACTAAAAATGTGCGTGGCATAATTCAAAAAAAAAAAAAAAAACAAAAGTTTTACAAAGTAACTTAAGTAGCAAGGCAAATTTACTTAAACAAAAACGAACAACAAGCAGCAACAAAAATAAAACGAGCACAACAACAACAGTTTGAGTCGAAATCTATATTGATTGAAAAAATCTTTTACTAGAGTAGTAGGGATTAAAGACTTCATAAAAGTTTTGTATATTGGAAGTGAGTATTTTTTGTTTTTCTTTTCATGTCAGGATTACTCTCTTCCCCTCTCTCTCTTCCTCTTTCTCTCTACCTTGGATAGAGAAAATTAAAGGAAGCAACATTGAAAATAATGGTCAACAAATTAATAATAACAAAAAAAAAAAGAGGAAATGGAACTAGAAGTAAAAACTTTATAGTAAAAGTGGAAGTGCTGGTAACTTCTGAGCAAAAGTAGCTAAAGTAATAGAGAAAGGAGGTAGCTAAATTCTAAAGGATCATAAGGATAAAAACAACAAAAACGAGAGTACAAGGAGCAGCAACAAAAACATAAAACTAAACTACAAACAAAACAAAAATAGAAACAACAAGAGAAAACAAAAAAATAAAAGTAAAATAAAAATAAATAAAATATGTTTTATTATTGTTGCTGCTTTTCAACTAAACAACAAGGAAAAGTTTTTGGTTCTTTTTTTGTTTTTTTTTGTGTTTTTTTTTTTTTTTTGAGCGCAAGTTTTGAACTTGAAACTAAAATTTTTTACACTTTATTACTTTACTTTATACTTTGTGCTAAAGTTCTATGTGCTTTTTGATTTTTTTTTTTTTTTATTTTATGTAAAAAGAAAGTGATGAAAATTTCTTGAATTTTTTTTTTTTTTTTTTTGCTTTTTCCTTTATCACTTAAAATCTGAGATAAGTTTCGTAAAGCATTAAGTGCCACTCACCAGCCAACCACATAAATGCCATTGACCATTACTCACCTACTTTATCCTACCTACCTACTTCCTTTCCTCAACAAAGTAAGATATAAATTTTTCATAAGCATCAATATGTTTTAAAATATGACATCGTCAATTTTTTCTGCTCACCAACTTTACCTCATTTCATCATTTATGTCACCATCATCGTCATCAGCATTAGCTCTCATCATCATTTTCTTTGATGTTATAACAAAAACAAAATTTATTTTATTATTATCAAACTTTTTGTTTAGAAAAGAAGAAGAAGAAACTTGATTTCTATACATACTTTTTTTTCTATTTTCTTTTTTTTTTCTATAACAGATTTTTTTTTTTAAATTGGCGTAATTAAAAAGTTAAGTCATAAAACCTAAAAAAAAAAAAAAATTTTTTGATGTCATTGAAATTTTATGTTCTTATTTTTAAGTCAAACGGAAGAGAAGATAACAAAAAATAATTTCTGGCTTCATTTTAGATGAAAATGCAATCAAAGCTTTAGATTTTATAGATTTACTTTGAATGTAGGAAATGAAGTGGTCATAAATTTAGTTCAGTAAATAGATAAGATAAATTTAAGTTTAGGGAATGAAAATGGTTGAAATCACTCAAGTTTTTTATAAAGAGCAAAGAATGGAAGGGAATGGAATTGCTATAGATCAGTGTAAAATAAACCTAATTAGTCGGATTACATAATCAATCTTTGTTATCTTAGATATTAACTAGCTGACACGGCAGACGTTGTCTTGCTTTTTCTACGAAGAAGCGAGAAAATTTAAGTTTATTTGAATGAAGAAGAATGAAGTGTCTTAGTGTTTAAAATTGAGTATTGGTAATGACAATTCAAGCTTAAAGGAAGTACATTGAATTTAGTAAAAATTCTAGATTTAAAAATGAGGCATCAATCAAAATTGGCATTTTTAAAACTATTTAATTTGCAGAAGAATATCAAAGACCGTTCTAAAACTTATATCTAATTCCAAAAACTATTTTAGAATATGGACCCATTTGCTATTTATTATAAAACTAGAATTTATTACAGCGCACCCTATCGGATTTTGACATAGCTAGGCAGGCTCTTGAGATATTTCATAAATTACATAGTAGAAATAATAGTAAAAAATAATAATAAAAAAAATAGAAGTAGAAAAAACAGTGGAAAAGTAATAGAAAATAACAATAAATTGTAGAAAAATGTAGTAAAAATTTGGTAAAAAGTATAAACAGATAAATTAGTAAAAAATTAGTAGAATATAAGAAGAAAATGTCGGAAAAAACAAATTAAAATAGTAGTAGAAAATAGGAGTAGAGCATGGTGCAACATCCACTAATCCACCAAAAAGAGAAAATTTTTTCAATCCGGTATTAAAAAATAATACTTCGATATTAAGATATCCCGTAATGAAACTTCAGGCTTTATGGAAGATGTCACATCCCCCTTGTCAACCCACCCATATTTTTGTTGTAGCATGGCATTGTTAATTCACGTATTTGAACCAAATTTCTGTACTGTGCTATAAATGATTCTTGAGATATACCCAAAAAAAAATTAGGATTAATTTTATTATGGTTCAGTTGAATAATAGATCTATATAATATATCAAAGACCATTCTTGAAATTATTTACAAATTTGGACCAATTTCATATTTATTATAAATATAGAGTTTGTTACAGCGCCATTTATCGGATTTTAAGATATCTAGACAGGGTCTTAAGATATTTCATAAAGTAGTCGAAATAATAGTAGAAAAAAGAATGGAAAAAGTAGTAGAAAATAGCAGCAAAAAAGTAGTAGAAACAGTAGTAGAAAAGGTGGTAGGAAAAAGAATAGAAAATAGCATTACAAATTGTTGTAAAGAAGTAGTAAAAAGGTAGCAGAAAAAGTAGTAGAAAAATAGTTTAACATAGTAGTACAAAAATAGTAAAAATAGAGTAGAAAGAGTGGTAGAAGTAATAGTAAAAAATAGTAGTAGAAAAAACTGTAAAAAAGTATTAAAAAATAGTAGTAAAAAATAGTAGAAGGTAAAAGTAGAAAATAAGAAAAAATGTATTAAAAAAGTAGTAGAAAAAAGTACTAAAATAGTAGTAGAATATATTAGTTGAAAAAGTAGTAGAAAATAAGAAAAATTGTGCAGAAAAAAAAATGTCTAATAGTAGTAGAAAATAGTAGTAGAAATAGCAGTAGAAATAGTAGTAGAAAATAAAAGTAAAGCATGGTGCCACATCCACTAATCCAACAAACTGGAAGAATTTAAATTTTAGTACCGTACCATGAATGCCTCCTAATAATGGGAGTTCAGGTTATATGGAAGGTGCCACACCCCCTTTATCAATTCCCCCCATATTTTTGTTGTTGCATGACATTGTCAATTTTCGTTATTGTACCAAATTTCTGTACTGCGCTATAAATGGTTCTTGAGATATATCCAAAAAACTATTAGGATTGTATGGGAGGTGGCACACCCACTTTCCTAAAAGCCATTATGAATAACTATGCTTCATCCTCCCGCCCAAGAAGATATATTCTGGAAATATGACTTCAATCGGCCAAGTCGTTTAGAAGTTACACGCTTACATACACACAAAACTCTACGACTTTATATATAAAGATATCAGCGATGAAAACTTGCGGGGAATTTTACTTAAAGTCAGGCAATCGGGGAATGAGCTGTTTTTTGCAGGGAATTTGAAGTCGTTCAGTTTTTAGTAATTAAAGTCTGTAAAATATTTTTTGTCAAATTTTATGTTTAACTTATGAAATATTTCATATTTTGGGTCTTAAAATCGTCATCTTTTCTTAAGCAGGCCCTGTAATTTATTGATTTGGAGAAATCGATTTTTAAAAAAGTGTGCTATTTGAAAGTATTATATTTCAAAAGTATTTTATAAAAATTTCAGAGAGAAACTCGAAGTGCTTTCGTAGATATAGACGATTATAGCGGCGAGTGTCTGTCAAGCCAAAACAGTCGCGTGGCTCTTCGATTTCCCTTTCGGCCTTTCAGAAAGGCTTAGCTATGCCTTCGTCCTCTTAATCATTGCTGACTAATCTGTAAACTTACAAATTACGGTCAGCCATCATAAAGAAGATGAAGTATATTTTATATATTAAAAACCGATAGTTGAAACTTTGAACCCGTTTTTCTCAAAACAAAGTTTTTGCCATTTTTTATTTGAGTCAAAAGAAATACAATGTCTTCTCCTTTGAGAACTTTGATGTCCAAAAGTAGGCTGAAGCTTATATGTTAAGAATTCCGAAGTAAGAAAATGCTTTTCTATTAATCTACCAGTCCCATAAAAATTTGTGAAGTTTTGGACAGAGAAAGTTCAGGGTCGCCTTAAAATAACACTCACTGTGGTCAATGTAGCGCTGTTATAATATGAAATTATACTAATGCGGTTAATTCTATCGAAAATCGGGGAATTTCTTGAGGGTTATCGGGGAGAGAGAAAAAATGAGTTGGCATCCCTGAAAGATATTAATGCTGTGACAGAATTTCTTTCATTTAACGTGCTCATAAATTAAAACTCCATCCGGACCAATTGTGAAAGTTTTGCCTTGAATTGAATAGGAAAGCTCTTTTCAACTTTAACTTCAGTGCCCTGCAGTAAACCGTCCAAAAATTAAAATTCCTCTAAACGGAACTACTTCTGCAGAATTTTCGTTCCTCAACTTAAGTTGATATTGGTTTATTGAAGTACAATAGATCTTCTAGGTCGCGGTACAAATACATAAACCTCTCTAGATAGGTTTATATTGACATTACCAAATTCAAATTACAAGGCCCAAAACTAAATGAAATTTTTATGATGTATTTAGATTCAGAGAGACAGAGAGAGGAATTTGTTTAATACTGTGTTCCCACTGAGCCGAAATTGCGCAGTTCCGATGCTCAACTATATAAAAATATGTCAAACGAAACAACGGTAATGAGGTGGTTTTAACGAAGCCGCATTCGAAACCAAGCAAACAATCTTATGCAAATCTGAATCACGTTCACTTATTTCATTGCTAAATATTTCGTTTATCATTTTGATTCTCTCCGTATTCAAATTTATTCATTTGCATTTTACAACAAGAAATAAACAATGAACTTGTCAAACGAAACCATAATCGAAACCAGCTTCACAATGTGAACGATTGCAGTTTCGTTCGGAATCATTTGCCAAAACTACGCAATTTCGGCTCAGTAGGAATATAGTATAAGGTGAATTTACTGACCGAGTACAGCACTCTCTTTTAATTTTTTGTTTTTTAGATAAAGTTTTTCGCTTTTGAACTGAAGATTTCTTTAGAAAGGTGTGGTCTAGAAGGAGTTTAGATGCCTTAACAAATATATTTTGGCTTGCAACGAAATTGGAGATTCCTTTATCTGCAAGGAAAAAGCAGTAAAAGATCCAGTGTGCGTGGACGACGTGTATCATATGAGATGGAACAATGAGCTGTATGAGCTGTACGTCAACATTGACTGAGTCAGTCAGTGAGTGAATCAGTCAGTGAATGAGTCAGTCAGTGAGTGAGTCAGTCATTGAGTTAACCAGTGAGTGAGTAGGTCAATCAGTAAGTGGTTGATTCAGTGAGTGAGTGAGTTAGTCTGTAAGTGAGTTAGTCAGTCAGTGAGAGAGTTAGTCAGTCAGTCAGTGAGTGAGTCAGTCAGTCAGTGAGCGAGTCAGTCGTTGAGTTAATCAGTGAGTGAGTCAGTCATTCAGTGAGTGAGTTTTCCAGGATGTTAACTTATAGCCGTGAAATGCAGATATGATATTTCTATAGTTTATAGAATTCATTTCTATGACCGGTACTTCAAACCATTTTAGAGATTTCTCTTAGGATATTTAGATCTTCATTACACCATACAGGATCTCATTCCTTGATGCGCCTGATGCAAAATTTTTTACGAATTAATATAAAGAATAATGTTGGGGTATTTGAAGAGTGAAAAACTCAATGCGCTTAAGTACAAAAAAAAGAATAAATAAATAAATAAAAATAAAACGAAGATAGAATGAGAAGTGAAACACAAGAAAATTTGCTATTCATTAATTTATTTTTTACCATATTAACATGGGCAATAGCATACTTTTGAGCATGAAAAATTTATTAATTATAGAATTTTTTATGGAGACTTGCATAAAAATGATTTATATTCGTTTAAATATAAATTAAATGTAAATATTTTTATTCAGGTTGGCTTGAGGTTGCAAATACATTCCAGCATCGAAATTAATTAATTTAATTAATGTGAAATTTAAAATTTTCATGCCTCAAAGTATGCAATTTTCAATATATTGTATTTTCCAATTTTGTTTTTTTTTTTGCTCATATATAAATATTTTATAATAATTTAAAGTCTCAAGGCAGTAAAATTTTATATTTATTTTCTCTAATTTTATTAAGATTTTATTTTTTAATTTAATAATTTATTTTTCTTTTCTTTTTTCCCCCATTATACTTTCAGTTAACTACATTCTAGAAGGTAAATATATTTTGATTTAAATTTTTTTATATAATTTATTTCTAGTTTTAAATCTACTTAAAAAAAAATATTAAATTAAAAACACATAAAATTTATTTAATATTGAATTAAAGTTTTTATTAAAGAAGAGCTAAACTTAAATGGTGCGTTGATGTCTTCAATGTGGCTCTTTAGCCAAACTACATATGCTTGTCCTCCCCTCTCACTTACTAACTAAAGAAAACGCTTCTCATGCTTAAATGTAAGCAGGAGAACAAAAAGCAAAAAAAAAAAAAAAAACAAACTAAGTTCAAAAAGTCAAAAGCCCCCCGAAAAAAAAATTCATAGAAAAGCTGCAGAAGAATGTTAAAGCAAAAAATAAAAATAAATCTGCTACGACGAGCAGAAACTTAGCTAAAAACTTCTTTGGCCAAGCAGTAAGCAAAAAGTGATGAGCATGAGCACGCAGCAAAATATAATAGAAGAATATATGTATATATTGTATTAGAAAAGAAGAAGAGAAATAAGGCAAAAAACTATTAAGAGACAAAAAAAAATAAATAAAAAAAATGGAAAAAAAAAACTAAAAACAAAAATAACCAAAACGAAAAGAAGCGAAAATTTTTTAGTGAAAGAAAAAGTTAGTTTACTAGTAAAGTGAAAAAGTTAAAAAAGGCAGTAGGAAGATATAGCTGCTGGTGATTTTACGGGCACTTCTACTAGAGCTACTGCTATTCTTACAACTGCTGCTGCTTTTCCTACTATTCTTCCAGTTGCAACTAATACTTCTTCTCTTCATCTCCACTCTTGTTGCCTACTGGTCTCACAATGAAGCCGCTTGAGTACAGCAATGTCAACAATGTTACTGCCTCCATAATTTCACTGCAAAAAAAAAAAATGAAAAATAAAAGAAATAAGTTGACAGTATTTTGGTTGTAAATATATAGTTGTTAGTAGTAGTAGTAACTACTTTTCAAAGAAACACGTAAATATTTTCTAGTAGTTTTCAACATGGTTGCACAAATTTCATACTAGTAAATATATAAAGAAATAATGTTAAGTATACGCCGTGCTGTACGTATATGTGTACGTGGACAAGGCGGACAAGCAGGCGTTGTTAGTTTGTGCAGAAGTTTTGAATTGAATAGCAGCAGGAGTAGTCAAAAAAAGAAAGAAAATAAAACAAAAAAATCCTCAACAGCAAAAAAAAAAAACGGAAAAAATTTTCACTTTTTTTTTGTCAAAAAGAAAATCAAAAAAATTGTCCACGAAAAGAATTTCAATACAGCATGATGACAGCGAGCGAGCGCGCACATTGAATGACAACAAAAGAATGAACAGACGGGCGAATAAAATTGTCAAAATACACCAGGCACTCATACACACACCAACACACAAGATTGTCAACATTATACATGCTCGAATTTTTTTTCCGCTGCTGCTTTTGAGTTGTTACGCTACTGAAGTAGTTGAATATAGTTTTTGGTAAGATTTCTACTGAAGCAATTTTTTTTTTTTTGTTCTGTTGATTTGGTGTGGATATCAAGCATCATCAAGCATTCAGCATATGAGTATTTGGGAAAAGTCAGTAGCCGCATATAATAACATACCAACACATAGACAGAAAAAAGCTTGTACTGTTCATATGATTTCCTTATGCACATACATACTCACTCACATGTAATAAGCACAGTAATTCCCTTGATTAATTTCGTTTTGTGTTGAATAATTTAATAACCTTATTCCTCGATTAATACCTTAATTCCTCGATTAGGTTAAGTTAGGTTAGGTTAGGTTAGGTTTGGTTAGGTTAGGTTAGGTTAGGTTAAGTTAGGTTAGGTTAGGTTAGGTTAGGTTAGGTTAGGTTAGGTTAGGTTAGGTTAGGTTAGGTTAGGTTAGGTGAGGTTAGATTAGGTTAGGTTAGACTAGGTTAGGTTAGATTAGGTTAAATTAGGTTAGATTAGGGTAGGTTAGGTTAGAATGGCAGCCTTCTGCTTGAAAGCACACTTAAGCACATATTATTGTGATACTACAGTATGGCATGACTCCCCTATTTATGGAGTGGAGAACCATGAAATTCCATATTGAAGCTATGTCCAGAAATAATACTTATGGATGACAGCTCGGACAGACTAGTAAAGAAAGGCGAGCTCAGGAGTTTTAGTCTTCTCCTGGGCAAAGATGGTCACTCGCACATGAAATGTACGACTATTTCTTCTTTTTCCCCAGGGCCACCGCCCCGACTTAAGTCATAGAATGGCAGTCCTGGCATGTTTCTTCATTATGCAGTGTACCGTGAGCACCGAAGTCATAATGCCGTTGGATTTTCTGCTGAAATTGAGTAACTGTCTAGCCCATCTATTGCCAATAGTAGTCCATGTTAGCCTGGTGATACCACAAGTATACTCCGCTACCCAGGATCTTTTTGTTTCCTCATGGTAATTTTGCTTAATGGCTAGGAAGATGATATACCGGTAAGCTGCTAGCCGGCCGGCGTTGTCTTTACCTGAAATTTTCATATACCCAAGTACCCAATATAAGGGGACCAGCGATTGATTAGACAAAAAGTTGATTGAAGATCGGCAGTCAAAAACAACCTATAATTGTAGTGAAAACATCAGCTAGAAAGTTGATTGCAGCTTGGCTGTATGTGTAGATGCGGAAATTCGTACGAATAAATCGTTGCAAATAAGCCATTTGGACGCTTGATAGATAGCCATTACTTTCGCCTGAAAGACGCTGCAATGGTCAGAAAGTCGGAAAGAGAGTCTGAGATCCTTACTTACCAGAGAAGATACCAGAGCTCACTCTTTCCCCCAATATTTGGACTCATCTGTATAGATGTCAATTGAATTGTAAGTGGTAAGCTCGTCATCAACCTATTCCTGTATACTAGGGATATGGATGGAGAACGTGTAGTTTAAATTAGGGGTAGAACAAATGTAGCCTACGTTAGTTGGTACGAATGTGTCGTGGATTAGAACCTTGGCATGGCCCAGGTTAGATCAAGTCCAGCGAGTTAAGGCACTGAGTCTGGCAGCAGAGCATTTATCTTGTTGCTTAACCAGAAGTGAAACTGACAACTAATGAAAGATTGCGAAGAGAGCTTACGTAGAAGTAGTACGGAGAGCCCCAGTAATCAATATAGCTGCCGTTCTTCTAACCTTATCCAGCGGTTTAAGGTTAACCGCCTTTGCAATAGCTGGCTACTGGGAGACGGATCCATAGAGAAGACTAGGCTCGATCATAGCTGAGTAGAGTCAGAAAGTGACTCGGGGTTGAATACACCATTTTATTTCTAATGCCCTCTTATAACAGTAAAGCGTGCAAAAGGCTTTCCGTACTCTCTCTTTGCATCTATCTTAGCTTTCCATTGAAGTTTAGGATCAAGAACAAAGTTTGATTTGACGCGCTGGCTAAGGCAAAGCGACGTGCCATTAATTTTGGGTAGGGTTTATACTTTTATACTTAGTGCAAAGCATAACTTCTCTTCAGGCAAGATTGAAATTAAGACCGAATTCACGGCGCCAGTGAAACAGAATGCTAACTAGAAACGAATTAGTATAGGCATGCTGTGATTTGGATAAAAGAGTGGGAATGATAGAGTTCCTGATATGAAAACCAAGAACCCTTTCTAGTGTTTTTAGGAGAAGGGAGGACAGACTAATCGGCCTGAAGTCATTTGGTTTGATATAGAACGCCAAAGCAAGAACTTTGGGTATGAAGACTAGAATGTACGGCAAGCATTATAAATTTGGAAATACCCAGGAAGTGTCGTGATCAGCTGTTTGCTAAACATCCGTGAGAATGATACCATCTGATCCGAGAGATTTATAAGGGTTGAAGGATTTGATGGCCCACTTTAGATGAGTGTCGGTCAATTGGAACGGGGAAAAGTTACAAAAAGAACGATCGGCCACGGAAGGGCTATGATCAACGAAGGCTTCTCTCCCCGGGAAATGGGTATTAAGGAAGACCTCTAAGGTCTCAATCCCAGAATTAGTCCAGCGACCATCTGTTTTGTGGATACAGTCGATAGCCGTAGGGGTCATAGTGAGAAGTTTAAGAAGCCGACTAGTCTCGAAAGAGCTTTCTATGCTACCACAGAAATTTCTCCAAGACGCCCTTTTATCTTTTTTTATAGCGTGCTTAAGTTCCTTCCTTCTTGACTTAAAGGGAAACCAGTTATCAAAAACCTTGGCTCTATTAAAGAGTCTTCTAGATTCTTTTCGTAGCTCTCCAATCTCCGAGGTCCACCGTAAAGGTTTGGTTTTACCTCTAGATTCGAAGAATCGCAAGCTGATTTGACAGCAGTGCTAAAAAGTGCTTTAATGAAATTTACCTCTCGATCAATATCACAGTGGTTATTAATAGTAGATGGAGCAAGCGGTATGCCAGACTCAATAATGGCCTGAAACTTTTTCCAGTCAGTACGCTCTCTATTGATGTAGTTAGTTACTAGAACCTGCAGAGTCTGTAGTAACTAGTTTAACAAAGGTGCAGTTAATATAATTATGATCAGAAAAGGAGCAATCCTGCGGGACACTCCAATCCTTTAGAAGATGTGACGAGTGTTCAATTACTAGGGTGAGATCGAGGACCTCCTTTCTATTTGATAAGCAATAACTAAACGATGATTGTCGGGCTTAACGCGAATGCCTGCCAGATTGGCTTAACCCCACGGTGCGCAAAGCACAACATGTCAGAGCAAGCGCTGACCAACGCCCCGCAAGGCAGGAAAATTCCAGCCATGCGGTACCAATGGGGCACGAAAATGGACGTGCTATCCTCCTTGGTAAGGATCGAGGCCTATCTAAGCCTCTGCTAGTCTATGGGTCCTAGCACCCGGTTCCAATGCAACTCCACACCGAGCAACAAGCTCTAACCGCGTATCTTTGGGTTTTAACCACAGCCACCACGAAACTCCCCGAAGGGCCGTTCCCATCAATCAGGTTGGAGTGAACTCCAAGGGCACCTGATCTCCGTGGTACCAGTATTAGGCCTCTGGTCAGGCCTCGTAGCCGAAGCTACTACCAGTTGAGCTCCATTCAGCTCCAGATTGGTGGCCGACAACAACAAAAACAACTGAAGACTATGCGCACACATAAAACACACAAGTATCAGCAAGGCCGTCGGAGGTTATTGGTTTTTCGTCAGAATGGCTGTGCCTCGGCTCACAACAGAAGCGCCATTGCTGACACCGACCCCCCCCAGTGCACACAGATACCCCAACAACAACAACAAACAAGTAAAAAGAGCCACCTTAATGCGGCGATTCGGAACCCACCTATCACAGAGACAGCAACCGAACAACGTCGAACAGAAAACTCAAGGCCCACCCCCATTCATCCATCACACAATCACTCATTCCCCTTAAGCAAAGATTCACACCTGGTCTTATTCAACTAAACCCCCCGAGCGCCTACGCCGCTTAAAAGCCTCATTCGCAAACTCTCTCAATGCAGCGACAAAATCACTTGTGGACAACGCATTACTTACATTCCAGCGCCCAAGCAATAACTAAAATAAAATAAAATCAAAGAGAGACTCACCTCGTTCGTTTGTGTTAGAGCTACGTCACATATCGTGGTAGGCATTGGCATCGGCATCGATGATGATTAGAATCCGTTTGTGATTAGCTTCTGTAACCAGAAGTTTCAATGTAATTCCTCGATTGGTTAATTGAGAAAATGCAATTAATTGAACCAAAAATTGCATATTTTCTTTAACCCAAATAAGCGGAAATTACTGTAAACACATATATCTGTGGTAAAAAGGAATAACAACTTAAGTTTATTTTCTTGCCAGCTGAGTTAGATAGCTTTGAATAGAAATAATATAGAAATTATAGCATTGATTCAAAAAACTCAATGCTCTATTCAAAAATCATTTTTGAAGCGATACATGATGATTCTAAAAAAAAATTTTAAAAAATTCACACGAGTTTAATATTTATAATAAAAAAATATATGATAAAATATTTTTCATCTTAAATCAAGTTAAACTGTTTTTCCTTTTAGCCATATATATGTAAACGGCAAGCGAGCGAGTGTTTCATTTTGCCTTTTATAAATAAGCATCAATGCTTTCATTGTTTTTGTTGTTGTTCTTCTTCTTATTTTCTGCCCCCTTTCTACTTTTTCTTATTTGGTGTCAATTCAAAGTTTGGTTTTTTTTTTTGCTTTTGTTTCGCTTTTTTGCCTGTTTGTTTGTTGAGGACGTTGTCCTTGTTTGCCATTGGTTTCTGTATGTATATTTATTCATTTCATGGCTTTACAAGGACATTTATCATATTGCACTAAGTAGACATTGTTTACACATACACACACACTCAAAAAGGACACAATAAACAAAAAACAAAAGTAAACAAAAAAATAGTAGCAAAAAAAAAACCCCAAAAAAAAAACTGCCAAGAAAAAGTATCCAAAAAAAGTACCCAAAAAATTATTCAAAAAAACTGGATAGCTGTAAACCTCCCTCCCCCTCCCTCCTCCTTCCTTTTCTCCCTTCTCCTAAAAAATATACACAACTTTATGCTTTACGGCATTTGTGCTTTTATTGTGTGGTTGTTGCTGTTGACGCATCTTAAGTTTTTGTATCTTTTTCTTGGTTGTGCGATTTGAAAGGACATAAATGTAACCGAATTGCTAAATAGAATTTTCTTGTGCTTAAAAGGGATTTAAACTTATAGACATACATATGTATGAACATAGTTTTTTTTTTTACTTTTTTTGCTTTGTCCTTTCCCCTCGTCCTCTCGCACTTTTGAAGTGGGTTTGAATTTAATTGTGCTCATTAACTTTAAAGATTAGACAATTATAGTGTTAAAGTGTTACTTTGTTTTTTAGTAAAACATTCAATTTTAGTTTTAAATAATTTATTGGTTTAAAGAATTGGCTTAAAGTCTACACATTTTAGTTAATATCTACACATTTTAGTCCTTAACCCTGAGATTGGCAGTGTTTATCCTAAGTCAATAGAAAAATAAAAAGTATCTTTTCTTTTACTGATTTTTGATTTTCTTAAACTTTGAACCGATATGTGTAAGTAAGTTCCCGAGGTAAAAATACTAGAATAAAATTTTAGTTATAAAAAATTATATCCTCATACAAAATTTGAAACAGATGAGAAATGAACATACCAAAAAATTTATACCATTTGAAAAATTTTATGCGGAATATCCCATTATTTTATTTACATAAAGAGTTCCCTCTAGTGGTAGTGTAAAGAGTGTCCTCTAGTGGTGTATAAAAAGTGTTCTGTAGTGGAGATTTGTCATATCTTCATCCAATTAAATAGTGCCAAATAGCCTTTAAAATCGATCAATCAGAACTCATAAAAATTAAAAAATTTCGTATACAATGTGAATTTCTTGCAACTCAAATATAATACATTATGAAACAACAACAAACCAGTAGCACTCACTCACAAATTCAATCATATTCTCACCACAATTTCCAAGAACACAGAAGCTTCAAAAACAAAAGAGCAATAGCAACAATGAAATGTTGTTGTTTAGGAGATTTGTTGTAATGGAAGTGAGTGTGAGAGAGCACAACAAAAAAACTTTTGGATATCAAAATAGCGGAACTCCGTGTAAGCATAAAGAGAGAGAGAAACCAACAACAGCAATTGCACAATGTATGTTATAAAAAGCACTGCAAATTTTAAACAAGAACAAATACTGGACAGAAAAAAGAGAGAGAGAAAAGAGAGGGTCTGTAGAATTGCTGGGCTTAGCGTGGATGACGATGTGGGTGCGCTGATTTAGCGTAGTTGCTGTGCCAGAGGAGAATACTATGCCGAGCATAGCGTAGATGCCGATGTGGGTGCGCTGATGTAGCGCCGCTGTTACGCCAGAGAAAAATATTGATGTGGCGCCGCTGCTAGCGATGTGACAGAGAAAAGAGAGAGAGAAAAGAGAGAGTCTGTAGAATTGCTGGGCTTAGCGTGGTGTGCGTCTTCGCGTTTTTGGTGTACCCGGTGTTATTGCTTCCGTCCGTTGTCTCCATCCTAGGGACCAAGTCGGCTCGCAACCATGCACGTCGATCAAAACACGTCATGCACGGAAGTGAGACCTGACGTTTTCCTAACTGGTTCGTCTGTAAGTCACTGGGGATTGGCTGTCAAGGAATCGGGGATCTGCTCTACTGGAGCAGTCGTTGATACATCAAATTTTCCTCGTCGTTGATACATCAAATTTACTCACCCGCACGACTTTCTTTTATTCTTTATTTTTTGTCCGCGGTTGGCACTAAGGTTTGCTGTCTTGTTAGAGGCTGTCGACACAATCACCAAAATACTGCTGTGCACGTTCTTTTATAGGGTGACAATCGTAAAGTGACGCACACATTTCAGCAGTTATTTTCAAAAGGACGTACTTCCATTAAGTACAATTAAGTGTTAACATTGCTGAATATATAAGCATTCATTTGAACTCCACCTCATTCAATATAACCTCCTTTAGCCTGCACACATGCCTTTAATCGATCCGGAAATCGTAGGACTGTTCACCGCAGGACTTCATGATCAATTTCAGTCCAGGCTTTCTCTAATGAATTTGTCAGCGACTCCAGACTGTGGTGTTGAAATGCACGAGCCTTACTCTCTAAAATACTCCAAATAGAGTGTAGTCCATTGGATTCAAGTCTGGGGAGTATGGTGGCCATTCTTGAGATGTTATGAATCCAGAAAAATTGTCTTTTATCCATGTTTGCGTTAATTTTGCCATGTGGGAAGGTGCAGAATCTTGCTGGAAAGTCCAGTTTTCATTTCCAAATGTATCTTGGGCCCAGGGAAGAACATGTTCATTTAAAATGCTCCGATAAACAACCTGGTCAATTTTAACACCCTCTTCAACGAATATTAGAGGGGTTCTGGCATTAGCGGAAACTCCAGCCCATACCATAACGGAAGCTGGCTTTTGAACTCGGCCAACAGTCCTATTTTGTTGCGATGATGATGTTAGCCACATTCGGTCATTTTGCGCATTGAAATGTTGTTCAACCGTGAAAATTTTTTCATCTGTAAACAAGATATTTTCAACATTTTTTAACACGGAGAAGCGTAGCAACGCCTTGCATCTTTGCAGTCGGAAATCTTTCTTCTTTTGTGTCAGACCTTGAGCTTTTCGAAGCTTGTACGGCTTAAAATTATGCTTTGATTTTGCAATGATTCGCACTGTTTCACGGTTTACTCCCACTTCCTTAGCGATTTTTCTCATTGAGCGCCTTGGATTTCGCTTGATTCGATTACGAATTTTTTCTGTAGTGGCAACTGTTGAAAATTTTCCCCGGTCTCTATCTCCAAAACCCCTAGTCTCATTATATCGAATAATAGCTCGGTCTACCGTACGACTTGACAAATTTAAAGCCTTTGCAATTTGACGGCTACTATAATTTGCCAAATGAAATTTCATAATTTCACGACGAATATTTTCCTTGTCCATTTTCAAAAATTCAAATGAAATTAAAAGCAAAGCAATGATGAATGAATTTGCTTTTTAAATTAAAGTAACGGTAAATGGCAAAGCTTGCTGCAGAGTATTAAACTTGCGTCACTTTACAATTGTCACCTTGTATAGCCAGTTCTTCTTTTTCTTCCTTGTCGCAACTGGAAAATATGAGTTGATATTCTATTGCTTTTCTGTGATTGGCTGTTTCAATCGCGTGATATTTTAAATTTTTGATTTCGATCGCAGCCTCCTGTGATGGTTTTGTGTGCGTTGTGGATGGCTTTGATGTTTTTTTTTATTTTGAGTTGGAGTCGGGTTTTTGTTTTTTTCATATGAACTATTGTTGATGGGAGAAGTCGGTTCTCTCAGTTGCATCTTATGTTTTCAGCGATGCAGCTGAGACACACACACCTACATGTATCACATGTACTTTCTTACACAATTTTGAACAACAAAAATTTAAAAATTTTATTTAAAAATTATTTGAATTTAACTTTAAGCCATTAATAAAAATATTTATATTATAGTGATACATCTATATATGACAGGCTGAGAGGAAAAGGGGGCTAAAATTTATATAAGAGCAAAAGTGAAATAACTTAGAGTGTCAGTGCAAGAATGGCATAAGTAATACGGTTTAGAGTGAAAATGAAACACCTTAAAAGTAAGAGCAAAAATGGTATAACAATTCTTTCAGAGCCAGAACAGCATAGTGTAATGCATCCCTGTCATTAGTAGTCGATACTCTGAATACCCTATATATATATAATCTATTACTATTACTTATCACTCTATTTCTACTCTCTTGTTTACCTTGCTTAATTAACATTATAAACTGGGGGCTAGTTTGCTCTGAACATTGAAATGGTGCGTTTCTTTTAATGATACACAACGGACCTTTTATAATAGTTTTTTATTCCGTTTTCGCTCTGAACGTATTTCGTTTCATTTTTGCTCTGAACATATTTCGTTTTGCTTTTGCTCTTAAGTAAAATTATTCAATTTTTTTCTGAACGTAGAAGTTATACCACTTTTCCTCTCAGCCTCTCAAATGAGGACGATTCGGTTTTATATCACTTTCGAATGATAAATGACAGCTTCAGAGGAAAAGCGGGCTAAAATTTATATAAGAGCAAAAGTGAAATAATTTAGTGTGTCAGTGCAAGAATGGCATAAGTAATACGGTTTAGAGTGAAAATGAAACGCCTTAAAAGTAAGAGCAAAAATGGTATAACAATTCTTTCAGAGCAAGAACAGCATAGTTTTTTATTCCGTTTTTGCTCTGAACGTATTTCGTTTCACTTTTGCTCTGAACATATTTCGTTTCACTTTTGCTCTGAACATATTTCGTTTTGCTTTTGCTCTTAAGTAAAATTATTCCACTTTTTTCGAAACGTAGAAGTTATACCACTTTTCCTCTCAGCCTCTCATATAATGATTCTTCTTAAGTTTGTCTGTGATTTTTGGAACCATTTAGAGTATCGTTATCTTGATTTTCTAGTTTCATTACGTGTGTTGGATTTTAGTTTCCTGCTTAATTCATCTATTGCAATATGAAATGAAAATCTAAAAATTATGATTAACTAAAATCGTGAAATATTTTCCATGGTTATAAAAAATTATGATAAGAAGGAAATATGAACTGCCAAATATTTTTTCAAATTGCTTCTAAATTAAAATATTAAAAAAGCAATAGAATCAATTGGATAAATTAATTTGTACATAAACCAATTAATATATTTAATTATTACATTCTTCAGTTCAAGTGACCGTGCAAAAAAAATCTCAATTTAATTTTAATTTGTTATCTTAATTAAGGTCATGAAAAGTTTTTATAAATATGTTCAGGTATTAACTACTAAACTGCGCACACTAATCAGTGGAAAATTCATCAACATCATGTCATGCAATTTGTGCCAGATTGAAACCAAAGAAAAGCAAAAAAGTAATAAAGACAGACAGAAAGTTGTCAACGCTTTGTTGAACCAGAGTCTATAGCTGCACTACTACTAATAAATCACAAAGGAAACAAAAAAAAAAAAAACAAATTGAAAAAAAAAAAATACAGGAAAAAAAACCAACAAAAATTTATTTATGCGCTGTTAATCGGCTTAACATTTTTTTCAATATATCTTCATTTAATATTTTTGCGCTCAGCGAGAGAGAGAGATGCTTTGATGTCCTTATGATGATTTTTTTTCAGATGTTTTGTTTATTTTTTTTTTATTTTTTTTTATTTTTTTTTTTGCTTATGTTTCCACTCACTCACTGGTGACTGATATTTTTTGCTGGTTTTCTTCGGGTACTATTAGCTGCCATGACTTAGTATATTTGTATATACATATGTATAGGTATATATTAAAGTTGGTATATTTATGTCTATGTGCTTGCGTGTGCTTATAGGAATGTAAGCTAATATGCGGCGATTTTCTTTTCATGAATTCTTTACATTTTTATGTTGGTTGACCATTTTGCAGCTTTATTTATAAGTATAGGCGCATTTTCTTACCTACACTCATATAAAGAAAGACAAAGAGAGTGAAAGGAAGCAAAGAAAGAAGTAGGTCGCAACAGAAATTCAGTAAGACAGAGAGAAAAAAAGAGAAAGAGGAAAAAAAACCCGAGAAAAATGGATGAGTGCAACACACACTCAGTCACTAACACTCACAAACAAACAAAAAATCACATAATATTTTGATTTTATGGCATACCATGTTGGTCTCCTTAATGAAGCATACTTTTAGGATGCTGCAAGAAAAATATAAAAAAAATATGTGCATGAATATCTACACCAGCGTACACCAAAGAATAGCACGAGTGCACAAGGGCTTAAGAAACATAACAGGTATAAGACTAAAAAGAGAAAAAGAGCGTAATGCATAGGTGGCCATCGCTGGCTTTATGTCTGTGTGTGTGTATAGCAGCTTAAGGTATTTAGTAGTATTTTGTTTTTCATTGTTTTTTATTTTTTTATTTTTATATTTTTTTTTTTTTTTGTATAGTAATTTTTGTTCTTGTGTTTTTGCTTTTTATTTAACGTGATTCGTATAGCAAATTACATTATGTAGTTATAATATAGAAAAGCACCACAAACTAAAGAAGACAAGTATGCGGCAGAGTCTAAAAGTCTTGGTCTTGAGTGAGAGAGAAATAAGCTACACACACATACACACTTAGTTTCATAGGCATTTTGGTTATTTAATTTTTTTGTTTTTGTTTCGTTTCTACACAGTTTGCTTAAAAGTATGCAATGAAAAAATTTGTGTGCTATGTGCGCACAAAGTACAAGCTTAAGAAAAACTAGTATGTGTTTTTATTTATTTTTTTTTTGTTTTCATGATGATATTTTTCTTTACTGTACTTTAGTTTTTTGCTAGTGTTTATGTAGCTATGTGTTTCTTTGTATATGCGTTAAAAAATATATAAAATTTTCTTTATACATACATATGTAGGTATGTATGTATGTATGTACCAACATAGCTTTAAAATGGTGGCAGTTTGTTAAAATGCTAGTTGAAACGTGCAGTGAAATTTAATGCTATTTTTCGTTGTTTTGTTTTGATGTCGATGATAAGTATGCAAATATCAAAACATTAGTGTTGTGTTTGTTAGATAAGAAAACTAATTTTTTTTTAGCTTATAAACGTTTTTATTATAGCAAATTATCCTTCTTTTTTTTCGTTTGGTAATTTCTGAGATTTGTTTAAAAGCGTGTTAAGCTTTTCTACTTAGTTTTGGCTTTAAATACATGGCTGTTTTTATAGAAGTATGTACTTAAAAATGTTTTTATTGTAACATATTCTCGACATCGGAAAGTTGCGTTTCAGTTCAGTACTGAAAACTTACAATTAATTAAATATCCATACAACTTAAGTACATTTTTGATTTTTGTATTTTTGTATGAAATATTTGGCCAATTTTGCAATAACCCAAACCGAATTCTATCTAGACTCTATCTATAAGTCTCAACGACCAAAAGGTTATGAATTGAATAAGATAAATTTAAATTGATTCACAGACTTCAATCTAACTGAAGTTGTAAAAATTGTTTCTAATTGCTTGACAGGTCAAGATTTTCCGTATCTTCTTATAACTAGAAAGGTTTGTCTAAGCCCAAACATTTCGTTATCTCCCGAGTGAAAGTAGAATATTCACAAATATAATTCCCTGCAGCTTAAGTTTATCAAAGATCACTTAAGCTATGATTTCTGCAAAAAAGAGGAGCCTTACAGTAGATGTCACTACACAAACTTAACTCATACTTTGAATTGATTTGTCGCGGAGTGTCAAAAGAATAGATTTCGAATGTTGGTACGAATTTAAGGTTCTTGAATTGACCTTACATCAAAAGTCTTTAAATGAGTCACTCAGTCATTGAGTCAGTGAGCCATTGATTGTGATAGTTCTTGACTATGTCCGATTGCAAATGAGTCAGTTATGAAATGAGTGAGCCAGTATATGAAACAGTCAGTAAATGCACTAGCCTGGGAATATGTCAATCAATAAATGAGTCAATCAGTTTATGAGTCCGTTGGTGAACGATGCAGTTGGTGTATGAGTCAACTAGCGAATGAGTCTAGAGTTTAGAATTAAAGGTGGGCTAAACCAAAGCACTCAGTCTCAAAGACCATTGTACTATACCCAAGATAGAGCCAGTAGAAGAGGGTAGAAAGACTGGTAAGATATGTGAGGGGATAAAGAAAAGGTGAATGAGTCAGTCAGTGAGTAAATTATTAACCAAGTTAATAAAATCCACAGAAAATAACTGAATTATATTAGTCATTAAATGAGTCAGTCAGTGAAAAAGCCAGTTATTGAGTGAGTCAGTCAGTAAATGAATCAGTCTATGAATGAGCTAGTTGAGAAATAATTCAGCTAGTGGGTTAGTCAGTGACTAAATTAATAAGATATATCAGCACTAAATCATAATAATAAGTGAATTAGTAAGTGAGTGGGACTATAAATGATTAAGTTAATAAATGAGTCAGTTAGTAAATAAGTCAATCAGTCAACAAATGAGTCAGTCAGTGAATGAGGATGGTAGCAAATTAGTAGTATAGTGAGAGAAAACGTTAGTAAATGCGTCAGTCAGTGCATATAGCAGTCAAGGAACAAGCTGGTCAATGAATGAGTAAGTTAGTATTTGAGACATTTAGCAAATGCGCCAGTCATTAAATACATTACTCAATGAGTGAGCCAATTGGAAAATCAGCTACTCATTGAGTGACCCAGTGACTTAATTAAAGAGTTATGAAAGTCACTAGATTAGTGAATCAGTGAGTGAAAGAGTTGGTGAATGACTCATTCCGTGAAAGCGGTAGTCAGTGAGTTAATCAGTCGTTTGGCAAATTATTCAATGAGCAAGTGAGTTATAATTAGGATGAGTAAATAAGTCTTTTACTATATGAGTCAGAAAGTCACTTCGATAACCTGGTGAATGTGTGCTAGACTGAGGTTCCAGCTGCCCCAGGTTCGTCTCCAAGATGGAAAGTAAATGCATTTAAAATTATCCGTAAGGATTATTCTAATAAAATGAGTCACTTTGGTGACTTTAGTACTTAAAAATGCTTGACTAGATAACTAGTTCAACAGGGTCGATTCTCAAGTAGAGAATTGAATCCATCAAAAAAAAAGTCAAAGAAACAGTCAGTGAATGCGTTACCCAGTGAATATGTCAGTCAATTAAAAAGTTTTTAAGGAAGCAGTCAGATAAAACATGAGTCAGTCCTTGAATGCATCAGTTAGTGAGTGAGCCTGCGGTTAAACTGAAGAGTTATGACAGTCATTAAGATAGTGAATCAGTGAGTGAGTGATTTGGTGAATGAGTTAGTTAGCACATGAGTTAGTCAGTAAATGAGACAGTTTGCATATGAGTCAGTTAATAAATGAGTTTTTACTAAATTTACCACCCAGTGAATATGGCAAGTAATGGACAAGCTGATCAATTATTGGCTCAGTCAGTATATGATTCAGTTGGGGAATGAGTGAATCAGTGAGTCAGTAACTAAATTATTAAGTTTTGTTAGTAACAAAATGGCTGAGTTATGCCAGTCCTTGAATGAATCAGTCAGTGAGTGAGCAACAGTAAATATTGAAATTTGTTTGAAAAGCGTAAGTTGATAATGCCATGCCATAGAAAAAAAAAAGTAGATGGATTGGTAAAAACAGAATGGCACCTCCCCCCTGCACGAAATGCTTTAAGCGACATATTTTCATTTGATGTTTACCAGTTACAATTTGAATTTTGTTAATAAAAAATAATGAAAGTATTTATAATTTTCTCTCGTTCAATAAAGTATTTATGTATGCTTTATAAAGAAAAAAAAAAACATGTTTACTATATAGTTAAAGGAAACATTCAAACCAAAATATTTATTAAAATGAAATTTTATATTAATATGAAAAAGCTTCAAAATTTATTTTTGCTTCAAAGAATTTTAACTCTCAAATATACACACACGTATATACTTTGGAGACTAATTGCAGAAATTACAAATACGAGAGCATACAAACACATGCATACATACATACATACATACATATATACATTCATATTATTGTATATGTGTTTCAATATACGCAAAAGGCAATGCTTCGTTGTATGGAATCAAACAAATTTTACTTTTTAATTACATCCTTGCCAGCTGTTGCCGTTCTATAGACATACACATAAATACATAGATATACCTACAAAAAAAACAGTGATATATATTTATATGCATACTACACGCACAACCATTACATTAAAACATACATACATACATACAAACAAACAAAATCTTGCACACATACATCCCATATGTATGTATGTATATGTATGTATACAGGGTGACAATTGTAAAGTGACGCAAGTTTAATACTCTGCAGCAAGCTTTGCCATTTACCGTTACTTTAATTTAAAAAGCAAATTCATTCATCATTGGCTTTGCTTTTAATTTCATTTGAATTTTTGTTATTACATTTTGAAATTTCCATAAAAATGGACAAGGAAAATATTCGTCGTGAAATTATGAAATTTCATTTGGCAAATTATAGTAGCCGTCAAATTGCAAAGGCTTTAAATTTGTCAAGTCGTACGGTAGACCGAGCTATTATTCGATATAATGAAACTGGGGGTTTTGGAGATAGAGACCGGGGAAAATTTTCAACAGTTGCCACTACTGGTTTAACAGAAAAAATTCGTAAACGAATCAAGCGAAATCCAAGACGCTCAATGAGAAAAATCGCTAAGGAAGTGGGAGTAAACCGTGAAACAGTGCGAATCATTGCAAAATCAAAGCTTAATCTTAAGCCGTACAAGCTCCGAAAAGCTCAAGACCTGACACAAAAAAAGAAAGATTTGCGACTGCATAGAAGCAAGGCGTTGCTACGCTCCTCCGTGTTAAAAAATGTTGAAAATATCTTGTTTACAGATGAAAAAACTTTCACGGTTGAACAACATTTCAATGCGCAAAATGACCGAATGTGGCTAACATCATCATCGCAACCAAATAGGACTGTTGGCCGAGTTCAAAAGCCAGCTTCCGTTATGGTATGGGCTGGAGTTTCCGCTAATGCCAGAACCCCTCTAATATTCGTTGAAGAGGGTGTTAAAATTGACCAGGTTGTTTATCGGAGCATTTTAAATGAACATGTTCTTCCCTGGGCCCAAGATACATTTGGAAATGAAAACTGGACTTTCCAGCAAGATTCTGCACCTTCCCACATGGCAAAATTAACGCAAACATGGATAAAAGACAATTTTTCTGGATTCATAACATCTCAAGAATGGCCACCATACTCCCCAGACTTGAATCCAATGGACTACACTCTATTTGGAGTATTTTAGAGAGTTAGGCTTGTGCATCTCAACACCACAGTCTGGAGTCGCTGACAAATTCATTAGAGAAAGCCTGGACTGAAATTGATCAGGAAGTCCTGCGGCGAACAGTCCTACGATTTCCGGATCGATTGAAGGCATGTGTGCAGGCTAAAGGAGGTTATATTGAATGAGGTGGGGTTCAAATGAATGCTTATATATTCAGCAATGTTAACACTTAATTGTACTTAATGGAAGTACGTCCATTTGAAAATAACTGCTGAAATTTGTGCGTCACTTTACGATTGTCACCCTGTATAGTAGAAACATATTTAAAATTAGAAATACCACACATTTGTAGATTTAAATAGGAAAAAGGAAACGGAAACAAGAACTAAAGCAGCAACAGCAGCAGCAACTAAAATGAAGACAACTTGTAATAAAAATGAAAACGTAACAAAATACTACTACTACAACTATGATTACAACTGCTACTATAGTGGTAGCAAAATGTAGTATGTCCTTTCTACACATACATACACACATATATGCAATTTTGTATTTATGTTTGTTTTTTTTTTTTGTAGGTACGTGTATATGCTAACATACAAAACTGTGTTACAAAAATTGTAAATATAATTAACTCATTTTGTTAGTCAGAGTCAAGTCAGAGTAGAGAGCGAAGAGTTAAGAGTTGCAAATATTCTGGTAGCAGATGTGAAAGTTTATTTTTGAAAAATTAATTTTTTGATAGAGTTAGAAAAAAAAATAGAATGCCGAGATGTAGAAAAAGAGAATTTTCACTACAGCAGCATGTATTGAAAAATTTTATTTATAACTATGTTTGAGATTTATTTCCAAATTTTGCTTTACTGGTTTTAAAATATTTATCTATGGCCATTTTTGGAACTGTGAAATTTGCAATATTCGTAAAGGCGATGAAAAATGATTACGATTTGTAAATTGCTTCTCTTTTTCTGGAACGAGTTTAGAAGCAAAGGTTGGAGTACAATATTCTGGGTGCTTATGGTAATAGTTTTGGTAATAGTTTTGGTAAAGTTTTTGGGTGTTTTTAAACATTGTGTTAGAAAACCAGTGAGTTGGAATCGAATCCAAATAGTTGGGAACACAAAAATATGACGGTATATTTATGTCTACTTACTTTACTTTATTTACTTTATTCGGCTTTACAGTCACATTCGGATTTCAGCCAGTTTCAATATTCGTTTCCATACGTTTCGATTTGCTGCTTTGGATTTCCAATCCTGAATCCCCAGTTCACGAAGGTTATCTTAAAGCGCGGGAAATTTGCTGTATCTTTTTAACCGGAACACTCAGAATAACAAATAATACATTAAATTATAAGTTTAATATTGTGTTGGGGAGTATCAACAACAGTAGAAAGAAGAGGTCTGCAAAAACTTAAACAGAATCTTTTATAAATGTTTTCTAACAATTTTCTAATAAATAACATAGTTTCACTTCTACTGTGAAAGCATGCAGACAAATAATTTTTTTTTTTCACATTAGAAGTAGTTGACAAAATATTCAATTAACTATGCATTCAACTACAACTAAAATAGTTGAAATGTAGCTGAAATTTTTTTAACTACAACTAAATATTAGTAGCTTATGCAGGATATTGAAAGATTAAGAACTATCACTAAGATCACTGATGAGGAATTGTGGCGGATTCCGGAACGGCCGTCTGATTTGCCCGTCTCTTTATACATTGTTGTTGTGATGACTACATTTGTTCATTAAGCCTGTTTATATATAACTTCAAATAACGAAATTGACATGAACTTAAGTCATGACTTTGAAAATTAACCTCTAGATTTAATTTTCATATTCTCCTAAAAATCTATCATATAACTAAAGTAGTTGAAATGTAGTTTAAAACATTTCAACTATAACTAAATAATAGTTGAAAAAACTACAACTATATTTTAATTATTTTAGTTGTAGTTGAAAAAATCTCAACTACATTTCAACTATTTTAGTTGTAGTTGAATGCATAGTTAATTGATTATTTAGCTAACTACCCCCCAGTCTGGTTCTAATACTATAAAATTAAAAGTATTCAATTTCTTTGTTGTGCAAAAATTTCCGAGTATTCCTTTTAATGGACCCCATCAATCTTTGAACATCCGCTCTGGATACTTTTGCGGCTATTTGGTTCCGTTTTAGTAACATTGAATTCACATTTTTGACAATACCTGCATTTTTCTTCAACTTATATTTTGTAATAGCCCAGTATTTTTCGATCGGTCGAAGCTGGGGGCAATTGGGTGGATTCATTTAATTTGGGCACTACATCTACTTTATTTGTCTGATACCAATCCATGGTTTTCTTAGAGTAATGGCAACTGGCTAAATCAGGCCAAAACTTTACTGGTGAATGGTGGTGACGAACAAATGGCAATAATCAAAGGCACTTTTTGATGCAAATATCAGAAGAGGATGTCACAAATGCCCTGGATTTGAGACCACAGCTGCAAATAGCCTGCCACACCTGCCTGCTTTCTTTGCAAATTTATCCATTTTTATGTACTTGCATTTTGAGGGTACATTACCACGATTCGTTGCCATATAAAATTTTTGACCTGGAAGCTGTTTAAGATCAAATTTTACGTACGATTCGTCTTCCACAATAATGCATCCATTGAATTTGTTCAAAACATTATTATAAAGATGACGAGCACGTTTTTGGGCCAGCAAATTCTGTTTGTCTGTTCTATTTGGATATTTTATAGCACGATAGCACTTTAGTCCAGCTTTTGCTGGTATTGAATTTTTTGGCACGATCGCTATCCGATAGTCCGGGATTTCTTTTGATGGACCTCAAGATCTTTGCCTTTAATTTTAGGCTGGTGGTTCCCGTTTTGTTCACAACTTTTTTTAGCTCTTTCAACACTAAGAGTTTCTTTATATCGTTTTATAACTCTACATACCGTTGTTTTGGAGATATTTAACACTTTCGCAATCTTTGAATCAGACCACGACGGATTTTCAATAAATTTGTTCACAATCAATTTTCTATTTGCAGCTTCCATTGTGCACACAATCACCAACTTGCGATCAATTAATATGAAAAATTTATCAACTAACGGTAACGGTATTGTAAACAAATCCCAGTAAAAATTTGTTGTTCTTATGACGCGGTGACCACAACAAAGCGTGCCAATTTGGCGTGAACCGCGCTTTAGATAGAGTCCATACACCTAAGTTTTGGTCTACCCTGACATCTTGTGCCCACAAAATCGCTGAATAAGACTGTGTAGGACAGTTCTCCTGCATTCTATCCTCACAATGACTCCACCTTTGTAGCCAGTATTGGTAGGAGTTCCATCGCAACTAATCGCAATCAATTGATCCATATTGAAGTATTCATGACTCAAATAATCCACTATACTCTTCTGGATTCCCACAGCAGTGCTGTCAATGCGCGTAGCATAGCCGATGAATTTGGAATCTGGCTATTTTACAATGCTGATATGTTCTTCATTCACAACAACATTGCGCGTCACATTTGCCTCCGTTACTCTTTTCAAAGTTGGCTCTTTCTTTTTCGCCAGAAATACAGCCAACTTGAATCACGTCGAAATATGTTAGATTAAAGTTCCCATTATTTGATTTTACTTTAATTTTTTTAATTCATGTTGTAGAAGTTGACATATGATGGGTAAGTACTAGAAAAGATTACTGGAGCTCAATGACTTTTGAAGTAAAATTGGTCTCCTTGAGACAAAAAAAACATCGATGTATCATACTTTGAGATCCGATTATAAATGCCGAAAATATGACGAATATAAAAAGGCGACCCCTTCATTCGGTAAAAAATAAAAAATAAAAAATTTGTTTAAAATACTTCTGCTGGAAATATCGAAAAACTTTCTTAGCAAAAGGTTAATGTTTATTTGAGGGCTTTAATTTTCTGACATTAGGGTGGTAAGAACTGAGATCTGATGGGTAAATACTAGAACGGTCTACTTGAGATCAATGACTCCTAATCAGAAAAAATTGGTTTCCTTAAGACAAAAACATCTATATATCATACTTTAAGATCCGACTGTGAATGCCGAAGATATAACGAAAAATTTAAAAAGGCAAACAAATTTTTTTTTCGAAATTGTTTTGCAAAAATAATTTAGATTCGAAGGTGTACGGCGCACTTTTTTTTCTGGTACTGTCTAATATACATACATGCCCCAACCATCGCTATACAGCTGTTGTATTTCGTCGTTGAATCTTATTCTCCATCAAGGCCGTATTTAGGGGAAGGTTTTGGGGGTTCTGACCCACCCCCTCCCCCCCCCAAAATGTGGAAATTTATGCTAATTTTTGAGATTAATTGCCAATGTATGGAAAAAAAGTCAAAATAAATTCTATTTAACGATATTTTTTCCATCGGTTTTTTTTTTTTTCTAAAAAGTCAAATATAAAAAAAAAATTTGAAATCTTAGTTACACTATGCGATCAAATCCGATTTTTTTCTTCGACATGAGGTTTGACCACGGATTTAAAAAGAGCAGGTGATACTGAGCGCTCCTGCATTCATAGTTTTTCTAGGTCAGTAACTGTTTTTGATTTAAGGTTTCGCCCTGAATAAGTTTGAAAAGTTTAAAAATTAATAAAAATAGAAAACAATATCGGATCCTTGTAAAATTAGACTTGCTTGAACCACATTTTTTTCCTAAAACGTGACGTGATGGGAAATTTTTGACTTCAGATTCGTGTTCAACGTGAAAAATTCTTTCGCAAAAACTCCATCTTATTAGCAAATCCCATGCAATTTTAGGAGGCAATCTTAAAATGTAATTAATTTTTTAACCCATTATTGCTCAGAGCACCACGATAAGAAAGATCTCTTTCAATGCTATGACTTCACGAATTTAGGGAATATAAGCCAACCTCATTCGAGTTTCTTATCATTGATAATGGCTCAAATTCCCAATGATGATCATTTGAAAAAAATGAGCCTCTACTATTTTTGGTAATTTTTTTGAGGTTGGGATGATGTACCCACAGTAGTGGGAAGTCAATAAGTTAATGAAATTATGTCCCTCACGATAAAAAAAAAATGCATTAGAATGCACACTGATTAATATTTATTTGAAAAAATTTAATTTAATTATTCCGTGAATTTTTTGTCACTTTTGGCCATTTTTTTGAGGTTAAGATTAAAAAAAATCGGAAAATTTTTCCTAAAATTTTAATTTTATAGGGTCCATCAAATTTATCATCGATTTAATTTATTGTATTTAAAAATCAGTTTGATAAAAATTATTTATGAATATTTTCTTCAAATGAAAACCAACCCGAAAAAAATTTCTGGCTACGGCCCTGTTCTCCATTCTCCGTTGGTGCATACTGGCCGTCAAGTATTGCGCAGCACCTTACATTAAAAAATCCCCAGCAGTTCCTTATTCGCCGTTGTCAACGTCCAAGACTCCGCACCATATGTAATTACGGGGATAATAAGTATCTTATAGAGCTATATTTTTGATCTTATCGTTATGCTCAAGCCAAATAAGCAGCTTAATTATATGCTTCATTTCAATGATGGTATTGTTTTCAGCGTTAGCTCATCATTCTGGCCTAACCGATTTTGGTCTTACTCTCATTTATATTGAGTCTATTTCAGGTCCGTACTCCATTCAGCCAAAAACAAACCTCTCTAATACGTTACTGGCAACATGCTATTACATCTATGTCATCCGCTTAAGCGAGAAGTTGGTAGGGTCTCTGAAAAATTGTGACGTTAGCATCACAGTCCAACGTTGCCAACAAGTTACCTGAAAATCAACTATAATAAATAATCCACAAGTTGGCCATGAGGCGCTTATACGACGGTCACAAGTCGCCCTCAAAGTGCACTCAAGACCCCCTCAAGACGCCTTTAAGAAGCCCCCAAGACGCCTCACTCATTTTGGGATTTGGGCCTGGTACTAGGTGCTCTGATTTAATTTTGAAAACTTTAACAACACAATGTCCATAGATTTTAATACTCACAAAAATAAAAATAAAAAAAATTCCTGAATTTTAAAGGACTTAATAGTTTTTGACTTTCCCTGTGGAAATAAGGTGACCAGGTGTAAAATTTTTTCAAAATACTTCTATATTCAACGCAACATTTTAGAAATAATTATAAGTGAAATAAAGTGAAATCAGGAAAATTTGTTGAATTTTGCTTATTTTTCCATGTGTTTTTTTTTTTTACAAAAATTTGATCAGCTGTAGTATTTTAAAAATATACAAGGATCTGTGAAGTTATAATTTCTTCATTGAGTGTGTTATTTTATCTAGGTGAATTTTTCATTTCGAATGCAAAATAAATAACTTTACTATTTTTTGTTGATTTTATCGTCAAACCATTAGAAACACCACAAATTTTGCTTTAATTTTGTTTGTAAATAAAGTAACCTGAAACAGATTTAAATGTTTTTTTTCGACAATGAAAGAATAAATTTTTCACAATAATATAGAATATATCGAACCATCTCTCTTGAAGCAAAACTTCGTTTTCGTGGTATTAACCCTTTCGGCACCGTAGAAAAATCAGAAGGGATAACGCAAAACCGAATCTGGATTCATTTTGTCTGTTCGCCATTTCTTGTTACAATTTTTGATCAAAACAGAGATTTTGCGCCTGTGAAGATTTGAAATTTCCTGGGTCACCGGTGACCCAGTGCCCCTCAATTAGAATTTTTGGCAAATTTTTTCTGTATATTCTTATTAGATATTTTTTTTTTTTTAAAGATAGACAAAGTAACTTAGTATTAATTTTTCACTTAACCCTTTCTTGACCGTAAGGAAACTAGAACCGATAGAGAAAAACCGAGTTCAGATTCGCATTCTTCGACCCCCATTTCATTGTAAAACAGTTCTTAAAATGTTCCCATTAAAGGTTTTAGGGTCACCGGTGACCCATAGCTAATCCTATATGCCCAAAAAAAGTAAACAAAAATTTAAAAATATGGGAAGTCATGTTTGAGTAAATAGTTTTTCTTACAATATATATTTAAAATTTGGTGTATTTGGACAAATTTTGTGAAAAGAAACTCGTCAACTGCCCACCAGTGGTAAAACTAGGCGAAATGTTGGAGTTTCTAAGTTCAGATAATATTTTTTTTTGCAACGAATTGAATTTTTTCTTTTTAACTATTTTTTTTTTCTTTTTAACAGAGGCACTTTTAGTTCACAGAATTTTCAATTGAAAATGAAAAACATTTAAGCTTTCAAATTTTATTTTCATTTCTTTATTCAATAAGCTTTTAAAACATAGACATCCATAGGTGCACTGCTAAAAATTTTTTATATTTATTTATTAATAAACTGATTAGATTTTTCGTTTATTTCAACTTCACTGTAACTTTTCATGGCTTTTTCTTGCCTTCATTTTCATCACTTTTTGCCCTGTGGTTTTAATCCACCATATGTGTACATGCCAACATACCAAATCCATATTCACACGGATCATCTTCCATATCATATTTTGCCTTACACTCCATCAAATCATCATAGACATGATCATTGATATGACCTTCTTCCTTCAGCTTATCCGCATTAAATTTATCATTTTCATCTAAAAGATCCATTGCATTCAGCAGGCAATGAGCGAAACATTTAAACTTATGATCAACTGTTGCTTGCTCCAAATTATCTTTTGGGAAAGCTTCCAACTCTTCCGTGGTTACATTGTGTGTTTGTTGACATTCAGCAATCAGTTTTTCATATTCCTTCACTACTGCCATGCAGTTTAACTTGTCGATTACTAGAGAAAAAATCACCAGAAATGCGGTAAAGTAAAATGTTGATATTTTCATAGCGAAACGAGTTTTATAAGTGGATATCAGATTGGAATTAGATTTGTGGTGTTGACTGGTAGCGAAAACTTTTTCTAATGAGGGAAATTTTATTTTGTTTTAAGCTTTTATAATGATTGCGTTGTGTTTTTGTTGAATTAAAATGTGGAATAAAAAGATTTAATAATAATAACTTTAGTGATACTAGAGTCAATAAAATTAAAATTTATATTTTTAATGGCATGATGATGTGGATATCATTTTTTTTAGATAGAACAATAGCTTTGGCTAGATGCTTTTATCTAACAAATCGGAGCTGTTTTATCTTAGAATTTCTCTATGATGAAAAACACATTCTCCCGTACTGAAAATTCTCATCCGTCATGGTGTGAAGAACAACATCCACGAGAAGTCGTGGCTAGAAATAAAATATGAATCCTTTCTATATTTTTGTATGACCACCAGGTCATAGTTTGTCATAGAGACAAAGAAAATATCACGTGTATTCATTAATCGCTGTTTCCGGAAGATTTTAACAATATAGATTCAACAGATTCTCTGTCGAACAACTTTGAACAAAAACAGACTTCAAGGACATTAACAACGTAATGTGAGGAATGGAAATTCTTAGGATTGGTCACACGTTACTCAAATTTTCTGATGAAATATACATACTAGGGTGTTCTTATATATGATCTACCACAGAAAAGCAAAAGAAAAATACTTTCTTAATTCACCTGCCGCCAATTTACTTTCAAATTCACTGAAAATTCATTGGGCAAGGAAGAGAAATTATTTTTCTGATATGTACCTCAATTGTTAAAGTTATTTTTGATAAAAATTTGAAAAATTCTCTTCAATCTGAGGTGAAAATTTTGAGTCTCTGTGTAAATTTTCGATTTTAACATTAGCTCTCCGATTTTCCATTATTCCTATTACTATTATTGCACAGCAACCCATGAAGGGCCTAGGCCGAGCTTTCTTTCATTTACTATAACTTTTAAAGATGTATTTAAATCCATGTGGGGGTGCCAAAGATCAACTAGGACCGTCGGGCTAACAATGATGACGATTTGAATGCATTCACCAGGACGTATGAGTAACATTTTCTTCACTGCATAATTTTGTGAGTTTCTGTGTTATTTCTGCTTTTTAAATCGCTCTCATAATTGCTATTTAGCGTTTTCAATCAATACGAGTATTATTTGTTAAAATTATCTGCCACTGGGACAGAAAACTTTAGCCACCACGACGTATGAGTAACATTACTATTAATCCGAGATTAATGTTGGATATTTTGATAATTCAGTATTGATCTACTCCTCAATACCTATCCAATGATAGCCTTGGCATGGAAAGTCTGACACAAGTGCTTCATATGACCACCTGATTCCTCCACTCATCTGCACCCAACATGCAAATTTTCAAAAAATAATTAAAAATAATTCTGTAATTCTGTTAGATGTTTTGAAAATGCAGGATTAATCTACTCTTTAATACCTGTTCGGTGATACACATGTGATGTCTGGCACATATGTACAAGCGCTCCATATGACCACTTGAATCCTCCACGCATCTGCACCCAACATAAAAATTTTCAAAAAATTATTAAAAATAATCCAGTAGTTCTGTTAGATTTTTTGAAAATACAGAGTTGATCTACATTTCAATACCTATCCAGAGATATCCATGGCATGTCTAGCACATATGTACAAGTACTCCATATGACAACCTGATTCCTCCACGCAACTGCACCCAACATGATAATTTTCAAAAAATAATTAAAAATAATCCAGTAATTCTGTTAGATGTTTTGAAAATGCAAGATTTATCTACTCTTCAATACCTATCCAATAATATCCATATCATGTCTAGCACATATGTACAATTGTTCCTTATGACCACCTGATTCCTCCACGCAACTACCCAACATGAAAATTTTCAAAAAATAATTAAAAATAATCCAGTAATTCTGTTAGATTTTTTGAAAATACAAAGTTGATCTACTTTTTAATACCTATCCAATGATACCCATAGCTTGCCTGGCACATAGGTACAAGTGCTTCTTATGACCACCAGTTTCCTCCACGCAACTGCACCCTACATGCAAATTTTCAAAAAATAATGAAAAATAATCCAGTAATTCTGTTAGATGTTTTCAAAATACAAAGTTTATCTACTCTTCAATACCTGTCCAGTAATACCCATGAGATGTCTGGCACTTATGTACAAGTGCTCCTTATGACCAGTGAACTTCTCCACGCAACTCCACCCAACATGCAAATTTTCGAAAAAAAATTAAAAATAATCCAGTAATTCTGTTAGATGTTCTGAAAATGCAGAATTAATCTACTTTTTAATACCTGTCTGATGATATATATGTAATGTTTGGCACATATGTGCAAGAGATCCATATGATCCTGATTCCTCCACCTAACTGCACCCAACATGCAAATTTTCAAAAAATAGTGAAAAATAATCCAGTAATTCTGTTAGATGCTTTGAAAATGCAGGATTGATCTACTCTTCAATACCTATCAAATGATATTCATGGAATGTCTGGCACATATGTACAAGTGCTCCATATGACCACCAGTTTCTTCCAGCTCGGTTTTCAAAATGCCATTTTTCAAAAATTAATTAAAAATAATTCGAAACAAATATTTGATATTCCTGTATACAGGCTGAAACCGATATTCAATACCTATCTAACGATGTCTACAGTAGTATAGATTTGCATAGTCAGGTCTCCAAATGATCATCAGGAACCGAAAGAATAATGTATGCTTTGCATAACATTACATTGCATTTCGTTAACATTTCTTCTGTTAAGTTTGAATTGATATTTTAACATTTTGCGGTTTGTGTGGGAGTAATCCTTTCTTCCTACATGACGTATGAGTAACATTTTTGCGTGCGCAATGTTACTCTAGCGAATTTTTTATGTCTAAGTGGACTTTCTGAATCCTGAATTCGATATAAAATCACCTTTTGGTTATGTTTTTAAATTTTTGGAAATGATTTGGGTAACAGGAGCAAACAAACTCAAAATTTTCACAGAATTTGGAGAATCTCTATGAATTTTCTTCTTTTCCGAGTCCGAAATTTGATTTTTCTCGTTTTTTTTTTCATTAATAAAGTTTGTCTTAAAAAATAGGAGTAATCTCTTCATCCTCCATGACGTATGAGTAACATTTTTGCAAGCGAAATATTATTCCAGCGGAATTTTTGAAGTCTTAGTGGATTTTCTGGTTTTGGAATTCGATCTTTAATCACCTGTTGGTTATGTTTTTTAATTTGTAAATATAATTTGAATAGCAAAAACACAAAAAAATAGCAAAAAACTCTTTACACCCCAACGTATGAGTAACAGTTGGGTTATTATTTTTACAGAATTTGGAGAGTCATTATTAATTTTCTTCTTTTCCGAGTCCGAAATTTAATTTTTCTCAATTTTTTTTTTATTTGTAAAGTTTGGCTTAGAAAATGGGAGTAATCCCTTTAACCTCCATGACGTATGAGTAACATTTTTTCAATCGAATTTTTATCCCAGCAGAATTTTGGTAATTTGAATGGATTTTTTTGGTTTTTGAATTTGATTTAAAATCAACTTTTGATTAAGTTTTTCGGTTTTTAAGAACGATTTGGATAGCAAGAACAAAAAACTCCTTAAACCCTAACGTATGAGTAAGAATTATTCAGTTAGGTTATTATTTATACAGAATTGGGAGAGTCATTATGAATTTTCTTCTTTTCCGAGTCCGAAATTTAATTTTTCTAATTTTTTTTTTTTCATTTATAAAGATTGCCTTAGAAAATGGGACTTAAAACTTACGCCACTCGTGCGTATGAGTAATATTTTTTCACATGAGTGTTTTTTCCATGGAATTTCGAGAATCTCTGTGGAGTTTCGCTTTTTTAAATTGATTTAAGAATTACTACACTGATTTTTTTTTAAGTTTTTAAGGGCGATTTCAAAAAAAAAAAAAGTAAAAAATTACTATCACAACCGTCTACCCTAAAGTATGAGTAACTTTTTGTTACAGAAGTTGTTATTCTTACAGAATTATGAGAGACGTTGTGTATTTACCACATCTAAAATCTAAGCTTTTTTATTTTCTAAATTTTTTTTTTTTGTTTTTAAATAGAATTCAAAAAATTCCAACCACCTCGACGTATGAGTAATAAATATTCCCCTGGGGTTTTTTTATTATTAAATGATAACAGATTGAATTAAATCAGCAAAGTTACTAAGCATTTCAACACAATTACTCATATTAATAATAAAAAAAAAATAAAAAAAAATTATTATTGCACTAAATAAACAAATTAAAATTTTGCATGCAACACGCAAATTCAATTGTAGCCACTATCTGGATCGCAAATCAAAAAAAAAACAAATCACACTAACTGATGTTGGGCTTCTATTGTGAATTGTAACGGAAATCAATTAAAATTTTAACCTACATGTGTACCAATACATCCACATTTTAATTATATTAATATTTTTATTTATAATAAAAAAAAATTATTTTACACACACACAAATAAAAAATTACTCCCTTGTCACATATAAAAGTGTAAAATAATTTTAAAAATTCATTCATTGGCAAAAAAAGTTTTCAAGTAACTGCACACTCACTGTGATTTGCTTTTTTTTATTTTTTATTTTTTCGTTTCAAACATTTCCGACCATGCAAAAATTATTGTTTTGTGCGGTTTTTGTGCCAACGCTGCTATTAATTGAGTTGGCCAGCAGCATGTCATCGGCTGAATTTGAAACAGTTGAAGTAAAATGTCGAGATCTTTATGAAGTGAACTCCAAAGAATTAGAAGAATTTCCAAAGGATTACGATCCAGCAACAATTGATAGAAAATATAAATGTTATGCACATTGTTTATTAAATATTACGAATTTATTGGATGAAAATGGTAGATACGATGCGGATAAAATAAATGCACAGGGTGGTTTCGAAAGTGAAGATGTCTACGAATTCGTTATGGAATGTAAGGCAAAATATGATATGGAAGAAGATCCGTGTGAATATGGATTTGGGATTTTAATGTGCGCACATATAATGGATAAAGATTATATCAGCAGTAGCAGCAGCAGTGAAGAAAGTAGTGGTGCTATGGATGCTGAGGAAGATGATGAGGATTCATCGGATGAGTAAGGAGCAAGTAAATGCAAGAAGTGGAGTTGAAGCTAACTTGAATTGCTTTGTATTTACTTATTAAATAAAATTAATAAAAAATATTTATATATATGTGAATGGTTAATAGCAATGATTTTTTTCTTTAGTCTAATCGTAATTGGAAAGGCAAACGAAGTAAAGCTCGAGCTCTAAATGTTATAAAAGATCATAACATTTTTTATTGTTTTTTTTTTACCAATTCAATAGCTAATAAGTCAACTGAGTACAAGCTTTATTAAATCATTTAACAATGAGAGAAAAAGTACATAATTTCCTCCTCCTTTTCAATTCTCCAAAGTAATTCAGAATTATAAAATTTTAATTGTAAAATTAACCAGTCACTTTTTTATGTACTTCTTTTGTTTAATTCCCTGCTGTGTCATCGGTCTATTTTTCTCTTTTCTACTCTTTCGACTATTGTTTTATGCTCTCCATGCTTTTCTTTTGTTATATATATTTATTTAAATTTTTTCACTTGTTTTGCGCTTTTGATTCGATTTTTTTTTTCTTTGTAAAGATATTTGTGTGCAAATAGTTACAGAGAGAGAGAGAGAGAGAGAAAGAGAGAGAGCAATACAGAATAAGAACAAAACGACAATGAGTGCAAGCTGAAAATTGTAGTGGAGTATGGTTTTTTTTCTTAGTTCATTCAACATGTTGTTCTCAATTGAGAGAAAAACTTTTGTTTGTATCTGTGTGTAAGCATGCAGTACTCACTTTAACTAGTTTAAGTATTAACTATAGTCGTCGGCAAACAGAAAATGACATTAAATATAAAAAATAAAAATATATGAAAAAGCTAGCGCAAGTTTTGTTCTTTGGCCATTGGAGGTCCCAGTTGAATTTTCAACTATTTGCATTGTTATTTGTGTAGTCCGTTTTTGTTTCCTTTTTGTATGCTCTTGTTCTCTTTTTTAATGAGAAAATAATCATTACTTACGTTTAACATGAAAGAAAAAGAAAACGTCCGGTTCAAGTTAGTGGAGCAAATTGGTTAACAAAAAATGTAAACTATGTACGCTCAAGAAAAAAAAGTTATAAAGATATTTTTCTTAATATAGAAACATCTGTACGTTCCTTAAGCCAGTTATACATTAACTACAATTAACTAAAAACTTGCAACAGTAGTCGAGACTTTGAAAAATTAACGCTCAGATTTAATTTTCATAGTCTTCTAAAAATACAATAAATAGAAACATTTAGTTTTAAAGTTGGTTTAATATATACTATGAATACAATAATGTATGCATGAGAAAGAAAAATTATTAAAAACAGTAAATAAATTTTTAATAAATCATTTACAGTAATACTCTCCTAACCTCAACCATGAAATACTATTATATTCATTCACTTATATATTTAGAAATGAATCTAAAAAGTGCGAATTAAATAGCGCAGCTAATAAAGTTGTTTATTATTCAACAGTATTTGTTATTGTTTTTTGCTTTTCACGAATCTCTCTCCATCTATTATTTGTTAGTTTATATATTGCGCAAAACTCTCTTTATTTAGTCTCTCACTAATTTCTTACTGCAGCTACTCGTTACTTACACGTATTACTCGTTAGTTTCTTTAGATAAACTCACTATACTCAGTTTCACAAATTATTTAATCAAAGCGTATTTGTCATTCTTCGTTAAATTAGTAACACTGTACAACAAAATAGGCATATAAAAAACTTCTAAGTTCTTATGTGGTTTTCCTGTAGTTGTTTTCGATGCGGATCACGAATCTATAAACATTTCTTTTCGGATCAGGTCAAACTTTTATGATATCAATAATATTAAGATTTTTTTAAGAAATCGTAAGGTAGAGGTACAGGAAAAAAAAATTTTTTTCTCGAGTTTTTGTTTTTTCTACACGTTTAATGAGTTTTTACAATGTTTTCAACAAAAACAAATTTTTTAAAAAATTTCTTTTTTCGACCTAAATTTTTCAAAATATTCATAGGGGGGGCACATGGAAAAAAATATTTTTTTCGATTTGGTTTGTTTTTGTTTTTTCTACACGTTTTATGAGTTTTTACAATGTTTTCAACAAAAAAACAAATTTTAAAAAATTTCTTTTTTCGACCCAAATTTTTCAAAATATTCACATGGGGGCCACATGGAAAAAAAATATTTTTTTTTCGATTTGTTATGTTTTTATTTTTTCTACACGTTTTATGAGTTTTTACAATGTTTTCAAAAAAAAAAAATTTCCTTTTTCGACCTAAATTTTTCAAAATACTCATAGGGGGGCCACATGGAAAAAAAAAATATTTTTTTTCGATTTGTTATGTTTCGATTTATGAGTTTTTACAATGTTTTCAACAAAAAAACAAATTTTAAAAAATTTGTTTTTTCGACCCAAATTTTTCAAAATATTCACATGGGGGCCACATGGAAAAAAAATATTTTTTTTTCGATTTGTTATGTTTTTATTTTTTCTTCACGTTTTATGAGTTTTTACAATGTTTTCAAAAAAAAAAAATTTCCTTTTTCGACCTAAATTTTTCAAAATACTCATAGGGGGGCCACACGGAAAAAAAAATATTTTTTTTCGATTTGTTATGTTTTTGTTTTTTCTACACGTTTTATGAGCTTGTACAATGTTTTCAACAAAAAAAAAAATTTTAAAAAAATTTCTTTTTTCGACCCAAATTTTTCAAAATATTCATTAGGGGGGGCCACATGGGAAAAAAAATATTTTTTTTCGATTTGTTATATTTTTATTTTTTCTACACGTTTTATGACTTTTTACAATGTTTTAAAAAAAAAAAAAATTTTCAAAAAAAATTTCGTTTTTCGACCAATATTTTTCAAAAAACTCATAAGGGGGCATACATGAAAAAAAAATTTTTTCGAGTTTTTGTATTTTCTAAAAGTTTAATGAGTTTTTACAATGTTTTCAACAAAAAAAAAATTTTTTAAAAATTTCTTTTTTCGACCCAAATTTTTCAAAATATTCATAAGGGGGGCCACATGGAAAAAAAATATTTTTTTTCGATTTGTTATGTTTTTATTTTTTCTACACGTTTTATGAGTTTTTACAATGTTTTAAAAACAAAAAAAATCTAAAAAAAAATTTCGTTTTTCGACCCATATTTTTCAAAAAACTCATAAGGGGGATACATGAAAAAAAATTTTTTTTCGAGTTTTTGTATTTTCTAAAAGTTTAATGAGTTTCTGAAATGTTTTCAACAAAATAAAATATTAAAATAATTTTTTTTTTTCAATTCATAAAAAAAAGATAAAAATATTAAAAAAAAAAAAAAAATTTTTTTCTCGACCTAAACTTTTCAAAAAATTCATAAGGGGGGGAAATACATAAAAAAATATATATTTTTCTTTTTCTTATGTTTTATACACGTTTTATGAGCTTTTACAACGTTTTCAAAGAAAAAAAAAAAATTAAAAAATCTTTTATATGAGGCATTTCATGTGAAGCGGACAACGAAGAAAAAGTAAGGTTCTGAAATTTGTTGAAAATCGGCCTAATTAAACGTGTGTATATTTTTTATGCAAAACTTCGCCAAAAGAAAATGCTGCTCGTGTTTTTGATTTAGCTCACTTCGTGCTAAAACTCATAAATTAATGTTTTTTTCAAATTTGTTCCTTCAAGAAACAAAATAATTTCATAGTGAACCTAAAATACTTTGGTAGTGCCTCAAGTACTTTGAAGACCAAAAAAGGTGAAAAAAGTTACAATTGTATCAAAACTGTCAACACTGGTAGTTCTGTCTGTTTCCGTTTCTGCGGCTATTGCTTCGCCTACTACACCTCGCCATTATGACATCTTCACACTCATGGTTTTGTGCTTCTCTTTTCTTCGCGCTTTCAAAGCAAATATTTTTAGTTATTCACTGCTTTCTAGATCTAGTAAATCTGAATTTTTTCAAATACTTTTAAATATCTTAACTAATAATTGCTATAAACGATAGAATTTCACTCACTTTCATGATCCTTGAAACCACATGAAATGCCAGTTGAACTTTAAGAACTAGAGCTGTCGATTATTTAACTGGTGTGTTCCAGCAATTTGAAATCTCAAATGCATTAATGCTTCTCAGTTGATATGCTCTGCAGACCCATCAACCTTATAGCTAAATATGCATGTATATACTACCACTGCTGTTCTATGAAGATATTACTCCAAATTTATTAACTTTATATTCACAAATTTCTTCTTTTTTTAATAAAAGAATTTTATGTACTAAAAGTTTTTCAAAAACACCATCGTTTTTACGAAAAATAATATGACAAAGAACAAAATGAAGAAAAAAAGCGAACCGGAGAACGAAATAATAAAAAATTAACAACAATTGCAAATTATAACCTCAAAAAAAAAAAATAAAATAAAAACGAAAAGCAGCAAAATATACTAAACTTTGTGTTTTAACAACTTACTTTCTGTGTTATCCTTTACATAGGATTACTATTTTATACCACATCATTTGCAACTTTACGCCACTTGAAGCGGTTTTAAGCAGAGGGACATGAACACAGCAAACATACACTGAGACACACACAGGGAGACACAACACAATGAACAACATTATTATTTTTTAATTTTTTTTTATTATTATTTTTTTGAGTAGCTTGCTGCATGTTTTTCAGTTTTTCTGTCTTTTTTTATTTGCCTGTTTCGTTTTCTTTCTCGTTTTTTTTCATTTCGTTGTAGTTTATTTTTTTGCTGTCTGCTTTTAGGCACTCTTGACTAAATGCAATTTTCGTCAACTCATGTTTAGTTTAAGTTGAGGGAAAAACCCAAAAGGGATGACATCAAAATATAGCTTCTAAGTATATATACACGAAACGACATCATTTGAACTTTTGAACTTAGGCGGAAACAGAAAAGAAAGAGTTAAAAAATAAAGAGATGATGAAATATTAGTAACAGGAATATATTTATGAGAATATTTAAAGTATTCAACAAGCAACCGCATTCAATGAGAATTTTTAATTTTTGGAATTTAAATTGCATGCATTTTTTAAAAATTAATTTAAAGGTTTATGGTTTGCTCACTTCCTCATTATCATTATTTTTTTTTTTTTTTTGTTTTTTTGGGATTCAAATTTAAATTAAAAATACAAACTTAAGTTTGTTAAATTTATTTTTCTAAATACCCAAAAGTATGCCTTTTCTCAAAACAAAATTAAAAATGCAAACTTAAATATTTTTTCAAGCAATTTATAAATTATAATTTTATTCTTTTAAGAACTTTTTTCAAAACAAAATTGAAAATACAAACTTAAATATTTTTTCCAGATATACTATTTATTTTTTTCAACACCTAAAAGTATGCTTTTTTCAAAATTAAATTAAAATTGCAAACACAAATATTTTTTTAAAAAATGTTAACTTATTTTTTTTAAACACCTAATAGTATGTTTTTTTCAAACATAATTAAAACAAAACTTAAACATTTTTTTCAAGAAATTTGTTAAATTTTATTTTTTTTAACACCTCATACTTTTTTAAAAATAAATTAAAAATACAAACTTAAATATTTTTTCAAAAAATTTTAAATTTATTTTTTTAAACACCCAGAAGTATTGTTTTTTTGAAAACTAAATCAAAAATACAAACTTAAATATTTTTTCAAAAAATGTTAAATTTATTTTTTTTAACAACTAAAAGTATGCTTTTTTCAAAATTAAATTAATAATACACACATTAAATATTTTTTCAAGAAATGTTTATTTTGTTTTTTTTTTTTAAACACCCAGAAGTATGCTTTTTTTTAAAACTAAATCAAAAATACAAACTTAAATATTTTTTCAAAAAATGTTAAATTTATTTTTTTTAACAACTAAAGTATGCTTTTTTTAAAATTAAATTAAAAATGCACACATTTAATATTTTTTCAAAAAATTTTAAATTTATTTTTTTAAACACCCAGAAGTATGCTTTTTAAGAAATTCAATTAAAAATGCAAACACAAATATTTTTTCAGAAATATTAAAATTATTTTTTTTCACACCTAAAAGTATGCTTTTTTCAAAATTAAATTAATAATACACACATTAAATATTTTTTCAAGAAATGTTTATTTTGTTTTTTTTTTAAACACCCAGAAGTATGCTTTTTTTGAAAACTAAATCAAAAATACAAACTTAAATATTTTTTCAAAAAATGTTAAATTTATTTTTTTTAACAACTAAAAGTATGCTTTTTTTAAAATTAAATTAAAAATACACACATTTAATATTTTTTCAAGAAATGTTTATTTTGTTTTTTTAAACACCCAGAAGTATGCTTCAAAACTAAGTTAAAAATACAAACTTAAATGTTTTTTCAAGAAATATTTAATTAATTTTCTTCAACACCTAAAAGTATGCTTTTCAATTAAATTCTTCTGTTAGTTTTTTAACAGGTCAGTTGTATGGGGCATGTGTTTATGTACAGTGTTGTGTAAAGAATCATCATCGTCGCACAAAACGAAATAGATTGGAATCACACATCCACATCCATGATAATTATTGGACTATTTTTTGTGACTTTAAAGTAGAAGTAGTGGTAAATTCTTTAAATTTAAGTCGAACATGAAAAAATTTGGCACGGGCCTTAATATGCGGTTGCGCCAAAATAGTCATAACAGTTGTTGTGTTAGTGAAACTGTGAAGTGAAAACGATTTTCTTAATTAATATTTTCATATGATGCGCTAATACTTTGACCCACCACTTTGCATGTGAAAACTTAATTAAAATGTTCATTGTTATTGCTTTAGTGTAAAACGGACGGTGGTGTTCTCTTTCATTTTTCTCCCACTTATTTCATTCCATACTCCTCATAATTTTCATTTTGCTATTATTTACTGTTCTTCTTTTCTCCCATTTCCTTTTTTCCCTCTTTATGCTCTTCTTCTATCATATCATCATGATAGCGAGCAGCATTCAAAACTGCACGCGCACTTTTAAATGTTGCCTCTATGTTTTTCTTGCACTTTCTCTTTTCACCTTTCATTATCGCTCTCTCCATTTCCCCCTCTTTCTCTCTGTTCCCCCCATAAGTTCATGTTTTCTACTAAATCCGAAACAAAAAACAAAAGTCCATTGTATAGTATGCAATTACAGATTTTTAATTAAACGCCAAGTATTTTCTCAAAAAAGCTGAAAAATAATAATATTGTACTCTGCTCGGTTTCAAGTTGCTAAGCTCTGCGTATACCATATGTGCAAGTGTGTGTGTCAAATTATAAGAATGCGTGTGTGTTATGGATGGTACATGCGTGTATTTGTTTGTGCCCGCATTTGAAAAATGAAAAAAGTTTCAAGCGGGTTTTTGCTTGGAGTAATTTTAATTTAAAATCTTGCTTACGATTAACTTTATTACACTGAGCTGCAAATTACACTGTAGAACAAAATGAGCCTAAGTTTTCATATCGTCGCCTGAGAACTGATTTGGCGTATAGGCATAAGAATACTTATACACTTACGCCAAATCAATACTCAGGCGACGATATGGTTTTTCTAGAGTTGTTTCCGATGCTAACCACAAGTCTACAAACATTTTTTTTCGGGTCACGTTAAGATTTTTTTTTATTTTTTTTACACGTTTTATGAGTTTTTATGACGTTTTCAACAAAACCAATTTTTTATCTCCTCAATATTCTCACAAAACCTTCTAAAGCTTGCTTCTCTAATTTCAGAGGAAAAGTGAAGCATAAAATTTACTAGAGGAAAAGTGAAATAGAAAATTTCATAAGCGCAAAACAAAGTGTCAGTCTGCTTTGCATAATTATTTGATTTTGTATGAGTGCGTAAATTACAACTTTTCGTGCATACTCGGCTACATCGCTGTAGTGGGCAAGCAACAGCAAAAACTCTATTCTCTAGTAAATTTTATGGCTCACTTTTTCTCTGAGCGCGTCATATGTCGTTAGTAAGCTTCGATATCTTGTTCATTCCCCAGGTTGTTTTGCTCGGTTGAACAACCTGCGCATCTAAAGAACGATCGTCAACCCCAATAGTGAGAAGCATGCCGTTTCTTTTGTCTTCACTTCGAAAAATGCGCCACAACTCCGTATGAAGATCCTCATTTTGCGCAATAATGAGGTCTAGGAGTTTCTTTGTCTCCATACCTGCCGCTTTAGGTAAGTACACCGTCAGCATATGAGCACCTGGTATTTTGTGCCCAGTACATGTTGCCAGCTCCACACCTGTCCAGCCTGGCTGTTCTGGGACCAACGCTTTGAGTCTTTCGGCAGTGTCTTCGGTGGCACAGTCAATGAGTATTAACCCTAGCCGGAAGTGGAGGCTATCTTTTACATCTCCATCACCAATGCTTCTTCACCACGTCCCTGCTCCTCACGCGTGAGTATTTGCTCGGGATACGTCATGGGTAGTATGGCCAATCTAGTTGCTTTGACGACGCTGGGGTAGCTAACGCCCGGCTTGTTAGCTGTTACCCTTGTTGTTGGAGCTTTACTCGTCCGACTCAGCTCAGCTCTACTCTTTTTGGTTTTGTTAGCTTCTTGCGGACTAATTTCGTCAACGTTTTTTTTCCTCGCCTTTGCTTGCGAGTTTGCGGGCTTATCTTGTGACTTCTTTTTGGCTTCGTCAGGCGTTAAGCCTGGTCCTTGCGCCACTTAGACCTGTCAACTTCCGCATTTCCTCCAGTTTAATGGTCTGTTCGGATACCTGTCCAGTACTTGTCGACGACTGTGGGTTGTCCTTAGCGGACCCCACTGAGCCCTGACATTCCTTCGGTCTCTTCTGTCTAGTGCTTGTTTACGGCTGTGGTTGACTCACTGAGCCGTGACTTTCCTTCAGTCTGTTCGTTCGTTTTATTGACCCAATATGTGGGACTTGGTGCCTTTGCGTTCCGTTGGTCTTCCTACTATTCTGCTCCCAGGTATTAAGACCTGGCGGTCAGTATTTTGGATCTTAGACTTCACTTGATCAGCCAGTTGTGATGCCGTATAATTTCCCTCTAAGTTATTAAGTTTGTATATTTCCTCCATAAATGATTTCCACGAATGTAAGAGAGAGTAGATACGTCGTTTCATTACCCTCATTAACACGGTAAGGTCACAGTTAATCAGTGTTTTTTAGAAAAAGCAGAGCCCCCAGCTAGGCCGATCCTCAGCACGGGTCGCATGACAACTTGATCTAGCCCTATACTCTCGACCATGATTAGAGTGCAGATTCAAATGCTATACTATTGAGGAGTAATAAACACCTGCCTTTTTATATTAGTTAGACATCTCTTGACAACGACCAGGATTTGGTTTGGTATCTATTACCAGCCGGCATCCTCGAGAAGGTTTCAGTGGAGGATTATGCCAATCAGGATTTCAATGACAAAGTTTAAAAGTATATAAAATAATAAAAATATTCAATATGGCCCTCAGGGATTAATATACTAAATGAATTTCCATTATTGAGGAGGATTAAATTTAATATTGAATAAAGTTTTCAACACTTTTATGTTTCAAAACTATTTTGTTAAATAATTTTAATAATTTTTCCATTCTTTTGTTCTCTTTGCAGGTATGTTGCACTTAATGAAGTTTAAAAGTATTACAACATTTTAAATAAATAAATTCTTACGTAAGTGTATCAAATTATGTTAAATATTTAACTTTTTGTGATGAATCTGGATTTATATAAAAAAAATTCCACCAAATAGTAAAATGTAATAAATGCAGATGAGAGGTTATACTGACTAACTTTATAGAGAAATGTATTTTTAAGAATTTTGGGAGAAAAGTTGGGAAAAAAATGTTTGAAGTAAAATTTTTTTTATATATAAATACTCACCCGGCAGAAGTTGTTCTGCCCTTTGTACAAAAAAGTGGGAAATTTGAAGTTTATTTCAATGAAGAAGAATGAAGTTTCTTGGTGTTTAAAATTTAACATTGGCAATGACAATTCAAGTTTAAAGGACGTACACTGAATTTGGTAAAAATTCTAGATTTAAAAATGAGGCATCAAAACTGGCATTTTTAAAACTATTTAATTTGCAGAAGAATATCAAAGACCGTTCAAGAAGTTATATCTAATTCCAAAAACTATTTAAAAATATAGACCCATTTGCAATTTATTATAAAAATATAATTTATTACAGCGCCACCTATCGGATTTTGACATAACTAGGCAGGCTCTTGAGATATTTCATAAATTACATAGTAGAAAAAATAGTAAAAAATAATAAAAATAAAAAATGAAAGTAGAAAAAACAGTGAAAAAGTAGTAGAAAATAATAATAAATTGTAGAAAAATGTAGTAAAAAAGTGGTAAAAAGTATAAATAGATAAAGTAGTAAAAAATTAGTCGAATATAAGAAGAAAATGTTGGAAAATATAAATTAAAATATAAATTATTTACAAATTTGAACCAATTTCATATATATTATATATATAGAATTAGTTACAGCGCCACCTATTGGATTTTAATATAGCTATGCAGGGTCTTAAGATATTTCATAAAGTAGTAGAAATAATAGTAGAAAAATTAGTGGAAAATAGCAGCAAAAAAATAAAACAAAATAGTAGTAGAAAATGTAGTAGGAAAAAGAATAGAAAATAGTATTACAAATTGTTGTAAAAAAGTAGTAAAAAGGTAGCACAAAAAGTAGTAGAAAACTAGTAAAACATAGTAGACAAAAATAGTAAAAATGGAGTAGAAAGTGTGGTAGAAATAGTAATAAAAAATAGTAGTAGAAAAACTGTAAAAAAGTAGTAAAAAATAGTAGTGGAAAATAGTAGAAAATAAGAAAACATTTATTAAAAAAGTAGTAGAAAAAAGTACTAAAATATTAGTAAAAAAAATTGGTTGAAAAAGTAGTAGAAAATAAGAAAAATTTGCAGAAAAAAAGAAGTTTAAAAGTAGTAGAAATTAGTAGTTGAAATAGTAGTAGAATTAGTAGTAGAAATAGTAGTAGAAATAGTAGTAGAAAATAAAAGTGAAGCATGGTGCCACACCCACTAATCCAACAAACTGAAAGAATTTAAATTTTAGTACCGTACCATAAATGCTTCTTAAGATATCTCATAATGAAAATTCAGGTTATATGGAAGGTGCCACAACCCTTTGTCAATCCCACCCATATTTTTGTTGCAGCATGGCATTGTTAATTCACGTTCTTGTACCAAATTTCTGTATTGTGCTGTAAATGATTTTTGAGATATACCCAAAAAATTATTAGGATTAATTTTTTTATTGTTCAGTTGAATTATAGAAACAATATTTCAGGACGCTCTATATTATATATCAAAGACCATTCTTGAAATTATTTACAAATTTGAACCAATTTCATATTTATTATAAATATAGAATTTGTTACAGCGCCACCTATCGGATTTTAAGATATCTAGACAGGGTCTGAAGATATTTCATAAAATAGTAGAAATAATAGTAGATAAATGAATGGAAAAAGTAGTGGAAACATCATCAAAAAAGTAGGAGAAAATAGTAGTAGAAATAGCAGTAGAAAAGGTAGTAGGATAAAGAATAGAAAATAGTGTTACAAATTGTTGTAAAGAAGTAGTAGAAAGGTAGCAGAAAAAGTATTAGAAAAATAGTTAAACATAGTAGCACAAAAATAGTAAAAATGCAGTAGAAAGAGAGAAAGTAGTAAAAAATAGTAGTAGAAAAAAAGTAGTAAAAAATAGTAGTAAAAAAAAACTGTAAAAAAGTAGCAAAAAATAGTAGAAGGTAATGGTAGAAAATAAGAAATAATGTATTAAAAAAGTAGTAGAAAAGAAGTACTAAAATAGTAGCAGAAAATATTGGTTGAAAAAGTAGTAAAAAATAAGAAAAATTTCCAGAAAAAAAGAAGTTTAAAAGTATTAGAAAATAGTAGTAGAATTAGTAGTAGAATTATTAGTAGAAATAGTAGTAGAAAATAAAATTGAAGCATGGTGCCACACCCACTAGTCCAATAAATTGAAAGAATTTAAATTTTAGTACCGTACCATAAATGCCTCCTAAGATATTTCATAATGAAAATTCAGGTTATAGGGAAAGTGCCACTCCCCCTTTGTCAATCCCACCCATATTTTTGTTGTGGCACGGCATTGTCAATTCTCGTTATTGTACCAAATTTCTGTACTGTGCTATAAATGATTCTTAAGATATACCCAAAAAACTATTAGGATTGTATGGGAGGTGCCACGCCCACTTTCCTAAAAGCCATTATGAATAGCTATGTTTCATCCTCCCATCCAAGAAAATATATTCTGGAAATATGATTTCAATCGGCCAAGTCGTTAAGAGTTACACGCTTATATACACACAAAACTCTACGATTTTATATATATAAAGATAAAGATAGGAACTGCTCTCTTTCCTATTTATCTCTTTTCCAATTGTTCCCTCTCAAGCTCTGTTACACTGCTGTCTCTCTCTTATATTTTTTTAATTTCAAACTCTCTCTTTGCCCTTTTGTCACTCTCACATTACTCCTAAATTTTTCATTATCACTCTCTAATAGTATGACTTTACTCTCTTAGTATTTTGCTTCTCTCCTCTCTCCGTTCATTATTTATTATGTGAAAAAATGTGAGTCTCTTTAATGAGCATTTATACACACACATTCATACAGATTTTGAGCATGTATCACAATTTATCTATTTAATTTAATATTCGTTTCTGATATATGGCAACTTTTCTCATTTTTGCTTAAATTTGATACGCAGTTGCCATTATCATATTTTGCAAAATATAATTGAAACAATTCTTGCATTTCATAGCACATCCAAACATTTACATATGTATATATTTTTGCGCGCTTTCACATCTAAAAACGCTATAAAATCAAATTACAAATGAAAATTCACAACATATTGAATGACATTTACAGAAGGAGAGATAAAATTAGTATGAGCTTGAATCACGAGTACAGTAGAAACTAGTAAATTGATATGCAATGCATAAATTAAAATATCATTGTTCGAAATATAGCACCACAGACAGTGGATATTTGATATACTTATATACAATAAGCTCGCCGCTTGAATGCAATATTAATTTTAAAATGGAATTGTTTTTAGGATTTTGTATATTAAATTTTCTGTAATTTCAAACGTTGTGCCAAATATGTGTTAAGGCTACAACTAAAACTATGCATTGAGAGAAAACAAAAGTAATTTCATACACAAAAATTGCAAAAAAATGCCAAACAAAAACGTAACCTTAGGGTGTAAAATTGATAAAGCAGTAATGATGGAGAATGAGTGTATATCAAAAATAATGCCAAAAACATGATCTCTTGTGAGCACACGTACGTACGCATACATAGACGCTTTCACACAAATATGTATATATGTATTCGCTGCATCTCTTTCGCTGCCTCTCCTTCGCTTTTCTTCTCTTTGGTTTACTTTGTTTGTTATATTCTACTATAGCAACTAAATTAAATTATAAATGCTTGAGAGCATTTTCTTTTGTAGTTTTTCAGCTGGAAAACTTAAGAAGATTTTGCTTCTTTTTTTTTTTTTTTTGTTCTATTTCGTCTGTTTCATTTTCTTGCGCTTGTATATTTGTTTGCTTGATCAAAACAACAGCAAAAATATAGTAAGAAAATACCTTTGGCCTTTAGCAAAAATCAAAAACAAAAACAGAACAAAATAAAAATATATATTTGTTTTTGTTCTTTTTTTTTTTGCTTTAATTTGCAATTTAATAAATTTAAATAATTTTTACGGATGCTTCGACAATATGCCGCAGGAAAATGACAAACAAACACAAGCCAAACAGTCAACTAGCATGCAAATGAATGAATAAATCGTGGCATACTTTTAGGCAATGAATAAACGGAAAAAGAAAAAAAAAAATTATAAATTTTCGCTTCCGTATTTGCGCGGGCCTGTAAAAAAAAAAATGTATGCCTATAAGTTTTGATTGTATCCGTTAAAAAAAAGTGTAAACAAAAAATATTTCATTTTATTTCGGAAAAAAAAATAATAAAACTAAAAGTATTTAAATAAAAAGTATACTTTTTGGCGTTGTATAATATTTGCAGGATTTGTTAAAATTCGGGATTACTTTATTTAAAACAAAAAAAAACATAACTTTAATTTTGTAAATAAACATTAAATAGCTAAATTAAGCTTTAAAGCAAGGCATATAAACGCCTATATAACTGTGTTCGTGACAATCTGCTGTGCATTTGAGGTATGTACTGCTGATGCTTTTGCAGCTGACGTTTGCTTGCTTTTATAGAGAGTAAGAAAACTGACAAAAATTCCTAGCTACATATACAATGTTTTTTTACTCTCTTCTTTGAGTTAGCTCTGTTTTCCTACTACCACAACAAGCCATACGGAAGACACATACACAAGCTGTTGGTTAGTTGCTTAAAATGCTTTTCTAGCTACCATAAATGTTCTTGTGGTATGCTCATTGGCTTATTGAAATTTTTCACATATTTTCAAGATGTTGAAGTGTCATTATAAGTGCATACAGCATATGGTGCTTTTGAAGTGATCTCTGTCGTTTGCAATGTCAATGGCATTGTGAATATTCAACTCAAACTTAGACACAGTCATTCAGACACCGGCATACAAAAAAACACACCTGTCTGCATGTTTTTTGTGGTATTAAAAATTAAAGAAAAACTAAAATGAGTCTCTTCCGCACTCGTCACATAATGTGATAACATACTTTACGTATTGTTGTTTACTTCATAATAAAAACTTTCGTTTTTACGTTCCAAAAAGGGCAAAGTCAACGAGTTTTTTTTCACATTACATTTTCAATGCACTTTCTTCGCTTTTTGCATTTCTACATTGCCTAATGTTGATATTATTTTACAATTCTTATTAGAAAAAAATAAATTATAAACTAAAATAAGAGATACAATAAAAACATATAATAAATAAAAACAATTTTTGATATATTGCACTAATTTCATTGATATATAATTAAATTCCAAAACCATTTTTGATATATAAATTAAGTTTTGCCTACTTTCGGGCTGATTGTGTCGTATTTTTAATATTAAAAATTCAACTTTCTTAATCTATTTATACTAAGCATACTTTCGGATTACAATTCTCCACCCTTCAAGAGGTATTTCAAAGAGGACGACTCGAAAGTCAGGCACTGCGACCTATAAGATCTATTGTACCAAAGCCCCAAGACAGAAAGAAAGGCAGAGAAAAAGAAAGATAGATAAGAAACATACCCAAGCCAAGAATCGAACTCAGGTCTCCAGAGATAAGAGTCTGGCACTCTGCCACTAGACCACAGTGGCGATGGTGGGACCTACAGTTTAACGCCGATTCCGAACGGCTGTGTGGCAATTTTTTGTCAGCTCGGTGGTTTTGCCATTACCAACCAAGGTGTGTACTTGTACACATTCTTGTAATTCTCATCCACTTCATATCGATAGCGAATATAAGAAGTTTATGAGAATTAACCACCAGACCAAGACGGGAATCGAACCCGCAACCTTCTGAATAAAAGTCTAGTGCATTATCCACTAAACAATCGAGGTCGTTTCCTTTAACATAACCACCACTATATTTACATACAAAATAATAAAAGTGCGGTATACTTTCAGGGTTCTATTTTAATATTAAAAAGTTCACCTTAATCTGTTTATATTAACAATAAAACCACATACTTTTGTGGGGCAATTCACCACCCTTCACCGAGATGTACAAAAATTAAACAGAACCACCATAATATATACATACAAAATAATAAAAATGTGGTATACTTTCAGGGTTCTATTTTAAATATTAAAAATTCACCTTTCTTAATCTGTTTTGTACTAATAATAAGACAGCATACTTTCAGGATGAGATTCATCTCCTTCCACCTAGCGGTATGAAAGTTGAACATAACCACCACTGCATTTGCATACAAAATAATAAAAGTGCGGTATACTTTTAGGGTCCAATTTTTAATATTAAAAATTCAGCTTTCTTCTTTTGTTTATGCCAATAACAAGACAGCATACTTTCGGGATGCAGTTCACCACTCTTCACCTGGCGGTACAAAAGTTTAACATAACCGCCACAACTTTTATTTTTTTTTTTTAATTTATACACTTATCATAAACTCACATATACTATGAAACCCCACACGACACCGACGTGGCATTTGTATTTCATTTCTATTAATTCACTCCACTATCAATTTTCCTTCAGCCCCGAGTAAATCATAATATTATCACATCAAAAATTCTTTTAAATAATTTTATAAAAAATAAATAAAATAAATTCTTAAAAAAAAAATACAATGGCGAAATGATCTTCATGTTCACATCCTTCCTCTATCTAATCGTATTTATTACACAGTTTCTCTTCATTTTTCTTTAATCATATAATTTAATTACTTTTTATAATCTTTTTCATATTTTTCATAAATTTTTATATTTTTTTTCTTATTGTATTGATCTCATTTTTGTTTTTCATCTTTTCTCTTTAATGTGCAACTATTTACTAAAAAAAAATCATAGAGATTATTATCCTGTCACATTTTTTTGCACTTCTTTACTCCTTATATTTCTTTGACTGTCTGTCTGTCTTTACACTTATTAGTAACTGTCAAAGTGTCTGTTAGCAAGAATGACATGTTCAAATAATAAAATATCATATAAACTACATATACATACGTACAAATATCCATACACACACACACACATGTGTGGTATGTATAAAAATACTCGATATATGGCATAAGACAATAGAAATAAATTATATTTTATTTTCTATGGAATAAACTGAAAAACTAATTAAGTGGCATTGGCATCTATTGATATTAATATGTGTTCATATTTACCTTATAGGGCGTTTCAAACGGGATTGAGATTATTGGCTTCAGATTTTTTTTTAAATTTCAGCTATAGATAGTATTTGAGGATGTAAGTTACTATACCATATATTAGTTTATGGAATTTATAATTTTTGAAAGATAATTGCAATCAAAAATTGATAATCTATGTATTAAAATTCTAAGGAAAAAATGTAGCTCTCTTTTTACCTATATTGGCATCAATATATTCGCATGAAACTTATTTCGTTGGAAAGGTAAAGAGATGGAGCATACCATAATATTAATTTCATTCGAATATGTTGACGCTAATATAGGTAACAATAGGTAAGAAGTCGCGTGTGTATAGCACAACAACAGTAGAGTAATTTTTCGTTTTAAAATTCAAGCAGTACAGAATTGCTTAACAGCAGAGTATTTTTTCCCCATTTTAACTTTCAAACAGTACAGAATCGTTTAACAGCAGACTATTTTTTCTTCATTTTAACATTCAAACATAACAGAATCTTTTAACAACAGAGTATTTTTTTCATTTTAACACTCAACCACTAAGAATCGAGAATCGTTTAACAGTAGAGTAGTTCCATTTTAACATTTAAACAATACATTTAAACAGTACAGAATCGCTTAATAGTAGAGTATTTTTCGCCCATTTATCATTCAAACATTACAGAATCTTTTAACAGTAGAGTATTGTTTTCCATTTTAACATTGAAACAATACAGAACCGTCTAACGGAATCATTCAATTGTAGAGTTGTTCCATTTTAACATTGAAACAGTCCAGATCTTTTTAACAGCAAATAATTTTTTCCCCATTCAAAAAGTACACAATCTTTTGACAGTCGAGTATTGTTTTCCATTTTAACATTGAAATAGTACAGAACTGTCTAACAGTAGAGTAGTTCCATTTTAACATCCAAACAATACACGATCATTTAACAGATGAGTGGATTTCTCATTTTAACATGCATACAGTACAGTATCGCTAACAATCGAACACTCGAGAAGCATGCTGTGAATGTAAATGTACGCTCTCACTTTTTTTTTTTTTTGTGAATGCGTACTTTTTTGAGTACGCATTCACTCTAGGAATACAAACTCATTAGTATCCTTAGAGTATCCTCGAATTTCGTTCACTGGACTTTTTCCCTAGTTGCAATAAAAATGTTGGATTACTTTTTTCAAAAAATCGTATGAATCCTTCGTCATTTGTAGTACGACAAAATTTTTGAGCAAAAAAACTTTTATGTTTTAAGAAAACCATAACTAATATTTGAAATTGTAACCCAGAATTACAGATTTGATTCCAAATATCTTCACTGAACAGAGATATTGAAAGAAATAACCACTACCGTTCTATATACTTACTTGTTGTTGTGTTTTCTCATTGTAACTAGTCGGCATAACCGTTCGTTATTGAAAGTCAAGTACTTGAGTGTGTGTGTTTGTAGAAAAATGATTCAAGGTGTCATTTTTCTGAATCAGGCCCATTTAATCAATTTATTATATTTTTAGTAGAGTATAAAAATTAGATCTAAGCGTTAGTTTTTCGAAGTCTTGACTCCTGGTTCCATGTTTTAGTTTAATTTTAAGTAATGTATAACAGGCTTAAAGAACGTATATATGTATGTAGTCATGTTAGGAAGAATTACAAAATTTTAAATAAATAAATTCTTACGTAAGTGTATCAAATTATTTTAAATATTCAACTTTTGTGGTGAATAATTACCAAACCAATCTGGGTTTATATAAAAAATTCCAATTTTTTGTTTTAACATTCAAGCAGTACATAACTGTTTAACAGCAGAGTATTTTTCATCCATTTTAACATTCAAAAATTACAGATTCTTTTAATAGTAGAGTATTTTTTTTTTTTCATTTTAACATTAAAACAGTACAGAACCGTTTAACAGTAGAGTAGTTCCATTTTAACATTAAAGCAGTACAGAATCGTTTAACAGCAGAACATTTTTCGCCCATTTTAACATTCAAACATTACAGAGTCTTTTAACAGTAGAGAATTGTTGGCCATTTTAATATTGAAACAGTACAGAACTGTTTAACAGTAGAGTAGTTCCATTTTAACATTAAAATAGTACAGAATCGTTTAACAGCAGAGTATTTTTCCCAGATTTTAACATTCAAACAGTACAAGATCATTTAACAGAAGAGTGGATTTCTCATTTTAACATTCAAACAGTACGGAATCGGTGGCAATCGAACAGGCGGAAAGAGAAGAGTGTTGTGAATGTAAATGTATGGTCTCACTCAAACGGTTTGCAATAGAATTTTTTTTCTTTCTTTGGAAATGTACTCAAAATGTGTTTAGGAAAAAGTTTAGGAAACTGATTTGTATCCCTAGAGTGTAATCGAAGTTTGTTTACTGGGCTTTTCGCCTAGTTGCAATAAAAATGTCGGATTACTTTTTTTTTTCAAGAAATCCCATCTCCTTCGTTTTTGTATTATGGCAAAATGTCGTACACACTTTTGAGCGAAAAACTTTCAGGTTTTAAGAAAAAAAAAATTAAAAACCAAAAATTCTAGTTTTTTATATCATTTATTTCAAAAATAAAATTTGGTGTTTTTTTTCAAGCTGTAAAAAATTATAATATTGTTCAAAGTGTACTGAGCTTACACAAAAGAAAATTTAAAAAACGTGTGCTTTTTTTAGAAAAAAAAAAAAACTTTGGAAAATTTCAAATGCATTTTTCAAAGCTTACCAAATGTACAATATCTGAACTTGAATTGCCAGTGATCTATGAAACTAACCATGATCTATCAACTCAATGCTGATACAGAGCCGTAATGTTGAATTGTGAACTCAATACTGAAAGCTTGAATCATTTCAATAAAAAAGAACTTTACCAGTTTTACATGAAAAATTGATATCTTGAAACATTTCGATGATAAGAAATTTGAAATGTTTTAGATTTTTTAAAAGAAAACTTAATAAATTTGATACTCTGAAATTTTTCGATGATGAATAACTTGAAAGTTTACAAATTTTTTGAAACAAATCTCAAGCAATGCAATGCTTTGAAATATTTCAAGCTAAGTATTTCAAGTTACTTAGCTTTATTAGAAAAAAAAAGCCCGAGGAGCTCAAAATTTTCAATGCTTAGTTTTAATGCAGGGTTAGTGGTTTTTAAAGGGATTCAAGTAGTTCAATAACTTGAAGTATTTTAATGCTGAATAACGTGGAAGCTTTAAATAGTTTTTAAAGGAAACTTTGAGAAGTTCGAAGTAGAGATAGAATCGAAGCTGAGCAACTTAGAAGCTTAAACAGTTTTTTAACAAAATTTTTTAAGAAAACTATTATTACTTGTGTCCTTTATATTGTATATATAAATGTATGTATGTATTTATGTATGTCTATATGTATGTATACATAAATATACTGACCTTATAGTCAATTCTTACACTGCTTGTAAATGCACATATCATCTAATAAATATGTACATAAGTATATAAAACTATCTCTATACAGATGGCATGCAATTTTTGCATCATTTTCATTTTCTAAAAAGTTTTCAGTTTTCTACAAAATAAAAGAAAAGGAAGAAATTATACTAAATCTTTTCAAACTCAAGTAATGTTAAAAAGTTTTCTTTCTATTAAAGAAAATGCTCAGAAAATATTATACAATTTTCTACAATTTTTTTGCAAATGTGTGTGTGTATACAAAAACTACATATGTATATTTCCATGTCTCCCAGTTGCATAAGTAGTGAGGACTACTCAAAAGAGCAATGCTCCAAAAGAAGTAATAAGGAGTGAGATCGAAAGAATCTTAACATATATAAAATTCAATAATTTGTAACGGTTGATCTAAGAGTTTTGTTTTTTTTGTTTTTTATTTAATTGATAATATTTTACAAATTACAGAAAAATATAACTTTTATAGTTGAGAGGCTGAGAGGAAAAGCGGTATAACTTCCACGTTCAGAAAAAAGTGGAATAATTTTACTTAAGAGCAAAAGCAAAACAAAATATGTTCAGAGCAAAAGTGAAACGAAATATGTTCAGAGCGAAAACGGAATAAAAAACTATGCTGTTCTTGCTGTGAGAGAATTGTTATACCACTTTGGCTCTTACTTTTAAAGCGTTTCATTTTCACTCTAAACCGTATTACTTATGCCATTCTTGCACTGACACTCTAAATTATTTCACTTTTGCTCTTATATAAATTTTAGCCCGCTTTTCCTCTCAGCCTGTCAGTTCTAACCACTATTTATGATCTCGTGGACCTTTTTTTGGTAAGCCTTCCATTAGAGATTTGATAGTTGTTTCAGACACCTTTTTGGAACAGTTTGCCCATCTTCTTTTAAAATCGAATATTCGATATTTTGGACACCTTTTTTGTGCTCTTTAAGTTCCTTTTCACAAGAGCTCAATATCTCTCCACTGGTCTTAGCTCCGGACAATTTGGAGGATTGGCCTTTCTTGGTACAAAAACTATGTTATTACTTTGGTACCTCTACAGAGCTTTCTTGTTGTAGTGACATGATGCAAAATCGGGCCAAAAATATGTGGACACATTGTGCTCTCTTATGAAAGGAAGAAGTTTTTTTTTCAAACATTCGTTGATGTATATTTCGGCATTTATAGAGCCCACTGTAACAAATGACTTGCTTCTTTTGTCGCAACTGCATGTAGCTTGCCATACCAGAAATTTTTTAGGAAATTTTGTCTGCTTTTGGATTCTAAATTGCTCTTCGACATGACATTTCCTCGAACATCAGCAACATAAAAATTTTGACCCGGAAGCTGCGTAAAATCTGCCAGTATGAATATTTTTGTATGAAATTCGATTTTAATTTCCGAGCGCTACTTTTGGCATCTAAATTTTTTGCAGCATTTCTGTGTGGAACTATTTGGGCTTTGTATGTTTTCAAACCTGCATTGGCTTTAACTTTTCGCACCAAATAGTCAGAGCACTGGGCTAACCGGGCAGCTTCTACCTTTCTACCTGCTGTGTTTGGAGATCTTTTCAATATGCTTGCTATTTTCTTGGCTTTCCCAATATCATGTGGTCCTTGTTTTCTTCCCGAACCAGGTTTCCTGTCGATGGTCAAATTCTCCTGAAACTGTTTAATAACATTGGAAACAGTTTGACGGCAGACCTTCAATTCTTTGGCCAATTTTTCGCAGGACCAATTTGGATTTTTTTGAAAATTTTTAATAATTTTAAGACGTACTTCTTTTTTTTCACTCATTTTGATCAAACTCACAATAAATCAACATGTCTGTCATTAAAAATAACAACTGACATATCTTTCAAAGATAACTAAATCAAAGAAATTTTTAAATTTTACACCCAAGAAAATTATTAGGTAAAACGTGTGTTAAGATTTTTTCGATCTCACTGCTTAAATGAGACTTCCAAAAATTCGTTCTCTTTTTGAATTTGAGTAACAACAACAACAAATATAATCGTCTAACGAATAACAGAAACGAGAAAGTGTGGTCTTTTACAAAAACAACGCAACTAATAATAATAGTAAGCTTCTCTTGATGCCGACATCTCGATAAGTTGAGATTTTTTTCTTTTTGTTAACGAGCTGAACAACGTGTGGGAGTAATAAGCAAAGAGAGGAGAGAAATGGGGGAGAAATGAATTCCACTCAGTTGCTCATTTTAAAAATCGAAAGAGAGAGAGAGAGAGTGTTGGTAAGTAATCGTGCCAGGGATGCCAACTCATTTTTTCTTTCTCCCCGATAGATCTCGAAAAATTCCCCGATTTTCGATCGAATTCCCCGCATCGATATAATTTCATATTATAACAGCGCGACATGCACTTTCCATTTAAACATTTTACTGAAACGAAAAATTACCTAAAATTGACCTCAATGAGTGTTATATTAAGGCGACCCTGAATTTTCTCAGCCCAAAACTTAACCAATTTTTACGGGACTGATAGATTAATAGAAATGTACTTTCTGACTCCGGAATTCTTTTGGTACATGGGAGATCTCACTTCAAGGGAACCCCCATCTCAAAATCGATCCGGCTCAAGCTTGCACAACATTTAATCCTATTGGGTAGTACATAGTTGCTACACCAAATTTGAACGAGATGGGGTGTTTTGAATTACTAGACGTTCATATTAATAGATAAACAATCCTCAGCCCACTTTTAGATATCAAAGTTCTCAAAGGAGAAGGCATGACCTCTCTTTTGACTCAAATAAAAAATGACTAAAACTTGTTTGAGAAAAACGAGTTCAAAGTTTTGACTATCGGTTTTTAACATATAAAATATATTTCATCTTCCTTATGATGGCTGATCGTAATTTGTAAGTCTACAGATTAGTCAGCAAGGATTAAGAGTTATTAATCAGAAGGTGCTGGACTAAGACATAGCTTTCTGAACGGTCGAAAGAGAAATCGAAGCGCCGCGCGACTGTTTTGATCTGACTGATTGATCGTCCATAGCTACGAAAGCACTTCGCGTCTCTCTCTGAAATTTTCACAAAATACTTTCGAAATATAATGCTTCCAAATAAATAGCACTCTTTTTTAAAAATCGATTTCTCCAAACCAATAAATCGCTAGGCCAACGTAAGAAAAGGCGAAGATTTTAAGACCCAAAATATGAAATATTTCGTAAGTTAAACGTGTTTCATTCTATAATTCCCGATTCCCCGCACCCAGTAAAATTCCCCGTAAATCGGGGAATTCCCCGCAAGTTGGCATCGCTGAATCGTGCCCTCATTTATTACTCTTTTTGATGACTGAAACGAGTACTCTATACTCTAAATCATGCAATGTTAAAAAGGAGTGCACAATTCAAGGGTTCTAGAGCAGCGTTGGACACCTATAAATACACAATGATCGATTGAGCACTCTTTCTCTGGAAACGAGCTCTGTACGTGTGAAATTTCTTACGCTCATTTGCCTGCATGCAAGTCTTTGGCCTTACTCCTACGATCATTCTATGTTCAACTGGGATATTTCAAACCAAAGTTTAAGCGTAAGTTTATTGTACATAAGGAAAAGACATAGCATTTCTATAGGGGGTCGCAAAAGTTACAGAAAGAAAAAGAGAGAGTGAGAGTGAGAGCAGCAAGCGTACTAGTAAAAAAGTTACACACGCTTATGTATGAGACAAAAACAAAAGAAACACACAAGCAATAACTTGAGTGAAAGTAATGAAGAGTACATGAGCGGTAAAAAGAATATAAGCATGAAAAAGAGGGAGAGAATGGGTTAGTATAAAAAAATAACGAGTAGCAAGCAACACTAGCAATCTAAGTAGTTTCACTACAATTTTTATCAGCATAAAATTGACGCCAGATAGCAGGAAAAGAAGCAAAAGAAATACGCATGCAAACACATATAAACCCACACACATATACAGACACACAGTCACTTGTTACGCTTGTTTCACTCGTTCGTTCACTGCTGGAGCGTCTTATTTAGAAATGTATTTCTTTAGAAATTATGTTGAATTTCTAAAGCTTAAATCCGGAATCTTTTTTTCTCTCTTATTACTATTGTAGTTGTCATGTATGTATGTGTTTGATTTCCTTCTTGGTTTTCGCATTTCTCGTTTGTATGCTTTAGTTTGTGTGTGTGTGCGTGTATGTTTATGAAATACTGTTATTTGTTAAATTGTAAAGACAGCAGCAGCAGTTCTGAACTTAGAGTGCTAAGTATTGCTACACATATCCGCATGCATATAAGGACACACACACATATACATACATTCAATTATATATATGAAAATTGGTAAGCATGTTTAAGTCATAAGCTAATGAAAAAGGAGTTTCAAGTAATCAAAAAAAAAACCAAGAGCGAATGCTAAAATTGTTGATGTAAATGAATAAAAAAAAAACAAAAACAACTTTCTTTATATTCACATTTAATAGAAAATAGCATGAATGAAACAACACGCAAACAAACGAAAACTTCTTATATTTTTGAATTCTACACAAATCTACATCTAATTTATACTCTTCCATACAAATTATTTGGTTTCGACATTGATTGAATAAGTGGGTTTCTTTATTCAAATGAACAAACACACACTTTTCATTGTATATAATTAACTAAATTTAATTATAAACTAGAATCTAATTGCATCAGCAAATTAGTTAGAGTTTTTCAAGAGAAAGTCCATTGACTTTCCACATTGACCCCGATCTTTTGCGGACTCGTCTGAAGATTTCAGAACTGATAGTCGACTAAGAAAAAATGGTTCTCAAACTGGAACTTTTTTCCATGTCTTAGATGGGCTGAAGAGCTTGTCGCTCCTTTTATACATAATCGGTGAATCGCTTACACTAAACCGGACTCCAAACTGCAAGTTAAATATGTATATATATCTGTACTCAAATTGCTCAGATTGCACTTTAATAAATTAGGTCTGTCTCTGTATATCTAAAGCATAACGATACTACAACCCAAATTCTTTGTGAATGCCCAGCCTTGACTCAGCACTGAGGGAAACTTATACAGCAACCTTTCTAATCGATTATCACAAAAAAAACCTTCTTCAACATTAAGTGTTTAGATCCTCATCAAGGTCTCAGGTCAGCATCAAGTCACCAGATCACCATAAAATCGGTGAATTGCTTAGTAGTCTCTAAATCACTATCAAATTCGAAGATCATCATCAGTTTCACAGATCATCATCAAGGTTGTAGAACAACATCAAGACCTCAGTTCAGTATCAACTTTAAAGTTTAGAGTTGTGGGTGGGCTGGACTTAACCAAAGCACTCAGTCAACGAGGACCATTGTGCTATACCCAAGGATAGAACCAGTAGAAGAGAGTAGAGAGACAGGAAAGTTATGTGGGGATAAATGGTAAGAAGAAAGGTCTAGGATCTCTCAATCTCGAACTTCTTTGTTTCACTGATGAACCTTAGAAGCTCAGTATCAAGTTACAAATATTCATATAGTTCGCAAATCATCATTAAATTCAGATCAACATCGAGTCACCAGATCAACATTAAACCCCCCAGATCACTTTATAGCTCCAAGACCACCATCAAGTTCTCACAGATCATCTTACAGTATCAAGTCCCCAATTAGTATCTATCAAATCCTTCAATCAGTATCAACCGCCCACAGATCACCATCAAGCTCCCAGATCACTATGAAGTACTAAGATCGCCATTCGGTTCCCAAATCACCAACTAGTCCCCAGATCAGTATCAAGTTCTCAGATCAGTATCAAGCTCCCAGGTCAGAATCAAATCCCCAGATCAGTTTCAAGTCCCCAGATCAGTATCAAGTTCCCGGATAAGTATCAAATTCCCAGATCAGTATCAAGTCCCCAGATCTATGTCAAGCTCTCAAATCAGTATCAAGTCCCAAGGTCAGTATCAAACTCCCAGATCAGTTTCAAGTCTTCAGATCCGTATCAAGCTCTCAAATCAGCGTCAAGTCCCCAGATCAGTATCAAGTTCTCAGATCAGTATCAAATTATTCTCAGATCAGTATCAAGTCCTCAGATCAGGATCAAGTTCTCAGATAAGTATCAAATCCCCAGAACAGTTTCAAGTCCCCAGATCTGTGTCAAGTTTTCAGATCAGTATCAAGTCCCCATATCAGTATCAAGTCGCCATATCTGTGTCAAGCTCTCAAATCAGTATCAAGTCCCAAGGTCAGTATCAAACTCCCAGATCAGTTTCAAGTCTTCAGATCCGTATCAAGCTCTCAAATCAGCGTCAAGTCCCCAGATCAGTATCAAGTTCTCAGATCAGTATCAAATTCTCAGATCAGTATCAAGTCCCCAGATCAGGATCAAGTTCTCAGATAAGTATCAAATCCCCAGAACAGTTTCAACAGTTTTCCCAGATCTGTGTCAAGGTTTCAGATCAGTATCAAGTCCCCATATCAGTATCAAGTCCCCAGATCTGTGTTAAGCTCCCAGATCAGTATCAAGCTCCCAGATCAGTATCAGATCCCCAAATCAGTATCAAATTCTCAGATAAGTATCAAATCCCCAGATCAGTGTCAAGTCCCCAGATCAGTATCAAGTTCTCAGATAAGTATCAAATCCCCAGATCAGTATCAAGTCCCCAGATCAGTATCAAGTTCTCAGATCAGTATCAAATCTCCGTTCTCAGATTAGTATCAAGTTCCCAGATCAGTTTAAAGTTCCCAAGATCACCATCAAGTCTCCAGATCACCATGAAGTACTAAGATCGCTATCAGGTCCCCAAATCACCATCAAGTCCACATATCAGTATCAAATCCACAGATTAGTAGCAAGCCCCTAGATCACCGTCAGCAAGTCTCCAGATCACTTTCAAGTCCCCAAACCACCATCAAGCCTCCATATCACCATCAAGTCCACTGAGTACTCAAATCAGCATGACTTCTCTATATCACCATCAACTCCCCAACTCACTAACAAATGATCAATATAGATGCTAAATAAATAGAAAATCTTTACGTTTCACTAAATTTATAAATCAAATACTTAGATCAACATTTAGCCCGTAGATCACACAGATTACCATCAAGCACAAACGCAGCTATTTAGTTCATCGATTCTCTTTATCACCAAAAAATACCTTACCATGTCTAGATCACCATCAATCATGTCCTTAGAAGGACAATAAGTTCATTTCATTCAAATCATTCATTCAAATCATTCATTCAAATCTTTAGACAACAGATCACTTTCAAGCCCATAATCAAGTCTTCAAATTCCTATTTAGTTCATAGCTCACTATTAACTCTCAAGATTCTCATTAAATTTAAATGCTTTAAAAAAGGAAGCTTTTAATTTATTCAGCAGGACTATTGAAATCTTCTTAAAAAAGTTATAAAGTTTTTAAATGATTTTTATTAATTTTTTTTCCTCATAAAATATAATACTTTTTAAATTTGCTTCAAAGAAACTTAAAAATTCTCAAATTTGGCTCTATTGACTAAGAATATATCGAATTTTCTCAATAGTTCAAATTTCATTGGAATTATTTCTATTTCTATTCCATTTATAATTCTATTATTAACTTTATTTGTAATATTTACTTTTTTAATTATTTTTTAATATTTAGTTTTGCTGCTCTTCTGATAGAAATTTCATTGCCTTGGGGCTCAAATGTTTATTAATAATACCAGTCAATTCAAAGTTTATATTCACCTTTTGTTATCTATTAAAAATATTTTCTATTTTTATACAATTGTTTTCGTTTTATTTTGATTTTAATTGAAATACCTACATATTTCTCTATGTTGGAGAATTGTAATAATAAAATGAATACACAGCCATAAATACATAAATTTATTTTGAAACAAAAATCAATAACCCTTAAATAAGTTTTATTTGGTTAGATGAAGTTATGAACTTTACTAAAACAAAGAATAAGAAAAATATAATGCAACACAAAAATTTATGTAAATTGTACGAAAATTGAATAGTAGGTTATACTGTGCTTTTCTTAATATGAGCCTGACTGAATCTATAGATGAGAAAGAAAAAATTCACACTTTAATGTTTTGTTGCCTTTGATGTTTTTTTTCCATCGATGTTTCGTTTCTTTCAACGTTTTGTTTCCATCGATATTATGTTTCTTTCGATGTTTTTGTTTCCATCGATGTTACGTTTCTTTCGATGTTTTTGTTTCCATCGATGTTTCGTTTCTTCCGGTATTTTCTTTTCAGCGATGTTTCGTTACTTTCGATGTTTTGTTTCCATTGATGTTTCGTTTCTTTCGATGTTTTTGTTTCCATCGATGTTTCGTTTCTTCCGGTATTTTCTTTTCAGCGATGTTTCGTTACTTTCGATGTTTTGTTTCCATTGATGTTTCGTTTCTTTCGATGTTTTTGTTTCCATCGATGTTTCGTTTCTTCCGGTATTTTCTTTTCAGCGATGTTTCGTTACTTTCGATGTTTTGTTTCCATCAATGCTCCCTTTCTTTCGATGTTTTTGTTTCCATCGATGTTTCGTTTCTTCCGGTATTTTCTTTTCAGCGATATTTCGTTACTTTCGATGTTTTGTTTCCATTGATGTTTCGTTTCTTTCGATGTTTTTGTTTCCATCGATGTTTCGTTTCTTTCGATGTTTTGTTTCCATCGTGGTTTCGTTTCTTTCGAAGTTTTGTTTCCTTTCGACATTTCATTTCCTTTCAATGTTTCATTTTCCTTAATGCTTCGATTACTTAATATTTACATTTTCCAATAAACATTTTTATTCGATGTTTCTCTTCTCAATGGTTGATTGCCTTCAATGTTTTGTTTTCTTTGATAATTCGTTCTTTCCTTCAATGTTTTATTTCGTTTTCACGTTTTATTTCTTTTCGATGTTTCGTTTCCTTTAATGCTTTAATAGTTATTTTATTTCCATGTTCGGTCGATTCTTCGCTTCCCAATGTTTCTTTGGCTTTGATGTTCAGTTTCCCTTTATCTTTCGATTCATTTCCTTCAAAGTTTCGTTTCCTTTCGACGTTTCCTTATCTTTCAATGTTTCGTTTCCCTTTTGATTCCTTAAGATTTGCTTTTTTCGTTCGATGTTTCTATTTTAGATAGTTCGTTGTTTTTGATGATTTGTTTTGTTTCCTTCGATGTTTCGCTCTCTTTTGTGTTTCGTTTTTTTCAATGTTACCTTGTAACGTTTCACTCCCTCGTTTCCTTTAAAGCTTCGTTTCCTCAATATTTATTTTTTTTCAATATTTCTTTTCATTTGTTGTTAGTTCGTTGCTTTTTTTTTCAATGTTTCGTTTCATTTCGACGTTTTATTTCTTTTCGATGTTTCATTCTTTTTAATCCTTCGATTCCCTAATATTTTCCATTCTCAATATTTCTTTTCATTCCATGTTCGTTCGATGTTTCTCTTTTAAATGGTCCTTTGTTTTCGATGTTTTGTTTTGTTTCTCTCTCTTTAGTGTATCGTTTTCTTCAATGTTTCGTTTCCTTGTATACATCGTTGCCTGCGATGTTTCATTTCCTTTAATGTTAAGTTGCTTAAACGATTCGTTGCTTTAAATTTTTTTTAGTAATTACTTTGATAATCCCTTTCCTAAGATATCTCGTTTCTTTTCAATGTTCATTGTTGGTTCGATGTTGCTTTTTTTTTGATTTGTCCTTTCCTTCGTTGTGTTTTTTTTTTTTCAATGTTTATTTTCTTTCGATGTTCTTTTTGCTTTAATATTTCGTTCTAATGAGATATTGTTAAATTCTTTAAAAAACAATTTTTCATTAATGTTTCGTTTCCTTCAATGTTTCATTTTATTCGATATTTTGGTTTCTTTCGATACTTCGTTTACCATTTAGTTCAGTTTTCTTCGATGTTTCATTTTTTCGTTATATTGTTTCCTTGGAGGTGGCGTTTCCTTCGATGTTCCGTTTCCCTCGTTATTTTGTTCCTATAAAATTTGGCTCTCTTCAATTCTTCAGAGGTTTTTTCTATTGATATATCGTTTCCTTCGATGTTTAATTTTTTCGATATCATGTTTCCTTATATGTTTCGTTTTTTTCGATATATCGTTTCTATAAAATTTTGTTTCCTTCAATTCTTTAAAAGTTTTTTTTTTCATTGATATTTCGTTTCTTTCGATTTTTCATTTTCAATATTTGGTTTCCTTCAATATTTCGTTTCCCAAACGAGCTCAGATTTTTTCGAGGTTTCATTTTCTTGAATGTTTTGTTTCCTTCGATGCTTCGATTCCTTCAATTTTAGTTCCCATGATGATTCGTTTTTCTTTTCTTTCTTTTTCTATTATATTATTTCATAAGTTCCCACAACGTTCCGCTTCTTTTGTTTCGTTCAATGTTTTATAACTTTCGATATCCCATTTTTTTTTTCGATATTTGAATGCTTCTGAATTGTTTCATTTGGTGTTTCCTTTGAAGAATGTTGATCTATTTTTTTAACGTATGGAGTAAGCAACAACCTACCATTATTACTTTACCACCGTATTTCCAAATACGAAACGCGCACGCCTTCGCTTTTTAACGTGCTCGTTATTTACTGTCATAACATTTAAAAAGTATACACTTCCGACTATTAAAAAATTGTTAAACATTAAATATTTAATACAATTGCTCGCACGTGCGGCAGCGGCATCCTTTAGCAGTTGTTCGTCGTTCGCTCAGTACGCATAAAAGATGAAGACGAAACATGTTAAAAGAAAAACAAAAGAACGACCAAATATACAACAACAAAAATTAAAAACAAAAAAAAAAAAAAAATAAAAATAAAATAAAGGATAAAGCGCAACAGTTTACAAGGACATCCGTTTATAAATAGAATAAAAAAGAAGGAGAAGAAGAAAAAATCAGCAGAAAAAGTTGAGAGTAGCTTCAGCGGAGGAGCGTTAGCATTAACAGAAGCAGAGCCAGAAGCACTCAGAAGAAATACAGGTTTATAGAGCACACACACACACACACATATGCGTATTTGTAGAGAGAGAGAAAGAGAGAGAGAGAGAGAGTGAGTGCAGTAGGAGAATGGGAGTTATATATAAACGTATGTATTCATGCGTATTCTGCTGACGTTAGTTCGTTTGTTATTCGCTTACTTCACTCTCTCTCACATACACACTCATATAAGCAGATATGTGTAGGTATGTATATGTGACAACAACAATAACAATGACACAGCGGCAATAGTAGCAGTAGTAGCATTACTTTTTATTTTTAAACAAATGAACGGATACAAATAAACGTTTTATCTGCTTTTATTTTTGCCACACAATGAACCGTTATTGTCATCATCAACATCATCGTCCTCGTCGTCGTTGTCGTTGTCGTTGTAGTTGTAGTCATCATCCATAGTCTTCATATTGTTTATTGTCGTTGCTGTTGTTGTTTGCAATTGTTATTGTTTTTATGCTATTTTGTGTTTTTATTTGATTTAATGAAAATCTTTCAATATAATGAAAAAATAGTATGTGACATACAAATGAAAACAATAGAGAATCACAATACACATACACACACACACACACATTCAAATATAGATATATATATATATATGTATATGTGCATTTACGTAAATTCAGGATTTTCCCTTTTACCACATACCTACATATATGTGTACATATATGTTTGCTATTGTTGTTGTTATTGTTGCTGTTCTGTTGTTGTCGTCGTTAGGTTTATTGTTTTCGCTTTTATCACATTTTGTTTGCATGCACGCGCATATGTAATGTGTGAATGTATTTGAATTCGCAAGTGTTTGTGTGTGTGGGTGGGAAAAATAAAAAACAAAATCAGCGAAAAATTAAAAGAAAAATAAAAATAAAAAACCAAAACAAAGAGTATTTTTACTTAACGAAAAGCAAACACCGAAGTATGGAGAAAATTTATTCAGCGTTTTCTTTTTGTTTTTATTTTATTTATTATTGTTGCTAACTACATACACATATACAATACAATGCAAAGATTTATCAAAATGGTATAAATTATTTTTTGAATTTCAGATGTGTGTGTGTGTGTGTGAGGAAGTATTGACAATATGTTTTAATTAAAATACTCATACACATGAAACTGCATACATACTTACATCCTGATACATTTATTTATAATTAATATTGGTTAAATAAATTTAATCTGATTTATAATTTAAATGATTGTCTATAGTTAATTTCGCCTTTCGTTTAAGTGGGAAATTTTATTCAGGTACTTATGTATAATGAAATTTTATACATACTACAAAATGGTAATACAATATTCATTGCTGTTGTCATTTAAATTTAAGAGCAAATTTTAATATGATGGACAGCAATGAACTTTTGGTAAATAGTTTCGGTTAGCTTGACTAGTAGATACTTTAATGGCCATTCAACTAAAAGCTGTTGCTTTCACTAAGGGGAAATGTAATGCAAATCGGTCATATTGAGACAATAAAACTGAAATTAAGGAGATATTTTTTTATTAATTGAAAAGTTTTTTTGTTGGTAACATTTCTATTGAAACATCAAAGGAAGTGTCACATGCAAGGATATGAAATATGAAAAGAAACGAAATGATCAGTGAAGCGAAATATCAAAGGAAACAAAATTTTGAAGGAATAATTGCAAGAAATGATGAATTGCAAGAAACGAAACGATGAAGGAAACGAAACAACGAGGGAAACGAAACATCGAAGGAAACGAAACAACGAAGGAAACGAAACAACGATGGAAACGAAACAACGAAGAAACGAAACATCGAAGGAAACGAAACAACGAAGGAAGAAAAACAACGAAGGAAACGAAACATCGAAGGAAACGAAACAAGGAAGGAAACAAAACAACGATGGAAACGAAACATCGAAGGTAACGAAACATCGAAGGAAACGAAACAACGAAGGAAACGGAACAACGAAGGAAACGAAACATCGAAGGTAACGAAACATCGAAGGAAACGAAACAACGTAGGCAACGAAACAACGAAGGAAACGAAACATCGAAGGAAACGGAACAAGGAAGGAAACAAAACAACGATGGAAACGAAACATCGAAGGTAATGAAACATCGAAGGAAACGAAACAACGAAGGAAACGAAACAACGAAGGAAACGAAACAACGAAAGAAACGAAACATCGAAGGAAACGAAACATCGAAGGAAACGAAACAACGTGGGAAACGAAACAACGAAGGAAACGAAACATCGAAGGAAGCAAAACATAGAAGGTAATGAAACATCGAAGGAAACGAATCAACGAAGGAAACGAAACAACAAAGGAAACTAAACATCGAAGGAAACGAAACAACGTAGGTAACGAAACAACGACGGGAACGAAACGCCGAAGGAAGCGAAACATAGAAGATAATGAAACATCGAAGGGAACGAATCAACGAAGGAAACGAAACAACAAAGGAAACGAAACATCGAAGGAAACGAAGGAAAAGAAACATCGAAAGAAACGAAACAACGAAAGAAACAAAACATCGAAGGTAACGAAATATCGAAGGAAACGAAACATCGAAGGAAATGAAACATCGAAGGAAACGAAACAACGTAGGAAACGAAACAACGAAGGAAACGAAACATCGAAGGAAGCGAAACATCGAAGGTAATGAAACATCGAAGGAAACGAAACAACGAAGGAAACGAAACATCGAAGGAAGCGAAACACCGAAGGTAATGAAACATCGAAGGTAACGAAACATCGAGGGAAACGAAACAACGTAGGAAACGAAACAACGAAGGAAACGAAACAATGAAGGAAACGAAACATGGAATAAAAGTAAAATTTCTGGAAATGAAACTTTGAATTAAAACTAACATTGAAAGAAACTAAAGAAAGAAAGAAAGAAAGAAACTTAAGAGGAAACAAGACTAAAAAGAATAAATAACGAAACAGAAAGAAAATTTCGAGGTTCCGTTAAATTCGAAATTTCGAATGTAACGAAACCTCGAAGCAAACGATAAACTGAAAGAGACAAGCTTTGAAAGAATAGAAACATCAAAAGAAACAGAACAAAGAAAAAAGACGAAAAATTTGCAGGAAACAAAACTTAAATGGAAACTAAACAAGAAAAGAAATGAAACGTCGAAGGAAACACACCAAAGAATGAAATTAAACATTAAAGGAAATGAAATATTGAAGGAAATATAACATCGAAAGAAACGAAAAATTGCAGGAAATGAAACATGGAAAAGACATAAAACATTAAAAAAAAATAAAACAAAAAAACAAATGAAATAAAATATCGAAAAAAGGAAAGCTTAATGGAGACTAAACATCGAACGAAACAAAAAAACGAATTAAATGAAATAACGGCGGAAATAATACACTGAACGAATCAAAACATTGTGGGAGACTACAGATTGAAGGTTGCAAAATATTGAATGGAAAAATATATCTAAAGAAAACATAGTAATGAAGGAAATAAAACATCGCAGGCAAAACATCGAAGCATTGAAAGAAATAAAACATCAAAAGAACCACACAAAGACACAAAAAATCGAAACATTGAAGGAGGAAAAAACTTTGCATGGAAACATTTATAGGCATAAAACATCGAAAGAAACGAACTCGAGACGATAAATTAATCGGAACCTTTTAAATTCGGTGAGGTTAAAATTTGGGTGCACACATATAGAAATTAAATCTCCAGAAAACGAAAGCTTTAGCAAGCGAAACCTCTGGAAAATGAAGAGTTGACAAAATTCACACAGAAAACTTTTTATTTCAATTTCAGGTCTGCTTCGCTTTCAGCCTTTTTCTTTCAATTATTTTCCTTCATATCCCATTAATTCACTACATTGTTCCGATCTAGGCAAATGCCAATAACTCCTAATCTACTGATCTAATGTTTTTCCAATGTTTAGCAACAACATTGCATTTTGCAAGATCTTTCTCATTTCCAATTCGGACAATGGAAGCTATAGGCAAAAGTAAAAAGGTGTTCCAACTTAGACGCCATTCCGCTAGCGGGTATAAATGATTCATATGAAGAACTCATTCACCTATTTAAACAAATTTAAGCTCTTTATTGATTCTGCTAAAAAATAACTAAAAACCTGAAAGTCAAGCTTAGGTTGTTTTTGTATTTGTAGAGGCACATCTAAAATACCAACTTAATATTTTTAAAAACCTCATTTAACTTGTTACTTCAAATCTCATGATTATTTCTGCTTCAGCAAAAAATCATACAAAAAAAAAAAAGAAAAAACATTTGAAAGGATTAAGGACATCGGCTTTGACTTAACGATATTTTAAAGAAAAAAAATAACACAATAGCTTAAATTGTGTGCATTCTAGCAAAATCAAAGATTTTCTTAACAGCTAAGCTTTCAAAAAAAAAAGAAGGAAACATTTAATTTCTCTTTAAATGCTATCAATTCATAAGAATAAAAAATGAAGCAATAAAAAAAAAATTGAATAAAATAAATTTGTGTAAATGTTCACCTTCACAGCACAAAGGTAAACGATGAAGGCGAAGGCGACGACGACGACGACTACGTGCTTTTTATACCTGTGTACCTCTACCTAGCTCTACTTAAGGCTAAGCGGCATTAAATCATAAGTAAAAAATTTCACGCTTTTGTCCAAAAAAGATGCAAAGAAAAAGAGGAAGAAGAAGAAGAAGCAGAAAAACGATTGAGGGAAAGAAAAAGCGCCCCAAAATAGTTATTGTTGTTGTTACTTTTACCAGCTTTTGTATAACACCTTGTAAACTACAACGCTATACATACAAATAGACAGAAAGTCAGACGGACAGACAGACACACGTTTATCATGCAACTTGTTCACAATTTTCTTCTTTTTTTTCCTGTTTTTCCTTCTTCTTACTTTTTCACCGCTTTTTTCTGTTACATTTCCCTCAGTCCGTAGTTTTTTTTCTGCATTTCTTTTTTCGCTTCACACTTTTGCTTCAATACACACTCTTTCTGGTCCATTAATTTTACCCAAAGGTCTACTTATTTAACGCTTCAGGAATATTTCTTACAACCAAATTGTATTTATATCAAAAGTACAAAAAAAAAAATCAAAAAAAAAAAAAGAAAAAAAGCAAAAGCAACAATAAAACGAAATAAAGAAACAGCAGCAGTAGTAGAAATATTTAGGTTATACGAAAAATGTTTACTTTTAGGTGAGGTCACAGTTTCATCATTTTTTTTCCTGTTTCTTTACCCCAACTTTCTCCCCCAAGCGCTCTCTCTTTCTCTCTCAGTGTCTTTTTTTTTGCATACATATAAAATTAGCTTGAAATAAAAACGAATTTATGTATGTATGTCGACGAAATTTACGACAACAATGACACAACAATATACATACATGTGCAGATACCCAGTAGGAAATGAAGAGTTTGTTTTTGAGAAGTGAGCTTAAAGTAAATATCGTGAATACAAGCATGATGGACATAGAAAGATGTTGCACCGAATTTTCGTAGAAATATTTTTGAAATCAGTATGTATTTTTTTTTCTATTAGGAACTTATCAGTGGATATGGGGAAGACTGTTACTTTTATTTTTCTTTACTGTTACTGATAAAGGAGCGAATTTTAAAATCGAAGAGAAAGTTTGGAATTTTTTTTTTTTTTACAAAAATCACTGTTACTGAAATCACTGTTACTGAAATCACTGTTACTAAAATCACTGCTAATAATATGTGCCTAATAAGCCTTGTAATAACTATTTTATTTTTACAAAAATCACTGTTACTGAAATCACTCTTACCGAAATCACTGTTGCTTGCTATATTGAGCTTCTAAATCGTTATTAGAAAAATCACTGTTACTGAAATCACTGTTACTAAAATCACTGCTAATAGTATGTGCCTAATAAGCCTTGTAATAAATATTTTATCTTTACAAAAATCATTGTTACTGAAATCACTGTTACCAAAATCACTGTTACCAAAATTACTGTTACTTGCTATATTGAGCTTCTAAATCGTTATTGGAAAAATAAATGTTACTGAAATAACTGTTACTGAAATTACTGTTGCTAAAATCACTATTACTTGCTGACTTTAAAGCCTTTAAAGTCAACTTCTAAATCACAAAAAAAAACTTCGAAAAAAAACCATTCGTTTGAAATCACTGTTATTAACTTAAGAAAAAGTTTCATATCGCAATAAGAGCCAACAAAACTCAAATTTCACTAAATAAGGTAAATCACTTTGGTTGTTTACCAACTGTCTAACTTTACCAACTGAAATATCGAAAAATCACCGTGAATAGTTTTAGAGTGATAAACTTTCAATTTGTAATTTAAAATTTATAAATCACAATGATTCAAATTCCATCAACTCGGATTAACTTTATAATCGCAGGGAAAAATTAAAAATCACTGTGACTAATATCACTGCTACTAACCGGTTAATTCGGAAATCACTGAGACTAATATTTAAGTGATAAACTTTCAATTTATAGTTCAAAATCTTTGAATCTTTGGAAAATCGTTTTACAAAAATCACTGTTAAATAGCTCTTGATAAAATCTTTGTTACTTGCTATCTTGAGCCTTAGAATAGTTTTTACAAAAATTACTGTTAAAAATCGCTGTTACTAAAATCACTGTTACTAAAATCACAGTTACTAAAATCGCTGTTACTAAAATCACTTTTACTAAAATCACTGTTACTTGGCCAAAAAAATCACTTTGGCCGAAATCACTGTTATTAACTGCAAAAAAAACTTTCATATCTCAGTACAAGCCACCAAAACTAAAATTTTACTAAATAGGGAAATCACTTTGGTTGTTTACTAACTGTGACAGATGTTCCAATTCCAATGAAAAATCACAGTGAGTGAATAATATTAGAGTGATAAATCTTCAAATTTGTAATTTAAGATCTATAAATCACAGCGATTCGACTTTCATCAACTGTTATTATCTTTGAAATCGTGGTGGAAAATTAAAAAAAAAAAAAAATCGCTGCGACTAATTCACTGTTACTAACTATCAAACTCAGAAAATCACAGTGAATAAAATTAGATTGATAAACTTTAAATTTGTTATTCAAAATCTTTGAATCACTGCTACTTTTATTTTTCCTTATAGTTAATAATGTGGAAGCGAATTTTAAAATCGAACGGAAAGCTTGGAAAATCGTTTTTGCAAAAATCACGGTTACTGAAATCACTGTGAAAAATCGCTATTTGCCAAAATCACTCTGACTTGCTCACTTGAGGCTTTAAATAGTCATTGCAAAAATCACTGTTACTGAAATCACGGTTAAAAAATAGCTGTTACTAAAATCACTGCTACTTGCTGTGTTGAAGCTTTAAAGTCAATTTTTAATTTGTAATAAAAAATTCATGGGTGAAAAATTAGAAAATCGCTGTGACTAATATCACTTGTGTTAACTAAGTATCTAACTAGGAAAATTGCTGTGAATAATATTAGAGTGATAAACTTTCAATATGTAGTTTAAAATCTTTGAATCACCGTATCTTTCATTTTTCCTTACAGTTACTAATGTAAGAGCGAATTTTAAAATCGAAGAAAAAATTTGAAAAGTCGTTTTTACTAAAATCACGGTTACTGAAATCACTGTGAAAAATCGCTATTTGCCAAAATCACTCTGACTTGCTTACTTGAGGCTTTAAATAGTCATTGCAAAAATCACTGTTACTGAAATCACGTTTAAAAAATCGCTGTTACTAAAATCACTGCTACTTGCTGTTTTGAGCCTTAAAAGTCAACTTTTTAGTTATAATAAAAAATTCATAGGTGAAAAATTAAAAAATCACTGTGACTAATATCACTGTTGCTAAGTATCTAACTCGAAAAATCACAGTGATTAATATTAGAGTGATAAACTTTCAATTAGCAATTTAAAATGTATTGGATTTTCTTGAACTATGACTTACCTTCAAATTGCAGTACAAAATTAAAAAATCACTGTGACTAATATCACGCAAATTATTAAAAATTCCTACTAGGTTTGCTATTTCCTAAAACAAAAAATCCCGTGTAGGTAGCAAATACAGTCGCACTTGTATATTTCCCTTCTCTGTTTTAAATTTAACGTTAGCGCCTACAAATATACTAGCATATTTATTTGATTGTAATTTCATTGCCGCTACTGCTATTGCTGCTTTGCTTTCACTACTACTTTAAGAATTTATTGCTATTTTTTGCAATTTTGTGTGTGTGTTTCAAAAGCAATTTATAATATAAATTTTATATAGCCAACGAAGACCATCACACACACACACACACACTCACACTATTCCCTCCAATGATGCGCGTCGCCAACATTTTGAAAATTTTATGCTTTATTTGATATTAGAGTGCTGAATTCAGACTACGTCGGCAATTCCCATCATTCATAGCTCATAAATCAATATATTTGCGTTCAATCTTATTTTTCAGTTTTGTCAAAAAACGAAGAAGAAAAAAAAATATATAGAAAAATTTCATAATTTTATAGATAATCTGCAAAATATTGCAACCAAAAAAAAAAAACAAGATATTAAAACAAAAAATTCATGCACAAAAATAAAAAAAAAAGAAAGGAGTGGTATATTTATATATTTTTATTGCTTTTTATTGCAAAAAGCTTCACGGCTTCACGATGATGACGGCGGCGGCAAAAGTAACGGCATCACCCAAATGAATTGCAAGCTATTTACAAAATAATGCGACGCAATTATTTATACTTTATCTTTGCATATGATTTCTTTTCTTATTTTCTGCTACAATTTTCCTCTCTCTCTCACTCGCTCTCTGTCTTATTTCACCCCCTTGCCGCTGACTAGTGTTTGTTTTGGTGTTTTTGGTTTGCTTTTGTTGATTGTTGTGTGGGATTAAATAAGCTTGAGATTTGTGGGTATACTCGCTAAGGCTTTGGTGGGTAGGCAAATTCTTTGTATGAATGTGTACATGTATGTGTGTGTGCTGCACTTATGCTTGCCTGTGTTTGTGTCTGCATTTGCTCGTATGTTAAGATTAAACTTAAATTTGATTTTTATCATCATTTTGGTGTGACAGAAAAGGGACGCATTTATCATGAGGTCAAGAGAAGGGTTTGAGGGCACACACACACACACACATATACCCATTTCTTTATATTGCTTCTGTTGCTCTTGCTATTTAAGAAGGAATTTCTTTTCCCTTTTTAAAGGTTTTAAAATGTTTGGCTTACTCAATATTTTTAGCAAATATTATTTTAAAAAATTGTTACCACTGCATTAGGTTTTGCTTATCTTTCTGCCACCATAAACTATTCATTACACTTACATTATCACGAATCTAACTGCTAGATATTGAGCAAAGAAATGAAAAATTATAAATGGGTTCAAGTTGGAGACGAACTCATAATATTATTGCCCATGTCTAAATTTTATAAAGCATACCTGGACACATCTGAAAGTCCTTCAAGCATAGATAGATTTTTAATTTTGAAAGCCGCTTGGCTACCCTAAAAAGCAACTGTACCCAAATCGCTAAAACTTTCTTTACGGCAGGTTATAAAAGGTCATTCAAATCGGTTGAACAAACTGGTTAATGGATTTTGTTTTCACTTTTCGCTCAGGCTGTCTAAAAAGTATCAAGAGGAAATAACAACTGTCTTGCTCTTTTTTAATTTTCCTATATTTTATTAGATTATTTCAACAAATCAGAGTCCGCAAAGCAGTGATCGCTGCAACCTGGTAGTTAGTATATTGGATTGCTACACAGAGGTGCCCGGGTTTAAATCTCAGTATTCTCTAAAATCTGAAATATAAAAAATTATTTTGTGTTTTTAGTTTGGATTACCCAAATTAACGAACACAAAGCAGAAGTGAAACTTCTTGTGAACTAAACGAAACACAAGCAAATAACAATCAAATGAAATTTTTCAATCGCTAAGTTTTTTACTTCATTGGCTTGTGTTTTTTAATTTGATTTGCTTGTGTTTCATTTACTTCACAAGAAGTTTCACTTCTGCCTCGTGATCGTTAATACACAACCAAGTTTTTTTTTTTGGGATTAATGCTAGAACAAAAATTGCAACTCTGTACCGGTAACTTCGATGACAACTCTTTTTGTGTGCGACATCTTCATGTGATTCCTTGGACATTTGCGCCATCTGTATGTGAAATGTATAACTGTCATAAACTTTAAGATGGCGACGCATTGCACATTATTCTTTCTGCCATAGGCGTGTGTGTGTGTGTATGTAATTAATATGTTTTATTGAATTAAAACTATTTATGAATCGTTTTTACATAGTTTGCTCGTAAATTCAGTTACGGAATATTGATATTTAGCCCCTTTAGCGCGGACGTCACATCCGGTTGGTTTTACTCTAGGACAAGAGAAAAGAAGTTTCACTTCAAAAATAAGAAAAATTTTTCTACACAGCAGCGCCTCTTGGCTGGCAATGGCAAACCTCCAAGAGTAAAAATTGTCTATGAAGAAAGCTTATTACTTTCCCATTCATATTCGGCATAAAACTATAGGTTCCCTCCTTTTGTATATAAATATAACTCACACAACATGAATGGATGCATAAAACTCGGTCTAGGCCATAGCAGTGATGAAAAACTAAGTACAATTGTACTTTTTTCCGACTTTTTCGAACTACAAGGTACATTAGCTACAATTGGCACATTTTAAGTACAATTTGTCATTGGCCAAAATAAAATTTAACACTTATATACGGTCACTCACAGTAGAAGTGAAACTTTGATTTTTATTTGAAAATTATTAGAAAACATTTATAACAAATCTGTTGAAGTTTTTGTAGTTTTGTTCTCCCTATTTTGTTGTTACTTTTCTTCTGTTGATACTCTCCTCTACTCATGTATTTGAAATATAATCAGGGTAGGGCGAAATTCGGATACCGATCCAAAAAATACAGTTCTTCTTAAATTGGTTCGCTCGCAAATCGAACTTGACAAAATAAAATTTGCGAGCGGTTATAATCGTTTCAAACTTTATGCATTTGGTTCGCTCGCAAACGAACGATCGTGATCGATCCGAAAATGTTTGAAGAGCGAATGAGAGCGTACCGAAACGAATCCAGACGAACCAAAACGAACCGATTGTTTTATGATTTCGATTTTTCTCCTCTTTTTATATGTTTAGTGAATTTCTGCATTGTGTTCGTGACATTGGTTAACGCGATATTTACTAACTATAAGTGAAAAAAATGGGTCGCGTAAAAAATTTTGAGTTCAATAAATTTTTGTGTTAAGTATGACAAAAACAATAACATTTCCAAATGTTTGCAGTGCGATAAAACTCTGAAAGGAAAAATTACGAGTAACATAAAACGCCATTATGAAGTTGTTCATGGAAAAAATTTGTCCAACAATGACAATGAGAATAATCGAGAAGCGTCATCAGCAAGTGCTATTTATTTTGTCAAAAAGAAAAAGTTCATAAATTGCAATATCAATGAATAATTTCATGATTTGCTGTGTCGGATTAGTATCCGTAAAAAATATGCCATTTAGAATCTTCGATGATGAGGAATATTTTAAAAAGCTACTGCAGCCTTATGAAGAGCATTTTAAAACTAATATTAACTCAAAAAATATTGTGAATAAAGTGAATACTTTATTTATTTTATTTAATGCATAGGATATTTTTGTTAATGAATTTTATTTTGTTTTTTTTTTTTTGTTGGGGCTTAAGTTTATTTATAGAATTGATTTTTGTAAATAAATAAAAATAATTTAATTTATTTTATAATAAAACTACTGAAAAAAATGGAGCGTAAAAAAAATGTTTCAACATTCGCTAATAAATTAAATAGTTTAAAAAGTAGTGGAAAGAGTTGTAGAAAATTAATTGAAAATAGTACTAGAAAAAGTAGCAAAAAAGTAGTAGGAAAAGAGTGAAAAATAGTACTGGAAAAAGTAGTAGAAAATAGTAGTAGGAAAAGTAGAGAAAAATAGTGCTAAAAAAGTAGTAGAAAATAGTAGTAGAAAAAGTAATAGAAAATAGTAGTAGAAAAATAGTACCGCAAAAGTAGTAGAAAATAGTAGTGGTAAATAATAGTAAAAAATAGTAGTCGAAAAAGTAGTACTAAAAAGTAGTAGAAAATAGTAGTAGAAAAAGTAGTACTAAAAAGTAGTAAAAAATAGTAGTAGAAAAGTAGTAGAAAATTGTAGTTTCAAAGTAGTAGAAAATAGTAGTAGAAAAAGTATTAAAAAATAGTAGTAGAAAAAGTAGTAGGAAATTGTAGTTTCAAAGTAGTAGATAATAGTAGTAGAAAAAGTAGCAGAAGATAGTAATAGTATGGTATATTTTATTAATTAGTAATATTCAATTAGTAGCAGAAAATTAGAGTAAAATAGTAGTAGAAAACAGTAATAGAAAAAGTAGTAGAAATGCATTTGAAAATAGTAGTAGAAAAGGTAGTAGAAAGGTAGCAGAAAATTTTGAAAATATGGTTCTGCCACAGCTCCTTTTTCAATCCCACCTACATTTTTTATGTACTTCTCGGATGTGCCTACGCAATTTGCTTAAAATCGGATGAGGATTCTGGAAGCGCATAGTGGCAAACTGGTTGTATTCATTTTTTTTATATACATATGTACACATATACATAGTTAGTTTATATGTAAGTCAACTATTCTTTTTGAATCTTAAAATTTTCAGTTCGGATCACGAAACAAAAAATTAAATTCGCGAATCAAAAAAATATAATTCGTGAATAAATTAAAAATAAAATTCGTTTGCGAATCAATCATAAATAAACGAACGAATCAAAACGAATAGTTCTCCGTACCCAGAAATTTAACTCCAAAAATTGGTAAATTGTAACAAAATTGTATACTTTAATTTCGAAATGCTACTTCAATTCATACACGAAACACACACACACACACACATGCAAAGAATATCAGAACTAAACCGCATTACCACTGCCACACATGTGTCTTCAAATTTATTTTAGATTTTCTTCCGTCAGTCATTTTCATTTAATCATAATTGCGTTGAGCGTGGAGCGTGAAATTTTATACGTCCAATGTGAGATTCTGATGTGCGGTAGTTAGAGCTAAAACTTTTACAATTCTTTAACTTTTTCGTTAAATGTTGAAACTCTTCTCCCCCCTCACCTTGTCTCCCCTTTCCATATCATCATATTAAGCGTTTTATTTTTCCCCCTTTTTCTTGTATCTTTCAATTTTGGTTAGTTAGTTGGTGCCACATATTTGGTTGTAATTAAGGCGACGAGAAAAAAAATATATATATAAAACTACCACAACAAATACGTAGAAAAAAAAATAAATATAAAAACAATCGAATTGACGTCGAAAACAACGACGATGGAGTATGGTAGAAGTTTTGGTAGCGCGTTGCTTTAAGCTAAATTGCCTTACAGCGCAAATGAGACAATATAGCACAAAAAAAAAACACATACACTGTCGGACAAAATAAAGTGCAATCCTTTTATGCCGAAACTAGTTTGAATATTTTGTATTTAATTAATAGTTGCATCCCTGTTAAATATTATTTTCTAATTGGGGAATTCCCCAAAAGTGTCCGAATAAAAAAACAAAAATTATATATATTGGGAGTATGAATGTATAAACTCGTATTTTTTTTTCGTAATTTGGACATTTATTGTGAAAAAATGACTACAAATTTATTCTTTAAAGTATTGTCGATCGTTAGCCACAACCTTTTCCCATCTTTCTGGTAGCATACGGATTCCGCGTCGAAAGAACTCCTCATTTTTTGAGGCTATCCACGAATCGACCCATTTTTTGAGTTCTTCGAAAGAACGGAAGTGCTGTTCAACCAGGCCATGTGTGATCGATCGGAACAAGTGGTAATCAGAAGGAGCAATGTCTGGAGAATACGGCGGGTGGGGTAGCACTTCCCATTTCAGCGTTTCCAAGTATGTTTTTACTTGCCTTGCAACATGCGGCCGAGCATTGTCGTGCTGAAGAATAACTTCGTCGTGTCTATTCTCATATTCTGGCCTCTTAGCCTTTAATGCTCGGCTCAAACGCATCAATTGTAGTCGGTAGCGATCGCCAGTGATCGTTTCATTCGGTTTCAATAGCTCATAATACACGACACCTTTCATATCCCACCAAATACACAGCATTAGCTTGGATCCATGGATGTTCGGCTTTGCCGTTGATGTTGATGCATGTCCGGGCGGTCCCCATGATTTTTTACGCTTTCGGTTATCGTAACGTATCCACTTTTCATCGCCAGTCACAATACGATGTAGAAAACCCTTTCTTTTCTGTCGTTCAATCAGCAGTTCACATGTGAAAAATCGTCGTTCGATGTCTCTCGGCTTCAATTCGTACGGCACCCAATTTCCTTGCTTTTGAATCATTCCCAATGCTTTTAATCATTTAGAAATGGTTGATTGATCAACTCCTAAAGATTCTACAAGTTCTTGTTACGTTTGACATGAATCTTCTTCAAGTAATGCCTTCAATTCTTCATCTTCGAACTTTTTCGGGCCGCCTGAACGTTCCCTGTCTTCAACATCAAAATCAGCACTTTTGAAACGGGCGTACTACACCTGACACATTCTAACGTCTATAGCATAGTCAGGATAAGCTTCAGTGAGTAAACGATGTGCTTCAGTTGCGGTTTTCTTTAAATGGAAGAAGCAAATTAAAACTTCCCGCAAATTTTGTTTTGTTGGCACGAAATTCGACATTTTCAGCTATAGTAAAACACTTTTGTAAAATTACGAAAATTATTTGACAGATCAATTTTTATAGTGTTTTTGGCGCTCTTCGAGAAAGAATAGCTGTCAATGTCAAAAAAATGGCGCGTATGATAGATATGAAGTTAGTCACAATTACAAGTTTATACATTCATACTCCCAATATATTTCTATGCCAGAATCCCTCTGGAATCGTATTATTTGGTCTGACGAGTCTAAATTCGAATTAAAAAACTCAAAAACGAACGAAAGCGAGTATGGTGTGAGCCTTCGCAGAGACTAACGTCGAAAAATGTTGCGCACACAGTTGAACACAGTGGAGGCGAGGTTCTCTGATGGTGTGGGGATGTTTTTCGTCAAAATAGATACCAAAATGACTGGAGAGCATTATGTCAACATTTTGATGGACAACCTAGAAAGAAGTGCTAAAGAAATGTGTTTGGGTTATTTTATATTTCAACAGGTTAATGATCCCAAGCAGAGCCGTAGCCAGAAATTTTTTTCGGGCGGGGTTTTCATTCGAAGAAAATATTTATAAATAATTTTTATCAAACTGATTTTTAAATACATACTATAAAATTAAAATTTTAGGAAAAATTTTCCGATTTTTTTTAATCTTTACCTCAAAAAAATGGCCAAACGTGACAAAAAATTCACAGAATAATAAAATTAAATTCTTTCAAATAAATATTAATCAATGTGCATTCTATTGCATTTTTTTTTTTATCGTGAGGGGCATAATTTCATTAACTCATTGACTTCCCACTACTGAAGCCCCAACCCAACCTCAAAAAAATTACCAAAAATAGTAGAGGCTCATTTTTTTCAAATGATCATCATTGGGAATTTGAGCCATTATCAGTGATAAGGAACCCGGATGAGGTTGGCTTATATTCCCTGAATTCGTGAAGTCACAGCATTGAAAGAGATCTTTCTAGACGTGGTGCTCTGAACAATTGTGGTTAAAAAATTAATTACATTTTAAGATTGCCTCCTAAAAATGGCATGGGTTTTGCTAATAAGATGGAGTTTTTGCGAAAGAATTTTTCACGTTGAACACGAATCTGAGGTCAAAAACTTCCCATCACGTCACGTTTTAGGAAAAAAAAAAAATGCGGTTCAAGCAAGTCTAATTTTGCGAATGCGATTCGTAGGTGGTCCCACACAAATTATGGTCATGGTAAGATACTTAGTGAAACTAAATTTCTTCCACTCTCTGTCGATCTCACCCTGTCCCCGCAACAGCTTTATCACATATATTCCATCTCGATACGCCCTGATATCATCGACTTTTATACTGATGGTTCAAAGTTGAATGGTAGGGTTGGGGGTGGGGTTCACTCTGAGCGCCTGAACATTTCGGCGCACTTTCGTTTTCCACATCATTGCAGCGTCTTTCAGGCAGAGCTGCTTGCGATCACTGAAGCCGCAAATCCTGATAAGGTGTAATGCGATACCTTGTAATGATATCTGCATTTTCACTGATAGTCAGGCGGCAATAAAATCCCTTCAATGTCCAGCTAACAACTCTAAAGTTGCCCTACCATGCAGATCGTCTCTGAACGAGACAGCCATGGCATATAACCTGCACCTTATATGGGTGCCAGGGCATAGCGACATTGAGGGAAACTGTAAGGCTGATGACCTCGCCAAACTTGGTACGACACTCAGCAATTCACTTATTACTGGTATACCGCTTGCCACGTGTAAACTTTTAATTAAAGACCACTTCTCCCACATTGCGAAGAGCAGATGGAGAATGGAACCAAATTGCGCTATCGCCAGACAGTTTTGGCCAATGCCTGACCATGAACGCACTAAAGCGCTCATTAATCTGGACCGTGTCCACATAAGTAGGGTAGTTCCTATTCTAACCGGGCACTGCCTCATAGGCAGTCACGCACGTAGACTAGGTCTTCCTTACAATGACTTCTGCAGAAGCTGTAGAAATGAAGAGGAAGAAGAGACCATTTTCCATTTTATATGTAACTGCCCTGCTTTAGCAGCACGCAGACACAAAACTTTGGGAGCACCCTTCTATGGTAGACTCACAGAACTGGCAACCTCTGACATTAGAGACTTATCACGTTTCATTGCAAGCACAAATTGGTTTAATTAGGAAGGGATCAAGAGATAACACTCGCCCCAAGGTTATCACAATGGACCAATAGGTCTCAGTGTGTTCTTTCATGAACAGCCCCAACAACCTAACCTAACCTAAGTCTAATTTTACCAGGATCCGATATTGTTTTCTATTTTTATTAATTTTTAAACTTTTCAAACTGATTCAGGACGAAACTTTAAATCAAAAACAGTTACTGACCTAAAGAAACTATGAATGCAGGAGTGCTCAGTAAAACCTTCTCTTTTTGAATCCGTAGTCAAACCTCATGTCGAAGAAAAAAAATCGGATTTGATCGCATAGTGTAACTAAGATTTCAAGTTTATTTTTTTAGATTTGACTTTTTAGAAATTAAGCCGATGAAAGTAAAAAATATTTAAAAACTGTTCAATAGATTTTATTTGGACTTTTTTTCATCCACTGGAAATTAATATAAAAAATTAGAAGAAAGTTTCCACATTTCGGGGGGGGGGGGGGAGGGGGTCAGAACCCCCAAAACCTCCCCCTAAGATCGCAGCTAAATATTTTGATGAAAATGGAATTAAAAAATTGGAATGGCCTCCACAATCTCTGGATCTAAATGCGATTGAGCATGTGTGGACCATTTTAGATGATAAAATCCCATTTAACTCGCGTACTAACCTAAAATCGTTTTGAGAAAGCATACAAAAGGAGTGGAAAGAAATATCGAAGGAAAACTTTAAAAAATTTAGCAACCAGTATTCCAAAAAGATTGGCTGAGGTAATTAGAAATAAAGGAGGTCATACTAAATACTAATTTAACCACATTGTTTTTTTTTTTAATATGTGAAGTCGAACATTTTAGTTTGCACTTTATTTTGTCTAATATAATTCGACAATGATATACTGAATTCCTATTTTTTTTTTTAATTTATGTTAATGGAGTAAATAAACTATTTCTGTTTTTTTTTTTTTTAATAAAAAAATATGGAAAAAATTCTAAGCTACATTGATTTTTTTATTCCACTTTGCACTTTATTTTGTCCAAGAGTGTATAATAACCAAAAAAAAAACAACAACTGAAAGATGAGACAATAGTTGTTGTACTGTAGTAGTTAAAAGCAGCAGGAGAAACTGAAGGAGTAGTAGAAACTTTCATGGAAAGCAGCTGGCTGATACTAATTGCAAGGCATCATTCTTCTTCTCTTTAGTTTCTGTTGCCTGCTGCTTCTATTACTTACATTTTCATTAAATTGTTTGTTGTTGTTTGGTGGTTATTATAATTGTTGTTATTGTTGTTATTGTTGTTGCTTTTAGCTTTTGTGTTTGTTCGTTTGTTTGCTGTTGCTGTCGATTAACAATAATTGCTTATATGTGTATGTAGGTATATGTGTGTCTGTTGTAGTAGTAGTAGTTGTAGCAGTAGATATTGGTGGTTATTGTGGTGTCCGTATGCATTTATGGTATGCGTCTGTATTAGTGTGTTTATTTTGAAAGTATTGACTATACTTTAGGCTTTAGTTTGTATATGCGTGTGTGTTAATATTAAAGTTTTAGCACGTTTTAGTGCCGGGAAATCAAATAGACCGACCGTTGTGATAAAAACTGTGATAACTTCAATAAATATTTGCACACGCAGATGCGCACAAATCTCTGTACATATATGTATATAAAATTGTTCATATACATTATACTAAAAGCTGAGAGCAAAAGTAGGTTGAAATTTTTATAAGAGCAAAAGTGAAATAAATTTATATTTCAGCGCAAGAACAGTACAAATACTTAATATGACCTGAAGTGAAAATGAAACAATTTAAAATAAGAGCAAAAATTCACGACCGTATTAGTAAAGTTGAAGAAGTGCTGGAAGCAGGGAACTACATCCTGGGAGTGTTTATCGATATCGAAGGGGCTTTTGACAACGCTACCTTCGACTCGATGTGCTCTTCGGCCAGACAATATGGTGTTGAAGAACTCGTCATTCGATGGATTCATGCCATGCTATTCAAACCGGCTTCTTATCACGGAGGGAGAAAACGAAGAAAGTGTCACGGTCAAGGTTGAGAAAGAATGTCCCTAAGGGAGCGTACTCTCTCCTCTTCTATAGTGCTTCGTGGTGGACCCCTTTCTTAATGGTTTGCAGAAATTTGGACTGCACCTTCAAGCGTATAATGACGATGTGTGCGTGCTAATCTCGTGACGGTCCTTACAGACGGTGTGCATCAAAATGCAAGAAGTCGTGGACAAGATCGAATACCGGTTAAAGCACCTTAGTGCTCTTCACCAGGAAACGCAAGACGGATGGCCTGTTACTACCAACAGTGAAGGTAGTAACACTGCAGTTGTCTTCTGAAGTTAAATATATAAGGGTAACCTTAGATTGCAAACTGTTATAGAAGACGCACGTCGAGCTGAAGGTCTCGAGTGCAGTAAAGGTTTTCTGGCAATGCAGGCGAGACTTGAGATCTGAATGCAGCTCTGGTATACTGGGTATGCTTTACTCTTGTGTGACCTATTGTCATGTATGCCTCTGTAATAAGGTGGAGTCGAACTTAAGTCCACAGTATCCTCTCTGACCAGGCTTCAGAGAAGTGTGTGCCTGGGTATCACTAGTGCAATGTGTACTACATCCAGTGATGTCCTCAATGCCTTGCTTACTTTGCTTTCTCTGGTTTTTCATATCCTGGCCGGATATAGGGCACAATCAGATATGCCACCAGTTGTCAGTACAATGCCCACTGTTCTTGATATCCATGGACAATCATATGCCTTGTATCCGCTTTAGAAGAAAATATGATGTCAGGTTCCCGGAACGTGAACAATGTTAAGTCCAGAGGTTGAACTCCGGGGTCTCTGTCATGTCTTCTATACCCACGAATTCAAAACCTTAAACGGCAAAGATGCACTGAAGGCCCTGGCTAACCCTGTCTGCTCCACAAAATTGGTCAGCGAGTGTAAGGTCTAAGGTAAATAGTGTCGAAAAACAGAACAAGTTATGCCTTATATGGATTCCAGGAAACTGTGGTATTGCAGGAAATGAACTAGCTGATTAACTAGCAAATGGGGTCCGAAACCTTTCCTTGACGTTAGTTCTGGGGATCATAAGTGGGATCAACGATCTCATGGGTTCGATCCATAGAGAAAGATAGTCCGTACTTGACTCTTACAGAACCGCAAAGACCTTTGTGGGATAACCTAAGAGGAAATCAGTGGAATTTCTTCTGAAACTACGAAGAAAGAACCTGAGATTACTAAAGTTTGTCATCACCGGGCATAACACATGTGGCTGCACATAACCAACATGGGCGTCATCCCCGATCCAACTTGCCAATCGTGTTTTGAGGACGACAATTCTACATTATCTTTGTTGCTGTCCGTCTTTCGCAAGAATCAGATTAAGACTTTTTGGAAGTTATGTCTTGAGTATGAATAATATCCATTCTCTCCCTGTGCTCCCCTGAGCTCTAAGTGACACAAAGTAGTTCGAGGTTGAGAGACCTTAGACCTTTCTTCTTCCCATTTATCACCTCACATATCTTTCCTGTCTTTCTACTCTCTTCTACTGGCTCTATTTTAGGTATAGAACAATGTTCTTTGAGACTAAGTGATTTGATTTAGTCCAGCCCACTTTCAAGTTTGGTCTAATATTTGGTTTGAATTTGCTTGGATTTTTGGTTTATTTTTTATTCAGAGTTTTGGTCTGAATTTTGATTTGTTTTGATCGAGTTTTTTGTATGCCATGCTGTTTAAATTTAAATATTATTTTTGGTCTAATTTTAATCGAATTTTAAGTCCACTTTTCGTTCTGGACTTAGTCCTGTGTTTGGTTGAAATTTTCTCTGACATTTGCTTTCCTTTTGATATATTTTTATTCAGGATGAAATAGTAATCGAATTTTTTGTCTGAGTTTGATCGGATTTTAAGTCTACTCTTCGTTTTGAGTTTAGTCAGATTTTTGGTATAAATTTGATTCGATTTGGAGAGTACTTGGTTATCTAAGTTTGGTCTAATCTTTGGTTTATTTTGATTGGTATTTGGTCTACTTTTTGTTTTGAGTTTCAGTAGGATTTTTGCCTTCAATTTGGTCTAATCTTTCGGGTCCGGTTGGTTGAATTTTTGATTTGATTATTTTTTTTTCTAATTTTCAAACGAAGTTTCGGTTTCATTTTGGTCTGAGTTTTGGATTAAAATTTGGAGCATTTTGACCCATTTGTTGGTCTCAATTTTAATCTAATTAAGTCTAATTTTTCGCCAAAGTTTTGGTCTTTTCTAATCAAATTTTGGATCTAATATTTTCTCTAATTTTTTTGGTCTAACTTTCAAGGAATTTTTGGACTATTTTTTGTTTTGTATTAAGTTTAATTTTTGATCTAAATTTTGGATGGAGTTTAGTTTCTAAATTAGTTAGAATTTTTGGTTTACATTTGGTTAAATTTTTACTTTACTTTATGTTCTAAGTTTCGGTCTGAATTTGGTTTAATCTTTAGTCTGCGGTTTTTGTTTTGAATATCGGAAGAATTTTGGATTCATTTTTGATCTAAGATTTGGTCTCAATTTTGACTCATTCTGGTCTGATTTTTTACTACCATTTTGGTCTAAATTAGTCTGAATTTTCGCCAAAATTATGATTTCGTTTGATCGAGTTTTTTTTATGGCATGTTGTTTACATTTAAACATATTTTTTGCTCTAATTTTAATTGAATTTTTAGTCCACTTTTCGTTCTGGGTTTAGACCTGTTTTTGGTCGAAATTTTCCCTAACATTTGCTCTCCTTTTGATATATTTTTATTCAGAATATTAGTTTATTTCATCGAATTTTTTGTCTGAGTTTGATCGGACTTTAGGTCTACTCTTCGTTTTAAGTTTAGTCAGATTTTTGGTATAAATTTGATACGATTTTTAGGGAGTATTTCGGTATCTAAGTTTGGTCTAATCTTTGATTTCTTTTGATTGGGTTTCAGTTTTGAGTTTCAGTATGATTTTTGCCTTCAATTTGGTCTAATCTTTCGGGTCCGGTTGGTTGAATTTTTTATTTGAATATTGGTCTAATTTTCAAACGAAATTTTGGTTTCATTTTACTCTGAGTTTTGGATTTAATTTTGGAGCATTTTGACCCTTTTGTTGGTCTCAATTTTAATGTAATTTAGTCTAATTTTCCGCCAAAGTTTTGGTCTTTTCTAATCGAATTTTGGATCTAAAATTTTCTCTAATTTTTTTGGTCTAAATTTCATGGATTTTTTGGACTATTTTTTGTTTTGAGTTTACTCTGGGTTTTGGTCAGAATTTGATTCAATTCGGGATGGAGTTTAAATTTTAAATTTGTTCTACTTTTTGGTTTACATTTGGTTGAATTTTTACTTTACTTTATGTCTACAGTTTCGACCTGAATTTGGTCTAATCTTTAGTCTGCGGTTAGTCAGATTTTTGTTTTGAATATCGGAATAATTTTTTAACAGAATTTTGGATTCAATTTCGATCTGAGATTTGGTTTCAATTTTAACTAATTCTGGTCTGATTGTTTATTTCAATTTTGGTCTAATTTGGTCTGAATTTTGTTCTAATTTTGACCGGATTTTTATTAGGATAAGTTGTTTTAATTGAGGTCCATTTTTTGGTCTAATTTTGTTTGGATTTTTGGTATACTTTTTGTTCTGAGTTTAGTTTGATTTTTAGTCGGAATTTTCATCCTTTTACTTATGTATGTATTTATTTAGTATTAAATTTTCAACATCTTCTTGAGTATGTAAAAAAGACAAATTTCCGAAATTGAATTTATTGAAGCACAAAAGCAAAAAAAAACTATGTACACATGCCCACAGCATGCAGGATATCAGCTTCTTTTGAAATTGAAAATACACACATTTGTACATATGTCAGTTTGGGTGTATATATGTGTTCTTTTACATATATATATATATGTATGTGTGTGTGTCTGCATTTCTTTTAAAATGCATTTTAATACATATAAACTTTATATATATGCCAAGAAGCCTGCATAAATTTCTAAATTGCTCTACCCGAAATTTCCGCAAAGAAAGAAATAAAATAAAATAATTTTTTATTTTAAAGAAAATGTGTAGAAGGCCAGAAAAATAAAATATCTAAAGACCATTAAATAGAAGAAGAAGAAGAAGCATTTACTGACCATTCAACCTATATGAAATTTATATATTTATATAAAAAGGAGGGCATTCCACAGCAATAACAAAAATCAAATATTGAATAAGTTTTTTTAAAAGAAAACGAAAAAAAAAATATGATAAAAAATCAATGAAATAAAATCTTTTTGTTGAAATATTTTTTTTTTTTTTTTTTTTCTTAAAAGAAAATAAAAATTAAACAAAAAAAAAGTTTTTTGCTGATAATGTGATTTAACTTATAGTTTTGTAAAGGACATTTGTCACATGTTTTGCTAAAGCTATTCTTTGGATTTCTTCTTTTTCTCTTTCTCTTTAGCTTCCATTCTATTCCTTCTGGCTTAAGTACGCTATTATAAAAATGCTAATTCAAATTGGCGTCGTCTTAGTTTCATTTGGTCTTTATAAATACATATATTTTTATTTAATTTTTTTTTAATATCTATGTTTTTTTTTTCTTTTGTACTGCCCTCCCCTAATAATTTTGCGGTTAGGTTTATATGTCTAACCGAGAGATAAATGTGCCAAAAAATATATGTACGAGTATTTGAAGCTGAACATTTCCGCCTAAATGGTTTTCTTCTTTGAAGCATTTTTCTGCAAATAATAGAAAGATATTAGATCAAATTGTTTAAACGCCCATTTTAGAATTATAGCATATTATTAGGAGGACACAATTGCGCACATGTTTTTTCTTTTCATTTTTTAACAGTTATGGATTATGTTTATTTGTTTGTGAGGATGTCGTTCTCAATAGAGGTTTTCAATTATATTAAATTACAAAAAAAAAAAAAATATGTGTGCAGAAAATTTTGATAAAATTATTTTAATTTATTAATAAATTATGCAATAAAGTATGCAATACTTATTTAATTTTCCAGTACTAAGAAATATTTAAAAAGAAAACAAATTAACAAAATAATTATAATTAACTAAAATAATTAAACATAATCACTGTGCAATTATCCGGCACTAATCACAGTCTGCTTGCCATTGCAGTTGAAATTGTACATCAATTACTTGAAGAACTTATCTATCTAATAATATGTTCACATGGCGGCAGAAAATTTGATTTTGGTGCCCAAAATCGATTTTGGCTGAAAATCTCTGGAAAATTGAGTTTTCGTCATAGAACATAGAAAATCTGATTTTCAGCCGATTTTCAACGAAAAACGTTTTTTGGCTATTATTATGCAACTCTGTGTTTCTGCGAGAATTGAGAGAATGCTACTACAATATTCCATCTATTACAATATTTAGTACTTTTTTTGGTATCTGCCAAACATAATGACATTAGTTATTTGTAAAGAGTGTGTGAAAAGTAAATGAGCTCAAAAAAATGGAAATAAAAATTGACAGATTAAAAATCAAATGCTGTCTGAACGGCTTTTCTGAAAATCGAATTTTGGGCAACGAAAATCGATTTTCAACTTCCATGTGAACATACTATAATATAGAAATTAGGGCGTACACATTTTTTTTTTTTTGACAAGTGACATCAACCGAAAAATAACACCATGCAACAATTTGAGGGTCGATGTCTCGGGATAAAACTAAACCAATCTCAAACGCTAGTATTTGACCTCAGTAACAAAAGCTCGAATTCCTTTTTACTCCAGTATGTCACAACTTTTTTTTACAGTGGTTTGAAATTTTGATTTTTTGGTCAAAAACCGAATCAAACAATTAGAAAATCCATATAAAAAATTTTATTTAAGGTGGTTCTTGTCTTCGGCGACCTATATTTAAAATTTGCTCACGAACAAAATTCAATGTAAGAACAGAGTAAATTTTATACATCGAACAGAAATTCGATCTTAATATAGATACTAAAAATTGAGTATTGCAAAAACAAAATATACAGAGAGATTCGCACATAATACAATAAAAATTTTACCTAACATTAGCTAATAACAGAAAAAATATTGAAAAAATGTTAATTAACATTAGCTAATTGACAAAAACATTGCCGAATGGCTTATTTTCGTCAACCATCGGGAAAACAACAAAAACATGCAAGTATTGTTCTTATTCTTTGCTGTGGTTTTCTGTTACAATTAGATTTTAACATGAGATGCACTGTTAGTTCATTTGTACATGTTAAATTTCATATATCGCTGCTACGATAACATGTAAACAAACAATTTTTGTATTTATTTTACGTATATACATATTAATTCTGCAAACATACATGTGCACATGCGACGGAATATTTTTTTGCTTTACTTCCTCCTTATTTTATTTCTCTTGCAAAAATCATAGCATTCTTAATTGATATTGGTAGATAAGTATATTATTTTGAAGTCGTACAGCTTTGGCATCTGAAGCAAAGAAAGAGCTAATGAACATTTCTGCAATTTTTAATTATTGAAATTTTCACATGATTTTTCGACTCATATTGTATACATATAAATTCAAAAAATTTTGACTTTGCATTCTTTCATATGTTTTTTATTTAACATTATTCGCTAATGTGGTTAACATAATAGAGTTTATGATAGCTTTTTAGGAGACTATGAAAATTAAATCAATAGGTTAATTTTCAAAGTCATGACTTAAGTTCATGTCAATTTCATTATCTGAAGTTATATATAAACAGGTTAATGAACAAATGTAGTCATCACAACAACAATGTATATAGAGACGGGCAAATCAGACGGCCGTTCCGGAATCCGCCACAATTCCTCATCAGTGATCTTAATGATAGTTCTTAATCTTTCAATATCCTATATAAGCTACTAATATTTGAAATCATAACCCAGAATTACGGATTTGATTCCAAATATCTTCACTGAATAGAGATATTGAAAGAAACTACGACTACCGTTCTATACACTTATGTTGTTGTTTTTTTTCCATTGTAGATACACCAAATATACAGCATGAGCTTGGATCCATGGATGTTCGGCTTTGCCGTTGATGTTGATGCATGTCCGGGTGGTCCCCATGATTTTTTACACTTTGGGTTATCGTAACGTATCCACTTTTCATCGCCAGTCACAATACGATGCAGAAAACCATTTCTTTTCTGTCGTTCAATCAGCAGTTCACATGTGAAAAATCGTCGGTCGACGTCTCTCGGCTTCAATTCGTACGGCACCCAATTTCCTTGCTTTTGAATCATTCCCAATGCTTTTAATCATTTAGAAATGGTTGATTGATCAACTCCTAAAGATTCTGCAAGTTCTTGTTGCGTTTGACATGAATCTTCTTCGAGTAATGCCTTCTTTTTTTCCTGATTTTCGAACTTTTTCGGGCCGCCTGAACGTTCCCTGTCTTTAACATCAAAATCACCACTTTTGAAACGGGCATACCACACCTGACACATTCTAACATCTATAGCACAGTCAGGATAAGCTTCAGTGAGTAAACGATGTGCTTCAGTTGCGTTTTTCTTTAAATGGAAGAAGCAAATTAAAACTTCCCGGAAATGTTGTTTTGTTGGCACGAAATTCGACATTTTCAGCTATAGTAAAACACTTTTGTAAAATTACGAAAATTATTTGACAGATCAATTTTTATAGTGTTTTTGGCGCTCTTCGAGATAGAATAGCTGTCAATGTCAAAAAAATGGCGCGTATGATAGATATGAAGTTAGTCACAATTACGAGTTTATACATTCATACTCCCAATATTTTCTAATAATTTTCAAATAAACCACAAAGTTTAACTTCTACTGTGAGTGCCTGCAGATACATAATTTTTTATTTATTGCAATTAAAAAAAAAAAAAATAGTACTTGAATATATCATCCTAAGCTCCATTGCCATAGTGACTGTAAAGGAGCATTGTCTACTTTCTCGTTGGGGAGCTAATCAGAGCAGGGCAGCAAGCTGTAACTACTTCAATGCCAAGACGTGCTTTTTTAATTACGGTCTCAGATTTAATACTTATACTATTACTTTTTAAGAGAAACAAATTTTTTTTATATTCTGGGTAGTTAGCAAATGCAAAAAATTTTAAAAAAAAAAAAATAATAATTATAATTTTTTTCTTTTATCTTTCAGGTATGTGTATTTCTAAATCTATTGGTATCTTTTAAAAACTCTTTAAATTTTTCCTGTTGCTTGGTAAGTTTTCACATTATTCTATTATCATCGAATTTATTTTAGTTGGGATCTATAAACCAGAGTAAGCAAAATGTTAGTCCCCGTGTTTATTTAATTTCTATGGAAATTGAGCTTAGTACTAAGTTTTAGATTTCATATATTATATTGAATTTATAGTTTCCACTTTAAAAAAATAAATAACAAAAACCTTTGGAATGATGGAAAAACGTTAAGAATTTATTGAGCTGATTTTTAACATATTAGTTACTTAAATATTTTCTTTCTATGGGAACACACAGAACAATAATTCCATTTTAACGTAAACTTTAAAAGCTAATGAAGGAAAAATTATGATATGGCGACTTAAGGCGTGGTTGTTTGATAAATTGAGTGACCATTTTATATTCTTTTATTATATTAGGCATATTTTTCAATAAATTTTTGAGAAATACGAGAGCTCATTTGGTACTACTTCTTACAATGTTCCCGGAACGAAAGAGATTTCGATTCTGATATTCAATATTTTCCCACTAATTTTTGACGTTCAGGTTTGTCTAGTTGTATTCAGATTACAACTAATGAAAGTTTCCATCATTCAACCGCTAGATACTCCTTTGCTTTGATGGTTTTATCTTTTTTTGCTTCCTCTGGTGGCCTCTTATGAAGCCTGCATTTCACATAGAATACAGTTACTGTATTTAACTGAAATATTCCATGAAATCCAATAATTTCAGTCAGGAAATTGTAAACACAAATTAAATTTTAACACCTCAAAGAAAACATAATTTTCTACTCCACACACTTCATGTTAATGCAGTCTGAATAAATTTTGATCGGCTTTAGAGACAGACACACACTCAGTTCTAAAGTAGATGGAAATATTGAAATACTTTTTACCTCAATACACATACATATATCCATATAAACATATGTAAATATGTTGGATGTAATATATTCGATATGATCTAGAATAAATTTGTGGCATATGCACACTTTGCTGAAAAACCGAAAAACGAAAAAAAAATAAAAATTATAAAGTTCATTAATATTTTATTGGCACTTGAGTTACATACAAAACTCTTACACACACACACACATATACAAATTTTGCATGTTCGTTAATATTTGCAGGCATACGAAAGAGTATTTATGTCGGTGTATGTGTGCATATTGTGTACATATATTTATATATTTATGTGTGCGATACTTATAATTTTACATACTAGATACATGAGTATATCTCACCTGTCAAATGCATATGACATGTGTGTAAATCCACTTGTTATGAAATATTTTAATACATGTTAACACACACATACAAATACAGGAAAAGATGATATACTTGTAGTAAATAATTCAAAATGAGAGAAAGAGCGAAAAAGAGAAGAAAGAAATGAAACTCAGTATCTGTAAGAAGAAATGAAATACACTTTGAAATTCAGCGCAGTACCTTTGGGTAAAATTTATGCATGAAAATGAAGAACTATGCACGTAAGCACATACAACAATAAAGCAAAGAAAAAAAAAATGTATTTACAATAAATGCCAGCATAGCAGGAAAAGCATGTACCAGTATGTAACTATACAAGAAGAAAAAGCAGGAGAACAACAACAACAACATTTTTGCTGTAAAAATCCTAACAATACAAGAGTTGGTAAAATAGGTCACCTGGTTTTTAAAGCAGCATAGCTGCAGCAATACAGCAGCATAATAATCAACAAGCAACATCATCATCATCAGTTGCAGTAACTGCTGCAGCAATTGGAGTGGCTGAGCAGAAGCAGCAGCACCAGCAGCAATAGCAACACATCAAATGCAGCCCACCATCTCATTGCCACTACTAGCGCATATTACGATCATGCATAAAAGTGCATACTTTTTCTTCTTTCGAGTGTAATAGCGAAAAGAAATTTTTGCATTTACTACAACAACAAAAAAAAATAACACCAGCAACTCCACAATTGCAGAAAAAAAACGCAGCAGCAACAAAAGAAAAACAACAAATAGCACACAAAAATATCGCATGCGAATATTTCACAATAATTTCTACGTGAGTATGCAAAAGAAAATGACTTAAATCCTCTTCTACCGCATTCGCTATCTGTCTGCTTGTGTGTGTTTGTTTGTGTGATAAAACTGCATAATGAGCCTGACAGCACAACAAATGTAAAACGAGTAGAAAAAAATACAGACAGAAATTGTGAACTAAAAATTGCTATGCGAAAAAGCGAAATCGTTGAAGAAAAAACACACAGCAAAAGGAATTATGCAGTGAATCGATTTTTCCTATTTTTTTTTTGTGTTTTAAAATAAATATTAATATATCTATAAACTCGCAAAATAAAAACGAAATGAAACGTTATTATAAAGACATCATTTTTTGATATGACATTTATATTTATTTTATAATTTGCATAATTCACTTGCATACACACACACATTTTTTATTGCATGCTACAAAAAAAAAATATATATATATATATATATATTAAGTGAACTATGATAAGATTACACTCAGAGAGAAAAAGAAAGAGAGATCAAAAGCGCATGAAAAATATACCCAGTTGCATAAATGTGTGTGAGTGAGTACTTCCCAAAAGAGCAATAATTTCCATACTCTATAAATTCGTTCTCTTTTCGAACTTGAAAAACAATAACAACACATATAATCTTCTAGCGCATAACAACAAAACAGAAAACTTTTACAAAAACAATGCAACTAATAATAACAGTAAATTGTTCGTGATGCTGACAACTCGTTAAGATGAGATTTTTTTCCGATATGTTAAATTAGTTTTTGACTTCGCGTACCGGAGTGTAGGTGAAAAAAAGAAGTAAATCAGTGTTCGTTAAATAAAAAATAAATAAATTTGATTAAATTAAATAAATGTGAAACCAAAGGGATTTTAAAATGATTAAAAAAACTTAATCAAAACGTGACAATTTTGGAGAAAATAGTGAAGCGGCGGAAAATATTGGAAATAAATGTGGAAGAAGTGCAAATAAAAAAATGCTAGAAAAAAAAATTCATCAAAACCAAAAAAAAATAAAAAAAATATGTACACTTTGAATATTTTTATATTTAATTAAAAAAGTGAATATTTAAATAATTGATAATGTCATTGATATTGCAATACAACTTAAGTGAACTTTCATTTGAGATTTCAGCCAGGTATATTTCAAATTAATAATAAAATTGCAGTATCAATAATTTTTTTTTTACCTAACTCAATAAATTTACAAAATGCAATAATAATGCAGAAAAGAGGGGAGAGAAATGAAAAAGCAAATGGATTCCACCCATTTCGAAAATCTAGAAATAGAAACGAAGAGATTGCCGCTCGTATTCGAAATCGTCTCCTCGTTTTGGAGGCTGAAACGAGCACTCTATACCTGATATTTGAATTTTTTTAAAAGTACCTAAATTATATAAAAATTTCACCTTTTTGAGTCCACTTTGTTTTTGTGTGCTACCATTGCATACACTAAAAACTGACACTGCCACTACCGATGCGCTATGGTAATTTAGTCTTTTGATTTCAAATATTTTCACTGAATACAGATGTTGAAAGAAACTACCACTACCGTTCTATATACTTATTTGTTGTTATGTTTTTTCATTGTAACTAGTTTACATAAGAGTTCGTTATTGAAAGTCTGATGCATGAGAGAGTATGTGTTTTTAAAAAAAATGAAAATAAACGCCCCATTTTTGCTAAATCAAAAGCTCTTGCACTTGAAGTTTTCTTCCGGAGAAAATTATGACAGATAAACAACGCTAACGCTCCAATTTAAGTACAACTGTAAGTAGCACCGCAGTAAGAACACAGTCCAATTTTTTGTAAAATAAAAATTCCAAATTGTACCTAAAATGTTTCGGTAGAGCCGAATGTATTTTGAAGATGAAAAAGGGCGGAAAAAGGTATGATTTCATCTAAAATATCAACAGTGATACCTTACGACGTACAATGTTAAACAGGAGTAAAAAATGCAAAGGCCCTTGAGCAATAGGAAGTAATCCATTGCTCATTTTGGAGCACTCGATGAGTACTCCTATGATCTTCCTAAATTCAGCTGGGTATTATTATCATCAATGACAGTTAATAATATAGTTAGTGAGAAGATAGTGAAGTTTATGTGGGTGTATACGTTTTTGAATATGGCACTAAATGCAACACGAATACTTTCTACTCAACTGCCTTCATTACTTCCCCCCCCCCCCCCCCCCCCCCACTAGTCTACTCCTCTTTACTTTACTTCAAATGTACTTTATCATCATTTTGTGTGCACGAAAACGTCATAATTTTTCCACAAACACAGTTTTTGTGCTTTTTTCCATAACTTTTTCTCTTCCTCTCCTTTGCTTTTCTTTACTTTATCTATCTTTCTTTTACTCTCTAATACCTTCGACATATAGTCGTAAATTACGATTAAGCGACATTTTTATCCTTATTTCCTTGCCAAGAAAAGCGACAATGCCATGCAAATGCCAGCATCAATGTTGGATATTACAACTACACAGTGTTGATGTACAGTGTGTTGAAAATATTATATAAATTTTTTGTGCTTTTGGTTATAAATGAATTTCAATTTATATTTGTGATTTCTGATTCCTGATTTTCTGATTTCTCATTTCTGATTTCTAATTTCGGAATTCTGACTTCTGAATTCCGATTTCTGATTTTCTGATTTCTGAATTCCGATTTCTGATTTCCGATTTCTGATTTCTGTTTTCTGATTTTTGATTTCAGAATTCCAATTTCTGATTTCTAATATCTGGTATCTGATTTCTGATTCTGATTTCTGATTTCTGATTTCTGATTTCTGATTTCTGATTTCTAATTTCTAATTTCTAATTTCTAATTTCTGATTTCTGATTTTTGATTTGTGATTTCTGATTTCTGATTTCTGATTTCTGATTTCTGATTTCTGATATCTGATATCTGATATCTGATATCTGATATCTGATATCTGATATCTGATATCTGATATCTGATATCTGATATCTGATATCTGATATCTGATTTCTGATATCTGATATCTGATTTCTGATTTGCGATTTCTGAATTCTGACTTGTAATTTCTGAATTCCGATTTCTGATTTTCTGATTTCTGAATTCCGATTTTTGATTTCCGATTTCTGTATTTTGATTTCTGAATTCCAATTTCTGATTTCTAATATCTGATTTCTGATTTTCTGATTTGCGATTTCTGAATTCTGACTTGTAATTTCTGAATTCCGATTTCTGATTTTCTGAATTCCGATTTCTGATTTTCTGAATTCCGATTTCTGATTTCCGATTTCTGATTTCTGTTTTTTGATTTCTGATTTCCGATTTCTAATTTCTGAATTCTGACTTCTAATTTCTGAATTCCGATTTTCTGAATTCCGATTTCTGATTTCCGATTTCTGATTTCTGTTTTTTGATTTTTGATGTCTGAATTCCAATTTCTGATTTCTAATATCTAATATCTGATTTCTGATATCTGATATCTGATATCTGATATCTGATATCTGATATCTGATATCTGATATCTGATATCTGATATCTGATATCTGATATCTGATATCTGATATCTGATATCTGATTTCTGGTTTCTGATTTCTGATTTCTGATTTCTGATTTCTGATTTCTGATTTCTGATTTCTGATTTCTGATTTCTGATTTCTGATTTCTGATTTCTGATTTCTGATTTCTGATTTCTGATTTCTGATTTCTGGTTTCTGATTTCTGATTTCTGATTTCTAATTTCTGATTGCTGATTGCTGATTTTTGACTTCAAATTTTAAAGATTAAAATAAAAGAAGCTTTGGTTCATTTTTATTCCAACTTTTCACTAAAATTTCACTAATGTTAACTTCATAACAAATATTCCATATAACTCCACATCGATAGAGTTCAATACAGTTTTTAAGCGTTTCTTTACACTGCACTGCATGATAATAATGATGACATTGCATCTTTCTCACCTTTCCAGCTGCTTACTCTACAAAGTAACTCTCTAGCGTCATCTAGTAAATGAAATGTGTAGCTGTGCAATTTTCTTTGCTACTCAGGACGACAGCAACTGCATGTTGTCATAGGAGTTGCATGCAATTGTGTTGGTATAGCATGCACATGCACAGATCTATGTTCGTGTGTAGTAGATACTGCTACTACTACAACAATATTCTCTCGAGTATATACAACAACATGCACTAGTGTATTGCTATATTAATATCAAGTGCATTACAAATCTAACAAGTTGTTGTTATTGTATCGCTACTACATACTACAACAACAACAGCAAACACTTTAGAGAAATTGTTAAAAATGAAGCTGCTTTGTTTGGCATTTGTTTTCTTCTTGCATTTCTTACATATTGCATTTTATGTTGCCATATATTGGCTAAGTTTGTGTCAGTGTCAGTACCATCGTTAATGTCATCGCTTTTTTTTTACTATATCCCTTCAGCTGCTGGTTGATTCGTTTTGAAAGTAAGTTCTTCTAGTTTACATTTACCTAAAATATTTGCATATATTTTTGCAATAGACTTGAGTCGATTGAATACTTGTTCAGTTGATGTTTTACTGTTGGAATGTGGAGAATAAATCACTTTTGATTTTTTACATGCATTGTACTAAATAAATTAAATGATACTTGGTTGCTTTTGAAACAATTCACTGCTCATCTTCCAGGCTGAAGTTATAAAAATTAGGGAGGCACGTTGTATCTAATAATCGTTAGATATTACTGGCAAAAACATCAAACTCTTCTGTGATAACCAAGCTTTAAGTTCACATTTTATCAAATCCAAACTAGGCTGGCACTGCAATTCGCACCTCACTAGACTAAGAACTATAGCCAACGCATCCCTCATATGGGTTCCTGGTCAAAGTAACATTGAGCCATATGAACGGAGAAAGAGAAATATAACTTCCGAAAAATACTTTACTAGTTTAGAACTGTCGTAAAGCCAGTTGTCAAAACAAATTAACTTGTACTAGTACGATGCAAAAAATAAAAGGTGCATTTCAAATAATTTTCTTCCCAACAAGAATAGAGAAATAGATGGCAGGATTTTTGAAGTAATAAAACATAAGCTATTATACAGGGTGATTTTTTTGTGGTACCCGATATTAAACTGGAACAACAATGACTGCAGCTGTCAAATCGTTATCTAGCAGCTAATGTAATAAACACAACGTTCCCACAGACCAAAATATCGTTTAAAAAAAGTGCTAACACCGAAGACACCGCTCATGACTTTTTCTTGTGGAGATACTTAAAAAGTCAGGTTTATGCCAAAATATCGGAGTCTCTTGAACAACTTAAGGCCAACATACGTAACGAAATCGCCGAAATTTCACATGAAACACCAAATTATATTATTCTTGTTGTTTATTTATCAGATTTCAAAAAATTTTAGAAAAAAATTGAAAGAAATTAGAATAGCCGAGTTAATAGTGAGCTATATAGTGACTCTAAGTCACTACGGGGGACTTTACGTTATAAAATATCGTGAGATGAATAGGGTTAAACTACTTAAGGAATTTTTCACGCCAAAAACAAAATGGCAGAGTTTTTCTGAACTGTCGTTTTTTTTTTTGCATAAAATCATTTAAAAATAAAATCCTCCACTCACCAGCTAAATAGTCTACTTACCTCTTCATTTTCAACCGAATTCTAATAAATTATATTAGTCGGTAAGGCCTCAGTAACTGGGGCTATTTTTTTGCAGAAGAAATCTCTTTATGAAAAATAAATATCAAAACAGAACCAAACTACTCGTTGGTGTTTGTTTTGTTGTTTGTGTATGCAGATAACTCATTAGTTAATTCTGAGAGATGCCGTTACTCATGTCTTCTCTCTCTCTCATTTGCTATTTACTCCCGCTTAAGCAATGATTTTTACAACGATGAATGCAATGCTTTGTTTAATAAGTGAATTTTAAAGAACTTCCAACGCTACTATTTTGGAATTGGCTTAACCGATTTTAAATCTGATAATTTCTGGCTAACCTACTCACCAATCTTTAAATTGATATATAATATGATAGTGTAGCACTTCTGGATCTTCTGGAATAAAATTGTAGTTACACTAATAAATGTATAGATGACAGTTCGCCATCACTATTGCTACATAATTATTTAAATAAACACAAAAGGTCTTAAAATGTACTTAAGTATATATGCTATCTTTTTACTTTTTATAGGGAATACATACATATAAATTGAAACACACCGATCTGGCTACAGTCGGAGCATAATACAGAGATGAGCATATTTAGACTTTTTTTTTATCGATTTTAGTTTTTCATTGAAACTGGAAAACTGAAGTGTTATTATGAAAGAGGAAGTGACGAAGTGTCAGGCTTGAAAGTGAAGTGAAAAAGTGCAATTAAAGTGACAGCGACAGCACTGGATTGCATTGTTTTTGTAAAAGTTAACATTTTCTATTTTGTTGTTACTCTTTAGAACTCTTTGTTGTTTTTCAAATTCGAAAAGAGAGCGAATTTAACGATGACTCGTTTATTGTTTTTTTTTTTTTTGTTTTCTTTTATTTTGTTTTCTTTTTTTTTGTTTTCTTTTTTTTTGTTTTCTTTTTTTTTGTTTTCTTTTTTTTTTGAGTATTGAAATCATTGCTCTTTTGAGTCGCTCTCATTATTTATGCAACTGTACTCTCTCTCATTTCTCATTTGCTTTGTGTTGTATACGTATTTATGGAAAACTGTTACTGTAACTGTCATTGCTTAAGTTGCTCTGGAAATTTAATCATCTTGGCTTTACTTTCATATTGAATAAAATAAAAGTCTTTTAATTTGGTTGTGGCCATTAGAGTTCTATTGTGAAAATTTCAACTTAACGCGGCTAATCGTTCGTGAGATCTTGGCGCAGTGCTTATACAAAAAGCAAAGGCAATTAACTATGAGATTTATATTTTTTTAATCAACGAGAGAGAAAGAAAAAAAAATTGATTGAGTTGACATAGTGAAAACTAGGTATAAGGTAATAAAGCGCCGTTCACGCAAAATTGGCACGCAGGAAAAATGCTGTATCTTTTTAACCACAGCACTCAGAATAACAAATAATGCATTAAATGATAATATTAAAAGATTTAAGTTTCTTTGTTGTGCAAAAAGTTCCGGGTATTCCTTTTAATGGACCCCATCAACCTTTCAACATCCGCTCTGGATACTTTTGCGGCTATTTGGTTCCATTTTAGTAACATTGAATTCACATTTTTGACAATACCTGCATTTTTCTTCAATTTATATTTTGTAATAGCCCAGTATTTTTCGATCGGTCGAAGCTGGGGGCAATTGGGTGGATTCATATATTTGGGCACTACATCTACTTTATTTGTCTGATACCAATCCATGGTTTTCTTAGAGTAGTGGCAACTGGCTAAATCAGGCCAAAACTTCACTGGCGAATGGTGGTGACGAACAAATGGCAATAGTCGTTTCGAAAGGCACTCTTTGATGTAAATATCAGACGTCATAGAAGAGGATGTCCCTGGATTTGAGACCACAGCTGTAAATAGCCTGCCACATCTGCCTGTTTTCTTTGCAAATTTATCCATTTTTATGTACTTGAATTTTGAGGGTACATTACCACGATTCGTTGCCATATAAAATTTTTGACCTGGAAGCTGTTTAAGATCAAATTTTACGTATGATTCGTCATCCACAATAATGCACCCATTGAATTTGGTCAAAACATTTGTATAAAGAAGACGAGCACGTTTTTTGCCAGCAAATTCTGTTTGTCTGTTCTAGTTGGATATTTTATAGCACGATAGCACTTTAGTCCAGCTTTTATGCGTATTCGTCTAGCAGTACTTTTGCTGGTATTGAATTTTTGGGCACGATCGCTATCCGATAGTCCAGGATTGCTTTTGATGGACCTCAAGATCTTTGCCTTTAATTTTAGGTTGGTGGTTCACGTTTTGTTCACAACTTTTTTAGCTCTTTCAACACTAAGAGTTTCTTTATATCGTTTTATAACTCTACATACCGTTCTTTTGGAGATATTTAACACTTTCGCAATCTTTGAACCAGACCACGATGGATTTTCAATAAATTTGTTCACAATCACCAACTTGCGATCAATTAATATGAAAAATTTATCAACTAACGGTAACGGTATTGTAAACAAATCCCAGTAAAAAATTTGTTGTTCTTATGACTAGGGGCGACGTGGTGACCACAACAGAGCGTACCAATTTGGCGTGAACCGCGCTTTAAGATTCACACATATGAGCATGTGAGGCTCTTAGCCCTTGTAACTTTGTTATTTTTTAATATAACTAAAGCTTTTCTGATATCATCTTACCCTACAATAGGAATATAATACGATCAGATACATATAATATGTAGTTATATGTAATTTAAAAAAAAAATTTAAATATTTATACCGATAAAGAATCACTTCCATGCATCTGATCAAGAAAACTCTTAAGTCACATGAAAAATATATAAATAATTCTTTTTATTATGCCACAGTTTAGATGTTGTAAACATGAAAGATTAAGTTTTTTTTTTTTTTGTGTTTTGTTAAGTAAACCTTACTTACTGACAGACATTACTACTTATTTGAATATAAACACAGATATGTATAGAAAATATAAATTTTTACCATATTTACATACACTTATATTTAATACAAAACAGTACATATGTATATGAACATTTGTTTGCTTGAGTATGCGTGTGTATGTGTATGTGCATTAATTACACATAATCCCAAGCATTGAAATTTACATGCGTATAATCAAACGACATGATAAGAAGACATTTCTAAATGTCTAATGTCAGAGCATATCACTGGAGATTTAAATTGCAAACAAGCAAACAAACAAAGAAACAAACATCACAAGCTCTTACTAATACGCATATATACATGCATATGTATGTATGCACGTACAAATACATGTGTTTGTAATTGTGTGTATGAACATGTAAATGTTGTTCATCATGATATTCTAGAAAAGAAAAAGAAACCAGCAGCAGTTGAAAAGGAAAAAGGAATTAGAAAAAACAAGTACGGGAAAAGCAAGAAGCAGAAGTAAAAAAAAAGAAACAAAGAAAACAGCAACAAAATAGATACATATACACACATACTTACAACATACACACACCCCCAGATAAAGTATCAAACGTCAAACTATGTCAAGCTCACTGACACAGTATAAAAATGCATGAGCATGATTTTAATATTTTTGTATATATGTGTTGTACATATGTGTGTGTGTGTGTGTGTGTGTATGTGTTCCGATGTGCGTATTTTTCTGTAAATCATTATCATCGTCCTGTCGTCAATGTTTCGCGCTCTCACATAAACACGTTTTTATTTTTTTCTTCTTTTATTATTGCTGTTGTTTTTAGCAGTTTCTCGTCCTGTGCTTTTTTTTTTTATTGCTTAACTTCCTGCTGCACTTGTTTTTGCATTCCGCTTATGATTTTATATTTTTTATTTTTTCTGTTTTTTTTTTGTCATTTTAATTTTCATTGCATACACTCAGGAGTTTACTTAAATGGGATTATTAACATTTTTCCTTGGCCCAATTTCATACAAACATACAAATGCGCACTAGTGTGTTCATTTTTCGTGTCCTTTCAACACATTTCATATGTTTACAAAACTGTATGTGTGTGTGTAACTTTTACTATTCACTTGTTTCTTTATTATTGTTGTTGTTGTACTCATTTTCATGTTGCTGCTTCATTTTAACACTATACTGTATCTTTGTATTCTTCTTAAATATAGGACAATGTGTGCATAATTATGAAATCTGCACATCTTCATTTTAACTTTCTTTATCTCATTCCTTGTTTTCATTTCTTCATCTGCCTTCACCTTCATTTTTTCCTGCTTGCTTTTTTTTTCTTCCTTTCCTCATATTTTTTTCTTCTGACTTTTCTTCTGCTCTCTTTCCTCACTGTTTTCACTGTTTCGATGATGACGTCGACAACGCTTTAAAATGTGTGATGTGATTTCCCCAGCGTATGTTTTCTTGTTTTTAATGGTTAAAGTTTTCTTTCGCATTTAAAAAAAAAATATTTACTCGCATATTAAAAAAGCTGCTGTTGCATTAAGTGTAACTGTATGTATGTATGTGTGAGTGTGAGTGTGTTTATGTTTGTGTAAATACTGTTGACTTGTTTATTTTAATTAAACTTTTATGTGCAACTCATGTGTGGTTAGCTTGTGTGTAGTCTGGCGAACTGTGGCAGCTTCAGTGTAATAATTTTACTTTCAAATTTCTTATTAAATATAGTATGAGTTTACACATAAAGCAAACTAAATATGATTTACTTACTTACTCTCGCAAAATTTGACCTTATTTAAAAAAAAAAAAAAACGTTTGAAAATATTCAGTAGTGAGTTAAATTGCACATAATTTGCTTAAACAGTGGTTTACTACTAATTAATACAGCAATAACTAAATTTCAGCGATATGAATCAGTAAGTAACCGAAACTGAGGTTAAAACTATAATCGAAGCAGTAACCGAAACTGTAACCCGAACTGAACATGAAACTGTAACTGAAACTAAAACTGGAAATGGAACTATAACTGAATCTGAAACTGGAACTGAAAATGAAACTGGAACTGAAACTGGAACTGGAATCGGAACTGGAACTGAAACTGTAATTGAAACTAAAATTGGAAATGGAACTATAACTGAATCTGAAACTAGAACTGAAATGGAACTGAATCTGGAACTGGAATCGGAACTGGAACTGAAACTGGAATTGGAACTGAAATTGGAACTGGAACTTAAACTGAAACTGGAATTACAACTTGAACTGGAACTGAAACCAGAACTAGAACTAAAACTGGACCTAAAATTGAAACTGGACCTGGAACTAGAACTGGAACTAAAACTGGACCTAAAATTGAAACTGGACCTGGAACTGGAACTAGAACTAGAACTAGAACTAGAACTGAAACTGGAACTGGAACTAGAACTGGAACTGGAACTGGAACTGGAACTGGAACTGGAACTGGAACTGGAACTGGAACTGGAACTGGAACTGGAACTGGAACTAGAACTAGAACTAGAACTAGAACTAGAACTAGAACTAGAACTAGAACTAGAACTAGAACTAGAACTAGAACTAGAACTAGAACTAGAACTAGAACTAGAACTAGAACTAGAACTAGAACTAGAACTAGAACTAGAACTAGAACTAGAACTAGAACTAGAACTAGAACTAGAACTAGAACTAGAACTAGAACTAGAACTAGAACTAGAACTAGAACTAGAACTAGAACTAGAACTAGAACTAGAACTAGAACTAGAACTAGAACTAGAACTAGAACTAGAACTAGAACTAGAACTAGAACTAGAACTAGAACTAGAACTAGAACTAGAACTAGAACTAGAACTAGAACTAGAACTAGAACTAGAACTAGAACTAGAACTAGAACTAGAACTAGAACTAGAACTAGAACTAGAACTAGAACTAGAACTAGAACTAGAACTAGAACTAGAACTAGAACTAGAACTAGAACTAGAACTAGAACTAGAACTAGAACTAGAACTAGAACTAGAACTAGAACTAGAACTAGAACTAGAACTAGAACTAGAACTAGAACTAGAACTAGAACTAGAACTAGAACTAGAACTAGAACTAGAACTAGAACTAGAACTAGAACTAGAACTAGAACTAGAACTAGAACTAGAACTAGAACTAGAACTAGAACTAGAACTAGAACTAGAACTAGAACTAGAACTAGAACTAGAACTAGAACTAGAACTAGAACTAGAACTAGAACTAGAACTAGAACTAGAACTAGAACTAGAACTAGAACTAGAACTAGAACTAGAACTAGAACTAGAACTAGAACTAGAACTAGAACTAGAACTAGAACTAGAACTAGAACTAGAACTAGAACTAGAACTAGAACTAGAACTAGAACTAGAACTAGAACTAGAACTAGAACTAGAACTAGAACTAGAACTAGAACTAGAACTAGAACTAGAACTAGAACTAGAACTAGAACTAGAACTAGAACTAGAACTAGAACTAGAACTAGAACTAGAACTAGAACTAGAACTAGAACTAGAACTAGAACTAGAACTAGAACTAGAACTAGAACTAGAACTAGAACTAGAACTAGAACTAGAACTAGAACTAGAACTAGAACTAGAACTAGAACTAGAACTAGAACTAGAACTAGAACTAGAACTAGAACTAGAACTAGAACTAGAACTAGAACTAGAACTAGAACTAGAACTAGAACTAGAACTAGAACTAGAACTAGAACTAGAACTAGAACTAGAACTAGAACTAGAACTAGAACTAGAACTAGAACTAGAACTAGAACTAGAACTAGAACTAGAACTAGAACTAGAACTAGAACTAGAACTAGAACTAGAACTAGAACTAGAACTAGAACTAGAACTAGAACTAGAACTAGAACTAGAACTAGAACTAGAACTAGAACTAGAACTAGAACTAGAACTAGAACTAGAACTAGAACTAGAACTAGAACTAGAACTAGAACTAGAACTAGAACTAGAACTAGAACTAGAACTAGAACTAGAACTAGAACTAGAACTAGAACTAGAACTAGAACTAGAACTAGAACTAGAACTAGAACTAGAACTAGAACTAGAACTAGAACTAGAACTAGAACTAGAACTAGAACTAGAACTAGAACTAGAACTAGAACTAGAACTAGAACTAGAACTAGAACTAGAACTAGAACTAGAACTAGAACTAGAACTGGAACTGGAACTGGAACTGGAACTAGAACTAGAACTAGAACTAGAACTAGAACTAGAACTAGAACTGGAACTAGAACTAGAACTAGAACTAGAACTGAAACTGAAACTGAAACTGGAACTGGAACTGGAACTAGAACTAGAACTAGAACTAGAACTAGAACTAGAACTAGAACTGGAACTGGAACTGGAACTAGAACTAGAACTAGAACTAGAACTAGAACTAGAACTAGAACTGGAACTGGAACTGGAACTGGAACTAGAACTAGAACTAGAACTAGAACTGAAACTGGAACTGGAACTGGAACTGGAACTGGAACTGGAACTAGAACTAGAACTAGAACTGGAACTGGAACTGGAACTAGAACTAGAACTAGAACTAGAACTAGAACTAGAACTGAAACTGGAACTGGAACTGGAACTGAAACTGAAATTAAAACTGGAACTGGTGCTGGACTTTGACCTGGACCTGAAACTAGAACGGGAACTGGAATTGGAACTTGAACTGGAACTTGAACTGGAACTGGAACTGGAACTGGAACTGGAACTGGAACTAGAACTAGAACTAGAACTAGAACTAGAACTAGAACTAGAACTAGAACTAGAACTAGAACTAGAACTAGAACTAGAACTAGAACTAGAACTAGAACTAGAACTAGAACTAGAACTAGAACTAGAACTAGAACTAGAACTAGAACTAGAACTAGAACTGGAACTGGAATTGGAATTGGAATTGGAACTGGAACTGGAACTGGAACTGGAACTGGAACTGGAATTGGAACTGGAACTGGAAGTGGAAGTGGAACTGGAATTGGAACTGGAACTGGAACTGGAACTGGAACTGGAACTGGAACTGGAAGTGGAAGTGGAACTGGAACTGGAACTGGAACTGGAACTGGAACTGGAACTGAAACTGAAACTGAAACTAACACTGAAGCTGAAACTGAAACTGGAACTGAAAGTGAAACATCCTGCATTGTTTATCGCTGTTGAAAGGGGAGTTTTCAGCATTTTCTCCAGCAATTTCCCTGTCGTGTCAAGCATGCAGAAGGTCTCTTTACCGATAGTGTCTCTGAGTCTCCTTTGCCTTTACTGATGAGGACTAGCTTTTGTCGCATCCAAACTTTTGGGAATACACCTTCCTTTAGGCATGCGTTGTACATGTTTAAGAGTACATGCGGGCGTTCAACGGCGATAATTTTAAGTACTTCCGACAGAATACCATCTGGGCCTGGTGCTTTATTGTTTTTCAGCGTGCTTGCGGCAGCTTTCAATTTTTCTTGAGTGAACGGTGGTGGTGAGTGCTCCGTTACTCCTTGCGGGCGGTTTGCTCTTATTTGGTGGGTGGGAAACAGGGTGTTTACTATATTTTCCATAGTGGATTCGCTAAGCACTGAAAATGCTACTTGTTCCGCGCCGAGTTTCATCATCACAATATTATATCTAAGGCCCGGGGGTTATAATTTATGTCGCATCGAAGCTCCTCCCATTTTTCCTTTTTACTCTTAAGGATAGCGAGCTTCAGTTCGTTTTTTTGCGGCTTTGTACTCAGTGTGTTGTTCTGCTGTTTGACTTGTTCTTCTAGCGATCACCAATACATAACCAACCATGTTTAAACAGACAGAAGTCAAGTCAACAGCTAGGAGGTACAAAGGAACGTGTAAATGGAATGTTTCGAAACTAAGCGCAGTAAAACTGCTGGCAAAAATAGATGCAAATCCGCCAAAATACCGCGCTAACAGTACAGCCAAACTCAAAGTAGAGACGACCCTTAGCAGCATAACGGCGATGCCGCGCATAAAAAACGCGCACCTCAAGAAGGCTGCCTACTGGTGGACAGACGAAATACGAGAATACGAGGCAGTTCTGTTAACAAAAGCGACGGAAATACACAAGAGCTGGAAAGAGCTTTGCTTCGAGAAACTGAAATTGAAAAAGAAACCGCACAGGAACCAAAACAGAGACAGAATTTGAATCGAAATTGAATGAAACTAAGCTGAAAATAAAAAGGAGACCGAGTTGGAATTGAGATTGAAATCGAGCTGGAGTTATCATATGTAGATAAGATACAAAGCTCAAACCAAAATAGATACAGAACTGGAACGGACATAAAGATTAAGCTGGAACTGAAATAAACACAAAGCTGCAGTTGAATTGAATTGAAAGAGAGGCAAAAGCTGCAACAGAAGTAAAACTCGGCTTGGAAATCATATATAGAAGGTTGAAATCGACCTGGAGAACTAGAACAAAAATGTAGACCGAACTGGTATCAGAATAGAAACTTAACTGGGACAAGTATAGAGACCGTATTTAACCCTAAACTCTCCATTCTCTACTTAAGATTCGCTAGTGATTTTGCATGTGCAGAACTTCTCTAATTTGGAGATTCTATATTTTAACAAGTATCTTCTTGCAGATATAGAGAGGTATACAAGTCTTCCTAATTTCATGCTTGATATTGAATTAAGTATTTCATTTGACTGCCAGGCCAGGTGGAAAATGAGCGAAGTTTATACTATTTTTCCATTCCATCTTGACTTATACACAATTAAAGTCATATCTTTATTCTGCTTTTCTCAATCACATTCACATCTAACTCAAATCTTTTAAACAGAAAAATTTCAAGCTAAACTCTAAAAAAATTGAATTCATAGAAATTTTCATTATTCCATCATAAGTATCTCTTTCACTGTTTATCTAAATGCAAATCTTAGCGGTTTATCCTATAAAATATCAATTTGTTGATTTGCTATTAAAGAGAGTATAAAGAAAACTGATTGAAAAAATATATGTATATAAAAATCTAATACCAACCAATGAGTTCTTTGGCTTTCTATGAAGATATGTATGTATGTATGTATGTATCTATGAATATGTGTGTGTATGTAGCAATAACAACAAAATCCAAAATCCAAAATCAAAATCAATTTATAAAATTGGAAAAAATCAGTATATGTAAATGTAAATGTTTTTTCTACATTTAACATTGATTTGCGGTCAAATTTGTGGTAGAATTTTTGTAGCACAGTAATTTTCTCTTCGCGTTTCTCTTTCTTCTACTGATATTTATGCTACACTTGTGTTGCCTTCGTTTTTTCATTTTACTACTGCTGCTTCTTCATTTTATTTTTTTTTCTTCTTCTTCTTCTTTTTTTTTCTTTAACTAATGATGTGCGTTCAAGAAAATATCATAAACATCAAAATAGAATGGAGGAAACGAACGTACAAGAAACCATTGAATTTTATGTTTATCATAAAAGAGACCGAGAATGGGAGAGTGAGAGTAAGTGAGTAAAAGAGCGAACATTTTTTTTTGCAAAAAAAAAACAACAAAAAAAAATATGTAATAATAATAATAATGTGGCGCTGTGTTTTTTGCTATATTGATTTGACTACTACTCTTTTTGCGAGAGCACACACACACACATATACACGCATGTTAAAGAGAATTCTCGCATATACACATACATTAAAAAACAAACTACCACTTGAAATTCGTACATGAACATGAAGTCAATTTGCGTGGTTGATTTACAACTTAAATGAGTATGTGTGAATGTGCGTGTGTGGGTGTTTGTGTGTATTTGTTGCTAGGCAAAGTAAAATTGCTATGATGCTCCCATATAGTGCCGCGTGTTATTAATATGCTTGATGTTGCTTTTCCGGCCCTGCTGTCGATTTCTTCCACCTTCTCTCTTTATTCACTCGTTTTGTCGTATATTTGCCTATAAAAAAATATTCTTTATTTTTGAATGATTTTTTTTTCTTTTTTGGTTGCTTTGCATTTGTTGCCTGATCAAGCGTACAAATTTAATGTGTTTGTGAAATATGAATATTTTTTTTAAAACTTGTTTTTCTTTTGCTGTTTTTTTTTAAGTTCTTTCTCGCTTTGAGCGTGTAGTTTCTTTTTCATTTTTCCTTTTTTTTTTTGGATTTTTTTTCTCTTTCTCTTTTTATTTTATTTTTTTTTTTGTTCGGTGCGGTTTGGTAAAACGATATCAGTGCTAAGTCAGACACGCATTTTTCGCTCAATTACAAAAAAAAAAAAAAAAAAAAAAAACCAAGCAAATCATAACATTAAGATTTATGACATAAATGCAGAAAATTTGTTATTCTTCTTAAGAGAACTATGACAAATAGAGCTTTCATGCCGGAAATAAGTAATATAAAAATACTATGAATTGATTTGAGATTTATATGCTCTTTTGAAGCATTGTTTTTTTAAGAAAATATTTAAAAAAACCAATCTTACACATAATGGAAAGCTAAGTTCAAGCGTGGATTAACTTTAAATATTCTACAAATTTTTTTTTTATATTTAATATTAATTTTTAATGACCTTTTCTTGAAATTCTTAAATTTTTCATCCAACTCACTTTTGAAATTTTCATTTATGTGTGACCAATTTTGCTCGAGGGTAACCCATGGATGACATAATTTTCCTACCTTTACTAAAAACAATACAACGCCTCGTTGGAGTTTTCAACACTTGCGATATGTGCGGTCAAGAAAAAGACCATGGAGTCGTTTTTTGGAGTCGTCGACTGGTTATTCATTTAGATAAGTCTTTGTTTGAGTCAAGGGAATGCAATCTTTTTTTGAATTCATAGAAATGCAAATCTTGAGATTTCAAAATCATGGCTTGAAGTCACTTACAGTCACTTAAAGTCGTATGTTTACACTTAGAGTTAATTGGAGTCACTTGGAGTCGATTGGAGTCAATGGGAGTCACTTGGATTCAACTGGAGTCACTTGGAGTCTTTTGGAGTAAATTGGGGTTTTGAAATCAAGTGGAATCACCTGGAGTCAATTAGATTTTGAAGTCAATTGCAGTCACTTTTGCAGTCTTTTGGAGTCAGTTGGAATTTTGAAGTCAGTTGGAGTCACTTGAAGTTGCTTGAAGCCGCATGCATTCACTTGAAGTCAATTGAAATTTGTAGTCAATTGGAGTCGCTTGAAGCCACATGCATTCACTTGGAGTCAATTGGAATTTGAAGTCAATTTGAAGTCAATTTGAGTCATTTGTAGTCTTTGAAAATAAATAAGGATTTTGAAGTTAATTGCAGTCAGTTGAAGTCACTTGGAGTCTTTTGGAGTCTTTTGAAGTAAATTGGGGTTTTGAAATCACACGACGTCAATTAAAGTCACTTGGAGTCGATTGAAGTCACTTGAAGTCAATTGAAGTCTTTTGGAGTAAATTGGGCTTTGAAGTCAATTGGAGTCGCTTGAAGCCACATGCATTCACTTGCAGTCAATTGAAATTTGAAGTCAATTTGAGTCATTTTTAGTCTTTGAAAATAAATAAGGATTTTGAAGTTAATTGCAGTCAGTTGAAGTCACTTGGAGTCTTTTGGAGTAAATTGGGGTTTTGAAATCACACGACGTCAATTAAAGTCACTTGGAGTCGATTAAAGTCACTTGAAGTCAATTGAAGTCTTTTGGAGTAAATTGGGCTTTGAAGTCAGTTGGAGTCACTTGAAGCCACATGCATTCACTTGGAGTCAATTGGAATTTGAAGTCAATTTGAGTCACTTATAGTCTTTGAAAATAAATAAGGATTTTGAAATTAATTGGAGTCAGTTGAAGTCACTTGGAGTCTTTTGGAGTAAATTGGGGTTTTGAAATCACACGACGTCAATTAAAGTCACTTGGAGTCGATTGAAGTCACTTGAAGTCAATTGAAGTCTTTTGGAGTAAATTGGGCTTTGAAGTCAGTTGGAGTCGCTTGAAGCCACATGCATTCACTTGGAGTCAATTGGAATTTGAAGTCAATTTGAGTCACTTGGAGTCTTTGAAAATAAATAAGGATTTTGAAGTCATTTGGAATCAGTTGAAGTCACTTGGAGTCGTTTGGAGTCTTTTGGAGTAAATTGGGGTTTTGAAGTCAATTGAAATCACACGACGTCAATTAAAGTCACTTAGAGTCGATTGAAGTCACTTGAAGTCAATTGAACTCACTTGGAATCAATTGAAATTTGAAGTCAATTGGAGTCACTTGAAGTCTTTTGGAGTAAATTGGGCTTTGAAGTCAATTGGAGTCGCTTGAAGCCACATGCATTCACTTGGAGTTTGAAGTCAATTTGAGTCACTTGAAGTCTTTGAAAATAAATAAGGATTTTTGAGTCAATTGAAGTCACTTGGAGTTTTTTGGAGTAAATTTAGGTTCTAAAGTCAATTTGAGTCACATGACGTCAATTGAAGTTACTTGGAGTCAATTAAAGTCACTTAAAGTCAATTGAAGTCAATTGCAGTAACTTGAAGTCACTTGGAGTCAATTGAAGGCACTTAGAGTCACACGGTCAAGTAGACTGTATTTGGAGTCATTTGAAGTCACATGCAGTCGCTAGGAGTCAATTGAAATTTAAAGTCAATTTGAGTCACTTGAAGTCTTTTAAATGAAATTGGGATTTTGCAGTCAATTGAAGTCACTTGGAATCAATTGGAATTTGAAGTTAATTGTGAATCAAGTGACTTGAAGTCTTTTGTAGTGAATTGGGCTTTGAAGTCAATTGGAGTCGCTTGAAGCCACATGTATTCACTTGAAGTCACTTATTATTTGAAGTCAATCGGAGTCACATGAAGTCATATCAGTCGGTTGGAGTCAATTAAAATTTGAAGTCAACTGAAGTCACTTGAAGTTGATTGAAGTCACTTGGAGTCAATTGAAGTCACTTGAATGTATTGAGAGTCACTTGAAGTCACATGCAGTCGCTTGGAGTCAATTTAAATTTGAAGTCAATTGGAGTCACTTGTATTCTTTTAAAGTAAATTGAGATTTTGAAGTCAATTGTGAAGTTGATCGACCTTTTGAAGTCAATTAGAGTCACTTGGAATTATTTGAAATCACATGCAGCCAGTAAACTATAACAAAAAAGGTAAGGCAAGTTAAGTTTGAGTTAAATGAAATGAATGAAAATGATCTCTCTTTGACTTCAAGTCCCCAATTAACTCCAAAAGATTTCAAGTGATTCCAATTGACTTCAAATCTCAATTGACTCCAAGTGACTGCATATAATTCAAGTGACTACAAGTGACTGCATGTACTTCAAGTGACTCTAAGTGACTTCAAAGCAGTCATGACTTTTAATTCAAAAGATTTGCATCCTCATGATTTCAAAAAAAAAGGTTGCAGTCCCTTGACTTCAAAAAAAATTTTCAAATGAATACTCAATCGATGAATCCAAAAAAGACTTCTAATTGAATTTTTTTCTGAAGTCAAATATGTTATTCTATAACAGCAATCATGAAATGTCGTTTATTAACTCTGACTTCAAGGTATCGCAAATAAATTGATTGCATTCTTTTACAGCTCTGGGTTCCAGAAAGAGTTTTCTTTACAATATTTATTATCACCAAGCCTGAAAGGTTGATTGGTTGAATTCTCATGCTTACTACAATATTTATTATCATACACTCAGCGAATACCCCGCCAAAAATTCATAAGAAATTCTTTGAGTTATGTCTATGTACTCAACAAAGAACTTGTTGTATTTCACGCCTGCTCGTTCTCAAGTGGAAAAAATTTAAATGGAATTTTGAAAGGCAAGTATTTAAATTTCAACAACGACACAATTTCGATTGAAATTTTTAGTTCATATTTCTAAAATAAAATAGCTTTTTTATAAATAAAAGCATCAGAGTAAAACAAAAGTTGCTTCAAGTCTTTTATTGTCATTTTCTCAAATAACCAAAAATCAACTATGTTAGCTTTAAATTTTATTATTTTGTTTCTTCCTTTTGCCCTCTGATTTCTTTGTAAATCTTTAAGGCTTAGTTGTACGTAGCGCATGCAATCACTAAATGAGTGGGCATATTGAAAGCGCCCTCTGAACATAAAATCATTGAAATCTATTAATTTTTACCATTGAGCAACATTTATCCTTTTGCTTTAATCCCAAACCATTTGTATTTCTATTTTTATTTTTTTTTTGGGGATAAATTATTATCATTTATTTGGTCTTGGTTATTTACCAAACTTTTGCTTTTATGCTTTTTAGTGCTGGAGTTTTTCTTCGTTTTTTTTTTTTTTTTTGTTGCTTACTTTTTCATTTCACTGTTCTTTAACTTATTCAATACTGCTACTGTGTATGTTGCCATTGTTGTTGTTGTTTGTTGCTGTTTTTATCAAAATAACCTAAGGATATTTGTTATTATAATACTCCTTTCTCTTCAACGACGACTCTCGCTCGCTCGCACATTTTTATTTGCCACTATTAAAGGGCGATAATATATGTTATTTAAGGTTGTACATCATTATGGAATGAACGCAGCGGCAAAAATTTCTGGTTGTGGTTACAATTTAGCAAATGATATTGAAGCCAATAATAAGCTAATAAGCTTCAAGGACATATACAGTAGAAAATATACACAGGCACACACGCGCACACTTATATAATTCAAGCTCTTATGTACATACATAAAATAATACTAAAGCATACTTTTGTGCGTTCATATGAATTAAATTCGAATACACACACATGCATTTATACAGTGCGATGCTAATAATCCTACATTAATAGATTTTTATATATTATATATAAGTATATTTTATACTTGCGTGTGTGTGGGAGTTGTGCTCACTCTTCTTCTTCAAGTGTATGTGTGTGTGTTTCTGTCTTTGTATATATCCTTGTGGAAGTCATTGATAATCAAAGAATTTGTTTTACTTTTCTGCCTTTCTCTACAGGAGGTTTTTTTTGTCTTTCTTTTTTTTGGCTATGGAGGGTTTAACTTCTATATGTATGTAATTGTGTATACTGGGCTATAATAATAGTTTGTCCAAATATTTAGTTATTTATTAAGGTTAATTACATTTTAGGACATTTGGTCCGTTTTTTGTATTAGCTTTTGTTTGGGTTTATGTGCGTGAAAAACAAATATTTTCACAAACAGTTATTCTTATTTATTCAGGTGTGTGTGTGTGTGCATGTATGACGTTTTTACAGCAAAAAAAATGGCAGTGAAATTTAGCGTCTGTATACAGCACTAAACCCCCCTCCCCCCCCTCCCCCCGAGAGGATGAAGGCTGATTTAGTTATTTTTGCTCCTTTAATAGATTTTTTGTTCAGGAACAATGTTTATAACGACTGATATTTGACCAACTAGCAATGACCGATACAGCTTTTTGTTGTGGATAGAGGCTAAATTTGTATTGACCTGAAACTGATTCTCAAGATAGATCTAAACCAAATCTGATATCAAATGTACATAAAATTTTAATCTGAATTTCGACCAAAATATAAACAAAATTTATTTCAAATCCAGAAAAAAATTCAGAACAAATGAAAACTAAAATTCAGACTAAAATCATGACCAAGTCTGAGATCAAGGGTATAAAAAAGTCTGACCAATGTTAGAATAAACTTAGACCAAATTCAGACTAAATTCGGACACAAATTTTAATCAAAATTCTGACTAAAATTTGGACCAAATTCTAACCAAAACTCTAACCGAAACTCAAATCTTAATTCTAACCAAAATTTTAACCAAAATTCTAACAAAAATTCTAACTAAAATTCTAACCAAAATTCTGATCCAAATTCTAATCAAAATTCTAACTAAAACTCTAACTTAAATTCTAACCAAAATTCTTACCGGAAATCTAACCAAAATTCAAACCAAAATTCAAACCAAAATTCGAACTAAAATTCTGATCAAAATTCTAATCAAAATTCCAACCAAAACTCTAACCGAAATTATAATTAGAATTCTAACCAAAATTCTAACCAAAATTTTACCCAAAATTCTAACCAAAAATTTACTCAAAACTCTAACCAAAATTCTAACCAAAGTCCTAACGAAAATTCAAACCAAATTCTAACTAAAATTTTAACCAAAACTCTAACCAAAACTCTAACCAAAATTCTAACCAAAATACAAACCAAAACTCTAACCAAAACTCTAACCAAAATTCTAACCAAAATACTAACTGAAATTTCAACTAAGATTCTGATTAACATTCCAACCAAAATTCTTACCAAAATTCTAACCAAAACTCTAACCAAAATTCTAACCAAAAACTCTATTCAAAATTCTAACCAAAATTCTAAAAAAAATTCTAACCAAAATTCTTACCAAAGTTCTAACCAAAATTCTAACCAAAGTTCTGATCAAAATTCTAATCAAAATTCTAACCAAAATTCTAACTTAAATTCTAACTGAAAATCTAACCAAAATTCTAACCAAAATTTAAATCAAAATTTTATCTAAAATTCTAACCAATATTCTAATCAAAATTCTGACCGAAACCTAACCGAAATAATAATTAGAATTCTAACCAAAATTTTACCCAATATTTTAACCAAAACTCTAACCAAAACTCTAAGCAAAATTCAAACCAAAATTCTAACCAAAACTCTAACTAAAATTATAACCAAAGTTCTAACAAAAACTGTAACCAAAATTCTAACCAAAATTCTAGCCGAAACTCTAACCAAAATTCTGACCAAAAACTCTAGCCAAAATTCTAACTAAAATTTTAAACAAAATTCTGACTAATATTCCAACCAAAATTTTGACCAAAATTCTAACCAAAACTCTAACCAAAATTCAAACCAAAACTCTAACCAAAATGCTGACAAAAACATAAACCAAAATTCAGACAAAAAATCGAACCAAAACTGAAACTAAACGTATTCCAATCTTTCGACCAAACTTGTATCAAACTTTAAAATAAAACTGTGACCAAAGTTCAGACCAAAAATCAATGAAAACTCAAACTAATTCTCAGGTTAAAGGTATACCAAAACTTTGACCCAAATTCTAGTTATATTTTATTTATTCCAAGTTACTAAAACCAAATTTGGACTAAATTTCTGTCAAGAATTTACACCAAAATTCGAATGAAAATTTCAAAACAAAAAATTCAGACCAAAACTCATACCCAAAGTACACCAAAATTCAGACCACACTCAGTTGAAGTTTAGACTTAAATCAGCCCAAAATATTGACAAAATTCAAGCCAGAATTTAGACCTAAGCCCACCAAACATTTTCCTCGATATGCACACCAAACTTATTCATGGAAGAATTTCAGCCACCATAGTCCTTCCTCTGTACTCAGCACTATTCGTTAGTGTATGTATGCAAAAAAGTTCAGACGTAGAAATCAGACCTACCAATTTTTATGTATTTTTAACCCTTGAGTTCGATGCCGTCATCAGAATGTAATCTTATCGTTAGGATTTACTATCATTGCATTAAATTTCTATGAAACTTTTACTGAAAATTTACTTTTTTGTTTCTTTCAGGTATGTTTATGTGAAATTTCTTCAAATTCTTTATGTTTTTCCTGAAAATTTTGGTAAGTTTTTCTTACGCTAGATTAAGTTTTTTAAGCTTCGCGTGATTTTTATTGAATTGCAGTTGCACATTGGTATTTATAACTGAAAAAAAAGTCACAACCCCCATCGACTCCGCTGTACTCAATATAAACTAGAAATTACGTACCTATAGTCATTTTGCAATTTTTTGATAATTCTTAGATAAAATATATACCACAATGCCTACTGAAAGATATTCTTTGGTCTTTTACAAAGAGGCTATATTCTACAGAGGGTGCAATTCGCTCAGCAACATTTTACCGTTCATTCTTCAGAAACCACATATGGGCTGACCGACCAATTCTTTCGACTCCGACCGAAAATAACCCAAACAATCGAACAAAATACGTTGGATCGAGCAATATTGCGTTCGAGCATACTTGAATATGTTAACCACATTAGCTGAGCAGTGCAAATTTTGATATAAAATTTAAACGAATACAAATAAAATTTCAATAGTAATTTTTTTCTTAATAATAATTTGAAATTTTTTTGTTTTTCTATAGAATTTGAATGATAAAATCGCTATCATGAATATTTTAGTGCTTTAAAAAATCAACCTTAAAAATTTTTATTTGCTGCTGTAAATAAATTTTTTCTTCAATTTCTTAAAAAATATTTGTTCTGTTTCATAAAAATTTTTCTTCAAACTGAAATAAAAATGTTTGTTGACAAAATTGCAAGAAAATATTATAGGTTAGCTAACATGTTAAGTAACATTAGCTAACAACAAAATATTTCTACAGATCTCGCATTGGTTTCATCTTAACATTCTAGAAAAAAAATGTCAATCGAGTAGGAATATAGAAAAAATGTTATCTAATATAAGCAAACCAGAGAAAACAGTGCAAATAATATACTAGAAATGTTAAATAACATTAACTAACAGCAGTGGCTCCAATAGGCGTCGATTTATGGAGAAGTAGGAAAATAATGTTAATACTACAAATGTTAACTAACATTGGTGGAGGCTCAAAAAATAATGGATGTCTGCAACTTTTTTAAATATTTCTTATAACAGTTGCATATGCCTCTGATTTTAAATATATGAATTAAAGTTTGCAAAATCAATTAAACTTCTTATTCTGCTTGTAATTAAGAAAAAAATTACATATTCGATATTACGTATGATCCTTAACAGTACATTATTCAATATACTGGACCACCACTGTATATAAAAATACCTGCTAATAGGATTTTTAGACATGTTTCAATTAAAAATCATTTATATATTATTTATATATATTTCCCTTAAAAAAATGTATGTCTGAATAAAAACAACACTTTAAAAGGTAAAGAAAAAATAAAAGCCCGTACTGGATTTGAACCCGGATCTCCTAGATCAGAAGCCACTATATTATGCTCACAGCCATAACCTCATTTTAAGATCCCTGTCAAATTTCTAAATTAAACAGATGCTGTTAGTGGCACTTTCTTTGATGGTTGAACTTCTGTTCAATGTATGTACAACTATACAGAATATTTTGCTTTTGTATTACATTTCTGTTCTTAAAGTAAATTTCAAACCTCTATCAATGTTAGATAACATTTGTAGTATTTACATTATTTTCCGACTTCTCGATAAATTGACGCCTATTGGAGCCACTGCTGTTAGCTAATGTTATTTAACATTTCTAGTATATTATTTGCACTGTTTTCTCTGGTTTTCTTATATTAGATAACATTTTTTCTATATTCGTACTCGATTGACATTTTTGTCTAGAATGTTAAGATGAAACCAATACGAGATCTGTAGAAGTATTTTGTTGTTAGCTAATGTTAGAAGTATTTTGTTGTTAGCTAATGTTACTTAACATTTTTGTCTAGAATGTTAAGTTGAAACCAATGTTAAGTAACATTAGCTAACAACAAAATACTTCTACAGATCTCGTATTGGTTTCATCTTAACATTCTAGACAAAAATGTTAAGTAACATTAGCTAACCTATAATATTTTCTTGCAATTTTGTCAGCAAACATTTTTATTTCAGTTCGAAGAAAAATTTTTACGAAACTGAAAAAATATTATTTAAGAAATTGAAGAAAAAATTTATTTACAGCAGCAAATTAAAATTTTTAAGGTTTATTTTTAAAATATTCATGATTTTACTAAAATATTCATGATAGCGATTTTATCATTCAAATTCTATAGAAAAACAAAAAAATTTCGAATTATTATTAAAAAAAAAAATTACTATTGAAATTTTATTTGTATTCGTTTAAATTTTATATCAAAATTTGCACTGCTCAGCTAATGTGGTTAACATATTCAAGTATGCTCGAACGCAATATTGCTCGATCCAACGTATTTTGTTCGATTGTTTGGGTTATTTTCGGTCGGAGTCGAAAGAATTGGTCGGTCAGCCCAAATGTGATTTCTGAAGAATGAACGGTAAAATCTTGCTGAGCGAATTGCAACCTTTTTAGAATGTAGCATCTTTGCTCTTTGTCATAACTAACAGTTTTTGAGATTGAGAATAATAGTTTTTTTCTTTTGAAGAATTTTTCGTGATTTGGGAAGTTAAGTATCTGAAAAAAAAAAAATTTTCTCAGCTAGAGAAATTTTTTAAATTTTAAAATGTTAAAAATAAAAAAACATTTTTTTTATTAAAAGAAATTTTTTTTCATAAAAATAATAACGCAAATTATAAATCTTATTCTTTAACAAAAATTTTGTTGTCTCATTCGCCGATTTCTGATCAACAGTTTACAAGAAATCAATTTGTTAACTAAACCTTGTGAAAAATTCTAAATTGTTAATAATTTTTAAGCTGGATCACTTTTTTTTTTTGATAAAATTTAGTGACTGTTACTAAAAATATAAAAAAATGTTTATGTTGACCAAAAGTTATTGTTTTAATTTTAAGCGGCATGATTGAGAAACCTTCACCCATAGGTGGAGCAAAAGAAACCATTATCTTGACAATTCCAGAGAAGCACATATTTTTTCTCATTAATTTTGTTTTAGTGCAGTTAATACTGAGGTCAGATTTTTCTGCCAAGAAAGTCTTAAAGTCAAAAAACTTAAATTAATTTTACTTTCTTCACTATAAATGAATACAGAGCTACTTAGCTACTTACTTCTTCTATGAGCACAAATAATCACAACTACCTTAATTACAATTTCAATCAAAATCCCCCGTGCTAAAATTTGACCAAAGTAATCAACTGCAATGCAGGTATATAATACTCTCACTGTTAACCAAAGCCAACAACAACAACAACAATTCTATGATATAAATGCATGGAATAAGATAACTTCAACGAATACCTAACTAAAGGTTTAAACATATACACACAAACACTCATACACTAACCCATCTATGCACACAACCAATCACAAGTGTGTGTGTGTGTGTGTGCATAACACGTGCTTGTATTTAAGCTAACTGGTAATCTATAGCGAAAGCGGTTAAAATACCTTAATCATAGTTTAGGCGCGTAGTAATTCAAAATTTTGCAGTTATGTAGATAAAATTTCCATCATTAGAAACACTAACACTACTACCAAATATGTATGCACATATATATTTACATAAACTTACCTACCACAATAGCTAAGATAGCCAAAGCTAATTTGTTGTTAATTTTGCAATGTGGTCTTTGAGTGGAATTTATATATTGTTGCTGGAAGCGAGTTTCGACTGGGTTTCAGTTGTGACTGGTAGATTATATTCCAAATATGCTATGGAGAATTCACACTATGTATGTATATATACAAATACAAATATTTTCAACTGTTGGTTGGTAATTTGTGTGTGTGTGTGTTTGTCAAATTATCTGTTTGCGTGTTTTAGTTAATATTACAAAATGTCATTGATGTTTTATGCTAATGATGGTGATGATTATGGTGATTAAATGGTATTACCATTTGTTCAACGTTTTGTTAATGATTTTCTGTTTGGGGGGAGGGCGGAGAGTTTATTATACTTCAATGAAGATAAAGCTGGAAAATTTATAATTCGGGCATTTTTGTTACTCATTAACGAATGGTTTAAATACATACGATTTTTTATTTTTTTTTTTTTTTTAATTTTACTAAAGTTTCAATTAAAAAAATTTGAAAATATTTTTTGGTAATGTTCCGAAATAAATTTACTCTTCACATTAGTAACGCTAGCAAATTGCTTTATTTTGGGGTTTTGATTTCGAACGATAGGTAATATTAGTATTTCATAGCATCATCGACAAATCAATTAAACGAAGTTTATGTCTGCAATTTCTTTCAGAAAATCTTTCGAGACTGGATTGCTTTGAACGAGAACCCGCAAGTTTACATTAGCAATTTCCACTCAAAATGCTTTTCTGAGAGCAACTTGCAGTAATTTTCTTGCAGATGTGAACTCCACTTATGGTATAAACACAACCAAAGCAGCCGGCCTCTGCTTCAACAACAAACACGGTTGTTTTTTTTCTATTTTTTTTTTTTTTTTGTGCGTCCTAATGAGTAACGAATGCAGAATATATTCGGTAACGAAAATCGTCTTCAGTAGAATAGAAAGTAATCGAAAATTATTTGTTTTAAAATTTTGAATATATTTCAACTTTTTACCATTGACCTTACGAAATTTTCTTTAATAAGTTTTCTGGGTATATTGGGCAATTTTTCATGTGTGCAATTAAGCATGCATGAGCGAACAAAGCTGCTGCTATTCTTCCACCAAACTTCTCCTTTTTGGGATGCTCATTATAATTTAAATGCACACAAATATTCTACATCATTATACTTGAATGTGTGCTTTAAAATCTTACTCCAAATTTCTATGTAATTCAGTGTTTAAATAGACAAAATGAAAAGCAATTTCTATTGCGTACTTATTATTCTTCTACGACTTTACCAATAAATTTTCATTTAAAATTTGTGGCACTTCAAATGCTATTGCAGTTAAAAAGCAAAAAAAAAAAAAACAGCATAGAGCATACAATTTTTTCGACACACAAAAAAAAAAAAGGAAAACATACAAACTTCAAAACTTTCCACCTAGCAAAAACGAAAATTAGAAAATTCTACAAGAAAATTTATGTACATAAACAAAAAAGCAAAAGTAAGCATCCAAGGCACAACAAATACTTTCAATGTATAGTTAGCAAAGCAAATGCTATGAGCAACATTTAAACTAGTTTGGCTACCAAAAAAAAAAAAAAAAAAATAAGAAACATGAAAAATAAAACACATGAAAAATAAAATGAAATCTAAAAAAAAAGAAAAGAATCAGCGTAAAGTTCAAAAAATTTCACCTTAACATAGCAAAAGTGTAGCTAGCTGGTATGTATTTATATAAAACTTAACCGCAGCTGCTTTGCAGCAGTTCCGTTTCCGGCAGCCACCTTCAATGAAAAGAAAATTTTCAAGCACTTTTTTTTCTGTTCTTTTCGGTTTTTTATTTTTTTTTTTGTTTTGGATATTCTTATTCACTTTTTTTTAGGTTTAATTTTATTTTTCTTTTTTTTTTTGTTTTCTTTTTTTCTCTTTTTTTTTTTTTTTTGCTTTTTTTTGTATGTTTTGCCTGTGATATTCAAATCAATTTTATAACATTCTTTTGCAGGCTACTGCTTCTTTTACTTTGGTGAATTGCATATTGCATTTATTGCTATTTTTCTATGCTAAACATGATTTTCTCTAGCATCCAACCATAAATTAGCAACTTTCTCTTTGGTAGTATAATTTTTTTTTTTTTTTTTATTATAGCAAAAACAAACAAAACCAAAATGCATTCAATTTAATTAAAATGCTTTATTTTTCGTTTAAAAATTTGAGTTTTTTAACGTTAAAGCTATACATTTACAGGGTGACAATTGTAAAGTGACGCAAGTTTAATACTCTGCAGCAAGCTTTGCCATTTACCGTTACTTTAATTTAAAAAGCAAATTCATTCATCATTGGCTTTGCTTTTAATTTCATTTGAATTTTTGTTATTACATTTTGAAATTTCCATAAAAATGGACAAGGAAAATATTCGTCGTGAAATTATGAAATTTCATTTGGCAAATTATAGTAGCCGTCAAATTGCAAAGGGTTTAAATTTGTCAAGTCGTACGGTAGACCGAGCTATTATTCGATATAATGAAACTGGGGGTTTCGGAGATAGAGACCGGGGAAAATTTTCAACAGTTGCCACTACAGAAAAAATTCGTAATCGAATCAAGCGAAATCCAAGGCGCTCAATGAGAAAAATCGCTAAGGAAGTGGAAGTAAACCGTGAAACAGTGCGAATCATTGCAAAATCAAAGCTTAATCTTAAGCCGTACAAGCTCCGAAAAGCTCAAGATCTGACACAAAAAAAGAAAGATTTGCGACTGCAAAGATGTAAGGCGTTGCTACGCTCCTCCGTGTTAAAAAATGTTGAAAATATCTTGTTTGAGCAAAGATATCTTGGTTGAACAACATTTCAATGCGCAAAATGACCGAATGTGGCTAACATCATCATCGCAACCAAATAGGACTGTTGGCCGAGTTCAAAAGCCAGCTTCCGTTATGGTATGGGCTGGAGTTTCCGCTAATGCCAGAACCCCTCTAATATTCGTTGAAGAGGGTGTTAAAATTGACCAGGTTGTTTATCGGAGCATTTTAAATGAACATGTTCTTCCCTGGGCCCAAGATACATTTGGAAATGAAAACTGGACTTTCCAGCAAGATTCTGCACCTTCCCACATGGCAAAATTAACGCAAACATGGATAAAAGACAATTTTTCTGGATTCATAACATCTCAAGAATGGCCACCATACTCCCCAGACTTGAATCCAATGGACTACTCTATTTGGAGTATTTTAGAGAGTAAGGCTTGTGCATCTCAACACCACAGTCTGGAGTCGCTGACAAATTCATTAGAGAAAGCCTGGACTGAAATTGATCAGGAAGTCCGGCGGCGAACAGTCCTACGATTTCCGGATCGATTGAAGGCATGTGTGCAGGCTAAAGGGGGAGGTTATATTGAATGAGGTGGGGTTCAAATGAATGCTTATATATTCAGCAATGTTAACACTTAATTGTACTTAATGGAAGTACGTCCTTTTGAAAATAGCTGCTGAAATGTGTGCGTCACTTTACGATTGTCACCCTGTAAATAAAAATAAGGAAAGATAAATAAATATGGTCAACATGTCGTATGAGTAACCTGAAAATATGATTACATTTTAGTTAGAAACGATACTTTCGTACTTCTAGTTAAGAGTTATTGAGACTGGTCTTATATGGACAAATTAAAAGAGGAAATAAATGATGCAATTGTCGCTTTGGTTCTTTGTCCACAAGTGAAGCTGAAGTGAATTGAAGTCCTTGATCCATCTTTCATCACTTCGAAAGTTAATGAGATCAGTGATTTGGTAAAAAAAATTGTTTGTGACGAATATTCCACATACTTAAGCACATCCCAAGATAGCGACCTGCAGGAAGATTGTGCAGTCCAAATTTTGGACTTTTCCAAAATTTTGACTTTGACAGTTAATAAACAATATAGTAAATTCGTTGCAAATTTTATGCACAATACTGCATGTGCTTCCTCATATACATATTTTTATAGCAAAACTGTTTTGTAGATGAACCACCAATGTCCATCCCCAATGAAGTTTTCTTATGCATTCACGTTCACGCTCTCTATAGGGACGAAATCAATAAATTAATATACATATACATACACAAAAGAAATAACATTTGTTCTCTCATACTAGTTACTCTACCCCTTAGCACAGCGTTACCCCTCGTCTAGCCCTTATGAGTATAGCATCAGCTCATATGTGTTTATTGCCCATATGTGTCGAAGTGCACATCGCTACTTAAGATCACTTTTAACCCTATTTAATTTTAATATTAATTGGTTATTAAATTCATCATCTTATTTGACATTTACCTTATATTAAGCAATTTGTTGTTAATAACTTTACTAAATATATTGTTATATTATAATAATAATTTGCGCATGTAAAAGATCATGTCTTAGATGCGAATACTCTCCAAATAAATAAAATAAAATAAAAAAAAAATGTTAAACAAATTTTAGAATTCCAAAAATCTGCACTTTAATATTTATTTTCCATATTTGCTTGTTATATAAATGCTCTTTGTTAGTTGCAATTGGAAAAATTGTTACAAGTTTTGTTAGCGTATATATAAAAAGTTTTTTGTATTAATGAATAAAATTAATAACATGATTTTTTCATTTACTGCGTATGCATACATGATTTAACTAAATGATTAATTAGTCAATGATAGCGAAATGATTAATGATTTCAAATTTACAATCTTTAGTCAAATTTGTTATTCATTGAATGCAATCGCAGAATGCTCTTCATTGAATGTGACTTCAGTGATTTAAAATCGCAATTGATTGCAGTCTTTTACAGCTCTGGTATAGAGTACATCTATATTTTCTCCATTCAAAAACTTAAACGCTTTCTCTTGAAAATGCTTGAACTTTCAAACGAAGGCACAAATACTTAGTACTTGCTTAAATATTTTATTATTTATAGTAATAAATATTTCAAGTACAGCGTTATTATATAAGTAGCAGCTACTCTAATCCTATTACTAATGCTATTTCACCTCTAAACTCTCACAAAATAAATGAATGCATTAATGATGTTTACTCAATGTTTTCATCAATCAAATTATTTTGTGGTTTTGTTTTTCGAGGAGCTGGCAATAACCCTCAAGGGACTATGATTATTATCACAGCATGCTAATTATTCTAAAATGAATTCAAATCTAGCATTACTAAACTAATACTACCACCTCAGCATACAGATATTTGCACATACTTACCACAAAATACTCAAAATTTCTGAAAATAAATCAACTGGAGGAAGGGAAAAAAAAAAAAAATTTTCTTTTTCATGGAATTTAAACATTCCGCATTCGTACTACATAGTGAAACTACGAACGAAGTTTATTATAACTTAAAAACATCGAATTACTAATTAAAGTCTCTATTTGTATGCATGAATAGTTGAATTATAATTAAGAAAAACTGACCATAATCAAAAGGTTTAGTTAAGTATAATTTCAATTTAATTAAGATGATTGCATTTAATTGATGATTAAATTTAAGCTGATTGCATTGTTTGTAGAAATATATTGGAGGACCAAATTGTTGGGGAGAACTAGAGAGAGAGAGGAGAAGGTTTAGTCACAGTATATGTGAAGAGGTGATAGAATAAAACGAACAGTAACTACGTGCAGGAGAAAAGTGTCATACAAAAGTGTTGAACTGTAACTAGACAAAATTTTGTTACAAATCTTTTGCTGGTGATCCATAGATCAAAATTAAAATTAAACTAGTCTTTTTTGTGAAAAAACAAATATCAAAAGAAACCAAACTACTCGTTGGTGTTTGTTTTGTTATTTGTGTATGCAGATAATTCGTTAGATAATTCTTAGAAATGCCGTTACTCATGTCTTCTCATTTTGTTGTTCTTTTTTCTAATTGAGCTCTCTCACTCTCTCTTTTTGATCTTCTAATGTAATAATTAAAACTTAAGAATTTTCTAAAGGTAGTTTTTTTTTTTTTTTTTTTTTTTTTTTACACTGACAGCAACAACAAATAAAACAACTCATATCAGTAAAGCATATAAAAAAAAAGGAAAATGAGGATCCCTAGTATAACATAATTTCACAAAGATACCTAACCAAACCTTGTCTATCTTCGTATGTCTAAAGTAGTTAAACCCAAAGAAAGCCATGCAAAATATTAAATTTTCAATTTTTTAATATTTTTTTTTCTAAAGGTATACACACTTTTGTGAAAATTCCTACTCTGATTGCTTTTTTTTTCTTTTTTTGAATTCCTCGCTTAGCACTTTCCTAACCGTGCGGCCAACCACGGTCAACTGAATTGTATATCCCGACATCAGCTGAAAACTCAATATTGTTATTTTTGTTGTAGCAACTTTCGCTTTACTTGTTTCATAAGTTAAACGGTCCTAGCCTGATATTTTTCAAGTAGTTCTTGTACTTTAACCCGGCTTTACATGAAACCTGAATCTAATCGTGATATTACTTGGTGATATTTTTAGATTCTAAATAGTAACTGACTTTTTCTCTTCATTAAGTGTGAGTTACTGATGTGCGAAGAATACCTTTATTCCCCATAAAAATACAGGTTTACGACTGCATCTATCAAAAATAAAGATACATACATTTCCCGGGTGCAAAATCAAAAAAAACTGATTTCAAAGTGTGTTACTTTTAACAGATTGCTACTTCACGCTTCACACTCTGCAAAGAGATTATATTCTAAAGAGGTTGCAATTCGCTCAGCAAAATTTTATCGTTCATTTTCAAGAATCCACTTATGGGCTAATGCGACCAATTGTTTGACTCGACCGAAAATAACATGAGAAATCGAGCAAAATGAGTTGGATCGAACAAAATTTCGTTCGATTACACTCTATTATGTTAACGACATTAGCGAATAATGTTAAATGAAAAACAAATGAAAGAATGCAAAGTCAAAATTTCTTGATTTTATGTATACAATATGTGTCGAAAAATCATGTGAAAATTAATTGAACAATCATTTTTTTGTTCAACTTATAAAAATTTCTTTGATTTATTGATGTGTAAACATTTTAGCTCACGGTATGGGCAAAATTTCAAATGTGTAAAATGTAACAATAACTGTATCGTAAGATGTAAGATAACTGTAACGTCCAGTTCCCGTCTCGCTCACACTACTGCGCGGCATGACTGTGCTACTCTAAACAACAAAGAGAAGAGAGAAGAGAAGAAGAGAGGGAGAAATTAAAATACGAGCGGAGTTTGTTTGTTTATGTTTCTATCAATTTACTCACACATATATGTACATACGAAAACAAAATGTGTGTGTACATTTATTAGTGGCAGAATTATTTGTTGGTGTTAAACGTGTGGAGATCGACTATACCATACAAGCAGAGAAATCGCCGTAGCAAACACAGGCGTTTAATAGGTTTTGCATTCGGTTAGTTAGATTGCATTAAAATTAAATATTTTTTAAAATACAAAAACAATACAAAATGATAAGTAATAAGGAATCTAGGTTTCAATAAATGTATAAACAAAACGTAGGGATAATGATAGCAAATCACGGCATTATAAAAGACAACACTTTTTTTTATCTATGTAAATAGCAAATATGTTAAACAGAAAAAATCAGACTTATTTATTATAAAATCACTTATTTACTTCAATAAAAATACATTCTTTTATATTTTTATTAAATGCAGTTAAGACAACTCTCTTTGCGGTGCTTTTAAAAAGTAGTGGAGTGACTAGTCATCCCTTCCTAAGGTTAAATGTGGAAAGCACTTATCGTCGCCTGAGGATTGATTTGACGTATGTGTGTACAAATTCATATACCTATACGCCAAATCAATTCTCAGGCGACGTTATATAAAATTTTCACATCTAATAAAATTTCAAATCAACAGGAAGAAAAACTTAAAGCGCGAAAAAAAGAATGCGATTGCAGCTGCGTATATGCGAGCATATAGATCCCGATGCATTGAGTAAAAGAAAAATAATGCAACTACAACATATCAGCCCTATTCACGATTTGGTGCAATTGCAAAATATTTATGCTATCACAACAAATATATGTGATATGGAATAAAAATTTGCATTTGCAATGATGTAAGACCATTTGCAATTTATGGTGAATTGGGTTATTATATATGTATATAAAAGATAATGATATCTAATAAGTTTTTAAGTTTATAAAATAATTGTTTTAATTTGAATTACCTAAGCATATAAATTATACATTAAATCCCTATATATGGCTATACATATGTGAGCTTATGTATATGACATTCAGTTAGCTTAACTGTTTACACATCAAATATCTTGCGTGCCTTGCACACATCCATTGTTTTTTTTTTCAAATTCCAATTAAAAATTATAGTTTTAATTAAATTTTTATTTCATTATTTATGGAACATTCATTATGTTATATTCCTATTGTTAAAGAAATATTACAAATATAAAAAAATTATTCTGTTATAAAAGACATTTTATATTTAACTTTGATTTTTTGCCATTATTGTTGGGATAGTTACTAACATAACATAAACTTAACATAACATTAACTTAACATATGTTAATATTTGCTCACGAACAAAATCCAATGTAAGAGCAGAGTAAATGTTATACATCCAACAGAAAATTGATTTTAACATACTCGAAATTGAGTATTGCAAAAACAAAATATACAGAGAGATTCGCTCATAAACAATAGCACATTTACCTAGCACACAATCCGATATTTACATTTTTCATTTTTATTCAAATTTCAGCAATTTTGTATTTTAGCGTGGTGTTGCCGATTTTCAGTTCTGCTCCTGCAAACAAACAAAATTTAATTTGGTTCGAATTCAATATTTTTCATTTTGCCAGCGAAAATTATGAACATTGTTTATGTTTGTGTTGGTGGTAATCGTTGGGTAGTTTATTAGTTTTTCATCTTAGATCAATGATGTCTGAGACAAAGTTGTTTATTATGAAAAGATAAATATTGTTTGCTTTTACACAAATCCTTTAGCTGCTCGGCGTATTGCTATTTTGGAGAGATTTTTGGAGTAAGTGTCCCCAAAACCAATTTTGGTGTTTAGACACCCTCTTTACTTTTTTATGAGAAAATATTTTTATCGAAGGGAGTAAGTCAGTATTCCAAACCATTTAGCCTGTATGAATAATTTTCAATAAAGTTTTGCCAAAAATTCCCTAAAACGAAGATACAGAGAGCAGGTTGAGGGTTGGTGTGGAAAAAAAAACAATGGATGTGTGCAAAGCACGCAAGATATTTGATGTGTAAGCAGTTAAGCCAACTGAATGCCATATACATTAGCTCACATATGTATAGGCATATATAGGGATTTTATGTATAATCTATATGCTTAAGTAATTAATTCAAATTAAATCAATTTTTTTATAAACTTAAAAATTTATTAGATATCATTATCTTTTATATATAATAGCCCAATTCACTATAAATTGCAAATGGTCTTGCATCATTGCAAGTGCAAATTTTTATTCCATATCGCATATATGGTATTGGTTGTTGTGATTGCAAAAATATTTTGCAATTGCTCCAAATCGTAGTTGCATTATTTTTCTTTTACTCAATGCATCGGGCACGATTTGTTCGTATATACGCAGCTGTAATAGCATCTTTTTTTCCGCGCTTTAAGTTTTTCTTCCTGTCGATTTGAAATTTTATTAGATGTGAAAATTTTACATAACGTCGCCTGAGAATTGATTTGGCGTATAGGTATATGAATTTGTACACACATACGCCAAATCAATTCTCAGGCAACGATAAGTGCTTTCCGCATTTAACCTTAGAAAAGCAACAGGGGTGACCAGTCACCCCACTACTTTTTAAAAGCACCGCAAAGAGATTTGCCTAAACTGCTAAATAAAAATAAGAAACAATGTATTTTCTTTAAAAAAAATAAGTGATTTTGTAATAAATAAGTTTGATTTTTTCTGTTTTACATTTTTGCTATTTACATAGATACAAAAAGTGTTGAAAGGTTAATGTACAAACCAAAATTTTTATAATGCCGTGGTTTGCTATCATTATCACTACATTTTGTTTATACATTTATTGAAACCTAGATTCTTTATTACTTATAATTTTGTATTGTTTTTATATTTTAAAAAATATTTAATTTTAATCCAATCTAATTAACCGAATGCAAAACCTATCAAACGCCTGTGTTTGCTACGGCGACTTCTCTGCTTGTATGGTATAGTCGATCTCCACACGTTTAACACCAACAAATAATTCTGCCACGAATAAATGTACACACACATTTTGTTTTCGTATGTACATATATGAGTGAGTAAATTGATCGAAACATAAATAAACAAACTCCGCTCGTATTTTAAATTCTCCCTCTCTTCTTCTCTTCTCTCTTCTCTTTGTTGTTTAGAGAAGCACAGTCATGCCGCGCAGTAGTGCGAGCGAGAGGGGAACTGGACGTTACAGTTATCTTACATCTTACGATACAGTTATTCTTACATTTTACACATTTGAAATTTTGCCCATACCGTGACCTAAAATGCTTACACATCAAAAATGTTTATCTTTTTGTAATGCACAACTTTGCCTTAAATAAATACAAAAATTGTTTCTTTACATGTTATCGTAGCAGCGATATATGAAATTTAACATGTACAAAAGAACTAACAGTGCATCTTCTCATGTTAAAATCTGATTGTAACAGAAAACTAAATCAAAGAATAAGAAGAAGTCTGTTATGTTTATGTTGTTTTCCCGATAGTTGACGAAAATAAACCATTCGGCAATGTTTTTGTGGATTAACTAATGTTAGTTAACATTTTTAATATTGTTTCTGTTATTAGCTAATGTTATCTAACATTTTTATTGTATTGTAACATTTTCTCTGTATATTTTGTTTTTGCAATACTCAGTTTTTAGTATATAGAGATCGAACTTCTGTTCGATGTATAAAATTTAATCTGTTTTTGCATTGGGTTTTGTTCGTGAGCAAATATTAACTTATGTTATGTTAATGTTATGTTAGTAATTATCCCAACAATATTGGCAAAAAAACAAAGTTAAATATAAAAAGCATAATTTTTTATATTTGTAATAATTTTTTTACAATATGAATATAACATAATAAATATTACATAAATAATGAAATAAAAATTTAAATGAAACCATAATTTTTTATTCGAATTTGAAAAAAATAAATCAAAGAAATTTTAAAAATTGAACAAAAAAATTAAAAAATTATTGTTCAAAAGCTAGTGAAAATTTCTGCGATTTTTAATTGTTGAAATTTTCAAGAAATTTTGATATTGCATTCTTTCATATGTTTTTCAATTAACATTATAAGCTAATGTCCTTAACATAATAGAGTGTAATCGAACACAATTTTGTTCGATCCAACACATTTTGCTCGATTTCTCATGTTATTTTTGGTCGAGTTAAACAATTGGTCGCATTAGCCCATAAGAGGATTCTTGAAATTGAACGGTAAAATTTTGCTGAGCGAATTGCAACCTTTTTAGAATATAATCTCTTTGCTTGGTGTACCTGCAATCTCTGTCTCGCTCTCTCTCTATTTTACATTCTATGCTCATATTATTTTATATAGCAACAACAAAACGACTAAGCATGCAGTTACTTAGGTTTGCGTTTCTCTCTTCTTTTTTTTTTTTTCTCAATGCCCACATTATATTTATACAACAACAACAGTACGGGTAAGCTTTGAGAACAATAAATTTTAAGCTCAGCAACAATTTACACATCAAAATGCACGCAGCCAATTACGTATTAAACTTTTAATCTGTTTAGTAAATTTGTTGTTTTATTATCTACTGAGGTGATTATGCTTTCATGCTGCTATTATATTTTAAATTTCGGTGTATAATACTTACGATCTACACACCAGATGTTGTGGTAGCATTGAACCAAATACACAATGATTAAATTGCATTGATTTACGTGCTTTATTGAATATTGCTTTAGCAAAAATTATTCAAATATTTTTTTGTTTTCATATAATTATAGGCTACATAGAGTAAAGTACACATATCCCACAAAAACTAACACAAACACTAAATTCCTCAATAATAACTAATAATAATAGAACTCAAGTGGCAATCAAATACATATTTATATATTATTAGGTATGTATGGTATTTGTAAGTATTTGTATTATGCTCTGGTCTATATTTTTATTATTATTAGTTTTCTATTGTTTTTTTGCCTTCATATAAGAGTAGTTGTTTTTGCAGCAACAGCTTTTTGTATACATATTTATTATTTGATTATTTTTGGGTAAATAACAGTCAAGTGCAGATATACTTTTGTACTGGAATATAAGCGGTTATGAATACAAGCTCATTCAAGTGTATAAATAAATGCCCAGTGGGAAAAGGTAAGGTAGGTAAAGTAATCGATAAAATAACACTGTATAACAAAATGGGCTTAAAAATATTTTCTAAACTCTCAAATGGGTGCTGATCACAATCACGTTTTATAAATTTTTACGTTTTTGACAAAAAAAAAGAGAAAAAATAATGAAAAATTAGGTCGAAAAAAAATTTCTTTCTGAAAATTTTTTTTTGTTCAAAACGTTGTAAAAACACAAAATTTATAAAAAACATAACAAATTGAAAAAAAATTCGATTTTTGGAAAAATTTAGGTTGATAAAAAAAATTTTTTTTAATTTAAAAAAAAAATTTTTTTTTAATTTTTAAAAAATTTTTTTTAATTTTAAAAATTTTTTTTTTAATTTTTAAAAAATTTTTTTTTAATTTTTAAAAATTTTGTTTTTAATTTTAAAATTTTTTTTTTTTGAATATTAAAAATTTGTTTTTTTTTAGATTATTTTTTTTTTTTTTGTTGAAACGTTTTAAAAACTCATAAAATTTATAAAAAATATAAGATAGCTAAAAGCAAATTAGCCACCCCTACCTTAACATTTTTTAAAAAATCATAAAATTACACGGTACAACAGGAAAAAAATCCCATGGGATGTGTTGACGGTTCTTAATGTTTTTGGAGTCGGTGAACTCGAATCTGAACTCAGATTTTTCGGGTCAGGAAAGACTTCGGAACTACAGCCATTTTAGGCTACTTTGTTCCTGGTTCCTCACCAATTGTTTAAGAATATGTGAAAAGAGTAAAGAAAACTCATTACTGTCTTCGGCAAAAATGTTTCAAATAAAAATTTAAGAGGGATGTTCCAAAACAACCGAACCACCCCCTCATTCCACCCCCTGCCCCCCATTACTATGGAAATGGTGAACAAAAATTAAATTTTTTTTCAGCTTTTTAACATTAAATGAAATAATAAATGGCTAAGAAGTTATGAAGAGTATTCAAAAATCATGACGGTATCACAATTGTGCTTCCATATATGCCGAACGTACTACATGTAGTATACGTAACATCTTTACACTTTTGCTAATTTCCCAAAACTGAACTGAAAACTCTCATCCAAAAAAAAAAACAAAAAAACACTCAAGCAATTATCCCAGACCAAACTTATCAACGCACGTTTCGTTGACCGCTGTGTTCTGTAGCACAACAACAAGTCGGTTAGAAAATTTAAAGTATAGTTAACGCAGCAATCTTAAAAGAATAGATGTACTACATGTAGTACAATCGGTACTGAGCTGACGTGACCCAAAAATCTGTTTATATATTCGTGTTCAGCGACCCTTACAACATATATTACAACTACCAAACCGGACGTGATTTTTAAAAGGTTCAAAATTGTTGTACAGTGTTATCATTATCCCAAAAGTTCGACATGACCCGAATTTTTGTATTGGGAGTATGAATGTATAAACTCATTAAAGATATTTATTGCGAAAAAGTGATTATAAATTTATGCTTTAAAGTATTGTCCATCGTTAGCCACAACCTTTTCCTATCTTTCTGGTACCATAGGGATTCCGCGTCGAAAGAACTCCTCATCTTTTGAGGCTATCCATGAATCGACCCATTTTTTGAGTTCTTCGAAAGAACGGAAGTGCTGTTCAGCCAGGCCATGTGTCATCGATCGGAACAAGTGGTAATAAGAAGAAGCAATGTCTGGAGAATACGGCGGGTGGGGTAGCACTTTCCATTTCAGCGTTTCCAAGTATGTTTTTACTTGCTTTGCAACATGCGGCCGAGTATTGTCGTGCTGAAGAATAACTTCGTCGTGTCTATTCTCATATTCTGGCCTCGGCTCAAACGCATCAATTGTAGTCGGTAGCGGTCGCCAGTGATCGTTTCATTCGATTTCAACAGCTCATAATACACGACACCTTTCATATCCCACCAAATACACAGCATGAGCTTGGATCCATGGATGTTCGGCTTTGCCGTTGATGTTGATGCATGTCCGGGCTGGTCCCCATGATTTTTTACGCTTTGGGTTATCGTAACGTATCCACTTTTCATCGCCAGTCACAATACGATGCAGAAAACCCTTTTTTTTTTTGTCGTTCAATCAGCAGTTCACATGTGAAAAATCGTCGTTCGACGTCTCTCGGCTTCAATTCGTACGGCACCCGATTTCCATGCTTTTGAATCATTCCCAATGATTTTAATCGTTTAGAAATGGTTGAACTCCTAAAGATTCTGCAAGTTCTTGTTGCGTTTGACATGAATCTTCTTCGAGTAATGCCTTCAATTCTTGATTTCCGAACTTTTTCTGGCCGCCTGAACGTTCCCTGTCTTCAACATCAAAATCACCACTTTTGAAACGGGCATACCACATCTGACACATTCTAACGTCTATAGCACAGTCAGGAAAAACTTCAGTGAGTAAACGATGTGCTGCAGTTGCGTTTTTCTTTAAATGGCAGAGCAAATTAAAACTTCCCGCAAATGTTGTTTTGTTGGCACGAAATTCGACATTTAGCTATAGTAAAACACTTTTGTAAAATTATGAAAATTATTTGACAGATCAATTCTTATAGTATTTTTGACGCTCTTCGAGATAGAATAGCTGTCAATGTCAAAAAAATGGCGCGTATGATTGATATGAAGTTAGTCACAATTACGAGTTTATACATTCATACTCCCAATAGAAAAACTATATACGAACTCAGAAACTTTTTTGTATGCCCATTTTGTTGTACAGTGTTAACATTTATTTTTATGTCTTTAACATTTGCTCTCGCGTTCTCTCATTTCCGAAAGACATGGTCTCGTACTTTCTATGCCTCTCTCTTCACACATATTGTCATTCCTGCCATCTTTTATCTTTCTCAACCTTTCAGTTTTTCTCTTCCTTCATTTGTTTAACTTCCATCTCTTGTTTTTTAATTTCCTTTTTCGCTCTTTTCTATCTAGGCTTAGTTTCTTTGATTTTGTGCTCTCGCCATTTATGCTTACCGTTATCTCTTTTCACCATATCCCTCTCCCTTTTTTCCTACTCTCTTTGTTATGAACAGCATCATCTCTGCATTTCCAGGGCTGACCGATACTGTTTGCTCACATCATTTTCAAATTAAAGTACAACTTTTTGTCTTATAAAAATTTTAAAGTTGTCAACTTTAAGTCCACAGAATATTGAGAGCTCAAACTTATTTTGGAATTTATAATATTATGCCATCAAAAATAAATCCAAGTACTTATCTTGATCTATTTAAAGTAATTGATATATTGATGAACAATTTTGCTACCGAAAATAAAAATTAAAAAAAAAAAAATAACAAAAAAAAAAAAACAAATAAAAAAAACTACGAAAAAATGTGTAAAAACGAAGAGAAAAGTGAAACCGGATATAAAATATTTTTATTATATAAAATATACTCAAACCTGTCTAAACAGAGGCGTGTAGCAATAAAAATGGCCAAAACACTTAACCAACAAACCATAAATTAATGTCGCTAGCAGAGAGAAAGAAAGAGAGAGAGAGCAAAAGAAAATATAGCAAAAGCAGCAGAATTGGAGCGACACACACATACATATAAACCACATTAAGAAGAGAGAAGAAAAAATATAAAAACAAAACCGCACATAGAAAATGAAAAGTAGCCTCTATGCTGTGGCATGAGAGATACCAGGAAACCACAGCAGCATCAACGATAGCAACAACAACAACAACAACATCGACAACAAAAATAAGAAAAATGAACAGCTGAATAAGAATAAGAAGAAAAATAACGACAGCAATACACCATGGTCCAATGACTTTTCCACTACCTAGTTACTTACTCCCTTTCAAACTCCCTTCATTGTCGTTTTTGCTGTTTAAAAAAAAAAAAAAAATCCTGAAAAAACACAGAAACCAGCAACAAATCTCGCATACAAATGAAGCCAACAGGAAAAGTATGTAAAAAAAAAAAAATAATAAGAAAATAATAAGAGAACGCATGAAAAAAATTGAACTAACAGAAAGTTGACATTTAATTTCCTATCATGCTTGCTGTCTGCCTAATAGACTCTATTTTATTATTAAAATGATAGTAGAATACAAAAAGAGAATAAAAAAAAAATAAACAAAAAACATTTTTTTTTTTTTTTTTTTTGAGTTTATCAAGTCTCAAACTGTATTATTATAGTTAAATTCTTCTACAATAAATGATATCATAGAGAAATACTGTTAGGTAAGCTGAAAAGAGATGAGGCGCAAGAGAGAACTGCAGCGGCAGTGGAAGCGGCACCGGCAGCGACACCGGCAGCGACAGCGGAGAGCGTAGGAAGGATGTAACAACAAAATTAATTTCAAGCTCTTCACCTTAATTTGTAATTCACTCACACTCTCTATATATATCTACCTCTCTCTCTCTCACTCTCTCTTCCTCTGTTTCGGTATATGTTTGTGTATTTGCATTATTTTTGTGTATGAGTGCGTGTGACGTACGGAAATAGAATACTAAAGATGAAGGTGAAGTGGTGGCTGCGCATCATTTTTATATTAAATTAATGGCATTCGTTGGACACATGACAGAGTGGTTTTGGTTTCATTTGTTTGTCTGACTGTTTTTCTAGGGTCACTTTTTGCCTCTCTCGATCTCTCTTTCTTTCTCTCTTTTAAATTGTACGTACTATAATATTAGATATAAGTGGGTGCCACAAATCTAAATCAACAAACATTTTTTGTTTCGAGTACTTGAAGCCGCTAGAAGATATCGTTTAATTTTTTTTTATGTTAAGTTTCAAAGATACATAACTAACACTTTTCTACAAATGGAAACTTTTGAAAACAAGCAGAGACAGCACAAATGCACTTAGGGTAATGGGGGGTCGCTGAGTCCGAATCCGTGGTCCGTTTTGCTCTGCTAAGTCATAACTTTTTGTTATTCGCATCCAAATTTTTAAAAGTTGAAAAACAAAAAAATTAAAAATGCAGTTCATATTTTTTTTCATCAAAACTTGAGAAAAAAAATTATTTTTGAACCTGGCTTAAGAACGGCTCAGCGACAAGGTGCCATATGGCACCGCTAGGCATTACTGGGTTAAGCTAACAACGAGATAAAAGTAAACTATGTTAACGAGGATGAACAAAATTACGAAAAAATTAATTAATTTAAAAAAAAAATTTTTTTTTTAATTTTCAAAGTTAAAAAATAAAAAAAAAAAATCGAAAATTTTTTTTTTGTAAAAATGGATGTTTTGATGAAAAAATTTTTTTTTGTTTTTTCAATTTTGAAAAGTTTGATGTCAATAACAAAAAATTGTGAAGTTGCAGAGCAAAACGGACCAGGGATTCGGACTCAGCGACCTCCCCATTACCCTAAGTACACTTGTCCCGTCTCTGCTAATTTTTGCCTGTTGAACAGTGTAATCATTGCAGCTTTAGAATTCAGTGTCTTTTGAAAAATTCTATTGCTTTTGGCATTTAATTCATGATTACTTGCTCATTTATTTATATGTGTGGGTATATGCTGGCAGACACTTCCTTTGGAAGCAGATTAAAAGAAGTTAGAGCTTCTTCAATTCAGTTCCATTTTAGCTCATTTCCACTTCAGTTCCATACACATTTACATGAAAAGGCACCAAACAAAAAAAAAAATAAAATAAATTAAATCTACTAAAATATTAACAAAATTTTTCATGACTTATAATATAGAAAATGTAGGTATGCATTGACATATTTGTAAGTATAAATATTTTATTACCAATTTAATTTCTTTTTTCTGAGTTTTTTTTTTTTCTTTTATAGCCACTTATTTATTTGCCATCGCCAGGTTCTCCTGAAACAAAAATTCCATCAATAATTCGTCAATGTCTTTAAAGATTTTTTTTTTCTAGAAAATAAAATTTTGCCTTTTCGATTTTGTAGTATTATGAAAATAAAATAGCCATAAGCTTTGTTTTCTGTTCGGGGCGGCATGAAATTCTGTTGCCAGCATAAGGTAGAATATCAATAAAATATGATGTCCTTTTTTTTTTTTGTTATTGTAATGCCTGCCAATAAATTTCTTTCGAAATGAATTTCGCTAAGGGCAATAAGTGAAATTAAAAATTTTGTTCTTTTATTTTTTTTTTTAATTTTAAAATATTTTGAAGCTACTCAAAGGGAAATTTGAACACTCTTAAGAATTATCGTCAAAGTTGATAGCACATTTCCTTAGAAATCTATACTTAATATGTATACTAAAAAATTTAAGTGTATGAAGAATTTGTGATTTTTAGTTTTTTTCAGCTCTGAATTGCGAATAAATTCCTTTAGTCTGATAAAATAAATTAAAAATGAGTGTATTGCTTGCTGCTACTCACATAGAAGTACGACCAGCTGGCAACATACAAAAAAATAATGTTACATCATAAATATGATTTTGAATAGCTGGCGAAATCTTTTAGAAAGAGTATGGGATTTTTTTTTCACCCTGATCTCTGCGATAGTAGGATGGAATCAATAATGTAAGTTAACCAAAGGAACATTTAACATCAGCTTAACTATTTTAGATCAACGTGTTAAAACAAATTCCTAGATTTTATAGTAAGAATGTGCACTTGAGTCCATTAAAGCTGAACGTAAGGTATTAACTAAGTTAAGGGAGAAAAGAAGTAGTGCAAGAGAGGAGTAAGTATGATTAATTTGGTATTCGAGAGAGAGAACAAGAGAGCAATAAAACGATACATTTTCGGCATTTGTAAGCTCGTGTACTTGACTCGTGTTTTACTTCCTAAAAATCAATGTGGATTGCACAAAAAAATTTGAAAAGAGAGCCAACGAGTTGTTCATCTCTGAGTTGTAAACAACGAGTTCATATACTTACTTACGTCATACTTCAGCGAGTAATGTGTAAATGAGTTTTTTCGGCGAGAGCATGGTCTCTCGAACTCGTCGACATATTTCAAGTCTCAACGAGTCTAAACTACTTCGTTCACTCATACATGCTTAATTGCACATATATACAATGCAATATGCAAAACACATATGGAACTTTTTTTTTGACAATTCGCAGAATCTAACGGAATACGACGAAATGCTCTCCTACTCTCTCTCTCTCAATCTTTCATTTTATATTGAAGCAACAACTGCTCGCACATGGTGAAATCATGTAGAAGGTGATAGCAAGATTACAACAATTTCACCATAGCAAAAACAACACATCTTTGTTGTTGCGTCAAATATCATAAAATGTCACAATCAACAGTACAATAAAATAATAACAACATATTTTTGTTGTTGCATCCATAATGGTGGAGTGAAGAGAATGTAAAAATTCAGAGAAAAAACGTAAACAAACAATCAAAAGTAAACAATGATTTTGATAATCTATGATATTGACCACGAAAAATGAAGAAGAATGAGTTGCTGGTAACTTCACCTGGTATAAATTCACCTTGAGCTCGCACTAGCACTTATTCTCATCAAAAAGTTGAATGAGCACGAATACAGCTGAACGCCCTAAAAATTATATTTCTATATCAGCATAATTAAAAACTATTTTCTGTTATACCTCGTCTCCACTAGCAATGATTCATTGCTTGAAATTAAAAATTTGTTGTTATTTCCCATATAAAATGAAAAAACAAAAAACAAAATTTTTGTATTTTATACGGGAAACAACAACAAATTTTTAATGAAAAAACAAAAAACAAAATTTTTATATTTTATACGGGAAACAACAACAAATTTTTAAGTTCATGCAATGAATTATTGCTCGTGGAGACGGGAGATTAGAGCATATTAAATTTTTCTATTACACTCAGCTGGCAACACTGTTTTACTCACGTTGAGTAATGTAAGTTGAATATTGATTGTCTTACTTACTTTTTCACCACTTTTAGAGGAAAATTTTTTTTTATGTAGGGAAGACTGGGGTATTGTGGACCTCGAAATTTTTTTTTCACTTTGTGTTTCGTTTAATTTAAACACATTTGTCGCGAAACCTTCAACACAGATAAAACATTTTGCATGAAGTTTACATTGTACTACTTATATGCTGCCATATTGTAAAATAAGAGCGTTCAGGAAATTATGGACCACTTTTGTCGGGGAATTACAGACCATTCAGTTGTTTCATTTGACCAGCTAACTTCTAGTATTTGATGCATATAAGTGATTTTTCATGCAAAATTTCAACACAGCATTAGTTTTTTGGCAATTTCGCATAGAGTTTTTGGTACGAAAATAATTTTTCAAATGTAAGTATACAATGTTGAGATTAGGTTTTCTTCTGTAGAAAATTTCGGTTACATTTCCAAAAAAAAAAGCAAACATATTTATTATTCATATATATATATGAAATCGAACATTGGAAAAATTAATCAGTAATATCGCTTCATTCTCAATAAAAATACACGTGAGCTCGACGCGATATTTTCCAAAAAATAAGTCCGGGACACCACAAAAGAAACAACCATTTTCAACTGATTGTGAAATGGAAGAAGACATCAATTTCTTCATAGTTCGTAAGAAAAATATACCAATAAAGATAAAACGCCAAAATACCATCCATTGCAATGAGTGCGATAAAGCTGTTCACTTGGCATGCGCCGGAATGACTGCCGATTACTGGACTTGTGAACATTGCATTTCGGACTGAATTTCATTGCCATTTTTCACTTCATTTCACTTTGTTTCTCTTTAATAATGAGTTTTCTGTCATTTTAAATTAAAAATCAAGTTTTTCCACCACATTTTTTCATATTTATTCGATTTACAAAGTGATTTTTCAAAATCGCAATTGATATAACTTGTATAATTTAATACAATTTGACCGGACTGTTGCGACTAAAAGAGAGGATATTTCTCGTACTACATATTAAACTTTGAAATTTTCGAAAAAAGTTGTTTTGTTTTTGTTTAGTTTTTAGCCAAACGAATATGTGGCCCACAATCGCCCCAGTCTCCCCTACATTTATTGCCTTTTTGTCGTCTCTTCCAAGAGTGGTGGATAACTGTTTAGGTGTCAATGTATGACCATCGAAGTGCTTTTCCGTTATGAGCAATAAAGCTGAGTTCTTCCTCTCTTTCTTTTTCTCTTTTTTTTTCTTTTTTTTTTCTCTCTCTTTTTCTCTCTCTCTTTTCTCTCTCTTTTTCTCTCTCTTTTGATGACTCTCTTGCTGTTTAGTATAGTATTTTTTTATACTTCAAATTATTTCATTTGGTTTTGTTTCTTCAGATTTTCTTGCATAACACTAAGAATATTTTTTTTTTCTTTGAATTGGTAATCAATTTGAATTAATATTCAGTATGTAAATACTTATAATTTAAATTTTTTACATTCATTTATTTCCATTTACTTTTATACTCTGAGCAAAGAACTCTCAACTTGACGAGCTCTTGACTTCAAGAGAAATTTACTGTTATCATGAGTTAGTTTTGCAAGATTATACAGGGTGACAATTGTAAAGTGACGCAAGTTTAATACTGTGCAGCAAGCTTTGCCATTTACCGTTACTTTAATTTAAAAAGCAAATTCATTCATCATTGGCTTTGCTTTTAATTTCATTTGAATTTTTGTTATTACATTTTGAAATTTCCATAAAAATGGACAAGGAAAATATTCGTCGTGAAATTATGAAATTTCATTTGGCAAATTATAGTAGCCGTCAAATTGCAAAGGCTTTAAATTTGTCAAGTCGTACGGTAGACCGAGCTATTATTCGATATAATGAAACTGGGGGTTTTGGAGATAGAGACCGGGGAAAATTTTCAACAGTTGCCACTACTGGTTTAACAGAAAAAATTCGTAAACGAATCAAGCGAAATCCAAGGCGCTCAATGAGAAAAATCGCTAAGGAAGTGGGAGTAAACCGTGAAACAGTGCGAATCATTGCAAAATCAAAGCTTAATCTTAAGCCGTACAAGCTCCGAAAAGCTCAAGATCTGACACAAAAAAAGAAAGATTTGCGACTGCAATGATGCAAGGCGTTGCTACGCTTCTCCGTGTTAAAAAAAATTGAAAATATCTTGTTTGAGCAAAGATATCTTGGTTGAACAACATTTCAATGCGCAAAATGACCGAATGTGGCTAACATCATCATCGCAACCAAATAGGACTGTTGGCCGAGTTCAAAAGCCAGCTTCCGTTATGGTATGGGCTGGAGTTTCCGCTAATGCCAGAACCCCTCTAATATTCGTTGAAGAGGGTGTTAAAATTGACCAGGTTGTTTATCGGAGCATTTTAAATGAACATGTTCTTCCCTGGGCCCAAGATACATTTGGAAATGTAAACTGAACTTTCCAGCAAGATTCTGCACCTTCCCACATGGCAAAATTAACGCAAACATGGATAAAAGACAATTTTTCTGGATTCATAACATCTCAAGAATGGCCACCATACTCCCCAGACTTGAATCCAATGGACTACTCTATTTGGAGTATTTTAGAGAGTAAGGCTTGTGCATCTCAACACCACAGTCTGGAGTCGCTGACAAATTCATTAGAGAAAGCCTGGACTGAAACTGATCAGGAAGTCCTGCGGCGAACAGTCCTACGATTTCCGGATCGATTGAAGGCATGTGTGCAGGCTAAAGGAGGTTATATTGAATGAGGTGGGGTTCAAATGAATGCGTATATATTCAGCAATGTTAACACTTAATTGTACTTAATGGAAGTACGTCCTTTTGAAAATAACTGCTGAAATGTGTGCGTCACTTTACGATTGTCACCCTGTAGACTGTAATTTTTGTTGTTATTTTCTATTTGGCTATGTATGTATGTTATTGTTGTTTGTCAAGCCCGAAAAGAGAATGAGATCATCGAAATTTCATTTGTTTCCTCTTTTTAGAGTGTCTAAACTATTGCTCTTTTGAGAGGAGTACTTAAAATTTGTAAAACTGCCAAGAGAACTTATTGCGTATGAGAGAATTAAACTGCTCTCTTGAGTTAGAGGTGAGAAAACTTCTATGCTTTTTTTTTTTGCATTGTGTTATATAAAGTCTTCCGACGCGAAATAGCACATAAAATGGGAAATTTCCTATAGTGACGTTTTGATAATCAATGTACGATATGTTCATTCAATTATAAAACGAAAAATCTACAGTACTCGCAAATAAGAATTCTCTTCCAACCGTCGCCTTCTAAATATTTGCAGGGTATAAAAACCATCACATTTCAGATTCCTGTAAATGTAGTAGAATTTACGAAATCAAAACAAGAACGTTAAAAAAAAAGTTATGCCATAAAAGCAAAACATTCCGCACGTCGTCGTCGTCGTCGTTTATAGTCATCGTCATCATTCTTGTCAGCTAAGAAAATTTCTAGAGCGCATAGAAGAAAAAAAAAATAATAAGCATCAACAGCAACATCTGTAGCAGCAAACATTAGTAACAGCAACAGCGGTAGGAGCGACAGCAACATCAACAGCAACGTATATGCAAGAATTATGAAATAGGAAAAGTGGTTTTCTATTTTCCTAACATAAACCTACAAAAAATTTTTTTTGTGTTTTTGAAAAAGTTAAGAAAAAAAAAACAAAAAAAAAAACTTATTTGTTATGGCTAAAGTTATATACGCTTTATTGCAATTTGTTTTGGCATTAAACTGATTTTTTAATGTGCGTGTGTGTGTGTAAAAGAATACAAGTGTGCGAGTATATGTGTGTCTTATGTGCATATGTTAACTTTAAGGTGGTTTATCCTGTCCCACTCTATGATTCCTTCGCCTTTTTGCTAGAGGTTGTTTAAAACTTTTCTTTGTCAAATATTGCTTACATAATTTTTTTTTTTTTTCTTTTCATGTTTTTTATTTTTTTTTTTTTTTGTGTGTTCGTAATGGCGTGAAATTCACTTAATATTTGACTTTTTAAATTTTAAATTAGGTAGCATAAAATCTTCTTATGAGTTTCGTTCATTGAAAATAAAAAACAGAAGAAAAATTTCTTAAATTCTTGAAATTTTGCTCATTTTCTTTTCATTTTATTTTTAATTTTTTTTTTTTTTTTGGTATTTCTTTTTTGCTTCATTCCTTTAGAAGATTTTTTTTTTCTCTTGAACTTTTTTTTCATAGAAATTCACTTAATTTTTAACGCGCCAAAGGCAAAAAATTTTACAAAAATTCTACGGAGTATGTCATTCATAGCAGCACAATAGAAGGTGCTGCCAAATCACTTGAATTTTTATTATTTCTTTCCTTCTTTTATATTTTTTTTTGGTTTTTGTGTTGGCTTTTGTGATTTCGTTTAAAATACCTTAAATTTCACTTAAGTTTTTTTTTTCTAGAAAAAGTTGAAAATATTATTTGCAAGTGTTTTATATAACAATTGAAAATTTGCTATTTCAAAAAAAGACTTCAGTTTTAATTGTAGCTGCATTTGAACTCGCAATAACTTCTTAAGGTAAGTGGTATAGACATTGATATATTTTAGGGCGGATATATTTTATTTCAAACTTAAAGAGTTATCGCTTTAAGAGAGAACAATCTCACTGCTTAAGAATGTTTTTATAATCGTTAGTATCTAAACGCGAGGCTTACAAAAAATCCGTAAACTAAAGTGAAATGACGAAAGTGCAACGACACATTGCGATAGCTGATTGCAGCTCCATGCCAAAACTATCCGGTACAGAAATTAAAATTAAGTAAGTTCAATCAATAACTATGTTAAAATGACATTTCTATCTCTCAACCTAATCTAAGTCAGCTCTTAGACAGTGAGATTAATCTCATGAGATTTTTTTTTGCTTTCCCTTTTAAAGTTTCATACAGTAAGATAAGTTGCATGAGACTTTAGCCTATTTTTATTTGATACAAAGAAAAACGTCAAAAAAATTTCATTAAAAATACTGCTCGAGAGATTTTGTCTATCCCCCTGTCGTTTCTCCTCTCTCTCGCACATTTTTTCAAGTTGCATGAGATAAATCTCGCAGTCTTAGAGCAAACTAACATAATTCAGTAAATGAGAAAACTGTGTAATTATTTTTCACTCTTTCTTAATTTGGGAGAGCGAAAATACTTCATATAAAAAAAAAATATGAGAGAGAATTTGCCGTTGAATTCGCCTATAGAGCAGTAGTTCATTCACGGTTGCCACTTTGGTACAATTCTACCAAAACTGGTACATTTTTTGCTATTTTACTACTTTTGGTACATTGGTACATGTTTTTAAAATGTTGGTACATTCTGTGGGCAAAGTTAGCTTTTATAATAATTAAGAATTGTAAACTTATGCTCAAAATATTTTTTGTTGAAAAAGGTGAAATTTAAATATATATAATATATAATGCTTTCAAAAGAATTATGTGTCGGAAGTTAAGAGTCTCATTATATCTAGTATTATTGACATCTTAAATTGAAAAAAATTTTTTTTTTGGAGATTATTTGACGATATTTTTGTAGTGTTTTTTGCGTTCAAAGTGGGCACCTAAGAAAAAGGTGGCCCGGGTGATTACAGTACTTGAAGTCTTCTTAAACAACAAATTTAAATAGATTATTGTTTTGTACGTTAGTCATTCTAGCAGGTAGTAGATTTAAACATTTGGAATAAAAAATAACCAAATGGCGGACTTCCAAATTTTAATTATTTTTTTTAAATCGCGTTTTTTTTTGTTGAAAATCGTTGCAAAAAATAGGAAATAATGATTAAAAATAAACAATTCTACTACCTGCGAGAGCCATTGGCGTGTAAAATAACACATTAAAAGTTCAGCCCAATCGGTTCTATAAAATTCTCTCAGATCCGGTAAAAAAATTTTGTTTCGAGAAAAACGCTTTTTAAGTTTTAACAACAGATAAAGTTTTCACAACAGGCGCTCTCGACTATGACCTATAACTTCGTTAATATTTTGAGTTTTGGTCTGAAAATACATTTAAAAAAAATTGGTACATTTCCCCCCATTTGGTAAATTTTTTTGCAAATATTGGTACAAAATAAAATGAGTAAGTGGCAACCGTGAGTTCATTGTTGAATTCGCCTTTAAAGTAGTGCAGTTCAAAGAGTAGCATGCGCTTACAAGAGTATATCAAACTTAACTCGTTGCTTGCTCTTCTCACTCTATCCCAGCATAGGCCAAAGAGTAGCATGTGGGTAAATGAGCACAACAAATTTCACATTTATAGGGCTAGTTTCCATAGAAAGAGTACTCCGCCGATCATTGTGCATGTATAGGTGGCCACCATTGCTCTATTCGTATGGATTCTCTTTTGGTGTTGTCGTTATTCATTGCATTTACTCCTTGATTAATTCTGATTCTTTTTCGTCTTTCTCCTTGCACATTTCATATGTTCAAAGTTCATGGTTCTTTTATTTGTCTTCTTTGGTACAATAGATCTTATAGGTCGCAGTGCCTGACTTTCGGGTTGTCCCATCCTTTAAATAATAATAATAAAAAGTACCAATTTAACTATGCTGCTTTTTAACCCATGAAAGAGTTTTGGTCCTATGACTAATGCCTGGTTTTCAGTATGTCAAATTCAATGAAATTTGCACGCATGTTGGCAAATTTTAAATGGGAAATTCTCTTTTTTTCACTCTTTGAAAACCAAGCATAAGGCCAATTCCTTAGCAAAGTAATATAATTGTTCGGTGTTTTCTATTCCAAGTCTCTTGGAATCCAAAATTTAACGACTTTATCTAACTTGATTAAGATTCAGAAAAAACTAATTTTGCATGTTCGTTGGTCAAGGGTGGTCAATTAGTTACACTGTAATTGATTTTAACTATTCTGTTTATTAGCTGTGACATTTAACATCACTTTAAGTTTAAATCATTCAACGAAGACTTTGTTAGGGCTTGGAAAAATCATAAAAAAAAACGAATTGGTATGGGAAAAACTGAAAATTGTTTAAGAAAATATACATATCGCTGCCTCAGTTTGCTAAGGACCTAACATCAAATTTTTCAAAATCGAGTTTTTGATGGATTATGATTAAGCATGTCCACTTTCATCTGTAACGAAAATTTTAGAGAACTACACCGGAAACTTACGATATTTGCTTTTATTTTAAATTACAAATTCTTGAAGTAGTACTCCAAATTCCAAAATATTTTTTGCTTCTCCTGTAAAATTTGAAAAATGCGTATTAAGACTTTAGCAAATTAAGGCAGCGATATGTGACATAATGTAATGTAATGCAAGTTGGTGTGCGTGGCTCTTTCTCACAAACAGCTGCGCAGCAGAAAAGTGCTATTAAAAACCATAGAGCGAGCGCATGAGATGATACTTACAGCGCCGCTGACGTCAACGTCTCTGCTTGCATTGCTTGACCAATTCCCATACGTTCACATAAGAAAGCTCAATTCCGACATCGGCTCTCTCCCAGTGTCTATTCATGTTCTCTCAGTCAGCTTTTGTACACATACATTTTTTTGCCCGTTTTCTCTCACCGATTTTCTGTTTGTTGGCGATGGAGAGAACGAGTACTGTACCAACAATTTTACACCGATTTTTGACGTTTGCCTTTTACAAATTTTGCATCTCTGTTCCACTTATGTACGAATGGCAAAGAAACAATAGAAATGCTAAATCGGTCGGTCAAAATCGTTGTTTATTGTACGATGGAACAAGAAAACAAAACAAAAACAAAAAAAACAAACAAAAATCGATGTCTGCAAATGCAAACTAAGTAGCAAGCAATTGGGTAGGAGATAATTGTGCAAGGTGAGAGATGTAAATTAAAAGACCAGCAGAGAGCGAGAGAGCATTTCGGACTCTCTTTGGTAGCTAACGACTTAGTGCTTTGTTATGCAGACGGTTACGTCATGGACACAAGTTGATGTTGCTTTAATGTAAAACGAAAGTTTGAGAGAGAGAGAGAGAGAGCAGGAGAGTAAAATATGACGAGTACGGTCACCACATAATTTGTTTTTCGATGCCGAATCATTAGATCAAACCAGTGTTGAATTGTGATTCTATTCGTAATAATGCACTTTTAGGAGCAAAATAGTACACTTTTAATAAAAAGCGCAAGATAGTGAAAAAAAAGAAAACTGTTTTAAAGGCAACTCTCACCAATATTGCTAGCATTTTTGTTTTGATCATCTAGACCGAAAACAAAAATGTATGAAATTTAAAGAAGTGTAAAAAGGTTAAAAAAAAGGACGAAAAAATCTAAAAGTATGTAAAGCGTACTAGTGATGAGGGATCAAATAACCGTCTGCATAACATGCTTGGGTCAGAGAGTTGAAAAATCAAAGAGAGAGTTTAAAAACTGGCGCTATTGACGATCATTTGACAGGCTGAGAGAAAAAGCGGGCTAAAATTTATATAAGAGCAAAAGTGAAATAATTTAGAGTGCCAGTGCAAGAATGGCATAAGTAATACGGTTTAGAGTGAAAATGAAACGTCTTAAAAGTAAGAGCAAAAATGGTATAACAATTCTTTCAGAGCAAGAACAGCATAGCTTTTTATTCCGTTTTCGCTGTGAACATATTTCGTTTCACTTTTGCTCTGAACATATTTCGTTTTGCTCTTAAGTAAAATTATTCCATTTTTTTTCTGAACGTAGAAGTTATACCACTTTTCATCTCAGGCTCTCAAATGAGGACGATTCGGTTTTATATCACTTTCGAATGATAAATGACAGGTTGAGGGGAAAAGCGGGCTAAAGTTTATATAAGAGTAAAAGTGACATAATTTAGAGTGTCAGTGCAAGAATGGCATAAGTAATACGGTTTAGAGTGAAAATGAAACGCCTTAAAAGTAAGAGCAAAAATGGTATAACAATTCTTTCAGATCAAGAACAGCATAATTTTTTATTCCCTTTTTCGATCTGAACATATTTCGTTTTACTTTTGCTCTGAACATATTTCGTTTTGCTTTTGCTCTTAAGTAAAATTATTCCATTTTTTCTGAACGTAGAAGTTATACCACTTTTCCTCTCAGCCTCTCATTTGATCGTCTGCATAACTTCACCTTTATATGTCGATATTGTTTGTCATTTCTCTCCTTTAGCATTTAAATTCTTCAACCATTCAGCTTTTCTACTCAAGCTGCAAATTTGATTTTTGGATCTTGTTTAATATAAAATTTCATAAACCTCAGTGGTATGTAAAGAAAAACTATAGGCTTTTGCTAGTCGAAAACTAATCGAATGGAACTAGTGCGGTTTAAACTTAGAAATCTACTACCTTTTAAATTGCGATGCTATTACAAATTAAATGCAATTATAAATTATTTATAAGCCTGAAAGTATGCAGTACTAAAAACAATGAACTAAAACTTATTAGGAACAGCGTTTGCTATTATAACTAACCTAAAATTAAAAAAAAAATAAAGCAAAATAAAATTTGCACATTGTCATCGAATTGTTAAGTCTGTGATAAATTTTTTTTTTAGTAATTGTCTCTGTCTTATATACATTCATGACTAAAATTAACATAAATTTTAAATGCTTTAATCTGGCAAACACAAAAAACTAAAGCCATAATAAATTTCTATGTAAATTTGAAAATTCTGAAGCAAAAGAAATGCAAATAGGTAGAGGTACCTATACCAAAAAAAAACAAAAAAAAAACAAAATTAAAATCGTTGGATTATAATAAAACAATAACCAAAAAGCCGCTAGGGAAATTACAAAAACAAAAAGGGAAACCGGTGAAAAGTGGGGAGAAAAACAAGAAAGGAAAACATGTAGACTTCATTCAATTCAATCAAATCAAATCCTTTCAAAAAAAAAAAAAAAAAAAAAAAAAAAAGATGAATATGTTACTCTGTTAATATGGTGGGTGAGAGTACTGATGGTGTTGGAGTTGTTGTTGGAGCTGATGCTGGTTTTGGTGCTGTTAATATTGCTGTTACTGTTGCTGTTGCTGTTACTGTTTCTGTTACTGATGATGGCGTTGGCTGCCACCCGCATTCAGTAACATATGTATGAACACATACACACTCACACATACAAATAAGTGCGTACTCTTACTTTAATGTATATGTATATGTATATGTGAATATGTATTTATATTTTCCGTTTATTTGTTTGGTATGTATGGCTTCTTTCATACCATATTTGATATTTGCTTCTGCTGCAAGTCAACACACACACACACATACACATTCATATATATACCCCCAGTTGGACAAACAGTGAGTACTCCTCAAACGATTAATGATTTCATTGCACCAAAAGAAAGGATAAACGAGCAACTCCAATAAAGTAAAAAAAATTTTGAATTTCACTAACACAATTTCATAATTTTAAATGGTCTATTTTTAGAAATAATGATTAACAAAGACAGCCTGATTGAGTAGGTCAAATTTGTATATCTTACTCTCTCTCTTGTTCAGTTAACACTTTACGGTAGGCAGGGTAAAAACAGCCCCGCATATTTTTTTATGCATAGTGTGATATATTTTAACCCACCTCGAAAAGTTGAAATTACTTATAGTCACACAGTTTAATTTTTTATTTACAGTTTCTCATTCTGCTGACAATGATATAGACCAAAAAAATGTATGTGCAACTGGTGTTTTTATTTTCTTTAAAATCGTGTGCATCAAAGAGTTAAAAATCAGTAACTAGTACTAGAATCATTGCAAGAGTAGGTTAGGTTGGAGTGGCTGTCGAGAGACACACTTAGGCCTGAACGGCCCATTGTGATACCACATAGTTGGACCTACAGTTTTAACGCCGATTTCGAACGGCGGTGTGGCAATTTTTTATCGGCTTGGTGGTTTTGCCATTACCAACCAAGGTGTGCACTTGTACACTATCTTATAATTCTCATACACTTCATATTGATAGTGAATATAAGAAAGTTATGAAAATTAACCACCAGACGAAGACGGGAATCGAACCCGAACCTCCCAGATGAAAGTCTAGTGCACTATCCACTAGGCTATCGAGGTCGTAAGAGTAAAAGAAACAAAATTCAATGACAATAAACTTTTTTGTGTGGCTCAGTTGGTACGTCGCACGTCGTTTAATATTCGCAATGCGAATTTTTTAGCCACAGGTTCGAGACTGGAAAAAGGCAACTCAAGAAAATAATAAAATTATAAAACGATAATTTTTTTTTTTTTTTTTTTTTTGGAACAGACAAAAGAAGTATTCAAGAATACAGCACTCAGACAAGTTTTACGTCCATTGTACTATATCCTGTGTTCCCTTTTGCTATTCTTTAAATATACCAGATTTATTAATAAACCTTAGCAGATCCTGCGGTGTTAGAGAGCTCAGGTGTTCGTCTCCCAACACTCCAGTACCAAATATGCTTACCCGGATCTGGCAGAAAGCGCGGCAGACACTAAGAAAGTGATCCGCCGTCTCTTCACATTCTTCCTCCAAACCACAGGAAGCACAGAAGGCACTAGCTCCTAGGCCAATCATATGCAAATGTTTGGCCCAAGAGAAATGACCTGTATATAATCCCACCAGCTGCCTGCAGCTCTTTCTGTTAAGTGATAACAGAAAGTCTGTTAGACGTTTCGAGATAACAGCCCCTCAGGTCCTCCCATTTACGATTGTGGGTAAAGTCGACCCACTCATTAATGGTGATCTTGATGATTGTAGACGACAAAGAGAGTACAGGTTCTGGGCCCAGGAAACCAGTTTCTGAACGCTTACTGGCCAGAAGGTCAGCCGATTATTATTATTATTATTTATTATTTAGGGGAGCCCAACCAGGCAGGCACTGCGACCTAAAAGATCTTTTGTGCCATTCCCCATTTTATGACAAAATACGTTCAGCTGACCTAACAAAAGTCAAGGCATCTTTCGTAGAAGAAGATTTCATGTGATCAGCCGTCAAAAACGAATAATCAAAGATTCTTCCTCTGAGCCGAGTCAAGGCCGGACACTCACACAGAATGTGATGTGTCGTCTCGTCATCTTCCATACATAGACGACATTCTGCCTTATTGGACAGACCTATTTTGCTTAGGTGATATCTGAGCCCATGGTGCCCAGACATGTAGCCCACCAATAGCTTAAGGTCAGGTTTTGAATAAGAGATGGGCTGATTTTGGGCAAGCGGAATGGTGAAAGCTTTTGCCTGTCTTAAACCCGGGATAGAGTTCCAATACTCTAGCCATTTTGCCTTAGACCACTCCTCAACGATAGATTTCGTAGAGGCCCAGCCGATTCCGCAGAACGGATCGGGGCCAATGTGCTTGGTAGATGAACCTTGTTTAGTCAGTTCATCGGCGGCCTCATTACCAACAATGTCACAGTGGCCGGGTACCCAACAAAGCGTCACTTTGTTATGGGTAGACAAGCGCTGGAGACTCTCAAAACACTCTTTCACCAGTTTAGAGGAAAAACTCCATGAAGAGGGAGCTAAAAGAGCCGCCTGGCTGTCAAGGTCAGCCGATTCATTTCCTGAAATTCCTGAGTGTCCAGTGCCCAACACAATCAAGCCTGGATTTGCAATGCATAACCAGTTTAGACCTGGTTAGAGGATTAAGCAAGGATTTAAGCGCAGCCTGACTGTCACTAAATACACAGATACTCCTTTCTCTCCAAACATTATCAATAACGCGGTTCATTGCCTGGATGATTGCAAAAACAGAAGCATACAACCCAAGAGAGAAGTGAAGGTGCACTCTATCATTTTCAATGAAGACTCCAGAACACGAACCGAATTCTATTCTGGAGCTGTCAGTGAAAATACGCTGACAATCAACTCCGGATAACTGTAAATAATAAAAAAAATAAAAAATAATGAACAAAAATGAATATAACATTATAATTAAAAAAAAAAAATAAAAAAAAAAATGTTGTGGGATTTGAACCTTGGCGCACACAAGTGCTTGCGTGCTTACGGGCGTTTTAGACAACTAGTCTATGGCGTCTTGAATTTGACAGCAACAATTTTGGAGTTTTGTTTTTCTATGAGATGCTCGTAATCGTGTCCTCCTTTATTACTCCTTTTGGTGGCTAAAACGAGTACTCCATGCCCTTGGACATAAAGCGCGGTTCACGCCAAATTGGCACGCTTTGCTGTGGTCACCACGTCGCCCCTAGTCATAAGAACAACAAATTTTTTACTGGGATTTGTTTACAATACCGTTACCGTTAGTTGATAAATTTTTCATATTAATTGATCGCAAGTTGGTGATTGTGTGCACAATGGAAGCTGCAAATAGAAAATTTGATTGTGAACAAATTTATTGAAAATCCGTCGTGGTCTGGTTCAAAGATTGCGAAAGTGTTAAATATCTCCAAAAGAACGGTATGTAGAGTTATAAAATGATATAAAGAAACTCTTAGTGTTGAAAGAGCTAAAAAAATTGTGAACAAAACGGGAACCACTAACCTAAAATTAAAGGCAAAGATCTTGAGGTCCATCAAAAGCAATCCTGGACTATCGGATAGCGATCGTGCCAAAAAATTCAATACCAGCAAAAGTACAGCTAGACGAGTACGCATAAAAGCTGAGCTAAAGTGCTATCGTGCTATAAAATATTCAAATAGAACAGACAAACAGAATTTCCTGGCCCAAAAACGTGCTCGTCTTCTTTATCATAATGTTTTGACCAAATTCAATGGATGCATTATTGTGGATGACGAATCATATGTAGTAGTAGTAGTAGTAGTAGCATGTTCTTTATTTTCATAAATGAATTACGAATAAGTTCTTATTATAATTTTAAAGAACATAGAATAATGGCATGGCTCAGAGCCGTCGCCATAGACAAACTTAAGCAATTTACTTGGCAGTGACTATTTATCATATATGTATATTAAAAATCTTCTGACAATATATTTCTTCTATACTCTATGGCGTTGACTAAAAAGTTTATTAAAGATTGCCAGCTGTTCCCATTTAGCAACTCAATACATTCTTTACGCGTTAATGATGGCCTTCTCATGTAAAGCATTCTAAGCTCCTGTAGTATGGGGCATATTGCCAAGAAATGCATAGCGTCTTCTCTCTGGCGCATATTGCACAGCGAGCAATTTTCGTTCTGGTTGCTTATGTTGGGGCGGTAGTTTAAATTTAACACCTCTACCCTGGCCTTGAAAATAGCAGATATTGAGTACGTTCCAAACTGATTTCTAAAGTAATTTTTTTCGGTCAGGTTATAGTTCAGGCATTTATACATATTCCTTGTTGTGCTTTGCCGGGCTTGAGCTTCAAAATGTTGTTTATTTTATTTATTTTATTTTATTTGATTTTTTTAGGAATTCCGAGTACAACAAGAACAGTGTCTTATATTATAGTACTAGTCATAACAAGATTATATTAATTAATTAATTAAGGTGGGAAAAAAAATTATACAGTAAAAATAAACATGACATGACGAATTAATGAATAAAATAACAATAAAAGTACATATGTACGTATAAAGCAGGAAATATTTTAAATTAACGATTATTTGACAGATATAGAAATAATTTCTTTTTAAATTGCAAGGCGTTACTTAAGAGTTGTAATTCATGGGGGAGCGTGTTCCAAAGACGTATTGAGCTCACAAAGAATTGGCGTTCAGATATTTGGCATAAGTATCTAATCTGTATTAGTTGTTTACCACGATTTGAACGAGAGAAACGCAATCTATTAAATAAGTAAGTGGGTTCCTTTGTAAAAATAACTTTATGTAGTTGAAGAGTTGCTTTGAGTTGTAATAAGTTATCAAATGATATACCAAAAATTTGTCTAGAATATTCAGATATGTGGTCAGTCCGTTGTCTCTCTATTTCGTACATATTGCGTATGAGGCACTGCTGTGATGATGCCCAAGCATTGCGGTCATCAAGTACCATATCAACGTTGAATTCACGAGCAAGTGTTTCCCATTTGTGGAAGCATTGTGACTTGTTCGCCAAGAGATGCGATGCGACTATTGTCGGCAGTCTGTTTGCGGGTAGATTCATAACTTTGTCGATGTATCCAAAATGCAGCTGCAGAGTGTATGTAAAAAGTGTTGGGAGACCTGTTTCCAAATGGATTGCATAATTAGGTGTGTTTATTGGGAGATGAAATACTTTTTTAATATAATGTCTTATAAGTTTTTCTGCTTCTTCGTAGGGTGAACAGCCCCAGACTTGGGCAGCATAGCACATGATTGATCTTGCCGTTGCTTAAACATTTTGTATTTCGTGCTGTGGTCTACGTTTTTTCTCCCAAAGAGTGCTCTCCATGTGCTGTTTAGCGCGACTTTCGAGTCTTTCAGCTTTTGTTGTAGATGCTTCGTGAAACGCATATTTTCAGTTAAGATGATACCCAAGTACTTATATTGTTTTATAACTTCTAACTTAACTTCATTTAGATTCCATGACTCTTCCTCTGCCCTCCCGGACCACCATTACTTTTGATTTATCCGTATTTATTTGTAGGTTCCACGTTTGACAGTAGCTGTGCAGTACGTCTATCATCTGCTGTAGCATTTGTGGACTCTCTGCGAAGATAACCACGTCGTCAGCATACATTAAAATTTTTATAATGTTGTTTCCCAGAAGAACTCCTCCGGGTAGCAAGGCTGATATATCGTCGATGAATAGCGCAAAAAGTAGAGGGCTAAGTAGACACCCCTGCTTGACTCCTTTGTTGGTCTCAAACCAGACAAACGCCTACCATCCCATACCGCAGTTTTGTTGTCAGAGTATAGATTTTGTATTGCGTTGAGCATTTTCGATGACACGCCCCTGTTGCTTAGTTTGTAGAAGAGGCTTCTTCTGTCGACGGTATCAAATGCAGCCTTAAAATCGATAAAGAACATGTACATTTTTCTTTTGGTTTGTAGATGCTCACTTGCGATTGATGTTAAAACGAATATGCTATCAATAGTCGAATAACCTTTCCTGATTAGTATCAGACAAATAAAGTAGATGTAGTGCCCAAATATATGAATCCACCCAATTGCCCCCAGCTTCGACCGATCGAAAAATACTGGGCTATTACAAAGTATAAGTTGAAGAAAAATGCAGGTATTGTCAAAAATGTGAATTCAATGTTACTAAAATGGAACCAAATAGCCGCAAAAGTATCCAGAGCTGATGTTCAAAGGTTGATGGGGTCCATTAAAAGGAATACCCGGAACTTTTTGCACAACAAAGAAATTTAGATCTTTTAATATTATAGTATTAAAACACAATATTAAACTTATCATTTAATGCATTATTTGTTATTCTGAGTGTTCTGGTTAAAAAGAATACAGCAACTTTCCTGCGTGCCAATTTTGCGTGAAGCGCGCTTTACAATGTTAAAAAAGAGTACAAAATGCAAGAGCTTTAGAGCAATAGGAAGTAATCGATTGCTCGCTTTGGAGCACTCAACGATTACTCCTATGATCATCCAAAGTTCAGCTGGGCTTATATTTTTCACTCATGCATACACATGTACTTACATATATATAGCTTATACAGATTCTTGCCGAAGGGTGCAATATTTTGTTTTTTGTTTTTTCTACTCTTTTTTGTTGGTTGTTGTAGGCATATAAAAACTGAATATGATTGCTTTTAATATTTTTCAACATGGCTTCTTCTCTTCTTCCTCATTTTTTTTGTTTTTTTTCTACTTCTCCTTTTGAAGTAGAACTTATATTGACTTATTTTTTATTTCTTCTTTTTTTTTTTTTTTTCTTTTTTTTTGCTACCATTATTTACGCAGGATATTGAATGAAAGTTGTGCAAAATGATTGCGTTTAATACCACAGGGTACTATATTTTCATTTCAATGTTTCAATACTTTGCTGCGTAACTACCAACAACTGAAGGAGACTGCAATATATGTTAGTACAATTTATGGTTTATTGAATTGAAGTAATATTTTTAATAATTCTTATTGGTTTGTACTTACAAACGTATTTACGTTTAGATATAAAAATAAAAATTCATATATTATTTTTATATAGGTAGGTGCTTTGATGACATGTGATCCGAAAATGTATTGAAGAAAGCAATAAATCCACAAAATGAACATTTCTATTAGAGAAAGTGCATATGACTACACTGAATTTTAGATATTGAAAACAGAAGGTTTTTATGAAATTATGGGGTTTTTAGCATTTAGCAAGAATTTCCAAGTTGTTTCAATTTGAATGTAGAAGAGTCAATTGAAATTCAGGAATTCCGATTTTTGTTTTAACTTGAATGCAGAAAAGTCAAATGAATTTCCGGAAGCTTCAATGTGAATCCGAAACAGTAACAAAAATAAGTACTGAATAAAAGAAGCTGCAAACAAACGAGTATAACATACACAGCAGATTTGATGTGTAATTCATATAAATAATTAAAAATCAAATAATTGCTTTATAAACTAAATTTACACATTACCATATATGACGCGTTCAGAGGAAAAGTGAGGAGTAAAATTTTAGAGGAAAGGTGAAATAGAAAACTTCATAAACCCAAAACGAAGTCTCGTTCTGCTTTGCCTATTTGAGTTTGTATGTATGCTTAAGTTACAACTCTTTGTGCTATATTGCTGTAGTCAGCAACCACTCTTTCCTTTAGTAAATTTGATGCTTCACTTTTCCTCTGAGCGCGTCGTATAATGAGGCTCCCAGAATCATACTGAATGAACTCCAGTTCTTTCGCTAAATGAGTTTCATGTGAATTCTGAAGATGGACTCTCTGATTCATTATCTAATTTTTTTAATTTTTTTTATATGAGGTTTTTTCTCTCTCTCTCTCTTAATTTGAGAGCTCAATAAAATGCACTTCATTCTCTTTTACTGAAATAACGTAGTTTTAATTTTTAACAACAAAGTTTTGGCATGAAGCTGCCATACTCAAATTTTTTGTACACATCGTTGTAAATCAAATGCATTATGAGACTTGATTTGCGAATTTTTGAATATGGCAACTTTTAACGAAAAACAAAAACAAAAACATTCGTCGATGAATTCGCCTTTGCTGTATTTGTTATCATAACATACCAAGTTCTCAGTACAAAATGAGAGCAACTCTGGCAAGAACAACACGAACAACACTCTCTCTCTCTCTCTCTCGTTCTCATATTTATGTATGTATTTGTACTAAAAGAATTTCTTACAAAAAAAAAAAAAAAACACGATTAGTAACAGTAAATTCCTCTGAAATCAATTACTCGCTAATTTGAGATGAGATTGAGAGAACTGACGTCGCTACCCGATTCACATGTAAAAAATTTATTCATATGAAAAAAGTCTGATCACGATGTTGGCTCTCTCACTGTCCGCATTTAATGAGACTCTCTGCCACGGTTGCCACTTTGGTCCTTTTGGACCAAAAGTGGTCCTTTTATTTTCGTTTGGTCCGCTGGTCCTTTTTTTTCTGAATTGGTCCTTTTTCAAAAATATTAAGTAATTAACTTTCATATGTAATGTATGAGTCACTCTGTGACTAAAAAATGTGATGTTAAAAAAATCAGTGTAAGAAAGTTGTAGTAATGAAAGTAGGCAACACTGTCGATAATATTCGATTACTGATTTTTTCCCATCCCTAGAGGAGAATCAGTTGCGTTTGTGATTTACCATGGAAAAGTAAGATATAAAATGATATCAATAAATTTTTGCCACTTATTTAATTTTTTCGTTGTTTTTTTGGTCTGACATTGGGAGGGAGGACTTAAAAAATTTATCCATTATAACTCCTAACAAAGTTTTATCTGAAACCGAAGTTTCAATAATGCCTGTAATAAACAATTTTTCACATTTAATTCAATGTGATGTTGACATAATAATAACACAATGGAAACTTTTAAGACTTTCAAACAGTGACCTCAGAACCGATATGGATGTTTGCTTTTTTTGGGAAAAAGATAGTTTACTTAAAAATGGAATGAATGAAAAATGCTTTAAAGAATTGACGGATTTTGTATTTGATTTAATGTGCCTACCTCATAGTTCAGCAGCTGCTGAACGCAAATTTTTCGAATTATCATTAATAAAGACTAAACTTAGAAATAAATTGGAGTTCAGTACAATAAATAACATGATGTTATCAAAAGAACTTTGTTTAAAAAACCCTGAACCCAATTTAGTTTGGTCGGCAAAAGAGTTAAATTAATATATATTTACTTATGTATAAAAATCGCTTAAAATATGAAATATTGCAATATATTTTTTTAGAATTTTTTTACTACGTACAAAACTGGGTACATCGAAGAACATTTTCAGGACACGTTAAATAAGTCGAGTATTTCGAAAAATCCAAAAATAATAGTGGAAAGTAATAAAAAAGCTGTGAAACAACTTTGACTATAAAATTTTTAAGAATCTTTTGATTTTTCTAAATTTCGGGGCTTTCAAGACACAACTTTTTTTTTCTTTCATATCTGATTTCAAAAATGACTTTACATTTGTATTCATCTATAAAAGAATATACTTTCTGCCCTGTTATTTTTTGATTTGTCGACATAATCGATTTATTTATCGTGTCCCAAAAATGTTCTTCTTTGTATCTGAATTGCTAACCATTTTGCTAAAATTTTGGTGTGGCAACCGTGCTCTCTTCTCTCATATTTAAAAGGAACCTAAAAAGTTTCTAAAGAATCAACCCATGAGAAGCAATAACATATTGCAGAACTTACTGAAAGTAAAATCAAAGTATTTATTTCATTTTTTAGCTAACATTATACGAATTCTGAACATTGATGTTTCCAATTTCCAATTTATAATTATACATACATACATATGTGCGAATTCAAATTCAGTTTTTAATTTGAAATAATTCAAATCGGATTTTTTTGAATAAAAAATTATCAAGGTTTGTCTTTAATATTAAAAAGAAAATATTATATCTGAGGTGAAACCTTAAAACCCAAAATGTTTCATCATATATTTTTGATTATAAATATTAAATTGTTGAGAATTTTTAAATAATTTTTAAAATTATATATCTTTTCAAAAATGATCTTTGATTTGAGCATAGTATCTTTTGAAACAATGCGATAGTTTCTTTAATATTTCTATTGAAATATTTCTGTTAAACTTGGCTGACAAAAAAATAAGCATAAGCTGTTATACCTTTTTACCATAGATATTTCCTCTACATAGTTTAATTTTTACCATGTCCCTCATTTATTAAAAGACTATCATAAGTCAAGAAATACAAATATTGAGTTAATGATGCAGCATTATTTCATATTAATAACTTGTATACTCTGCGCGTGAGAATTATAAGATTTCTTCTTTTTTCTGCAAAATGGGTGTCTCAATTGACTTTAAACGCGTTTTCTGCAAAATCGTTTGTTAGTTTGTTTGTTTTTTTCGTTATTGGATCCATTTTTGCTCTTCACATTGTTCGACGATCCGACGATAAAGTCAAAAGAAAAATTTCAATGTCCAATAATTCCCAATATAATAAAGATAACTCAGCAATTCTGTTTCAGATAAATAAGTTAGACTATTGATAATAGTTGTGGACAAGAATTACATTGTTGTATTACAGCTATATATTTTATTATTAATTATAACTAGTCGGTAAGGCCCCAGTAACTGGGGCTTTTTTTTTGCTCAAAAAATCTCTTTATGAAAAAACAAATATCAAAAGAGAACCAAACTTATCGTTGGTGTTTGTTTTGTTGTTTGTGTATGCAGATAATTCGTTAGATAATTCTGAGAAATGCCGTTACTCATGTCTTCTCTCTCTCTCTCTCTCTTTCATTTGTTATTTACTACCGCTTAAGCAATGATTTTTATAACGATCCAACGAATCTAATGCTTTGTTCAATGAGTGAATTTTAAAAAACTTCCGACGCTACTATTTTGGAATTGGCTTGACCGATTTTAAATTTTTGGCTAACCTACTCGTCAAGCTCTTTAAATTAATATATAATATGATTGTGTAGCAGTTCTGGATCTTCTGGAATAAAAATTTAATTACACTAATTAATGTATAAGATTTCAAATTTATCAAAATTATATTTTATGGGCTTGATCTCATATGATGACTATGATCTCATATAAACATAGAACTATTGACAAAAATAAAATTAATATCCGTGTTTTTGTTGTTGCATATAAATTTTCGCATAGAAATGATGTGAGCATAAATTGAAGAGAAGAGCGAACGACTGAAAGCGCTCTACTTTTCAAACTCTATTTTTAGTCGTGTTATTATTGTTGTTGCATAAAAATGATGTGAGCACAGACCAAAAAGAAGAGAGAGAGAGAGAGAGGGAGAGAGAGAAAATGACAAGTACACCAAGCAACCGCATTTAATCGCATTGGTATTGGTGTATATAAAATATAAGAGTACAGAGAGTCACGGTTGCCACATCAAAATTTTTTTTGGGGCCAAAAACAAAAGCAAAAAGGACCAAAATGGAAAAAAATGGAAAAAAATGGACCAAATTTTTTTTTAATTATTTTGTTTATTTAACAAGTAAGTTGCTAGAGAATACATTCATATATCATATCAAACTAAAACAAAAAAACATAAAAAAAGTGCTCAGAAATTCATATAGCACATATGTAATGAAAGGTATATAAAAATTACTTATAATATTTTAAGTGATTATTATATAGTACAAACATAAGTATATCACATTATATATTAGCAGAAAAAACAAAAAAAGAAGTGCTTACAAGTTCATATAGCATATATGTATTAAAAAGTGTGTAAAATGTGAAAACTACTTATAATATTTTAAGAGATTGTTATATAGTAAAAACATATATCACATTACACAATATCAAAAACAACAACAAAAAAAATGTTTAGCAATTCAGATACAAAGAACATTTTTGGGACTGGAAATAAATCAAGTATATCGACAAATCAAAAAATAACAAGGCAGAAAGTATATTCTTTTATAGATGAATACAAATGTAAAGTCATTTTTGAATTTGAATTTAGAAAAAAACGGTATTCAAAACCAAAAAACAGTGCCATATACTCCTCAACAGAATGGCGTTGCTAAATCTTTACTGAGTAGTACTCAGTAGTATCGAAACCAAAGTAGATTTCGTCAGCAACTTAGATGCTCTTACATCGACCGGGTCTGTGTTTACATCTTTATCAGAAGCATGCAAGGACTTGGTGTGACTTCGGCGAATTTTGAGTGGATTTAATCAACAAATGAGCGCATCAAAGTTGTACGAAGACAAAGTTGCTTGAGACCGATTGAAGGAGAGAAGTTTTCAGGTTTCTGGCCAATAAAAGCACAAAAACACGCGAGTTTGTTTTCAAAAGGACTAAGTAGATAAAAAGTTGCAATTACTGTCCGACCGAAAACATGATGGCAGACTTACTGATGAAGCCATTGCCAGCAAGGCGGATTCAATTAGGCAGGTGTATTGAAAAAAAGTTATTTTATTGTTTTCAAATTATTGGTAAATGTTCAGATTACACTTCTGATTGGGATTAAAAATCACTTTTTGACTCAAATTTTGTTAATATGAATTGGGGCGTGCCGCCCTTTCCCGGTTCGGGTTCTTGTCGCTAAAATTTTTTCAAAAAATAGTACAAATAACTAAAAAAAAAAGATATGAATAAAAATGAATACATCATGCATAAATTGCACTTGTGTCGCCCAAATTAAAAGGTCTAGGTATTTGTATTCAAATCACATTTAAAAAAAAGTAAAAATTCGCGCGAAATAAAACCGAAATGGCCACCGAATTTAGTGCGTCATGTATCCATTTAGTTTCTTTTATTTGTTATTTTACTATTTATTGAATACATTTTAATGCCAAAAATCCGTTTTTCGGGAAGGGCCTGCTCTCCCTAATTCAAATAAACAAAATTTGGGTCAAAAAAGTGATTTTTAAAAAAATTCTCATCAAGTGTGTTCTGAAAAATTCCAAATAATTTTACTGCATTGAATAAAGACACTAGTTTGTTTAATATAACCTTTCATTACTACAACTTTCTTATGAAAGTTAATTACTTAATATTTTTGAAAAAGGACCAATTCAGGAAAAAAAGGACCAGCGGACCAAACGAAAATAAAAGGACCACTTTTGGTCCAAAAGGACCAAAGTGGCAACCGTGCAGAGAGCTAAGAAGAGAGGGAGAACAAATTAAGGTTTGTTGTTGCTGGCATAGCACAAACCAAGTAACTGCACATTTGGTTGAATTGTTGTTGATATTTCTGTGGCAATAAGGAATAACAGCTAAACTCAAAAGTCGAATAAAAACCTGTTGCGTATTTTTCATTATAAAACTCAAAATATTGAAAGCTCTTAAATATTTATTAGAGTTTAATTAATAAAAAACTATAGAAACTGAAATTATATTACAATAAATTGCAAAAAATTTTCAGAAACTTTCATAATTTTGGGATTTATAATAAAAAATACGCAGCAGGTTTTTATTCGACTTTTGAGTTTAGCTGTCATTCCTTATTGCCACAGATTTAACCCACCTATACTTGATTTTCACTATGTTACATTCCCTGTCAAAGAGAGAGAGAGAGAGACAAAGAATTTCCTATATGAAATTTGCCAACATGCTGGCAAATTTGATTGAATTTGACATAGTGAAACTCAGGCATTAGACACGAAGATCTGCTATTTGATCTAAAAATCAGAAAATTTGCACATATGCCAATAAAATGCCATTAAACACGGATATGCAATAAAATCTGAGGTAAAGTGACTCATCTGGCCGTCAGATTATGTCATTGTTACGGTGTGTATCACAATTTTTGTCACAAAGTTTGTCCAATACTTACTTGTGTGTTGGACAAATGTGTGAAAAGCTTAAATATGATATGAGTAGCAAACAAGAATGGAAGAGAGAGAGAGAGAGAGAAAAGAATCTTAGACTTACCAAGAGCTCATAAATTTACATATCAGAATTATTCCAAAATTTTTAATATTAGCTCACAGTTTTTCCCTTATATAAAATTGTCCTAAACGATTTTAACGACTATAGAATGATCAGTAACAATATTAATTTAAATATGTTTCTTTATCCATTATCTCCCCAAACCATTTTCAAAATTACAAAAAGTTCAAAAATAGTATTAACTCTTTAACTTCAAAGTTTTTGTAAATTTTCGAAGCCTTTGGTGGTTTTTCCCTGAATTTTCATTTACATGAATTTTATACAAAAAGCTTAAATCTTTTATTCCACACTTCTCCACACACTCATTTAAGTAGATCAATTAGAACTTTGTTAAGGAAACAATCGTTAAAGGAAAATAATTGTATTAATATTGAGGATATTAAAAGGACATATTCTCCTCATCAAATCATCGTCATCAACATCCTCTTCATCACTATCAAACGCAATCCTCGTTATCCTCATCAACTTTACAACAACGTTCGTTCTTATTGCACATTAGCTAACCGTTTTTTTTTTTTCATTAATTTTTTTTTTTTTATATATAATTTAATTGTCTGTCCATCACTGGTCCGCCGCCGACGTCAATTCATTATCGTCCCCATCCACAAATATTGCATGAATGTGTTACGCCATTGCAACACAAACTAATACAATAACGAGCAGCAAGCAATGAACGGAAAGTAGAAGAAAAAAGCAACAAAGTATTTCCGTTGCCCGTTGCCGTTTGTCCTTTAATTTTATTGTAGTAAATTGCTTAATTTACACTTGAATGAGCTTCATTTCTAATTCAATTCAACTGAACACTGAACTCATTTCTTTTGATTTCACTTTCAATTACATTTGGATTTTATTTTATTTAATTTTTATATTTTTTATTTGTTCTGTTTTTTTTTTTTTCAATTTTTTTTTATTTTTTTATTTGCTTCCTTTTGTTCTTACGTCTTGCATTTTTCTAATGGCTCAAGGAAGCTAAACTCATTTTAAGTGTTAATAATTGTTTAAGATTTTAAAGGAAATTCGTGAGTTTAACGATTTAAGATTTTACGGATCTTTTAAGTAATTTAAACTTTCAGTCTAATTATTGAAACGAGTTTTAAGTATTAAGTGTAGTGAGCTTTAAGCTCTTACATATGAGAAGCTTAAAAGCTCTTTTGCCTGTGGGAATAAAATTTCTGGTTCGGAGATGTGTTTTTTTTTCTTTTCTACTGAAAAGCTAAAAGAAGATTGGACGGTATCAGAGAGACCATCGCTGCCGGATCACTGTTTGATAACGTTCATTCTCCGTGGCAGATCCTTCACACCTTCCATCTTTAGAAACCCTAGGAGAACAAAATGGGATAAGTTTGTTAGGTTGTCAGTTCGTAAATTATTTGGTAGCAAATTTCACTGCCGAATTAGATGAGGAAGTTTATTCATTAGAGAAGGTCTTAAATGTAGCTTTCAAGAAATCCACACCAATCAGTGTCATTAAAAACAAATCCCCGGCCTGGTGGACCGGGGAGCTAAGGAGACTCAGAACTAAGGTCAGGGCTGTATTTAATGAATGCTACTTGACTGAAAATCAGCAGCTATATAATGATATACGGAAAGAATACAAGAAAGCAAGAATTAGGAAAGCAAAGGCAGAATCTTGGTAATCCTATTGCGGATCTATAGAAAACACTAGGAAATCAGCAAGACTGAGTAAGATACTGTCGTCCAAAGAATACTCCAACCCAACCTTCATTAGAAGTAAGGACGAAGGGTGGACAACTGCTGCATAGGAAACACTAGAGACTTAAGTAAAATGCCACTTTCCCGATTGCAGGTCCTACAAAGAACCTGAAGCTGGCGAACGGCAAATACCCTTCTTGGAAGAGGTAGAAGAGAAGAGCTTTTGAAGAATATTCAAAGCAGGCTAACAAACATTTTCAAAGCCTGCTTATGCCTAACCTACGTCCCGGAAAGTTGGAGGAAGGTTAAGGCGGGTAAGAAAAATCATGAAGCAGCCAAGGACTTCAGATCAATTAATCTAACCCCTTTCCTACTGAAAACTCTGGAATGACTATTGGACATACACATCAGATCGGCAACGAGTGGCCAATTACTCTCGAAGGCGCAACATGCCTACATGAGGGGTAAATTCACGGAAACAGCCCTCCACATCAGAAACAATATACTATAGCAGCCTTCCTAGACATCGAAGGTGCTTTCAACAATATATCAGTAGAAGCTATATACGAATCATTGGTAAAAGTCGGAGTCAAAAATTGCGTGAGCCATTGGATTCGATGCATGCTACAAAATGGAATTATACAGGCAGCTAACGGAAGCGCCACTGTTACTCAAATTGCAAGCAGAGGGACCACACAGGGCGGGGTCCTATCTCCACTATTCTACTGAAACTCAACAGAGGTGGAGTAAAAGTACTCGCGTACGCAGATGACGTTGTGATTTTGACAATAGGACCGTTCGTAACAACAATAAGTGAACTATTGGAAAGAGCGTTGGGCAAACTAAACGCATGGGCCACGAGAAGTGAACTAAGTTTAAACACCAGCAAAACGCAGCTGATGTTGTTTATAACAAAAACTAAAATTCCGCAGTATAAACTACCATCGCTGAATGGTACTGAGATTCCGTTATCAGATAGAGCTACGTATCTAGGAGTGGTACTAGATCCAAAGCTCAACTGGAAATATAACGTGGAAAAGCGAGTAGAAAAGGCCTATATAGCTTATTATACTTGCAAAAGGAACATCAGTAGGAATAGGGGCCTAAAGCCCAAACTAGCGCTCTGGATGTGCACGGCCATAATAAGGTCAATTGTAACTTACGGAGCGCTGGTATGGTGGCCTGCTCTAAATAAACAATATAATGTCAGAAAACTAAATTGTCTCCAACGTGCAGCGTGTGCAAGCATAACGGGAGTAATAAGATCATGCCTCAAGCGGAGGCACTGAATGTCATCCTAAATCTATTACCAATTGACATCCAATTAAGACTAACAGCAGCGAACACAGCCACCAGATTGAGAGTAGGAGGCGTGTGGAACGCCAGGCCGTTTGGTCACAGTAAAATCCTTGAAAGCCAAGAGCAAAATGGCAAAGTATCAGACTATATCACTCCAGAGCTGGACTTCCGAAAGAAATTCGAAGTTAAAATTCCCACACAGAAGGAATGGACAAGAGGTCTCGTAATCGAGGAAAACTCAGCCAAAATCTATACCGATGGATCCAAGATGGATGAAGGTGTAGATGCGGGGGTGTTTTCTGAGGATCTGGAGGCCTCTAAATCCTTCATATTAGAGAACTTAGCTAGCATCTACAAAGCAGAGGCCCTCGAGATAAGGAAAGCATGCAAAATAATCAGGAAGCATCCACGTAAACTATCGAAGGCATGTATACTTTCCGATAGTCAAGCAGCCCTTTTAGCAATCAACTCACCAATAACCAACTTTAAGATCATAAAACAATGAAAAGACGAATTGAGCTCACTGGAGTGTATAATGCGGATGGGCCTCGTCTGGGTACCTGGATACAGGAACATAGAAGGAAACGAGGAAGCGGACGCATTATCAAGGAGATTGGCTTCCCAACAGCGAATCTGAGATGGTAGCTGTGGGTAGCCCGCTCAGCGCCCTTAAGAGAGAACTCTATTTGCATTACAAAACTCAGGCAGAGACCAGATGGAATAATACTGGTTCCGGCAAAATAACCAAACAAACTTGGCCCAGATACGACAAATTAAGAACCGGCGAATTGCTGAAAAGGCGAAAGACTCACATCTTCAGAATTACTTCAACCGTAAGAGGCCATTGGCCGATGGGGGACCACGCCGAGAAAATGGGATGGCCCCATAACGGCAGATGCCGTAATTGCAACCAGGATGGTTCCAAAGAAACGGTTTTCCATTATCTATGTGAGTGCCCAAGTTTAGGGGCACTGAGACACAGAACGATGGGAAAGTTCGTCATGAACAACCAAAGCGAGTTCGCAAAAATAAAATTAGAGGACATCAACAGGTTTATCAACAAATCAAGATGGTTTGAATACACCACAGATCAAGTGGTTCTAATAGTGGTGTACCAAAATGGCGCCTGGCACCTCAACCAACCAACCAACTGCCAAGCTTTATGCTTTTACAGGAAAGCTTAAAAGCTCATTTGACCGTGTTTCGGGAACTGCTCATCACTGGTTGAAGAACTCGTTTAATTTCTGCCTGACTGAGAAAATTGAGGGGGAATAAAAATGCAACGAGCTTTAAGCTTTATCATTTGAAGAACTTAATAGCTCATTTTTTGGTAAAAATATAATTTTTTACAATAATTATTAAAATTATTAGGCTTTGAACGAACAATGATGCCAGAACAATATCAAAAAGTTCATAGAACTAGCAAATCTGACGATCGTTTCGGAACCAGCTACGGTTCCTCATCAGCGACCTCTGTCTCTTTTTCACCCCTGGTTTGGTGATATATTTTTTTTGAAGTCATAGAAACTATCAATAATTTATTTTTACTGATTTATTTACTGATTTTTTTCTAACTAAGAAACCTAAAAGAAACGTAACAAGTTTTAAGCGAAAATTAATTAAAATATATTTTTCCTTGTCATAACTATCATTAACTATTTTTCCCAGCTACTAACTTTTAACGTAATTATTTTCTCAAAAAAAAAAAAAAAGTAAGAAATATTTTTGTTATCTTAATTGGTACACGAACGTCATGTTCTACGTTTACTTACCAATTTCTGACCATACCATGAAGCCAACCCATATACCACAACGTATGATTAACCACTCAGTCTCGCCACCAGCAACTAAAAATGTTGAAACTTTTTTACAAATCAATTGCCATGTCAATTAAAGAAAATATTTTATTTTTGTTTTTTTTTTAATTTATTTTATTTTTTTTTTGCAATGTGTTTCCAGTAATAGTTTGCTGAACATATGTACATATTTATATATATATGCTGTCTACAAAATTTTAATTAATTAAATGTGTATAGCTGCAACTAACAGCTTTTAATGCATCTCCATGAAAATACATTGTGGTAATTTTTGATTGCATTTTGGTAATTAGTTAGCTGTAAGTAATATTTACTTTTACATAGAAACATGAAACATTTACATGTATCAATATTAGTTTATGTGTAGTTTACTAAAGCTAATTAGACAATTTAAAAAAAAACATAGATTTCCGCATTATGTGCTAGCTTAAATATAGTTTTAGGGATATTTTTTGAAGAGAAAACATTTTTACATACTAATTAAAACATACAACTTAAATTACGTTATTTCATAAGCTGTTAATCAAAGGGCATAGCCGGGTTCCCATGTCAGAAATGCCCCCAAACCGAATCAAGTTTCGTATGGACTCTTTTGAAGCACTTAATTTAAGAATGAGTTGGCTAAATTTTCAGACCATTATCTGCAAATTTTAATAAGTAATGGCGGATTTTGTAGATTTCGTTTTTCACGCTTTTCAGCTTAAATAATCATAGGAAAAATCTGAAAAAAATCCCAGTGATTTATTGGTTTCGGAGACACATTTGGAATTTTTTCGTGAAATTCGCGACGAAAAAAATCGCGAAACTTTTTTTCAGAGTTTTGCAAGGTATGGACGGCGGTCAAAAAAATTAAATATGAAATGCCACAAGTCCATGAAAAAAATCAATTACAGCTATTACCTATCAACTATCTGCTATTTGCGCAGAATTTCTTTTAAAATTTTTTTTTCCCAATTTTTTCATATAAAATGCCAATTTCGGTTTTTAATTTTTTTGACCGCCGTCCACACCTTGCAAAAATCTGAAAAAATTGAAGTATGAGTATTCGGCAACGACCTATTTACATAAGAAAAATCAGAGTAGTAAACCTATTTTTAGTATGAAAAAATCGCACATAAAAAGTTTCGCTACTTTTTTCATCGCGAATTTCGCGTCAGAAAATTCGCGCAAAAATTCCAAATGTGTCTTCAACACCAAAAAAACAGTGTGAATTTTTTCAGATTTTTCCTATGATTATTTAAGCTGAAAAGCGCCAAAAACGAAATTTACAAAATCCGCCATTACTCATTAAAAATTGCAGATAATGGTCTGAAAATTTAGTCAAATCATTATGAAATCAAGTGCTACAAAAAGGTCTATGCGAAAATTGATTCGATTTGGGGGCATTTCTGACATGGAAATCCGGCTATGCCCTTTATTTAGTCGAAAGGTTTGAGAGTCATACTCTCAGCCTTCTAAATGTGACATGGAATATGGTATTGCATTTCGCAGTTAAAAAATTAGTTACTTGTTTTTCGTAGAAACTCTTACCAAGACGAAATGTTAAAAAAAAAGGGTCACTTTTGATCCTAAGACCCATTGAAATGTGGAGAGAGAGCCAACGAATTTCTCATCTCCGAGTTGTAAACATTTTCATATGGAGCACCTCAAACTTCAGCGAGAAATGCTGAAATGAGTTTTTTCGAAGAAAGCGTGCTCTAGCGAATTCGTTAACACATTACAAGTCTCAACGAGTTCAACTCATTCGTTCATACATGCATGCCTAATTTCACATACATAGACAAGCAGTGTTGCCAGAAACTTCACTTCAAAAATCGTCAAAATTGTAAGAAAAAATCGTAATTTTCACAAAAAAAAATCGTTATGAGAGAAAAACTCAAATTCGTTTACTTTTTAAATGATTTCTGCACTTAATTTTATTTAAATTGACTTATGAAAATATTGAATCACCACATATTATATTGGATATAGCTTTCCAAAGCTTTCTTCAGCTGCAATTTCATACACCTTATCAAAAATTGTCGCAAAATCTACATATCGTAGCTCCCTGAAGTCAATATCTAGTTTCTGAAAGTAATTTTTGTCCCCTAAATTTTGAAAATGTGACATTAAACTTTGTAATGAATTAACTTCTTTTGAAATTAGTTTTCCAGGCTAAAGAAAACTTTGTTCTTTCAATGCAGTATTATTAAAATCAAATCAAATCGTAAATTATTAAAATCAAGTTTACACATTTTATGCGGTTTATGATGCTTACAAGGATTTTTGTACGTAAATATCCAATGTAAATACCATATCTTTATTTTCCAAAAATATTTTTTTTTGTCTCTGACATCAATGCTGTTAACATCTCAAGAATTAAATACTCAGGCTTTAAAATCATTATGCATGGAAAGCAATATCAGAAAAAACTTGTCTTTATTCCTTCAAAAGACGTTCCAGTTCCTGAAGAGAAAAGCTGAATAGGTAATATTTTCATTATCTTAAATGAAACCATTGTGCATCATACACCGTAAAAAAGTATTAAAATGTGTTCATAATGGTGAAGACAGCTTTTTTTTTTAATGATTACGACTAAGCGCTGACTTGTCATTAAATGGTAATGTAAGAGTCGAGGAATAAAGAAAATTGTCTAAGTTGATGTAGGATTCTTGTGTTTCACTATTGAAGACCAATTCACTGAAATTGTTGGAGTAAAATGTGGTCATTTTGAATATTAAAGCTTTTAGAAACTTACTTTTGTCACATCATACTATCACTTAGTAATATTAAGTTCAAAAAAGTCAAAATCACATTTTTTTTCTTCATGATATAGTTGCTATTTCAACAACTTTCTATGTAGATTTTTAGTAGCTTAAAAATAAATTTAATCCTCTCTATTATTGAGAAGATTTTTGGGGTTAACGTTTTTTTTTTTTGGTGTGTGGAAACTTTCTTTGTGCTATATATACTAAATGTATAAAAAAAAAGCAGAAGAGATTTTAAAACAAAAAAGTTTTTTGCAGTTGTTTCTTGATCTAAAAAATCGTAATTTTTCAACAAAAATCGTCATATCGTCATTGGACCAAAAAATCGTCATTCTGGCAACACTGCCTACAATGAGAAACTGCAAAGTATGTATGTGTGTGATTTTCACAATGTGCAGCTACAGTAAAATGGTTCACATAATTTTACAACAACAAAAAGTTGCTCTCACAACTTCGCTGATATATGGGATGAACCTAAAGGCGAATTCACGAACCGAGTCTCGCATTCTCTATGTACTTTTTTTTTATGGGAAGTTTTTTCGATCTCTCAAATTGAGAGCGTAGGAAAAATGCACCGCACTCTTTTTTACTGAGATGAGTTTATTTTAATTTCCTTGTGGCACAGTTTTTGGCAAAGAGCTGCCTGCCATTTTAAAATTTTGTTTATACATCATTGTAAACTAAATGCATTATTAGATAGGAAATGGCAATTTTTGAAGATGGCGAAATTTGAAAGAAAAAGGAAGGGAAAACATTGGAAGCAATCTCTCTTTATTCTTTTTGAAATGCTTTGTTAATAAAAAAACTTTTGGTTTTTGTTGAGTCTCTCTCTCTATTGAGAAAGTGAGTAGATTTGGATCAAAAAAGCTCAATTTTTTGCTTCTATAAACTACTTCGCTTACAAAAAAAATGTTGGAAAAGGGAATAGGTTGTAATGCCTGGCATGTTGGCAAATTTGATTGAATTTGACATAGTGAAAACCAGTCATAATTTTAATCGATTTTCGATCGATTTTATATTTGTACTGCAATATTTGAGTTTACAATTTTTGGTATTTGCTGAGACTCTTTATCTCTATTGAAAAAGTGAAAAAATTTGAATCAAAAAAGCTCAATTCTATATTTCTTTAAAATTCTCGGTTTTTATAAATCTCCTGGTTAAAATTATTGGAAAAGGGAATATGTAGATTATGAACTTAAATTTAATAGAAAAAATAACCAACTAAGTACTTCGTTCGTACATGCATGTCCAATTTCACATACATAAATACAATGAGAAATTGCAATATATGTATGTGTGTGATTTTCTTTTGACAGCTATGCAGCTACGGCAAAATAGTTCGTATTATTTTACAACAACAAAAATTTACTCTCACACATCTTCGCTGATATATATGACGAGTCTCGCACTCGCTACATTTTTATTTTTCTTGGGGAAGTTTTTCGATCTCTCAAATTGAGAGAGTAAGACGATGACTTAATTTTTTTTTGGTATGGAGTTGCCATATTTAAGTTTTGATTAAACATCGTTGAAAATTAAATTGCATTTTGTGACTGGAAATGGCCATTTTTAAAGATGGCAACTTTTAAAGAGAAAAGTTGGTGGAAAATGTAATGTTCTGTGGTATATTCTCCTTGCGAAAGAAAGATGGAAAATAAAAAGTTTATTTTATATTTGTATGGAATTCTTGGTTTTTGGCAGAGATTTTGGTCCACAAAAAATGCTCAGCTCTATATCCACTTTCAATTTTTGTTACTCGTTTAAGCACTGGTGCAAAAAAATATTAAGAAGGTATGTAGATGTATGTAACTGAACAGTTTATAAAACTTGCTCATATTCATCATAATGATGAATAATTGTTTTTTTGTGATAAAAATTTGTGCTTCTTTATACTAGAATCTGTCAAACGCTATCCTAAGCTTTCCAATTTATATTTCATTATATTAATAATTTCCAAAAATTGTACAAAAACAAAAGAATTTCAATAAAATATTCAAATGCCAAATATTGTATATTTCTTTAGAAGAAAACAAACACATTTGAGGTGAAATTCTTTTTAAACAGTAATTAAATTTATAACAAAAATTAAACTGTTTCTTATACATCAAAAGTATTTCTCTTTTTTTTCGACTCAACCCTTCCCCCCCGCCCTTCCCTACACTCCCGTCTCCACTTCTCCCAATATAAATTTCTCTTATAATTAAACAACTTTTCTTTCCTCTCCACATTTCTAAATAAAACACCAAGCAAAATTTCTTTTGCTTAAATCAAAAACCAAACCAACAAAAAAGGAAGAAAAAGGAGCAGAAACAAAATACAATTCTTTATTGTCCTTTGATATTCGCTGCTTCAATTAAACTATATACGCTGAAAAATATACAAAACTTTCTTACCATTTTTAAGCAATTTATCATTTTTAGCCACATTTCGTTGATATTTCATTTGCGGCATAAAACTGTTAAGTTTTCAGTGCTTGTGCTCCACTTTTAATCGTAAATGTTTTCTTGAATTTTTTTCTTATTTAATTTTTCTTTCTTCTTTCTTCATTTTTTTTTTCTTTGTGATAGCGTAAATTTTGCAAAAAGTTGTTGAAAACTTCTTTCAATTAAGTTTCCTACTTTGGTTACTTCGTTTCATTCTTTCAGAAGAGACTTTTATTCTTCATTGCTTTTGCTTGATTTAAGTGGAGAAGGGAGAGAGAAAGATAGAGAGAAAGAGAGCGATATATAAGTTGGGGTAGGTAGAAACTGCATATTTTTCGTATATATTAAAATCAGTTTAAAAAAAAATTTCTTCTTTGGTTTTTGAGTTGAGTGCCATAAAACTTTTTGACACTTTTATCCACGAGGCCAAAAAAAAAAAAAATGAAAACTGAAAAAGTTTAATTTTTGTTGTTGTAAGTTTTATTTTAAAGTGATTATCGATAGCATAAAAATAAAAGTTATTTCCTACTAAAGAATTTTTGTGTGTTAGATTTTTTTACAAGAGACACAAAAGGAATTAAAAGCCTATTTCATTTAGATCTAGGATGCCAATCGAAACTTTGATCTCAGACTTTTTTATAAGGGTCTGGGTAAAAATCAAGCGACAAAAGTAGATGAGGTGTGTATGAAGGCACCTCTCCTGTGAACTGCTAATTAATTGGTTTTGTTGTGCTTTCTTTTTTTTTGGAATCTTAAGTCAAAAATCTGTTAAGGATTTTTAATCAGTTTCCCCCATCTATTTTCAAAGTGCTTTAATTTAAAAAACCCAAAACTCAAATTACATTAAAAAATATTAAAATGAGTTGCACAAAACATAATTTCTCCCAATTTTCAAAAAAAGTAACTTGGTTTTGTTATATCATGAGAGAGACGTCGACTCTCTCAATGTCATCTCAAAGTAGCAAGTGATTGACTTCAAAGGTATTTACTGTTTTTTGATGGCCGTGTTGTTTTTGCAAATTCTTTTAATGCAAACACACATATATATGCGAGAGAGAGAGTGTTGTTCTTGCTTGAGTTTTTCATGCGAATATATTTTTTGTATGGAGATCGGCTCGATGCATTACAAGCAGAGACGTCGGCTCTCTCAATCGGGTTTCAAACAAGCGAGTGATTGACTTCAGAGGGATTTATTATTTTCATTAGTCGTGTTGTTTTTGTAAATTGTTCTAGTGCAAATACATACATAAATATGAGAGAGTTTTATTCTTGCTTGAGTTTTTTATGCGAATATAGTTTTTGTATGGGGATCGGCTCGATGCAATATAAGCAGAGGCGTCGGCTCTCTCAATGTTATCGCAAATTAGCGAGTAATAGATTTCAAAGGGATTTACTCTTTCTTTGTTTAGTTATGTTGTTTTTGCAAATTCTTTTAATGCAAATACACAAATATGAGAGAGTAAGATTGTTGTTCTTGCAAGAGGTTTTTTTTATACGAAATTCGTTTTATATATGGTGGTCGATGCAATACAAGCAGAGGCGCTCAGCTCTCTTTATGTCATCTCAAAGTAAGAAGCCATTTATTTATATTCAATCGTTTTGTTTTTGTAAATTTTTTAAATGCAAATACACAAATATGAGAGAGAGTGTTGTTCTTGTAAGAGGTTTTTTATACGAATAAATTGTTTGTATAGAGAACGGTTCGATGCAATACAAGCAGAGACATCGTCTCTGCAATACAAACAGAGACGACTCGTCGGCTCTCTTAATCTATATTCAAACAAGCGAGTGATTGACTTCAGAAGTATTTACTGTCGTGTTGTTTTTGCAAATTCTTTTAGCTCAACTACTTAAATATGAGAGAGAGAGAGAGTGTTGGTGTTGCAAGACTTTTTTATAAGAATAAATGTTATGTATTGTCGTCGGGTCGATACAATACAAGCAGATATACAAGCAGAGACGTCAGCTCTCTCAATGTCAACTCAAATTAGCGAATAATAGACTTCAGAGAGATTTACTGTTTGTTGTTTTTGCAAGAAATATTTTTTTTGAAGTACACAAATACAAGAGAGAGTGATATTAATGTTGTTTTTGTATGGTTCTTGCAAGAGTTGACTTATGTATTTACTCGCTTTTTTGTATATTTACATATCCATATCCAAAAACAAAATTCATCTGCTTCAGTAACTTAGGAGGGAATAATTTTCGAACCTAATTTTTCCACACCACTTCTACCAAGTCTATCAGCTGATATGATTTTGTACTTTAAAATAAAATCTTAGCAAATATTTGTAATGATTTTAAACGATGACTTTTCAATAAGCCTACAAGCAACAGTTGCTGAGCACTATCTAGCAGCACACGCTGGTCACGCTCTTCCACCTTTTCTTATCATATCGACAATCAAAATATAGTCAAATTATCATAACAATCAACAAGAAATTACCAATTTCAAAGAATTAAAATTTAAAGTATTTACGTAGGAAACTTATACCAAAAAAAAAAAGAAAGAAGTATAAAAAAGAAAAATAGAACGTACCTAGCCAGGTTGGTCTAAAATTGTATACCAAATGCCAAGCAAATTTGAAACAGGTTTCTGCATACAATAAAACGAGAAGAGAATTGAACTCTCGTAACACAATTTCAACTAAAAGAAAACTGAGTCAGCATTTCAATACTATTAAGATGTCATTTGTAGATAAAAAACTTTATTTTTTCTTTTGCTTTTTTGTGATATGCTACTCTAAAAGCACCAAATTTTCTACAGACACAAACACACACACACTCATACACAGATACACAAACATACTAACACACATACATATAACTGACTTAATGGCTGATTGGGTCTTTGTCGTGTGGCATGGGCGTAGCTTGCGCTTTGGCTAGAAAAATATTGCTAGAAAATGAAAAACGAAAAAAACTTAGAAGCAAACAAACAAAAAAACAAACAAACAATGAAGACGAAAGCATTAAGAAAACAAAAAAAAAAATTGCCATACCAAGTTTCTTTTTATTACATACCTATCCTTGTCGTCCTTTGGGTGCTCATGTCATGCGATAATAATGATACTGAAGGTAAAATCACAAAACGACCAGAGCACAAGAAAAACAACAACAACGGCAACGAAAACGACAATCGGAATAAACAAACAAAAAAAGGGTAGCTATCAAATAAGTAAGTAGAAAGTAAAAAGTGTTGTTTGTAAAAAAATAAAAAATAAGTACTTAAATTATACGATTTTCTTGTAAAAAAAAAACATCAATAGGTAACCCATTTTCGCATACGACTTTAAAATGAAGGCGTATTGAAGAGTATTGAATTCACATTTAAATGTGTGTGTGCGCGTGTGTTTGTATATTTTTTTTTAAGTTTAAGTAATAACAATAATAATAATGTACTCGATTTTAAGTGCATTTAAAACCAAAAATATCTACATCCATGTCATGTACTTCAATGTGTACTTAAGTCATAATATTGTAATTTTACAAATGCTATATGAATTAGAAAAAAAAAAACAAATAAGTTCAGCAGCTGCTTACATTGCGCGAAATAAAACATGTATTTTTATATTAGGTACTTAATTTTATTGTTTAAATTCACATGAAATCATTTAGCTAATGCAAAGGTTGTATCAATAACATTGGCTGGGACCTTTCTCAATAAACAAATCAACTGATATGCATAGGTAAGCACTTAAATGGCAACTAAGTGCACGTGGAAAATAATGTTTCAAAGTAAACTTCAAGTCTCAGGTCTCAAAAAGGTTAGAAATAATTAGGGGAAATTAAAAAATATTTTTTTAAAAAAGTACTTGTGTGTTTTAACCCAGTTCTGTAAAGTACTTAACATATTTCATGTAATGACGGTTAAGTACCAATTTTTTTTAATTACCCGTACTAAGTTCTTTCATTCTAAGTATTTTCAAAAACTTCTAAGCATATAAAAGTATTCGTAATTGTGAGTCTTAAGATTCAAAAGCAACCAAAAATACTTAAAAGTATTTAAAAGTACTTAAAAATACTTAATAATACTTAAAAATACTTAAAAATACTTAAAAATACTTAAAAATACTTAAAAATATCTAAAAGTATTTAAAAACACTTAAAAATACTTCAAAATACTTACAAATACTTAAAAATACTTAAAAATACTTAAAAATACTTAAAAATACTTAAAAATACTTAAAAATACTTAAAAATACTTAAAAATACTTCAAAATACTTACAAATACTTAAAAACACTTAAAAATACTTAAAAATACTTAAAAATACTTAAGAATACTTAAAAATATTTAAAAATACTTAAAAGTACTTAAAAACACTTAAAAATATTTAAAAGTACTTAAAAATACTTAAAAATATTTCAAAATACTTAAAAATATTTAAAAGTACTTAAAAACAGTTAAAAATACTAAAAAAACTTAGATATACTTAAAAATACTTAAAAATACGTAAAAATACTAAAAATTCTTAATAATACTAAAAAATACTTTAAAATACTTAAAAATATGTAAAAATACTTAAAAATGCTTAAAAATACTCAAAAATATTTAAAAATAGTTGAAAAGTCTTGAAAATACTTGAAAGTACTTGAAAATTCCTGAATAAATTAAAATTCTTAAAAATACTTGAAAACATCAGAAAAAGTTTGTAAATTTCGAAACACTTGAAAATATTTAAAAATACTGGAAAGTTTTTGAAAATGCCGGAAAATATTTTAATTACTTAAAAATATCTAAAAATACTGAAAGTACTTGAAATATTTTAAAATTTGAATGTACTGGCAAATACTTCAAAATACCTTAAAATTATTTCAAATACTCAAAAATACTTGCAATTACTTGAAAAACTTTAAAATACTTGAAGTTACTTGAAATACTTGAAAATCCTTAAAAATACTTGAAAATACTTAAAAATACTTAAAAATACTTAAAAATACTTAAAAATACTTAAAAATACTTAAAAATACTTAAAAATACTTAAAAATACTTAAAAATACATAAAAATACTTGAAAGTATTTGAAATAGTTGAATATTCCTGGAAATACTTGATATTCTTAAAAATACTTGAAAAACTTTGGAAATTTGGAAAAAATTAAAATAGTTCAAAATAATGGAAAGTACTTGAAAATGCCTGGCAGTATTATAAATATTTGAAAATACCGAAAAATACTTGAAATATTTAAAAATATGAATATCTAATTCTTCCATATTTATACTTAGAATTACTTAAAATACTCAAAAATACTTGAAATTACTTGAAAAACTTTAAAATACTTGAAAATTCCTGAAAATACTTGAAATTCTTAAAAATATTTGAAAAACTTTAAAAATTCGGAAAAATTTGAAAATATTTAAAAATACTGGAAAGTACTAGAAAATATCTGAAAGTATTTTAAGTACTTAAAAATATCTAAAAACACTGAAAAATACTTGAAATATTTAAAATTACTTGAAAATACCTCAGAATTACTTAAAATATTTAAAAATACTTGAAACTACTTCACAAACTTTTAAATACTTAAAAATACTTGAGGAACTTTAAAGTACTGGAAATTACTTCAAAAACTTTAAAATACTTGAAAATTCCTGAAAATACTTGAAATTCTTAAAAATACATAAAAATACTTAAAAAAATACTTGAAAAAATTTGGAAATTTGGAAAAATTTTTAAATTTAAAAACTACTAGAAAGTACTTGTAAATGTCTGCAAGTATTTTAAGTATTTGAAAATATCTAGAAATACTGAAAATTACTTGGAATATTTAAAAATTTTTGAGAATTACTGATATACTTAAAAATACTTAAACCTAGTTCACAAACTTTAAAACACTTAAAAATACTTGAAAGTACTTTAAATACTGGAAAATTCTTGGAAATACTTTAAATTCTTAAAAACACCTGAAAAGTTTTGAAATTTAGAAAAACTTAGCAATATTTTAAAATACTGAAAAGTATTTGAAAATGCCTGAAAGTATTTTAAGTACTTAAAAATATCTAAAAATACTGCAAAATACTTGAAATATTTAGAAATATGAGTGTACTTGAAAATACTTGAAAATCCATTAGAATTACTCAAAATATTTAAAAATACCTAAAATTCTTAAGAATTCTGGAAAAACTTTAGAAATTTAAAAGAATTTTAAGATATTTAAAAATACTTGCAAATACTTGAAAATACGTCAGAATTACTTAAAATATTTAAAAATACTTAAAAATACTTGAACTATTTAAAAATTTATACATATAATATCTATATACAATCTCTATATTGATATATTTGGAAATATTTAAAAACACTGAGAAGTACTTGAAAATACATGAAAATTTAAGAATAAATTAAAGTACTGGAATTAACTTTAGAATACTTAAAATTATTAAAAATACTTTAAAATACAAAAACACCTCAAAATACTGGAAAATACTTGAAATAATTGAAATTACTTTAGGATACTTGAAAATTTCGAAATTACTTGAAAATACATGTAAATACTTTAAATTACTTAAAAATAATGGCAATTACTTGAAAATACCTAAAAATACTTGAAATTAGTTGAAAATATTTAAAAATACTTGAAGTTGCTTGAAAATACCTAAAAATGTCTGAAAATTCTTGAAGTTTCTTGAAAATACCTGGGAATTACTTGAAGACACTTTAAAGTAGGTACTTGCAAATACTTGAAAAAACTTAAGATTTCATAAAAATTAACTCTCTAACCGCCGAAACTAGCTGATGCTACTCTTTTTTTTTTATAAGAATTCAAGATTTTTCGCTGAAAGTTTTTCTTTTTCTCTCTTTTTTCACTTTCTCTTGACTCAGTCACTGAAAACTACTACATTTTATCAAGTTCCTAAAATATTTTTAAAATAAAATTATAAAAATTCATAAATAACTGTAATGATTTGTATAATTTTATCCTTTTAAATGATAAGAAAAAATTCGCAAAAAAAAAAAAATACATGAAATGAAACGAAAAAACAAATCTCCTCAATTTGAAATTCAGCATGACGTATAATGGCGTCCTGTTGGCGACATTAAATTACTGCATGCAATTGAAATGTTATCGCATATATATGTACACAGACAATAGGGTTGTAACGAATATAGATTTTCATTTTAAAGCAAAATTTGTGAATTAGTTTTCGCCACAGTTTCGGGTTTTCTTTTAGTTTCGCTTCTGTTTTTTGTTTTATTATATTTAACGCAAAAGTTTTGGTTTCAGCAAAAAAAATATATTTTCTTTTCATTTCTGCTTTTTCTAAACAAAATATTTTAATATTTGCTTTCGGTTTCGCTAAAAAAATATTTCTACCATATCGTCGACTGAGAATTGGTTTGGCGTATCGGTATAGGAATACGTATACATATACGGCAAATCAATTCTCAGGCGACGATATATTGATTACGGTTTCACTGGTCGGTTTTGGTTAAAAAAAATATATATTCACTTTAGTTTTCGCTTTCGTTTTCATTAATAATATTTTCATTTCATCTTTTAGGTTCGATTTCATATTCGCTTTGTTTCTGATTTCACTACCAAAATATTTTCATATTTGATTTGAGTTTCGCCTATGGCTTTGATGAAAAAAATATTTCTATTTCTTGAACAAAAAAAAAAAAAGTTATTGCAGTATTTGCTTTCGGTTTCTCTAACAAAAATTTCAATATTCAAGCTCGCTTTCAGTTTCGCTAAGAAAATTTCCTAATTTATTTCTGTTTCGCTTCGATTTCAATGATTTATTTTTATATGTTTTTTCGGTTCCAATTTCGCAATCGATTTGGTTTTAATCTTGCTTCAAAAAGAAAAAAAAAATTTAAATTCGCCTTTGGTCTCGATTTCGTCTTAGGTTTTGCTGTAAAACTAATTCTCTATTCGCTTTGGGTTTTAATCCCTTTATTTGAATTTCGCAATTACATTCGGTTTCGATTTCGCTTCCAGGCATTTCAAGTTTCGTTAAAACAAAAACATTTCTAAGTTGGGCTTTGAGTTCTCTTTCGGTTTCGCTTTATACCAAAAATATACTCGTTGATGGTATCACTAAAAAGAAAATTTTCCGTGTTCACTTTGGGTTTTCTAAAAAATTTTTTGAAATTCTCTTTCAAGTTCTTTTTCGATTTCGCTTTCGGCTTTACGTAAAAACAAAAATTTCTGTATTATTTTTCGGCTCCAATTTTTCATTTAGGTTTGGTTTCTCATTCGATTTTACTTAAAAGAAATATTTCTTTATATTAACATTCGGTTTCTCAAACGAAATACCTCAATATTTCGGTTTCGGTTTTCGCATCTCGTGTCATCACTTTCGTTACAACTCTATTACATACACAAACAAACAAAAAATAAATGAAACACTTTCAAAAAAAAAAAAATAAAATAAAATATTATTTGCAAATGGAATGGGTGGAGTATAATTTTTTTCTATACAATTTTTTAACAAACAAAATTTATTTCATAACTTCAAAAGAAAAAAAAGAGATAGCGTCTGAAAAAAATATAAACGAATAAGAGAGAAAGAGAGAGAGAGAGAGTGAAGCTCAAAGGGACACAGCATTCAAACATAAGTAGCAAATAAATATTATAATGTAATATTTTGAACATTTTGGACACGTTATTGCCGCAATTTAGTTTGAGCAATAAACAAAAAAGCACAAAAAAAAAGTAAAAAATGAACAGCGGCAGGCAAAAGGACAAACGAATTTTTACAATTGAGTTGCTCTTTTTGATATTTTTTTTCTTATTTTCCTTTCTTTTTTTGCTAGAATTTTTTTTTTTTGCCTCGACAATAATTTTAGAAATTTATTGGCATTACAAAATATATAAAAAGTACAGAATTTTATTTTCCAATGAATTAATAGAAAACAAAATTTACGCCTCAGGCTACAAAAATCATAGCAATATTTAAATTTACATAAATATAAATGTTAGAAATATTACTAGGCGCACTGTTGGTTGTATGTCTGTATATATGAGAAAAAGATTGTGTGTTTGTAAATCAATTTAATTGTTTCATTTTAAAACAAATGAATTATTTCTTTTTATACTTCAAATAATAATATTTATTATAATTCAAATAATAATATTTATTATTATTTGATACGTTACCGTTACATAAATAATACAAAAAAAAAGTAAAATAAGTACCTTCTGCACTCGTTATTTTATGCATTGTTTATGTTCCCTATTCAGTGAAGATATTGGGAATCAAATCCGTAATTCTGGGTTATGATTTCAAATATTAGTAGCTTATATAGGATATTGAAAGATTAAGAACTATCACTAAGATCACTGATGAGGAATTGTGGCGGATTCCGAAACGGCCGTCTGATTTGCCCGTCTCTATATACATTGTTGTTGTGATGACTACATTTGTCCATTAACCTGTTTATATATAACTTCAAATAACGAAATTGACATGAACTTAAGTCATGACTTTGAAAACTAACCTCTAGATTTAATTTTCATAGTCTCCTAAAAAAAATAAGTACCTTCTGCACTCGTCACTTAATGCATTGTTCATGTTCCAAAAAGTGCAACCATGGGTTGTCAAATTTTTTTTCCAATGTTCCACTATTTCATTGATGTGTAAGTCTATTCCACAACCGTTTCCGGATATAGAAATTATGGGTTGCATACATTTAGGCTTAAAGTAAAATATATAATAAAACTCAAACTTATAAATCCACTCGTACTAGGAAACCGCACACGACACCGGCATGACGTTTGATTTTAATTTCTATCAATTCACTCACCTATTTATATTTTCCTTCAGACCGGTGTAAAAATCCAGTAAATTAACCAGAAAATGGTGGAAAATTTATTTTTCATACAACATTATCGATTAAATTGGAGAATGTTGGAAAGAGAAGGGTGTGAAAGAGAGGACAAGGAAAGAGTGAAAGGGGAAAGAAAGGGAACTGCAAGAAAATGAAGAAGGATGGAGAAAAAAAAGAAGGAAAAGGAGAAAAAGAAAAGAGATGGAAAAGCGGTCGGGGGGAGAGGGGGAGGGAGAGGTTGGAAGGTAAATTTCTTCTTCTTATTTTGATTTGAAATTTTGTCACGTTTACATCAGCTCGCTTTCAATGGTGTCTGTCTGTCAGTGTATCTGTGCGGGTGGAATTTTGCAATGGATTTTAAACTAACTTCAAGATGAGCTAGATACTTGAAACTTTAAACATAGCTCGGAATCGGATGACAATACAATATGAAATATCTAAAATATGCGCAGTCTTGGTTTTATAGATTCTTCTTACCAAATCTACTTAGTATATGAAAAGTCCAGTGCTAATTTACCTGCTATTAAAGTATTTGTTTTTATAGTGCTGGTTGCGAATTGGTCAGAATTGTAATTAGGAATATAAAATTTCACAAAAAACATTCTACGAGCTATTTTAATGAATAAAAGCTGAACGGTTTCAAATTTCCTGCAAAAAAACAGATCATTCCCCGATTCCCCGCACTAAGTAAAAATCCCCGTAAATCGGAGAATTCCCCGCAAGTTGGCATCGCTGCTCTTGACTAAAATAGTTGTTGCACTATTAAGGAGTGAGATCGAAAAAATCTTAACATATATAAAATTCAATAATTTTAAAACGGTTTTGACTTTTTTTATTTAATTGATAATATTTTAAAAGTTACAGAAAAAAATAACTTTTTTAGTTCTAACCACAAGGTCCACGTGGACCTTTTTTGGTAAGCCTTCCATTAGAGATTTGATAGTTGTTTCAGACACCTTTTTGGAACAGTTTGCCCATCTCCTTTTAAAATCGAATATTCAATATTTTGGGATACCTTTTTTATGCTCTTTAAGTTTCTTTTCACAAGAGCCCAATATCTCTCCACTGGTCTTAGCTCCGGACAATTTGGGGGATTGGCCTCTCTTGGTACAAAAACTATGTTATTACTTTGGTACCTCTACAGAGCTTTCTTGTTGTAGTGACATGATGCCAAATCGGGCCAAAAATATGTGGACACATTGTGCTCTCTTATGAAAGGAAGAAATCTTTTTTTCAAATATTCTTTGATGTATATTTCGGTATTTATAGAGCCAGCCCACTGTAACAAATGACTTGCTTCTTTTGCCGCAACTGCATATAGCTTGCCATACCTGGAATTTTTTAGGAAATTTTGTCTGCTTTTGCAATCTAAATTGTTCTCCGACATTTCCTCGAGCATCAGCAACATAACAATTTTGACCCGGAAGCTGCGTAAAATCTGCCAGTACATACGTTTCGTCGTCCATTATACAACATGAACATTTTTGTATGAAATTCGATTTTAATTTCCGAGCCCTACTTTTGGCGTCTAAATTTTTTTGCAGCCTTCCTGTCTGGAACTTTTTGGACTTTGTATGTTTTCAAACCTGCATTGGCTTTGACTTTTCGCACCAAATAGTCAGAGCACTGGGCTAACCGGGCAGCTTTTCTACCAGATGTGTTTGGAAATCTTTTCAATATGCTTTCTATTTTATTGGCTTTCCCAATATCATGTGGTCCTTGTTTTCTTCCCAAACCTGATTTCCTATCGATGGTCAAATTCTCTTGAAACTGTTTAATAACATTGGAAACAGTTTGACGGCAGACCTTCAATTCTTTGGCCAATTTTTTGTAGGGCCAATTTGGAATTTTTTTAAAATTTTTAATAATTTTAAGACGTACTTCTTTTTTCGTCACTCATTTTGATCAAACTCACAATAAATCAACATGTTTGTCATTAAAAATAACAACTGACATATTTTTCAAAGATAACTAGAGCAAAGAAATTTTTAAATTTTACAGCTAAAAACGTGTGTTTTAATCTCACTCCTTAAATATAATATAATATAAAATATTAGCGATTATTTACTTACAAGCACAATAATTATAGTACAGCATACTTTTAGGTTGGTGTATTAATATCATTATTATACAATAATTATAGTACAGCATACATTCAGGCTGGAGCATACTTCCACGCTTCTAGTTTAATATCATACAAGTATTTTCACAATTAATTTTCAGCACAATTAATTTTCAGCACACGGGGGTTAGGAATCTGTATGGGGTTATAAATCTCTATGAGGCTAGGGGAAATTATTTTGTACTTTTTAGTTCATTTTAAGAACGTGGTACATTAAAATTTTTTTTATATAGATAATTATTAGAGACCTATGAAACTGAAATCTAGTAGTTCATATTCCATAGTTTGAATATTGAGGTTTGTTAACGGGCTTAGATGAAACGTAATTTTTTTGTCAAAGTGACTAAGTCGCAACAATGTAAAAAATGACGCTTCATTTAAGCCCGTTACCAAACCTTGAAATTGTTTTTTTATTTAAATTATTTTCTACTATTAGCAATGTAAAAAACTAATACTACTACAAAAACTAAAGCTTTAACATTCAAAATTTCTACACTCATATGAATATAGATTTGTTTAGCAGAAACTAAAACCAGAAATAAATTAACAATTAAGAAAATTATTGTCACACCAAACCAACAGAACTAAAGTGTGACTTCATACAGAACCGGACAACAACATTAATTGCATCATAATAACAGCAAAGAGAATATTTCCATAGCAGACATTCTTACAAATGGTAAAAATAAAACTCACTAACAACAAAAGCAATGAAGAAATACAAACAAAAAAACGCACACATGCAAACATATACATACATGATAATGTTCAAAATACAATATAAAAAAGAATGAGCGCATTTTGTGTTTACTTGAATGTATGTATGTAAGTGTGTGTGTGTGAGAAAATAATTGCATATATAAAATTATGAAACTACCACTCAAAAACATAAATACATAGACCAAACAAAAAACACATATACAAACACACACATGAAATTCACATAAAATAAAAAACTAATACTCAAACAGAAATTGCTTATTACAAAAACACATTGCATATGCGTGTGTGCCTGTGTGTTTGAGTTTGAGAGAGAGGGAGAGAGAGAGAGAGAGTGTACTAGTGCATACCCATGAAAATGCCCAGAACATAAACATAACACATAAAAAAATATTATCACCATTAAAGCATATATATATTTGAGAATATATAGTATGCATGGTTCTGTATATGTGTGCGTGTGTTTTAATGAAAATTTCTTATAATACCTAAGTGTGTGTGTGTGTGTGTGCATTTGTGTTAATGGTGTGTGACTGTATTGTTATTAACCACATTTTATATGTAATTATTTTCATTGTGGCTATACAAACACACACACTTACACACATTCACATTTTGCAAATACAGAAACCCTATAACAAAACACCTTTGAAAACGTATATATGTGTGTGTGTGTGTATTTGCATATGCCTGTGTATGCAAGTGTGAAAGTTTAACCAAATTTTGATGGTTTACATTTTGGTTAATAGTCACAATTTGTGGTTTAAAGTTGCGGATAGCAGAAATCGTTGACAAGCTACACAAACAAATATATGTATGTATATACAGTATGTGTACTTCAAACTTTAACTAGCTTTGTCTATATGTATGTATATCAGGAAAGCAATGATTTAATTGACAAATTTTAAAATAACCAATTACTTTTGTGCTGGTCAAGCCTACAGCATTTTTTAATTTATTACACCATATCTCTTTCTCTTTTTAATACATCTAAAATTTGCAAAAAAGTATTGTACTCTAATACGATTTTCAGAATACTCTCTTCAAAGTAAAAAAATGGCTCCTCTAGCATGACACTCCATAGGGTTTTTGCATATTTGAAAGAGCACAAGTTCGAATGAGAGCATTACTGCAGCATTAGTGGTTCTCTCTTATTTTTCAGACCACTGCTCTCTCTCTCTCTCTCTCTCTTACTCCATTTATCTTCCGTAGCGAAGCTGATCTCTCAACTGTTAATCAGTGTTGCCATATGTTTTTTTTTTTGAAAAACCTGTCATTTTCAGCAAAAACTCTTCTTTTTTTTTGGAGAAAAAATTGGAACAAAAAAAATACTAAAAACATATATACTTGACCGAAAAAAGCAGTACCAAAGAAATTATTGGATTTTTTTAAGGCTTTGTCATGTTCTGAGACACTAGTTTATATTCAAAAATAAATATTTTTTATCTTACATATCCACATCCGATTTCTACTCCAAATGCCAGTTTTTTGGGATCTTATAAATATATTTACTATTTTGGCAAAAAGAAAAAAGGACCCATTAGAAGAATACCATTTCCTACAATAGATCGTCAGACGTAAACATCGAGAAATGCACGGTTATATCACAAAAACTGAACACTAAAAACCGACCTGCTTAAACGAGCTGTACCGAATGTGACGCAACTCATGGCACTCATCGTCAATTTTTGTATTTCTTCTGATTTAATAATATTGGGTACAAAACCACGCAAATTTAAAAACAAATAGAGAAATCTTTTATTTTTAAACAATTCGTGGGTACCAAAAGTTCTATACATTTTAGAAAATCATTGTCAAAATCCAATTTTTTTTTAAAGTGAATTGCATAGTTCTACGTAAAATAACGTACAATGATCTCTAAAATCCATTTCACCTACTTCGGATAATATATTAATTTATTAAAGCCAAATATGCCACATAAACAAATCGCATTGTTATAATCGTAAAAAAAAAACTAAAAAACTGAATAAAATAAAATTTAGCTGTATTGGGAGTGAATGTATGAACTCGTATTTTTTTCGTAATTTGGACATTTATTGTGAAAAAGTGATTATAAATTTAATCTTTAAAGTTTTGTCCATCGTTAGCCACAACCTTTTCCCATCTTTCTGGTAGCATACGGATTCCGCTTCCTTCAAAAGAACTCCTCATCTTTTGAGGCTATCCACGAATCGACCCATTTTTTGAGTTCTTCGCAAGAACGGAAGTGCTGTTCAGCCAGGCCATGTGTCATCGATCGGAACAAGTGGTAATCAGAAGGAGCAATGTCTAGAGAATACGGCGGGTGGGGTAGCACTTCCCATTTCAGCGTTTCCAAGTGTTCTCGGCTCAAATGCATCAATTGTAGTCGGTAGCGGTCGCCAGTGATCGTTTCATTCGATTTCAACAGCTCATAATACACGACACCTTTCATATTCCACCAAATACACAGCATGAGCTTGGATCCATGGATGTTCGGCTTTGCCGTTGATGTTGATGCATGTCCGGGCGGTCCCCATGATTTTTTACGCTTTGGGTTATCGTAACGTATCCACTTTTCATCGCCAGTCACAATACGATGCAGAAAACTCTTTCTTTCTGTCGTTCAATCAGCAGTTCACATGCGAAAAATCGTCGTTCAACATCTCTCGGCTTCAATTCGTACGGCACCCAATTTCCTTGCTTTTGAATCATTCCCAATGCTTTTAATCGTTTAGAAATGGTTGATTGATCAACTCCTAAAGATTCTGCAAAATCTTGTTGTGTTTGACATGAATCTTCTTCGAGTAATGCCTTCAATTCTTCATCTTCGAACTTTTTCGGGCCACCTGAACGTTCCCTGTCTTTAACATCAAAATCAGCACTTTTGAAACGGGCATACCACACCTGACACATTCTAACGTCTATAGCATAGTCAGGATAAGCTTCAGTGAGTAAACGATGTGCTTCAGTTGCGTTTTTCTTTCAATGGAAGAAGCAAATTAAAACTTCCCGCAAATGTTGTTTTGTTGGCACGAAATTCGACATTTTCAGCTATAGTAAAACACTTTTGTAAAATTATGAAAATTATTTGACAGATCAATTCTTATAGTATTTTTGGCGCTCTTCGAGATAGAATAGCTGTCAATGTCAAAAAAATGGCGCGTATGATAGATATGAAGTTAGTCACAACTACGAGTTTATACATTCATACTCCCAATGTTTTTGAGGGAAAAACTGGAAACCAGTCTGTCATCTCAAAAAACAGGCAAAAATAGATTTATCTGCACATGTGGTAACACTGAGCATTACACTCCATTATGTTTTTTTTGTATTGCAAATACCAAAGAGCACAATGTAAAATGAGAGCAGTAAAACAGCAATAGTTGTGCTCTCTTCTTTCAGACCATTACTGTCTCTCTCTCTCTCTTCCTCTCTTTTACTCCATTTATCTACCTCTCAATTGTTAATTGTAGTAATGCAATGCAAGCACCGTTAATAAAAAACAACAAAGTAAAGTATCATTCTCTTTTAATCTCTCATTGCCAGCAATAGTTGAAGAATATAGTGCAGTTATGGTCACTTACACACACACAATGATCAGCTTAGCTCTTTTTGTATAGAAATGAGTACAGTATATGTGAAATTGCTTGTGCCCTTGTGCATGTGTACTACTCTTTAGCTAACACTGGTGTTATACAGCAAAATATAATTGTTGCTAATAACAAATCTGTGGTCACAAGGCATAACAGCATAAGTGTGTTTTTTGAATTTTACAGGAGAGCACTGCAAAGATTCAAATGCTAATAGCAATTAAGTTGAGTTGCGCTATTTTTCCTTTAATATCTCGTAAACCACTGAACCGAAATTCATAAAATTTTGACACAATTTGAAATCGGATATGAAGATTTCAATTATGATAATAACTCGAATTCGACAAAAATCGAGTTGTGTTGTTATGGCTTGTGACTATAGCAATTCTCGAGTAAAATAAACATTTTTTGATTTCGAATTTTCAAATATGAACGTATAACTATTCAGTTACTTCATAATTTGCAAACATTGTTAAAGTGGTATAAAAAAAATTGGCGCCCAGATTCGGATTCAGCAACAAAAATTATATTGTAAATGACTATTCAGGTTCTTAAGTTTGAGCTAATGTAATTTCTTTCACATTCTAAGATAATAAACAAAAGCGTAGTAATATAGAAAAGCAATATTATTTATTTTCCCCTTTTTTAATTGTATCTTTTTCTAATTATTTATTTTCTTTCATAAATTAACTTAACCAACAAGAAAAATAAAAAAATTCAGCATCACAACTTTGAGGTAATTAGCAAAAAAAAAAGTAAAGAAAAAAAATTTCGAATACCTTTGTAAGTTTTCATTAAGTATTTGTTATTTTGTTAATAACAAAAATAAATAACAAAAGCAACAACAACAATAACAAAAAAGTTGTCGCAAATACTTTTTTGCTGCTGGGTGCTGTTTGCTGGTATCAAAAAATTCCGCTATAAGTGGCAGAATTAAATGAGTTAGTATAAAAATTTAAAGGTATCCCAGAAAATGAAAAGAAAAGTTTTTTAATGAAGTTTCAAAAGGAAAACAGGAAAAAAAAAAAAAACAAAACAAAAAAGTTACAGAGTTGCCATTTTAATTGACTTTCTGAGAAATTTTTTGTTTTTGTTTTTTTTTTTTTGTTATTTTGTAAAACACAAAAGTAAATAAGCAAAAAAGTATGAAAGTTGTAAATTAAAAAAAGAAAATATATAATGAAATTTTAAAATACATCGTTGAGTAGGTACTTGAATATTTTTTTGGTAACAAAATTATAAGCTATGTACATAAGTATGTATACTCTGAAGTAAGATTTTAGATTTAAGTAAATACGACGGTAAAATGGCAATTCAAATAGATTTTAAGAATCATTTGAAGCAATCATATTTTCTCTACAATAACCTCTTGAGTATCAGATAAGTAATTCTCTACCTAAATCTCTAAGATCTCATAGCGGTAATTCAGAAAGAGTGTGGTTAAGTGAAGAAAAGTTTGCTCTTTAATGCAGTTATGAAGAGAACAAAGAGTATTGTGTGAGAGAATAGAAGCAGAGAGCATCAGCTGTTCTCGTTCATACTATAATCATCGTGTTTATTATTTGGACATATGAAATATTGTTGTTACTTTTTTACTGTACGCTCTCTCTCTCTTTTATATTTTGTATTTCCTTACTCTCCACATATACATACACAAGTGTTTTGTACACAAATACAAGTATGCGTGTACGTAACCGCTCTCTCGTTTAAAACCCATTCCTCGCCTTAGGTCGGATTCGTGCATCTAAGCATTCAATTTTTTCAGTGACCATATTGTGTCGTAGATCCATTTGAAATTCTTTTCATTTAAAGAAATCTTTAAGCATTTAAAGAAATCTATGTCCAAATGTTTTTTCTTTTTTCGTTTTCTTTGGTAATTATCTATATATATTTCGGACTGATTTTCTGATCAAAGAAAATATATTTCCTTCTATGTGCATATGTTAAATGTAAATACATACATATATTTATGATTACTAATTAACATTGATAATTTGTTTGATGTAATTAACATGTACACAAGTAAGTTTTCTTTGACATTAAATTTATATATTCATAAGTGCCCAGTATGAAAAAATAGTTAGTTTCTACTTATTTTATAATTAGTGACTAGAGAGAAGGCAATAAGTACATAATCTTATCTCAATGACACCCATAGACCTACTAGCCCATTGTAAAGTTCCATTTTCACTTGTAGCACTTCTGTCAATGATATCTTTTGGTTAAAAAAACTCAGCTTTGCAGACTTGACATCTATTCAATATCAAAAACTATATAATTTTAGTTTTTAGAAGCAGAAATTCTGCTAAATCTAATTCTGCAATTAAAAGTCTATTGAGGTCTCTCAGAAATCTTTTATTATCGCCAAAAAAAACAAGCAATCGACAATCTACTAGAATTCGATGTACTGTCACTGATTACAATCGAAAGAACTATTTAAAAACTAAAAAATTTGTGCTGATTGAAATTCAGCAACTTGAAATCCATAAAAAGCGTTCAGAAATTTCTAAGATTAGTAGAAAAAATTCTTTAAAAATGAAAAAATTCCGCTGAATTCTTTTCAGCTACCTAATGTTCGTAAAAAAAACCATCCAAAATTTGTACTTTGGTAGAAAACACCATTTCAAACAAAAAAAAAATGTGCTGAATAAAATTCAGCACTTAAAAATTTATAACAGTTGATTAGAAATCTTTCATTTAAGTAGAACAAATTATTTAAAACAATTGAAATTCTGCTGAACTGAATTCAGCTAGCAAAAAATCTTGAAAAAGCTTACTGGAATTTTTCAATTTGAGTGAAAAATTTACATAGAAAAAGTAAATTCTGCTGAATTGAATTCAGTAATCACAAATATAAAAACAATAATTGAGAAACCTATAGTTTTAATAAAAAATATAATCTAAAGAAAACAAAAATTAAGCTGAATCGCATACAACAAGCGAAAATCCTAAGAAGTTTGTTAGGAAGCTATTAATCGGAGAAGAAACAATTTTTTAAAAAAGTAAAATTTCTGCTGAATGGAATTCATCGGAACCAAAATCTATAAAAAGATGATCAAAAATCTCTAATATGCAAATCTTTAATTAGAAAATTCTGCGGAATTAAATTCAGCGCCCAAAAAAATCAATAATAAGTTCAGAAATCTCTAATATGAGTATAAAAAAATTTTAGAATTTGCTGAATTCAATTTAATCATCAAAAATTTGGAAGTAGCCTAATGTGAATGTATACAATTTTCAAGAATAAGAAAAAAATTCAGCTAAATCGAATTCAGCAATCGAAAATCTATAAGCAATGACTTGGGAATATTTACTTTTACCCAGATATACCCAATATTCTATATGTAATACATTTCAAAAATCTTTGGTTCGGATTAAGTGAGAATGAACTCAATCAAAATCAAAACTTTCTGGAGTGTATTACTGGCTTAACTCTAAAATATTGTTCAAAAATAGAAAAAATTCTGCTGAATACGGTTCACCAATCTTTAATCTATTAGAAGTCCTTCGGAAATTTCAAGCTTATGTGGAAAAAGTTATAAAAATAAGTAAAAAATCTGCTGAATTGAATTTAGCGCTCAAACTATATAAAAAATCGTTCAAATATCCTTAATTTAATAAACAAAAATTATCTAAAAAGGAAAGATTTTATTGTGCCAAAAATCAGCAATCAGAAATCTATAAGAAATCATTTAGAAACCTCATTACTAAAGATAGAAAGCTACAAAAGAAGAAAAAATTCTGCTGAATTGAATTCAGCGATCAAAAATATATGAGCATTCATTAAGAAACCTATAGTTTTAGTAAAAAATATAATCTGAAGAAACAAAAATTAAGCTGAATCGAATTCAGCACGCAAAAATCTAAAGAAATTTAATGGGAAGCTATTGATGAGAAATAAAAATTCTGCTGAGTAGAATTCAGCAGTCAAAAAGCTTTATCTTAAATCAAAAAAATTTCGCTGAATCAAATTCAGCGGCAAAAAAACTTTATTATGAGTTCAGAAATCTTTTATATGAGTATAAAAAAAGTTTTTAGAACAAGAAAAAATTCTGCTGAATTCAATTAAGTGATCGAAAATTTGGAAATAGCCTGATTTGCGTACGAAAAATTTTCTCAAATAAGGAAAAATTTTGATAAATCGAATTGAAGTAAAATCAATTATCTAAAAGTAAAAAAAATACAGCTGAATAGAGTTTATAATCTGAAATAAGTTACAAGTCATTGAGAAATCTCTGATTTAAGTGGGAAAAGTTTTATGAATAAGGGCAAATTCAGCTGAATAGAGTTTATAATCTGAAATAAGTTCCAAGTCATTGAGAAATCTCTAACCTAAGTGAGAAAAGTTATATGAATAAGGAAAAAGTCTGCTGAATTGAATTCAGCATTCAAAGTTTATAAAAAGTATTACAAGAGTCTATAATTTAGGTAACAAAAACTATCTAAATAAGAAAGATTTCCCCATATTGGTAATCACAATCAGAAATCTACCAAAAATCGTTTAGAAATTTAATTTTAAGTCGGAAAAACTACCGCAAAAAGAGTAAATTGTGCTGAATTGAATTATGTAAAAAGTTTATAAGAACCTGTTTAAAAATCTTTAGTTTAAATAGAAAAAATTATTGAATTTAGTTTATGATGACAATGAAAGTAACATATTGGTCTTAAAAAAAACATTGTACCAGGTCCAGGAGCTGTTTCGAGACTACAATTTCTCACTGATTAGCAAAAAATATCAATTGGCGACTCATTTCATACTGGGTAGGCAAATATGAACATATTAATATGATAATTATGGCCTACATATTTATTTGATAAATTATGCATAGAAGACATAAAATATATAATATTTGGCAATCAATATTAACATTTTAATAGAAAATAATTAGTTACTACTATGGTATAAAAATATGTACATATACAGTTAGAAGTTTTCAAAGAAAATCTATTAAATATTATATATATGCAGATATATAAATATGTGAGTGTATTTGTGGCAATAATCAACATTAAAATCATTAATATTGAGACAGAAAAATAAATTAAATATTATGGCAATTCTTGGTTGCTATTTACATACAATTGTAGATAACTACATATATGTAATTAAATGCGTTTCACGTACTTATATGTATACATATATATATGTACATTTAATTTGTATCTGCTTAAGTATTTACAAATACATTTGGATACATGCATATGTAAATTGTTAATCGTTAAAGGTTTAATGTGTGTGTGTGTCTGTTTCTAAATCTACAAATTACAATTGCATAGTGTGCCTTGTGATTTGTATGCTAAAATTCCGCATGTTAAATATGTAAATGTAGTATTTTACTGCCAACATCATCAGCGGATTCAAACAACCAAACCAACCAGCCAACCAATGAGCCAATCTAGCAATGATTGTAATAATGATGAGTATACGGAAAATTAGCACAACCTCAAGGAAAAATATGTTGTGCTTTCCATTTTTCCTGCGCAACTAATGTGCGTTTTTTGAAAGCAGATTGGCATTTATTGTACATAAATGAAATCAATTTCATTATCGTTAATTTTGTGTGCACATATGCACGATAAATCAACACAGAAAATAAAAAAATGGGAATACTTAGATCAGTTTTTTGTGTTGTTGTCAAACCAAAATTATAAATAAAATTATACCATATTTCGATAACGAAAGGGTGGAGTTAAAAAGATAAGAATCTTTACGCTAGCTAGAAATATATAGCTGCAGAAAAAAAATCCAAGACGATGTTATTTTTTTTTTAATATTGTCTCTGTAACTGTGATGACAATTATTAGTGCTTCGTAAGTTCATGAAACAAACACAGGAACTCAAAACCAATTTAACCCTTTCAGATATTTGTCCACTACATTGGACGAGAGCATACAACAAATATCGTGATACACACAGTAATTTGGATATAACATGATGGTCATACGAGACACTTTACCTGAGATTTCATTGCAGATACGTGTTTGCTGGCATCAAATTAGGAGACGTGCAATTTTTAGATTTTTATTTCAAGCTGCTGATTTTTGTATCTGAGAGGGTTAATGTATTACAGCACATTTTAATTCATTCCATTTCATTTCGTTTCCGTCCAATTAATTTCGACTTTTTTTATTCAAATCTAAGCCAATTCAAATCTAATATAATCCAATCTATTCCATTCAAATTTCATCGGATCGAATCTAACATTACCTTACTTACATTACATCACATCACATCACATCACATCACATCACATCACATCACATCACATTACATTACATTACATTACATTACATTACGTTACGTTACGTTACGTTACATTACATTACATTACATTACATTACATTACATTACATTACATTACATTACATTACATTACATTACATTACATTACATTACATTACATTACATTACATTACATTACATTACATTACATTACATTACATTACATTACATTACATTACATTACATTACATTACATTACATTACATTACATTACATTACATTACATTACATTACATTACATTACATTTTATTACATTACATTACATTACATTACATTACATTACATTTTATTACATTACATTACATTACATTACATTGCATTACATTACATTACATTACATTACATTCCTTTCCATTATATTACACTACATTACATTACATTACATTACATTACATTACATTACATTACATTACATTACATTACATTACATTACATTACATTACATTACATTACATTACATTACATTACATTACATTACATTACATTACATTACATTACATTACATTACATTACATTACATTACATTACATTACATTACATTACATTACATCACGTTACATTACATTACATTACATTCCTTTCCATTATATTACACTACATTACATTACATTACATTACATTACATTACATTACAATACATTACATTACATTACATTACATTACATTACATTACATTACATTACATTACATTACATTACATTAAATTACATTACATTACATTACATTACATTACATTACATTACATTACATTACATTACATTACATTACATTACATTACATTACATTACATTACATTACATTACATTACATTACATTACATTACATTACATTACATTACATTACATTACATTACATTACATTACATTACATTACATTACATTACATTACATTACATTACATTACATTACATTACATTACATTACATTACATTATATTACATTACATTATATTACATTACATTACATTATATTACATTACATTACATTACATTACATTACATTACATTACATTACATTACATTACATTACATTACATTACATTACATTACATTACATTACATTACATTACATTACATTACATTACATTACATTGCATTACATTACATTACATTAAATTACAGTACATTGCATTACATTACATTACATCGCATCACATCACATTACATTACATTACATTACATTGCATTACATTACATTACATTACATTACATTACATTACATTACATTACATTACATTACATTACATTACATTACATTCCAATCCATTGCAAAATTGATCCGCATTTTTTCCCGCTGACACATTGTCGCCTGAGAATTGATTTGGCGTATGTGTGTGTACAAATTCGTATACCTATACGCCAAATCAATTCTCAGGCGACGATATTAAAAAAAAAAAAAGGAATTGAATGCGGTTCAGAAGACTTAAAGATGCGCTTCAACTGATGCTCATCTCATTCACTGCATGCCACTGGGAATATCCATACACATATATAGACCGCTATAATTATGTGTATATATAAACCTCTCTCTCTCACACATGTACACACACATTGTCATACACAAATACGAATGCGTATGTGTACATTAAATGAAAGCATTAGTAAAACATTTAATTATAGCAATTAGCTAATTAGAGATTTCTAAAGGAAACACATAATAATATTTGATGATTTGATTCATTTTGAAAGAAAAAAAGAATTCTTACTTACATACTTATGCATTATTTTCCAAATAAAATTGTTTCTTAGCTATGGCGAGCATCGGGCTTCTATAGTTCCTCACGTCGTATTGAAATTCCAATGGTTTTCATATTAATTCTCTGCACTTTTATCTGGCTTATTTGTGAATAGAAATAGAACAAGTTTGTGCTGAACAGCATATGCGATTACGGTGGTTGAGCAGCTTTTTACCTAGAACAGCATCACTAGCATTATTCCATCTTGCTTATTGCTTTTATTTGCTGTTAAAATCTGAAAAATCTATCAAGACATCATAATAAAAATATGTATAAATCTGTGTGCAGAAAAGTTTTGCACAACTTTTAGTTAAGTTAGTTTTACCAAATATTTTAAGTAAACAGAAAAATTAAAAAGAAAAAACTCTTGCCAATCATGCTAAATATAAAATGTAAACAGCTAAAGAATCAAATCAATTTATGACGTAAATCGTAAGTCGTCGGTAAAGGTACGCAAGCAAACATGCTACTTCATTTTTACTGACTAATAAAATAAACTGTAAAATTTTCCTAGTACGTATACAATAGAGATGTGTACTTTTGATTTTCTTTAACGTTTCTTCTACTGCATGTATATATATATATAGTTATAAAGCGCCTTAAAGTAGGCAAACATTTGAACAACTGAATTTTGCTAAGCATATAGCGAGAGAGAGAGAGAGAGTAAGGGAGAGATGAGGCAATAGAATTTGATATTTTACCTTCTTTTTACGAAACTTGAAGGCTAATCCTTTTGCTAAATAACGAGAGTTTCTAGACAAAAAATATATAAAATAAAAATAGCAGCAACAACAAATACTGAAACAAGTTCAATTCATTTTATTACCTACTTTGCTGTTATTGCTATTGTTGCTGTTTATGCTGGCTGGCTGGTTGGTTGCTATTGCTACTTTAATACTTAATATTGTTGCTGTTGCAGCGATTTGTTTTCTAAACATCAACTTATAAATATAGGGTTCGACATTATACTTACTTAATAATATAAAAGAATAAGGAGCACATATGTAGCTGAAGAGAGAAAGAGAAAGAAAGAGAGAGAATGAACAAACGCAAATGACGATGACGATGTCAATATGGATAAGAAAAAAAAAGAGAATATTAAGCAAACATATGTGAGTATGTGTATGTGCGTGCTGCTGTGTTTTCTTATATATGTGAGTCGTACTTGTGAATGTATGTGTCGATTTTGTGAGAAACTAATACATACATACACACATTACTTACATTATTATCCTCTTTTTATATTGTTTACGCTAAGTATAAGCGACTTTTGTGTGAAGTTCATTGCAAATGTTGTTGCTGTTGTTGTTGTGTTTGTTGTTGTTGCTCTGTTGGCAGCATGACTGAATTATTTCAAATTGAAATTACAACAAAAAACAACTAAAGTAGGAATAGGAGTAACAGTAAACGACAACAACAACAGATATAATAATAATAATAATAGCAAGGAAAAAAAAGAGCATCAAAGATGACATGCATATATTTATGTGCTCATAAATAAATATCTACATACAAACGAGCATATATATATGTATAGATACACGTACATTTATTTATAGTAGCGGTACCAGAGTTTACAGTAGGAGGGGCAGTTGGTCAGACTTCAGGTATTTTTGTTCCTTCACTTAAACTTTGAATTCAAGAGCAGCTATCACGATTGCTTTGAAGACAGATTTAGAGAAGGGGTTATCAATCGCGCTACCGCCTCTCTCGCTCTCATTTACAATGCATTTGCATTGTAAATGTATTGTAAAATATTGACGAGTAAATTGCAACCTCTTTAAAACATAATCTCTTTGTTAACCAGAAGTAATGATCTCTCTAAGAGAGCCAATAAGAATGGGAGGCGAAGGGAGAGAGGCTTTATTGTGTTATCTCAAAATGACGAGCGATCGTGTTTTTTTTGTTTTTATTTCTCTTTTTGGAGGTCAAAATAATTTCTCTTTTCACAATTAGGTACTTAAGGAGTGAGATTGAAAAAATCTTAACACACGTTTTACTTAATAATTTTTTTTGGGTGTAAAATTTAAAAATTTCTTTGATCTAGTTATTTTTAATGACAAACATGTTGATTTATTGTGAGTTTGATCAAAATGAGTGAAGAAAACGAAGTACGTCTTAAAATGATAAAAATTTTCAACAAAATCCAAATTGATCCTACAAAAAATTGGCCAAAGAATTGAAGGTCTAGCGTCAAACTGTTTCCAATGTTATCAAAGTTTCAGGAGAATTTGACCATCGATAGGAAACCTGGTTCGGGAAGAAAACAAGGACCACATGATATTGGGAAAGCTAAGAAAATAGAAAGTATATTGAAAAGATCTCCAAACACATCTGGTAGAAAAGCTGCCCGGTTATCCCAGTGCTCTGACTATTTGGTGCGAAAAGTTAAAGCCAATGCAGGTGTGAAAGCATACAAAGGCCAAAAAGTTCCAGACAGGAATGCTGCAAAAATGTAGACGCCAAAAGTAGGGCTCGGAAATTAAAATCGAATTTCATACAAAAATATTCATGTAGTAATGTAATGGACGACGAAACTTATCTACTGACAGATTTTACGCAGCTTCCGAGTCAAAATTTTTATATTGCTCTTACTCGAGCAAAAGTCGGAGAACAATTTAGAATCCAAAAGCAGACAAAATTTTCTAAAAAATTCCTGGTATGGCAAGCTATATGCAGTTGCGGCAAAACCAAGTCATTTGTTACAGTGGGTTCTATAAATACCGATATATGCATCAAAGAATGTTTGAAAAAAAGACTACTTCCTTTCATAAGACAACACAATGTGTCCACATATTTTTGGCCCAATTTAGCATCATGTCACTACGGCAAGAAAGCTCTGGAGTGGTACCAAAATAATAACATAGTTTTTGTACCAAGAGAGGCCAATCCTTCAAATTGTCCGGAGCTAAGACCAGTGGAGAGATATTGGGTTCTTGTGAAAAAAAACTTAAAGAGCACAAAAAAAGTGTCCCAAAATATCGAATATTCGATTTTAAAAGGGGATGGGCAAACTGTTCCAAAAAGTTGTCTGAAACAACTATCAAATCTCTCATGGAAGGCTTACCAAGAAAGGTCCACGAGTTCATAAATAGTGGTTAGAACTATAAAAGTTATATTTTTCTGTAATTTGTAAAATATTATCAATTAAATAAAAAAAGAAATCAAAACTTTAAGATCAACCGTTTAAAAATTATTGAATTTTATATATGTTAAGATTTTTTCGATCTCACTCCTTATGCATGGTTTTCACTATGTCTTATTCCCTGTCAAAGAGAGAGAAAGAGAGAATTTTCTATATGAAATTTATTAACATGCTGAAGTTTGTTAACATTTGACATAGTGAAAACAAGGCAAGTTTAAGAAGAAGTACCAATTTCGATGGTTTATTTGATGCAACAGAAAGTAATTTGTTACCCGCTTGATAATTATCTCATGAATCCTAAGTACAATAGAGTAGGTACCCTACACTTTTTGGAAAAAGTGAGTATGCTTAAATTATGGGAAAACGCTTATCAAAAATGGAATAATGCTTGTAAAAATGCTACAATATATCTGTCGAAAATGGGATAATGTTTGTCAAACATATGAAAATGTTTGTAAAAATGGGATAACGTTTGTCAAAAATGGAAAAATGTTTGTCAAAAATGGGAAAACGCTTGTCAAAAGTGAAAAAATGCTTGTAAAAGTGGGATAATGTTTGTCAAAAATGTGAAAATGTTTGTCAAAAATGCGGAAATGCTTATAAAAATGGGAAAATGATTGTCGAAGATGAGAAAATCCCTATAAAAATAGGATAATGTTTGTGAAAAACGGGAATGCTTTTATTAAAAATGGGGCAATGTTTGTCAAAAATGGGAAAACGCTTGTAAAAAATGGGATAATATTGGTCAAAAATGGTATAATGTTTGTCAAAAATCAAAAAATGCTTGTAAAAATAAATAATGTTTGTCGAAAAAGAGAAAATGCTTATAAAAATAGGATAATGTTTGTCAGAAATGAGAATTCTCTTGTCAAAAATTGAGTAATGTTTGTCAAATATGAAAATGTTTGTAAAAATCTATGTTTGTCACAAATGTGGAAATGTTTGTAAAAATGAGAAAATGTTTGCCGAGATGAGAAAAAGCTTATAAAAATAAGATGTTTGTCAAAAATGGGAAAACGCTTGTCAAAAGTGAAAAATGCTTGTAATAGTGGGAAAATGTTTGTCGAAAATGAGAAAATCCCTATAAAAATAGGAAAATGTTTGTGAAAAATGGGAATGCTTTTGTTAAAAATCGGGCAATGTTTGTGAAAAATAGAGAAAGGCTTGCCAAAGAGTTGAAAATGATTGTCAAAAATGGGAAAAACCTTGTAAAAATAGCAAATTATATGTCAAAAATGGGATAGTGTTTCTCAAAAATTGAGAAAATCCTTGCAAAAATTAGGTAATGTTTGTCAAAAGTGGAAATGTTTGCAAAAATGAGAAAATGTTTGTCGAAATGAGAAAATGCTAACAAAAAGAAGATAATGTTTGTCAAAAATGGGAAAACGCTTGTCAAAAATGGGATAATGTTTGTCAAAAATTAAAAAAACGCTTATAAAAATGGTATAATGCCCATCAAAAATGGTATAATGTTTGTCAAAAATCAAAAAAATGCTTATAAAAATAAATAATGTTTGTCGAAAAAGAGAAAATGCTTATAAAAATAGGATAATATTTGTCAGAAATGAGAATTCTTTTGTCAAAAATTGAGTAATGTTTGTCAAAAATAGAGAAATGCTTGCCAAAGAGTCGAATATGCTTGACAAAAATGGGAAAATGTTTGTAAAAATGGGATAGAGCTTGTCAAAAATGAAAAAATTCTTGTAAAATTGGTATGCTTGTCAAAAATACTTGTTTCCACATGAGTAAAAAAACTGGATCTAGCGTAAGTCATCACTCCTAGGCATTTTATCGCTGGGAAAATGGTAGTTTTATAACCGTCAATAATCAACTTTAGCTGTTTTCTTTCTCTTCACTTTTCTGTCCTGCAAGCTGAAGTCTATTTCATTCCAACTAGCAGTAAAAATAATTAACCAAGGAGGTGGTTAGAATGTTTAGTAGAGGATACTCTTTCTCTACAACTTTTCACGCTTTATCGTAATGTTTTCTTAAGTTTTCTTCACTGTGTCTGACGCTACAATGATTTCTCTTGGTTGTCTGTAAAAAACTTCGTTAGTCGTCTCTTGTAATGATTGTGCTAATACCAATTGATAACACCAAATTCAATCAGGGCTTACTGCAAGTAGTCTTTGTATGGCGCTACAACCAATGATCGATTTTGGTCGTCTTAAAAACCTACTTCAGTCGTCTGACGTAATGTTTGGCTCTTTTATTATAAGTCGTAAAGGCCCAGGTATCAGATAAATTTAAACCAAAGTTAACTTGGGAAGCATTTTTCTCTGTAAGGCGTTTAGAAATTTCTTATCATTGTTTCCCTTACATATTAAAATAGGAAATGAGAAATGAGAGACTTATAGAGGGTAATTTCATATATTGATAGCGTCTGTCTCCCGAATATAAGCTAGCACCTGTTGGTCAGAGTTATTCTGTTATTCATCTGATTTTTAGACAGGCATTTTGGAAAATTTTAGGTTTCAGTTTTATGTATTTCAAAAAGCTTCAGAGGCAACATATTTTATGAATTTCAAATTCATCACATCATTTCTTTCCAGCTCCTCTTTAGTTGACATAACCAAAACATTCGGTTTTTTTCATTCCAGAATTCATGCAAAAAATATTTCCATAAGACTTAGTCCAATATTTCGCAAATCTAAAATTAAATATGTTTGTATATCACAGTACAACACTAAAACTTACATAAACATACATAATAAATACCATTAATTTGTGTAGTTGATATTTCCCACAACGTCACAATATCAACTTGATTACTCAGCAAGTAAACGAGAACTGATTTCTCCCATGTTCAAATACTCACAATAAAATTCTGTATTCTCCAAGTGCCGTTATTTAAGGTGCCGTTGTTCTCTGTGAGTATTTAGCTACAACAACTTTACTCGTACTTTCCACTAATTACGACGCACACAATCACATTCGCCGAAGTACTAAAAAGGAACAAGAAGAAAGAAAAAAAAAATAATTCCAAAGTATTTCAAAATTCTTTGCTGCTAATTAAGAAACTTTTTCTATTTAATTTCCAAGAAATTTAAACTTTCATAATTTTCAACACTAAAGAAAAACTGAAATAATTACACTGCCGCACAATAAAAAGAAATTAAAAAAAAACAACAAAAAAAATTCTCTCGCCTTCATTCATACTTGAGCTCTTTTTCAAAAGCGTTAAAATCTCATTTAAATCCAGCTTAATCGAAAATACACATTTCTTCTAATTTGGTTTTTCATAAGTATAGTCTCTGTATACTTTCTAAAGTCTGTTTTTTTTTGTGTGCTTATTTTCATGTTCACCACCGCCATTACCTACTAAAATTTGTTGTTGATTCTTTTTAACACTCTCCAAGTGTTAATGTTGTTGTATTGTGACACTCTTTTTTTTGCTCTTTCGATCTCTGTCTTTCTCTCACTTCCTATATACCATATTTGCATTGAGTGTAATTTCGAAAGCATACGAATTTAAACAACAACAACAAAATGTACTAATTACAAATCACAACTTAAATAACAACAACAACACACAGGCAGCAACTGTAATATCAAAAAAAAAGAAAATGCAAATAACATGAGAGAATTACAAAAACAAAAAATAAGAAGGCGGATTTCAACAACAACAACAAACAAGTACCAGCAATAGGAATTTTTCCTTTAACGATTTTCTCTCTTCGCCATTTTCTATTCTTTTTCTTTTTTACATTCTTGGAATTTATTTTAAACAGCGCACGAAGCAAAGTAATCCCCTTCTTTCCTATTTCTTTCACTTATTCTTCTTCGTTCTTTGCTTAGCTTAGCTTTACTACTTTATTGCTCCTTTGGTTTTCCTCTTGCCGCTTCTTTATTTTTATCACTCACCAACTCGCTTGATTGCTGAAGAAAAAAATTTCTTTTTTGGCATCACGTTTTCTTCGCACTGACCTGAGTCCAATTTCGTTTCGCTAATTACTACTTTATTTGTTTTATGCTTTCAAGGATTTGGTGTCTTTACACTTCTGCATAATTTTTTATTTTTTCATAGTGATTTTACACTTTGTTTTTAGTGTTAGAATCTAATTTTTTCCCGTGCTTGCCTTATTTAATTTATGCGTACTAATTTTGTTCTTTTTTTTGTATTTTGCAGGTCCTCCCGTTTTATCTGAATCAATACAGGGTACACATGGACGTTTGCCATGCAATGTCACACCTCCAATTCTGGAGGATCGTGTGGCTTTGGTGATATGGTATAAAGTTGGCTGGAAGACACCAATTTATAGGTAAGCATATAAATTTATTTAAAAAATTTTTTTTTTTTTCTTTTGGAACTTGTTATTTATTATTTGAATTGATTTTAATTGAGAAAATCTTCAAGGTGGGAGACCGTCTAAAGCCTTTCAAATGCTACTCCCACTTAGAGAGACATTTTTCTTAAGCCTGTTATATTTGTGAGCATAAAATATATACAAATGAAGTGCTGGACAGCATAACTAAAGAGAGGATTCAATGAAATTTATTGAGCAAAGAGAAAGGCACAGTAGGATGAATTTATTTTGTATGCGTATTATATGAGATAACACCATGGCGTAAATAATGGAAGTGATTTAGACAAGCACCACTTCTTAGCTGACAATGGCAAACATTCTAGCAATTTGGCTGTCCATTCATGATGTACAAATGAGAGGATGAGAGGAAAAGACGTATAACTTCTACATTCAGAAAAAAGGTGGAATAATTTGACTTAAGAGCAAAAGCGAAACGAAATATGTTCAGAGCAAAAATGAAATAAATCACTATGCTGTTTTTGCTCTGAAAGAATTGTTATACCGTTTTTGCTCTGAAAGAATTGTTATACCGTTTTTACTCTGAAAGAATTGTTATACCATTTTTGCTCTGAAAGAATTGTTATACAATTTTTGCTCTGAAAGAATTGTTATACCATTTTTGCTCTTACTTTTAAAGTCGTTTCAGTAGTCGATTGGTATTGCATTTCGCTGCTGGTTTCTACGTTTTTATGTTTCAAAATTCCAAAGAGCGATTTGCGATCTCTTTACAATCTCTACTCTTTGTTTATCATTAAACCATAAAAAAGAGGATGAGGGGAAAAGTGGTAGTACTTCTCTGTTCAGAAAAAATGTGGAAAAATTTTACTTAAGAGCTACAGCGACACGAAATATGTTCAGAGCAAAAGTGAAACAAAATATGTTTAAAGCAAAAACGGAATAAATCACCATACTGTTTTTGCTCTGAAAGAGTTGTTATACCATTTTTGATCTAACTTTTAAGTCGTTTCATTTTCACTTTTACCGTAAACTAAAAATTTCACTTTTGATCTTGTATAAATTTTAGCCCGCTTTTCCTCTCGGCCTGTCAAATATAACTCGAACAACGTAAATGGATGCTTTAAGCTCGACCTACGATCATAGTTCTGCCATTTCGAATTTAGCAATTCAAAAAACTGTAAATGTCGTGCTAAAAAGTGCTACAAAATTAAAATAAATTTAATTAATTAGTTTAATAGTATATGGCACAGGGGTAAATTCATTCTATTTGTAAGAAATTATTTTTAAAATGTTTAGAACAATGACATATTTTCGTTGTTAAAAATGTTCGCCTTAAAAAATAAAAAGATGCAAACAATAGGGTGTAGCATTTTTGGAAAAAAAAACATTGGCTATGACCATAACCTTTACAGAAGGATCCCGTGCTCACGAATTAACTAAAGAAACGGTTTTTAAATGACGATAACCACAGCCAGTATGACAAAAAAAAAAGACTTTTTGGTGGCAAGTATGAATGAAATTAGATTTGAATACAATTTTCAAATCTATTGCAACAACGATTGAAAAAAATTCGGCAGGAATCAATCATTCCCATCATCAGCTACAAAAGTATGGGTAGCAAAGTTCTAAAACTTCACAATGAAAACAGGAAAGTAATCTTACAATGAATACAGGAAGGCAATCTTATTTTGTTGATATCAAAGAAAAATTTAAATTCAAAAACAAAAAAAAAAATCAAAATTTTCAAAGCTTGAATGGGTAATGCGAGAGAACCACTTCATCAATTTGAATCAAATATGGCCATACCCAATGCTCTTTTATAATATTTTTTTATTTTTGCTACACCCTAGCAAATAATCCCCCGGCGAGCCTAACAGAAAATTATTCATTTACTTATTAAAGTTTAATCAAAAATAAATCACTATACAAATAACCAAAAAAAATTTAGTACTAGAATGAAGGCCTTCGCCTGAACTGCAAATTTTTGCAGACATTTTTTTCAATAATTCCCAAAAAAAAGCAGTACCAAGAAAGGATGAAGGGTTGGTGTTAAAGAATATAATTTTGTATGACATATAACCTTACCTCGGACATCAAATTAAGATTTTAATATAATAAATCTTCCATTAGTTCCCCCAAGTGGCATTGAACTCTCTTTGTGAAAAAAAGTTATAATATACCAGTCTATATTGCACAGAAGGGGTCTTCTGAACACACCTAGGAATGCCAGTTTCTACATGGACGTTACAAACAAATAGAGTTCGCTAAATTCATCACTATGCAGAGAAGAATAAACACTATGGCGAAATAAACACCGAACGAGTAAGCAGCTTTTATCACTGCTTAATCAACATTCCAGCAAGCGGCCGATCAGCTGAGCTGTTGACTGTTTACTTTCTTTTATCCCGGGTAGTGAAAATTTGACCAAAATTTAAGAACTTCCCTCAATACTCCATATAAATCAAAAGAAGATCAAGTTTTTTTAAATGGTTCCAAAAAAAAGGAGTCTACCCCATTTTGAAATCTAATGTGACCTATTTTTTTTATCAAACTCTCAATAAGCTCCTCAAAAAACGTATAGCTTGCTTTTTGTTTTCTAAAAACTATTGAGATAACAAATGTGCATCTAAATTCGTCATTCATCCCACTGTACGAAGGAGAGTTGAACGTATACTCTCTTTAGTTGTAAGAGAGGGGCGAATGAAAAACAGTTATCATAATTAGTTCACTCACTAAGGTATATTGTTGTTGGTGAGAAGAAAGAGAGAGAAAACACACAAAAAACGATGGAATTCGATGACGACATGATGAGCAATTGAGTGTCGAAAATGAAGTTTATAATGTAAGAGAGTAAAGGCGATGGTAGATAATGTTAATGAAGTTAGACAAGATGCGATGATGATGAGATAATGAGAAAAGAAAATGGTGTGATAATAAGTAACAACTATAAAGATCTTAACCCACGTGTGCAACTCTCAAGAAGATTGATATACTGAAAATGAAAACTGTCTGATAACTGTGGTAAAAAAAAAATTATTTCAAAACAAAAATTATTAATTAGAAAGTGATTTCATACTTAAGTATACCAAATAGACAGATAAATAAGTAATTTGCTTACAAACTTTTAAAAGAAAAAAAAAATTAATGTTACTCGCAATACAATACAAAATCTTCAAGGCTGAAAATACTATATACAATTCGCAATTTATGTGTCGAAAAAACACTATGTAGTTTTTGTGTATCACACCCACCATGGATCCGCCAGTATAAGCAACAAATAAATATATATATATATATATAAACAAAATATAAAGAAAGTAATAATAAACAAAAAATCCAGACATAACTAGCCTAAGGTGGAAAAAGTTATTTCGTTTTGTATATATATATATATTTTTTTTGTTTGTTATTTTTTTGGTAAAACTTTTCAAATTATTTTGTATCTAAATTACAACTTAAATATAACCACAAAAAGAAAAAACTAACTACTTATGTACAAATTCGAAATGTCGAAATAAAACCAGTAGCAAAACGAAAAACTTTAATTAAATTTTTTGGCAACATGTGCAAGAAAATTATTTCGTTTGTACCAAAAACAAAAAAAAACGCAGCACAAATGTTGTGCATTTTAATGAAATAAAATCGAGTTAAGACATTTTGTTAAGTATGTCGAGTGAGAGAGAGTTGCTTAACTTGTTATATAAGTTAGAATTGGGAGAAAAGTATCATGTCTGCTATAAATGTAATTAAATATTCAAGGATTCACGAGTTTTTTTGTTTGTTTGATAAAAGAAAATGAAAGTAACAATTTCTATGCAATGTCACACATTCAACTCATACTTATAAGAAATTGATAATGAAATGGATTATTTTCTAATGGAAAACTTATGTTAATAACATTTTCTTTAAGATTTTTGACTAAACTCAAGTAATTTGCTCTAAATTTGAGCACTTACTCGATTGCGATATAAATATATAAATAACTCGAAACATGAATTAAAATTAATTTAGAGTTAGTGGGGCCTAAGTAAATTTCACTTACTGTATGTGATAAATATTTTTAGTTTTGTATTTACTCTTTTTTTTTTTTTTTTTACCAAATGTTTTTTTTATTCATTACGCCATAAAATTAAAATAATTCTTATATAATTTTGGTGATATTTAATAAACTTATTTAAAAAAAAAAAAATTTGAATTTAAAATATTTCTTAAGTATGACTTCAAAGTCTCTATTTTGATTAAATATATTCTCACTTAATCAAAATCAAACATTTCTGAAGAGACCTACATATACGACAAATGGCATATCTGGGTTAATAATAACAGATTTCCAGATTTTCGGATAAAAAAATATTTTCTCAAAAAAAATTTGTTCTCACTTCATTCAGAGTAGAGAAATAAAATTCTACCCCGCATACAAATATTCATGGCAGAATTACTTCAGGTGGTTGCAACAACAACAAGTACAAGACAATAACAACACACTGTTTTGTTGCCATAAAGATCTAGAAATGACAAAAACAAATGCACGCGGAATAGACAAAACAAAAACAAAGATTTTGACAGTTCTGAGTCGCTTCATATAAAAAAAAAGTAAAGAAGAGGAAGAGAGAGAGTTGACGCTGCTATCACCTGAAAGCACACATATACGCACATATACAATATGCATGGGGAGAGCAAGCATACATATATAAGAGAGCACACATTTCGAAAGAAACAATAACAATTTCATTTGTTGAATTAGCAAAAACAATGATTTCAATACAAACCAGTGTTGATATTTTTGATGTAATCGTATCTTTTTCCACCCTTTTTCATCTTCCATGTACTTTCGGCCCTACCGAAGCATTTTAGGTACAATTTGGAAATATTTTGTTTTTTACATATGAGGGTAAATTTGAAAAATCATCAATTCTTGAACTTTAATACGAAATGAACCAAATTAAAAACATACTCAGTGGCAGGCCCGCCCGCAGAATATAAAATTGTATAATATTTCTAAGAAATCGAGACAGTAAGCAGCAGTGCTGTCGTTGTCACTTCAGTTGAAGTTTTTCACTTCACTTTCAAGCCCGACACTTCGTCACTTTCTCTTACATAAAAACACTGCGGTTTTCCAGTTTCAATGAAAACTAAAATTGATAAAAAAAAATCTAATAAATAATAATAATAAAAAAAAAATGGAATAGAAAAAAGTAACTCCAAGTTTTCAAGAGTAGTCATTTAGCTCAGGAACATTATGAACATTATTTTTGTTACACCGTCAATGAACTGGGTGTGTGACACCCGAGAAACAATAAATCCTTAAAATAAAACTAGATTTTTATTGTATTTTAAGGTTTTCTTAAGGTTTTTGAGTGCAAACAAAACAAAAAATAATATAAAAATATAGTCTCTTCTTCTTATCAACAAAATTTACCTAATATCACTGCAAAGCTCAGGTGTAATACACCCATGTTTATTGACGCCGGGTTAAAGGTGTTATTTTGGTCGTTAAATTTACGCCCCAAAAAATATTTCCCCCATGGATTTTTTTATGCTGAATCAAAATCTATCAGAATCATATTAGAAAAAGGAATATATCTGGAAAAAACGATTTTAGAAAAAGCATTGAAGCATTGGTTTCGATTTCATAAGTGGTTGAAAATGAAAACCAATATTTTCCACTTAAAAAACTCAAAACCCTTATTCAGCATAAAAACAGCTCTATACAAATAAGCTACTTTAGTTCATGGAATTCTGGAGGCAAACCAAAAATTCATAAAATCGCGTTAAATTCGCAAAATTTTAAAAACGTGATACTTTTTCCTAGGATTTTGAGTCCCCTGGTTAAGTCGAATATCAGCTCTTTCATCATTAAAATTGGAAATTCAAAGTTTTGGTATACTTGTCGTGATTTTAGCTGCAGTAAATATATTTTTAGCTTTGTTCCATATATAATGCTGCCTTAATTTGCTAAAATCCTAACACGCATTTTTAAAATTTTTACAGGAGAAGCAAAAAAGATTTTGTTATTTGAAGTACTACTGCGAGAATTTATAATTTAAACTAAAAGAAAAGATCGATTGACTTGCCCGTCTCTGTATACACTGTTGTTGTGATGACTACACATACACGTTCTTTAAGCCCGTTACACATTATTTAATGAAAAGATCGTAAGTTTTTTGCATAGGTCTCTAAAAAAACGCGATATTGAATAATTTGATCTTAGGGCCTTGGCAAAAGTCGCTTTAAATATATTAAAAAACAATATTTTACAAAAAATGCGGCGTGTTGGAGAAAATTGGCAAATATCATTGAGTTCAGCGTATTTGAATTATGTAGAAGATTGTATCATTCTTTTTTTTAGGTACAACCGTATTAAAAAAGGTACAATTTTAAAATATTTCAAATACCAACACTGGTGCAAACCAAAGCACTTGATCTCTTCTACACTCTCTCAAGCATACCAGAAATTACACTCACTCTCTCACAATAGTTTTTTTTCACACACACTACAATGAGTTGTTGTTGTCAGCCCAGAGGTGTTCTCATTTAAAATAGTACTATATTGTTTGTTTTTCACTTTGCATTTATTTAATTTATAAAAAGTAGCAAATTTGCATACTTTTTTTCTACAAAAGTATATATATATTTACATAAAAAGCTCTGCTTTGATTTTCAATTCACATTTTTAGTTTTAACATCTCATTATTTTAAGTTTTAATATACAAGATTCTTTTGCTAAAGTGTAAATTTAATGAAATACGTCCATCGCCGTCAAATACTTTGAAATTCATTATCTCATTCTTTTGCATCGTTTACATCATTTCAACTCAACCATCGAATGGCATTGTCAATTTTTTACGTCCCTTTGCCCATGCCAACCATTTTCTGTTCACAGCTTAGCCCTTTTTGCCTTTCCTTTCCTTTTTAGCCTCCCTTCCGTCTGCTTCCCGCCTCATACTTCTACATCCACAATTTGTCACTTTGTCAAAAGTTCGTCTCAATTTCTTATTCATTGTTTGTTTTTGGTTTATTTTTTTTTGTTTGTTTCTTTTTTCTCACAATTTCATTTTCAGAATATTCTCTCTAATGAGCAGCAAAACTATTTTTTTCCACTTCCTCTCTTTTACTTCTTATTCTTCATTCGTTTATTACTTTGTCTTTGTCGTGTTGGCAGCGGCAACGCCAGGAGTGAAATCGGCGCTGGTGGTGGCGAATGCCAATGAATTACAATTAAGCTCCTTGGCATTTTAATTGATTTAAAATAAAAGTTGTTCATTATCAAGAGAACGCTGCAGCCGGCGCCGCCGCCGCCTCTGCCTAACAATAGACAACACTTTTCCTTTTCTCTCTCACACTGTCTCTTTCTCCTTTTCATTGTGACTTTAGTTTTTGTTTCATTTTTTTTCTTTTTAAAGATTTTTGTTTTTTTACTGCGCATTGTTTTTAACGAACTTTTGAAATTTTTTGCATTTACATTTTCTTTGTTTTTTGCTTTTCAATTCCAGTGTCGATACACGTGATTCAAACTTTTCCCAAGGTACACACTGGTCGGATGAAACGTATCGCGATCGTTTGTCCTTCACTATTGAAGGACGTTCAAGTACATTGGCAATTAAGAAGACACAACAAGAGGATACGGGAGAGTATCGATGTCGCGTCGATTTCCAAAAGAGTCCAACGCGAAATTCTAAAGTTAATTTAACTGTCATAAGTAAGTATTAGTGATTGTGTGTTTTTTTATTTTTTTTGTGAACTTTTCTCTCTTCATTTTAGTGTTTGAAGTGTAATTAAATATGTGAAAATTAAATGTTTAATGGAATGATGAAGAATTATTTGAAGTAAAAGTAGTTGAGTGTCTGGTGCAATGAAGTCAAAAGAAAGGAACTAATAAAGAATATTTTTACTACTACATTTTTTTTGTGCCAATTAACGAGGCGACAATTTTAGGAAATATTATTATTTTTTTGAAATATCGAGAAGTATATACCTACCTAGTTTTTAAAATTACTGAGGTGCCTACATACTATATGTAAGCAATAAGAATCCTTAAAAAAGTGTATACTATTTTTCAGCAACGAATGACAAGCTAGGCTGGAAATGGTCAATACGTACTTTCGTGTCATAAATAATTTTGAAATTGTATCCCAAAAGGTATAATTGTACCCTAAAAAGTACAATTGTACCACAAAAAGTACAATTGTACCACAAAAGGTACAATTGTACCCTCAATCGCAACACTGCCGATGACCCGGAAAAACACACTAATATCAAAATTACAACAACAACCACAAAAAACTAACGTATGAGCGTGAGATTAGCTATTGAAAAATTTCATTTGCTTGCGCTTCGTTTAGTTCACAAGAAGTTTCACTTCTGCCTTGTGTTCGTTAATACACAACCAATTTTTCGACTTTTTTGAACTACAGGGTACATTAAATACAATTGGCACTTTTTTAGTACAATTTGCCATTGACCAAAAAAAAATTTAACACTTAATTACAAAAAAAAAAAAAATATTTTGTAATAATTACCTACTTAAATTTAACTTGCCTTTACTGTATTGCTTAACTTTACAGCTCACATCTCCGATATTGCTGTTTATAAAGAAAAAATATTGCAAAAATAATAAAACGAATAAAGTTTATTGGTGCCAAAAGAGTCATACGAAGATTTTTGAAATATGGTAAAAATTATATGAAATATAAACTTTGTATGACTTTGAACCTACTGACAAACATTATTCGATTTCAAAAACTATTTTCGCGTTATGTATGTTTCCTTTTATAAACAGTAATAACAGTGCTCTGAGCTTTGAAAAAAATATATTCTTCGCTGCAGATTTCTGAAAAATCGAAAATTCCGATAAAAACTCCGGAACTCTCATAACCAATATTATCAGATTTAAAAATTTGTTTTTCCTTGTGTTCATCTTTTCCTCTCCATTAATTTGCGGTTTATTGTGCCCTAAAATTGAATTTTTTAAGATCAATTTTTTTGACTCACTTTATATGTGTTGCAATATTATTAACATAATTTATATATAACGATTATCGTTTTCATTTTTGCTTTACTTTCTTTCAATTGTTAACTTTTAAATGAAAATTAAATTTCTTACAAAAGCTATGAATCAATGAAGTTTACTATTTTAGGTACATTCATACTCATTTAGGTACAACTTTTTTAGTAAATTAGGTACAATTTGAAATTGGAAAATTTCATCCCTGATCTAAAGCTCTTTTTCTCTTTATTGTTTATTTTGCATGTGGTTGTTGTTGTTGTTTGTTTTTCTGCTTTAACTGCCTTTAAATTGTAGTTGTTGATTTCTTTCCAGAAGGTAACGGCATATGGTATATGAGTCAAGAGATTAACGAAAAACAAATAACACATCTCTCTCACTCTCTTGCCAAAAACAAAAATCACATTCACTTATAATGTACTCAAATTACAACAATAAAAATATTGATATGCAGTAAAAACAAACATATAAGAGTGAGCTCAAAAATACAACTACATAACGAAAGAAAGATTAATCTCACGCTCTTTTTCTCATCGGTTTTGCATACACTTGTTGTTGTTATATTTTTTTTCATTAACTGTCTGCCATGATAGTTGTGGTTTTCTCTCCAGAAAGTAACGACTTTTGTTATGTGAATTAAGAGATAAATAAAAAACAACAACAATTCAATATGGAAGACAAATTCAACAGTTTGATAGCAAAAAACTTTGTATTCCTTTTTTTTAACATTTTTCTTCTCTGAAGAGACTCGTAACTCTCTATAATTGTTGGTACGCCTTGAATTTGTTCTTGTGTTTTTGACATTTGAGAGCATTTACAACAAAAAAGCAACGTGTTGTTATTGTATTGCTCTACTTATTGCATTTGTTAATTGCATCAAGCATATGTGCATCGGCTCAAGAATAGTTTTTGATATATAAAATTGCTTGCTTAAAACGAACTTTATTTTTCTAATATGTTTCTATTGAAAGAAAAATCTTTCTTAAAATCTTAAGCTTCATTCATTGTACTTGAATATTTCATTTTATTCTACATACAATTTTCTTCATCCTTCTCTTCCTTTTCTTCTTGAAACGCAAAGCAAAGGTTAGTGCAGAAAAGGCAAAATCATTCGATGGCTTTTCATTCCATGTTATTTTGCTTTCTTTGTTTTTCCATTTTCATGTTTTGTTTCTATTATTATTATTTATTTTATTTTTTTTTTTTAATAAAATTTTCCTTAACGTAAACTGACATGAAAGCTTACGATGCGAAAGACATTTTGACGATGATGCCCCAGTAACATAAACAAAAAACAACAACAACAACAGCAACAATGTACAAGTAGCAGACATGCAACATTTAATATTAAAAAATTGTTTTCTTTTCTAAAATTGCAAAAATTTACACATTTTTCTTGCATTTTTTTTTTGATTATTATTTTTGTAGCTAAATATAAAACGAAAATTCTAGGAAAATAAATAAAATTTTGAAATGATAGTAGAAATAAGAATTTAATGTTTTTTGTTTTTAAATCAAGAATATTTTTAATTAGATTTTTTTTTAATTTTAAATTTTCTAGTAGATTAAACCTAAAGAACTAGTAACTTGTAAATTTTTGTTATATAATTTTATATTTTTTAATGCTCATCATGTTTCGTTAATATTTTAAGCGAATTCTGTTCTAAAAAATTATAATTTGTTTTGAAAATTCGTAAATATTTACTATAGCTCTAAACCTTCATTACTTTTTCTACTGGGCTTTAAATACTCTCAATCTTTATTGATTTTTCTACTGGGCTGCAAACACTCTCAGCTTTCTCTCTATTTTTTTTTAAATGATTTATGTATATGTATGTGTGTGTGTGACTGCAGCTTATATTGTTATTTTTCTTTGTTCTTTCACCAACAAATTTTCAAAATCATTGTCAGCATTGGCTTCTTCATCATCATTGAGATCAGCAAGTATTGAAGATTGATGCAAAAGGCTATTCGAAAATTTGTTTAACTCAGTAAAGTACCTAAATGAAGAATGATGATAAAATATAACTGTAAAGCAAAGTAATTAAGTTTTTTAACTTCAAGATAGAGAGATTATTTCATTATATGAAGAGAGAAAAGAGACACAGAGAGAGAGAAAAACTTAAACCTCAATCTACTTAACAAAAAATCTTAAAATATTTCAAAGTCACACAATTTTAAAATCTATATTCTTTTTATTCCTTTTTTTTCTACAAAGCACCTCCTGAATCAATTATTATTTTGGATAGTAAAGGTGCCACAATAAAAGACTATAAATTGGGACCTTATAATGAAGGTGCAATTATCAACATCACATGCGTTGCTGTCGGTGGTAAGTAGTTAAAATAATTACTTAAAAATTTATCTAAATATGATTCATAAAAAACAATACATGTAAACTATTTCCATATTCGATTTATCAACGATAAAAAAAAATCACTGGATTTAGAAATATAAAACTTTAAAATCCTTGCGAATACTTTATTTAAAAAAAAGTCAATCAAAACAATGAAGCGTACTAAATTTGTAATAAATCATGTTTTCTATTAATATTCAACCGAACTCCCGGGTATTTTTAGTTGTTTTCTACTGTTGTTTGTTAATCAAAAACTATTCAATTTAATCTCTAATCAGTAATAATCAAAATAAATCTAATATCTCCATACTATCCTGACACATAGATGTATGTAGGTATACCAATCATTTTATGGAGTGAATGTGTGTGGATATATATGTAGTTGTATAATAGTTAGATTCATAAATTTATCATTAACATGTAACATATTGATGAGTAAAAGTATAATAATGCTGCTGACAATGTGTTGTGAATGAAATCAACGCGAAAAACTTTACACACACACGCACACATGAAGACTTAAGTGCCTATACTCATACATATGACTCAGTAGGAACACGTATCACATAACTGAGTCAACTATGAATACATTAGCTTAAAGTATATAACTGTTTCAAAATCGAATCAATCAGTTTTAACTAACTGATTTAACAATGAGTCAATCACTTTTAGTTAAGAATCAATAATTTTTAGGTATGTAACTGATCCAGTGATTAATCAATCTACTTTAGGTAACAGATTTGATTATGAATCACTTAATTTTTGATAAAAAAATTAATTTAGCTGTGAATTAATTGGTTTTAGTTTAGCAATTCAGCTATGAGTCAAGCAGTTTTAAGTAACTATGTAGACGGCAATAGTTTTTAGTTTACAACTGATTCAGGTATGAATCAATAAGTTTCAGATTACTGAGTTAGCTATGAATACAACAAGTTTCAGATAAAGGTTTATCGAGTTGTTTTTATTATGCAATAGAGATTCAGTGCTGAATCAATAGGTTTTTGATATGTAACTGATTTAGCTATTAATCAATCAACTCTGTGAAACAGATTTAGTTATGAGTCACTCAGTTATTGACATATAATTAATTTTGCCGTGAATCAGGTTGTTTTAGTTTGTGACTTAGCTATGATTAAATCAGTTTTAGCTATGTAGCTGGCAACAGTTTTTAGTTTATAATTTTTTCAGCTATGAATCAATAAGTTTCAGGTATAAATTTATTGAGTTTTTTTTACGCAATGGATTCAGTGCTGATACAATAAATTTTATGATTCAGCTATTAATCGATCAACTTTAGGTAACAGATTTATTTATGAGTCACTCAGTTTTTGATATATAATTGACTTGGCTGTGAATCAATTAGCTTTAATTTAGTAATTTAGCTATGAATCCATTAGATTTAGTTATGTATCCGATTCGGCTATAAAGCAATCAACAAATTTAGGTGTGTAAATCGTAATATATCAGTTATAAATCAATAATTTTTAGGTTTGCAACTAATTCAGCTTTTAATCTATCAACTGTTGGTAACAGATTTATTAATGAGTCACTTAGGTTTTGATATATAAGTGACATGGCTGTGAATCAATTCACTTTAGTTTAGTGATTCAGCTATGAATCCATTAGATTTAGTTATGTATCCGATTCAGCTATGAAACAATCAACAAATTTACGTGTGTAAATCGCAATGAATCAGTTATTAATCAATAATTTTTGGTTTGCAACTGATTCAGCTATTAATCAATCAACTTTAGGTAACAGATTTAGGTATGAATCACTCAGTTTTTGATATATATGTAATTGACTTGACTGTGAATCAATTAGTTTTCTTTTAGTGATTCAGTTATGAATCTATTAGATTTAGCTATACAACTGATTCAGCTATTTAGCAATCAACAAATTTAGTTGTGTAAATCACAATGTTGAAGTTACAGTTATGAATAAGTTATAAATCAATCAAATTAAAACTCCCTCAGGTATGAGTCAATTACTAACCCATTCACTTTGGGTTACTTATTCAATTATGAATCAATCAACTATAGATAACTTGACTGCTTGAGTTTACAGATTTAGCCATGAATCAGTCAGTATAAAGATATTTAAGATATTAGCCATGAATCAATCGACATAAAACTGTCTCAGTTATGAGTCAATCAAGTTTAGTATACTGATTCAATTATGAATCAATCAATTGTTGGTAACTATTTCAGCTGTGAATAAATCTGTTTCAGGAAAGAAATTCAGATATTCATTTGCTTAAAGTATGTAACTGATTCAGCTATGAGTCAGTCAGTTTCAAATAACTTTTTCAGCTATGAATACATCAGTGTAATGTAACTGATTTCGCTCTAAATACATCAGCTTTAGATAACAGTTTTAGGTATGTAACAGATTCAGTTATAAATCAAACGGTTTCAGATACATAATTGATTCATTTATGAATAGTTTAGTTTAGTGTTAAATCTATCTGCTTGAGGTGTGTAATGTAAATTGTTTAATAATACTAATAAAATCTAATCTAATGTGAAAAAAGCCTGATTCAGCGATGATTTTATCAGCTTTAGGCAACTGATTCAACTATGAATCAGACAAAAATGTTTTTACTTGAGAGATGTAACTGAATCAATAAAATTTAAGTTAGTGACTCAGAAATAAATTAGTTTCGGGCAACTGATTCAGCTGAAAATCGTTCTGGTTTAGGCAAGCAATTAAATTAGGAATTCAACATGTTTAGTTAACTGATTCAGTTAAGTTTAGTTAACTGATTCAACTATGTATCCAACAAGTTTAAATAACTAATTCTACTTCAAATTCACTATTCCATCAGCTTTTATTTACACTTATTCCAAGCATTTCCTACTGGCATTCATAGCATCTTTAATAATGCATGCAGAAATACATTTATTATTATGGTTTGTATGTGTTTATGCCTCAGTACGAGGTAGGTGTGTGTGTGCGTGTGTGTGGAAGCGTCAAGAGAAATATTATTAATGCCAATGTTTTTGTGAATTGTTTTTGTTTTGCTATTGTTGTTGTTGGCATTACTGATTTGCTTTGTTTTGTTTTTGAATGATGAACCGCATTTTCATTTCAATCAAAAAAACAAAAACAAGTTTATTTTATGCTATCACAATTTTTTTTTGTTTTTTTTTTTTTTTTTGCTTTTGGTGGAGCTCATCTGTGTGTGTTATATATACAAATAAACTTTTTCACTTCCTTCAACTGCAGAAAGCCAAATATATATATTTATATATGTATTGCTGCATATGTGTTTATATTGCCTATAATTATTCACTTCTTTAGCGTGTGTTTATATACACTTGCATATGTTTACTGCCGTTTCTTCAACAAATAAACAACAACAACACAAGAAATATATAGCATGAGTTTATATGGTGGCATCTTGACATTGGCTTTTCTTTAATATTTTATATCTTTCAATGTTATTCTCTTCATAGAAAATAAATAAAATACATATGTGTAAATACATATGCATATGCGTGTGTATGTGTGTATGTGTTTGTTGTGGTGTCTCTGCATATATGCGGGCATTATAATGACAGCTTGCGGCAATCAGTATAATGATGAGTGAATGCCAGCATAAATTATTACATATATTTCAAGTTAATTCTTAGTTGTTTTTGTGTTATTTTTTGTTTTGTTTTGTTTTTGTTTTTGTTGTGCTTCGTTAAATTTTATATACTTTACTTAAATTACAGCAAATGAAAATTGTGTTTGAAAGTTTAATGAAAGGAAGAGATAAATTTTGCGCTGAAGATAAATAAGCTTTTTTATCAAAAGCTGTTATTGATATATCAAAACATGAACCATTGCACCAAATATAATCTAAACAATAAAAGTCCTCTTCGTTATTTAACAGATTAAAAGTGTAAAAAAAGTATTTTACAATAACAAAATATACGGCATTTGTTTTTACTCTCACTTTACACTCTTTCTCTGGTTTGACTCTTGACTAAAATATATGTTATACTGCAAAGAGATTATATTCTAAAGAGGTTGCAATTCGCTCGGCAAAAATTTTACCGTTCATTTTTAAGAATCCACTTATGTTTTTGTTTTGTTGGGCTCGACCGAAAATAACATGAGAAATCGAGCCAAATGCGTTGGATCGAACAAAATTTCGTTCGATTACACTCTATTATGTTAACGACATTAACTAATAATGTTAATTGAAAAATATATGAAAGAATGCAAAGTAAAAATTTCCCGAATTTATGTATACAATATGCGTCGAAAAATCGTGCGAAAATTTCAACAATTAAAAATCGCAGAAATGTTTATTAGCTCCTGAACAATATTTTGTTTGTTCAGCTTATAAAAATTTCTTTGATTTATTTTTTTTCAAACTCGAATAAAAAATTGTAGTTTTAATTACATTTTTATTTCATTATTTATGGAGCATTTATTATGTTATATTCATATTGTTAAAGAATTATTACAAATAAAAAAAATTATTCTTTTATAAAAGACATTTTATATTTAACTTTGATTTTTTTGCGAATATTGTTGGGATAATTACTAACATAACATATGTTAATATTTGCTCACGAACAAAATCCAATGTAAAAACAGATTAAATTTTATACATCGAACAGAAGTTCGATCTCAATATACTAAAAATTGAGTATTGCAAAAACAAAATATACAGAGAAAATGTTACAATACAATAAAAATGTTAGCTAACATTAGCTAATAACAGAAACAATATTAAAAAATGTTAACTAACATTAGCTAATCTACAAAAACATTGCCGAATGGCTTATTTTCGTCAACCATCGGGAAAACAACAAAAACATACAAGACTTCTTCTTATTCTTAGCTTTAGTTTTCTGTTACAATCAGATTTTAACATGAAATGCACTGTTAGTTCTTTTGTACATGTTAAATTTCATATATCTCTGCTACGATAACATGTAAACAAACAATTTTTGTATGTATGTTTTTACATTGGATTTTGTTCGTGAGCAAATATTAACATATGTTATGTTAATGTTATGTTAGTAATCATCCCAACAATATTAGCAAAAAAATCAAAGTTAAATATAAAATGTCTTTTATAAAAGAATAATTTTTTTGTATTTGTAATAATTCTTTAACAATATGAATATAACATAATAAATGCTCCATAAATAATGAAATAAAAATGTAATTAAAACTACAATTTTTTATTCGAGTTTGAAAAAAAATAAATCAAAGAAATTTTTATAAGCTGAAAAAAAAAAATTATTGTTCAGGAGCTAATGAATATTTCTGCGATTTTTAATTATTGAAATTTTCACATGATTTTTCGACTCATATTGTAAACAAAAAATCAAGAAATTTTGACTTTGCATTCTTTCATGCTTTTCATTTAACATTATTCGCTAATGTCGTTAACATAATAGAGTGTAATCGAACGAAATTTTGTTCGATCCAACTCATTTTGCTCGATTTCTCATGTAATTTTCGGTCGAGTCAAACAATTGGTCGCATTAGCCCATAAGTGGATTCTTCTGAAAATGAACAGTAAAATTTAGCTGAGCGAATTGCAACCTCTTTAGAATGAAATCTCTTTGGTTACATACACATTGAAATGAGCTACGAGAGAGAGTGAGGGTCGATTGACTTTGTTTACGCGCTACTAAAAGTTAACGAAACTTAACTAAATAACGACGCTCTACCGAAAAATTTCCGACCGATAAGATTGACATCGTTTTTGCTTAACCCAGTAATGCCTAGCGGTGCCTTGTCGCTGAGCCGTTCCTGAGCCAAGTTCAAAAACAATTTTTTCTTCAAGTTACTTTCTTGATCTATCTACTTTGGTTCTCGCTCGTCTTTAATGGGTTAAAAGTGAAAACGAAGACAGCGTCACGGTCGAGGTCGAGAAAGGAAGCCCCCAAGGGGGCGTGCACTCTCCTCTTCTATGGTGCTCCGTGGTGGACTCGCTTCTTAATGATTTGCTGAACTTTGGAGTTCACATTTGAGTATATTCTGACAATGTGTGCGTTCTAATCTCGGGGCGGTATAGCTGGAAATGAATTAACCGATGAACTAGCTAATGAAGGTTCTGCGATTGCACTATGTGGTCCTGAAACTTTTCTTAGCATAAGCTCTGGGGAGGTCATGCGTTGGATGAACGATTACGTGGATTTTATCTATAAAGAAAGATGGTTCAAGCTTGACTCCTGCAGAACCCCAAAGCGCTTTATTAGACAACCTAAAAGCAAATCAGCGGAATTTCTTCTAAAACTATGAAGAAAGGACCTGAGATTACTAGTGAGTGTCATCACCAGCATGACACATGTGGTCAGCACATGACTAACGTGGGCGTCATCACCGATACAACCTGGCAATCGTGTCTTGAGGACGACGATTCTACAGAGCATTATCTTTGTAGCTGTCCGGCTTTCACGAGAATCAGATTAACGTCCATACTCTCCCTCTGCCTGAGCTTCTAAGGTTCATCAGGTTGCTTAGTACCTCGGGCAGTCGAAAAATGTGATAAGTTCCAAGCTCAACTGGCGTACAACTATTGAGAAACTAAGGGCTGGAATTCAAAACCTATGAGCCTAGTCCACTATTTTTACAAGACAATTTAATTTTATTTTATCAATTTTTTTTTATAATTTTATATTAAATACCTGCATTATTTAAATATCGTGCCTCAAAAAATATCATATGTAGACAGAAAAGAAAATTCCGACGTTACAATTAAATTTCCCATTCATTTAAAATTCCTTCAACGACACTTTAATTCCATTTTAATATGTAGAACTATTAAGGGAATTATTTATTACCTTGAAGCACATTTTGTTAATTTCACGTTATACACACACACACACACACACACACACACACATATAGGTACACATATACATACATTTGTATGTGTTTGAAAGTAAGTAATTACTTAAATATGCGTTCGTTGCATATAGGTATATATCCAAAAGTATATACATTTTTAAGCATATAATTGTATATGGTTTTGAGTGTTTTTGTTAAAATGTTTCTTGCGGTTTTTGTATTAAAATTCAAATATGTTCGTGGATGGATTTCTGAGCGTTTTGAGTGTGTACGTGCTTATTTGTGTTGGCATACGTATATGGATGTATGTATGTATGTATTATCATATGCTTATATATGTATGTGTTTGTATAACTGTGTTAATGTCATTTATAGCAATTAAAGAAAACTTATATTACCGTTAATGACATTTTATGAGGCTGTTATAATTATTTTGAATGTTAATAAAGAAAAACAAAAATATTACTGCACTATGGAATAGAAACTAAAGATAGCGACTCAAAATTCCAAAATTACAATTTTTTTGAAATAAATTTCTGATAATATTTCATAAACAGGATATGGAAAGCAGTTAAAAAATTTTGCAATGCTATGTTTAGTTATAGTCTTATATCAAAGAATATATGAGAGGCTGAGAGGAAAAGTGGTACAGCTTCTACGTTCAGAAAAAAGTGGAATAATTTTACTTAAGAGCAAAAGCAAAACGAAATATGTTCAGAGCAAAAGTGAAACGAAATATGTTCAGAGCAAAGGTGAAACGAAATATGTTCAGAGCGAAAACGGAATAAAAAACTATGCTGTTCTTGCTCTGAAAGAATTGTTATACCATTTTTGCTCTTACTTTTAAGGCATTTCATTTTCACTCTAAACCATATTACTTATGCCATTCTTGCACTGACACACTAAATTATTTCACTTTTGCTCTTATATAAATTTTAGCCCGCTTTTCCTCTGAAGCTGTCATTTATCATTCGAAAGTGATATAAAACCGAATCGTCCTCATTTGAAAGGCTGAGAGGAAAAGTGATATAATTTCTACGTTCAGAAAAATGTGGAATAATTTTACTTAAGAGCAAAACGAAATATGTTCAGAGCAAAAGTGAAACGAAATATGTTCAGAGCGAAAACGGAATAAAAAACTATGCTGTTCTTGCTCTGAAGGAATTGTTATACCATTTTTGCTCTTACTTTTAAGGCATTTCATTTTCACTCTAAACCATATAACTTATGCCATTCTTGCACTGACACTCTAAATTATTTCACTTTTGCTCTTATATAAATTTTAGCCCGCTTTTCCTCTCAGCCTGTCAGCTGATGTTTCAGTTGTAAAAAAAATGGTTTTACATAAAAAAATCCTTCGATTAATCTCCAGATTATTATGTATTGAAAAAGCATATTCAATTTAAAGATAATTGGTTTAGTATTTAGTTCAAAAACCACATTTTGAGAAGAACGTGTTTAACCCATTTCGTTCCGGTACTATATCCAATTTGGAAAAATTTCAAAACGCAGTTTTCACACGTCTTCAATAACAAATTTTAGTATTTAAAAAAATAAAAAAAAAATTTTTATGAATTTTATAGGCTGTAGTAGTTTTTGGATTACTCCAAGAAAATAAGGTGACCAGGTGTAAAAAAAAATTAAAAATATTTCTACGCTACACCATGAACAACAAGTATTCCCTGGGATCAAATATATTAAACACATTATTTTAGAAGTTATTATAAGTTAAAAACAGAAAAAATGCATTTTTGTTGAATTCTGCCTATTTTCGAATACATTTTTTTACAAAAGTTTGGTCAGCTGTAGCCTCTGGAAATATATAAGGACCAAGTGAAGTTGTTTGTTATTTTATGTAGGCGAATTTGTCATTTCAATGGAAAATAATTAATTTTACTATTTTTTGTTGATTTTCAAACTCACCTTCCAAACAGACATCTTGAAGTCAGGTGAAAAACAATATTTTTAAATTATTTAAATGCAATTTTAAAGTCAATATATATAAAAATATTATACAGTGATTACTTTTGGGAAACTTTGTAAATGTATTTTTGACGAATTTTCAAAGTTTCTGTTCGATTAATCGAACGTTGGGACGATATGAGTTAAAGTTTCAGCTTTGATGTCAAGAAATTTTTTTTTGAAATGCAAACACCGATTGACTTAAACTTTTTTGCTTTTTTGAATACAAAAAAAAAAAATATTACTAAAAAAAAAGTTTGCGACGCCCATAATTTGGGTGACAAATTGAAAAAAAAATTCAATTAGGTGGGAAAACAATATTGATACTCGGAAACAACGCAAAAAAAAGGAAGCACATGTACCTACATATTAAACGGCAAAAAAAACATTCCTATGAAACTATATGCAGTCTCACTTGGCGGCACTCTATAATGATGTGAGAGAACCAATGAAAAAAAAACACCAAGAGAATGCATGGGAGAGAGTAAAAGCAAAATAACTGAGTGGTTTTGCTCTTCCTCTTTACTGCGAGCGCCCGAAACCCGAAACGAAAGCAACAGATTTTGTAAAAATTTTGAGAGATGCGTCTTCTATGGTATGAGCAATTTACCCCAAAAATATCCAATTTTTTTAATCGCTTGAAGTGATTTTTCGCTCCACAGTATAATGTGCGTTTGTCATTAATATGCACTGTTTTTCTTCTTTTTAATTTTGGCAATAAAATACATTTATGGGCTTAATAAATTTATTAAAATATTTCTACAGAAAAAGTGTCGCAACAATAACTTATTATGAAAATTGAAATAAAATATTAAAAAAAAAAAAAAAAAAAATGTTGTAATTAAGCGCGGTCATAATTAGTAATTCTCTTTTCTTTCTGTATTTTTTTTTTTTTCAAATTTCATATAGGAAATTCTCTCTTCCTCTCTCTTTGACAGTATGAAAAATGATAGGCTGATGTTACACTGTCAATGTTTTCTGTTTTTACTCTCTTTTCATCGTTTTGTTTGATGCCCTGTTACACTATCAGTTTTTTGCTGAATGTTATTTTTTAATACTTTTATCTGCAACTATATTTTTCCAACTAAAAAGTATTTAATTGTACTTTGGAGTGAATGAAAATTCAACAATTGGAATGGAATTGGATAGAAAATAATTATAATGACAATATGAGATAATGTTGGTGGAAATAGCAACAAATTATTCAAAAAATATTGCATTTATATATGAAAAACGCAGAAAAATAATCTTTAAAATTTGCGAACTATTAAAATAAGCTCCGCCACTTTGTTGCTTGGCCATTGAATTACCATGTTTTTATAAAAATTATTAAGTTATTTTTTAAACAGCACTCATTTTCACAAACAAACAAAAGCCAAACAACGCAAAGGGTGGCAAAGAAAAAAAATTATTTAAAAGTTAGTAAAAAGTCTAGTATTTTTCATAAAATATTATAACTTTCCAATAAAATGCTACAGTGCGTCTTCAGCAACCCCATTTTATTTGAAGTGATGTAGGTTTTTTTCGTCAGTAAAAAAATTTGAAGTGAAATGTGTTCATCCTCTCTTTTGCTCATTGTTCATTTTTAAAAGCAACAATAATTTCATTGTTTGACAGCAAAGTATTGATCGTGTAACATCGCCCATACTAATTTCGTCATCTCTTGAAAATAATGAAGCAATATTTGCAAGAGTGCCGTAGAGAGAGAGAGAGGGAAAAAGAGAATAAACATCAACCAACAAATATCTCTTTATCGTTTGTTTGTTTTTAAGTATGTTTGTATGTATTTATTGTGAAAAAGTGATTATAAATTTATTCTTTAAAGTATTGTCCATCGTTAGCCACAACCTTTTTCCATCTTTCTGGTAGCACAACGGATTCCGCGTCGAAAGAACTCCTCATCTTTTGAGGCTATCCACGAATCGACCCATTTTTTGAGTTCTTCGAATGAACGGAAGTGCTGTTCAGCCAGGCCATGTTTCATCGATCGGAACAAGTGGTAATCAGAAGAAGCAATGTCTGGAGAATACGGCGGGTGGGGTAGCACTTCCCATTTCAGCGTTTCCAAGTATGTTTTTACTTGCCTTGCAACATGCGGCCGAGCATTGTCGTGCTGAAGAATAACTTCGTCGTGTCTATTCTCATTTTCTGGCCTTTTGTCCTTTAATGCTCGGCTCAAACGCATCAATTGTAGTCGATAGCGGTCGCCAGTGATCGTTTCATTCGGTTTCAACTGCTCATAATACACGACACCTTTCATATCCCACCAAATACACAGCATGAGCTTGGATCCATGGATGTTCGGCTTTGCCGTTGATGTTGATGCATGTCCGGGCGGTCCCCGTGATTTTTTACGCTTTGGGTTATCGTAACGTATCCACTTTTCATCGCCAGTCACAATACGATGCAGAAACCCCTTTCTTTTCTGTCGTTCAATCAGCAGTTCACATGTGAAAAATCGTCGTTCGACGTTGCTCGGCTTCAATTCGTACGGTACCCAATTTCTTTGCTTTTGAATCATTCCCAATGCTTTTAATCGTTTAGAAATGATTGATTGATCAACTCCTAAAGATTCTGCAAGTTCTTGTTGCGTTTGACATGAATCTTCTTCGAGTAATGCCTTCAATTCTTCAGCTTCGAACTTTTTCGGGCCGCCTGAACGTTCCCTGTCTTCAACATCAAAATCACCACTTTTGAAACGGGCATACCACACCTGACAGATTCTAACGTCTATAGCACAGTCAGGATAAGCTTCAGTGAGTAAACGATGTGCTTCAGTTGCGTTTTTCTTTAAATGGAAGAAGCAAATTAAAACTTCCCGCAAATTTTGTTTTGTTGGCACGAAATTCGACATTTTCAGCTATAGTAAAACATTTTCGTAAAATTCTGAAAATTATTTCACAGATCAATTCTTATAGTATTTTTGGCGCTCTTCGAGATAGATTAGCTGTCAATGTCAAAAAAAATGGCGCGGATGATAGATATGAAGTTAGTCACAATTACGAGTTTATACATTCATACTCCCAATGTGTAATTTATATGACAAATAAATGTGAAAATTTCAACAACAAAAATAAATATCATCACACGCACACAAAAATATTCTCACACACATGTACATTTAGTTGTTTTTTTTTCCAACTAAAAACTTACTTGCATTCCCTAACTGTTAAATTTACTTATTTTCTCTTCTCTTTTTCCATTTTAGGACGACCGCAACCTAAGGTTACCTGGTGGCATGAAAACACTTTGCTCGACAGCTCATCATATCCACTGTCGGATCGTCGTGTGGGGAATATTCTATCAATGGGTAAACTGAAACGCAAAAATCTTCACATGCAGCTAACGTGTCAGGCGTCCAACAACAATATCACAATGCCAATTACAAGCACAGTCACACTCGACATGAATTGTAAGTGTTTCATTGCTTTGTTTTTTGTTTTCTTTCTTTTTCGCTTGTTTGAAGTGTTGAGTTGAAGTTGAGTGGAGTAGAGTAGAGAAATGTGATGCTTGAAAAGAGTGAGAAATGTAAAGATTGCATGCATGTCCAACATGAAGTCACATTTTGCAGGATATTTTGTTAAAATATAACTGAAGAAAAAAAGGAAAGGAAAGAATACGTGGGACTAAGTTGCATAAAAATTCTAGCAGTTTTATGCATTATTTATTTATATGTTGTTTTCGGAGACGTTGTTTTTTTTCGTCTATTGGGGTAAAAAGTTTTTCAAAAATTAAATAAGAAAGTAAAAATTTGAAAATACTGACGCCTTAAGCCTTGATTTTAATTTTCATCTTATTTGGTTCCAAAATACACTTTTGCTTATAACCATTTGCAGTTGAGGATGACGGGGAGGGGAGGGCGTGGGGGGGGAGGAAGAGACGTGAAAAAGTTGTTTACTTCAGCTACGCTCATCATTTCAGTACAAGTGCATAAGCAATTTCACACCTACAATGCCCATTACAATAGAAAGAGAATTCAGTCGGTTACTGTGCATGTATGAGTGAGCAGAATTTCTACTAATGCAACAAAAAAAAAAAAAACAAAGTTCTCACTTAATATGAAGAGAATGGTTTCTAATTTTGTTAAGGCTCCTTATGTCATACTCAATTGGAAAGAATGAGAGACCTTTGCCGAAGAGTAAATTCAATAACACGAACATCAAAAGTATAACATCGTTTTTACGCTTCGTAATTTCGGTACTTTGTTTCAGTGTTGATAATTCAATTTTTTTGGAAGGTCCTAAATTATGTAAAAATTGTACCTTTTTGAGTCCGATTGTACCTAAAAGAGGTATGATATAATTTTCCACATAATACAAATACCTTAAGCTCATTTTTTAGCATAGGGGAAAGGCTGCAAAGCTGACTTACTCTGAACAGCAAACAATCAGAATTTTGAGATACGCGAATTATTCCAACAGGCAAATCGCGAACAGAATCGGCAGGAGTAAGGGAACAATACGAAATTTTTTAAAGAAAAGCAAAAAATATAGCGCTAAAGAACAAATCCGTTACGAGGGAACCCAAACTCTGTTATCTGCTCGACAAATCAAGGACAAATTGGATCTTCGTCACTCCCCAACATGTCGCACAAGTTTTAAGCGAAAAAACTCGGCAAAACCAAAGGGGGAAATCACGCTTGGCTGATGCTCATAAGAGCAAGCAATTGGAGTTTGCCCGCAGATACATGTCCTAGTGTTAGAAAATAGTTTAATCTAGAAGGGCCAGACTGTTGTAGTTGTTATTGGTATGATTTGAACGAACACTGCGTTGTACGGTCAAAATGCTATTTCGGTGGAGGAACTGTAATATTTTGGGGAATCTTTTCTTACTTTGGAGCGACACAAATTTGCTTAACCACAATAAAATTGAACTCTGACACCTATAAGGAGTTATTAGAAGGTTAGGTTAGGTTTGGAAGGCGTGTTCGAATATACATATATATATATATGTATGTATATATATGTATAAACCCGCACTTCCACTCGGAGACTTAATTGTCCATTGTGATTGCGCTCATTTAATTGCCCGGATGAGGCACGTCTCTAACCACGGTTTCCGTCAGCAGTCCAGGTAATGTCTTTATTGAACCATTTGGTTCTCCGGATGAAGGTAAGAAGATCCGATAGTTCCACTTTCGTTATCTCGGTTAGACTATTGAAAAAGCGCGACCCCAAACATTGGAGTCGGCTCATCTGCAGCCTTGGACATTGACATAGAAAGTGAAGAATCGATTCTGTCTCTTCTTCATCATGACAACTTCTGCACAGTACGCTCGTTGGAATGCGCCACCGTTGATTTAGCTTTAGTGCAATAGCACAATGTCCAGTTATGACTCCTGTGAGCAGACGTACTGCAGATTTGTTGTGCCCTAAGAGGACATTTGTCCTCTTTCTATCTAACCTTGGCCACAAGGCCCGTGAAACTATACAGTCATCTAGGTTAGGCCAATCGTCATTTGACACCGCTATGGTGTACTCGTCTATTTTCCTAAATAGTTCACACATCGGAGATTGTATAGAGGTATTCGCCTCGTTAATGTCCATTTCGGAGCCCCTTCTGGCCATTTCATCTGCTATTTCGTTCCCTTCAATATTGCTATGTCCAGGAACCCAACCTTGTGGTGCTCGATGGCCATTAGTGAAGCACGACATTTCTCTACAATCTCCGATTTAACTATTTTGGATTCTATTGCCTTCATTGCAGCCTGACTGTCAGTAAAGATAGTGATATTCTAAATCGGAATCGTACTGTCTTGTAGAAGTCGAGCTGCTTTCTCAATAGCAAAAATCTTTGACTGAAAAACGCTGCAGCTGTCAGGAAGACGATACGACCACCTTAGCTGCAGGTCTTCGGAGTAGAGACTAGCTCCAGTTCCATTTTCCATCTTTGAGCCATCGGTAAAGATGGTAATACCAGCATTACCTGTTACCGCACCCGACCCCCAGTCTTCCCTGGTTGGATAAAGAGTTGGAATTCTAGTAAAAAAATCTAAATTTGAAGTCATATAATCCGTGGCTACATCTAAGTCAGCTTTGATTCCATTTTGACCCCTCCGCTTTATCTCACTCAAAATTGTAGAGTGTCCATAGTTTGCTGATCTCCACATGTTGGACTCTCTTAGTCTAAGAGCTCCTTTTGCGGCACAGCCTTGAACAAACACCCGTAACGGTAAGAGATGAAATTTCATATTCCGACCTTCCTGAGGTGCACTACTTACAGTCCCTGAGATCCCCAGGCTTGCAAGTCTCTATATTTTTCCCATGCGAGCTTGGTTGCTCTTCTTACCCAACGCCTGCCACCAGACGAGAGACCCATAGGTGATGATGGGTCGAATAAATGTGATGTACATTCCATGAATAACGTACGGCGACAATCCCCATCTTTTCCCAAAGGTCCTTTTGCAGGTATAGTATGCAGCCAGTCCCTTCTTCGTTCTCTCTTCGATATTCCTTCTCCAATTAAGTTTTGAATCGAGAATGGTACCGATATACCTTGCTTCCGAAGAGTGATTCAGTGTCACTCCATCCAACTTTGGTAGGGAAAACTTAGGTATTTTTGTTTTCCTCGTGAACAAGACTAGCTCAGTCTTAGAAGGATTAACTGCTAAACCGTTCCGTCTAGCCCAGTCGGAAATTTCGCCAAGTGCTGATTCCATAAGCTCACTAATCGTCGACAAGAATTTTCCAGGGATCAATATTGCTATGTCGTCAGCGTAGGCTACCACTCCCGTTCTCTTTTCCTTGAAAGTTCGTAAAATCTCATTAACTACTAGGAGCCATAGGAGGGGTAACAACACCCCTAAATGCGTATAAACAAATGTCCACTCTGAAACTCACTTTTTGTAGAAAAGAAAATTGGAGCGCCGACGTTCCAATTAAGGTACGACTGTAAGTACTTAGCATCACAGTAAGAACACATACAATTCCATTTTTTTCACAAGTATAAAATTCCAAATTGTACCTAAAATACTTTGGTAGGGTCGAAAGTACCTTGAAGATGAAAAAGGTACGATTACACCTGAAATATCAATACTGCTTTGCATTCTCTCTCAGCAATTCAAAGATGTATTGCTCTTTATCAATCTTATGTGGTGGTTAAAAAGAGCAAAAATGTGAATACAGCTTTGCTGCTTTATGGTTCTCATTCTGCCTCGTGCTCTTTTGCTGATCCCCTTGGATCCGCCGGCATTTTACTTACTTAGTTGGATCTACAACCGATGATCGATCTTGTTTGCCTCTATAAAGCCTCGCCAGTCATTTCTGCAATGCACTCGCCGGCGCCAGTTTAGTAAGGTCAAGTGCAGTCAGGTCCCCCTATACCTGGTCCTTTCAACGGAGATTAAATAAAGCTTGAATAAAATACCCTTCTAGCCGCAGCACTTTCATCCATTCGCTCAAAATCCAGCGAAGCCGCTGGATTTTTATGCGCTTGACTACGTCAATGTCGCCGTACAGCTCATAAAGCTCATGGTTCCATCTTAAACGATACACGTCGGCCACTGACACTAGCCTATAGATTTTGTGGAGCGTCTGCCTCGCGAACGCTTCCAAAAATTTATCATCGTTGGTGGTCAATGTCTAAGTCTCATCGCCATACATTAGGAAGGGAAGGTTGAGGGACTTGAAGAGCGTTATTTTCGTACTTCGAGAGAGGGCTCTACTTCTTAATTGCCTACGGAGCCCATAGTAACACCTGTTGGCAAGAGTTATTCTTCGTTTGATCTCAAGGCTGACATTATTGTTGGAGTTGATGCTGGATTCAAGATAAACGAAATCCTTGACGGCTTCGAATTTATAATTGTCAACAGTGACATTTTATCCAAGACGCCGCCATGACTCTCTGCTTGTTGACACAAGGTATTTCGTTTTGTTCTCGTTCACCACTAGAGCCACTCGACAAGACTCCCTTTCAAAGTGGGAGAATGCTGCACTGATTGCTCGCGCAAGGATGTCAATATCATCACCGTATGCCAGCAGCATGACACTTTTGCAAAAGATAGTCAACATTCACAGCTCGAATTATTTTCTCCAGCATTAGATTAAAGAAGTCTTACGATAGAGAATAACCTTGTCTGAAACCTCTATTGGCATCAAGGTCAGTCCAAACTTTTACTGCGCTGGTGGCGTCGGTCAGTGCCATTTTGCAAAGACGATTGAGCTTTGCACCGATACCAAAACCAAACATTGCGGCGCATAGGTGATCTCTAATCGTGCTGTCGAAGACGGTTTTATAATCGACGAATAGATGGTGTGTGTTGATTTGTTTTTCTTGGGTATTTACCAGGAATTGGCGTAGTTTGAAGATCTGGTCGATAATGGGTTTACCAAGGCTGAAGTCACGCTGATAAGATCTAATCAGTTTGTTGACGATGGGCTTCAGTCTTTTACACAGTATACTCGATAGAACCTTATAGGCGATGTCAGAAAGGCTTATTCTACGGAAGTTAGCGCGGATCACCTTTCTTGTGGATTGAGCAGAGTACGCTGAGGTTGCAATCATTGGGCATGCTTTCATTCGACCATATTCTGAGCACTTCGCCTCCGGTCTTAAAGAACTCAGCAGGCAGGCCATCTGTACCCCGCAGTCTTATTGTTTTTCAGCCGAGCGATGGTTGTTAAGACCTCGTCATAGTCGGCCGGCGGTATTTCAACGCCGTCAGTGATTGAGGTTTCCGGAACAGCTTCTCCAATGGCGGGATTGTTGCCGTTATCAGCATTAAGTAGCAGCGAAAAGTATTCCGTCCATAACCTCATAATACCCTGGACATCTCTCACCAGATTTCCGTCTTCGTCCTTGCAGGAAGAGGCGTTAGTCAGCCGCTTATTTTCTCGAAGATTTTTCGAACCTCATTCCTGTCTCCAGGCATCTCGATATCGTCACACTCACGTCTTTCTGCCTCTCGCTCAAAATGAACCAATGTATTTCTACATTCCTGTACATTTCTGTTGCTCATTGGTCATAAAAATTAAACCAAACAATCAACAACAACTTCAAGATGTTTCAATATATACGTTAATATGCAATGTTATTCCCCCAATTCATTTTAATTTTAATTTGTTTTTGCGTTGAATTTTATCAAGAAAAAAAAAAACAAAATTCCAACTGCAACTCAATTTATTGCTTGCATTTTAGTTGGCATGCCCAATGTCGTGCTCGCTCACAAGCACCGAACAGCACGAAAACTGAAGTAGTGTCGCACTCCATACAATGCAATTCGGCATATCGGTAATTGTTGTTGTTATTGTTTTTGTTGTCATTGGTCTTAATGCAGCTATGTATTGTGTTGCTGCTGACATTGTTGTCATACTTAAAACTGTCACTTTAAACCAAAAAAATACGAGCGCATGGGTCTACCCGACTTGAAAGCATTTTCCTCATTACTATTGTTGTTTTTATTTCGTTCATCAACAACAACAACAACAACAACAGCAACAACACTGTGTGTGTTAACGTCTCATCTCTGTGTGCCTTTAAGCGTTATTCGAAATCGAAATGTTGTTGTTGGTTTCGGTTTGGTGATGATGCAATTAAACTTAATTGTACGTGCCAAATTAAGAATGAGCTCCTTCGACGGTTTTCTGCATTTACTTTTCTACCGAAGTAGCGAAAATAATAGCAAAAAAGCATAACAACAAAGTAAAAATGAATTGGGGTGGTGGGGTGGGGGTATAGGGATGGCAGACACTGAAGTGGGTAGTCAAACGCTGACGGCTTTTGTAGAGCTATTTTTTACGATTTACATTTAAGTTTGAGAATTGCAAGCAATTTCATTTCAATGTTATTTCCTTTTGTTTTTTTTTTTTGTGGTTTGGCACATCATCATCAGCGTCATTAGAGGCACAACATTTGTTATTGTTGATATTTCCACCCACCCACTCACTCACTCATTCACATTTTTAATCAACAATTTTCCTTTCTTTACCCAAGAGGGAGTGCACTTTAATTTCAGTTCTAGCGTGAAATTATTTGCTTGCGTCGCATTGGCGCGTAATTCATTTTTATTATTGTAATTATTTTGATGACTTTTTTGCTGTGTGTTTTTTTTTTTTGTAGTGCGTCCTTTGATTGTGAAACTGCAAAACGAAAATCGTCCCCTATCCGCCGATAGTTCATATCAGCTGAGCTGTGTCGTTATTGGTTCACGTCCAGCCCCAACGATTACATGGTGGAAAGGAAGTACGCCAATGAAGAATACACATGAAATTGTAAGTATAAAATAAAAATTTTATTTATAATATTGTAAATATGTTGTATGTAATTGCTTATGAATGTATTGTGAGTTTACTTCAAGAGCGTTAATATTTCTACTTCATATATAGAAAAGAATTTTTATCTTACTCAATGAAAACCAATGACTACAATGGATTAATTGAAAGCATAGAGTTGCATTATATTTTCTCAATAATTGCAATACCTTAAATTAGTTTTTTTACAAGATTATTCGAAAATTTTGATTAGTATTTCTTGGATGTGCAATCAAGTGTAGTTCTATTGAATGATTCATTGCATTGTTGGACAATCATCGTTTGTTTTTACACAGAACCATGTGGAATAGAACTACCTTCTAATTGGGTTTCAGTTGTTAGAAGCATAATAGAAAAGCACATATGACAGGCTGAGAGGAAAAGCGGGCTAAAATTTATATGAGAGCAAAAGTGAAATAATTTAGAGTGTCAGTGCAAGAATGGCATAAGTAATACGGTTTAGAGTGAAAATAAAACGTCTTAAAAATAACAGCAAAAATGGTATAACAATTTTTTCAGAGCAAGAACAGCATAGTTTTTTATTCCGTTTTCGCTGTGAACATATTTCGTTTCACTTTTGCTCTGAAAATATTTCGTTTTGCTTTTTTTAAGTAAAATTATTCCACTTTTTTCTGAACGTAGAAGTTATACCACTTTTCCTCTCAGTCTCTCAAATGAGGACGATTCGGTTTTATATCACTTTCGAATGGTAAATGAGAAGCTGAGAGGAAAAGCGGGCTAAAATTTATATAAGAGCAAAAGTGAAATAATTTAGAGTGTCAGTGCAAGAATGGCATAAGTAATACGGTTTAGAGTGAAAATGAAACGCCTTAAAAGTAAGAGCAAAAATGGTATAACAATTTTTTCAGAGCAAGAACAGCATAGTTTTTTATTCCGTTTTCGCTCTGAACATATTTCGTTTCACTTTTGCTCTGAATATATTTCGTTTCGCTTTTGCTCTTAAGTAAAATTATTCCAGTTTTTTCTGAACGTAGAAGTTATACCACTTTTCCTCTCAGCCTCTCATATATGGAACAGTAGTCAAGACTTTGAAAATTAATTTCCATAGTCTAAAAAAAACACATAATAATAATTTAATTGAATAGGGCCAGATTCAAACACACACACTCTCTCATTTACTAGACTTTGAAATAACGAAGTGTTATGCAGACTAGTAGTAATGAGAAAAACACAACAACAAATAAGTATACAGAACGGTAGTGGTAGTTTTCTTTCAATATCTCTATTCAGCGAAGATATTTGGACTCATATCTGTAATTCGTGGTTATGGTTTCAAATATTAGTAGCTTATATAGGATACAGAAAGATTAAGAACTACCACTAAGATCACTGATGAGGAATCGTGGCGGATTCCGAAACGGCCGTCTGATTTGCCCGTTTCTGTATACACTGTTGTTGTGATGACTACACATATAGTTCCTTTAGCCTGTAACACTTTATTTAGAAAAGCAAATATTTATTACTGAACCTACCTACCTAGTTCAGTTGCCATATATTTTGCACTAATTTTTAATTCTAAATTTAAAAATATTTTCCTGAATTTCTGCGATTTTAGTGACACAACCAAAAAAAAAAAAAACAGGATTGATTTTGCTTCCCTGTGTTATCCATTTCAACTTCTTTACTACTGTAGTATGTTTGGGAAAAACGTGCATTAGTGGGTTAACATTGTATATTATTGCAGGGACAACAACAACAATATAATTATAATATACATATCAGCAAAAGAAAGCAATAAGAAAGTTGACAATTGTTTTTTCCGTTACATTGCCTCTCTTACATGCCTCTCTCAGTGGGTTAATATTGTATGTTACTGCAAAGACAACAACAACAATACATTTAATATATATCTGTAAAAGAGAACCGTAAGAGAGATAACAATTTTTTCCCCTTTACATTGCCTCTCCTACATGCCACTCTCTCTCTCTCTCTCATATTTTTTTTGCATCGCCATTATTGATTTTAGATCAGCGTAGGCCAACGCCTTGCACGCAGCCAAATGACCGTTAGAAATTTCACACGTACATGGTTCATTTCCATAGAGAGAGTGCTCAATCGATCATTGTGTATGTATAGGTGGCCACCGCTGTTTTAGATAGAAAACTTGTTAAATTTGTTTCCATAAAAAGTATCAAAATCGAATATTTAGTAGAATTTTTATAGGATAATTTTTTTGAGTTTTTGTGTTTCTAAAATTTTTAGAAAATACCAGAAAACTTTGCATTTTATTATTAGATTCACAAATACTTCTCTCAAGTGAGAAACTGGAACTGCGAATACACAAAAATAAATCGATTTGGTGGAAATCCCGTTATAGTTTTTCTCTTCTAAGATAACACTGTACAACAAAATGGGCCTAAAATAAAATCTGAATTCTCATATAATTTTTCTGGAGTTGTTTTTGATGCTGATCACGAACCTACATACATTTTTTTCGGTTCAACTTTGAAAAATTAGGAAATTGTTAAAAACGCTGTAAAAGCTCATGAAACGTGTAGAAAACATAAAAAAAAGGAAAAAAATTTTCTGTCTGTACCTGAATTTTTTGAAAAATTTACTTCCGAAAATTTTTTTTTTGTTGAAAACGTGGTAAAAATTCATAAAACGTGTAGAAAACACAAAATCTCAAAAAAAAATTTTTTGTTTCTTTGTACCCCTACCTTACCATTTTTAAAAAAATCATAAAATCATCGATCTCACAAAAGGTCGACATGAACCAGAAAAAATGTATGTAGATTCGTGATCAGCAACGAGCTGATTATGAGCAATCCTTGTGTTTCTGCAAAATCCTACATGGTGATATTTCAAGTCCCTTACCTTTACCTTTTTGGTACTTTCCAAAATTTTTGCCTTTTTCACTGTTTTAGTGCCTTTTTCGAATTTTTGGTGCCTTTTTTTCTAAGTAATAAATGACTTTTTTATGATCCCTGGGGTCCCTGGGGACCTTGACGGGCTGTGACCGTTTAAACAGTTGTCGGTTATCGGAGGGTTAAATGAAAAGATATTCAATAAAAATCAAAACTTTTTGAAGTGTACTAGATATAGGCCATGGGGTACATCTGGGTTAATCAAAAAATCGCGTTTCTCGTTATTCACTTCTCTGGACTAAGAAAAAAATTCAAAATGCCACACATATGCACAAATTTCCCTTAACTAAAAATGCTGTAAAATTTATGGAAAAATATAAATTTGTAATTTGTTTGAATTTTCTTTAAGTCTAACTCAATAGTTCTTAGAATATTTTTCACATTCAATAAATAATAAAATAGTGAATTTTTTCTTATTTTTTTCAAAATGCATAGAGTTCATGAAACGATATCATTGCTGTTGTTGTTACTCTTGTTTTTTTTTTTTTTTCTTTTTTTCGTTGTTTGCACTAACTTTCTCCATTTGCATATTTTAATATGTATATGTGCATATATATTTCCTCAATTCTTACTGGCATCGCATCCGCTGCTGTTTGCAATACTGTCTCTTTATTTTGCTCATCCTCTGCTCGTTTTAATATTCTACTACACTTCTCGTTTTAGACTTTACACTGTTTTCCTCTTTTTAGTCTTCCTCTGCTCTCATCGCCTTAGTGCCTTCCTCTGCTCTAGTCGGCTTCCCACTCTCTCTTACGCTCTCTCTCTCCTTTCTTGCTAGTATTGGTATTTTTGTCAACAATATTTTTCATTGCATATTTGAAATGCCATTTTTTTTTTACATATACTGAGAGCTTCAGCTCTAGACACAGTTACCTCACTCTCTTCTACTCTTCGTGTTTTTCTCTCTCCTGCTGTTGCTTCCATTTGAGAGTACACCTCTTTCATTTTAGTTGCTGCTGTTGTTGTTTTTTTTTTGCATTGCATTGCATATAAAATTCAAAACTGACATTTCTTCTTTTTTTTCTCTTTCTCTCTTGTGTAATTGTTGTTGTTGTTTTTTATTCTTGTTCTCATTGTTGTTGTTGTTTTCATTACAGGCAAATCCTGATGGTAATATGACAACGTCAATATTGACGTTTACGCCAACAATCGATGATCGTGGAAAATTTTTATCATGTCGTGCTGAACAAAGTATGATACCAGAATCTGGTATGGAAGATGGTTGGAAATTGGATATTTATCGTAAGTTTTTTTCCATTCTATTTTATTATATTTTATTAAATTTACTTGGTATGTAAAATAAGAAAAAAGGGAGTTTAAGTGTTAGAAATTAAAGCTCAGGTAATACATGTTTGTAATCTACACATTTATTAGTGTAACTACAATTTTATTCCAGAAAATCCAGAAGTGCTACGATATCATATAACATATTAATTTAAAGAGCTTTAGGTTAGCCAAAAATTATCAGATTTAAAATCGGTTAAGCCAACTCCAAAATATTAGGGTTGGAAGTTTTTAAAAATTCGCTCATTGAAGCATTGAATTCATCGTTGAAAAAATCATTGCTTAAGCGGGAGTAAATAATAAATAACAGAAAAAGAGAAGACATGAGTAACGGTATCTCTCAGAATTATCTATTATTATTTTGTAAAGTAACTAAACTTCAAAAAGTTGGTCGATTTCTTTTTATTGAGACTGAAAGAGATTGAAACTAAAGTTAAATAATTTCTTCATGTATGGTTTGAACATTTTTTCAGAGAAAAAGCTGTAGAAAAGTACGAGTTATTGGAAAGAGAGAGAAAGAGAGATGAAAATATAATCAAAAAGTCAACGAAAACTGCCCTATCCAATTTTCTTTGTTTCTGAACAGTAATATCAAATAATGGCTCTATATCATTTCCGCTCTTATTAGATGGAGAAACTAGCTTCAAGCTTTAGTTCGTTAGGACACTGTAATATTGGCAATGTCGAACATATTTTTAACGATTATCAACAGCCCTCCTTTCTGACCTTGACCGAAGATTCATTCCATCAAGAGAATCCTGCCTTTAAAGGTCTAGGGACCCAGCCAACATAACGACCGTTTGCACGGACGCCTCCAAAACAGAATTTACCGTAGGTGCAACATACTTTATGCCCAGCAGTAATACCAAAGAATCTTTCCAAAATTCCCGTCAGTTGTAGCGTCTTTCAAGCTGAAATTTAAGCAATATACATGGCATCTGAAAGCCTAACCTAACCTAACCTAACCTAACCTAACCTAACCTAACCTAACCTAACCTAACCTAACCTAACCTAACCTAACCTAACCTAACCTAACCTAACCTTACCTAACCTAACCTAACCGAACCTAACCTTTTTTTTTTTTTTTTTTTTTTTTTTGTACGTTGGCAGGTGGAAATCTTCATAGATACCGTAGAACTCCAGTTCTACGGTTATGTCGGATTCCTACCGACTAAAACCACCTACTTCCTCTCCTACCACTCTCCCCGCGGGACTACCAGTTGGTATTACTTCGCAGGGCTGGTTCAGCTTTATGCTGTTACTCGTTTGTTGATTCTGTTGTTTGGATCTATTTGTGTTGTGTCAATAATTGTTTATTGTTCATCACCCATCCTCGTCGTCTTCTGTATTTGCGATATTTCGTTGCGCACGCTCGGCTTTACGTTCAGATTCAGCATTCCTTAATAATGTCAGAATGCTCTTCGCCATCTTGCATACTGCATTCCACTTCTCTATCGTTTGGCACATCTGTGCTGTCAAGTTGGCTACCGTGGGGGGTTCCCCAAAAGCTCTCTCTAGTTCCTCCCTGATGCTGTTGAAGCGTGGGCAGTGGAAAATGATGTGTGTTGAGTCCTCGGGTTCGCTCGGGCAGTTCGGGCAGAACGGGTCTTCTTCAAGTAACCTAACCTAACCTAACCTAACCTTTTTTTTTTTTTTTTTTTTTTTAACGAGGAGGAAAGCATAAAAAGCCACCCAGTCAGTGCGTGACATTCTCACGCTAAAACGACCTCTCGTCCGTACGGATATTCCTCCCGGAACCACCGTTAGGTATTACGTCGGAAGGCCGTAATGAGCTTAGTGCTCAATCGTCAGTATTGGTTTCTGTCCAATTCTGTTCGGTTTTATCGTCGGTTGACGATATCTGGCTCCATATTTGTAGTATTTGCCGTGCGCTCGACTTTGCGCGCACGTTCTGCATCATACAGAGTGGTCATCATATCTGCAGCAACCTTGCATGCTGCATTCCATTTTTCCGCTGTGTTACACATCTGTGTCGTCAGATTCCTTTCTGTAGGGGGTTCTCCAAAGGCTTTCTCCAGCTCATCTCTGTTTTTGTTAAAACGTGGGCATATAAAAAGTATATGCTGCGCGTTCTCCCGTTCCTCTGGGCATCTTGGGCAAAACGGGTCTTCTTCTCCGGTGTTGATTTTATGCAAGTACTGCTTGAAGCACCCATGGCCACTAAGCAGCTGCGTAATGTGGTAATTCAGTTCACCATGTCTGCGTGATATCCACTCTTCTATATCCGTAATGAGATTGTAGGTCCATCGACCCTTCTCGGATGACTCCCATCTTCGCTAACCTAACCTAACCTAACCTAACCTAACCAAACCTAACCTAACCTAACCTAACCTAACCTAACCTAACCTAACCTAACCTAACCTAACCTAACCTAACCTAACCAAACCTAACCTAACCTAACCTAACCTATCCTAACCTAACCTAACTTAACCTTACCTACTGTAGGGCATTCTTTATGTAAGCATGACCGATCGCATTTACAATTTTTATTTATTTTTTTTTTCTTTCTCTTACAAATATTTTTTGCTTTTGTGTTTTTCTGATTCCAACTGTCTGCTGTTTTTTTTTTTCTTTCTTTTTCTTAGTCTTTTTGCTGGCAACATTTTACAACGCGAAAGCATTTAAAACTTGTTCAAGTGAAGTTAATTAAAAATTCCAAGAAACAGTTTTTACTCACCTACAGAAAAAGCATAAGTAGCAACATCATCTTCAACTATAGTCGTTGCTTCTTTTCATACATACACATACATATAAACATTTACAGTACTATACTTACTTGTATATATCTGTGATTTTTTTTTCGATTCTTTTTGGCAACTGAATTACAAACATCGTTGCTTGTACTTGATACTTTGGTTCTCGTTTTGTATACACGCATTTGGCAGTAAATAGAACAACTGTGCCACTTCCGTTTGTGCTTTTCCATTTGTGTTGTTTTTCTTGTTTTTCTTGTTTATTGTTTTTGTACAACATTTTCAACTACAAAACAAATTGTTCATGTTTTTTAAAGCTTGCTGCTGTTGTTTGTGAATTTTTTCTTCTTTTTTTTCTTTCTTTATACTCTCTTTAACAAACATAACGATTTATTTCGTCTTGTTTTGTATTTGTTTTGAGTATGAGTGTTTTTTTCTCTCTTTCTCTCTTGCTGTTTCTCTCATACTCCCTGACTCTTCTTTAGATTTCTTATGAGTTTTTCATTAAGGTCATTCAAGTCAATGGTATAGTTTTTTGTTGTTGTTGTTCTTAATTTGCTGACTACTGCTGCGCTACCTTTTTAAATACCTACACCATTTTCACTTTGACTGGCTTCGAAAATGTTGAAACAGGTGGCTGCCAGCCATCATGGCGTATACGTTACATTTAATTCAATACCAAAAGCATTATAAAATACACACATACACATACATACTCGTACATACAATGAATACACAAGTATGTAGGTGCAAGTGTATTTGTGTCTACTATGTTTTTTTATATAATAAAAATGAACTTTCACAGGTTTCAAATGCGATTTATCTTACTTGCTATTTATTTTTTTGGAAGCATCTCACCCCCCAAAAAAAAGCTACTGAACCTCATTCTGTTAGAGTTGTTGCCTTGTGCTTGCTTGTTTTCGTTTTTTAGCTTTTTTTTGTTTGTTTTGTTTTTAATGAGAAAATGAGCTGCAGCACTGGTGGCTTAGGTAGCAATATATAATTTTTTGTTACACAAAAATCCGAAAAGGGGTGAACTTGTTACATTTGTATGTTTTCAGTTTTCAAGCTATAAATTCTTTTTGCGTAGCTTTTTCTTTCATATACTCAATCGTTTATAAACTTTACAATTTTACGCTTTTTTTTTGTGGGTGTTTGAATAAAGCAATTCATTCATTTAGCTACCAAATACCAGAGCCTGCCACCTATCAACCATTTGCTTACCACCTGTGCGTGCGTTTGCCCTACCCAACTCAACTCTGCCTTACTGTGTCTTATTCTGCCTTACCCTCTTACCCCCGTCGTTTCCATTTCACCTTTTTGCTATTATCAGCATCATTATTATGCGTAAAATTTGTTACTTTGTTGTGTATATACATAAGTAAATATGTACGAGTGTATGTGTGACTGTGTGTATGCAGAGGTGGATTTAGGATTTTGATTTTGGAGGGGAGGAGGGTGGAAACTACCAGTCTAAATCGAAAACCTGATTGTAAACCAAAATCCATTCCAAAATGTAGAAGAAAATTCTAATGAAAACTTAGATTAAAATTTATACCAATATCAAGAAATTAACCCCATCTGAGAATCGAACCTGAGGCAGCCAGAACTCCAGTCTAGCACTCATTTACCAGACCAACGGAGTGGTATATATATAATACAAATTTGAGCCTAAATTCATGTTAAAATTCGAACTAAAATTCAATCAAATTCAGTAAAAAATTCAAACCAAACATTTTACCGAAAGTCTGACTAAAATTTAAATTAAATTTAGACCAAAGTTCAGAGCATGCTCTGAGCAAATTTTGGATCGAAATTCAAACTAATATCTAGACCGAATACAGACCCAGATTTAGGATCAACTCCAGGCCAAAGATTGAATTTGATTTGGAGAAAATTTAGACCAAAAAATAGACAAAATTTTAGACCAAAATTTAAGTCAAACTCAGATCAAAATTCCAATCAAAACTTTCACGAAATTCCGAACAAAATTTAGAGCAAGAGACAACCCAAAATTCAGACCCAAATTTGGAATAAATTTAACCCAAAATTTAGACCAAAATTCATACTAAAGTCAAATCAGAATAAGATAAAAACTCACATCGAATTTAGACCAAAATTCAGTCCAAATACAGATCAAATTTTGGATCAAAATTCAAATTAATATTTATACCAACTTCAGACTAAAATTTACGACCAATTCCAGACCAAAAATCGCATTTGATTCGGAGCGAATTTAGACTAAAATGTAGACGAAATTTAGACCAAAATTTTCTTGAAATTCAGTTCATAATTCCAATAGAAACTTTTACAAAATTCCGATCAAAATTTATATCAAAAATAAATCCAAAATTCAGATCCAAAATTCGGAATAAATTTAACCCAAGATTTAGACCAAAACTTAAACTAAATTCAGATAAGGTCTAGATAAAAAATTCAGATTAAATTCTGTTCAAAATTTAAACTAAATTTAAAGTTAAAATTGAAGTCCAAGCTCAAATACAAATTCATCACAGATTGAGGTAAAAATTTAGACCAAATTCAATCCAAGTATCGAGGCAAAGTTTCGACGAAATTTAGATCAAAATTCAAATAGAAATTCAGATTAAATTTAGAAGCAATTCAGATCAAAAGTCAAACCAATATTTTGTCCAAATACCGATCAAAATTTAGATCAAAAGTCAATCCGGAATCTAGATCCAAATTCATCATAAATTGAAGCAAAAATTTAGGACAAATTCAATCCAAATATCAAACCAAAGTTTAGAAGAAATCGAAATTCAAAGAGAAATTGAGATTGAATTGGGAAGAAATTCAAATTAAAATTCAAACCTAGATTTTATGCCAAAAATCAAACCACAATTTAGACAAAATATCAGGCCAATATTTAGGCAGAATTTCGGATCAAAATTCAGCCCAAAATTTAGATTAAAAATCAACACAAAATCAAGACCAAATCTAGACTAAAATTTAGACCAAAAATTTAGACTATAATTTAGACCAAAAATTTAGACTATAATTTACACCAAAATAGCGACTAACGTCAGACCAAATTTAAATAAAAAAAATACTAAAAAAAAAACAGATCAAAATTTAGACGAAATTCAAACCAAAATTCAGAACATATTAAGCCCAAAATTCAGATAAAATTCAAACCAAAATTAAAGCTCGAATTCTGACCCAAATTCAGACCGAAATTCAAATAGAAAATCAGATTGAGTCCGGAAGAAATTGAGATAAAAAATCAAACTGCAATTTTATGCCAAAAGTCAAACCACAATTAAGACCAAATTAAGATCAATATTAAGACCAAAATTCGGAACGAAATTCGGCCAAAAATTTGTAGAAAAAATCAGGCCAAAATTCAGACCAAATCTAGACTAAAATTTAGACTAAAATTTAAACTAAAGTTTAGACTAAAATTTAGACTAAAGCTTAGACCAAAATTCTGACCAAAATTCAGACTAAAGTCAGATCCGATTTAGATAAAAAATTCAGATCAAAATTTAGAAAAAATTCAAATCAAAATTGAGGTCGAAATTTAGACCAAATTCAGTCCAAATATCAAACCAAAATTATGACAAATTTTAGATCGAAGTTCAAACAGAATTTCAGATTAAATTGGGAAGAAATTCAGATCGAAAATTAAACAGAAATTTTATGCTAAAAGTCTAACCACAATTTAGATAAAAAATTAGACCAAATTAAGATCAATTTTTAGAATGAAGTTTGGATAAAAACTCAGTCCAAAGTTTAGGACAAAAATCAACCTAAAACTCAGACCAAATCTAGATTAAAATTTAGAAAAAAATCCAGATCAAAATTAAGCCCAAAAATTTAAAATAAAGTCAGACCAGATTTAAATGAAATAATTTAAATCAAATTCAGATCAAATTTTAGACAAAATTCAAGCCCAAATTCAAACCAAAAAAAAAAACGCAATTTGATGCCAAATGTCAACCCACAATTTAGACCAAAAATTGGACCAAAATTGCATCCCAAATTCAGAGCGATATTCAAACTATATTAAGGCAAAAAATCAGGCCAAATTCATGTTAAATATCAAGCCAAAGTCTGGGCGAAACATAGACCGAAATACAAACAGAATTTCAGATTAAATTAGTAAGAAATTCGGATCAAAAATCAATTCGAAATTTTATGCCAAAAGTTAAACAACAATTTAAACCAAAACTAGACCAAAAATCAGACAAAATTAAGACCGATCGAAATCGAAACTCGGATCAAAATTCAGTCCAAAATTTAGATCGAAAATCGACTCAAAATTTATACCAAATTTAGACTAAAGTTCACACCAAATTTCAGACTAAAGTCAAAGTCGAAATTCAAGCAAAATTCCAACAAAAATTGAAGCCCAAAGTCAGATTGAAATTCATGCCAGATTTAGGCCAAAAATTCGGATCAAATTCAAACCAAATTCAAACAAATATCAAGCCAAAGTTTCGACGAAATTTAGACTGAAATTCAAACAAATATTCCAATTGAATTCGGAAGCAATTCAGATCGAAAATGAAACAGAAATTTTATACCAAAAACCAAACCAAAATTAGACCAAATATCGACCGAATTTAGACCAGTATTCAGACTAAAACTTGGACCAAAATCCAGACTAACTTCAACCCAAAATCCACATCAAAAACCAGACTAAAATTAAAACCAAATTAAGGCTAAAATTCTGATAAGAATTTAGACCAAATGCATATCAAATTCAGACGAAAATTAATGACCAAATTCAAATCAAATATTTATATTTAACCACGAATCAGACCAAAAAACCATACTAAAATTCAAACAAAAATCCCATATTCACATTTTCGGAAGAGACTGCAGCTGCTCCCCTTTGAATTCGTCACTGTGTGTCAATCTCTTTCTTGTTTCAGCATATACCATAACACAAAGTGGCAAACATTTGGCAGCGATTGGGTTTTGTTTTTAGTTCTTACTGCTTTGTAGGTACTGCTATGAATTTTGTTTTCTTTTAAGCAATAACAGTAGCAACAACATTTGAAGTGTGCCTTCACAATTTAATTTAATTTCTTGTGTACCTTTTTCACTTTTCTCTGCCCTGGTATACGTAATGGTATTTATCTGCATACCTAGTAATATAGGTGCTATGCCTAAAACTGATTGATTGCTTAATAAGCTTAATTGATGATTTCTTTTCTTCTTCATACTAACAAAATATACAAACTGATTTTATACTTAATTAAAATAAACTCATTTACTCAAGTTTAGTAAATATATTTTACTTGATTGAACATTTTAGAAAGAGAGTTATTCAAATAAGATTAGCTCTGACTTTTGAATGAAACTTCAACATGTATTTGTATTGAAATGCTGGAGAATTCTCAAAGTGTTTGCTTGATGTTTTGGGTTTGATTGAAATTGATTATTTTTTACCTTAGTGTTTATTATTATTTACTTGAAGTGAGAAAGATAATGAGTTTTTCATTGTTTCTGAGACTTAGTTACGATTTAAAGAGATTTGGTATTGAAGATTAAAGTTCAGACTATTCTTATTATCACTTTAAGGTCTTGAGCTGAAACATAAAAACAAAACTAAAAATACATGTTTTTTTTTAATATGAAAACTAATATTTTTGCTCCAGAATGTAAAAAAATCCCACTCACCTGCAGAAAAATTTCAAGAGTTTTTATTTATTATTAACATTTTTCTTCTTCTCCTTCTTACTTTCTAATGATATTTAAATCTTTCTAGGATTTTTATTATTTTTTTTCCAAACATATACATGCAAATACATTCAACTTGAAAATAAATACGATTTAATTGCATATTTATTTGTTGTTCTGTTATATGTTGTTGTTTTTCTTATTCGTTCTGCTAGTCTCTTGTCTGTTGTGTATATGTATTAGTATAAGTATCTGTATATTTCTTAAGAATTTTACAACAGCTCTGGGATTTTCATTCATTCTCATGGTGAATACACAACAGTAATAAGCAAAAACAATCTCATGGAATATCTTTATCTTTTTCTACTTCTCTACTTCTATTTATAAAAGGAGAAGAAGAATATTTAATAGAAGAAAATGAACAAATATTCGTGTATATACACACATACAAGTATACATTTTAAAACAAAAACAAATGAGTATAAAAAAACTTTGTATTTTTTTCGCCTTGGGTACAATAAAAGCGCAAATTTTACCTAAATTGCCTAATTTGTTGGTTTTAAAATATTTGCACCTTTTATATTTTTGTTTCATTCGTGTATAGCATAAAAAAAATAAAATAAAATGAAACAAAGATTAATGTAGAGGATGCAAAGAAGCAGCAGAAGCAGTGAAAACAACAGAGAGCGAGAGAGAGAGAGTAAATAAATTTCAAGATGGTAGATACTACTTAACTAATTTCAATGGAAACACTGAAAATTATTAACAGTATTAAAGTTGAAGTTTTAACGTACACACATATACACACATACATAGAATGATAGAGAGAAAAAAAACAAAAATATACATACATAGTAGAATATTTAGCATAAAGAGTTATGCTGTACATGTCTAAACATACTTCAAGAGATTTAGCAGTTTACTTGAGAGAGAGAGAGAGAGTGGGAGAGTAAGAGTGGGTGATTAAAAGTGAGAATGGAAGAGTGAGAATGGGAGAGTGGATGTATATGTGTGTGTTTATCTGTGTATCTCTGCTACTGTTTATGAAAGTTAAATTATTTAATTTTACAATAAATATTTGAGAATATCTGAATATCTAACTTGTTTCAAAACTTTATAACTGTGGAGCTGTTTTTTTTTTATGTATACTCGTATTTAACCTAAACTAAAAGTTGCAATATATACGAAATTGTGTCAGTAATTAACTGACATTAATTTGAAAATGAACTACAATCAATTTGGAAATAAATTTACCAAGAAAATGAAATATTTTAGTCCCTACTATGTACTATTTAATAAGTAAATTAAATATGTTGGACAGCTACTCAATTCAGTCAATTAAAAATTTTTGGTTGTAGTTCTTGTGAATATTATAGATAAACTAGCTGACCCGGCAGACGTTGTTCTGCTCTTTCTACGAAGAAGCGGGAATATTTAAGTTTATTTGAATGAAGAAGAATGAAGTTTCTTGGGGTTTAAAATTGAACATTGGTAATGACAATTCAAGCTTAAAGGACGCAGCTTGAATTTGGTAGAAATTCTAGATTTAAAAATGAGACATCAAAATTGGAATTTTTAAAAGTATTTAATTTGCAGAAGAATATCAAAGACCGTTCTAGAAGTTATATGTAATCCCAAAAACTATTTAAAAATATAGACCCATTTGCTATTTGATATAAAAATAGAATTTATTATAGAATTTGTTACAGCGCCACCTATCGGATTTTGACATAACTAGGCAGGCTCTTAAGATATTTCATAAATTTGTAGAAAAAATAGTAAAAAAAATAATAGAAAATAGTAATGAAAAAAACAGTAAAAAAGTAGTAGAAATAGTAGTGGAAAACGTGGTAGTAAAAGGAATAGAAAATAGTAATAAAATTTGTTGCAAAAAAGTGGTAGAAATGGTAGTAAAAAAACAACAGAAAAACTAGTTAAACATAGTAGTAAAAAATGTAAAAAGGATTGGGAAATAGTAGTAGAAATAATAGTAAAAAATAGTAGTAACAAAAACAGTAAAAAGTAACAGTAATCCAAAACACCCACTAATCCAACAAAATTTTTTAAATCCGGTATTGACAAATAATACTTTCATACTAAGATATCCCGTTATGAAAATTCAGGGTATATGAAAAGTGCCACACCCCCTTTCATATTTCTGTTGTAGCATGGAATTCTTAATTCACGTTCTTGTACCAAATTTCTGCGCTGTGGTATAAATGATTCTTGAGATATACTCAAAAAAATATTAGGATTGTATGGTAAAAAAGTAGTAGCAAAATAGTTGAGCTTAGTAGTACAAAAATAGTAAAAATGAAGTGGAAAGAGTGGTAGAAATAATAATAAAAAATAGTAGTAGAAAAAACTGTAAAAAATTAGTAAACAATAGTAGAAAATAGTAGTAGAAATTAAGAAAAAACTGTAGAAAAAATGTTTTAAAAAAGTAGTACAAAAAAAGTACTAAAACAGTAGCAGAAAATATTAGTTGAAAACGTAGTATAAAATAGGAAAATTTGCAGAAAAAAAAAATTTTAATGTAGTAGAAAATAGTAGTAGAAAATGGTAGTAGAAATAGTAGTAGAATTAATAGTAGAAATAGTAGTAGAAAATAAAATTGAGGCATGGTGCCACACCCACTAATCCAATAAAAATGCCTCCTTAGATATCTCATAATGGAAATTCTAGTTATATGGATGGTGGCACACCCCCTTTCTCAATCCCACCCATATTTTTGTTGTAGCATGGCATTGTCAATTCTCGTTATTGTACCAAATTTCTATACTGTGCTATAAATGATTCTTGAGATATACCCAAACGCCCACTTTCCTAAAAGCCATTTAAATTTCATACTCCCGCCCAAGAAAAAATATTTATATGGCTTCAATCGGTCCCGTCATTCAGAAGTTACACTCTTACATATCTACACACAAAACTCTATGATTTTATATATAAAGATATTTTATAAAAACGGCACAGAATTATTTTTAGTGATAATTTTAATTTTTTAATCATGAAAATCGCTGAAGTTTCTCGACACATTTCATCGATGAAAAACCAGCTAAACTTGTATGAAAAATTGCAATAATTTTAATGGTTTCAAATGTTAATTTAGTGTATAATCTAATAATTCAATGTACCCTAAACTAATTCGTGCTTATTTCTTTGCACCAGCTAAAGAAAATAATGAAATCGCTACTCCTTATTTGTTAAAGCTCTAATATTAGTATAAAACAACTCCGAAAAATCCAGTATGTGGGTTCCTCCTTTACAAAAATAGCAAATTCCCAGCAGCCTCATTCTCAAAGAGTTATTTCTAATATGGTAGATTGTTTATCGTTTGAATTTCAGTCTTTCGGTAAAGTAGATATGTTAAATGAAGGACAAAATTTTATGGAGTTTTTATAGACTTTACCCCAGTAAACAACACAAATGATAAAATTTACCAATATCTACTTCTGCTAGTGTTGTAGAATTCATATGGTTGTTGTAATATCTCAAAGCATTGTTATTGCTATTATTAACATATTACATGAAAAAACGAAAAAGAAAGCAATGAGTTCGTTAAGCAAGCGAATGAAGTCGTGTAGTTGTTGTAATCATACACAGAGAGAGAGCACTGAGAGAACGTTGTGGGCCGAGTTTTTTCATGTGAATGTATGGGAATCGGACTCATATAAAAAGAGCAGAAGCAGAGGCAGAGGCGTTGACGTTGGTTTTCTCAGTATTATTCCATGAATTCTATTGTTGTAATTAGTTGAGTTTAATATTTCATAATTCAAGGATTACGTTCATTAAATAAAAGAATGTCTGGTTTGTACAGAGAAGTAATTATTATTTTAATATACTATGTAAAACTCCAAAAAAAGAGTTCAGTATTTGGGCACTAGAGATCAGTGCTCGTAATGAAAATATTGGCAGTTTTCGTAGTTAGTATAGTGACAGATAGAGAATCAAAAGGAAGAAACCAGGGTAAAGAATTGGGATGAAAAAAGCGCCGGGATAAAAGGGGAAAGAAAAAAAGTGGTAAAAGTGAGGGAAAAAGGAGAGGAGGAAAAAAATATCGTCGAATAGAGGTGGAGAGGGGGGCTGGCAAAAGAAGAGAGATATTTTATTTAAAATACTCTCAGCAATAATTATGAAAAACAGCTAGACTGAACAAAAAGACGAAGGAGAAAAAAGACAAATTTTTGAACCGGAGGAAATTAGAGTAAAAAAAAAGAATGTGGAAAATTAGGAGATGACGAAGAGAGAGAAAGAGAAAAAAAACAAGGAAATGCATTTCGGAAGGAAGTGAAGAATTTTGAGAAGTATGATAGTCAAATGGATATTATGGGTATCTTGTACTGCACTAGCAGATCCAAATGTTGCGGATTTTAGGTTAATTCCTGCCGTCTGTCCTGAACCCCCCCCCCTCATAATTATCAATTGCGTTTCGGCAGGAGTCATCTTTCGGATCATCTTTCTCTAGGGATAGAACCCACGAAATCGTTGATCCAACACACAACCTTCCCAGAGCTTACACCAAGAAAAGATTCAGAACCCCATGTTGCAATTGCAGATCTTTCATTAGCTGGTTTATCAGCTAGTTCATTCCCTGCAATACCACAGTGTCCTGGAGCCCATATAAAGTATAATTTATTGTGTTTTGAAGCACTATTTAGTTTTGCCTTAAACTCGCGGATCAATTTTGAAGAGCTGGCAAAGTTAGCGAGGGCCTTCAGTTCAACTTGGCTATCACTGCAGATGTCTATGCACTTTCCATGCCTTCTCCTCTCAAATATCCAGCCCACCACGTTCAGGATAGCAAAAACCACCTGTAGGAAGATGAGTACTTGGTCTGATCACACAAGTACAATACATGTGATCTATGAGTAATAAAGTCCAATAAATCGGAATAGCTAATTTTTGTAATTAGAAAATATTTGCGTACATACTTCCAATGTTCATTTTCACTATTTTCTCCAGTTGAAGTATTGTCTTCCATATTTATTGAATTATTTCTCATATTACTTTCGCAATGTTTTTTAACATGCATGAAATTCATTAACACATTCTGTTAAAGTTTTTGCCGTCTTCTTCTTTCTATTTTTGTTGTTGTTGTTGTTTTTTTTTTTGCTGTTAATACTCTCTGCACTTATCAGCACGTACACGTATTTAACACATTAATGGAAAGTTCTGCTATATACAATCAAGCAGAGACGTCGGCTCTCTGACACGAGATAAAACTGCGAAATGTCAGCTCTCTGCTTAATTGAATGTAGCCGATCTCCATATAAACTCGTTCGCTGAACACCAACAACTGCATAACTTCGTTTCCTATTTCATATGAATACGACGAAAATACGAATTCGTCTCTTTTGGAGCAATTCAAGAGAACTCGAATCATTACACATACAAACAAAAAAATTCCTTTGTATGTGTATTTGATCCATTTAATCTCTTAATATGGTAACAATGACAAATTTATCTATAATCTACTCCTCATACATACTTCTCTCCTTTTTTTTTAGACCACCATGAATTCATGCTGATGGTTTACTCTTATATTTTTATCTTCGAGAACACTTCAATCACTCAATGTATTAATTTTGGATCAATTGAACTGCTAAGACAACCACCACCATCGAGAATCAAAAAATAATTAAGCTTTTCATAATAATTTTTAATTTTTTTAACTTATCTCGAGTAAGGGGTAATTGCGTTTCAAAAGATTTTTTGCTGATGAGAACAAAATTTTAATTGTAACAAGATTAAATTATTTTCCATTTAATTACAGCGCAAATAATTTTACGCGCATCATGTGAAATTTCGTAATGAGAAACATCTGCTACTCAATAAATAAAAACAAACGAAAAGAGCAAAAAAAAAAAAACAAACACACAAAAAAATTGAATTAAGATATTTTCAGCAGAGATATTTTCAGACTTAAGTGCAACAGTGGGGATTTAATTAATATGAGAAAATTATAAAAAAAAGGAGGTGAAGAATAAGGAAGGAGTGAAGAAAAAGAAGGATGAAGAAAAACAGTACCCAAAACATCTTACACACATACTTTTGTAATTATACGCACACATTTACACATACATGTTCTTTCTGTGTAGTAAGCAGTTGCTTCATAAGTCGAGACAAAAGTGGGGTGTAAGCGAAAATTAGAGGTACTCACGCTGAAATTCTGAAAAAGTGCTGAAAAATATGATGGACAATTCCATAGCCGTTGATAAACCTAGAGGGTAGCTTAAATTGATCTGAATTTTTTTGAAATCTTTGCTTGAATTTATTCTCCTTTTCATTTAAACTTTATTCAGAATTGGTTTAAATTTCGATCGGAATTTTTTTTGGATTTTATTCTCATTTTTTTCTTTTAATTTTGATCTAATTTTGATTGTTTTTTTATCCGAATTCTGGTCTTACTTTTTGTCTGAATTTTGGTCGGAGTTTTAGTCTGGCTTCTGGTTTCTTTTTAGTCTGGATTTTATTTTCTTTTGCTCTGAGTTACGATCCAACTTTTTGTTTGAAGTTTGGTCTGAGTTTCAGCCTAACCTTTTGTCTGCTTACGTCTAATATTTAGTTTCCTTGTATCTGAATTTTCGCCTAATCTTTGAACGGGTTTTATCTGAAATCCAACCTAATTTTTGGTCTGATTTTTGATTAGAATTTAATATACTTCTAACTTGAGTTCTGCACTAACTTTTTGCCTGAGTTTTGGTCTAACTTTTCATTTTCTTGGGTCTGAATACTGATTGATGGTTTTTCATCGGGTTCTTTGGTCTCAGTTTTGGTCTAATTTTTATCTAAAATTCAACATAATTTTTGGTCTGAGTATTCGTTTGAATTCGGTATAAATTTTGCTCTAATTTTTGGCCTTATTTTGACATCTTTCTATTAATTGTAAGTTTTGGTCTAAATTTTTGTTTTCCTTTATGTCTGACTGTTTTTGGTTTAAAATTAGTAATTTTTTTGGCCAGATTTTTGGTCTAATTATTGGTGTGAATTTTGATCTGATTTTTTTGATCCAGTTTTAGTCTGAATTGAATCTATCTCATTTTTGGTCGAAATATTTTTGTAATCAATGCCTGAAATTAGTTTATTTTTGATCTTGACTTTGTTCTGAAACTGGTCTAAATTTTTAACAGAATTTTAATCCAAACTGAGTTTGATTTTTGGTCTAAATATGGAGTTCTTTCGACCTGTGTTTTAGCCTTATTTTTTGTTTGAGTTTTCATTGGAGTTTTGGTCAAGCTTTTGATTCCTTTTCGGTCTATATATGAGCTTTAGTCGATATTTTTGTCTGACTTTCGGTCTAAATTATTGTTTTCTTTTGGATCTAACTTTTGATTATCTTGAGTTTGAAGTTTTGTGTGATTTTTTATTGAATTTTTAGTGTGAAATTTTGTCCAATTTTTTAACTGAAATTTAGCCTAATTTTTGGTCTAAATATTGATTTAAATTTGGTCTAAACTTTGGTCTTACTTTTGGTCTAAATTTGTTATCCTTCTAACTTAGGGTTTAGTCTAACTTTTTGTCTCAGTTTTTGTTTTCAATTCGGTTTAACTTTTTCTTTTCTTTGGTTTGATATTAAAAATTTTTTTTTTTTTTGGTCTGAGTTTTGGTCGAATTTTTGGGGTGAATTTTGATTTAATTTTTGATCGAATTTTTTTCTGAATTTAGTGTATTTAATTCTTGTTCAGAATATGGTTAGAATTCTTGTTTGAACTTGGTCTCGCTTTGGTCTAGACTTTATTCTGAAACTGGTCTAAATTTTGATCTTATCTGAGTTTGAAGTTTTACCCAAATTTGGACTCATTTTGATCTGAATTTTAGTCTTACTTTAAATCTGAATTTTGATCGGAGTTTGGGTCTAACTTTTGGTCTCCATTCGGTCTGCAATTCACCTCTCTTTTGTTCTAAGTTTCAGTTGATATTCTTGTTTGAATTTTATGTCTGTGTTTTGGTGTAACTTTTGTCTCTTTTTAGGTCCAACTTTTTGCTTTCTTAGATCTGAATTTTTGTGTGATTTTTGATTTAGTTTTTGGTCTGAATTTTGGTATAATTTTTTACCTGAAATTCAACTTTATTTTTGGTCTAAATATTGGTTTGAATTTAATCTGAATTATAGTCCGATTTTTGGTCTGAACTTAATATTCTTCTATTCTAATGTTTTGGTTTAACTTTTTGCCAGAATATTGATTTTCATTTCGGTCTAAGTTTTTGTCTCCTTTGGTCTAAATTTTAGTCATTTTTTTGGTCTCAGGTTTGGTCTAATTTTTGGTGTGAATTTTAATTTGATTTTTGTGTGAATACAGTCTATCTAATTCTTGGTCTGAATATGATTGGAAGCCTTGCTTAAACTTGGTCTTTTTTTGCTCTAGACTTTGCTGTGAAACTGGTCTAAATTTTTAGCTTAATTGTTATTAAACTAAGTTTAAATTTTAGTTTGACTTTTGGTTTGAGTTTTAGCATGAATTTCAATCTAAATTTGATCTCCTTTCGATCTAAATTTTGGTCTTACTTTTTGTATGAATTTTGGCCGACGTTTTGATCTGTCTTCTGCTTTTCTTTTGGTCTAAACTTCAACTCCTTTTGGTTTAAGTTTTGATCGGTTTTTTTGTTTGAATTTGGGTTTGAGTGTTTGTCTAACTTTCCGTTTTCTTTTGGGTCTAATTTTTGATTTTCTTTGGTCTGAATTTTCGTTTGATTTTTATTTATGTTTCTGGTCTAAATTGTGATCTAATTTATTATTTGAAATTTAACCTAATTTTTGGCCCAAATATTGGTTTGAACTTGATCTAAATTATAGTCTGATTTTTAATTTGAATTATGTATTCTTCTAGCCTGAGTTTTGAGTCTAAATTTTTATCTGAATTTTGGTCTTTGTTTCGATCTATGGATTTGCTTCTTTTGGTCTAGGATTAGTAAGTTTTTGGTCTAGCTTTTGGTGCAAATTTTGAAAAGATTTTTATCCGAGACTTTGATTGAATTTAATGTAATTTTTTATTTGAGTTTCTTTCTAATTTTTTATCAAAATTTAGCTTGATTCTTTAGTCTGAATATTGCTATGGCATTACTGAATTTTTTCTGAGTTCTGGTCAAATTTTTTACCTAATTTTTTGGTCAGAATTTAAATCTGAATATTGGTCTAATGTTTGACTAAAATTTGGCTTTTTTATGGGGTGAATTTTGGCTTAACTTTCAAATTTAGTCTGGATTTATGCAGAATTTCGATCTGAACATTTGTCTGGATTTTGTCTAAATTTGGTCTGCATTTTAGTTTGAGTGAAGGTCCGATTTTGTTTTGAATTGCAAGCTAACTATTTTACTGAATTCGGTTTGCGTTTAAAATTTGTTGTAAATTTTTATCCAATAGTTAAATTAATTTTTAGTCTGAATCTAACTTTTGGTCTGAATTTTAAATGAAATTTAATTTAATTAATTAATTCAAAAATCAACACTTTCATTACTGTTGCCTTTCTTTATTTTTCAGATATTCCCGTGGTTAGCTTAGAACTCGGTACAAATTCCATGAATTCAACATTTCGTGAGGGTATTGATGTTTTCTTCGAATGCAACATTAAATCAAATCCATGGATTTATAAAGTTAGCTGGCGGCATAGTGTAAGTTCCAAAAAAAAAACAGAAGTAAAAATGCATGATTGAATGTATTTATTATCATTATTATTTTGAAATTTTAATTTAGTTAAGTAAGTAGCTATTTGGAAAAATAAAAAGGCATTCAAGCTGTAAGAAAAATCATATATCACAAATAAACCTTTCCTTGCAGCTACTGTATTTACTTTTCTTTATAGCTCCTTTTCTGCTTCAACTTTATTATTCCTCTTGGCTCTTTTCATATACACACATATACACACAAACGTATACAAACACACTCAAACGCAGTCATTTCACTTTATTGAATCTAATTGATAATTATTATTTACATATAAATCAGCCTGAAGCGCCAACAAGTCAACGCAGTGTACAGAAGACAAATTTTATGCCCACACACACACACACATGAAAGCATATTAAGTTTACATACATATATGAATAAATGTGTGCATGTGTATGTGTACTTACATATATGTGACTGTGGCTAGCGGCATAATTTTTTCATTATTATTTTTTAAAAATTTACTTTCTCGTTCTTTCAGTTCTCTTAAGCTATTACAGTTTACAAAAATTTAATGCATAATTTTAGGAGTTCACATGTACACACACATACACTCACATATTTATCTTTCATATGCATGTAAAGAAAGTTTTACAATTTAACTTATGTAAATTAACTTTACTTGGAAAAATATAAACTTTTATGAATTTATTTAAGTTAGTGCAAAAAATAATTCTACTTTCTGCAGTTATTAAACGATTGAAGAACTCCAAATCAAAACCATATAAAAATACACTGAACTAGTAGTCTTTTATTGCGTTTTGAATTGGAGCTTATTGATTCATTTTTACATGCAGACGGAAAATAGTTTGAAAAAAAAGTCCAACATGAATAACACAGTCATTATGATTATTACTCACGAACTTAAAGAAATGAAAGGCCCAACCCTTCGTTCATTTACTTACTACTAAGCTTAATTACATTCTGACTCATGTACACTTTGACTGACTCATTTATTTTTAAGTTAATTTGCTAACTGAATCATTCGCTAGTTGTCTAAATTCTATTGATTTATATATTGCATAGCTCATTCACTGACTGAATATTTTATTGACTGACTCAAGCGCTGACTGAATTATGCACTAAATGAATCATGCGCTGACTGACTCATGCACTAACGGAATCATGCACTGACTGAATCATGCACTAACTGAATCATGCACTGACGGAATCATGCACTGACTGAATCATGCACTGACTGAATCATTTACTGACTGAATCATGCGCTGACTGACTCATGCACTAAAAGAATCATGCATTAACTGAATCATGCGCTGACTGACTCATGCACTAACGGAATCATGCACTGACTGAATCATCCACTGACTGAATCATCCACTGACTGAATCATGCGCTGACTAACACATACGCTGATTGACTCATGCGCTGATTTACTCATGCTCTAACTGACTCATTCAAAATTCAGTAGAATCCACTAATTTACTGACTCGCTTATTTCACTAATTTTGTGATTGACTTGTTAGCTCCCATTTAAAGACTAGTACATTTGCCCGCTTGCACATTTAATTCCTGACGCACTTACTGACCGGTTAATTCAATGACAGCCTTTTTTACTTATTGACTCTTTCACTTATTGAAAATGAGTCACAGCCTGGCATTTTTCACTAATTTTGTGATTAACTCAATCGCTGAGTGAGCCATTTGCCATCTAACTCTTTCACTAGCTGATGCATTCATTGATTGACTCATAAGTGATTACTGACTCATTTAATGACTAGCTTCAAAACTTTGTTGAATTTTCAATGACCTTCACCGAATTTTCAAAAAAAACTTCATTTAATTCCCGTAAAGTATAATTAAATTCTCAAAAGCTTTCCTTGAATTCCCAGTTTTGATTGAATTCTTACAAGATTTTCTTGAATTATCAAAAGAAAAATTCAGTTCTTAATAGTTAAGTGAATTCTCAAATTCTGCATTGAATTTTTAAAAAGCTTCACTGAATTCTCAAAAGGCTTCATTGAATTGTCAAAGATTTTATTGGATTTTCAAAGGTTTCATTGAATTCCCAAAAATTTCATTGAATCAAGGACTAAAATCAAAAGAATTCAGTGAACTCTTAAAAGTTTTGATTGAAGTCAAAAACCCTTAAGTGAATTCTCAAATTCCCTATTGAATTCTCAATGATTTCATAGAATTTTTAAAGATTTCATTGAATTCTCAAAAACCTCATTAGATCCACAAAAGACTTAAATCAAAAGATTTCAATGAATTCTAAAGAGTTTTGATTGAATTCTTAAAATTTTCAATGAAATTCATATATCATTAAGAGAATTCTTAAAGAGTTTTATTTAATTCTCAAAGATTTTATTGGATTTCTGAAGGTTTCATTAAATTCCCAAAGTTTCATTAAACTAAAGACTTACATGAAAAAATTTCAGTAAACTGATTGATTGTAGTCAAAAATCCTTAAGTGAATTCTCAAATTCTCAACTGAATTCACAAAAAGCTTCATTAAATTCTCAAAGATTTTAATGAATTTTCTAAGCTTTTCTCGAATTCTAGAAAAATTTATTTAATTCACAAAAAAATTAAAACGAAAGCTTTCAGTGAGTTCTCAAAGGTTTTGATTGAAGTCGTAAAAACTTCAATAAACTTCAAAAAGCCTTAAGTGAATTTTCGAATTTTCCACTGAATTTTCAAGACTTCATTGAATTTTCAAAGATTTTATTAAATTTTGAAAGATTTCTTCGAATTTTTAAAAACTTTATTAAATTCGCAAAAGTCTTAAATGAAAAGATTTCAGTGGATTCTCAAAGTTTTGATTGAAGTCTTAAAAACTTCAATGAAGTTCAAAAGTCATTAGTGTGCTCTCAAATTCTCCACTGAGTCCACAAAAAACTTCATTGAATTCTTAAAGATTTTACTGAATTTTCAAAGTTTTTCTCAAATTCTCGAAAAATTCATTTAATTCTTAAAAGACTTAAATCAAAAGTTTTCAATGAATTCTCAAAAGTTTTGATTGAATTCTTAAAAATTTCAATGAGCTTCAAAAAGCCTTAAGTGAATTTTCAAATTTTCCACTAAATTCTCAAAAAGCTTCATTGAATTCTCAAAGATTTTATTGAATTTTTAAAGATTTCATTGAATTCTCAAAAACTTCATTAAATTCACAAAAACTAAAATTACAAGATTTCATTAGATTCTCAAAAGTTTTGATTGGAATCGTTAAAACATCAAAAATCCTAAAGTAAATTTTCAAATTCCCAACTGAATTCTCAAAAAGCTTCATTGAATTCTCAAAGATTTTATTAAATTTTTAAAGGTTTCATTTAATTCTCAAAAACTTCATTAAATTGACAAAAAACTTAAATTAAAAGATTTCATTGAATTCTCAAAAGTTTTGATTGAATTCTTAAAAATTTAAATAAACTTAAAAAATCCATAAGTGAATTCCCAAATTCACTACTAAATTCTCTATCCTAGAATAGAGTTCAACGCCTTACGCCATACGAATTTCTTTTTCATTAGTTGAACTACCATCTGTTAACTTTATATAGAATTAAAAATTTTCAAACATTTTCCTTCTATACACTTTGTCCAATTGATCATCAACGCACGTATGTATGTATATATGCAAATTTCATCCTACACAGACACTAATCATACATAAAAGTTTAGCATGCATGCAAAGAAATATTAAAATTAAAAATTTCACTTACACTATTACCATATGCCAAAAATTTGTTGCTTTTGCAACCCCGAAGCTAAACTATGTATGTAAAGTCAAAAGCCTATGGAACCAACATGAAATCAAGTGAAAATTTTCCATTTTACCCAAAAATAAAAAAAAGTAAGAAAAATCCTTCAGTGCCGTGCTGTCATCACATTCCGGTTTCCGGGGCATAGAGTAGGAATTTCTGCTTCAATGTGTTTCAGAAAACTTTAGTCTTTACGCTCTCTACTACTCATAAGCATGAAAAACTTTACAAAATTTTTATATTTTTTTTTTTTGGGTTTTTGTTTAGTGTTTTATGAAAAATTTATTTGTATTCTCACCCAAAGGCCAAAAAGAAACAATGCAAATATGCTTTAAATGCTTTTTATATTCAAAGTCATAATAAATATGACAATATCTTTCTATGTATATCTGTTGTCTTTGTCTCTCTTTCTCTCATTATTACTTACCCATATTAATGCTATATAATTCTTTATCGTTCTCTTTTACTCGTTCTTTTTCTTTCTTTTTTATTTTATTCATTCATTTTTCGTTTTTGGTTTCAACAGGGCAACATATTGGAAAATAATATTGCCGAAGGCATCATTGTGGCTAACCAAAGTCTTGTACTTCAAAATGTTAGCAGAGCACGCAGTGGCATCTATACATGTGTGGGTAGCAATCGTGAAGGTGATGGAGAGAGCAATCCAGTACATTTGGATATACGATGTAAGTACCATGCATTTATTTAAATATGCATAAAATGAAGATACACAAATACGAAATCATATATACAGTTATGGTCTCAGAAAATGCCACACTGTTGAATTAGAGCCAAACTAACTTCTCGATTAGATGAGTCAATTTCTCAAAGATTTTATTAAATTCTGAAAGATTTCATTGACTTTTCAATGAGTTCGTTGAACTCTCAAAAGCTTTCATGGAACACTTAAAAAGCTTTATTAAATTTTAAAAACAATTCTTTGAATTCTCAAAAAATTTGTTTGACTTCTCAAAAAATTTTTTTGAATTCTTGAAGACTTCACTGATTCTTCAAATAATTCATTAATTTTTCGAAGAGTTCATTAAATTGTCAAAAGTCTTCATTGAATTCTCAAAGGACTTCATTGAAATCTCAAAAGACTTCATTGAAATCTCAAAGAGCTTCATTGAAATCTCAAAGGACTTCATTGAAATCTCAAAGGGCTTCATTGAAATCTCAAAGGACTTCATTGAAATCTCAAAGGACTTCATTGAAATCTCAAAGGACTTCATTGAAATCTCAAAGGACTTCATTGAAATCTCAAAGGACTTCATTGAAATCTCAAAAGAGTTCATTGAAATCTCAAAGGACTTCATTGAAATCTCAAAAGTCTTCGTTGAATTCTCCAACGATTTCATTGATTTCTCAAAAACTTCACCGATTGCTCAGCGACTTCATTGAATTCTCAAAGAGTTCATTGAGTACTTAAAAACAAATTTTAGGTTTTATGCAGTTTCCAAAAACCCAATTCAATTCCTAAAAGCCCCCAACAACTTCTTATGAAAAAACTCCTTTATTATATTAGTAAATACCTAAAAGACTTTTTTAAAACCACTAAAATTCTTCAATTAAATTTTCATAAGCAAATTGTCATTGAATTCTAGAAATGCTTCATTTAGCAATCAAAATTTTTTATTGAATTCTCTGAAGTCTCAAAGGACTTCATTCAATTATTAAAAGTTCTATTAGAAACTCATTCATGTTCATTCAACACTCAAAAAATTTTATTGTGTTTTTAAAAGATTTCGTTGCATTCTCAAAAAACTTCATTGAATTCCCAAAGACTTCATTGAGTACTTCAACCACAAAAACTAAAATGCAATTGAATTCCAAAAAGCTTCCATTGAATTCCTAAAAAACTTTATTAAAACCCCCAAAATGCTTCATTAAATTGTCAAAAGGAACGTATCTTTGAATTAGAATTCTAGAACAGCTTCATTGAGTTATAATAAAAAAAAATGAATTCTCAAAAGACTTCATTCAATTCTCAAAAGGTTTCATTGATTACTGAAAATTTGAATTGAAACTCAAAAATTTGCCATGATCACTCAAAAAATCTTATTGTATTTTAAAAAGATTTTATTGCATTCTCAAAAACTTAATTGAATTCCCATAGACTTAATTAAGTACTCAAAAACAAAGAATTGTTTGAAGTTTCAAAAACAGCAATCAAATTCCAAAAAGCCTCCATTGAAATTTCAAAAACTTTATTAAACCCCCCAAAATGCTTCATTGACATTTCAAAAGCAAAGTGTTGTTGAATTCTGGAAAAGTTTCATTGAGTGATAAAAAAAATGTTTGAATTCTTAAAAGACTTCATTGGATTCTCAAAAAGTTTCATTGAATACTCAAACTTTTTCATTGAATACTTAAAAACTTTATTGTATTTTAAAAGATTTTATTTCATTGAATACTCAATAATTTTCATTGAACAGTTATAAAATTTTATTACATTTTAAAAAGATTTCGTTACATTTTCAAAATACTTCGTTGAATTACAAAACACTTCACTGACCTCCCAATAAGTCAATTTAATTCCCATAGATATCATTGAATTCTCAAAAGGTTTCATCGAATACTCAAAAGACATGATTGAATTTTCAAATACTTCTCTGAATTCTTAAAGACCTCTTTGAATTCTCAAAGACCTCATTGAATTTTTAAAGACTTCATTGCATTCTTAAAAACGTCACTGAGTTCTTAAAGATTTCCTTGAATTCTTAAAGACTTCATTGAACTCTAAATGTCTTCATTGAATGTTTGAAAAAAAAACTTAAATACAGTTTTCAAAAAACTGCATTGAATTCTCAAATGGCTTCATTGAACTCCCGATATATTTTATTGAATTCTCAAAAGGCTTAATTGAATTATCAATAGATTTTACTGAATTCTCCAAAGATTTTATTGAATTCTTAAAAGAATTTATTTAATTCTCAAAACGCATAATTGAACAGTCAAACTGGTTTATTGAATTCTCAAAAGACTTCATTGGTTTATCAAAATACTTTATTGAGCCCTAAAAATTTCAATGAATTCACAAAAGACTTCACTGATTTCTAACTGTGCTTCATTGATTTATTTAAAAGTCTGCATTGAATTCTCGGAAACCTTTAGAAATTTTAGTGAAAACTTTCGTTTCTTCAAAACCTCCCCCAGCCCAGCGCTCTTAATGAACCTAATTGGGTCTGTTCGAATGTTCGGCCGTTTCGATATTTTTTTCTCGCAATTTCTGAAATTTTTTTTTTTTTGGGTCCTTGATAACCCTTTCTTGAAAAAGAATAAAAACAGGCAACAAATTAATTTTTGTTTTCCCCTAATCACCACCTATATTATGCTAAAGGGAATGCCAAGCATTCACGGAGGCCAATATTTTGTCGATTATTAAGTCTCGAAGTATATGTGATATTTTGAATAACTTTACACTTATGTATCCATAATGAACAACCCGCAGGGCTCTTATTGAATCTTGCTAGATTTTTTGACTTAATTGTAGGCAATTCCGTTATTGTTTTCTCCCGATTTCTAATCTGGCATTTTTTAGGTTGCTTTTGACCCTGAAAAAAATTATTTTGTCTCGATTTCGGACTAACATTGAAGACAGTTTTACATCTAGAAAGTTAGTTTTCTAAAATTCTGCAATATTTTTAATATTTTTGAATTTTTAATGTACTGAGTCTTACTTTGTTAGAGTTTAAGTTCTTTCAATCATGTTCATAAATGTGCAACGTTGCAGTGCTGCAATTTCTATGTTCGTGACTGTGTAAATTATGTGGGATTTGTTTTTTTTTTGTTTTTTCTGGTGATAGAAGAGAGAACTAGAAGGCAGCAGGTCTAATGTACGAAGTATGGACAAATTTTACTATTATTGCTGCATGCATTTATTAAGTTTAACCATTTTGCAATCTCAACACTAAAACGATTATTTTTTAAGAGGCAAACATACACACACTGGCACAGATATGTTCCCAATGGGAAATGTTAATGCACGTGTATTTTATCTTTACAAATTTTTAAAGAAAACGATTGTTTATGTGGAGAGAAGATAGTTGTTTTTTTTTCTTTGATGTGTTCATCATAACTTGTGGTATGTGCAAAATACAAAATTCTGTAAAATAAAAAAAAAAATAATCAGGAAATGGGAGTTAGTGGCGTGTCCCTCTCTCATTAGAGTTTCGCGGCGAGAAAGCGCTACTACAAAACATAGAGAACAATAAATAACACTGTGAGAGCGGATCAATATTAAAATCTCTTCTCTTTGTATTGTATGAGTGAACGTGTAATGTGAAGAAATCCCGATCTCGATGTCGGCTCTCTCAATGTGTGCTCGTGCTCTCTATGTTTCAAGCAACTGTGTATTGCAGGGCGAGAGGTGTCAATTGAAAGGCAAGCAAAGAGAGGGGACTTCGGATATTCTGCGATAGTTACTGACTTATATAATGACATGGTTTTCCATTTCATTCTCCAGTAGGCTCTATATTCATATCAAAGACCATTCTTGAAATTACATCTAATAAAAATTATAATTATAAATTACATCCCAAAAATTATTTAAAAAATTTTAACCAATTTGATATAAATTATAAATCTAAGCATTTGTTACAACGCCATCTAAGGGATTTTAAGACAGCGAAGCAGGGTCTTAAGATATTTCAGAAAGTAGTAAAAATAATAGTAGAAAAAGGAATGGAAAAAATAGTAAAAAATTAAAGAAAATAGTAGTAGAAAAGGTTGTAGGAAAAAGAATAGAAAATAATATTACAAATTTTTGTAAAAAAGTAGAAAAAAGGTAGCAGAAAAAGTAGTAGAAAAATAGTTAAACATAATAGTACAAAAATAGTAAAAAATTAGAAGGAGTGGTAGAAATAATAATAAAAAATAGTAGTGGAAAAATTGTAAAAAGTAGTAAAAAAAATAGTAGCGAGTAGTGTAGTAGTACAAAATAAAAAGAAATTGTTGAAAAAATCTATTAAAAAGGTAGTAGGAAAAAAGTAGTAAAATAGTAGTAGAAAATATTAGTTGAAAAAGTAGTAGAAAATAAGAAGAAATTGTAGAAAAAAATTAGTAGAAAATAGTAGTAGAAAATAGTAGTAGAAAATAAAAGTGAAGCATGGTGCCACACCCACTAATCCAACAAACTGAAAGAATTTTAATTTTAGTACCGTACCATAAATGCCTCCTAAGATATCTCAGGTTCAGGTTATATGGAATACCCCCTCTGTCAATCCCACCCTTATTTTTGTTGTAGCATGGCATTATCAATTCTCGTTATTGTACCAAATTTCTGTACTGTGCTATAAATGATTCGTGAGATATACCCAAAAAAAATATTAGGATTAATTTTAATATGGTTCAGTTGAATTATAGAAACAATATTTCAAGACGTTCTATATTCATATCAATGATCATTTTTGAAATTATTTAAAAATTTTAATCAATTTCGTATTTATTATATATATTCATATATATATATAGAATTTGTTACAGCGCCACCTATTGGATTTTAAGATATCTAGGCAGAGTCTTAAGATATTTTATAAAGTTGTAGCAATAATAGTAGAGAATGGAATGGGAAAAGTAGTAGAAAATAGCAGCAAAAAAGTAAAAGAAAATAATACTAGAAATAGTAGTAGAAAAGGTAGTAGGATAAAGAATAGAAAATAGTGTTACAAATTTTTGTAAAGAAGTAGTAAAAAGGTAGCAGAAAAAGTAGTAAAAAAATATTAAAAATGAATTAGAAAGAGTGTTAGAAATAATAGTAAAAAATAGTGGTAGTAAAAACTGTAGAAAAGTATTAAAAACAGTAGTGAAAAATAGTATAAATTAGTAGTCGAAAATAAGAAAAAATTTATTAAAAAAGTAGTAGAAAAAAAGTACTAAAATAGTACTTAGTAGAAAATATTGGATGAAAAAGTATTATAAAATAAGAAAATTTGCAGAAAAAAAGAAATTTAAAAAAAGTAGAAAATAGTAGTAGAAAATAGTAGTAGAATTAGTAGTAGAAATAGTAGTAGAAAATGAAAGTGAAGCATGGTGCCACACCCACTAATCCAACATAAATGCCTCCTAAAATATCTCATAATGGGAATTCAGGTTATATGGATGGTGCCACACCCCCTTTGTCAATCCCACCTATATTTTTGTTGTAGCATTGCATTGTCAATTCTCGTTATTGTACCAAATTTCTGTACTGTGCTATAAATGATTCTAGAGATATACCCAAAAAACTATTATGATTGTATGGGAGGAGCCACGCCCACTTCCCTAAAAGCCATTATGATTAGCTATGTTTCATCCTCCTGCCCAAGAAAATATATTCTGAAAATATGACTTCAATCGGTCAAGTCGTTCAAAAGTTACACGTTAACATACACACAAAACTCGACGATTTTATATATAAAGATTAATAGTTCCTTAATGATTTTCTCTAGAATTGTTTGTAGAAAGATACTCCTGGTTCTAAATTTAAATTTTTGGGGGAAAAAAAATATAAAAAAACGACCTTAAAAAAAAAATGGCGTTTGCGATAATTAAGCGATCATGGCTCGATATATTTGTGACATTCAACTTAGTTTCGCAGTTTCCACATCAAATCTCCTGCGATCGTGTGTAAGCAACCAATATTGATTTAATTTTATTAGTACATCGTAATGAAAAAAATAACATCTTGTTTTCATTTATTTAAGAATACAGTTTTGATTCAATTCTAACATAAAAAAGGAATTTTTCAGTATTTGTTGCATTTCTTCAAAATTCTTTGTTATTTTGCGAATCAATTTTCGAATAAATTCTTTTGATTGAAAAATTCATCGATTGAAATTATCGTGTATTACCTACTTTCCCACTGGGCTGGCATATATATCTAAAATAATCACATACATATACATACGCATGTCTATGTAGTATGTAAGCATACATAATAAAAATGAATTTACATTTCAGTCGAACATTTAGGCTTGACTCAATTTAAAAATGGTTCTTAGCTAAAACTTTACGTTTCTCTTCTTCTTCTTCTTTTTCTACTTGTCAAACGCTTAAGCATGTATGCAGCTCATATGTATGTATATGTGAAATTTCATAGGGGCTATAGGGGCTTTGGAAATAAAGACAAAATATACAAATTGCTTGTCATTTACTTTTTTTTTACTTAAAAAGAAAAAGAAAAACTACAATCAACAAAACTTTTAACATGAAAAATATGAGCTGCACATATATAGACTGTGCAAAAATGTTAAACTCATCGGATTTTTTGGTTTTGTACATACATACATGCCCATATATGGATATTTAAATTTTTATATGCATGTATGTGAATATAAGTGTATGCAGTTTCAAATTAGTATTAGAATAGATTGCAATTCGGGCAAAGTAGAAGTAATAGCAGCAGCAGTAGCAATTTATTATTAATGTTTGTAGTTTTCTGAACGTTTTTCGTAAAACTAAAGCTTAAAAACTTCAAAGATTTTGTTGAATAAATAAATCTTTAAATAGCAATAAATGTACACTAGACAAACTACTGCAGGAGGCTATGTTTTTTGCAGAGTTGTTCTAGTTTTTCGTGTATATTTCGAGGTGAGTTCTGGAACTCAGCTATGTATATCTCCTGCTGGATTTTAGAGAAGTAATTCTATTGATCTGCTGTAGGCCAATCACCTGTCTAGATGATAACAAATTGATTAACGAAACGAAATGCTAAGTAGTGTAACGAACCGTTTCCCGGTCTTAGGCTGGGGTAGGGGCTCCAGAGGTTCTTCGCGTTACAAAATTTATATTTTGCAGGGGACCCTCACTTTATTTAGACATACAGGTTTTTATTTTAACAATAAATCAATACAAAACTCACCGAGAGTAATTTTAAGCCTACAGTAATGGCATTTTTTGCTTATATAAAATGTTTATATGAAAAGTGCATATCGCATATCGTGAATTCGGGCAAAAATCGGGGAATTTCTCGAGAGCTAGCGGGGAGAAAGAAAAAATGAGTTGGCATCCCTGGTCAAGAGTCAAACCAAAAAAAGAGTATAAAGTGAGAGTAAAAACAAATGCCGTATATTTTGTTTTTGTAAAGCATTTTTTTTTTATTTTACTCTTAAAAATGGAACCAACAAGAAAGAAACCCTAAAGAGCACATAGAGATGCTCACAAGTTTACGGACTCTCACTTAATTTAGGAAAATGCAAAAACAATTGCAGCAAACAGAGTAAAAGGAAAATGTCTTTGAAGCTCTTAGGATTGGTTAAAGAACTAAAACCATGATAATTAATTTTTATAAATAAAATATGAAGAAAATATTCACATATTCTGTTGGTTCAATCTTGATTTAAGTAAAATTTTTGTTTGACATTTTATATGTGTAAACATTTATTGTGCTGAAATACAATTAGGTATTGTAAGATATGCTGTTTATCTGCTCTCTGTCAATTTGTACATATAAAGTCTGTTTGCCTGTCTTTTTTTCTGCCTCTTCACATATCTGTCTGCCTATCTTCCTACTACTTTCTCTGCCTATTTATCTGTCCCTATTAAATTTGTACACTAACTGTGTACACAAATGCCGCCAGCCATTTCATGTGAATGTGTTTTTGAAATATGCAGCTAGCTAAATGCCACATTTAAACACTTAAACTATTTCAAATATTCAAACAAAATTTTCTACTACTACATACACTCCTTACATATGTATTCCCAATCAAAGCATTTGTACATTTGTACATGTGTAAAAAATGTCAAATAGTTGGAGACGAAGAAGACAGATAGCAGAAATTGCAAAAATTCATACCAACGTAAATGTTTTTGTGACTGGCATAGACAATTGAGTGAAGTAAGTGCCTAGCTATTAAACTTTTATACCTTTCATGAATTCTTTGCACATACCTGATTACTAACATATCTAAATATACCAGAAAAAAGAAAATGACTGCAGATTCAAGATTCGCAGTCATTCGCAGTCAAGAACTCCATTGGAACTTTCAATTAGGTCAAACTGTCTATATTTGAATTTATTAGAGTAAAACGCGGCTATAGATTTAGATGGGCGCGTGAGTACTTTTTGACTCACGCTCACGCACGGCTTTGAAAATACTTCTCACGCATGTTCACGGACGTTGGCGTTTTTTTTTTTTTAATTCACGTATGCTCACGCACGTTGAAAATTTTCCAAAGAATTTCACGCATAATGACGTCTTGGTCAAAAATAACTTATACTCGCTCATTTTCACGCCGAATGTAACGCTCACGCATGTTCAAGTAAGCATTATGGAAATCAAATTACGCTCGCGCATGCTCACGTGGAAATTATATCACGTGTATGCGTGTCCACGCGTAAAATTCATGACACGCTCCCATTCTCTATTAGGTGAACTCAAGGCCACTGAAATCACTACTATAAAATAACTTGGTTTTTTGTTAGTTGGAGTTCTCTAGAACCATATATCTCAATTCTCATACAATCGCTTACCCAAAAAGAAAATTCCGCAAAACACACATTTTAACAACTATGAAGCTTTTGAATTTGATCATCTTTCTGGAGTTCAGCGACTATCTATAGCTCTCCTACTTTTGGAGGACTTGATAGAGGTTTTTAAGCTGTTTTTTATCTGTTTCCACATCAGATTTGTAACTTCGTTTTTAGTCAGAGTCTTAATATAAATTTGATTTGATTCTTTGGTCTAAATTCGACTTCATTTTTGGTCTTAGTTGTGGTGTAAACTTTGTCGTGATTTTCGGTCTCGGAATTAGTTTTAAATTTCGGTTTGATTTTTATTATGAATTTTGGTCTAAATCTTGGACTGATTTTTTCCGACCTTGATTTAAATTTCAATCTAAAGTTTGATGTGGATTTCGGTCTAAGATTTGGTGTGAATTTTAATTTAAGATGTGGTTTGTTTTTAATTTGGTGGATGGCATACATTTCATTCTGATCTTTGGTTTAAATATTGAAGCGAATTTTGGTCGAAAATTTGCTGTGGGTTTTGATGTGGGTTTTGATTTTGTGAATGGCCTAAATTTCATTCAGTTGTTTGGCTTAAATTTTTATGTGAATTTCGGTCTAAGATTTGGTGTGAATTTTAGTTCAAGAAGGTCTTTGTTTTTGGTATATGGTCTAAATTTTGTTCTGATTTTTGGTCTAAATTTTGAAGCGAATTTTGTTCTAAGATTTGTTGTGAATTTTAGTGTGAGATGTGGCTTGTTTTTGATTTGAAGTATGGTCAAAATTTCATCCTGATCTTTGGTCGAAATTTTGGTGTGAATTCTGGTCTAAGATTTGATGTGAGATGTGGCTTGTTTTTGATTTAGTGAAAGGTCTAAATTTCATTCTGATGTTTGGTCTAAAAATTGTTGTGAATTGTGGTGTGAAATGTGGCTTGTTTCTGATTTGAAGTATGGTCAAAATTTCATCCTGATCTTTGGTCTAAATTTTGGTGAGAATTCTGGTCTAAAATTTGATGTGAGTTTTGATGTGAGATGTGGCTTGTTTTAGATTTGGTGAAAGGTCTAAATTTCGTTCTGATGTTTGGTCTAAATTTTGGTTTAAGGATTGTTGTGAATTGTGGTGTGAGATTTGGCTTGCTATTGATTTTGTGAAAGGTCTAAATTCCCTTCTGATATTTGATATGAATTTGGAAGTGAATTTTGGTGTGAATTATGGTGTGACATGTGGCTTGTTTTTGATTTGGTAAATAGCCTAAATTTCATTCTGATGTTTGGTTTATATTTCGTTGTGAAGTTTGGTCTAAGATTTAGTAAGAATTTTAGTGTGAAATGTGGCTTGTTTTTGATGCGGTGAATGGTCTAAATTTCATTCTAATGTGTGGTCTAAATTTTGAAACGAATTTTGGTCTAAGGTTTGGTGTGAATTTTGGTATGAAATGTGGCTTGCTTTTGATTTCGTGTATGGTCTAAATTTCTTTCTGATGTTTGGTCTAAATTTTGTTGTGAATTCTGGTCTAAGATTTGATGCGATTTTTAATATGAGATGGGGCTTGTTTTTGATTTGGTGAATGGTCTAAATTTTTTTCTGATGTTTAGTCTAAATTTTGATGTAAACTCTGGTCTAAGATTGGATGTGATTTTTGATGTCAGCGATTTTTGATATGAGATGGGGCTTGTTTTTAATTTGGTGAATGGTCTAAATTTCTTTCTGACGTTTGGTCTAAATTTTTATGTGAATTTCGGTCTAAGATTCGTTGTGGATTTTGTTTATTTTTAATTTGATGAATGGTCTAAATTTCATTATGATGTTTGGTCTAAATTTATATGTGGGTTTCGATCTAAGATTTGGTGGGAATTTTAGTGTGTTATGTGGCTTGCTTTGGATTTGGTGAATGGTCTAAATTTCTTTCTGATTTTCGGTCTGAATTTTGATGTAAATTTTAGATTTGGTGTGAATTTTGGTATGGGATGTGGCTTGTTTTTTATTTGGAGGAATGCTTAATTTTCATTCTTAAGTTCAGTCTAAATAATGATGTGGATTTCGGTCTAAGATTTGGTGTGAATTTTGGTATGAGATGTGGCTTGTGTTTGATGTGAAATATGGTCTAAATTTCGTTCTGAGGTTTGGTCTAAATTTTTATGCAAATTCCGGTCTGAAACTTGATGTGAATTTCGTTGTGAACTTTGGTCAAAATTCAAATCTTAATTTGATCTAAAGTTTGGTCTAAATTTGGTCTGATTTTTATCTTAGTTTTGGTCTGACATTTGGTCTGTTTGTTGGTCCGGTTTTAGGTCTGGGTTTTGATTTGAATTTTAGTCCGAAATTTGATCAGATCTTAGACTGAATATTTTTTGAGTTTGGTCTAGATTATTGCTTGGTTTTTGATCATAATTTGTTGTAATTTTTAATATGGGTTTTGGTCTGTATATTAGCCTAGTTATTGGCCTAATAATTTTACTATAATAAAGAAAATACGGGCCTCTTCAAGCCCTTGATCGGTCACCGAATACGGGTGCTTTGAAAGGGGCTTAGATTAGATTAGATTGGAGTGGCTTACACACTTAAGTGCATTTAATGGCTCATTGGGGTGCCACAGTAGAACTTTGAGGACTCAATAATAAATGTAGCTATTGAGCTTCTTAGGTTCCTTTAAGAAATTATAAAGTTTGAAGGGAAGAATAATTCTTTTTAATTATTTTTCCTTCTATGTACTTTCTTACTTCTCCCTAAAACGAAAATATATTTTATCCTGCCATCCCCCAAATTTAATCAAATTAAAAAAATGCTCTTTCCATTATAAAATCTCATTAGTTTTACTTGTGATATAATTTCATCATGTAACATTTTAATGTCACTTATATATGTATGTATTCATAAGGGAGAAAATAACCTTTTAAAATAACTTTTTGATCGAAAACTTTTATAAAGTTGTCAATATCAAATTATAATTTCTTTACATTTCTGCACTTTATGCATTCAAAATTTGCTTTTTGTATACACCTACACACACACACAGAAACACACATACCCACACAAGGAAAGAAAACATGAAAAGCAAACGCCTCGATTGATTTTCAATTTAAGCCAAATTAAACACAAGTCAATGTTTTTATTTAATTATGCAAATGCAGTAAATGCCAATAACCATTTCATCTTTTTCTTTCTCTCTCTCTCTCTCTCTCTCTTTGACTCTCTTACAAACACACACACACACACATATATATGTATAAATATATACACCAACGCAAACATATTTTTGCAGTTGCGCCTGTTTGTCGACCCGGTCAACGTGTCGCTTATAGTTCTGGGCGCCATGAAACTGTTAAAATTGCCTGTGAAATTGAAGCGAATCCAAATGAAGCAACGTACGTTTGGAAATTTAATGCAACACTTGGCGAGACCATCGACATACCGGCATCACTTATAGCTGTCGATCGTGGACGTAGTGTGGCACACTATACGCCAATGACGGAAAATGTAAGTACATATATGCATACATGAGAAAAAAAAACCTATCATCGTTATACACACATACATACACACATGCATGTATATGATATAGGCATGTGTATTTTTATATATCGCCCCATGTATGCCATCGAATGTCACTGCTGCATGAATTATGATGGCATACATTCACATACATACACGAGGCAATGCAAAACTTATGATGGCAGTCAGTCACTCTACTTTATGTGACATTCAATATATGCACATACTAAATTCCCTATGTATGTATGTGTATTTTGCCTATGCTATAAATCATCAATTTTCCAGTCGATTCTCGCATAATTTTCCAACTGAATTGCGGTTTTAAATTTTCTATCACAATTCAAACACACTTGCATGCATGACATCATATTCACACGTTTTGTATATGCATAATTCATAGCCTGTCTCAACATTTTTTTAAATTTTTTTTATGTATTTATATTTTCTTTATTCTTTGTATTTCCCCCTAGGACTATGGCACATTATTGTGTTGGGCCAGCAATGAAATTGGCGACCAGACTGAACCTTGTGTTTATTCAATAACACCAGCAGGTGAGTGTTAAGGCAACCAGCTATTTAAATTTTTATTTTTTTTTCTTAAAAATTCGAAATTTTTTTTGATACTTTGAGTTTGTGACTAGTGTGGCAACTCCAGCTTCTTTAGCTACCCACATTCCTGTTAAGTACTAAGAGAGAGGTTTGAATCACAAACGAGAGAAATTGGTATTGTCATGTGTATGACAGTGATGGAAAAGTAGGTACAATTGTACTTTTTTTAGGTACAATTAGTCATTGACCAAAAAAATTTTTAAATTAAATTATAAAAACAAAAAATACAATTGTACTTTTTTCAAATTGCAAAGTACATTCGATACAATTGAGTCATTTTAGGTACAATTTGTCATTGACCAAAAAAATTTTAAAATTATAATTACGTACAATTAGTCATTGACCAAAAAAATTTTTAAATTAAATTATAAAAACAAAAAATACAATTGTACTTTTTTCAAACTGCAAAGTACATTCGATACAATTGAGTCATTTTAGGTACAATTAGTCATTGACCAAAAAAATTTTTAAATTAAATTATAAAAACAAAAAATACAATTGTACTTTTTTCAAACTGCAAAGTACATTCGATACAATTGAGTCATTTTATTTACAATTAGTGATTGACCAAACAAATTTTTAAATTAAATTATAAAGACAAAAAATACAATTGTACTTTTTTCAAACTGCAAAGTACATTCGATACAATTGAGTCATTTTAGGTACAATTAGTCATTGACCAAAAAAATTTTTAAATTAAATTATAAAAACAAAAAATACAATTGTACTTTCTTCAAACTGCAAAGTACATTCGATACAATTGGGTCATTTTAGGTACAATTAGTCATTGAAAAAAAAAATTTAAAATTACAATTAGGTACAATTAGTCATTGACCAAAAAAATTTTTAAATTAAATTATAAAAACAAAAAATACAATTGTACTTTTTTCAAACTGCAAAGTACATTCGATACAATTGGGTCATTTTAGGTACAATTAGTTATTGACCAAAAAAAATTTAAAATTAAATTATAAAAACAAAAAATATTTTCTGAGAAATGCCTCTTAAAATTTAACTTGCCAAAGTACTCTACTGGTCAACTTTGCATATTGGAAAGTTTTTGGGCAATACTAAAAATTGATATCGATATTAATAAAAATTGGCTTCTTTTACAATTAAGTGAGTGTTTGTATAAAGTACGAAAAGGGCAATAATTTACTCGACCACACAAATTTTTAACGAAAAGAAAACTATAAAAAAATATACGCAGTACTACATTTTGAATACGAATGTATCAAAACTGCTTTTATGGTACCAATGTGCTTTTTAATTTCAAATTGTACCAAAAAAGCACAATTGCGCCCAAAATATCATCACTGATGTGTTTACAAAAACAAATATATTTACATTGAAGAGTAAGAAAATGAAAAAACAGAGAGAGAGAGAGAGAGCATACAGTTAGAAAGCAGCGATAATATATCATTTGTTTATATAATAAACACTACGATTGTTGTGCTCTCGGCGTTGGTGTTTGTTGATGCTCTCTTCTTTGTCGCTCTCTCAAACATACAAAAATCACATTTCTCTCACGCAAGCTCTTTTTCCATCTCACTATAGCAACACTACTTAACTAACCCATGCGAGCTCAACTGCTGGGAGCTTTACTTTAGATGATGTGATTGACTTTTATATTTAATTTTAAGCGTATTTTTTTAACCCATTCGGTATCATGTTGACATCAGTGTCACAAGATTAATTTTTGCAATTTTTTAAAAACTATCCAATCAATTTTTAAAAATTTAGAGGTTTTGGAAAGAGAATTGATGGTTCTTAAATTTCAATTAAAAAAATTTACAAATATTTTTTTTTGCGGATCAAAGTGAAAAAGTTGTGATTTTTTTTATTTTTTGTTAATTTTTAATCGCTTACAATTTTTCAATTTTTACAAAAATTTGTTCAAATACTTCAAATTTTTAATCTGTTGTGGGAAAAATTATTTACTCAATCATAATTTCCCATATTTTTAAATTTTTATTTACTTTTTTGGAAATACAAGTTTTGCTATGGGTCACCGGTGACCCTAAAATCTTCAATGGAAACTTTTTAAGAACTTTTTTTACAATGAAATGAGGGTCGAAGAATGCGAATCTGGACTTCGTTTTGCTCTAACGGTTTTAGTTTCTTACTTCGTCTGTCTTTAAAAAAATATCTAACAAAAGTGTAAAGAAAAAGTTTGTTAAAAATTCCCATTGAGGGTCCCCGGTGACCCAGTGACCCTCTAGAGGCACAAAATGTCTGTTCTGATCAAGAATTGTAACAAGAAATGAGGGTCAGAAAATACGAATACGGATTCCGTTTTGCACTATCTCCTCTGATTTTTTTACGGTACCGAAAGGGTTAAACTTGTCATAAATTAGTTTCTAAGAGAAGTCGATTCATTTACTATTAATGTTTTTATTGCAACTAAAAACAAGAATAATAAATGAGTTACTTTGTTATAGTAACTATGAAGGAATAAGAGTAAAATGGCATTAGATTTATTAGTTTCAAAGGTTCAAAAAATGCTTCTTCTATTTGTTAAGCTCTTAAGGAATTGTTTAGTCTCATTGCAAATCTTTAATCGAATGCGGAGTTTGATTTTACTTCTCCTCGATGTCTTGCTACACCTTTACAAATAAAATTTTTCTGAATATGATGAGAAAAGTTTGGTTAACCACAACTTAACCTTTAGAGGGCCGGCAATTTCCAACAGAAATTTAAAATTTTGTTATGTGAAAATTTTTATTAATATGGCAAATGACTTTCTGAAAAAATGCTTTAATTCATCCGAAACTTATTATTCGAGGGTTTTTAGGATCGCTCAATCTGAATCCGTAAACAGAATATCAAAATTCAAAATGGCGGTTCTAATATGGCGGGCAAATTTTTGAAAAATTTATCTAATTCGTTTAAAACTTGTTACTCGGGGGTTTTTGGGGTCGCTCCATTCAAATCTGTAAACAGAATTTCAATATTCAAAATGGCGGATCCAATATGGCGGACAAATTTTTAAAATTTTATCTGATTCGTTTGAAACTTGTTACTCGGGAGTCTTTGGGGTCGATCAATCCAAGTCTGTAAGCAGAATTTCAAAATTCAAAATGGCGGATCCAATATGGCGGACAAATTTTTTAAAAATTTTTCTGATTCGTTTGAAATTTGTTACTCGGGGGGTTTTGGGGTCGCTCAATCCAAATCTGTAAACAGAATTTCAAAATTCAAAATGGCGGATCCAATACGGAGGACTACTTTTTGAAAAATGTATCTGATTCATTTGGAACTTGCTAATCTAGGGTTTTTGGGGTTGCACAATCCGAATCTATAGAGATAATTTCAAAATTCACAATGGCGAATCCAATATGGGGAACAAATTTTTGAAAAACTTATCTGATTCATTTGAAACTTGCTACTTTTGGGTTTTTGTATTTGCTCAACCCGAATCTGTAGAGAGAATTTCTAAATTCAAAATGACGGCTTCACTATAGGAGACCAATTTTTGAATGGATTTTCTTATTTTTCGTATTTTTTCCATTCAATTCTTGGTTTTATACTGTATTACCTAAACTGTAACTGATTGACAAAAGTTACATTCTTATCAAAATTTTAGCTCGGTACAATAATTCATTTTCTGTTTCATCAGAAACCTTATTTCTGAATTATTGTTTCTGTTCATTACCAAAAGAATCCACAAAACCAACTAAAAACTATTTTACATAATGACTTTCTCTACAATGTTTTACCTTCAACTTTATGAACTGCGAAATTAAAATATCACTAGATTTTCTTTCAATTTTCCCCACCCATAAATTACAACCTTCAAAGTACGTGCCCTTTGCCAAACACAAACAATCAATAGACAATACGGAAAAAAAGTAAAAAAAAAAAATTTGAATCCATATAGAATTTTTCTTTTCATTTCATTCTTTGGCATTGCAACTCATACAAAATTTCAAATTGTTCCACTTACAATCTCCTATCTCCGCCATACATTCAAACACACAGGCGAACCAGATCCTTTGGTTAACTGCACACTGCTCAATCAAACATCAACCGGTTTTCAAATTGAATGCATTGAAGGTTTCGATGGCGGTCTACAGCAGGATTTTATCATGGAAGTGTATGTGAATGGGACGACACGTCATCCAAAAATTTACAAATCAAAGTGAGTACAAAATGCGAATGCAACATACATACATAAATACATACGAACTTATACCAAAAAAAAAAAGTAGTGAGAAAGCTTCAATTCCAACATTCAAAAGCTTCAATTCCAACATTCAAAAATGCTTAAACCTTCAATATTTCTCATTTCATTGCTGCTATCTGCTGTGCTGCTGTTGCGTGTGACTCTTTTCTCTCTTCATTTTTCTCTCTTTCTCTCTTCCTTTTTCTATGTTTATGATGTAATTGCTATGCAAATTCTGTAAATTCTGTTGCAAATGTAACCAACAACAACAACATCGTTGGAAATGGGACACACACACATACACACACACACAGGACACCATACTTTGAGGTACGCGGTTTAGTGCCCGGTGCTGGTTACAATGTCTTCTTAGTTGCACACAATAGCAAAGGACGAAGTAATGCGACCATATTGCAAGTGTATACGCTGAAAGATCCTGAAAAGCAGACAGGTAAGTGTAATAGTGATTGACCGACAGACAGACAGACAGATAAACGATAAAGTGTACAACAAAATTTGTAATTTTTCTGGACTTTTGTTTAATTTTAATTTAATTGCTTGAGTATGTCATTTAAATAAGTTTGATTTTTTTCTTTTATAGTATTCGCCTTTAGATCAAGTTTATGAGATATTTGCAATGGTATAAATAAAATCATTTTTCCACGATTTTTGTAGAAAACATACTTAAGTTTTAAAAAGAGATCCTTCTGATGAGACCTATCAATACTAGTTTCCAAACTGAAGAATTTGTTCTGTACATTTTTTTTCATCATGTTGAAATTATTAACCCGTTAGTAACCTGCAACTGCCAGCAGAGGTAGAGTTATAACCTTTTCTACACTTACCTTTCGTGTATGAATGAACTTAGCAAAAAAAAAGTTGTGGTAAAGTTGCTATGCCATATGGCATCGCTGAGCACTAATGGGTTAATAATGTTGACAAAAGCATAGATTTCCAAAAATTTACATTATTTCCACAATTTATCTCGATAACTAAGCCATCATTCAATGATAGCTGACTTATGTTGGTGTTTGATTGAAGACGATTTAGAGTTACCATCAGCAAAAATAAAAATGAAGTGAAAAACTGAAAATTTTATTAAAAAAAAGTCATCCAGTATATTGAAAATCGATTTCTTTTATGTATTCTAAAACTAAATTTAACCCATTAAGGACGAGAGGGAAGTAAAGTAGATAGATCAAGAAAGTAAATTGAAAAAAAATATTTTGATAAGGGGGGGGTCCATGGGAGGAAAAATTTTTTTCTATTTATTTTTGCTTTTCTACACGAATTATGTAATTTTAAGAGTTCTGAATGAAAAAAAAAATTTCGTAAAATTTCAATTTTTTCGGTTTTTTGGTAGATCTTGGTTTTTTGAAAATTTGATAAAGGGTACTGGCTCAGGAACGCCTCACTATTCAGTGATCTATAATAAAATTTTATGCGAAAAATTGTTCAAGGATGTATGAAACCCTTACTTTTAAATGGGTTAAAATGGCAGTCTCTAGTGAAAAACCAAGAAATCTCATAAATTAGATGCAGCCTTTCTTTCATTAATCATGAAATGGAGATACGGTTGTGTCAATTGCACTACGACTATTGGCGGGGACTGGATTCCTGTCGACAGTTGAAGTTGTTGATTGACTCTCCTAGAAAGACAGATCTAAGTATCTGTTAAGTCAGCGTAGGTGTGACTTAAGACTCACTGCAGGACTTGTCACAGGATTTGCCACAGTCAACGATTTCCCGTACAAAATTGGTGTCAAGGAATCGAGCCTATGTGATGCGTGTCTCGAAGATGATGAAACGGCAGAACATTTCATTTGTGAATGCCCATCAGCACATCTTCTCCAAGAGAAATCTTGGAGAAGATGTGCTATACTGGGTAAACATTTCTTGACTAGAGTAGACCTGGTCAACCTTGATCTGTCTGAGCTATGCAAATTTGATAAAGCTTCTGGCAGATTCAAGACCATTGACCAAGTTGCAGCCTAACAAAGTTAAGAGAGTGTCCCCCTTCGGGACAAAGTGCAATGGGTTCTCAAGCCTACGTGCTCTCCGCTTTACGTGGACTCTGTCAATACAATAAATAAAAATTAAAAAAAAGCTCACGCCTACAAACCGACGATGACATTTGTTTTTTTTTTTAATTTATATTGGAGACAATTTACCCCCAATTTCCCTTAGGGTAGAAACTCATTCATTAGACAACAAAAAAATTTACTTTGAAGACTAGTAAAGCATACGAAAGTGTTGTTGCTTTGCTTTTTAGTATAAGCAAAGAAGAGAGATGAGAAATGCTCAGGCTATGCCTGTGTGCTTTTACAAAAACAAATATGCACCAAGTGCATAGGCTGTGGGCACCTCTGCTTTAGAGCGTCTCATTTAATTGATAAACAGCAATACCCGCTTAATTGCGTTGATAATCGAAGAATTCGATTAAAATGTCTAACGCAATTAAACGGAAATGCAATTAAGCAGGAAATATCAGGTTAAGACGGATATTACTGAATTGAAGTCCAATGCACTAAGTGCATAGGCCGTGGGTGCCTCTGCTTTAGAGCGTCTCATTTAATTGATAAACAACAATACCCGCTTAATTGCGTTGATGGGAATATTTATACAATTTCTGATTTAAATAATCGAAGAATTCGCGTAAAATTTCTAACGCAATTAAATGGAAAATGCATTTACCTTGTCGTTGAGCCATTCCTAAGCCAGGTTCAAAAACAAATGTTTTCTCATGTTACTTTCTTAATCTATCTACTATGGTTCCCGCTCGTCCTTAATGGGTTAAACCAGGGAATGACTGAAGATTATGAGTTTAATTTAATGAGAAACGCAATTAAGCGGTGATTAATTCCATAACTCTGAATTACTGTAGCTAGAAGTTAGTTTTTTTTATTGTAATATTTTTTGATTTGAAAGCACATTTTTATTTACTTACAATGCTTGATTTTCAGTTGTTATAACATATAAATTGGGCAATTTTCCATTGCCATATGATAATAGTGATGAAGTACTACCGAGAACAGCAACAACAACCACAACTACAACACTAACAAATACTAATACAATCAACAACGATAACTACAACAACAACAACAACAGTAAATCCTCCTTCAATAAAAGTAAGGAGCGTGTGTAATTTTATTTTTCTTTAAATGTTTTGCTGATTTTGTTTACGCACTTTTTAACATTTTTAGTTTAGTTAATGTATATAAAAACGAACCATGTCCATTTGAACTAATAACACGCACTTGCATTTATTTACACACTCTTCTGCATCTATCTCCTCATACTTTCACAGATCTCTCGCTTGCCTATGCACCGGTTATTGAGGATATCCGGCCATTTCTGGGCATTCTCGTTGGTATTGTTGGTAGCATTTTCCTTGTGGCGCTCATTATTGTGATTGTGGTGCGAATGCGTGGCTCGACTGGAAGAGATCGTAATAATTATTCACATCCATCGGGGACGACGACAACAGGCAGTAATGGGCGTGGCAATAATGGAACAGTCACCATTGGAACATTACACAATGGTCAATCAATACAGGATATGCGGATTGGTAGAGATACCTGCCATGTGACAAGCAGCTTGGATAGCATTGATAAGAATCCGGATATAATACCACAAGGTATGTGTAAAGGAGAAGAAGAAAAAGAAGAAGAAAATTGTAATTGTTTCTGTTACACCAATATGACAATAAGCCATTAACATCATCATCATCATAATTATTGTTAACTTTTTTACTTCACTCTCTCTCTCTCTCTCTATCTCTGTTTTTTGTTAGATGGTCGTGACGATGATGAAGAATGGACAACAAAAGGACATAATCGCGCTTATGCTACCGCTGCCTTAGCTGAACAAAATGCTGTTATCACATCAACGACTTATGATCATATAATGCCAACGTATGCTATTGTTGATAAGAAATCGCAACAGCAGCAGCAGCAACAGCAACATCAGCAGCAAAATCATTTACAACAATTACAGCAACATCAACTACAACAACAACAGCAACACGGCCAATATATACAATATAATACGCTTATACCAGTTAGTAAAATGGGTGGTTTCGCTACCCAGCAACAACATCAACAGCAGCAGCAACAACAACTTCAACAGCAGCAACAGCAACAAAATAAGGTAAGCCAAAATTCTATTGTACGTGATTTTCCCACCTTTGGCTGTGCACTCACTGTGCAGTTTATTTATAGTCCATGGTCTCTCTCTCTCTCTCTCTTACTCTCTCTATCTTCCGCTCTTAGTATCCTAATGTGATGTATAAGTATGTGTGTATGTGTCTATGTTTATTTATTGTCCATGGTCTCTCTCTTACTCTCTCTATCTTCCGCTTTCAGTGCCGTAATGTGATGTATGTGTGTGTGTGAGTGTGTGTTTATGTTTATTTATTGCCCATGGTCTCTCTCTCTCTCTGCTACTCTCTCTCTATCATTCGCTCTCAGTGCCCCTATGTAATGTATGTATGTGTGTGTAACAAGCAATTGCGAATTAACCCGGATTCTCCAAGCGTGTCCATATGGACACACGCCCCATTTAAGAAACCAGTTTATAGATCAAAGCCAAAAGTTGAATTTACGTTATTTCGGATTTTTTTTAATAAGTTATATTCTGGGAGAAAACGGGTTAAGTATCACACAATGCATAAATGTTATTATGTTGCCAATGCCAACTTAAATTCAATACAACCTCTCTCTCGCCCTCCCGCCCCCTCTCTCTCTCGCCCTCCCGCCCCCTCTCTCTCGCCCTCCCGCCCCCTCTCTTCTCCATCTACTTCGCTTCGCATTTGGGTTATCCACATCCTTTGGTTAAGTGGTGTTTTTTTTAGAATCCTGCATTAAAATTAATAGCTTTCGCTTCTTTTGTTGAGGGTCAACTATCATTTTGTTTCGATTTTCTTGTTTTTCATTTAATTATTTATTTAACTGAATTGAAATGAATAACATACATTGACTGGATTGTTTAAATTGAATACAATTGGATTAAAGTTAATGTAATTAACATTTGTATTCAGGAACTTGAACGCTCGTGATCATTACCATCTGAGGAATATTGAAGAGAGTATGGGGAGCATTTCATCATCATAGTTGCTTCCGACAATTCAACATATATAAATTTGTTGGTTTAGAGCACAGATGCCCACGGCCTATGCGCATTTGTTTTTGTAAAAGCACTTAGACTCGATTTTTCTAAGATATTTTAAATTGAAAAAAACGTGCAGAGTGCTAAATCACTTTTTTTCCGCGTTTTAATTTTCAAAAAGCACTAAAATCAGCGGGAAAAGCGCTGACTTGGCCACACTGGCTCTTCATGTTATACGAATAAATTTTTTCTATGGAAATTGGAGCTATGCAATACAAGCAGAGAAGTCCGCTCTCTTAATCTCATCTCAAAAGAGAGAGAGAGAGATTGGCTTCAGAGGAATTTACTGTTATTGTTAGTCGTGTTGTTGCTGCAAAAGATTCTTTTAGTGCAAATACATACCTACATATAAGAGAGAGAGAGAGAGAGAGAGATACTGCTGTTCGTGTTGTTCTTGCAAGAGTTTTTTATACGAAAAAATTTTTTGTATGAGAATCGGATTGCTGCAATACAAGCAGAGACGACGGCTCTCTCAATCTCATCTCAAATAAGCGAGAGTAATTAACTTCAGAGAAATTTACTGTTATTGTTAGTCATATTGTGTTTGCGTGAAATTCTTTGCGGCACGACATCTTCTTAAACGTAATAGATTTCAATTAGCAACTTAGCACAGAACACAAAAAAAGTAATACATTTTTATAATATTGCTAAATTTTGCCTGTCTGAAACACATGCACATTCTTCCTAATAAACAGAACTTCGTTATTAAATAAATGTCAAAATGCAACTACAACTCAAAAGAAATAAAGAAAACTAGTATATTATATTTTCGTTAGATGCTGCTGCTTTCAAATTGAGTCTATGTATATATGGTACAATAAAATGAAATTGTTTTCCTTCGTTGTCATCGTCTTCACTGGCACTCAATGTCAGTGTCAACATTAACGAAGCAACAAACAGCACAGCAAAAGCAACCAATGGTTGCTAAAGTAAACTGGCAATACTGGCTGAAGAAGAAGAAGAAGGAGAAAAAGCAGGAGAATCGAAAGCAGCAACAACAGCGATAGTAGTGACGTTAGTAATATATTTGTGGCATGCACTAAAGTGACAAAATTAATGTTGCATGCGAATTTAATAAAAATAAATTACATGCGGCGAGACTTTTCTTTCTGTTCACTCGTTCGTTTGCTCGTTCATTCTACAGAAATGCAAACAAACAAAGACCAAAAGAATTGCTGCTGCTGCTGCTGTTGCTGCTGTTGCTGCTGTTGCTACACTATGTACACAACAGTTTGAACAGCAAACAAACAATAACGATCCGTCGACAACAGCAATGACAACAACAACGACAAAAACAAACAATAATGTTGAAAAAGTAAAATAGCAAGAGAGAGCGAAAAAAAAGAAGAAAATAAAATAAATGCAATATAAACGACAAAAGTCAACACAGGAAGCCAAGAAGTTGCATTAAAAACACGCATAGTTGCGAAAGAAATAAAAACGAAAAACAAACAAATATAAAGCAGCAACATTGCAACAGCACACAACACTCTGGCTAAGAAATGAATGAATAAATGACTGAATGAATGAATGAATGAAATTAGAACTTGTTTTGTATTCGTGTTTGTGTGTATGTACGATGAGAAAACAAAACTGTGAAAATAGGAAATACATTTACGCTTATCAACATTAACACTAACTGAGTGGATTGGCAGCAAGCAATGGCAACACCAGCAGCAACTGACATCAGCCATCGCCGTTACAATAGGAAAACTAGCAGTCACACAAATGCATACATACATACATACATACAACGGCTCCCCTACATACTTTCGTACCTAGCATCATACAGCAACATCGCCATCTCCGTTCCACCATCGCTAACCCATAAATATTGAAGTCACGCAAAATTACCGCACCCAAAAAAAAAAAACAAAACAAAAAAATCACCAAGCAGCAAGCAGCAACAACGACTAGCATCAGCATTGTCCGCGGATATCCGCAAGCGCAGGCTCACTTTACAAAATCTCAAAAAATATTAGTTCCTAGTGCTCGTTTGAGTGTGTGTGTGTGTGTTTTCACATTAAATGCTGGCTTTAGAGTTTTGGAGTTTCTATAGCAAAGAATCATTTTGCTGCTGCTCTTGCTTGTGATTACGAAAGTTGCTGCTTTTGTTTCATTTTCTAACTACATACTTTTGTTTTGTTGCTAGATTTTTATATGATAACTTTATGCGCGTTACGCACAGTGGTACATAAAATTGAATGAATGGTTAAATGAAAATTGACTCAGTAGCAGATCCAAGGATCAATGTAGTTGCGCTTTGACTTTTGAAAATTTTCCTTTAGTGTAACTATTAATTACTAAGCGGAAGGCCAAGAGATCGAAATTCGATCACATTCTAGGGAAAAAAATGAGATGAGATTTTGAGCGCTTACATTTACATTCTTAACAACACAAAAAAATAACCTATTGCAAGTGTTGTGCTGAAACGAAAAAGTGAAGTTTTCAATATGACCGATTGAGTGAGAGATCACATTTACATTCACAACATTTCACTCTTCACAAGTATTCGATTGCCAGTGTACGATTCTGTACTGTTAAGCGAATGTTAAAATGGGGGAAAAAAAACTCTAATGAAAAATGAAATGAAAAATCGAATCTACTGCTAAACAGATCTGTACTCTTTGAATGTAAAAATGGAAGAAAATACGCTACTGTTAAACGATTTTGCACTGTATGAATGTTACTCTACTTTTAAACGGTTATGTACTATTTGAATGACAAAAAAACAACTCCACTGTTAATCGATTCTGTGCTGTTTAAATGTTAACATGAAAAACAACATTTCTACTACTACTTCACTGTTGAACGATTCTGTACTGTCAGAATACTAACATGAAAAAAATTGTTCTACTGTTAAACGATTCTGTGCTATAATGTTAACATGACAAAAAAAACAACTCCACTGTTAAACGATTCTGTACTGTTTGAATGTTAACATGAAAAACAACATTTCTACTACTACTTCACTGTTAAACGATTCTGTGCTGTTTTAATATTCACATGAAAACAAAGTCTCTACTGTTTAACGATTCTGTGCTATTTGAATGTTAACATGAAAAAATACTACTCTACTGTTAAACGGTTCTGTACTATTTCAATGTTAACATAAAAACACTATTCTACTGTTAAACGATTCTGTACTGTTTGAATGTTAACATGACAAAAAAAAACAACGCCACTGTTAAACGATTCTGTGCTATTTAAATGTTAACATGACAAAGAAAACAACTCCACTGTTAAACGATTCTGTGCTGTTTGAATGATAACATGAAAAACAACATTTCTACTACTACTTCACTGTTAAACGATTCTGTGCTGTTTGAATATTAACATGATAAAAAATATTTCTACTGTTAAACAATTCTGTACTGTTTGAATGTTAGCATAACAAAAAAAAAAAAAAAACAACGCCACTGTTAAACGATTCTGTGCTGTTTAAATGTTAACATAAAAAACCAATTTTCTACTACAACTTTACTGTTGAACGATTCTGTGCTGTCTGAATATTAACATGAAAAAAAATTTCTCTACTATAAATCGATTTTGTGCTGTTTGAATGTTAACATGAAAAAAAAGCCACTCTACTGTTAACGATTCTGTGTTATTTGAATGCTAAAATAGAAAGAGTTCCCTACTGTTATTGTTGTTGTGTTGTACACACGCGACTTCTTTCTTATTTCTACCTTCGTTAACGTCAACATATTCTCATGAAATCTACATTGTATTATACTTCACCACTTTACCTTTCCAACACTATATGTTTCATACGCATATGTTGACGTTAATATATGTAAAAAGGGAGCTAAAGTTTTTTCTTAATATATAAATAATCACTTGGACTTCTTTAAATCAAAAATTTCAGGAACAGTTTATAGATATTCCGCTTTTGGAGAGGTTGAGAAGTCTGCTTGATGTGGTTTTAAGTTACATTTTAGGTCCGTGTTTTGGTCTAGCTTTAAGTCTTAATTTCAGCCTCAATTTGGTCGAATTTTCGCTTTTGAATTTGGTCTCCTATTAGTCAGAATTTTGCTCAAAAGTTTTATCATGATTTTGTTTTGAATTTGGTAAAAATTTTGATCGGAAATTTGAACTGAAGTTTTAATTTAATTTCTGGTCAGAATTTGGTCTAAGTTTTAAACTGATTTTTATCAAAATTCAAACTCTTTTTGGTTAGAGTTTTCTTCTGAATTAAAGTGGGGTTTTAGGTCTGAATTAAATCTGAATTTCAAGTCGTTTTTGTTCTGAATTTCAGCCTAAGTTTTGGTGTGATTTATGATCTAAATTATAGGTTAAAATTAGAATTGAGTTTAGCCTGTTTTTTTGGTCAGAGTTTTAATATGAATTTGATCTATTTTTGGTCAAGATTTTAGTTTAACTTTTTTTTATCTAAATTCTGTTTCATTTTGGAATCAGTTTTTATCTTAGTTTTGTTTTAAGTTTTGGTTTGAATTTTTGTCCAATGTTGTCTTTAATTTAGGTTAGATTTTTTACCTAAGTTTTAGTAAAATTTAGTCATTTTTTGATGGGAACTTTGCTCTAAGTTTTCATTAAGCCTTTTGGCCATAGTTTTGGTCTGTTTTTATCTGAATCCGGTATACTTTTGGTCACAGTTTATCTGTGAGTTAGTTTTGATCGTATGTTTGATTGGAGTTTTTATCAGGTTTAGGTTTGAATTTCAATAAGAATTTTAGTCTGATCTGGTTCAAAATTTGGTCTTTCTTTATTCAGAATTTTACTTTGTCTGCGCACTTGACTTTGATATCTTAATGGTCAGAGTTTCAGGTTTTGATTAGATTATTGTTGTGATTTTGGGTTCGAATTTTGATGTGATATTTGCTTAAAAGGTTAGTGATATTTGCCTTAAATTTCAATCAGATTTCTGGTTTAATTTTAGTTGGGTTTACTGATCAACCAGGAATTGGCAACGTTATCGGATGACAACAAACTTCTTTAGGAAATAAAAGTCAATGCAGTTTTATCCCCAAAGCAACTTGTACTTTCCACGCAAGCCTAAACTAGTCAAGTGATTGAAAAGATTAAATTGAAGTCGGAAAATGGGACGATTCGAAAGTCAGGCACTGCGACCTATAAGATCTTTTGGATCGAAGCCCTAAATTATGAAAGAAAGAAATGAAGGAAGAAATAGAAAACCACATCCTAGCCGAGAATCGAAGCCGGGACCCCAGAGACTAGAGTCTAGCGCGCTGCCACTAGATCCCCTAAGGCGGAGTGAATACTTAAAACTAAAATTTCTTATAGAACTGGCGAGGCAGACTTAGAAATATTTATCATCATTTTAATGGGTGCTGGTCATAATTGAAAAATATTTTTCGATTGCACAAGATCGTCAGAATATCAAAAGCGGATTTAATAGATTTTTATTTCCTCGGTTTCTGGAAATTTTTGGCAGATTATTTGAATTTTTAGGATCAAATATCAGACTGTGGTATTATACAAGTCAAGAGAGTCCATGAAGGATTCCCGGAAATTGAGGGATTTTTGATGGACTTCGTAGAGCTTTTGGATTTTTTTTCTAGATTTTTCTGTCACCTACCGGTATTTCGCACAGTCAGCCAATCTGAGTCAGATTTCCAAAAGTTTGGGAGGATTTTTGGAAACTTTTTTTTTTTATCAAATATCAAACCAAACTATCGATAGTATTGAAAAAACTAAGCCTAAAAATATGCCACGAGAAATAATTGTTTTGTAGTATTGAAAAAACTAAGCCTAAAAATACGTTACGTGAAAATTATGCACATTGTTGCATTTTTCAGTACCCAGTTGAACTTAGGATGATTGTAGCAGTTCATCGAGCATTCCAAAGCGAGCAATGGATTGCTCCTTATTACTTCAGAGCTCTTATATTTTGTACTCCTAGTTAACATTGCGGGTCCTAAGAATTTTTTCAGTGATTTCTCTGAAATTTTACTTCTCCCAAATATTAAATCCAAAAACAAATTTTTTTATTCCAAACCTTAACTACATCATTCCACTGTGCAGCACAAAGTGTTAGTTGTTGCTTGCGCTACTGCTGCAAAAAACTTTCACATAGACACATCCAGAATACTGTGGTTTTAAGTATATGTGTCCCTACGAGCGTTTGAGTGTATGTATGAATCTCTTTTGAGCTTGCTGTACTACGCTCACCCTTTGATGGGTTAATGTGGTTTATCAAAAAAAAAAGAAAGAAAAAAGGGAGGAAAAAAAAAGAAAATTTCATTCGAAAATGCTTCGAATTCATTGTTCAGTCAGTTCAGTTGGCAGCAGCGCGAAATTCTGCTGCTTTTACGTTTTTGTGTTTTACCAGGAAATGAGAAAAACGTCGGAATACTTTTGGTGAAATGTTACTATGAAGTTGCTGGTGGCAGTTAGTAATGATGTTGCTGCTGCTGTTGCTGCTGTTAAATGCACTCATTTTGTATTCTACTAAATATGCCTTGCAACAATTGTAATGCGTTTCGTATCATATTAAGCTTGCTACTATTTTACAATCGAATTCAGGCACTTGCTAAAGTTGTTCAATTTTTTGTGTGGGCGTGGGTGTGGATGCTGTGTGAGTTTGTGTGTGTGTTGCTTTAAATGCATTTTCAAGTTGTTTATCAGCGTTAATTTCCTTACATTATGTATTATACAGAGTTGCATTTGTAAATTCATTTTAAAAACGTATTAAAAATTAAAATTTCTTACTAACGATTTGTGTGTGTGCTTATAAGTGAAAATAATAACGCCATCTCTTGGATTTCCTCTTGAAACATGACGTTCGAAATTCGGTTTTGCAATCTTTAAGCTTTTTTTATAATTTATTTCTATATTTTTATTATACAAACTTATCACCACCTTCTTTTATATTTTCTTTCTTTCAGACTGATTTAACTTATGCCGATTTAGCTGCACCCGGCAATCAACGTATGCCTCCATATTGCAGTGCAACACTGGGACGTCCTAGGCAAACGGATTTAAAACGTGCTGAGCCCAATATTTACTCACAGGTAATAAAAATGATGGATGAAGAACCAAATGGAACAGTATATCTATCTGGATATTCAACCAGAGTTTGATAGTTCTTGAAAAATTCCAACAAATAATTATAAACATACCGATTATTGGAATGTAATTCGTTAAACTGAAGAAATGCAAAATAAAAATAAGTTCAATTTCAATTCCAATTTGGAAATCGATTTTTTTTATATGATAATATCTTTACTCGGGCCTGAAGAAAAATTTGTAGTGGAGTGAATTGATAGAAATTAAAATCAAATGAGGTTTCATAGTATGTGTGTGTTTCAGTATACATTTTACTTTAAGCCTAAAAGTATGCAACACATAATTTCAATATCAAAAACGATTGTGGAATTAACTTACATATCAATGGAATAGTAGAACATAACAAAATTTATTTTATTTTTTTATTGCATAGTTTATTTTAGTTTATAGTTTTTTTCTTTCCTTATTGAAATTTTAAAATAATATCAAAATTAGGCGAAGAAATCGCATTGAAAAGGAGAAAATTAAAAATTTCAACAATCCATGAAAGCACTTTTTAAAACTTAAACACGAAAACTTTTGTTATGAAGTAAACAACAATTCGTAAAGTATGTTATCACATTATGTGACGAGTGCGGAAGGGACTCATTTTAGTTTTTTTTCTTAAAACTTCTACCTCATTTATGAAATCTATTAAAATCCCTTTAGAACTTCGAGAGTTTAGCAAGAATATATTAAATTTTCAATTATTGAATGATGCCAGAATTTTTATGAGAGCAAATATGCTACATATGTTCAATATTTATGTTTATATTTAGCAAAGAAACTTCTATGACTTTATAGAATTTATTTATTTGTCTAACATGTGCTGGTACATATATATGTGTAAGCATGGAAGTTGATAGCTTATATCCTGCAGCTACAAATATATTATTATTATTTATTGCATTATACTTACATGCAAGTACAATGCATTAGTATCTCTCACATGATTATATTTATAGTATACACAAATACTATATCTGTATCTATATGTGAATAGGTATTAACTATTTATAAGTACAGGATAATTGAGGTAGTTTCGCTCAGTTAGCAACATAGAAATTTGAGTTGAATTACCGAAAGTCTTGAGAAATAACTTTTTCACTTTTATCATAATATTGAAGTTTAAAATTTTAAAAGCTCAAATACATAGATAGATATTTACAAATTCCACAAGATCCACCGTCACGCTGTGTGACATGAACTAACTTTCACAAAAGCTCAAATAATTAAAATATATACTTAAACCTAAAAATATGCCCCGAAAAAGAATTTTTTTGGTAGCATTGAAAAAATTAAGCCTAAAAATATGCTACGAGAAATAATTTTTCTGTACTACTGAAAAAACTAAGCCTAAAAATATGCTACGAAAAATAACTTTATGTAGTATCGAAAAAATTAAGCCTAAAAATATGCAACGAAAAATCATTTTTTGTAATATTGAAAAAACTAAGCCTAAAGATATGCCACGAGAAATAATTTTTTGCGGTATTAAAAAACTAAGCCTAAAAATATGCCATGTGAAATGATTTTTTTGTTTTGTAACATTTAAAAAACTATGCACACTGTTGCATTTGTCAGCATTCAGTAGAACTTAGGATGATCGTAGAAGTAATCATCATGCGCTCCAAAAGAAGCAATAGATTGCTCTCTATTGCTCCAAAACTCTTGCATTTTGTACTCCTTTTTAGCATTGCATGTCCTAGGGTATGAAGTACTCGTTTTAGCCTCCAAAAGGAGTAATAAAGGCAGACGCAATCTCACTTGCATCTCATAGAAAAAACAAAACTCCAAAATAGTTGCTGCCAAAATTCATGACGCCATTGACTAGAGCCAAGGTTCAAATCCCACAACATTTTTTTTTATTTATTTTTTTTTAATTAACGGCCTGAGTTCAAATCCTACAAGTTAAAAACTTTTTTTTTTTTAAACTATATTTTATAATTAATTTAATGTTAACAGTTGGGCTGAAAAGTTCGTAGTCTAACATAGTAGAACACACTTTTTTGGTAAAATTCGATTTTACTATTCAATATAGTTTCCTTCGAGGGCGATACAACGATTATAGCGGTTAAACAATTTTTCGATACCATTTTTATAGTACGATTTATCATTAGCCTTGAAATAGTTCTCAATTTCGGCAATTACCTCTTCATCAGTGTTGAATTTATTTCCAGCAATCATTTTTTTTTGTGTATGAGGAAGCAATTCATAGCATAATTCATGCATTTTTGCCATCGTTTTCATTGATTTGTGACACGGTGCATTGTCATGAAGAAACTGCACTTTTTTCTTCTTCAATTGGGAACATTTTTTCGTGATTTCATTCTTCAAACGCTCCAACAACGCTATGTAATACTCGCTGTTGATTGTCTAACACTTTTCTAAGTAATCAATAAATATATAATACAGATGCCATAACCTTGACAGCCGACTGTTGCGTCTTTCCACGCTTTGGATTTGGTTCTTCGCGTCCAGTCCACTCGGTTGGCTGTCGATTGGACTCTGGAGTGTAAGAATGAAGCTATGTTTTATCCATTGTAATACTTATATCGATGGAAAAATTCGCCTTTATTACGCTTGAATATCGCTAAACATTGCTTCGAATCATCAACACGTTGTTGCTTTTGATCGATTGTGAGCACGCGATGTACGCACTTTGCACACAGCTTTTGCATGTCCAAATATTCACGCACGATATGTTCAACACGTTCCTTTGATATCTTTAGAGTCTTAGCTATCTCGATCAACTTCACTTTACGATCATTCAAAATTATTTTGTGGACTTTTTTGATGTTTTAATCGGTAACAACCTCTTTCGCGGGTCCAAATTTATACACGTGTCTTTTGAAGATTGGTACTAACTAAAAATCATATGTATTTATTCTAGTAACGCCATCTATGTGTTCAGGCTGCGAACTTTTCAGCCCATCATTATATTCATTCATTCATTTTTTTTCATTGTTTTTTACTATTATTGCTTAATTATTTTATTTTTCCTTGTTCTTCTATTGAGTTGTCTCTTTGGCAAAGTCTTTACAGGCTTGAATCTGTGGTCGAAAATTTACATCGTGATGCGCTTACGAACTGAGCCACAGTGATTTTATCCCATACAACGACGGAATAAAATTAGAAAGAGCGCTCTGATTTTGATGAAATTTCGTATGCTATTAAATTTTGAGTTGCTAAACTCAAGTCAGTTTTAATCAGTCTGTTTAAGTTTCTTTACAAACTATGGTTAAAGTTACGATTTTCACCATATTTGGCAATCTATAATGAGAAAATGCGCGGTTTGATTTTCAAAAAAATTTATTTTATTATTTGGAATTTTCATAATGTTAAACAATTTTCATTGGAATCTTTTAGTATTGTCATAAAAGTAATATTAATTAATGTAACTTTTGACTTTTTACATTTTTATTCATTTTTCAGCATGATTGCATACTTTTAGGATTAACAAAAAAAGTTTAATTCCAATTTTTGTTGAAAAAATCGTGTTCAGAACTATTTTCAAATTGAATTATTTCCGGAGCATGCTTTTACATATTCCAATAAAGAAAGGTGTCTTCAAAAATTATAAAAAAAAATCCAGGAATATATTTTCTAGATTTTCTCTCCCAAACTCTTCAAAATCCACCAGATTTTTTTTGTTTTAAGCCAATAAAGTACTTGACGTAAAGTAAAATTCTTAACATTTATTTATTTTATATTTGGTTACTTAATTTATCTAGTAACGTTCCATTAGTTTTCTTCTTACGATATATACTAAATATTTCCTGATCAAGATCTTCATTCTCTGACCATTTTTCACTCCATTCTTTATATTCAGTATCGCACATGAAGCCAACTAAACCACAATATAATTCCGGATAAATCCAAAATTCTAAAAAAAAATATATATATATATATATAAAAATTAGAAAATTTATAGTTCTGTATGCATTATAAAATATCAGGGACTTACCTATATTTCGTTGACACCCAATAACTTCCCTTTCACACTCAGAATGAAAATGTCTAAAACAAGTTTTACTCATATCCAGCGTACAAATTAATTCAAATTCAACTGAATCACAAGCACTCAATGAACCGCATCCGTGATGATGTCTGGCATTGCTTACATTTAAAACTTTCAATAAAATAGCACAAAAAAAAATCAAAAAAATAAGAAGAAATTATTTCCATTTAATAGAGTTTAAATATTTTGTAATTTATTAATACACACCCAAGTAAAACAGGTAAAATATAAAAATTTTAAAGCAGCGCATTTTTAAATGACTCAACTTTAATTCACCAATAAAAATACTGACTGATAAATATTAATATAAATATATGAATTAATGGAATTTATTTTATTTTTTTTTTTTTCTTATGTAATTTTTACTTAGTTGTATTCGTAAACGTGAGAATGTAACGTTTCTCTGAATTTTATATTGTTGTTCTTAACCTTCTCTGTCAGAACATTCGATTATTTACTCAAGTGTTGCAGAATTTCAATTATTTTACTCTATGAATTTTAATTTATTATTTTTTTTGTTGATTTGCTTTAGCTTTTATTTTATAAACATTCTAAATGTAGAGTGGAAAGTTGAAATACTATTTCTATAGTTTTTACTTTTTGTAAAAAGCTTAAAAGCTTGATTGTTTAGTACTCAATGAAGAAAGTTGTCTGTGGTTAAATTTTTTTTAGATCTCATACACTCATACACTGAGTACAGTGACGGATCTACGAATTGGGTTTGGGAACAGAAATCTGATCTTAAATGAAAAAATTTTTGATTATTTTGGAAGCAACAAAATAGCTTGTCCTGATCTGGTAAGACTAAACTATACTTGAGAATTAGTTGAGATTCAGATTATAAAGTAAACAGAAATTACACTAATAACCAGACCAAAAATTCATATACAAATTAGACCAAATTCTGGCTAAAATTCAGACTAGTAATCTGATCGAAACTCAGACACAATTCAGACCTGATCCCGTAAGACTAAACTATAATTGATATTCAATTCATATTATAAAGTAGACAGAAATTAGACTAATAACCAGACCAATTCATATAAAAAATTAGACCAAATTCTGGTCGAAATTCAACTAGTATTCTGATCGAAACTCAGACACAATTCAGAGCAAAATATAGATCAAAAATTGAACTAAATCTGAAACAAAAATTCAGTTAAAAATTCAGCTAAAAAATCAGAGGCAAATTTAAGAACCAAAAACCTGATCAGAAAATAGTCAGAAATTCTAGCAAGAAACTAGAAATTCAGTCCAAAAATCAAACTTAATTCCGGCTCAATTTTAGACCAAAAATTAAACCAAAACTAATACCAATATTCATAAAACAACTCAAGAGAGAAATCTAACCAAATTTTAGGCCAAAATTTAGCTCAAAAACCAGAGCAAAATTTAAAATAAAAAGCCTGATCAAAATTAGTCAGAAATTCTATCAAAAAATTTGGTCAATACTCAGACAAAAAATGGAATTAAATTCTGATCAAAACAGAACAAAAATTAGGCCAAAACTGAAACCGATATGTAGGCCAAAACTTAAAGCAAAAACTGCATCCAATACAAACCAAATACCAGACCCAAAATCAAAACAAATTTAAGACCAAAACTCATTTAAAAAAATGTGATCAAGTTCTCTAAAGTTCTCGCAAAGAATTAGGTAAAAACTTTGACCATAATTCAGACAAAAAGTTCAAGTTAATTTCGGCCAACACTTAGACCAAAAATTAAGCCAAACTGATACCAATATTTAGACTAAAGCTCAGGTCAAAAATTGAACCAAATTTTACGCAAAAATTTAGCTCAAAATCCACAAAACGTTAGAACCAAAAAATCTGATCCCTAACTGATCTAACAAAAATCGAACTAAATTTTGGCCACAACTTAGAATAAAAATTACGCCAAAACTAGAACCAATATTTAGACTAAAACTCAGAGCAAAAAAATCAGACTGAATTCAGGTCAAAACTTAAACTAAATTTCAAGCGAGAAATTCAGCTCAAGAAACGAAGAAAAATTTAGACGAAACACTTTATCAGAAATTAGTCTAAAGTTCTAATGAAGAATTTGATTGAAATCTGATCAAAGTTTGGTCGAAAATTCGAACCTATTAGTGACTAAAACTTAGGCCAAATTTTATACCAGGAAACTGATTAAAATTTTGAGCAAAATACAGACATTCAAACCAAACTTCAAATGTAATTAAGTCAAAATTGAGACCAAAAACAGATCAGAAATTAGTTCAAATTTCTAAAAAAAAAAATAAATAAAAACTCAGACCATAAATGAGACCAAATTTTGAAAAAAACTTAGACCAAAAATTAGGTCAAAACTGAAACTTATAATTAGGACAAATCCCAGACGAAAAATCAAGTTCTGACCAAAACATAATCCAAAATCAGATGAAACTGAGACCTAAGCTAGTTCAAAAATTCAAATCGTTCTTTTGATAAAAAAATCAGAAAAAAAAAATTTGACTCACTTCAGAACTCATTTTAATAGTCGAAGCAAATTCTAGTCAAGACTCAGAATGATATTCAATCAAAAAATCAAATAGAAAGTCGTGCAGACCGAAAATCCAAACAAAAATTAGACCAAATTTAGGCCAAAACTCTGACTAAAAATTAAACCAAAATTCAGACTGGAAATCCAAACCAAAATTAGACCAAATTAAGATATTTAGACCAAAATTCAGACCTAAAACTCAAATCAAAATTCAGAATAAAAATCCGAACCAAAGATGCAAACAAAAATTAGACCAAATTTAGACAAAAACTCAGTCCAAAAATTAAATCAAAACTGGGAATAAAAATTCAGACCAAAAACCACAGACAAAAATTAGACTAAATTTAGATATTTAGACCGAAATTCTGACCAAAAATTAAATCAGAATTTCGTATAAAAATTCAGACCAAAATCTAGACCAAACTTAGACCAAATTTAGACATTTAGACCAAAACTTAGATCAAAAATTAAATCAAAACTCAGAATTAAAGTTCAGACCGAAGAACCAAACAAAAATTAGATCAAAATTAGATATTTAGACGAAAACTTAGACCAGAAATTAAATCTAACTTTAAAATAAAACTTTAGACCAAAAACCCAAACCAAAACTAGCCCGATTTTAGATAGTTAGACCAAAATTCAGGCCAAAAATCAAGTCAGAATTCAAAATAAAAATTTCGATCGAAAATCCAAACATAAATCAAACCAGTTTTAGTTATTTAGACCAAAACTTAAGAGAAAAATTAAACCAAAATTCAAACCAAAAACCCAAACCAAAATTAGACCAAATTTAGATATTTAGACGAAATCTTAGACCAAAAATTAAATCTAACTTTAAAATAAAACTTTAGACCAAAAACCCAAACCAAAACTAGACCAAATTTAGATATTTAGACCAAAATTTAGGCCAAAATTCAAGTCAGAATTCAAAATAAAAATTTAAACCGAAAATCCAAACATAAATCAAACCAGTTTTAGTTATTTAGACCAAAACTTAAGAGAAAAATTAAACCAAAATTCAAACCAAAAACCCAAACCAAAATTAGACCAAATTTTCCATATTTAGACCAAAATTCAGGCCAAAAATTAAATCATAATTTAGCAAAAAAAAATTCAGACCAAGAATTGGTTTCAAAAATTAGACCAAATTTAAATATTTCAACCAAAACTCCGATCAAACATCAAATCAAAATTCAGAATAAAAATTACTCTAAAATTTCGACTGAATTTTTAGAATTTCGGCTGAAATTTAAACCAAAGATCACGTCTAAAATTGGACTAAAAACCAAATCATAGAATTGAAATTAAAAACTAATCTAAAAAGCCTAATCCAGCTTTTTTTTAAAGTAGGACAACTATAAATTAGAGAGGAGGACCTGCCGCCCCCATATTCATTTTCTGAATCCGTCACTGTCTGTTTTTAGATAATAATTGTTTTGCTAGATGAATGGTTATTTTTAGTACACATAATTAGGCATCACAAGTATGGACCAAAAAAGGTAATTAGTACTGAAGCGAGTTAAACGAAATTCATAAAAAAATAGTTTCTAGAAAGACAGTTGTGGAAATTGTGAATATCGGGCAATAACCACGCCTATTTACAATTTAGAGGATTTCCAATACAATTTTCAAAGTTCCTATAGAATTCAAGTCTTAGAGCATGCTTGCATGCATCTACTTAGTTGGTAATGACATAACTAGATAGAATATAGTAGCTACTACTAAATCACTCAACTGACACATTCTACTAATTTTGAGATTTTATAATTAGGATAATTTGTTGATATCCTCAGTGCTTTCTAATCGAATGTAAGTTTGTCACATGACTTTCATTTAAAATAATTAAATAATATTAAATAACTTTGAACAAATTTACACCACAACTACAGCTAATTATTTCACTCGCTTTCCATTTAAAATACGATGCTTTTCTACAACATTCAAAAATAAACAGAACAGCAGTAGCAATAGCAATATATTGCTAGGTTTACATTACTTACATACATACATACATATGAATGTACATATGTATGTACTTACATATGTACATATATATAAAACTTCCTTGGGAATTTGTATTCTTGTGGCTTCAGTTGAAGGAAGAAATTTTCAAGCAAACCATAGCACCATACACGCAATATGATTGCGAATTTTAAAACACATGTAAAAAAAAAAAAGAAAAAAGAAAATTGAAAATGAAAGAAAAATTCATTTGTAGACATGCAGCAGTCATGCCAACAAGCAGCAGTGATAGAAATACCAGCATTAGAAATAGCTGTAATCAAAATAACAGCAATAGAATTGCATAGCATGACCATATTGCTGTATTGACAATAATGGTGCAACGTAGTGCAATTACATTCGTATATACAGGGTGACAATCGTAAAGTGACGCACACATTTCAGCAGTTATTTTCAAAAGGACGTACTTCCATTAAGTACAATTAAGTGTTAACATTACTGAATATATAAGCATTCATTTGAACCCCACCTCATTCAATATAACCTCCTTTAGCCTGCACACATGCCTTCAATCGATCCGGAAATCGTAGGACTGTTCGCCGCAGGACTTCCTGATCAATTTCAGTCCAGGCTTTCTCTAATGAATTTGTCGGCGACTCCAGACTGTGGTGTTGAGATGCACAAGCCTTACTCTCTAAAATACTCCAAATAGAGTGTAGTCCATTGGATTCAAGTCTGGGGAGTATGGGGGCCATTCTTGAGATGTTATGAATCCAGAAAAATTGTCTTTTATCCATGTTTGCGTTAATTTTGCCATGTGGGAAGGTGCAGAATCTTGCTGGAAAGTCCAGTTTTCATTTCCAAATGTATCTTGGGCCCAGGGAAGAACATGTTCATTTAAAATGCTCCGATAAACAACCTGGTCAATTTTAACACCCTCTTCAACGAATATTAGAGGGGTTCTGGCATTAGCGGAAACTCCAGCCCATACCATAACGGAAGCTGGCTTTTGAACTCGGCCAACAGTCCTATACAGTCCTATTTTGTTGCGATGATGATGTTAGCCACATTCGGTCATTTTGCGCATTGAAATGTTATTTTTTCATCTGTAAACAAGATATTTTCAACATTTTTTAACACGGAGGAGCGTAGCAACGCCTTGCATCTTTGCAGTCGCAAATCTTTCTTTTTTTGTGTCAGATCTTGAGCTTTTCGGAGCTTGTACGGCTTAAGATTAAGCTTTGATTTTGCAATGATTTTGCAATGATTCGCACTGTTTCACGGTTTACTCCCACTTCCTTAGCGATTTTTCTCATTGAGCGCCTTGGATTTCGCTTGATTGGTTTACGAATTTTTTCTGTTAAACCAGTAGTGGCAACTGTTGAAAATTTTCCCCGGTCTCTATCTCCAAAACCCCCAGTTTCATTATATCGAATAATAGCTCGGTCTACCGTACGACTTGACAAATTTAAAGCCTTTGCAATTTGACGGCTACTATAATTTGCCAAATAAAATTTCATAATTTCACGACGAATATTTTCCTTGCCCATTTTTATGGAAATTTCAAAATGTAATAACAAAAATTCAAATAAAATTAAAAGCAAAGCCAATGATGAATGAATTTGCTTTTTAAATTAAAGTAACGGTAAATGGCAAAGCTTGCTGCAGAGTATTAAACTTGCGTCACTTTACAATTGTCACCCTGTATATTTTTATGCGCTTGTATTTGTTTACATATTTATGTATGTATGTATGTATGTGCAAATGTGCGTGTATTTGTTTTTGATTTGTTTTGTTTTTCTTTTCTCTCTTCTTCTCTATTTATCTCTATTTTATTATGGTTTTCATTTTTTTTATTGCACACTTACATAGAAAATAATATGAATTTCATATTGTTATGGTAGCACAGAATTCATTTTTTCTTTTAATAATTTTTTTCTATAAAGACTTTCAAACACATTTAAGATTTTTGTCCCATTTAAATAAAACTCAACTGATATAGTACAATACAATAATGACCAAGAAATACTTAACTTATTGGAGTCTGAGACTAACAAAATCCAAACTTTTTCCAGTGAGTGAAAACTAAATCATTTATCGACCATCTAAAAGAATTTTGTAAAGCAAACTTTAAGTTTTCAAGAACTCTGGCACTTCAATCAAAAGAAATTTACTTCAACTCATTGGCAAAACATTATGCGAAATAATTTATCAATCGAATCGGCAGTTTGAAAAATTACAGTAATAGAATGACCTCATTCACCTAATCAAAAGCTGACACAAACTCATGAGCGTAGGTTATATTTACTTTTTTACTGCTAACGCGCGGTTCACGCAAAATTGGCACGCAGGAAAGTTGCTGTATCTTTTTAACCAGAACACTCAGAATAACAAATACATAATGCATTAAATGATAAGTTTAATATTGTGTTTTCATACTATAACATTAAAAGATTTCAATTTCTTTGTTGTGCAAAAAGTTCCGGGTATTCTTTTTAATGGACCATCAACCATCAACCTTTGAACATCCGCTCTGGATACTTTTGCGGCTATTTGGTTCCATTTTAGTAACATTGAATTCACATTTTTGACAATACCTGCATTTTTCTTCAACTCAAATTTTGTTATAGCCCAGTATTTTTCTATCGGTCGAAGCTGGGGGCAATTGGGTGGATTTATATATTTGGGCACTACATCTACTTTACTTGTCTGATACCAATCCATGGTTTTCTTAGAGTAGTGGCAACTGGCTAAATCAGGCCAAAACTTCACTGGCGAATCGTGGTGAAGAACAAATGCAATAGTCGTTTCGAAAGGCACTCTTTGATGTAAATATCAGACGTCATAGAAGAGGATGTCACAAATGCCCTGGATTTGAGACCACAGCTGCAAATAGCCTGCCACACCTGCCTGCTTTCTTTGCAAATTCATCCATTTTTATGTACTTGAATTTTGAGGGTACATTACCACGATTCGTTGCCATATAAAATTTTTGACCTGGAAGCTGTTTAAGATCAAATTTTACGTATAATTCGTCAGCCACAATAATGCATCCATTGAATTTGGTCAAAATTTTATTGGCCAGCAAATTCTGTTTGTCTGTTCTATTTGGATATTTTATAGCACGATAGCACTTTAGTCCAGCTTTTATGCGTATTCGTCTAGCAGTACTTTTGCTGGTATTGAATTTTTTGGCACGATCGCTATCCGATAGTCCGGGATTGCTTTTGATGGACCTCAAGATCTCTGCCTTTAATTTTAGATTGGTGGTTCCCGTTTTGTTCACAACTTTTTTAGCTCTTTCAACACTAAGAGTTTCTTTATATCGTTTCATAACTCTACATACCGTTCTTTTGGAGATATTTAACACTTTCGCAATTTTTGAACCAGACCACGACGGATTTTCAATAAATCTGTTCACAATCAATTTTCTATTTGCAGCTTCCATTGTGCACACAATCACCAACTTGCGATCAGTTAATATGAAAAATTTATCAACTAACGGTAACGATATTGTAAACAAATCCCAGTAAAAAATTTGTTGTTCTTATGACTAGGGGCGACGTGGCGACCACAGCAAAGCGTGCCAATTCGGCGTGAACCGCTCTTTAGGCTTGATTTTCTACTCAAAGCATAATGCTTCTACATCTTGTGTGCATTACAAGCATTACAAACACTCCTGCCTGCCTAAATGTATGAAAAGCCAGTAGCTTCCCAGTGCATACGCGTATTTGAGTCAGGGTTTTGACATATCAAAATTGAAAATACACTCAGTGGTGTATCCAAAGGAAGGGAGGTGGCGGGGGGGAGAGATATGTGGACTGCAGCTCCTCTTACTTTTATCCTTAACCCAGTAATGCCTAGCGTGGCCATATGGCACCTTGTCGCTGAGCCGTTCCTGAGTCAGGTTCAAAAATCATTTTTTTCTCAAGTTACTTTCTTGATCTATCTACTGTGGTTCTCGCTCATCCTTAATGGGTTTACCCTAACCCTTAAGAAGTTGTCCTCAGTCCAACTGTTTATTACATACTTACACTTGGATAACATTAAATATAAAATTTACAGGTCAGTTCTTAGACAACCTACGTTTGAAGATCTCTCGTCTGTCTTTCTAACCAGTTTTAGGTCAGGTTTTGATTTTTGATCTGAATTTTAATCCTAAATTTAATCTAAATTGTGGTCTAAGTTTTGGTCTAACTTTCGGTATGAATTTGGTCTAATTTTTGTCACAAATTTTTGTCTCAAATTTTTGTCATAAATTTTTGTCTCCTTTTGGTTTGAATTTTGATTAGATTTTTAGTCTGAATTTGATCGCTTTTTGGATTCTGATCTCAATCTGAGTTTTAACCTGAATTTGGTCTAAATTTTAACCAGAAATTGATCTAAACTTTTGGGCTGAATTTGATTTGAATTTTGTTCTGAATAGTTATCTGAAAATATCTGCCAAATTTTTTGTGCTTTTTTCTGATCTTAATCCGGCGTTAGGTTGGAACTTTTCAACCAACCAAAATTCTTATCTTTCTTTCCTCCTTTTCTTCTTCTCATTTTCGACTGATATTTGTTTGAGTTTTGGTTTTATTTTTGGTATAATTTTTTTATTCTAATTTCCATTTGATTTAAGTTTGAATTTGATTGAATTTCTGCCAGGCTTTTGGTTTCGACTTGGTTTGAGTTTTGGTCTACTTTTTGCTCTGAGCTTGGTATAAATTTTTGTCCTTAATTTTGAATTGAATTTTGGCTTAATTTGATTTGAATTTTGATCTGAATTATTATCTGAAGTGTGGTAAAATTTTTGGGCTGGTTCCTTGTTTAAATCCGGCTTTTAATTAGCCCTCTTCAAACAACCCAAACTTTTAGCTTACTTTGCTCATTCTTTTCTTCTCTTTTTCATCTGATTCTTGATTGAATTTTCGCCTGAATTTTTGTAAGATTTTTTATCTTAATTGGTTCTCCTTTCTATTTAGTTTTAGTCTGAATTTGATTTAAATTTAAATTTCAGTTTGTGTTTTGGGCTCGGATTGATTTGAATTTTAGTCCACTTTTTGTACTAAGCTTGGTCTAAATTTTGGTCTAATATTTAGCTTAAATTTAGTTTGAATTTTAGTCTAAATTTTTGGTCTGATTTTGTAACTGAATTTGGTATGAGTTTCGGTTCGAACTTTGGTCCGATTTCTGGTCTGAATTTGAACTGAATTTTGATCTGAAAATGATCTAAATTTTAGTTTGATTTCTGGTTTGAATTTGGGTCTAGTATTTGGCCTAAGCTTTGGTCATAATTTGGTCCGAACTTTGATCTGATTTTTGATCTGAATGGGAACTGAATTTTGTTCTGAAATTGACCTAAATTTTAGTTTGATTTCTGGCTTGAATTTGATCCAAGATTTGGTCTGATTGTCGATATAAGTTTTAGTAAAAATTTGGGCAGAATTTTGGTATAAATTTTTGGTTTGATTTTCTAACTGAATTGGGTATGAGTTTCGGTTCGAACTTTGGGCCGTTTTCTGGTCTGAATTTGAAATAAATTTTGATCTGAAATTAATCTAAATATTAGTTTGATTTCTGGTTTGAGTTTGGGTCTAGTATTTGGCCTAAGCGTTGGTCATAATTTGGTCTGAACTTTGGTCCGATTTCTGGTCTGAATTTGAACTGAATTTTGATCTGAAAGTGATCTAAAAATTAATTTGATTTCTGGTTTGAATTTGGGTCTAGTATTTGGCCTAAGCTTTGGTCATAATTTGGTCCGAACTTTGATCTGATTTTTGGTCTGAATGGGAACTGAATTTTGTTCTGAAATTGACCTAAATTTTAGTTTGATTTCTGGCTTGAATTTGATCCAAGATTTGGTCTGATTGTCGATATAAGTTTTAGTAAGAATTTGGGCAGAATTTTGGTATAAATTTTTGGTTTGATTTTCTAACTGAATTGGGTATGAGTTTCGGTTCGAACTTTGGTCCGTTTTCTGGTCAAAATTTGAACTAAATTTTGATCTGAAATTGATCTAAATATTAGTTTGATTTCTGGTTTGAGTTTGGGTCTAGTATTTGGCGTTGGTCATAATTTGGTCTGAACTTTGGTCCGATTTCTGGTCTGAATTTGAACTGAATTTTGATCTGAAAGTGATCTAAAAATTAATTTGATTTCTGGTTTGAGTTTGGGTCTAGTATTTGGTCTAAGTTTTGGCCATAATTTGATCTAAAGCTGATTTCTGGTTTGGATTTGATCTAACATTTAGTCTGAATATCGATATAAGTTTTGGTCAAAATTTGGTCTGAATTTTCTGTCTGAGGTTGGGTCTAAGTTTTGATCTAAATTATCGTCAGCATTTTGGTCTGAATTTCTGTCTGATTTTTGGCTTGAATTTCAGTATTTGACCTTAGTTTGGCTTTGAATTTTGGTCTGATTTTTGCTCTGTATTTGGATATGAAAGATCTCAGGTTTTTGTCTGACTTGTGGTCTGAATTATACTCTGAACTAGAGTTTGGATTTTAGTCGAACATTGGGTTTTAATTTGGTGAAGATGTTTCGTCGAAGATGATTAATGTGACTGCCTTTGTCACGGGTTGTTTGGGTTTGGTCTCACCCTCTAATTAAAAGCCTTCGCAGCAATTTTACTAGTGCTGCACTAAGAATTATTAGCTTAAGAAGTTTCGCGATCAGTTATTTTCATAGCAAGTTTTCTACAGAGGCAAGCATCAACATATTTCGGAAAAATTATTATCAGATTCAACCAAGAAATTATGAATAAGCTGAGTGTATATTTCTTTCATACTTATTGAGTAGACTCTAGTACATGTTCGTGTTTGGAATGCTCAAGATTCATATTTGAACACGCACTTTTAGTAGAGTCGACCACCGAAAAAGTATGAAAGGCGCTTTCACGTAGTATATTCATATTTTCTTAGTTGAGCCTATTACATGTTCATGTCCTTGCTCAGTTCATGGGTGTTCAAATACAGAATATCCCAGGTTATTCTAAATAATATAATACCAAACTTCCAGTTTCAGTAGTTACTGTAAATATATAATTCAAGTGCGCGTCCATTGAACTTAACTTCGCCGGGCGCTAGTTTTAACTTTTATGCCAACATAAAAACCGAAAAGAAGAAATTAATTAATTGAAATGCACGGCATGTTCAAAAACATATTAACATAAATTAAAGTACACAGCTATGCACACATATGTGTGCATACACTAATACACATACATGTACATTTACAAAGCAATCAAATAAAATAATGGGAGCCAAAAATTAAACTATGTACATATACCAGAATGAAACCAGTGAATGAAATAACGCACGTAAACACACACACACACACAAATACATACAAACAAACATGCCACACATTTGCGCAGCTCATAAATTAATTATAGTATAAGTGTGCTGCATGTATGTGTGTGCACACGCATATTTATGTGTGTTTGCATGCATGCATATGTGTTAGTAAACATTAGTTAAGCTTTAATTAGGCGGAAACGGAAACGGAAGCGAACAAACACACACCGATACAGACACTTACGAAATAATGAATGTAGCGAAGAAAAAACAAGCAAGGAGGAAGAAAATAAAATATAGTGGATGCATGTGAATATCTTCATCTAGTATATTTATTTTTCTTAAAAGAAAGACAAAAAAAAAAATGTTGAAATTCAAAGCACCAAAACATTACCACTTAAATTTACTAAATTGTCTCTTATATACCGCAAAATATTTACAACTTGAACCGATGTTTGTGTGTGTAAATATATTGCAACGCAATTCACTCTACATATATATATAATTTTAATTAACCTCATGCGCTATTACGCTGACAACGATGACCATGTCCACGCTCATGTCTTCCATGTAAACCATGTAACCCACTAAAGCGCCAATAATGCTTCACAAGCATTGCATATGTATATATATAAACACATACCTACATATTTCACAAACACACATTTCAATCATCATCTCATCTCACAATTTCAGATTGATCTCGCTCATCATCCCATGTACTCGACGAGTCCCATGTTTGGCACGAATACCATTACCGGTGTCACAATGTCACATCCATCACAATTGGCCACATTTACACCACCACCACCCATATTTGCGCATAAAGTGGTCACACAATCTGCCATTCAAACGCAATCGTTGCCGCCTAATGTCTCAGTGGGAGGCATAAATGGTAATGGCTGCCATGGCGGCGTCGGCGGCGGCATCGGTGTTACAGTGAGCAGTAATGGTTTACTGCAAACGGTAACAGGTGTAGGTGTAGGTGGCGGCGTCGGAGGTGGCGTTGGAGGTGGCAACATTCTATGTATGAGTATGCCGCCACATTCTGCAGCATCCGCTGCGTCAATCATATGTGCAGCAGCGCAACAACAACATCAACATCAACAGCAATCACAATCACCGCCACCGGGTGTGGGCATCGGCGTTGGCATTGGTTCTGGTGGCGGAAACGGAAGTATTGTTGGTGTAAGCGCCAACGTATACGGAGATGTGGTAAATATCATTTAAAATTTACTTTATTCTTTTCGTTTTTTCGATTTATTTTTACATTTATTTATTGATGAGAATTTACACGTGACAAATGGTAAATTAAATAAACAACAAAGAGAAAGCGAGTAAAACGGGAGAGGGAGATAAAGGTCGTTGACACCCTCTTCATTGATTTAATGAAATCGTTCGTTGAACTCATTGTAGAGTGATGTAATGCTTTAATAAAACACAAAAAACAAAGTATTTTTAAAGAAGCCACCAAGATATGAAGTAGTCAAGCAAGCGAACCAAAGGCAAAACCAGAAAAAAAAAAACAGACAGAGACTAGACCCGAGAGCAGAGACCACAGACCAAACCAAACCAGACCAGAGATCTGCGACCAGAGACTAAAGAACAGAGACCAGGATAGAAACCAGGCCAGACCTGACAAGGGGAGAGAGAGAAGAGACGAGAGACCAGACCAGAGGCCGGGCCGGAGACCAGACCAGAGACCAGACCAGAGACCAGACCCGACACCAGACCAGAGACCCGACCAGAGACCAGAACAGAGACCAGAACAGAGACCACACCAGAGACCACACCAGAGACCAGACCAGAGACCAGACCAGAGACCAGACCAGAGACCAGACCAGAGACCAGACCAGAGACCAGACCAGAGACCAGACCAGAGACCAGACCAGAGACCAGACCAGAGACCAGACCAGAGACCAGACCAGAGACCAGACCAGAGACCAGACCAGAGACCAGACCAGAGACCAGACCAGAGACCAGACCAGAGACCAGACCAGAGACCAGACCAGAGACCAGACCAGAGACCAGACCAGAGACCAGACCAGAGACCAGACCAGAGACCAGACCAGAGACCAGACCAGAGACCAGACCAGAGACCAGACCAGAGACCAGACCAGAGACCAGACCAGAGACCAGACCAGAGACCAGACCAGAGACCAGACCAGAGACCAGACCAGAGACCAGACCAGAGACCAGACCAGAGACCAGACCAGAGACCAGACCAGAGACCAGACCAGAGACCAGACCAGAGACCAGACCAGAGCCCAGACCAGAGACCAGACCAGAGACCAGACCAGAGACCAGACTAGAGACCAGACTAGAGACCAGACCAGAGATCAGACCAGAGACCAGACCAGAGACCAGACTAGAGACCAGACCAGAGACCAGACCAGAGACCAGACCAGCGACCAGACCAGAGACCAGACCAGAGACCAGACTAGAGACCAGACCAGAGACCAGACCAGAGACCAGACCAGAGACCAGACCAGAGACCAGACCAGAGACCAGACCAGAGACCAGACCAGAGACCAGCGACCAGACCAGAGACCAGACCAGAGACCAGACTAGAGACCAGACCAGAGACCAGACCAGAGACCAGACCAGAGACCAGACCAGAGACCAGACTAGAGACCAGACCAGAGACCAGACCAGAGACCAGACCAGCGACCAGACCAGAGACCAGACCAGAGACCAGACTAGAGACCAGACCAGAGACCAGACCAGAGACCAGACCAGAGACCAGACCAGCGACCAGACCAGAGCCCAGACCAGAGACCAGACCAGAGACCAGACCAGAGACCAGACCAGCGACCAGACCAGAGCCCAGACCAGAGACCAGACCAGAGACCAGACCAGAGACCAGACCAGAGACCAGACCAGAGATCAGACCAGACCAGAGATCAGACCAGACCAGAGACCAGACCAGACCAGACCAGACCAGACCAGACCAGACCAGACCAGAGACCAGACCAGAGACCAGACCAGAGACCAGACCAGAGACCAGACCAGAGACCAGACCAGACCAGACCAGACCAGACCAGACCAGACCAGAGACCAGACCAGACCAGACCAGACCAGACCAGACCAGACCAGACCAGACCAGAGACCAGACCAGACCAGACCAGACCAGAGACCAGAGACCAGAGACCAGAGACCAGACCAGACCAGACCAGACCAGACCAGACCAGACCAGACCAGACCAGACCAGACCAGACCAGAGACCAGACCAGACCAGACCAGACCAGACCAGAGACCAGACCAGACCAGACCAGACCAGACCAGACCAGACCAGAGACCAGACCAGAGACCAGACCAGACCAGAGACCAGACCAGAGACCAGACCAGACCAGAGACCAGACCAGAGACCAGACCAGAGACCAGACCAGAGACCAGACCAGAGACCAGACCAGAGACCAGACCAGACCAGAGACCAGACCAGACCAGACCAGACCAGACCAGACCAGACCAGAGACCAGACCAGAGACCAGACCAGAGACCAGACCAGAGACCAGACCAGAGACCAGACCAGAGACCCGACCAGAGACCCGACCAGAGACCCGACCAGAGACCCGACCAGAGACCAGACCAGAGACCAGACCAGAGACCAGACCAGAGACCAGACCAGAGACCAGACCAGAGACCAGACCAGAGACCAGACCAGAGACCAGACCAGAGACCAGACCAGAGACCAGACCAGCGACCAGACCAGAGACCAGACCAGAGACCACAACAGAGACCAGACCAGACCAGAGAACAGACCAAAGGCCAGTCACAACCTGCTCTTCATATACCTTAAATTCAATCGACTTTGACTGCTTACATTCATACATAAATTCAAAACTTAAATTCGAGGCATTACAATTTCGCTAAAACAAAAAAGAAAAAAATAATAACAATGACATTTAAATTCCACAACATTCCTATAGAATTAAGCAGAAGCAATTTTTATATATTTCTTTTATAATAAATTTTTTTGCTGTAGTTGAAGTTTTTCTCTCCTATTGCTAGTCCAGCATGAAGTGCAGTGTTGCTATATTTTTGTATGTTAAGGGCACTGCAGTTTGCAGTACTCACTTATGAGCATAATGATTGCAATTTTCATGCACTCTCTCTCTCTTTTTCTCTCTCTCACTCTCTTATTATTCTTATACAACAAGAGCAAGTGAATAAAAAAGCCCTAGAAAAAACACAAACACAAATGAAATGAAAGTTATGTAGAAAAAAATTGAATTCAAAAAAAAAAAGAAAGGAGGTAATATATATATATATGTATATATATATATATATATAAATAAATACACAGTGTACTCGAATAATATTCGCCTCATTTATTTTAAGTGAAGCATTATTATTATAGTTTTTGTTATTATTATTGCTGTAGTTTGTTGTGTTCTGATTGTTGTTTTTGTGGTTTTTTGCTATTTTTAAGTGAATTTTTTTTTTGGTGTTTTTTACTATTTTTCATAATTATTTTTGTAGAGTTTTTTTTCTTTCTCATTTATTCTATATTCGCGTTATGTAGTAAGGGCGTGACTCTTACGGAATGTTGCGTTGCAATAAAAGTCATGGCCTTCCTTTTTTTTTGCGAAAAGAAAACATATTTTTGTAGTGAAACTTCTTTAGCGAGGATAAATCGAAAATTTTGCAACGGAAATCGCGTTGTTTGTTGCACTAAATACGAAACTAATAAGAAACGAAATAATGCTGTTGTAAATGTTTAGCGAACGAAGTCATATGGGTATCGGCTATATACAATCAAGCAGAGAATCGGCTTCTCTTCAACGCTGCTTCAATAATGTGCTCCTCTGCGGTTGGAGTTCCCAGCTTTGGAGTTTCCAAATTTGTAGTATCATATTTGCTAGTAATTGCATGAAATCCTACGAGTAAAAAATATGAAGCGGTATTCTTTACAATTTTAGATACAACATTATCTTTGATTTCTTGACTTTCGATTGTATTGACGAGGTTCACATATTGTGCAAATTTAGTTTTATGAATTAGCATAAGTTCACTAACTTTAAGTGCAACGGTTTCGTCTTTGAGTACATTTTCAGCAATAGTCTTGGTTCGAGATAGTGCATTTGCTTTAGTGAGAGAGCCGACGTCTTTGTTTGATTACATGAACTGAACTAAACTGAAGTGAACTAAACTGAACTGAACTGAACTAAACTGAACTGATATGGAATAATACTTTGCTTTACTTTGAATTAGTACGAGTCAGAAATATTCCAAAGTAAATTCCAGCTAAAAATATATTTTATTAAGAATACTGTACGAAAGTAATTTTAAAATATCAAAAGAATTTTTCAGGGTATTTAAGGCCTACTGATTGCGACCTTGTACTCAGATTTTCTTTATCAGATATGGAATTTCGTGCTATAGAGGTTCAAATCCTCGATCTATAAAAGAAATTCGGAGATCTTTCATCTCTAACCGATGAAAAATTTTTAGAGAAAATATTTTCTTGTCGAAGTCCTCGAATTATTTAGTGATATCTATGAAGTCTATAAAAACCTAATCTAAAAAAATTCTAAAAATTTTTTTTCTTATTTTATACTTTCAGAGTTCGAACCCAGGCATGCTGAAAACCGTTCCAGAAGAAATGCATCATCAGCTGAACGGTGAAGATGTGCTCATTACAAAGGATCGTAATCATGCGACACGCTTCTGACGGTAAATTAAAATGGAGTAAAACCAAAACTAAAATTAAAAACTAAAAGTGACATACGAAAATAATGAACAAAAACTTAAAAATAAATCAAAATGCATTTTTAAATGATAAGAAAGCAGACTATAATGTAATGTGATGTTAATGAACTAGAAATAAAAAGAAAAATAAATATTATTGAAAGAGAAAGTTTAAGGAAAGGAAAAAAAAAAATAAATAATGCAATTTTTTTAAAACTGCCAAAACAAAAATGCATTTAAAAAACGGGGAAAAATCTAAAAAAAAAAAAAGAAAATGTGCCAAAAAATGTGAGAACAAAACTTATTTTAAAGGCAGAAATCATAAATAAAAACGAACGACACTGTTGCAATTAAATTAAATAATATTAATAAAAAAAAAGAATAATATTAATAAGAAAATTATTAAAATACTATAAATGTATTAATTAAAACTTTGATTTATTCATTTTTCTGTGTAAATAAAACTTAAAAAAAAAAATCATATTTAAAAAAAAAAATAATAAAAACAGAAAACTCAAAGAGTGAAATTGCGTAAAATAAATTCAATTTATGAAATAATTATAAAAAAATAATAATAAATAAACAAAAGAAATTTATATATTTAAATGTACATTTTAACAAATAACAACTAAAAACGAAACTAAAAAAATAAAAGTAAATAATTAAAAAAAAAAACTAAATTACTGAATTGTTATTTATTACCTTAGCTATTAAGCTTTAATTAATATTAATTGATTTATAAAAAGTGAAAACAAAACTATAGGAAAAAAAATGGTCAAACATAATTTACACTGTTGTTAAATAAATATTTATTAAAAACATATATTAATTTCAATTATTTCCGATAGTTTTCTATTTTTAATTAATTTTATTAATATTAAAAACGAAAAAAAAGAAGCAAATAGAATTTTACCAAACAAGCCAAAAACCAAAAAAAAAAAACATTTAATAAAATATAATACATAAATCAAATTTTAGACATAAGCACAAAAAAACACAAAAATTACCAATAAAAAAATAATAAATTAGCTTACAAAAAAAAAAAAAAAACATTAATAAAAAAAAAAACATTAATAAAAAAAAAAAATAAAGAATAGACTTGGAAAACAGAAAAAGTACATAAGAAATTTGTATTTAAATTGTAACAAAATAATAATTATAAAAAATTTAATAAATAGATTTTACATACAAATCGAAAATGAATTTAAGTGCGAAATTTATGAAAGAAAAAAAAAACACAAATTTTCGTATGAGAAAACTCAAATAATTATACTTTATATATATATGAATATAGATTTAAAATTAAATTTTATACGTACGTAAAATTACAAAATTGATAAATAATTGGTAATAATGTAAAATGTAAATTATTAACAAAATCTAAAAAATTCTAACAAAAACAAAAAAAAATTAAAAAAATAATTACTTAATTTGTAAGTCAGGTGAAAAGTAAGAGGAAGAAAACAGAATGACAAATTAAAATTGTAGTTAATGAATTAATTCAATAAAGTGTATTATAGAAAAAAAAACAAATAATAATAAATAACTAAAGTGTTTTTTATTTACTCACAAAATTGAAAGAATACACGAGGTAAGTAATGATAAGAGAATTAAAACGATGCCGCTAAAAAAAGAAGCTGCTCGACATAGAAAGTCTTGATTCAAAAAATTCTTGTGTAACCAACCACGTAACCGAGTGCGTCACTCTCTTTCCATTCTTTCTATATAAAGTTTTTACACTATCTTCATTTGCCTCACTCTCTCTCAAGAGAGCAAAAACTCCATATAAAAAACGAAAAAATAAGTCAACCCTCTAGTTGATTGTATGTAGGTAGCAGCGAATAATAACTGCTTAACTTCATTTCTTACTGGTTTCGTATGAGTGCAACGAAAACGCGTTTTTTCACGTGACCGTTGTTGTTGAAGTTTTTGCACTCTTCCTCTTTCTATTTTTGAAGCTTTTTCTCTGTGCCCTCTACACCTATCGGCACAAACACGACGTAATACACATATACAACATAAGAGAGGTATGTTTAGGTATTTACAATCAAGCTCTCTCACTAAAGCACATTAGATAAAACTGCAAGAAGTCAACTGTCAGTTTGACTGTATGCAACCGATCCTCATATGACTTCGTTCGGTAAACACTATTTATTATTATTATGTGAAGGAAGGACGACTCGAAAGTCAGGCACTGTGACCTATAAGATCTATTGTACCAAAGCCCCAAGAAAGAAAGAAAGGAAGAGGGAAAGAAAGATAGATAACAAACATACGCAAGCCGAGAATCGAACTCGGGTCTCCAGAAACAAGAGTCTGGCACTCTGCCACTAGACCACAGTGGCGATGGTAGGACCTACAGCTTAACGCCGATTCCGAACGGCTGTATGGCAATTTTTTATCAGCTCGGTGGTTTTCCCATTACCAACCAAGGTGTGTACTTGTACACATTCTTATAATTCTCATCCGCTTCATATCGATATTGAATATAAGAAGTTTATGAGAATTAACCACCAGACCAAGATGGGAATCGAACCAGCAGCCTTCTGGATGAAAGTCTAGTGCACTATGCACTTGACTATCGAGGTCGTCTCGATAAACACTAACAACTGCATAACTTCGTTTCTTATTAGTTTCGTATGAGTGCAACAACAACGTGATTTTCGTTGCAAAATTTTCGATTTACCCTCGCTACAGAAGTGTCACTAAAAAAAAACAACCAAGCAGCAAGCAGTCGTTATTTCTTTGAATTTTTTCTTGAATTTCTCATCAGGCATTCTTAAGACCTCAAGCTGCAAGAAAACAACATAATTGAAAAATCGATTTGTTTTACAACTTATAATACAACTTGTATGAGTTCTTTCTTCCGTTATGGTGGATTCACTAACCGAGTACCGCACTCTCTTGTTGTTTATTTTTTTTTCAATGAAGTTGTGTCGCTCCCATCAATTGGCACACACTTTTTCGTGTTTTTTTTTATATGAAGTTCTAATGCCCTCAATGCATAGAAAGCTCCTCCGAGACTGGTAGACCTTGAAAATTCCTCAATACGAACGGCCCTTAGGGTTCTCGACTGTATCCAGAAAGCTGATAGTCACTGGACTGATTCTGGAATCGAGACCTTGGAGATCTTTTTGAATACTCATTTCCCGGGGAGTGAAACCTTCGTTGATCAACTCCTCCGCATACCAATTGACCGACACTCATCTAAAGTGGGCCATCAAATCCTTCAGTTCTAATAAATCTCCAGGGCCAGATGGTATCTTTCCCGCGGATATTCAGCAAGGGGCTGAGTACGTTACTTCCTGGCTATTGTAAATTTATAGTGTGTGTCAAAAATTCTCGACAAATTTCCAAAATCTGAAGAGAGGCTCGTGTAGTCTTCATATCTAAAGCAGGGAAAGGATCCCATACCAAAACCAAACGAATTCCGACCGATCAGTCTGCCCTCTTTTCTTTTAAAAACATAAGAAAGGGTTCTTGATTTTGATTTTAGGAGCTCTATCAATCCCACCCTTATATCCAAATCACAGCATGATTATGCTCATTGAGGAATCTGAGAAATCACTTACCAACAAAGTATATACGCTTGCAGTATTTCTCGATAACGAGGGGGCTTTCAACAATGTCTGCACAGAGAGTATGGAAAGCTTCTTGCGCTCTCTACTGCTGTAAGAGCGCTTTAGGAACAAAATGGGGTCTTCAACCACGAGTCACTTCCTGGCTCTACACAGCAGTGATCGAGCATAATCTTCTTTATGAATCCATCTTCTGATGATCGACAACTGCAAAGGCGGTCAACCTTAAACACTGGATAAGGTTAGAAAAACGGCAGCCATATTGATTACTAAAGCTCTCCGTACTACCTCTACGAAAGGTCTCTTCGTAAGCCTTCATTGGTTGCCAACTGCACTTCTGGTTAAGCAACAAGCTTAGTGCTCTGCTGCCAGACTCAGTGCTTTAACTCGCTGGACTAGGTCGAACCTGAGCCATGTCAAGATTATAATCCACGAAACGTTCATACCAATTAACGTGGACTATATTTGTTCTACCCCTAATTTAAACCATTCGTTCTTCACCCACATCCTCAGTAGAGAGGAATGGGTTAATGACGAGGAGGTCACTGGACATTCAATTGACATCTTATACAGATGGGTCAAAATTGGAGGAAAGAGTCGGCTGTGGCATCTTTTCTAGTAAACTGGGGCGCAGACTCTCTTTCCGACTTCCGGACGGAAGGAGGAAGTAATGGCTATTTATTGAGCGTCCAAATGGCTTATTCGCAACGATTCATTCGATACGAATATCTGCATCTACACAGGCAGCCAAGCAGCAATCAAGTCCTTTGCCGGTGTTTTCACTACATCAAGGCTTGTTCTTGACTGCCGATCTTCACTCAACTTTTTGCCGAGTCACTCGCAGGTCCACCTATATTTGGTACCGCGGCATATGGATATTTCAGGTAACTGCAATGTTGACGAGTTAGATAAACAAGGCTCGCAGCTTACCGATATATCACTTTCCTGGACCATGGGTGTCTTCCTCTTACGTCTATTAAATTAGCCATTAAGTAAAATTACTTTGAGGAAGCAAAAAGTTCCTGGGTAGCGGAGCATACTTGTGGTATTACCAGGCTAACATGGACCACTATGAGCAGTAGACGGACTAGACAGTTACTCAACCTTAACAGAAACTCCAACAGCATTACGACTTCGGTGCTCAAGGGACACTGCATTATGGGAGGACATGTTGCAAGATTAGAATTGCCACTTAATGACATCTGTCAGTTCTGCGGCTCTGAGGAGAACGAAGAAACAGTCCTCCGTTTCATGTGCGAATGCCCATCCCTGGCCAGTAGGAGACTAAAACTCCTCGGCTCATCTTTCTTCACTAGTCTGTCCGAGCTATGATTCATAAATATTAAGGATATAGCTAGATTCGTTATGGAATCATCATGGTTCTATCGATCTATTGTGATGGTTTCACTCGGTTTCAGTAGCTCGTAATATATCACACCGAGCTGATTCCACCAAATGCAAAGCATAAACTTGGTACCGTAAATATTTGGTTTGCGGTCGACATGGTCGACAAAAAGATCAAAACTTCCCGAAAATGACGAGAACTTAGTGAAATATTTTATTCATCAGTCCAATTCACTACATCGAATTTGCTTTGATAATACTCTCTGAAATTTTCACTGGTATGAGGAGAAAGTGTGATTATTTACTGATATCGACAAATTTCATTACAATTTAGTGAGAGCTACCACGCCCACCTTGACCGGTTTTGTCGATTTTATAGCTTTACTTAGTAAATGAAATGATCAATGCATTACTAATATAATGCATTACTAATATAATGCATTACTTCTATCACTAATACGCACACATATGAACATATCCACTTAGTATGAGTGCTTTTCTATTTCTGTTTTAAATGCCTATAAAAACAAAACAAAAAAACCCTTTCTGATTTTAAATTATCGATGACATTTTTGCTTAATGCCTGAAATCTATGACAGTGTCACTTTGTAAATGTCATTCATACAAACGCATACAAATGAATCAAGCAGAACGAAGATGAAGAGAGAAAAAGTGCAAAAGGAGAATGAATGAAAAAAATGTCAAGACATTAATTATTAATGTCATTCTCCTTCTCTCACTGCACTTCAGTTTTTTCCTTTCTCAGAGACGATACGCAGTACATGATTGTACTATATGTATGTGTATAAAGATATACATATGTATGTGTGTATATTTGTGCGGATATATAAGAGTGTATATGTATTGCCATAAAAATTCCCTCGATGTTGACGATGTGACAGATTGACTTGTGTGAGCTTTTGTAATAAAATAAAAATGCTTATATGTATTTATATAGAAATTCGAAAAATAACGAAAAGAAAAGAAAAAGAGAAAAAAAACTGCAAATAAATTGAAGCACATTATTAGCTAATAAACAATTGTGGCTTAGAACTGTGGGCAAACACAATGAAAGAGGAGTGGTAAGAAATGTTGAAAGTGATGAGGGAATTGTGTATTGAAGTATTGAAAAATAACATTTTAGATAATTTTCTATTTTTTTTTTTTTCTTTTTTGGCATTAATGAAATTTGATTGAAAAAAATGTGTATGTATGTGTGTGTGTAGATATGAATTGTGGTGAAACTTAAATTGATATTAGAAACATGCAGCAACTGAAAACTGATATCAAGGCAGGATCTAAAATGTGGAATGCTTTAGAAAAAGTTCCAATATAGTTTAGATTTCACAATATTTTTTTAAGGCCTAACAAAATTTCGACCAAAATCAGACTGGAATTAAAATTCAGAGAGAGAAAGAGTTTAAGTGATTTCAAAAACCGTTGATTCAAATAGAATTCAGAAAAGTCAAGTTGATTTCAAAAAGCGTTGATTTAAATACAGAAAAGTCAAAATTTTTTCAGAAATCATGGATTTGATTTTAATGGAGTTAAAATGACTTCAAAAATGGAAAGAAAAGTCAAAACTATTTTAAAAATTATGAATTTGAGAGCTTGAATTCAAAAAAGTCAAATTGATTTCAAAAAGTGATGATTTGAATACAGAAAAGTCAAAATTATTTCAGAAATCATGGATTTGATTTCAATGGAGTTAAAATGACTTCAAAAATGGAATGAAAAGTCAAAACTATTTTAAAAAGTATGAATTTGAGAGTTTGTATTCAAAAAAGCCAAATTGATTTCAAAATACAGTAATTTAAATACAGAAAAGTCAAAATTATTAAAAAAAAATCATGAATTTGAGAACTAGAATTTAAAAGAGCTGAATTGATTTCAAAAAGCATTGATTTAAATATAGAAAAGTCAAAACTATTTCAGAAATCATGAATTTGAATTCAAAAGAGTCAAATTGATTTCCAAAAGAATTGATTTGATAACAGAAAAATTAAAATTACTTAAGAAATCATGGATTTGAATTCAATGGAGTTAAATTGATTTCAAAAAGCGATAATTAGAATACTGAAAAGTCAAAACTATTTCAGAAATCATGGATTTGAATTCAATAGAACTAAATTGATTTCAAAAAGCGTTGATTTAAATATAGAAAAGTAAAAAATATTTCAGAAACCATAAATTTGAGAATTTAAATTCAGAAGAGCCAAATTGATTTCAAAAGGTGATGATTTAAATACAGAAAAGTCAAATTTACTTCAGAAATCACTAATTTGAATTCAAAAAAGTCAAGTTGATTTAAAAAAGAATTGGTTTGAATACAGAAAAATTAAAATTGATTTAATTTGAATTCAATAAAGTCAAATTGATTTCAAAAAACGTTGACTTGAGTACACAAAGTCAAAAGAGTCAAACTGATTCCAAAAAGCTGTAATTTGAATACAGAAATGTTAAAATCACTTCAGAAAAAATGAACTCGAATTCAAAAGAGCCAAATTGCTTTCAAAAAACGTTGATTTAAATACAGAAAAGTCAAAATTATTTTAGAAATTATGAATTTGAGAATTTTAATTCAAGAAAGCCAAATTGATTTCAAAATACGGTGATTTAAATACAGAAGAGTCAACATTATTTCAAAAATCATGAATTTGAATTCAATAAAGTCAAACTGATTTCAAAAAGCGTTGACTTGAGTACACAAAGTCAAAACTATTTCAGAAATCATGAATTTGAATTCAAAAGAGTCAAATTGATTTCAAAAAGCGTTGATTTAAATACAGAAAAGTCCAAATTTTTTCAGAAATCATGAATTTGAATTTAAAATAGCCAAATTGATTTCAAAAAGCAGTAATTTGAATGCAGAAATATCTCAAAAATCATGAAATTGGGAACTTGAATTCAATAAAGTCAAATTGATTTTGAAAAAGAGTTGATTTTAATATAGAAAAATCAAAATTATTTCAAAAATCATGAATTTGAATTCAATAGAGTTAAATTGATTTCAAAAAGCGGCAGTTTGAATACAGAAAAGTCAAAATTATTTCAGAAATTATGAATTTGAGAATTTGAATTCAAAAAAGCCAAATTGATTTCAAAATACGGTTAAGTACAGAAAAGTCAAAATTATTTAAAAAATCACAAACGAATTGAATTCAAAAGAGTCAAATTGATTTCAAAAAGCGGGAATTTGAACAGAGAAAAGACAAATTGAATACAATAGAGTGAAACTAAGTTCAGAAATGATCAAATTGTATTCAAAATTTACAATTTCATTTCAGAGCTCATTTATTTGAATTCGATAGAGTCAAAATGATTTCAGAAATGTTATATAAAAATGTTAAATTGATTGCAAAAATCGACAATGTGAATTCAAAAATGTAAAATCGATTTCAAAAATTGCCAATGTGAATTCAAAAGTCTCAAATTGGTTCCAGAAAATATCAATTTGAGTTCAAATCAGTTAATTTAAATTCAAAAATCATTTCTTCAAGTTGATTTAAAAAATCAACAATTTGAAAAAAAAAACAGTATTAAATTTAGCACTGCGTGATTAACCATAAATCATGCTTACATACTGAGCTCTTTATAAATGATTTAAAAATAAATTTTCCATAATTACACCAAAAATTAATAAATATTTTCTATAAAAAAAAGTACAAATACATAAATTCAAATCTATTTAAGTAGTTACAATAAATTGCCAATTTAACAATCAATAAAATTCAAATGTTTCATAAAATTTTCGATATGTTTCATAACGTTGTATTTAGAGTATGAGAGAAAATTTATGGTAAACAATTGAAAATTGGAAATTGAAAATAATCAATAAAATGTGGCCATTTATCATATTTTGTTTTTTTTTCTATTCATATACATTACGCTGGCAGCGCTATCACAACCATCCCTTTTTCCACACTGTTCCCCAAACCGGTTCCCGGTTCCTGCTCACCCACACATTTACTATATGAAACCCACACATTTTACTTTATGTAATGGAAACAGTTTTTTGTTTTGTTTTATTTTATATTGTTCAACTATTGGCATAAAAAATCGTTGGAAAAAGCAATACATAAATTAAATTAACTGCAACGAAATGCAATTGTAACAAAATAAAATCAATTGTGTTGAGTTAGAGAGAGAAAAAAGGACGAAAAAGTATAAAGGTAGAAAAGTGAGATAGCAAAAAAATCAAATAAATTTAGGAAGCAAATGTTAAAATCTCATTAAAATAAAAACAAACACATTCCAACTGCATACAAAAAATTCTTGTACAAGTTTAAAAACAAAATTAAAAAACAAGTAAAAAAAATATTTATATTTTTGAGGCAGTGTTATTGGTTTTTATGACATTTTCATATTTATTCAATTATAGGCATGCATCCAATGATATGTCAGTAAACTCTAGGAATATCGAACTCCAACAAACTTCATTTGTGGCTTGAATTCCACTCATTTAAAATTGATTAATTTCAAAGAAAAATCATACAAAAAATCAAACCGAAAACCCTGCCCCAAAACAAAGCCAAAATATTAAATTCATATCTTATCCATATTCATAAAAAAATCAAACAGCATTGCAGGCCAGAAGTGAGATAAAAACCAAAGCAAAATTTATATAAAAAATCTGACCATAACTCAAACCAAAATTTAGACCAAATCCTGACCAAAACCTAGACTCAAACTAGCCTCAAAATCTGATCCAAACTGAGACCAAAAACCAAACCAAAATTTAAAGCAAATCCTAATCAAAACTTAGACTGAAACTAGTCTCAAAATTTGATCCAAACTAAGGCCATAACTTAAACCAAAATTTAGACCAAATCCTCACCAAAAAACTTAGACTGAAACTAGCCTCAAAATCTGATCCAAACTGAAACCAAAAACCAAACCAAAATTTGGACCAAATCCTGACCAAAACCTAGACTCAAACTAGCCTCAAAATCTGATCCAAACTGAGATCAAAAACCAAACCAAAATTTAAAGCAAATCCTAATCAAAACTTAGACTGAAACTAGTCTCAAAATTTGATCCAAACTAAGGCCATAACTCAAACCAAAATTTAGACCAAATCCTCACCAAAAAACTTAGACTGAAACTAGCCTCAAAATCTGATCCAAACTGAAACCAAAAACCAAACCAAAATTTGGACCAAATCCTGACCAAAACCTAGACTCAAACTAGCCTCCAAATCTGATCCAAACTGAGACCAAAAACCAAACCAAAATTTAAAGCAAATCCTAATCAAAACTTAGACTGACACTAGTCTCAAAATTTGATCCAAACTAAGGCCATAACTCAAATCAAAATTTAGACCAAATCCTGACCAAAAAACTTAGACTGAAACTAGCCTCAAAATCTGATCCAAACTGAAACCAAAAACCAAACCAAAATTTAGACCAAATCCTGACCAAAACTTAGCCTCAAAATCTGATACAAATTGAGACCAAATTCAGACCAACATTCAAACCAAAAATCATATCATGTTTGAAATAAAATTTAGACTAAATTTCAAACTCTTAATCACCAAAATGTACTTAATTCACTTAATTTAGACAAAAACTCAGACTAATCTCATACAAAATTAGGCAAAAACTTTAACCGAAATTCAACCCAAAAATCTTATCCAGATTTTAGGCCAAAAAACAAACCAAAATTCGATGTAATTTCATAACAAAAACTAGATCAAAATTCATACCAAATTTATTCCATATTTACACCCAACTTTAGATTAATCTCAGATAAAATTTCGACTTAAATCAGACTAAAAACTCAAACCAAGTTATGTCTGAATTTAGACCAAACATTAAACTCGAACCAAAATTCAGATTAAAAATCCAAAACCGATACTCAAACTAAAATTCTAACTAAACTCAGACCAAAACTCAAACCAATTTCAGTGCAGGAATCGGGAAGAAATTGAGACCGAAAATACGACCAAATTGAGACCAAAGATTTCGACCCAATTCAGTCCAAAAATCAAACAAAAAGTCAGTCCAAAATTGAAACCATAAGTAGTTCAAATTTAGATAAAAATTTAGGCCTAAATCCTGGCCAACTTCATGCAAATATTCATAAAAATAAATTTCAAATTCAAACCAAAATCTAAAACCAAAAATTTCGCCAAATTTATTCCAGCAATCAGGAAAATATCAGATCAAAATTCAGACGAAATTTTTTCTAAAAATTATACTAAAATTTAAACTAAAATCAAGATCAAAATTGAGACCAAATGCATTTCAAATTCAGACCTAAATACAAATCAAAATTTGAGCTATGAATACGATTTTACAAATTTAGTCCAAAAATCTGGCAAAAAATCAGACCAAAACTTAAAAGAAACTTTACACAAAAATTGAACCAAAATTTTAGACCAAAAATTAAACCAAAAATTAAACCAAAAATTAAACCAAAAATTATACCAAAATTTTAGATAAAAAATTAGACCAAAATTTTAGACCAAAATTTTAGACCAAAATTTTTTACCAAAATTTTATACCAAAATTTTAGACCAAAAATTTTAGACCAAAATTTTAAATCAAAATTTTAGGTCAAAAATTTAGACCAAAATTTTAGACCAAAAGTTTTAGACCAAAATTTTAGACCAAAATTTTAGGCCAAAACTTTAGGCCAAAATTTAGAATTGAATTGTGACCAAAATTTAAATCACGACCATAAGTTTTTGAAAAATCTGACTAAAAATAAGAAAAAACTTTAGAGAAAGAAGTAGACCAATAGAATACAAGTTTAGATCAAAAATCGAACAGAAATTTATACCACAAATCGGTTAGGTATTGTATCGAAAGGTGAGTTGAGCGTAAGATCTCAATCGTTATTAATGTTAGTTAATCTCAGGGCTTCTCTTTCTGCTTTAACCATTCATTCCTTTTCTGATTGTGTTGAAGACTCCACTCAACAGTCAACCCGCCCGAAGTTGCAGTACCCATATGAAGAGTGTTTCCAGAACCCACCACCGTAAATCCGAACACTTCTGCATACAATGTAACCTGATTGATTTGCAGGCATTAAAACTAACTTATTCCGCGAATCGCGATTCATGTGTTTGTGTGCGTGAGATTATAAATCATCGTATCCATCATGACCTATCATCATTCTAGCTATGCTCTTAAACGCGGGATTCGATTTTTTCAAATGGCTATTTTTATTTTGAAATCCCTGTGAGTTTAATAGAGTCACATGGCAAATTTTTCTACTTCGTTATTATCGCTAAAATATGCTAAAATTAGGAAACAGTGTTGAATCAATCAATTTATTTACAAATAAATGCTTGTGTTACTACCTTCAGTTGACGTTTGATGTCTGACAAGACACACACCAGAAAAACTACCCTCAATAACTGCCCAGCAAGCAAATCCAAAAAAAAAAAAAAAATCATGTTACAGGTTTAATTTTCACCCTCAGTACTATTCAGAATATTGTATGTTTTATTTGGGGTTGAAAATTCCTTCTCTTATTTTTTGCAAGATCAAATAAACGAAAAATAAACCTTCAACGCAACAAAAAGCAATTCTATTTTTACATAAAGGGAAGAAAAAATGTTTTGAAGAGAAGTAGTAGCATTTCAGGGTCAGAACTGATAGGACGAAGTTTTATAAAGACTTCGATAAAAAACAAAAAAATTAAAAAAAAATTAGAATGAATTGTATACAAATAGAAAAATGTATGTGTAAATATCGACAATTCACATGTGATGACAATTATAATGACTGCTATTTTTGGTTTCTTCAGTTTGAGGATAATGACGAGACAAAAACGTGAGTGTTTTTGTATATTTGTATAAGTTTTTCGTTTTAGTAAACTGAATAAAATAAGATCCTTCCATGTTATATGCTCAGAGGACAAATAAAAAAAAAACACTTTCTTTGATAAAGAAGTCACCAGACAACTCGCACGCTACAGGAAATTTCAATTTTATTTACAAAAGAAACAAAAAAAACTAACAACTTAATCTACCTACTCCAATTTCGTTATCGGTTGATGTGAATTTGAGCTGTTTCATTCCTATTCGGCAATATTTTTGTTATTTCGTTTCGTTTCTTGTCGTTCCATATCAGTACGTGCACTCAATAACGAGAGGCGGTTTACTTATAGTTTCGTGGAGCTGGTTAATCTTTTATACATTTATGCACCATACACATTGACGACGGCAGCTACACGACAACATCTCTCAAATTATAAAAACAACATGTTCTTATGGAGACGATTATTTTGGCGACGACACGACCACATTTGTGGCTGTAACCAAAATTTAAATCACGACCATAAGTTTTTGAAAAATCTGACTAAAAATAAGAAAAAACTTTAGAGAAAGAAGTAAAAATTTCTTTGATCTAGTTATCTTTGAAAAATATGTCAGTTGTTATTGTTAATGACAAACATGTTGATTTATTGTGAGTTTGATCAAAATGAGTGAAAATTAAAATTATTCAAAATTTTTTTAAAAAAATCCAAATTGGTCCTACAAAAAATTGGCCAAAGAATTGAAGGTCTGCCGTCAAACTGTTTCCAATGTTATTAAACAGTTTCAGGAGAATTTGACCATCGATAGGAAACCTGGTTCGGGAAGAAAACAAGGACCACATGATATTGGGAAAGCCAAGAAAATAGAAAGCATATTGAAAAGATCTCCAAACACATCTGGTAGAAAAGCTGCCCGGTTAGCCCAGTGCCCTGACTATTTGGTGCGAAAAGTTAAAGCCAATGCAGGTTTGAAAACATACAAAGTCCCAAAAAGTTCCAGACAGGAATGCTGCAAAAAATTTAGACGCCAAAAGTAGGACTCGGACAATGTGTCGACATATTTTTGGCCCGATTTGGCATCATATCACTACGGCAAGAAAGCTCTGGAGTGGTTCCAAAGTAATAACATAGTTTTTGTACCAAGAGAGGCCAATCTCAATCCTCCAAATTGTCCGGAGCTAAGACCAGTGGAGAGATATTGGGCTCTTGTGAAAAGAAACTTAAAGAGCACAAAAAAGTTGTCCCAAAATATCGAAGATTTTAAAAGAAGATGGGCAAACTGTTCCAAAAAGGTGTCTAAAACAACTAACAAATCTCTAATGGAAGGCTTAGGTCCACGAGTTCATAAATAGTGGTCAGAACTATAAAAGTTATATTTTTCTGTAATTTGTAATATATTATCAATTAAATAAAACAAAAAAAAAAACTCTAAGATCAACCGTTTAAAAATTATTGAATTTTATATATGTTAAGATTTTTTCGATCTCACTCCTTATATCAATTTAAAGAGCTTGACGAGTAGGTTAGCCAAAAATTATCAGATTTAAAATCGGTTAAGCCATAACTAAGCGTCGGAAGTTTTTCGAAATTCTCTCATTGAACAAAGCATTGCATTCATCTTTGAAAAAAACATTTCTTAAGCGGGAGTAAATAATAAATAAGAGAAAGAGAGAATACATGAGTAACGGCATCTCTCAGAATTATCTAACGAGTTATCTGCATACACAAATAACAAAGCAAACACCAACGAGTAGTTTGGTTCTCTTTTGTTATTTGTTTTTCATTCAGAGATTTCTTCCGCAAAAAAATTGCCCCAGTTACTGGGCCTTACCGACTAGTATTTTAGAAATGCTGCAAATGTTTTTTATATTTCTTTTGTATTTTCTTTCTAGTGCTCTTCAATATTGTGCTCAAAACCTCAATGAAGACTGTGTATTGGTGGAAAAACTCAAACCAAATCCATTTACCTCACTAATTGACGATTGCATCTGCCTGCTGTATAACTTGCTACAATTACAAGATCAATTAAATTTATCAATGTCTTGCTATAGATATGAACAAGTTTACATTGAATACTATGCAACGAAATTAACGCAATTAGAAACTGAAAATTTTGAGGTCCTTATAAAATATACAAACGCCGAAATACAACAATATTTTCGTTGTTCTGGAAAATATATCGAAAGTATTTCGATCAGTTTCCGTTTCAGTTTAACAGATATCAGCACGGCATTGTATAATGGAATAAAAGAATATTGCATAAATTTGAAACGCTTAAAAATGATAAACCGAGTAAATAGAGAATATGCTAAATTTCTTAATTCTCACAATCTGCAAAAAATTACCGAAGTGGACCTTACCGATTGTAATTTATTTGACAGCGACGTCAAACCCTTAACGACAATGCCAAATTTAGAAGTACTCGGCTTATCACATAACAAAGTTACCGGTAAACATATAATGGCAATGCGCCAAGTGAAGCATTTAAATTTATATCAATGTCAAGCGGTGACGCAGAAAAATTTTAAAGCTATTTGTAAAGCTTTGAATTTGCATTTTTTGGATATACGTGTCAATAAAAATTTGAATGTGAATGCAATTGTTGATGATTGTGGAGAACTTGAAGAGCTGAAATACTCAGCGGGTATCAGGAGTAATAAATTTCATGAAAACATTTTAAAACTGCGGAACTTGAAATCATTGGTGATCTGGGATACTTTTGAGGTAAGTTAAATTGGAGAAGGAGAGATTTATTTGTATATATTTACCCCATATATACAGATATAGTTAAAATAATAGTATGGACATTAGAAAAAAGTTTCAAAGTAAAAGCGATAAAAATGTACTCGCAAACCGTGATTGGGTTGGTCGAAAAAATAGTACTGATTTTTGGATGAAAATTGACAGAAATATTTTTCGAAAGAACTTTTATAATGCTTTATAATTTTTTGGTTATATCAACCACACTTTGCAGGGACATATATGCACTCAACTAAGCCTCAGCATATCCTTACAAAACTTGTCTGTCATGTTATCATCACCGGATCTCACAGGCCTTTCGAAATTGTAGATATGAATTTTACTATTTTTTGGTCTAAATTTAGTGTTAGGTTTAGCCTAAAAATCGGTCGGAACTCTGATTTGATTTTTTGTGTGATATTCGGTCTGATTTCCCATCTAATTTTTACCCATTCCTATCTAAGATTTGGTCTGTTTTTTTGCTTAAAGTCAATCCAAATTTCGGTCCGACGTTTGGTCTAAGTTTGGTTTGAGTTTTGGTCTAAATTTGGACTGAATTTTCGTCTTATTTGATGGCTTCTTTTTAGTCTTATTTTGGTCTGATGTCTGATCTTGGGTCTGAATTTGAATATGATCTTTGGTCTGGATTTGGTATGTTCATTTGGTATGCTGTGGTATTGAATATCAGCCCGAATTTTGGTTTGGTTTTTATCCTTGATTTGTGGTCTGAGCATAGTCTAATTTTTAGCCTGATTTTGTGTTTAGTTTCTAATTTGTTTTTTGGCATAAATTGTGTCCGATTTTTGGTTTAAGTTTAGGTCCTAGTTTTAGTCTAAATTTGGTTTGAGTTTTGGTCTAAATTTATTCTCAGTTTTTGTCTTCTTTGATGTGATATTTGGTGCGACTTTCTATCCGAATTTCCGTCAGCTTTTTGGTTTAAATTGTTGTTGGATTTCTGGTCGAAATTTGGCTTCTTTTTAATCCAAATTTGGTCTGATGTTTTGAATGATTTTGGATTTGAATTGGATCTTTGACCTGGATTTGGTATGTTGTAGTCTGAGCTTTGTTTTTTTTGGCATAAATTGTGTCCAATTTTTAGTTCAAGTTTAGATCTTGGTTTTGGTCTAAATTTGGTTTGAGTTTTGGTCTTAATTTGGTCTCAGTTTTTGTCTTCTTTGATGTGATATTTGGTGCGACTTTCTATCCGAATTTCCGTCTGATTTTTGGTTTAAATATCAGCTCGAGTTTTGATTTGGTTTTCTCTTCGATTTGTGATTTGAACATAGTCTGATTTTTAGCCTCGATTTTTTCTAATTTTATGAATAATTTCTAATTTGTTTCTTAGCATAAATTTGTTCCGATTTTTGGTCCAAGTTTCAGTCCAAGTTTTGATCTAAATTTGGTTTGAGTTTTGGTCTAAATTTGGTCTCAATTTTTGTCCTCTTTGATGGGATATTTGGTGAGATTTAATATCCGAATATTTTTCCGTCTTTTGGTCTAAATTGTTGACCAATTTTTGTACAAATTCGGCTTTTTTTAATTCTAAATTTGGTCGGATTTTGCGTCTGAGCTTGAATATAATCTTTGGTTTGGATTTGGTATGATGTGATCTAAGCTTGATCTGAATTCCGGTCCAATTTTTAGTGTGAATATTATCCCGAATTTTGTTTTGGTTTTTTCTTCAATATGAGATCTGAGCATAGTTTGAGTTTTAGCCTGATTTTTGTCTAACTTTATGAATTGTTTCTAATATATTTTTGATCTAAATTTGCTTCGATTTAAGGTCTAAGTTCGGTTCGAGTTTTGTTCTAAATTTGGCCTGAACTTTCGTTTTCTTTGATCGGATATTTGGAATGATTTTTTATCCAATTTTTCGTCTGCTTTTTTGGTCTAAATTGTTATTGAATTTTTGGTCAAAATTCGGCTTTTTTTAACTTAATTTCGGTCTGATTTTTGGGTCTGAATTTGAATTTGATCTTTGGCACAGATTTGGTATGTTCGTTTGGTATGTTATGGTCTGAGCTTGGTCTAAATTTCGGTCTGATTTTTAGTTTAAATATCAGCCCGAACTTCGGTTTAGTTTTTTCTTCGATTTCTGGGCTGAACATAATCTAGTTTTCGGCTAATTCTGTAAGTAAGTTCTTATTTATTTTTTAGCATAAATTGTGTCCAAGTTTCAGTCCGAGTTTTGGTCTAAATTTGGTCTGAGTTTTTGTCTTTTTTTTATGGGATATATTTGATGAAATTTAATATCCGAATATTCGTTTGCCTTTTGTTACAAATTTTTGCTTGATTTCTGGACGAGATTCAGCTTCTCTTTATTTGGTTTAATGTTTTTTCGGGATTTGGTCTAAATTCGAATTTAATACAGACGGGTATGTTTGTTGGTCGCTTGTTTGATTTGTAGTGAAATTTCCTTATGAGCTTTAGAAAAAAATTTTTCTGCCATTTGGTCCGTTCTTTGGTCTCAACTTAGTCTGAATTTTCGTCGGGTTTTTAATCTGACTTTTGGTCTTATATATATACCCTGACTTTTGCCATAAATTTGGCCCGAGTTTTGGTCTAAAATTTGTTCAGATTTTGGTCTGAGCTTTTGTATTTTTTGACGTGATATTTAGTACAATTTATTGCCAGAATTTTCGTTTGCTTATTGGTCCAAATTCGGTATGAATTTGGTCTAATTTTTATTATGATAGTTGTCTGATTTCTGGCATAAATTTGGATGAGAATTTGTTTGTTTTTTAATTTAACTTTGCGCTGATGTTCGTCTGATATTTGGTCTGGATTTGATCTGTTCTTTAGTCTGTGTTTTTGTTTAGCTTTTACAATCATTTTTGGTCTGATTTTGAGGTTGAGCTTTGACATTAATTTTGTCTGCATTTGTTCCGTTACTTGGTCTCTACCTGGTCTGAGTTTTTGTCTGGTTTTTAGTCCGATTTTCAGTCTAAATATTCAGTGATTTTTGAAACTTATTTGGTGTGAATGTCTGGTCTCTAATTTATTTTTTAGGGCATGAATTTGGTCAGATTTGTGGATCGAATTTTGGTAGAAATTTCGTCTGAGTTCTAGTGAAATTTTATTTTCTGAATTTCAGACTGAATTTATAGTTTATTTTGGAGTGATATTTTCTCCGCTTTGATCTAATATTTGGTTTGACTTTTGAAATAAAGTTTTATCTGAGTTTTTGCCCTATTTTTATTACAGATTTTGGTCGAATTTTTAAAAGAAAAATGTAAAACTAGATTCGCTGCAGAGAATATATCCCGACAATGTGTCTCTGGAATAACCAAAACACCTAAGACATTTAAGATAATTTCTTGTTCTTTTTTTATAAATTCTCAAGATCTCAAATCATATTTAAATATTATAAGTATAAACATATATTTAAAAAAAATTATGCCCAGGATATGAAACTTCTTCCTTATGTCACTACGCATATTATTTTGTCCATAGCTGTATATTCCGACTTCATTTAACATTTCACCCTCACATTATCAAAATTTTTTTATACCATTTCAGTTCGATGCAGAGATTTTAAAACGTTTACTTAACTCGCTACCCAATCATCTCCTAGAACTTCAGTTCACCTCTTACCATTCTAATTTATATGATCTCTATCCTAGAGTGTTTGCTAGCTTAAAGAATTTACATAATCTTCGAACGCTCTGGTTGTGCTGCATAAATATGGATCGATTTGAAGTAAATTTATGGCATAATTTAACCGAAATCGAAGAGATCAACTTAGATTATTCGAGAGGAGTAAACAGAGACGAGGAAATTGTGTCATTAGTTAGGCACTGTAGAAAATTGAAACGTTTGTCTATATATGCTTGGAAATTGAGTGTTAATTCGGTAAAGGAGATCATTTTAATTCTAAAATGCCGAGCTGAAGATTTAGCTGCAACAGCCAAGATTCCGCAACTAATTTTAGCGGTAGAAAAGGATATACATGGATCTGTTCAAAATTATATACTAGAAGTAAGTTGAGAAACAGAAAGTTAACCTAAACTTAAGTATAATTTGGTATTAATGATATTATTTTAATTGAAACTTAAGAATTTTCTGTTCTATTCTATTTTTTCTAGAATCCAAAATATTCGAACGCGCACCATTTAGCGTGTGTTTCCTTACATCGAAGATGGACCCTGACTGATGATTTTTCGATTCTTTCCAAATCTGTATTCGAACAGTACGACAGCATGACGTTTAATGAAACTTGTGATAAATTGCTGGTGATTGTTGGTATACATATCATATAATCGATATGATATACAGTGGAAAAGTTTTGGACATGGCTGTGGTTTCGCTTGTACTTGTTGTTTTTAGCCTTGCCGTGCTGTGAAATGAAGTTGTGAATCAAACTTAGTGAGAAAAATAGGATTCAAAGATTACTATGGAAAATTTCAAGTAATACAATTGCTGATGAGATAAATGGCAGTGACTATCGACAATAACTAAGAAAAATTCATTTGAGTGAAAAGCTTTTGAGAGCAACAACTTAATTTAAGTAGTCAGTGGTGACTGGCATTTGCCTTCTTTACTTTTTAGGGCGCAAAAATAATTTTGAGTATTTTTTTTAAACCAACTTATTGAAAATTTATAAATAAATTTCTTAGATTAAATTGTATTGAACTCTCTTTGCTTTATTTATTTATTTTTTTTTCATATTACACCCTGCAAAATAAATCAACTTTTATTTTTACACATTGAGTAGACTATATAGGTTCAACTGGCAAATTTAATTCAAGTCTAAATTCACACTAAACTCAGACGAAAAATCAAACTGAATTTAAAATCAAATTCATACAAAAATCAGACCAGAAACTCAAACAAATTCCAGACCAAAAAACTAGCTTGAAATCCACACCAAATTTAGACCAAATTTGTAAACAAAATTTAGACCAAAATTCAGACCAAATTTAGACCAAAATTCAGACCAAATTTAGACCAAAACTCAGACCAAATTTAGACCAAAATTTAAATCAAATTTAAACCAAAATACAAATCAAATTTAGACCAAAATTCACACCGAGTTCGGACCAAAATCGAACAAAATTCAAACTAAAAATCCATGCCAATTTAGATTTAAAATAAGACTAAAATTCAAACAAAAATTCTGAATAAAGTTTAGGGCAAAATTCAGGCCGAAAGAGAGAGACCAAATTTATATCAAAAATTAGACGAAAGTTTTGGATACAAATTATATCAAAATTTAAAGTAAAATTTTCGGGAAATTTCTGATTTAAATACAAACCAAATGCAGATTAAAAAATTAGTTCAAATTTCAAAACCGAAATTGATACCAAAATATACATTGAAATTCAAGCAAAACAGACCAGAAATTAGACCAAAACTCAACCCAAAATTAAGACCATACTTCAGACTAAAATCAAGCCAAAATTGTGATCCAAAATCAATAAAAATTTAAGTCAAAAGTCAGACCTAAAAGAGGCCAAATTACTTGATGCCAAAAATTACACCAAATCTGCTACTAGGGCGTACCAAAAATCAGAGTAAGACTTATCAAAATTTTGACTAAATCAAGCAAAGCTCTGTGCATAATTTATACCATAAGAATGCCAAATTCGTACAAAAAACCAGACCAAAATTTAGACCAGAAATTACACCAGAACTCAAACCAAAATTAAGGCCACAATTCAGACTAAAATCAAACCAAAATTGTGAACAAAAATTCAATTCAAAATCAAAATCTTAAGTCAGACCTAAAAGCGGCCAAATTACTTGACGCCAAATATTAAACCAAATCTGGGTCTAGGGTGCACCAAAAATCAGAGTAAGACTCAAATCATATTTTTGACAAAACTCTTATGAAAATTTTGGCCAAATCAAACAAAGCTTTGTACATAGCTCAAAACATTAGGATGCCAAATCCATACAAAAAATCAGAACGAAAGTTAGACCAGAAATTAGACCAAAACTCAGACCAAAATTCAGATCGAAATTCAGACCGTAATTCAGACTAAAATCAAACTAAAATTGTGAACAAAAATTCAATTCAAAAACAAATCTTAAGTCAGACCTAAAAGCGGCCAAATTACTTGACGCCAAAAATTAGACCAAATCTGGGATTAGGGCGCACCAAACATCAGAGTAAGACTCAAATCAAATTTTATACAAAATTCTTGCCAAAAATTAGACCTGAACTCAACTCAATATTTTGTAGAAAAATCAAACCAAATTTTTATCAAAAGTTGAGCTAATCAATAACCAGGTTATTGAAACCAGAGCAGACCAAATCAGAGCAAAACTCAAATCAACATTCAGACGAAATTCAACCCAAAAATTTAGTGTAAAAATCAAGTCACAAATTAGAAATTAGGGTGAAAATTTAGACCAAAATAAAGACTTAATTCTGATAAGAAATCAGACCGAAAGCACACATCAAAATTTGGAGCAAAATTTAAAACAAAATTTATACCAAAAATCAGTTTTAAAATAAAACTAAAACTAGATCATGAAAACTCTCTATCCTTCACAAATTTTTCTCCCAATAATCTTTATTTTTATATATATAATCGTAGAGTTTTGTGTGTGTGTAATCGTGTAACTTCTGAACGACTTGACCGATTGAAGTCATATTTTCAGAATATATTTTCTTGGGTGGGAGGATGAAACATAGCTATTCATAATGACTTTTAGGAAAGTGGGCGTGGCACCTCCCATACAATCTTAATAGTTTTTTGGGTATATCTCAAGAACCATTTGCAGCACAGTACAGAAATTTGGTAAAATAACGAGAATTGACAATGCCATGCTACAACAAAAATATGGGTGGGATTGACAAAGAGGGTATGGCACCTTCCATATAACCTGAATTTCCATTATGAGATATCTTAAGAAGCATTTATGGTACGGTACTAAAATTTAAATTCATTCAGTTTGTTGGATTAGTGGGTGTGGCGCCATGCTTCACTTTTAGTTTCTACTACTATTTCAACTACTTTTTTCTACTACTTATAAACTTAATTTTTTGTACAATTTCTTATTTTTTACTACTTTTTCAACTAATACTTTCTACTACTATTTTACTACTTTTTTTCTACTACTACTTTCTACTGTCTTTTACCACTTTTTTTCTACTACTATTTTTTACTATTATTTCTATCACTTTTTCTACTCAATTCTTACTATTTTTGTGCTACCAATTTTAACTATTTTTCTACTACCGTTTTACTACTTCTTTACAACAATTTTCTTTTTCCTACTACTATTTTCTTTTATTTTTTTGCTGCTATTTTCTACTACTTTTTCCATTTCTTTTTCTACTATTATTTCAACTACTTTATGAAACATCTTGAGACTCTGCCTAACTATCTTAAAATCTAATAGGTGGCGCTGTAAGTTTGTTGGATTAGTAGGTGTTGCACCATGCTCTACTTCTATTTTCTACTACTATTTGAATTTCTCTTTTCCTAAATTTTTTTCTTATTTTCGACTACTTTTTTACTACTTTGTCTACTAATACTTTCTACCACTGTTTTACTATATTCTTCTACAAATTATTATTATTTTCTACTACTTTTTCACAGTTTTTTCTACTACTATTTTTTACTATTATTTCTACTACTATTTCACATTCCTTTTTACTACTATGTTTTACTATTTTTCTACTACTTTTTCTGTTGCTTTTTTACTACCATTTCTATCTTTTTTTTACAACGAATCGTAATACTGTTTTCTATTCCTTTTACTACTACGTTTTCCACTACTATTTCTACTGCTATTTTCTACTTCTATTTTACTGTTTTCATTACTATTTTCTATTACTTTGCGCATTCCTTTTTTTCTATTATTTCCACTAATTTAGGAAATATCTCAAGAACCTGCCTAGCTATGTCAAAATCCGATAGGTGGCGCTGTAACAAATTCTATAATAAATTCTATTTTTATAATACATAAATAGCAAAAGGGTCCATATTTTTAAATAGTTTTTGGAATTAGATATAACTTCTAGAACGGTCTGTGATATTCTTCTGCAATCTAAATCTTTAAAAAAATGCCAATTTTGATGCCTCATTTTAAAATCTAGAATTTTTACCAAATTCAAGCTGTTTCCTTTAAGCTTGAATTGTCATTACCAATGTTCAATTTTAAATACCAAGAAGCTTCATTCTTCTTCATTCCAATAAACCTTAATTTTTCCGCTTCTTCGTAGAAAGGGCAGAACAACGTTTGCCGGGTCTGCTAGTTTCTATATAAACGATTTATCGTTGGAGAAAATAAGAGAATTTTGCAAAAAAGAATAACTTATTGAAAAATGCTTAAAATCCACTACAGCTCAAAATCACCTAAGTCAATAAGAAATGATTTGTTATTTAATCAAAAAGGGGGTTAAAGGAGGCTGGAGGGGTATTGGATATTTTTTCACCCATTTTTCATTCGAAATTTACTGTGGAATATGTAAAGACATACAAAAAAAAAAGGAAGAAACTTTGCAATTTTAATGCAATATATTCATGTGTCCCTCTGAAAATGTTAATCAATTTTTTCAGTTACATAAACAAAACAAAAACTGAAAAAGTTAACCACAATTAACAAAAAACATAATAAATATTTTTATGCACACATGACATATATATGGTGCATATGTATATGTGTTCTTGTATGTATGTACATAATTTCTTTATTACCAAAATATCTTAATTCCATGAAATTTAATTACAAAACATGAGCATGTGTTGCATGTGCTGCACAAAAAAATTTCCAACTCATTTATTTCGAGCCAAAGAAAAAATAACAGCAATAAAAATAATAAAACACAAAAAAAAAAACTTTGTTTATTTTAGTTGCGGAGGTTGTATATAAATGCAAAATAAAACAAAGCAAAATAAAATAAAAAAAATTAAATATCGCCAAAAAACGAAATAGAAAATAGCAAAAACCACAAACTTTCCATCAAACTGACAACTTCATCAAACAACTAAATGAGCAAAAACATACACACACAAACAAAGCCACGCCCCTATTTATTGTGCATGTGTGTGTATGTGTATAAAAAAGCTGTTGGCTCTTGTGTGTATTATTTGTTTAGGAGCAAATAATGGAAACATTGTGTAAATAATATATAAAATAAAATTCATACACAAACGCACACACACACAAGTTTAAACAGACCAAATAATCACACACACACTCTTATATATAAATACTGAAAAACACATCCATATGTGTGCAATGCCGTATGCAAACAAATGTCAATGACTTGTCACATTTGGGTATGCAACAAAAGTTAACCATGTTTAATGCCAAAAGCAGCAAAAACAACAACAATAGCAACTACAATACCAACGACACAAATACCTAAAAACAACAACACAAATAAATGTAACTGAAACAAAACAAAAAAAAAAAAAAAAACATTGTAAATAAACAACCTTACGGGAATATTATATTTTGTGGGGTAATCATTCTGAAAGACAAAAAAGAGAGGAGAGTCAAAGTAACAGCACTACAAAGAGAGAGAGAGAGAGTGAGAAAGCAGATAGAAGTGTAATTTAAAGAGGAGTACAGTAAGAGTACCGAAATCAAAATTTATTACTACTGAAAATTTGTTGCTTTTTTCTCTCTGTGACTGTGACATTGATGCAGTACGTGTGGGTGTGTATGTGAGTGTGTGTTCAGATATGAAATACATTCAGATGTGGTCAGAAAATGAAAAAAAATTTACATTTACATATATATGTATATATAAAAGTAAATTTAAATACAGAACAACGTAACCTTATGATTTTGTTTTTCTTTTCACATATCACAAAATGAAAGTATGCAGCATCATGGTGAATCATTGATGAATAATGTATAAATTTTAATTGAAATACAAATTACTGCATTGAGAGCAATTTGAAAGTTGTATATGTTTAATTATGAAGGGTCAAAATGATGACAAATTTTAGGTAGAGGTAGAATCAAAAGTATGTCAGCTTTATATGGATATAGGGAAGACGGTTTTTATACTTACATGCATCAACATGGAAGCAAATATGAAAAATTTGAACACTTTGTCATTTTTATAAAATCAAAAATTCAAAAAAAAAAAAAATATTCGTCTGGAGGCACTCAATTGTAGTCCAAATTCGAAGTTCTGCCTTAGTGTGCTTTAAGCTCACAAACATAATCAATTACAATCGTTTACTCACGTAGAGTCCAAATTCGAAGTTCTACGAGAGCTTAAACAGTGAGAATGAAAAAATGAGAGCTCAACGAGAGTTTAGGCAGAGAGCATGAAAAGTGAGAACATAATACCAGTGTGGCCAACTTTTGTTTTTCAAAATCCGATAAAATGAAGAAAGCGTTAAATTTTTTTCCTTATAAAAATGCGAGAAAACTCAATACATTTAAACTTTTTCACTAATACAGGTACACAACTAATACTTTTAGTCAATAAAAATTTCTTCTATTTTTGGAAGATATTTTAAATTGAAAAAATGCGCTGAGCGCTAAATCACTTTTTTTACGTAATTTAATTTTCAAAAAACACTAAAATCAGCGGGAAAAGCTCTGAGTTGGCCACACTGCATAATACCACTACTTATGTATTATTATTATTCATGCCCAGCCGACCAAATCTTCGTAAATTATATCGTTTACGAGACTTTGGCGATAGTTTTGCGGACAAAACTATCGCTATGGATCCGAAAACGATAAGAAAACGAATCATATGTCACTTAGTTTGTGGCAGTAAGAGTCTCGTTTACGACACTCGCAAAAGATGATATCTATATGATGATATGATGTGATGATATCATCTAATCGGAAAGTATCCAACTTTTAGTACTGTACGACAAGACTGTTTCGGTAAAAGATTTCTTACTATTGGAGAATTCTATAATTTTCTTGATGGTAAAAATTTTAACTCGCTGTATAATTATTGGGAGTATGAATGTATAAACTCAGATTTTTTTTTCGTAATTTGTACATTTATTAAGAAAAAGTGATTATAAATTTATCCTTTAAAGTATTGTCCATAGTTAGCCACAACTTTTCCCATCTTTCTGGTAGCATACGGATTCCGCGTCGAAAGAACTCCTCAGCTATCCCCGAATCGACCCATTTTTTGAGTTATTCGAAAGAACGGAAGTGCTGTTTAGCCAGGCCATGTGTCATCGATCGGAACAAGTGGTAATCAGAAGGAGCAATGTCTGGAGAATACGGCGGGTGGGGTAGCACTTCCCATTTCAGCGTTTCCAAGTATGTTTTTACTTGCCTTGCAAGATGCGGCCGAGCATTGTCGTGCTGAAGAACAACTTCGTCGTGTCTATTCTCATATTCTGGCCTCTTATCCTTTAATGCTCGGCTCAAACGCATCAATTGTAGTCGGTAGCGGTCGCCAGTGATCGTTTCATTCGGTTTCAATAGCTCATAATACACGACACCTTTCATATCCCACCAAAAACACAGCATGAGCTTGGATCCATGGATGTTCGGCTTTGCCGTTGATGTTGATGCATGTCCGGGCTGGTCCCCATGATTTTTTACGCTTTGGGTTATCGTAACGTATCCACTTTTCATCGCCAGTCACAATACGATGCAGAAAACCCTTTCTTTTCTGTCACGAATTCATAAATAGTGGTTAGAACTATAAAAGTTATATTTTTCTGTAATTTGTAAATTATTGAAATTAAAAATAATTGAATTTTATATATGTTAAGATTTTTTCGGTCTCACTCCTTATATCTTGAAATTTTAAAATTTACACCAGGGTCAATCTAGTACTTAAGCTTGGATTCTCCACTCCCACCATCGAGTTAAGAGAATCATAATTATTCGAAAGGTTTTCAAATGAACAAAGCTATGGAATCACAGCCCAATAAAATCCGAAAGTTAAAATAAAAAAACATATTCAAAACTAACACAAATCAACTCCGTTCAAAAGATTTGCCACAATAATGTTTAATCTTCCAAAGCATTGTAATTAAATTAAGCTGATAAGGGTTAAAGGAAACAACGTAGGTTAAGTAGTAGGGAAAAGCATTTAAAAATGATATGAGATTAAAATGTAGTTAAAAAAAAAAAATACATGCTTGCATGAATACTACTTCAGGTGTAAAAAAGGACAACATAACTCAATCGGCATGAAAGTTAATATATTTTTATAAAGACCTTAATACATAATGAATAAAATGTCAACTTAGTGAATGGTGACTTTTCTGAAAAACGAGAAAGGATAAACATTAACAAAATCATATAGAGGTTGAAACCATATCATTTGGAAATCTCTGGCATATCCCTGCCATCGCTCGCTCTATTTTTGCTTTTCATACCTTCGTATTCTGGCTCTAGGCTTTTCACGCTTACACTTCTACATATGTGAAAAATGTGAAAAGAAAAATAGTTAATAGAAAATTTTATAGCCATTTGATTTAAGGCAAAACTAAATTAAAACAAAATAAAGAGAAATGACAAAAAACAAAGCAAAAAAAAAAACCCTGAAATAAAAAAACCCTACAACTTGAACTGAGTGACTGACATTACACTCGCAACAACAACAGCAACAACAACAAAAAAAGTAACATTAGAGCTTTTCAAATGTGTCACTTTGTTTGTCATTTAAGCTATTAAACAAGTAGAAAAAAAGAGCAACTTTGTTGTTGTTTTTGTTGTTGTATCGTTGACCCTTTTTTTTTTTTTTGCACGATGCTCTATTGTGGTCATATACTTTCAATCCCTTTACACTTTTTTTTGCTCCTTTTTTTTCGAAAAATTCATTGCGAAACATACGACAGCGTCACGGGAACAGTCAGGCAAATGTAGACAAACATAGAGAGAGAAAGAGAGAGTGAGAGTGAGAGACGGGCAAACAGACAGACATAGAGACCGTGTACAATTTTTCGTATTTTCCCGCAATTTAAAACTACTCTCGAATATATACACATTTAAATACATACACACATGCATATACTATATATATTTACCAAGAATGACCACATTTCCGGTCCAACAACAATAGTAGCAGAACAAAAAAAAAAAAATTAAAAAATACGTAAAAGAGAAACTTCAAAAATAAAATTACATAAAAAATTTAAATTACAACAACAACAAAAATAGTACTAAAATACAGTGGCAATTGGAATGACAAAAAGGTTCAATAGAGCGTAGAGAAAAAGAGAGAGAGAGAGAGAGCGCGGATTTCCAATTTCCGTTTTTTTGCTCAATTCAGCCTCCTCAACCCAGTCGGAAATGTGAGTAGCTTGCTGGGAAACCTTCTTTCTACAGCTGGGGAAGTCTCAGCGGCCTCCAGGGGTTCTTCGTTTTAAAAAATTTATTTTGTGAACCCTCACTACTCAATTCACAGTTCCTTTTAATTAAACATAAATTCATGATTTCTTACAATTTAGGTTTTAAATAATAATGATATTGGGAGTATGAATGTTTAAACTCGTATTTTTTCGTAATTTGGACATTTATTGTGAAAAAATGATTATAAATTTTTTCTTTAAAGTATTGTCCATCGTTAGCCACAACCTTTTCCCATCTTTCTGGTAGCATACGGATTCCGCGTCCAAAAGAACTCCTCATCTTTTGAGGCTATCCACGAATCGACCCATTTTTTTAATTTCTTCGAAAGAACGGAAGTACTGTTCAGCCAGGCCATGTGTCATCGATTGGAACAAGTGGTAATCAGAAGGAGCAATGTCTGGAGAATACGGCGGGTGGGGTAGCACTTCCCATTTCAGCGTTTCCAAGTATGTTTTTACTAGCCTTGCAACATGCGGCCGAGCATTGTCGTGCTGAAAAATAACTTCGTCGTGTCTATTCTCATATTCTGGCCTCTTATCCTTCAATGCTCGGCTCAAACGCATCAATTGTAGTCGGTAGCGGTCGCCAGTGATCGTTTCATTCGGTTTCAACAGCTCCTAATACACGACACCTTTCATATCCCACCAAATACACAGCATCTGCTTGGATCCATGGATGTTCGGCTTTGCTGTTGATGTTGATGCATGTCCGGGTGGTCATGATTTTTAAGGCTTTGGGTTATCGTAACGTATCCACTTTTCACCGCCAATCACAATACGATGCAGAAACCCCTTTCTGTAGTTCAATCAGCAGTTCACATGTGAAAAATCGTCGTTCAACGTCTCTCGGCTTCAATTCGTACGGCACCCAATTTCCTTGCTTTTGAATCATTCCCAATGCTTTTAATCGTTTAGAAATGGTTGATTGATCAACTCCTAAAGATTCTGCAAGTTCTTGTTGCGTTTGACATGAATCTTCTTCGAGTAATGCCTTCAATTCTTCATCTTCGAACTTTTTCGGGCCGCCTGAACGTTCCCTGTCTTCAACATCAAAATCAGCACTTTTGAAACGGACATACCACAACTGACACATTCTAACGTTTATAGCACAGTCAGCATAAGCTTCAGTGAGTAAACGATGTGCTTCAGTTGCGTTTTTCTTCAAATGGAAGAAGCAAATTAAAACTTCCCGCAAATGTTGTTTTGTTGGCACGAAATTCGACATTTTCAGGTATAGTAAAACACTTTTGTAAAATTACGAAAATTATTTGACAGACCATATTTGAGCATTTCTACGAGTTTTTTTCCCATAGAACTGTCGAATGTTTGTTGTTAGGTCTTTGCGCCGCGTGGGGCTCGAGAGCTCTCTTTAATTGTTGACCAGAGTCTCTAAGATCTATTTCCACTGCTCTTCAGGTCTTATGCGTCGATTTTCATCCACTATTTGTTTAATTTCCCCGTTTAGCGCTTTAATCAGTGAGTCCGCCAGGTTTACTGTTCAAATGGAATTGCTACTGTTGTGAAATTTACCCGAATATAAGGGATTCTATCGGCGGGAATGCGGCAGGCTTTCGTTGGCTGATGGTGACTGAGCATCTGGCATCTGGCGATAACCTTTACTGTTTGGTTTGTTGTAATTGAGCTATTTTTTATTCTCAGCCACCAGGAAATCGCTGGGCTTGTCAACAATGATGGTGATCGTCAGGTAGTCTCGGATGTTTGGGGAGCTTCAGCGGTCACCTGTAATCCTTGTCTGCGACGCTGTGTTTATACAATCTTGACTAGAACTGCCAAGTTGCTCAGTTAGAGATACGCCTCACTGGTCGTTATCTAGACTTGAACACCACGCTTCGTGGTGGGCATTGAAATCCACTACTAGTAACCGGTTGCCACCTGTGAGTAGATGAACAATTAATGGTAAGTAGGCGGTACGGCAGCTGCTTGGAAGTGAACCTCTACGCCGTCTAATCTGGAAACTATATCAATTTGCTCAATAAAGCCATCAGTTTTGGTTCGGTCTGGCAACGCAAGGGGTCTGTGTTATATATCAAGTCTGAGCACGTTGTAGTTAGCTGAAGATGTCAGTGTAGTTTGCCGCTGACAGCTTTGCTTCCTGAATTATTGCATTGTGCAATGTTATTACGCTTCATGTAGTTAGTGATTTTCGTGATTTTACTCCAGAGTCCCCGTTGCAGTATTTTGAAAGTCGACATTGTTGTATGGGCTGCAAGTGGTTGTGACTGGTATTGGATGTGTTGCCGCTGCTGTTGTTGTTGTTGACTTTTGCAGAACAGCTGTCGCTGTTTTCTTTACATTATTGTTCCTGCCATCATTGTGGCGCGGTAGCAATTTTTTGTCGAGGTATTGTGCTCTTCCTCTTTTAGCCTGCACACATGCCTTCAATCGATCCGGAAATCGTAGGACTGTTCGCCGCAGGACTTCCTGATCAATTTCAGTCCAGGCTTTCTCTAATGAATTTGTCAGCGACTCCAGACTGTGGTGTTGAGATGCACAAGCCTTACTCTCTAAAATACTCCAAATAGAGTAGTCCATTGGATTCAAGTCTGGGGAGTATGGTGGCCATTCTTGAGATGTTATGAATCCAGAAAAATTGTCGTTTATCCATGTTTTCGTTAATCTTGCCATGTGGGAAGGTGCAGAATCTTGCTGGAAAGTCCAGTTTTCATTTCCAAATGTATCTTGGGCCCAGGGAAGAACATGTTCATTTAAAATGCTCCGATAAACAACCTGGTCAATTTTAACACCCTCTTCAACGAATATTAGAGGGGTTCTGGCATTAGCGGAAACTCTAGCCCATACCATAACGGAAGCTGGCTTTTGAACTCGGCCAACAGTCCTATTTTGTTGCGATGATGATGTTAGCCACATTCGGTCATTTTGCGCATTGAAATGTTGTTCAACCGTGAAAATTTTTTCATCTGTAAACAAGATATTTTCAACAGTTTTTAACACGGAGGAGCGTAGCAACGCCTTGCATCTTTGCAGTCGCAAATCTTTCTTTTTTTGTGTCAGATCTTGAGCTTTTCGGTGCTTGTACGGCTTAAGATTAAGCTTTGATTTTGCAATGATTCGCACTGTTTCACGGTTTACTCCCACTTCCTTAGCGATTTTTCTCATTGAGCGCCTTGGATTTCGCTTGATTCGTTTACGAATTTTTTCTGTTAAACCAGTAGTGGCAACTGTTGAAAATTTTTCCCGGTCTCTATCTCCAAAACCCCCAGTTTCATTATATCGAATAATAGCTCGGTCTACCGTACGACTTGACAAATTTAAAGCCTTTGCAATTTGACGGCTACTATAATTTGCCAAATGAAATTTCATAATTTCACGACGAATATTTTCCTTGTCCATTTTTATGGAAATTTCAAAATGTAATAACAAAAATTCAAATGAAATTAAAAGCAAAGCCAATGATGAATGAATTTGCTTTTTAAATTAAAGTAACGGTAAATAGCAAAGCTTGCTGCAGAGTATTAAACTTGCGTCACTTTACAATTGTCACCCTGTATAAATATCTCCAGATGCGAATGTTTTGGGCTTGTCGAGAATATGCCAGAACGCGCCCTAAATATTTCATACAAAAATTTGTAACCGATTCAATAAAGTAATGAGAAGAACTAAGTACTTAGGTAAATTCCAACTGGGTTAATTCTTTTCATTATTTTTCTCTCACACACTTTTGCACACTTTCTCTCCGCCGCTCTTTTATAGTTGAGAGTATAAAGTGTGTTTGTGTGTGTGAGTTTATATGTAGATAGCGGAATGGGATAGCGAAATAAATGAAAATTGCTTTAACGGAAATAAATCACTAGGAAATTTTCAGCGGTCAGTATATCTCAGTGGGTATAAATCAGCGCGTGAACAGACGTGTACATACATGTTTTTTTTTGTTTTTGTTTTATGTCGTTTCACGCTCATGCCTGCTATTCAAAAATAAAAAATTTCCACTATATATTTGGAAGAAAACAAAATACATTTTAGTGTTATTTGTTTAAATAGAAATTGGTAGAAATTGTCAAATGACACATTTGTTTCCTACATCAAAGCAAGCGATTTTTTTTTATTCTGGGGTTACCAGGGAATTTTAATTTTAGAGCGGCATGTGATTTTAAAATGCTATTTTACTTATTCCTTTGCTATACAAATCGGAAAACAAAATTTTGGAAAACAAAATGAAATAAAATTAAATCAAGCAACGTACTACAAGTAATCACAAAAGGAATCCAGTGATATTAACCAAGTTAGCCAAGCAAATCAACTCACATTTTCTACACAACTATTTATAAATCGATGAAGTTCTTATATCTCAACTACAAATTTAAATCAACTTAACTACATATTTATGTATGTACATAGTAACAATTTGTTTTATATTGAGACTCTTCTGACATACATACCAACTATTTACAATCAACAATAATCAACGTAAAGTTGTCATACAATTTTATTAACTTTGTTCAAACATAAACTTTGAATTCATTTATAAACATCTGTACACAAATATAAATCCATGTGCATATGTATGTAGAACATACAAACTATACATTTACATTTACATATATATTTATTGAATGAATGAAATTACTAAAACACAAATGCAATTTTATTGTTCTGCATAAACATTTAAAGAATTGTGTCTTAATTGCCGATAAAATTCAATGAACCAAAGAGAACAATCGAATCAATATCCTAGTAGCAACTCTAGAGATCGTTGAAAGAGTTTACATATTGAATGAAATTTATTCTCATTCAATGATAACCAACGGGGGACAAGGGCTGGTGAAGCGTCTTGAATAGCCTCTCCCAATCTCCTGTCAATTTGACCTACTCGAAGTGTCACCTGTGTTAGCAGGAAGGTGGAAATCTTCATAGATACCGCAGAAATCCTGTTCTAAGCTTATGTTGGGTTCCTACCGACTAAACCCACCTTCTTCATCCGCTCGCACTCTTCCCGTGGCCCTACCCGTAGGTATTATTTCGCGGAGATGGATCTAGCAGTTCAGTTCTCGATCTGTTCCTGCTGTTCTGTTCTCCTTCTCTATCTTTCAATGGCGTGTAGCTTGATCATAAACCGCGCAGCCGCTGCTCATGTCCTTTTCCATTTTTCCACCGATTCGCACATCTGTGTGGCAAAATTCACCAGTGTTGGTGTCCTACCAAAGGCTTGCCTTAGCTTTTTCCTCTCGTTTTCGAACCATGCCCAATGAAATAGCTCATGCCTTCTGTATTCATTTTCATTCGAACATGTTAGACAGTATGGGTTATAGTCATGTCCAAATCTAGGCAGGTACTTCTTAAAGCATCCATGACCGCTTAGCAGCTGCGTGATGTAAAAATCTGCATCCCGTGCCTCCGTTGACACCAATTCGCAATGTCGGGAATCAGCGTAAATGTCCATCGCCTTTTTGTGGAGCACTCCCTGCGCTGCTGACACTTCGATATAAATCGTTGACGTTCCTAAATTTTTAATATTGCCGTGGGTCTTTTTCCTGCTTTATTATAAAGACTCTTGACCTCTGTCGTCTCTATGTGTACGGGCAGCTTCCCCGCGATGACCTATATCGTGTCTAGCGATACGGTTCAAAAAGCACCTGACACCCTCAATGCGCTAAGCCTTAGGACGGCTAGTATCTCCTTAATGTGCGACTTTTTTGCACCTGCCCAAATGGGTGCTGCGTATGACACCACAGAGTCTATGACGGCGAACAAAATCTCCCTTCTGCTCACGCGAGACGCGATCTAACGTTTGGCTTTATGAGCGTTAGTCCACCATTTAGTTTCGCCGCTTTGCTGCTGATCGCTACAAGATGGTCCTTAAAAGAGATCCTATTAACGATGAGCTCTCCGGATGTGAGGTTTAGATATTATGGTGTGCTCTCCCACACTCACCTTCAGCTGCTCTCCTTTTTTTCTTGTGCTCAAAAGCACGAATTCCATTTTTTGGGCTGCCAACTCGAATTCCGCCGCGTTTGACCATCGTCGCACTCACGAGTTTGCATCATTGCAGACTAACTGCAAATCTTCCAGTCTCTTCGATACTGCCACCAACGCAATGTCATCTGCGTAACCTACTAGCGTTGTGCCTGCAGGGAGGTCCAGTTTAAGAACGCCGTCGTACATCGCATTCCTTAGAGCCGGCTCCAGTACAGAGCCCTGTAGTGCCGTATCTGTTACTTTATACTCGTTGATCCCTTCGTTTGTGTCGTATAAAAGCCGCCTGTTGCTGAAGTAGCCACCGATAATACGTCATAGGTATAATGGCTCTCCAGTTTTCCAGTATAATAGTCTCCAGCTCTCCAGTATAATGGTAGCTATCCAGTGTCTGTCTCTTGAATGTTCGCTCAATTAGAAGCGTTGACGTAGGGAGCGACCATTTTCTCAGCATTGCCAAGGTCAGATTACGAGTTGGCTATCCGCAAGGAAAATCAGTCTATGTGTAGAGAATTCGACTTGGGCAAACTGAAGGCCCAGCAAAACGCTGCCAACTTGATTGACTATATCAGCGACCAAATTGCGGACTGTCGCACTGCAAAATATATTCGTGACGAAGCAGAAACCCTAAATACCAGATGCAAACAAGTAAAACAGAGCTGTCGTAATGGCAAAGTGAAATGGTACGGCAAATAGGCTGCCCTAGCAGAAGAAACTGCCTGATAGCATAATTTGAAAGGGCTCTATAATATCTCAAAAAAGCTATTTGGTAAATTCACCAATAGTGCACGCTCTATCAAGGTCAAAAGGGGGCATTACTTAACTCCAGCTCTTCACAAATGTCGAGATGGCACGAGCACTTCAACCCATACAAGGAGGTACGAGGTGACCAATCGCACTCTTGCGACTGTTTGACTAACCCTTAACATTCCATGCACAATCGCCAGCCTCCGAAGAAACTGTTTAGCTATTCAGCAGCTTAAATTCGTGAAATCTACGGAAAGTGGCAGTATCCCTGCCGAAGCCTTTAAAGTTGACGATGAGTTTTCAACACGCTTTTTTCATCATCTAAGTGACAGTATATGGAAGCTTCCAAAAAAGGGAAATCTGCCCGTCTGCAAAAACTGCAAAGGTATAATGCTTATAACCATTCCGTTGAAAATCGCATCATCTTGTAGCAAGATAATGAGTAGCAATCGTCTCTTCACAAAAAACATTTCACATAAACTGATCATCCGAGCTCACGAGTTTAAATGCTACATGCTGTGCAGCAAACTAAGCTTAATCGACTGAGTTGCCTCCGTAAAATTCTTCGCAAATGGTGGCCACGCACTATTTGCAACTACGACCTTCTCCATATGCTCCACATATCAAACACCCGTGGAGTCCGAAATCAAAAGAAGAAGATGCCAATGCTTAGATCATACTATTAGAAAAGATGTAGGAGAGACATGTCGCTCCCTTCTCTGGTAGAACCTTCAAGATAGACGCCCGTATACATGGCGCCTCAGAGATCGCAACAAATATAGTTTTTCTGCCTAGGCCCTATGCTCATGAAGGGGTTATAGAGTTCAAACTCTGTTTTTAGACACGCCGACTTTTTGCTGATTTTTCTCATTGACTTTTACGTTTGTAGGCTAGGGAGATAAGACGAAAGGGAACGAGTGAAAATCGGACGTACCAATATTTCCCGCCGATTTTTTTGAGGTTTCCCTTTTACAAATTTTGGATCTCTATTAAACTCATGTAAAATAAATAACAATGAAGAAAATAGGAATACAAAATCGGTCGGTAGAAATTGTTGTGTATAAAATGTGTCGACGATGGAACAAAAGAACAAAAGAGAATATGGAAAAATCGGTGAGTAAAATCGGCTAAAGGACGAACTATAATTAATGGTTAATAAACGATTGGTTCATTGATGGTATAATGTGGGATATCTAAAAATGGCGGACCATCTAAGTTTAGGGATCTAAACCTAGTATGTTAACCTACTGCTTCGTTTCTCGCTACTTATTTTAGATTTTCTTATTTTTTGAAAGGATTTTTATTAGAGTCCCCGACTAAGGTTAGGAATCCGAACCCAGTATTTTAACCTTCGATTTTGTTCCTCGCTTCTTAGTTTATATTTTCTTAAGGATTTTTATTAGAGACCGAGACTAAGATTAGGGATCTGAATCAAGTATTTTAACCTACGGTTCCGTTCCCCGCTTCTTAATTTATATTTTCCTATTTTTTTAAAGGATTTTTATTAGAGTCCCCGACTAAGGTTAGGGATCTGAACCCAGTATTTTAACCTTCGATTTTGTTCCTCGCTTCTTAATTTATATTTTCTTAAGGATTTTTATTAGAGTCCGAGACTAAGATAAGGTATCTGAATCAAGTATTTTAACCTTCGATTCCGTTCCCCGCTTCTTAATTTATATTTTCCTAGTTTTTTAAAAGGATTTTTATTAAAGTCTCCGACTAAGTTTAGGGATCTGAGCACAGTATTTTAACCTACTATTCAGTTCCTCGATTCTTAACTTATATTTTTCTATTTTTCGTAAGGATTTTTGTTAGAGTCTGCGACTAAAGATAGTTATCTGAACCCAGTATTTAGACCTCCTGTTCCATCTCCGTTTCAAAATTTATATTATTCTATTTTTTTGAAAGGAACCAATATTTTAACCTACTGTTTCGTTAATCGTTTCTTAATTTACACTTTTCTGTTTTTGCAAGGATTTTTATAAAAGTCCACGACTAAGTTTAAGGATCTAAACCCAATATTTTAATCTTCTGTTCCATTCGCAGCTTCTGAATATAAATTTTCCTGTTTTTTGTAAGAATTTCTGTTAGGGTCCCGCGTCTAAGGTTAAAAATCTGAACTTAGTGTTCCATTCCTCGCTTCTGAATTCATCTTTCCAATTTCTTGATAGAATTTGGAACCAATTGAATTCTTGGCCTGTACCTCATTTCCATTTTTTTCTGTATGTTCTAGGATCCAGAATAATGTGACTCTGCTAAGTGTTTTGTATGAAATTTGATTGCTTAATATATTCTCCGATACTCCCACTATCCCTTCGCAATCAAACGCTTCTTCAAATAAGTATTAACACATTGTTATTGTTATGTGCTTCAAGGGTTAAATATTCACTGAATGTCTCGGCAGCAATCTTCCCATCTTCTAATGTACAATTGAAAAAGTGCATTTTATTGTTTCTCGTGTATGTATGTTTTTCTACACTCTTTCTGTATTTGTTATTGCTGTTGTTTTTTTTTTCTTTTGTTTTTGTTTTTTTTTATTGGTGCATTAAATTCAAATTGCTAAAATTGCTTTTAAATCTCGAGTGACACCACAATTTCTATTTTAGCCGCTGGTTGGTGTATGTCGTGCAAACACCAGTAAAGTTCAAAGAGAGCGGGAGAGAAAGAGAGTAAAACACAGACCCTGTTATTAATACACAAACACATATAGAAATAAAAAAGAAGAGTAAGAGAAGGAGAGAGAGAGAGAGTCAGTGAGAGAATGTTATGCACTTACGCACATATACATATACATATACATACATAAAGGCGACATATTGCAATTTTTTTGTTGCTCTTGTTGTTTGTAGCCAACGTTAAACAACAACCAATAGTTACAAAAAAAAAAAAACAACATAACGAAAGAATACTAGAACAGGAAGTATGGAATTATATACCAATACACATACACAGGCACACATATAGAACACACAGTTTATATACATGTTCAAACACAACAACAAACAAGTAATAATTGGAATTTTCCAACTAGCTCTAAGGGCAAAAGCGACAAAAAATAACATTGAAAACGAATTTACTCGCGCTTAATAAATATTTTTGTGTAATATGGATTAGTTATATTGACATGCGTTTTTTTCAACAGACATGCTTAATACTTGTAGGCAGACGTTGCAGAATGGGGGGGGAGCGTTAAAGACTTTTGGTTTTTTCAAAAAGCCTTTTAATTTAAGAATGAAAAGAAATGAGTGGTTTGTGCATTGATTCGAGAAGGGTATCAATTGAATGTTCAGGGTAGTAAAATATAGAAAAATTGTCATATTCTCAGCACGCAATAAACTTAATGACAGATCAAAAAAATATAGGTATTTATTTTCAAACTTTTTTTCCCCTTTTTTTTTATACATTTATATTAATAATGATATGTTAATTTAATTAACTGTTAGTCATTTCATAAAAATACACTCACTTGGTCACGTGTCAAAATGGACATGTGTGGGTAAAAAAAAAAAAAAAAAAAAAATTACGACATGTAGTTGACACATAATGGAATGTGCACGAGCATGAGTCAAACTATCAAATACTCTCATTCATAAATAAGTAAGCATTAAAAATCAAGGCGAACAAAAAAAAAAAAAAGTAATAAAAAATACAACTCTGATTAAAAGTTTCCACATAATTTTAATCCAAGAGCCATGGGTGCTTAACAGACGCGTATGTGGATTGGGAGGAATTAAATGGTTTTCCGTCCTTTATTATGAAGGAGTGTTCGTCCGCGTTCTTGCGCGATTATGCCGATTGCGGTTGACTGAACGACGTTAAGGCAATTCTGCGATCAATACCTCGTTGCGGTTAAAATAAAGTATCGTTATGGGGGAGGTGTGATGGAGACTATTGTCGTTTCGGCTTACCTTCCTTACGATTATGGCCCCTTCTACGAGGGAATTGATGGAAATCCTACGATACGCGGAATCAAAAAGCTTAGGACTAATAGTGGGCTGTGACGCCAATGCTTAGAACACTATCTGGAGGAGCATCAAGTGTAACTTCAGCGGGAATAAGCTGTTTGATTTCATTGTGTCATCACGACTGGTAATTCAAAATGTAGGCACCAGTCCAACTTTTGTTACTAATAGAAGGCAGGAGGAATAGTGGCTGATAAAATCACCGGATGGCGAGTTCTTAGAGATAACTCCCTTTCGGACCACCGTTACATAGATTTTCGGCTTGAGGTCGAGCTACAACTGGTTCTTGTCGGTCGAAACCCTCGAAAAGTGGATTGGATACGATTCGGTAAGCTGGTTGAAGAAAGAATTCGCATTGTTCCTAAACTCCCGACAATAGAGTCAATCGAGGAAGCCTCTAATACGTTATGGCGAATCTTGGTTGAATGCTATGAGATGATGTGCCCGGATTGTAGGGGTAGACAAGGTAAGACGGTCCCTTGGTGAAACGCTGGGCTTTCAAAACTCCTGAAATACTCCAGGAAGCTTCTGAATCGAGCCTTCAAATCTCAGTTGGAAGCGGACTGGATTGCCTACCATCAGCTGCAAAAAAAAAAAACTATAAGAAGGTGAAATATTTAAAACTGGACTTTTATAGAAATTTTTGCAGTGAAATGGTAAATCAGTAGGGCTCAGCGAGGCTGTTCACAGTTCTTCAAAGGGACCGGACAGCTTAGCTGAATCACTTGTGAAGCACGTTGGATCCTACACCAACTCCAGGTCAGAAATTAATGACGTACTCCTTGTAACGCACTCCTCTGGTTGCCCCTCAAACCGTTGTCAATACTCCTGGTTAGGTTGACTCTTGTACCGGAAGGCTTGATTGATTTATAGCCTCTAGGATTGTTACCGAAGAGGCGTTAAGGTTTGCCTTTTTTGTCATTCGATGACTTTAAGTCCCCTGGGCCCGACGGTATTTATCCAATTATGATAAAGCGATCAGAATTTAAATGAATAAATGTCACGCGATCAGCACGACCAATGGCAGCAGAGCAACAGAAATACAACATCATACTTTCCAGTTGCGACTGCGGCGAACTGAAAAAAACAAACGAGGAGAAAGAACTGCATATGAAAGAAGCAGAAAAGGTAGCATTCTTATTCATTGTGCCGTTAGCTTCCGTTGCGAAAAGAACTCGAATGAGAAAGTAGCTGTCTAAGGAAAAGACGTGCGGGTGAGTAGCCAGCAGTGTACCCGACATCCCAGTGACAGACATCAGCGCTACGGACAGCGCCCGGGCATCGTTTTTTACATTGAGTGAAATTAAAATATTTTTAAAACTGAATTGTGATTGAATTATTTTATATTAAATTAAAGAATTGTAAATTAATGATATGGTGTTTTTGTGTCAAAATAGAAAGTGAAGGCTCACTGCAAATTATAAAAATTGTAACAAAAATAACCTCTGGAGGCCTCTGAGTTTACCCCAGCTACAGAAACAAAAGATCCGTTACAACTTTGAGTGACGTTTTGACATTGGCAGATCAAAAAAAAATTAAGGGTGTGTTTGTATTTTAAAAGAATTTTGTAATGTCCCTATTGAAAACCCCTTTAATGTACATACGTACATTAAATAACGGCATAAGGAGTGAGATCGAAAAAATCTTAACATATATAAAATTCAATAATTTTTAAACGGTTGATCGATCATAGAGTTTTGATTTTTTTTTATTTAATTGATAATATTTTACAAATTACAGAAACATATAACTTTTATAGTTCTAACCAATATTTATGAACTCGTGGACCTTTTTTGGCAAGCCTTCCATTAGAGATTTGATAGTTGTTTCAGACGCCTTTTTGGAACAGTTTGCTCCATTTCCTTTTAAAAATTTTCGATATTTTGGGAACCTTTTTTGTGCTCTTTAAGTTTCTTTTTACAAGAGCCCAATATCTTTCCACTGGTCGTAGGTCCGGACAATTTGGAGGATTGAGATTGGCCTCTCTTGGTACAAAAACTATGTTATTACTTTGGTACCACTCCAGAGCTTTCTTGCCGTAGTGACATGATGCCAAATCAGGCCAAAAATATGTGGACACATTGTGCTCTCTTATGAAAGGAAGAAGTATTTTTTTCAAAAATTCTTTGATGTATATTTCTGTATTTATAGAGCCCACTGTAACAAATGGTTTGCTACTTTTGCCGCAATACCAGGAATTTTTTAGGAAATTTTGTCTGCTTTTGGATTCTAAATTGAGACGCTGAAAAGAAAAGTGGTATAACTTTTACGTTCAGAAAAAAGTGGAATAGTTTTACTTAAGAGCAAAAGCAAAGCGAAATATGTTCAGAGCAAAAGTGAAACGAAATATGTTCAGAGCGAAAACGGAAAAAAAACTATGCTGTTCTTGCTGTGAATGAATTTTTATACCACTTTTGCTCTTACTTTTAAGTCGTTTCATTTTCACTCTAAACCGTATTACTTATGCTATTCTTGCACTGACACTCTAAATTATTTGACTTTTGCTCTTATATAAATTTTAGCCCGCTTTTCCTCTCAGCCTGTCAATTGTTCTGCGACATTTCCTCGAGCTCGAGTATCAGCAACATAAAAATTTTGATCGGGAGGCTGCGTAAAATCTGCCATATTTTTGTATGAAATTCGATTTTAATTTCCGAGCCCTACTTTTGGTGTCTAAATTTTTTGCAGCATTCCTGTCTGGAACTTTGTATGTTTTCATACCTGCATTGCCTTTAACTTTTCGCACCAAATAGTCAGAGCACTAGGCTAACCGGGCAGCTTTTCTACCAGATGTGTTTGGAGATCTTTTCAATATGCTTTCTATTTTCTTGGCTTTCCCAATATCATGTGGTCCTTGTTTTCTTTCCGACCCAGGTTTCCTATTGATGGTCAAATTCTCCTGAAACTGTTTAATAACATTGGAAACAGTTTGACGGCAGACCTTCAATACTTTGGCCAATTTTTTGTAGGACCAATTTGGATTTTTTTGAAAATTTTTAATAATTTTAAGACGTACTTCGTTTTCTTCACTCATTTTGATCAAACTCACAATAAATCAATATGTGTGTCATTAAAAATAACAACTGACATAATTTCAAAGATAACCAGATCATAGAAATTTTAAAATTTTACACTCAAAAAAAATTATTAGGTAAAACGTATGTTAAGATTTTTTCAATCTCACTCCTTTTTAATAAAACTTCAACGTTTAGCTAATAGCCGGATTAAAAATTAAAAAAGGTAGACGTAAAATACTTTTTTACAATAACTTAAACTTAAGTACAATTTCAGTTAAAAAAAAACAAGCATTAAATTAAAAAGTACATATCTGAAATGTGTTCGAAAAAGTATAAAAAGAATATTAAAGAAAACGATTCTACTAGTAGGTGATGCCACAAAAAAAAAAGAATGAACTGTTTTTCTTCCATTAAATTTTACAAAGAGTTTATATAAAATTTAAACCCTAATAAAGTTTATTTACACTGCTTTTTATTCTACATAAATGCATATATGTCTGGCTGTATGTATGTATGTAAGTGTATGAGTGCGTACGTATGTAGTATATAATTGTTTGCACGACTTGAATTACAACAACAGCAGATCCAAAAAAAAAAAAAAAAAAGAGAAAAAAAATAAACCAAAGAGTACTAGAGCATACAAATAAAAGAGCCTAAAAATAAAACCTTTTGGCAAATAAAGTAAATAAACATTTGTAACACACACACAAACGCACATGCAGCACATACACAGACACACATGCAAGCAAAAAAAACAACATGCTTAACCTTTTTCTGGTATTTGTCTACCATATACATACACACATACCTACATACATGTACGTGTTTGTATATATGTATTGGTATATGTTTGCGTGTTAGTGCCTCTGTGCTTGTGTATGCGTGTCTGTTTGTTTGTATGTATATGTTTTGGGTTTATTACATATGTGTTTGCACTCAGTCGCGTGTAATATTAACTTCCGGTTTCCTGTTTGATGTCTAATGTTATTTTGACGCCGCCATATTGCAGTTACCGGAAGTGTATTGCGTTTATGGTTATGTGTATATGTATGTGTGTTTGGTGTTTTTTTTTTTTTTTGCTTTTTCCGAAAAAACAAATAAAATGTTTGTAATGTTTTTGTATACGTGAACAAGCACATGGCTGCGTGAGTGTGTGTGTGTGTGTGTGTATCTGTTTGTAGGAAAAAAAGCTTTTTAACCTGTATGAAATTTATGATTACACTATGGCATATGTTCTGGCAACGCACAAATTTATTTCTTGTATTTACATTTCTCTCTCCCTCACTCTCTTTACACATTTGGAAAAAAAAGGTGTTGGCATTTATTTAAATGTTCAATTACTAGGTACGAATTGGAAATGCGTGTGAAAAACTTTAAATAGGTATAAGTAAATAAGGAAATTGTTTGTATTACGGATATCACTTTTGGATTTATGGCTTTCCCTCCCCCTCCCCCCCAAAAAAAAAAGAAAAAATTGTATGAATAAATGTAATTTAATTTAATAGATAGGTGTCAATTAATATACAATTGACATATATTCAGACACAGAAATGAGTGAAAGAAACCTACGATTAAGAAAAGAAAAATATCCCAAAAAAGTAACTCGTCCGAAAAGTTCTTTGAATATAGGAACCTTTTTTTTTTAGAAAAGATAAGGACAGGAATCTGGTGAGATTGAGGAGAGGAAGGGGGGTGGCAGAGCTGTAAAAGAATGCAATCATTTCAAGTTTTAAGTTTGAAAATTACTGAATTTTCCATTCTTTTTGCGAAGAATTAAAATCATGAAGTCAAGAGTCATTGTGAAGTCAATGGCTAACCATTTATTGGAAAATAATTCATATGAAGTCATAAATGGGCAATTTTTTTGGATGAAGTGTCGACCTGAATAATTCATTGATTGACTTAGTCATTTAGTTGAAGTCAATTAAGATCAACTGAAGTCAATTGAAATCACTTGAAGTCAATTGAAATCAATTGAAGTTAATTGAAATCAATTGAAGTCAATTAAAATCAATGGAAGTCAACTGAAATCAATTGAAGTTAATTGAATTCAACTAAAATTAATTGAAATCAATTGAAGTCAACTAAAATCAAGTAAAGTCAATGGAAATCAATTGAAATCAATTGAAGTCATGTTGAAAGTAATTTGAAGTCAATTTTAGTCATTTGAAGTCAATTAACTTCACTGAAACAAATTGAATTCATTGAAACAACTTGGAAGTCATTTCTCCCATTGAAGATGACACCAAACAATGAAAAGGGCTTAATTAAAATATAATTCCATTAAGCTTAGACTAAAAGACAGGAAAACGGTATCCGACACTTCTTAATCATGATGACCAGATTTATTTTTTTTGCTTTTGTTTAATTGAATCAACGGAAGTCATTGAAGTCAATTGAAATCAATCGAAATCAATTGAAGTCAATATGCACTATGTGCCACTCTAGGTATATCTACCAGAGATGTAAAAGATTGCAGTATTTTTAATTTTGAAGTCAATTGGTTTAACAAAATATTATTGCAATATTCCAGTCTCGTTGTGAATGCAGAATTAAGACCGTGTAGTCACAAATCATGTTGAAGTCAATGACTTGTCCTTTATTTTTGAAGTCATGATTTTCCTGTCTTTTGTTTGTATAAATTATTAATTAACTTAAAATCATTACTTTTTAAGTCATTTGAAATAATTTAAAGTCAATTGTAGTCATTTGAAGTCAATTGAAATCAATCAAGATGGCTTTGATTTTGGAACAGAGCATCCAATTTGGATGTTTGAGAGTGATAAGTACACATCGAGACCTTTTAAATAAGCATAAGTGGTGATGTTTTAAACTGGCCTGCTGGCCAAGGTAGCCCCTCCAAAAAATCAATGGCATTTAAAAAATTTTGTAGACCCTCTAAAATATGAATCATTCGTTAACAGACTTCACTCAGTCTCAATTGACTGCAAGGCTTCAAACCGGTTTGAAGTCATGACTGCGACTTCAAGTACAATGTGAAGTCATTTGAGTGGTTGTAACTTATTTGCTTTAGCCTTGAAGTCTCAAATTGATTGCTATAGTCAATGAAATGTCATTGACTTCAAAAAGTCTGGTGACTTAATTTTTGAAAGCCATAAGCCTAAATGAAATCTAAGACTGTAATCAAGAAACGTAATTCATTTGCATTGATCGACGTTAAATTTCAACCGAAAAATGCATAGAAACAGAAACTATACTATTTTTTTGTACGATTTGTACCAATTAAAGAAATTTGATATTTTTTGTAGTATCCTTCAATAAATGACTGCAGTCAGTAAAAGTGAAGCTGAAAATTACTTCAAGACTTCAACCAAATTTGAAGTCAAGACTGCGACTTCAATTATAATGTTAAGTCATTTTATTGTTGTGACTTATTTATAGTGAAGTCACAGTTGACTGTTCCAAATGAATGGATCAGTCATTGACGTCAAGAAGACTTCGTGACTTAATTTTTAGAGTCATAAGTCTCAAATAGAATGGAAGACTATAGTCAGATAATTGAATTCATTTGCAATTACTTCAATGGTCGCAGCTCAAAATGACTTCATTCTTTTACAGCTCTAGAGGTGGTAACATTTCTACTAATAGTTAGCGATGACATCTAAGCTGATTGGAATTTTGCAAAGTCGAAAACTGTTTCCCCGCTGTTTCGTTTGAATACAGGGCACAATACATGACGTCAGCATATGACCAAAATGGGCGTCATTGCCTATTCGACATGTGTATCCTGCCTTGAGAAGGAAAGCGACACTACAGAATATTTTCCTTATTATTGTTCCAACTTCATAAGGGAATGAAGCCACCTACTGGGTAGCGATGTCTTAGATATACATAAGTTCTGCTCACTCTATTCCCCTGCCTGACCCTTCTTAGGTTATTTAAAGAGACCAGGAAATTCGGTGAGGTGTAAAAATAATTTTTCCGTTTTCCACTTCTCTTTCCTCTTCTCCTTTTCCGTTAAATGTTAAAGTTGGCACTGTTATGCGGCAAGTTCAAGCCAATGACATTCAAATGTCAATACAAATGTCAATGCATGCTCTATACATATCAAAATTATTTTAAATGTCACAAAGATATGAAAACACAAATGTTGATCGCAGGCAATTAATTCTAGATTTTTAAATAATACATATATAATATTAATATATATTTACTTTTAATTTAAAATTAAGAGGCGTTTAGAAAATTTCTATGTGAAAAATTTACTATGTCATTATTTTGTCACATGACAGGCTCAAATCAAATACGAAGTAAAAAATGATTGCCAGCAAAAATGAATTACAATTATTTAACCGCAAAAACGAAACAAAAATAAGAGATGGCGAAGTAGAACAAAACCGGCTGAGTGGAAATTTTTGTTCCGTTTTTGCACTCAAATATTTTCAATGCTCTTTTGCTAGCTACAATTTTTTACTTCGTATTTGCTTTCAGCCTGCCACATATAAAAATGAATTACAGTAGCCATGTACACTTTTTCTCGCCGAATAATTAATTTTTAATTAAACAATTTAAAAAAAAATTTGAAGAATTTCAACCAAATATGATAATTTTTTATGTGGGTGTTCAATGCTTTCAAACTGGCAAACAAAAACAAAAGACTGAAAAATTTTTTAAAAAATTGTGACAAAAGCTTAACGCACTTTTATAAAGCTTACGTATTTTGTTAGACATTAAAAATAAGTATACAAACACAAATTCAAGCAAATGATGAATTTAACTTAGCTCTTTCATTCTTCATTGCTCTCTTTCCATATTTTTCTTTCAAAATCTCTTTCTCTCTCTTTCTCACTATTTCATTTCCACTCAGTGTGCTTTTTTTGTGCGAAATTAACATTTGCATATCTTGATGAATTTCAATTCTTCAAAAATTTTTTGGCATAAATTAAATTGTCTGTTGCTTTTTCTTCACTTATTTTAAGTTGAAGTCAAAAAAGTAATTTGACTTTTGTCTGCAGTAGCAACACTTAAAATAATCTCCATTAAAGTGAAAACAATAGACGCCTTTCATTTTTAATTTTTCTCTTATTTTTGATGTTATAACATCTTTAAACGTGGCTAAAGGAAAATTTATAGTGGAGTGAATTGATGGAAATTAAAATTAAATGTCACGTCAGTGTCGTGTGAGGTTCATAGTATGTGTGAATTTATAAGTGTGTGTTTAAGTAAATAAATAAACAAATGCATGTATTGGCGATTGTGTTAAATTTTCATACCGCCAGGTAATGCGTGGTAAATTGCACCCTGAAAATTGCTGTTTTGTTATTAGAATAAACTAATTGAGATAGTTGAATTTTAAATATTAAAAACAGGACCCTAAAAGTATACCACACTTTTATTGTTTTTTCTGTGGATATAGTGCTGACTATGTTAAGGTTTCATAGAGCTAGGTGGAAGCTGATGAATCGCACCCCGAAAGTATTCTGTCTTATTATTAGTATAAACAGATTAAATTGAACCTTTTAATATTGAAAAAACTACCCTAAAAGTATACCGCACTTTTGTTATTTTGTATGTAAATATAGTGGGGTTTATGCTAAGCTTTCATACTGCCTGGTGGAGGGTGGTAAATTGCATGCCGAAAGTATGCTGTCTTATTATTAGTACAAAAAGATTAATAAAAGTGAATTTTTAATGTTAAAAATAGGACACTGAAAATACACCGCACTTTTATTATATGTATGTAAATATAGCGCTGGTTATGTTAAACTTTCGTAGCGCTAAGTGAAGGGTTCGTAACTGCATCCATATGTTGTCTTAATATTAGTACAAACAGATTAAGGTGGACTTTTTAATATTAAAAACAGAACTCTAAAAGTATACCACACTTTTATTATTTAGTATGTAAATATTGTGGTTGCCAAGTTAAACCTTAGTACCGTTGGTTGAAAGCTGATGAATTGCACCTCGAAAGTATGCTGTCTAATTATTAGTATGAACAGATTGAGAAAAGTAAACTAATAATATTCAAAATAGGACTCTAAAAGTATACCCCTCTTTTATTATTTAGTATGTAAATATTGCGGTTGTCAAGTTGAAAATTGGTACCGCCCGGCGAATTACACCCCGAAATTATGTTGTATTGTTATTAAAATAAACCGATTTAGATAGGGGAATTTTCAATATGAAAAACTGGACCCTAAGGGTATAAAGCACGTTTATTATTTTGTCTGTAAATATAATGCCGGTTATGATAAACTTTCTTACCAACAGGTGAAGAGTGGTGAATTGCACCCCGTAAGTATGCTGTCTAATTATTAGTATCAACAGATTAAGAAGGGTGAATTTTTAATATTAAAAACAGGACCCTAAAAGTATACCACACTTTTATCATTTCATATGTAAAAATATTGTGGTTGCCAAGTTAAACTTTCGTACCGCCAGATGAAGGGTGGTGAATTGCACCCCGTAAGTATGATGTTTTATTATTAGTGTCAACACATTAAAAAAGGTGAACTTTTTAATATTAAAAATAAGACCCTAAAAATATACCACACTTTTATTATTTAACATGTAAAAATATAGTGGTTGCCAAGTTAAACTTTCGTACCGCTAGGTAAATCGCATCTTATTATTAGTATCAACAGATTAAGGTGAACTTTTTTATATTAAATATAGGACACAACAAGCCCAAAAGTATGCAACGCTTAATTTATATGTCAAAAATGGTTATGGAATGTACTTGTATTGAGAGTATGAATGTATAAACTCGTAATTGTTCATATCTATCATACGCGCCATTTTTTTGACATTAACAGCTATTCTATCTCGAAGAGCACCAAAAATACTATAAGAATTGATCTGTCAAATAATTTTCATCACATCAACGGCAAAGCCGAACATCCATGGATCCAAGCTCATGCTGTGTATTTGGTGGGATATGAAAGGTGTCGTGTGTTATGAGCTGTTGAAACCGAACGAAACGATCACTGGCGACCGCTACCGACTACAATTGATGCGTTTGAGCCGAGCATTAAAGGATAAGAGGCCAGAATATGAGAATAGACACGACGAAGTTATTCTTCAGCACGACAATGCTCGGCTGCATGTTGCAAGGCAAGTAAAAACATACTTGGAAACGCTGAAATGGGAAGTGCTACCCCACCCGCCGTATTCTCCAGACATTGCTCCTTCGATGATACATGGCCTGGCTGAACAGCATTTCCGTTCTTTCGAAGAACTCAAAAAATGGGTCGATTCGTGGATAGCCTCAAAAGATGACAAGTTCTTTCGACGCGGAATCCGTATGCTACCAGAAAGATGGGAAAAAGTTGTGGCTAACGATGGACAATACTTTAAAGAATACATTTATAATCACTTTTTCACACTAAATGTCCAAATTACGAAAAAAATACGAGTTTATACATTCATACTCCCAATATATTAATGGAATTAGTGGAATACATTAAAAATGGTTTTTATTTATTATATTTTTTATTGTGAAATATGAAAACGAAAACTTGTATAATGAAGTAAGCAACAATAAGTAGAATATGTTATCACATCATGTGACGAGTGCGGAAGGAACTCAGTTTAGTTTTTGTTAAATTTTCTCTCTCTCTCCTTACTTAGAAATTAAAACAAATTGCAGGGGTTTTATAATAATTTTTTTTTATACGTTTTCATTTTATTATAAGTCGAAAATGATAGAAATTTCAAAAAGATTTATATTCATCAACTCTTAATTAACAGTAGAAATTTAATACCAAAAATAGCTTTAAAAATATATAAATATCTGCTTAATTTCAGTAGTTCGTACAAGATTTAAATTATTTATAGAAAACTCTCAGTCTTCTTCACATTAAATCAGACAAACAAAAATCTTTAGCTTCCTTCCCTTAAAAAAAAAAATATAGCAGCTTTAAAACGAAAGAATCCAATCATGAAAAAATTTTAAATAAAAAAGCAGTTAACTGAAAAGGAGACTAGGTAATCTGAAATTCTGCACAAATCGGAAACATTGCAATAAAAACAAAAAATGAATAAATAAAACTAGAAAAAGTCATGCTACTCTCTTCCATATGAGACAAAATTCATGAGGAGCAGCACAACATGTCGTCTTCAGCTTTAGCAAATTCAAATACAGTGAAGTAAAAATTTAATTCCATAGAAAAAAAAAAACGAAAAAACAAAAAAATTATACTAGAAATATTGTGAAGTAAAACGCAATGGAATGCAAAATATTTGTGCAAAAGACATTTTGACAGCATAAAAATAGAAAAATAGAATACCACGAGCAGAAAAAACCAATTTTTATATTTAGTTTTTTTTTTTCAGCATCATGGCGTTAAATGTTTTGCCAGCATATACTCTGAAATTAAACACAGATTTTCTGTTGTTTTCAAAAGTTTTGTTCCATAGATTTTAGATACGCATAGAAATTTAAAAAGTTTGAAATGCTTTAAGTCAAAATTTGCACAGACTCTAAACGAAGCAAAATTTGTTAATTTTCTAGATTAATAACAACAAAAATTAAAACTGAGAAAAGTTTTATGAAGAAAAATATAGCAGAATCCATAAAATAGTTTTAAGATAGTATAGAGTAGACAGAACCCGACTAGAGGTAAGACCGAATATTAGACCATATATCGGCTCAAAGACTACAGCCAAATTCAGATCATAATTTAGTCCCGAATTCGGATCAAGAGCAAACAAACATCCGAACCATAGATCAGACTAGAACTAGGAATATAAATTAAACCAATAACAGACCCAAATTGAAATTAAGTCAAGACCAAATTTAGACCCAAATCAGTTTAAATTTCAGATCAAAATTCAGACCAAAAAAAAGAATTATAGGTTTGATCTTTAGACCATAAATAGACTCAAAATTATTCCGAATTCAGAACAACATTCAAGCCCAAATGTTATTTGAAATTAAGCCAAAAATTCGGACCTAAAATACACTAAAATATGGACTGAAATTCAGAACAAAATTCAGGCCTATAAGTCACCATAAAATTGGTTACAATTTAGACCAAAAATATACTAAAATTCGGGCAAAAATTCAGACCGAATTTAGATAAAAAATTCAAACCCCAAAGGTTACCAGAAATCAGGCCACGATTCAGACCAAAAATATACTAAAAGCCGGAACTATATTCAAGCAGAAATATTACCAGAAATTAGACCAAAATTCATGTCAAAAGTATACTGAAATTTCGGATAAAAATTTACACCAAAATAAAGCCCAAATGTCATCAGAAATCAAATTACAATTTAGACCCAAAAATATTCTTAAATTTGGACCTGAATTTACAACAAAATCTCAGACCCAAATGTTGCCTGAAATTAGACCACAACTCAAACCAAAAATATACTGAAATTAGGGATAAAATTTAGACCAAATGTCTTTAGAGATCAGACTACAATTCAGACTAAAAATATACTTAAATTCAGACAAAAATTCAGGCTGAAATATTGTCAGAAATCAGACCATAATTCGAACCTAAAATACACTAAAATTTAGTCCTAAAATGTCAAAAAAATTAGGTAACAATTTAGACCAAAAACATACTAAAATTCAAACTAATTTTAGACTATTATTCAGGCTTAAATGTCACAAAAATCAAGCCGCAATTTAGACCAAAATTATACTAAAATTCAGGCCCATAATTCCGACTAAAAACGTACCAAATTTCGGACCAAAAACTGATCTAAATTTCACCGGGAATCAAACCACAATTCAAACCTAACTTTAAACAAAAACTAAGGTCTAAATTTTGCCAAAAATGTACTAAAGTTTAAACCAAAAATTTAGACCCGAGTATTTCCAGAAATTATACCATAATTCAGACCAAAAATAAACTAAAATCCGGTCTAAAACTTAGAGCAAGATTTAGACCGAATGTTATCAGCAATCACAATACAATTCAGATTAAAAATATATTAAAACTTAGAACATAAATAGATCGAATCAATCGATTAGACCAGAATGTCACAAAAAATCCGACCAATATTCAGATTAAAAATATATTAAAATTCAGAACAACAATAGATCAAATATCACCAGAAATAAAAACATACCTACTTAAATTCAAATCGAAAATTCGGAGTCAAATACCACCAAAAATCAGGTCACATTTCAGATCAATAATATACTAAAGTTCAAACTAAAATTCAGGTCGAAAATTCAGATAAAAAATGTACTGAAAGTCGGACCAAAATTCAGATCAAAATCACGCCAAAATGTCACCAAAAATTAAACCACAATTCAAACCAAAAATGTACTTAAAATAATACCAAAATTCCGACTGAATTTAGAACAGAAACTCAGATCAAAATTTCACCAGAAATTAGACCACAATTCAGGCCAAAAATATAGTAAAGTTAGTACTAAAAATTAGACCTGAATGTTACCAAAAATTAGACCACAACTCAGACTAAAAGTAAGCTCAAATTTGGGCTAAAATTTAGACCAAATTTCACCAGAAATTCGGCCATTCGAACAAAAATAGATTCCAATTCGAACAAAAATAGATCGAAATTCAGACCTGAATGTCATCAGAAATCAGACCACAATTCCAATTAAAAATATATTAAAATTCAGAACAAATCAAAATTCAGGCCCAACTATTACCAGAAAATAGAACACAACTAAGACTAAAAATTTACTAAAATTCAAACCGAATTTAGACCGAAAACTGAGACTCAAATACCACCAAAAATCAGGTCATAATTCAGATCAAAAAAATACTTAAGTTCAGGCTAAAATTCAAACCCACTATTTAGACTAAAATATACTGAAATTCGATTTAAAATTTAGACCAAAATCAGTCCTAAATTTCACCAGGAATTAAACCACAATTCGAACCAAAAATATACTTAAATTTGCACCACAATTCCGACTGAAATTAGAACAGAAACTAAGATCAAAATGTCAGTGAAATTAAACCATACTTCAGGCCAAAAATACACTAAAGTTTATACCAAAAATGTAGGCCTGAATGTTACTAGAAATAATACTACAACTCAGACCAAGAATAAACTATAATTCGGACCAGGAATAAGAACAGGATTCAGGCTAAAAATATACTAAGATTCAGAGCAAAAATATAACAAAATTAGGCCTAAGTGTAGCCAGAAATCAGAAGAGAACTCCGACCAAAAATAAAACTAACATTCAGACTAAAATTTAAACCAAAATTCACACCAAATGTAGCAAGAAGTCAGACCATAATTCAGACTAATAATATACAGAAATTCGTAACCTATGCTCTAGAAGGATTTAAAGGAATATTTCTATGTATTGTAGCCGGTTTTTTCTATAATGACACAATCAACCAAACTATTGCCATGTAACAAAATGATTGTGCAATTGGATTGGTTTAGATTGGATAGGATTTTTTTCAATTGATGTATCTGGCAAAAAATTTATTAACATTATATTTTTATATAAGTGTCTATATGTGTGTATGTATGTAAATTTAAATCTTCTTAAGTCAATTAAAATTCAAATTGTCAAGTTGAGCATAAAAATTGTCTGTGTTTATTTTCGTGTTTAATTTTTTCTGCTGTTTGTTGTTCCTTAATTTATACCAAAATAATATTGCATGTGTTTTTTTTGTTGTATTTATAGTGCTGTGTGTTTTTTTTTTTAGATTTAAAATAGTCATATTTTTTTTTATTGTTATTGTTCAACAGAATTTCAATGAATGACAATTAAGCTTTAAAAAAAAAAGAAAAAAACAAACAAGAACAAAAACAAAAACTATTTATTTATTTATTTTTTTTTTTCACTTTACGGTTTAATTTTTTCAGGTCCTCTTTTTTTATGTTTATATCTGTGTGTATGTGTGTGTGTATCTGCTTGTTTTTATAAAGAATTAACGCAAATCAAGGTATTAAAAATGAAAAAAAGAGAGACAAAACAAAATAATAATAATAATAAAGCATATGAATAATTCTTTATAAATATTGCCATATTATGTAAATACCCTCAACAATTTTATACAATTTTTGTTTTTTGATATTTTTGCTTTTTAAAAAAATTCGCACACAAAAACACACACACAAATATAAATTAATTTTTCTGGTTTTTTTCGGCCACAAAAGCTGTCAACGAAACCAACAAAATAAATTCCATGTGCACCACATTCGGTTGACAACATTGTTGTTGCTATTGTTGTTGTTATTGTTTACTGTTATCTTGTTTATTTTTCATGCACACCAACCAACAACAACAACAATAATGTCATCTAAAATAAAGTGCAATATTTTTATGATTTATAAAATTGTAAAAAAAAACAAACAGTTGAAAAAAAATATATTAAAAGTGATATAAATACAAAGAAATGAAATGAAAAAAATTTTAACAAAATAATCATGCCAACATTTTTCAGATTTTTAAATAGCTGCTGCTGGCTACTCTTGCTGTTTTTCTTGTTTTCGCTGTTGCTTCTGTTGTTTCCGTTGTTTCTACACCTCCGCTTTCTCTTTTTTCAGCTGCTTCACGTTTCACGTTTTCCTTCTCCCGCCTTTAACTGTATTTACTGTATTTTTTCTAGCTGCTAATTTGTTACGCTGCTCAATTTTAAGTGTGTTCAATTGTAAAAAAGCTCCACTCGAATCGTATCATACGGCCATTTTTTGTGATTTTTGTTTTTTTTTTCTTCAATTATAAAATATTTTTTTTTATAAATGTTTAATAGATATCATAAAAAATTTAAATGAAATTTGCATAAAAGTGATTTTTTTTTAATTGTAAACTAGTAAAAAACAAGAGTCATGAATTATTTGGGCACCTAGACGTATGAGCTATTTTATTTCATAGACTAAACTCGGAAACTAAATCGGAAATCAGATTACAACTCAGTCGAAAATTTAAATAATAACTAGACAGAATTCAAATGAAAAATAGAACTAAAATATGACAAAAATCAAGACCGATATTTAGGCCTAACTCAAACTAAATTCAAAACAAAATTCAAAAAAAAAAAAAAACAAAAAATCAAATTTTAGACCAAAAACTAGATCAAAAATTAGTCTAAAATTTAGACAAAAAATCAAATCAAAACTTAGACCAAAACTCGAACCCAATTCAGTCCGTCCATAATTTAAAACAAAAATCAGACCAAAATACAAATTAAGAATTACGCTCAAAACCTTGAACAAAAAATTGGTCTAAATTCTAGTTGAAAAATTAAATTCTAAGTTCTCTAAATTTTGGTCTAAAAAGCAACCAATGTTAATATCAAAATTCAGACTCAATATTAAGACTAAAATATCGAATCAAAATTTATACCAGAATTTAGACCAAATTTTGATTGAAACCTCAGATCTAAGTTCAGACCAAAAGGAAATCAAAACTAAAACTAAATTGAGACCAAAGCTCAAATAAAAAATTTGTGAAAAAATAAGCCCAAATTCAGACCATAATTTAGACCAGATTTAGACAAAAAATCAGACCAAAAAAAAGACCAAATATATTTATTTATATTGATATATATCAGACAAAACTCCAGAGCAAAATTGAGAACAAAAATGAGTCAAAATTGATACCAAAAATTAAGCCATGGCTCAGACCAAAATACACATTAAAAATCGAATTGAAACAAATTAACCAAAGACTCAGATAATATTATTTGGCTAAAATTTAGAAAAAAAGCTAACCAATACTCAGACTCAGAGCTGAAGCAAAATTCAGTCCAATATTCAAATGAAAACATCGGAACAAGAAATCCTGACCGAAAATTGAGCTAAATACTGAACAAAAAAATTCTCGTCTAAAAAACAACTAAAATAAAAATTCAGACTAATATTCAGATGATATCATTGGACCAAAAGTTATACCAGAATTTAGACCAAATTTTGATTGAAACCTCAGACCTAAGTTCAGACCAGAAGTGAATCAAAACTAAAAATAAAGTTAGACCAAAAATCAAATTAAAAATTTGGACCAAAACTCAAATCAAAAAATTCAGCAAAAAAAATAAACGAAACTCTGACCACAATTTAGACCAGATTCAATCAGAAAATCAGACAAAATATCAAACAAAACTCCTAGGCAAAATATATAATAAAAATAAAGCAAAATTAAGACCAAAAATTAACCCATAGCTCAGACCAAATTTAGACCAAAACTCAAATAAAAAAACGAACCGAAACTCATATCAACACCAAAAGGAAGTATCAAAACTCAGACCAAAATTCACATCGAAATCAGAAAATCAGAACAAGATTGAAACTAAAAACCACGAAACACAGACCAAAATTTAGCCAAAAAATTAGACCAAAACTTAGTGCTAAATTCAGACCATTACTGAGTGCTAAATTCAGACCAATTATAATAAAAAAAATCGAAACTCAGGACGAACTTTAGACCAAAAAAAAGATGACAAATTAACCTAAGACTCAGACCATATTTTGACCAAAATTTAGACAAATATTCAAACCAATACTCAGATCAGAAATGAAACAACATTCAGATGAAAATATCGGACCAAAAGTTATACCAAAAATGGATCAAATTTTGATTAAAACCTAAGATCTAAGTTCAGACCAGAAGCGAATTAAAAACTAAAACAAATTTTGAACTTAGACCACAACTTAGAGACAAAGATCAAAACAAGGAATCCTGACAGGAAATTGGACTAAATTCTGAAAAAAAATGTTCGTCTAAAAAGCATCTAAAGTTGATACCAAAATTCAGACCAATATTCAGATGATAACATCGGACCAAAAGTTATACCAGAACTAAGACTAAATTTAGATTAAAAATTTAAATCTAAGTTCAAACCAGAAATGAATCAAAACTAAAAAAAAATTTAGACCAAAACCCAAATCTCAGCAAAAAAAAATTAGACGAAATTCAGACCGCAATTTAGGACAGATTCAAACTCAAAATCAGACCAACTATCAGACGAAGCATCAGGTCGAAATTAAGACGAAAAATTAATCCAAGGCTCAGATCGCATTTAGACCAAAAATTCAAACCAACATTCTGACCGAAAAATAAATCAAATTCAGTCCAAAACTGAAGGCAAAACTCAGACCGACTATCAGAAAAAAACAAACCGAAACTCAGAGCGGACTTCAGACTTTAAAAATTAAGATATTTAGACCAAAATTTTGCACAAAATATCAAGCCAAATCTCAGATCAGAACAGAGGCAAACTATCAGAACAAAACTCAGACTAAAATTGATGCCGAAATCAGACCAAAACTAAGTGCTAAATTCAGACCAAAATGCTGCCTAAAACGCAGTGCAAAATTCAGAACAAAAATGAGACCAAAATTTCCTTTAACATTCAGATTACATTTTAATCGAACCATAAATCAAAACTGCGCCAAAATATCATAACAAAAATTGCATAAAAAATCAATTAAAATTCAAACCAAAAAATGGAAAGCAAAATTTAGACTAACTATCTGAAAAAAAAACAAACCGAAACTCTGAGCGAAGTTTAGACCAAAAACAAGTCGAAAAATTAAGATAAGACTCAAAAAATGAGATAAACCAAAATTTAGACAAAACATCAAGCAAAACCTCAGATCAGAACTGAGACAAAGTATCAGAACAAAAATGAGATAAAAACTCAAACTAAAATTGACTCCGAAATCAAACCAAAATTCAACCAAAAAATCAGACCACAAATCAGACCGAAATACTTACCATAATTCAACAGAAAAATCCGACCAAAACTGAGTGCTAAATATAAACCAAAAAGTTTCGGATCTAATTTTAACCAAACCACATAACAAAAATTGCATTTAAACCCAAACAAAAATTTAGACCCAGATCCTAACATAATTCAGACCATAAATCAGGCCGAAACTCAAATAAAAAATTTCAACAAAAATTATATGAAATCCAGACCACAATTTAGACCAGATTCAGTAAAAATCAGACCAAAACTTAGACTAAGTATTAGACCAACTTCAGACCCAAACTCGAAACGAAAATCAATATCTTTCGCCGAGTTATCTCGGATTTCAAGACATATTATAGGACGACTGGGTTCCTAGAAGTACTCTCTTCAATTACTCGTTTAACTTAAAGGTTTCTGATGGCAATCGCTGTGAAACCAAATGGGTAAAAAAGATTACATATTACGCTGCCCCATTAATCCACTCGCACAAAATTTGAGCTACTATGACGTTAGAGCCTTTAACCTAGAGTAAAAATGGTAAACGTCCTGCTAAAATACTGTGCATGTGACCGTAAAAACCGGTCCCAGAAGATCGCTTAAGAAACTCAGCAATTTGTTGATCGAATTTAAGCGCCGCAATGACTTAATCCAACCTCTGCCGAATTTCCGCAGAGATGAAGAGACTTGAATAAGTTAATTCGAGTTTATTGATTTTTCTAAATATATCAAAAAAAAAAAAAAAACTTCACAGAAAGGAATTTACCTTATTTTTTCAGAATATTATTCTTTTTTGCCACACAATCTTTATTTCTATTCTTTCTATTCATGACTGTGTATAGAAGTTGATTTTGCTATTATACACGCTTAATATAACATTTAAAACTATTTCGATACACTGAAGTGATATTAAAGTAAATAGTAATGTAAATAAAATCAAATTTGACACAGTCAGAGTAGGAATTTTACGTTTAAATAACAGATTAATTGAATTGTTTACATTTGGTCGTAAATTTTGCGTAGAAAAAAGGTAAAAAATGTAAAGAATTGAAAGCAACTATAAGCAATCAACTGTCAAAGTATTTCATAATAAAATTCATTTATGAAAAACCAATATCTGTCACACTTATATTAAAAAATCGCTTATAAGGCAGCGTAACTGATGAACCTTAAGACGTCGTTGTACACACAAAAGAAAAATACTGATGTAAGAAACAATTTCTTTGGATTTTCCGAATTTGTTTTATCCGTTTTCTACAGGAAATGGCATTAAAAACATACAAACAAAATTTTTTATTCTAGTTGCTCTTATTTTTTACATTATATGTATACTTTACATTGACAAAACTAACTTGCCAACACTGATTGTAGGGCCTTCGTTAATAACATAGTGCAACAGTAAATTTCAAATATCGAATAGATAATTTTTTAAGGATAATTCGGGGTCGCTGAATCCGACTCTGTACTCAGATTTTCTCTATCACGTCTGGGATCTCCGGTATGGGAGCCGAAACCCATAATTTTAGTATGCGCGGGACCAATATAAAACTTTTTTTATTTTACCTTGTACATGTTTCACAGCTAAGAGAGAGTTGTTTATGATGGAAGGAATGGAAAAAATTACTTTGACAGCAAGACTCCTCCAACCCCCTTTAGCCACCCTTTTGGATGGTATATGAAGCCTCTATTCGATATATGACTGTACCGGGTAAATGAATGCGAAACATATCATTAGGTTTTGGCAAAAAAAAGTTGGGGTCACCGAAGGTCAAAATTACCGAGGTCCAACTTTTTTGTAATAAACTAACCCTTGAAAAAAAAATTTTTTAATTTTTTTTATTGTTGGAAAAAATAATAAACATTCTTCGGAAAAAATATTCTCCATCAAAAAATAGTTGAAGTCGTTTAAGGTCTAAACCATCTTCGTCTAACATTTTCCCAGAAATTAAGTTTCGACAGACTAAAATCATTTTTTTGTTGCTATAATGGATTTATATGAGATTTCCCGTTGAAAAAACAACAAACAGTTTTTGAGAAAAATATCTCCAATTAAAAAGTAGTTGACGTCACCGAAGGTCAAAATCACGTAGGTCCAATTTTTTTAAGAAATTAACCCTAATATTCGTTTGACATTTGATTTTGTAAAGCGTCAAATTGTTGCAGAGTGTAATAGATGGCGCAATTAACATGCCTATCCCACAAGCAAGTTAAATTTAGAAATAGTTACGCTGATAATAAATGCAGTAATGAAAAAACCTTTAAGATCGCCCAGACACTCACCCTCACTCGACCTTGGCATATGAGATTTTTATTATTGCATTATGTCATGCGTCATGGATATTTTGCTTTCGTTCTGCTACATTTATAACAGTTTGTTAAAAAAAGAAGTAAAAAAAAAACAGATTCTTTTGTTGGTCCACGTAAAGGGAACATGAAAACAAACGGCCCGAACAGGGTAACACAATTTTGTCATTTAATTTCTTACTTCCCTTTTTTTCGTTGGTGGAAAGACCGAACAATCTTCGTGAGCATATAAATATTAAGTGCTGCGTTTTTGTGAGTGTACAAAATATTTTTAATTTTTATTAGAATACCATCACAAGTGAAAGCTTGTATAGTCCGACAAGCCACGTCCATAGTCTGCAAGATCTTCAAGGCGAACAATAAATAAAATCATAATTCCATCCATCTTTAATACCAAAAAGGAAACTTATCTGATACAACAACAAGAGACTTAGCACAACCTTTATAAATCAAAATAATTTCGAGGAATGATACAATTGACAGGCTAAAAACATTGTATTTAGTGAAACTGACATAAAAATATTTGAGAGCAAAAACGGAATAACAATAACTGAGAACAAAAATGAAATAACACTAACTGAGAACAAAAATATTTGAGAGCAAAAACGAAATAACAATAACTGAGAGCAAAAATATTTGAGAGCAAAAACAGAATAACAATAACTGAGAGCAAAAACGAAATAACAATAATTGGGACTGAAGTGAACCAACGCTAGGGGAGAGCAAAAATAAAATAAAATACATTTAGCGAAAAAAGGTAAAACGCAGTGTTCTGTTTTTGCTCTGAAGTAATGTTATCCCATTTTTGCTCCGAGTTTTCCTTCACTGTGTTTTTGCGCTCAAGACTTTTATTCTTCAAATATGTTGTTTATGTTAATCATATCGATACCTTTCCGGCAGAATATTGCAACCAATAATAAGCAAATTTTATATAAAAAATCATTATGCATAAGAATAAAGTGTTATTTCTCGGAAGGGGTTGGGTCTACCTTCATTTGATTTTTAGCTTATCTTTACTTCCCTTCGTTATTTTACAGACGTCTGCACATCTGGTTAGAAAATGTAGCGTAATGGTCAGGAAATCGGGTCATGTGTAATTAAATGTTTAAAGGTTCGCCTGTCGTTACAAATAAAGCGGCTGATTCTGTATTTTAATTCCTGTGGAGGCCAAAATAGAAATATCCAGGTCACATTATTACTGAAACATTTTATAGCCAACAACGAGATTAAGATGATTTATCAAAAATATTTCTTGCCACTTTACAGCATGAACAATTGTGAGAATCATGGAGCAAGAAAAAAGAAGAGCTAATTGCCATGCCGAATAAATAGTTCGAATTGATTAAAAATGACAGTCAGCAAACGAATTATTGAATTTAAGAATGGAGAGCGCAAAAAAAGAACAAACTTTTATAATAATTATGGATGATGACGACAAAAAACAACAGAGATTAAGTATTGCTAAATGGAACGTTTCTGATGACTTATTTAAGGAAACAATTTTAAATCAAGTAAATCCTTTTGGAAGAAAAATTGCAATTGCCCATGATTTGACATTAACTGGCTTGTTTCACTTTGCTCTCATTTTATTGTCATTTCGTTTTTGCTCTCAAATATTTTTATGTCAGTTTTACTAAATACAATTTTTTATATCGTATTTGTTGTCAGCCTGTCAATTGACTTATGATAGCTAAAATATGAAATAAATACCATTTGATTCCATTTTCTATAGAAGTCTGGTAAATACCGCATCTACTGTTATAGCCTCACTAGAATTGATAGTTACGAAATACATATATCTTTTGTATTAAAACTTGGCAGCACTTGGCTTTTTTTGTGGAAAATATGGCAATGCTTCTGCTTCTCACAAGAGAGAAAACCTTCTGTAGTTGAGAGAATTCGAATAGAATGTCGATACACGCCGATTTTTGGATGATTTTTTGTGTTTGTTAGCGAGGGAATGGAGACAAATGGAAATGAGTCAAAATCGACCGCACCAGCATTTCTAGCGAATTTTTGAATCGGTCGGTCGAAATCGTTGGGTATAAAAGCTGACGACGATAGAATAAAAGAACTAAAGAGAAATCTATGAGAAAAGTCATCCAAAAATTAATGTGTGTACAAGCAGACGAATTAATGTAGCGTGTTTGAGGCGGAAATCGTAGTTACGAATGGTATCGCCTTCGTCGTCAACTATTTCAATGGAGACTGGGGTGCAAGCTCGCAAAAATAAGTAAAACCAATTTTTTATTTTGAAACTATTTGTTGTTTGAAAATATATTTTTTCAACACCCTGTTTCTTTTATTTTAAAGTTCGTTTATATGTATTTTGCATTATATATGTATTTTGATTTGTTTGCATTTGACTACGCGTAAGCGTTACAGTGAAAAGCTTATAAAAAGGGAAACCGGCAAGTTAAAGTTTACATTAAAGAAGCAGTTATTAAATAAAAATGAAGCTAAGTCTAGTATTTTTGAGAGCGATTTTCGTGGTAAGTTTCTAACAGCATAACAAGCTTATAACTATATTTTTCATATTGCCAATTTATAGCTCCCTCTGCTGCTGATGCTATTACCATCTATGGTAAATACATCTGAAACAGATTCAAAGGATTCAATTTCAAATGCAGCAAATACTAACGGCAAAGCACGTAAGACTTTTAAAGGCATAAGACCGCAAAGACTAAAGTTAATGCCATCTATGGTAAAAACATCTCAAACAAATTCCAAGGGCTCAATTCTAAAAGCAGTAAATACTAATGGCAAAGCACGTGGCACTTTCAGAATGTTAAAACTGCGAAGAAAAACCAATTTAAATGGACCAGCAGTTCGAAAAACTTCGGACATCTTAAGAGAGATAATTCAAAGTCATTTGGAAGAATCAAATTCATTGGAAGGCCGGCAAGAAGAAAATTATCAGGCAAGTAGGAAATCCTTTATAAAGTCCGAAAAAAGAGGAAAGTCCAGCGGAAATAACTATTCTAAAAGCATAGTTCAGGGATCTAAAAAAAAGAAAAGCATACAGTATCAAAACAGAGGCATCGGTAAACGCAATGCGGGAGTCAATAAAAATAGGCAAGAAAGGTTTAGCTTTGTACACAAAGAAAGTAAACAGAAAACTGGGAGCAGTATGAGTTCATCAGTTAGTAAAAGTTTCAGCCAAACCCTAGACTCCAATTCCAATATAGACGAATCACTGGCGGGAGACTCTCCTCAAAATAATCCTCAGCAAGGGGCACAAGACACAAATGGTGCAGCTCAGTCTAACGACTCTGTAAAGGGGAATAATCCGAACACCCAAAACGCTGATACAGAAATAGCTGGACAAGTCGCGGGAGACTCTCCTCAAAATAATCCTCAGCAAGGAGCTCAAGACGCAAATGGTGAAGGTCAGGGTAACGATCCTGAAACGGGGAAAAATCCGAACATCCAAAACGCCGATACTGAATTAGCCGGACAAGTTGCGGGAGACTCTACTCAAAATAATCCTCAGCAAGGGGCTCAAGACACAAATGGTGAAGGTCAGGCTAACGATCCTGAAATGGGGAATAATCCGAACAACCAAAACGCCGATACTGAAATAGCCGGACAAGTTGCGGGAGACTCTACTCAAAATAATCCTCAGCAAGGGGCTCAAAACGCAAATGGTGAAGGTCAGGCTAATGATCCTGAAACGGGGAATAATCCGAACACCCAAAACGCCGATACAGAAATAGCTGGACAAGTCGCCGGCGACTCTCCTCAAAATAATCCTCAGCAAGGGGCTCAAGACACAAATGGTGAAGGTCAGGCTAACGATGCTGAAATGGGGAATAATCCGAATACCCAAAACGCCGATACAGAAATAGCTGGACAAGTCGTCGGAGACTCTCCTCAAAATAATCCTCAGCAAGGGGCTCAAGACGCAAATGGTGAAGGTCAGGCTAACGATCCTGAAATGGGGAATAATCCGAACAACCAAAACGCCGATACTGAAATAGCCGGACAAGTTGCGAGAGACTCTACTCAAAATAATCCTCAGCAAGGGGCTCAAGACGCAAATGGTGAAGGTCAGGCTAACGATCCTGAAATGGGGAATAATCCGAACACCCAAAACGCCGATACTGAAATAGCCGGACAAGTTGCGGGAGACTCTACTCAAAATAATCCTCAGCAAGGGGCTCAAGACGCAAATGGTGAAGGTCAGGCTAATGATCCTGAAATGGGGAATAATCCGAACACCCAAGACGCAAATGGTGAAGGTCAGGCTAATGATCCTGAAACGGGAAATAATCCGAACACCCAAAACGCCGATACAGAAATAGCTGGACAAGTCGCCGGCGACTCTCCTCAAAATAATCCTCAGCAAGGGGCTCAAGACGCAAATGGTGAAGGTCAGGCTAATGATCCTGAAACGGGGAATAATCCTAACACCCAAAACGCCGATACAGAAATAGCTGGACAAGTCGCCGACGACTCTCCTCAAAATAATCCTCAGCAAGGGGCCCAAGACGCAAATGGTGAAGGTCAGGCTAACGATCCTGAAACGGGGAATAATCCGAACACCCAAAACTACGATACAGAAATGGCGGGACAAGTTGCGGGAGACTCTACTCAAAATAATCCTCAGCAAGGGACCCAAGACGCAAATGGTGAAGGTCAGGCTAACGATCCTGAAATGGGAAATAATCCGAACGCCCAAAACGCCGATACAGAAATAGCCGGACAAGTTGCGGGAGACTCTACTCAAAATAATCCTCAGCAAGGGGCCCAAGACGCAAATGGTGAAGGTCAGGCTAACGATCCTGAAACGGGGAATTATCAGTAACCCCACTGTAGAATCAAAGAATATGGAAGAAAGTGTTACCCTAAAATACGAAAAAAAATAAACAGAAAAATGTTTACAGCGTAGACATTAAAAAAAACAGTTATTTAGTCATCGAAATAAAGGTTTGTAAATTTTGTATACGAATAATGGGATTCACGAACATCTAAAGAATTATGGGTTGTGTAGTTATATTAATTAATCAATTGTAACTATATAAAGAAAAATATATAAATTTTTTTGAAGCGAATATCAAGCCAAATAAAAAGATTTCCAAAAGACTGAAGCCTTACTGCTTAATTTTAGTGCATTACTATGATACAAATTTTTCCACAAGAAATTGCTTGCATTTTTGAGACCTGTGGTAAAGAACAAACTGCTACTACTTCTGCGAAGCCAAACTTTAAAAGAAGGATTCTACAATTCTTTACAGAATTCAAACCAAGTTGGAACAAAAAAACAGACAAAAATTTAGAAAATATGGTAGTTCAGCCCAAACTCAACCCCGAAATCTAAAACAAAATTCACACCAACAATTAGAAAAAAAGTTCGATCATAATTGAAACCTGAAATTCAGGAGAAATTTAGACCAGACCTCAGAGTTAATTTAAGTTATAATTCTGATAAAGCCTCAGACAAAACTCAAACCATATTCATTCCAAAAATCTAATTCAAAATTCTAATCCAATCCGGATCAAATTGAGTAAAAAAACAGACTAAATTTAAAATCAAAATTCAGATCAATTACAGATCAAATTCAGTCCAAAAATCAGGCCAAAATTCAAAACAAAATTCAGGTCAATGCTCAGAAAAATTCTAGGATTAAAACTTAGATCAAAACTTAGACTAAAATTTTGGATGAGCTCAAACCAAATTCAGTACAAAATTCAGACCTAACTCGGACTAAAATTCAAACAATGATTTAGAACAAATTTGGACCAGAATTCAGAACTATTTCCAGTTCTAATTCTGGTTAAACCAGTGACACAGCTAAAATCTAATTTAGGCCAAAATCAGATTCAAAATTCGGGCCAAACGCGAACCAAATTGAGACAAGAAATCAGCATGAAATTAAAGCAAAATTTCAGATCAATTACAGACCAAAGTCAAGCTGAAAATCAGGGCGAAATTTAGAGCGAAATTCAGGTCTATGCTAAAAAAAAATCTAAGATTAAAACTCAGACCAACATTTAGACAACAATTTAAGATGAATTCATCCCAAATTCAGAACAAAATTTAAACCTTAACTCAGACCAAAATTGACCTAATTTGCTGTTACAAATTATGGTCGCACAATGCTCCGCTGTGCCCCTACACACCAACACCGCCCCTGTACACCAACACCGCCACTGTACACCAATATCGCTACTGTACACCAGCACTGGAAAAGAAGCATGCCAACAAGATAACAACCAGCATGGCAACAACGCAACAAAGAAAAAATATGTGCAAAATAACAAAAAATACACCAAGGCTATCCACAACGCACACAAAATCTAACAGCATCATCGCAGCATGCTGCGATCGAAATTTGAAATTTAAAATATCACGCGATTGGAATGACCAATCACAGAAAAACAACAAAATATCACCTCATATTTTTCAGTAGCTACAAGGAAGAAGAAAAACTGACTATAGAAAAGCATGCACAGCAGTATATTGGTCATTGTGTCGACAGTCCTCAACAAGACAGCTCTTAGTGCCAAAATAAAAAGGAACAAGGCGAAGACGTGCAGGTGAGTAAGTTTGCTGAAATAAATAAAGTCAGCCCAGCAGGGCAAATCCCCAATCCACTGACGGACAATCTTCAGAGGCTTAGAGACGAACCGGTGAGTAAAAACGCCAGGTCTGACTTCTGTGCGTGACGTGACGTGACGTTTTGATCGATGTACATAGTTGTGAGCTGATTTGGTTCACGGGTAACAAAGCTTCAGGTCTTACTTCTGACATGACATGTTTTGATCGACGTGCATGGTAGTGAGCCGACTTGGTCCTGTAGACAGCAAAACATCAGATCTTACTTCTTTGCATGACGTGTTTCGATCAACGTGGAGGGTTGTACGCTGACTTGGTCCCTGGGAGGGAGAAAACGGACGGAAATAATAATACTGGGTACATTAAAAAGGCGTTGCATGCACACCAGTATTGTTTTCTGCATCGCCCGCAACACTGGCACTGTATTTCCCTCTGACAAAGTAGCGGCGCTACATCAGCACGCTTACATCGTAGTCAGTGCTCCGCACGCTCACTCCACCAGACGCGTTTCATGCATTGTAGTCAACGCTCTGCACGCTCGCCCTAGCAGGAGCAATTTATACATCGTAGTCAAAGCTCCGTACGCTCGCCCGACTCGACGCTTGCCCAGAAGACTAATACAGCACCGGAGTATAGTGAAGAAAAAGACAGTGATTTTGTTATTATTATTTAGTAGTTATGAACTGAATTGTGAACTATAAAATCTTAAGTTGAATTAAAAAGAAATATTGTAAATGGAAAAGAATGAGCCTCAGTGACAAAAAGTGAGAGTCCCCTGCAAATCAACAAATGCTGTAACGAAAGGACCACTGGAGCCCGCTGAGTTCTACCCCAGCCTAAGAGAGAAGGTTACGTTATAATGTGTATCCAAATAGGTATAAAAAAATTCAAATTAATGCACATTGATTTTTTTCCTCATAAATACCATCAAGTATTTTTGATAAATGTTTTTTGTCAATATTAAATATTTGCTTCATATTTTTGTATTTTTTTTTTATTCACTACTGACAGTTAATCAATAAATTTTTGTATATTCATCTTTGTGTACTATATGTATATACCGTTATTTATTTTTTTTCTTTTGTTCATGATGTCATAAATTTAAAAAGTTGATTTATGTTCACGAACACCACTAGGATCAATTTGCTGCAGTAGCAGCATTCATCGATAGTGTTATTATAATTTGTGTCTAGACTGTGAGTAAAAAATTATTGTTACTGATTTTTCTTGCATAAATACAGTTTATTTTACGCAAAATATATGGGAATGAAATTATATATAATTTGTAATTTGAATTAAGTTTATGTGCTGAATTTATTCACACCGTGGGAATTAGAGCTTTTTGAAGCTGATGCTGTTCGAAACGAAACGTTTTCTATTTTTCCCGACAGCTTTCCGATCCGAGCGAAATGAAAAAATTATCATCTGAAATTTTCTTCCTAAAGGAGCGATACTATTAATCCATAAAATTTTGAAGATAAGAAGCGGAAAACTCTTTTACTCGGTAGCGGAACAAAAACTTGGCTCAGAAGCGGAACAAAAATTTGACTCAAAAGCGGAACAAAAATTTGACTCAAAAGCGAAACAAAAACTTAACTCAGAAGCTAAAAAAAAGTTGAGCGTAAAGCTGAGCATAATTCTGAACAAAAAACTGAATAGGAAATGAAGAAGAAAGTTGAGTAATTAATTTTAAAAAAAGAAAGGGTTTTACCGACAGCTAAATAAAAAAATTGTACAAGAATTTGAGAGAGATGTTCAATTAGCTGAACATGAATTGAAGAAGAAATTGAATAAAAATTGAACCAAAACCAAATAAAGAACTGAGTACGAAGTTGAACAAGAACCTTATTAAGAAAATGTGGAGGAAATTCAAAATTAAAATTAGTTTAAAAATGAATTTGAACTAAAAACTAACCGAAAAATTGAAGCAAAGAATATAAATAAGAATTGGATAAAAAACTGAGATGGAAATTTATCAAGAAACTGAACAAAAATTTGACCTAGAGACTTATTAAAAAATTAATCTAAAAGTTGAATCAAAGTGTACAACTTTGCTTCCGCCGTTTTCCGATAAATGGCTGCATCAATGAGGGCTGGTCGAAATACGTGGATCAAAATGGTCATAAAGTGAGTTTGGACATCTCTTAACGTATCGACATTTTTAAATTATTCTCAATTCAAAATGTCTGTTTTCGAGCCAAGTTCTCGTCATTTGCGGGAAGTTTTGAGCTTCTGCTTCTATTTAGAAAAAAAAAAAATTTAGCTGAGCTCATCGAATGCTTTCAAATACTTACAGTGAGGCTGATTTCAAAGTTTTAAAAGTGGTGATTTCAATGTCGAGGACACGGATGGTGGTGGAAGAGAAAAAATGTTCAAAAACAATGAATTTGAAGCATTGCTCGATGAAGATTCGTGCCAAACGCAAGAAGAACTAGGTAAATCACTGGAAGTGACTCAGCAAGCCATCTCGAATCGCCTCAAGGCCATTGGCATGATTCAGAAACAAAGAAATCTGGTTCCGTACGAGTTAAAACCGACAAATATTAAATGGCGTTTATTTGCATATGAACAACTGCTTCAAAAGTAGAATCGGAAAGGATTTCTACATCGCATCGCAACCGGCGACGAAAAATGCGTTCACTACGATAATCCCAAGCACATAAAGTCATGGGAAATGCCCGGGCATACCTTCATGTCGACCGCCAAACCAAATATTCGCGTCGTCAAGATTACCAGCCTGGTGTAATATACATACTACGAGCTACTGAAACCGAGTGAAACCATCACAGGAGATCGAAATTGATGCGTTTGAGTCGAGCATTAACGGAAAAACGGCCACAGTACCGAGGGAGACACGGAAAGGAAACCTCCAGCATGACAATGCTTGGCCACACGACGCAAAAGTGGTCAAGACATATTTACTTGGAGACCCTGAAATGGTTCCCGCATTACTTCCCAGCCGTTGCTCCTTGCGCACGTTTCAGATCAGCATTTTCGTTCGTTTGATAAACTAAAAAATTTATTGGGAGTTGAAAAAAAAAATTGCAGCCAGCTCAATCTTCAATTATAAGTATATAAAAAAATTAGCTGTTCGTTTGAGAGCGATAAACTCTAGTAGAAACTAACCATCCGATTATCAACTATCTCTCGGACTGTCTCCAGGATAGAATGGACAAACAATATAGCTTTGAGAATCACTTTGTTGCTAAACTTAGTAGTAAGATTGAATGGGAGAGTGTAGAACATAACTACACACTCAAAGAACACACGATTAAATGGTATACTAATGGGTCACGAACTGAAGATGGAACTGAAGCAGGAGTATTTGGGCCAAGAATCAAACACTCTGAGCCGATGGGGAAGTATCCTAGCATCTTTCAAGCTGAAATTCATGCAATCAATATATGTGTGCAATTCAACTTGGACAGGAAATACAAACGGCAAGACATAGTTATCAAGTCGGACATCCAAGCAGCCAATCGAGCATTATGGTCCTTTGGGATCACTTCTAAACTGATGTGGGACTGTTTGAGCAAGGTCAATTAACTAGTAAAAGACAATAAAGTCGCTCTATGTTGGATCCCTGAACACGTAGTAAAAGAGGGTAACAAACATGCAGGCGAAGTTGCCAGAAAGAGGGCAGCGACCACTTTCGTGGAACCTGAACCCTCCTGTAGAATAGGGGAATTACTCAGGCAGGAAGAGAGGAACAAGACGCACTCCAATGCGCTTCTAGTTAACTATAATAAAAATAGGTACGCATTCTGCATTGGTTTCAACAAAAACAGTTTGCGCATATTAGCTGGTATTCTGACTGTGCACTGCGGGCTCAGAGAACGCCTTTGTAAAACAAGCGTTGAGGAAAGCTTAATATATAGAGTTTTGTAATGATGGAGGAAGATGAATCATCAGAACATATTTTAGCTTAGTGTGGAGCACTGATCCACAAAAGAATGAAATGTCTGGGTATGTATCAAGTGCTCAGCATAAAACTAGCATCCATAGATCCGGACGCAATACTCAAATTCTTGAAGGACACTGGACTGGATGAGGTTCTCTAGGCAGATTAGACTAGATAGAGAAGAGGAACGTATAATAGATCTAACAGGTCACTGGACAACGACATAAACCTCTCTAATACAATACAATACAATACAATACAATACAATACAATACAATACAATACAATACCATCCGATTGAGCTAAAACTTACACAATGTATTTGTTGTGAGGCCTGACATTCATAACGAAGATTGGAGAAGTAGGCGTGGTACTTCCCACACAAATCCTGAATTCTCATTTCAAATTTGGTACGGAAGTAATATTGTTCACGGCATTTTATGGGAAAAATTAGGGTGGGCTTGGAAAAGTGGGTGTGGTAGCTGCCATACAAATCATATACTTATTTGAGTATATCTCTGAAACTATACGCAATACAATACAGTAATTTCGTAAAACGACGTCGTTTGACAATGGTATATTTCAGGAAAGATTTGAATAGGTTTGCAAAGGAGGGAGTGGCACCTCCTTTATGACTTCAATATTTATTATGAGATATCTCAGGAAGCATTTGTAGTACGGTACTAAGATTTGGTATGTAAGTATTATTTATCAATACCGAGGTTATAGTGGAGTGTGTGTTCTTAATGTCAAGTGGACGTGGTACTGCCCATACAACCTGAATATCCAGAACGAGATATCTCGGGAACTATTTGTAGTATGGTATGTCTCTGGAACTATAAATGTACAGTCCAGTCCAGTACTGAAATTTTGTTTAATGACTTTTTTTACTACTTTTGTTAACTACTTTTTTACTACTTTTTTTACTACCTGTTTTACTATTTTTTTTAGTACTTTTTTACTACTTTTTTTAGTACTTTTTTAGTACTTTTTTACTATTTTTTCCCCCTACTTTTTTTACTACCTTTTTTACTACTTTTTGTACCACTTTTTACTAGTATAAAATTACGCATTACCCAAACTTTAAAAATTACTTACTTTTTTTAGTACTTTATTTTTACTACTTTTTTATTACTTTTTTCCCTACTTTTTTGACTACTTTTTTTTACTACTTTTTGTACCACTTTTTACTAGTATAAAATTACGCATTACCCAAACTTTAAAAATTACTTACTTTTTTTAATACTTTTCTTTACTACTTTTTTCCCTACTTTTTTTACTACTTTTTTATTACTTTTTTCCCTACTTTTTTTACTACTTTTTTTTACTACTTTTTTCCCTACTTTTTTTACTACTTTTTGTACCACTTTTTACTAGTATAAAATTATGCATTACCCATACTTTAAAAATTATAGTTTTTATGAAACCTCTAATATGCATAGGTATGTATAAACTTTCTGACATTTTCTATTAATTTTGTCATTTATTTTTTGTATGCATAAATTTCATCTAAACATATACACTTTTTGACACACGTATATTTTTTTATAAGGATTTTTATTTTTCTATTATTCTTTAACTTTTTCATTTTTCTTCATAAGCATTTGTTATTTTTTATGCCAACTCATATTTTTATATTTATATTTTGTTACTTTTTTGACGCTTTTGTTATTGTAGTTCTTCTCATTTCTTCTTCCTGTACTTCATGTCCTTGATGTATGTATATGTGTTGACATGTTTCACACGTACGCACGCTTCACTGCACTTACACAATTCAACACTTATACACCATAATACGCGCATTCATACATAAACAGCGAAGCATGCATCCGGGGCTGCACTTTTTACATAAGAAATACACTCAAATACATATAGGTATATGTAAAATGTACATATGTTTACAAAATATATCTCGAATATATAAAGAATATACATAATGTGTGTGTGTGTAAATGAAAAATGACAATTTCCCTTTTGGGAAAATTTTAACAATAAGAAATTCTTGAACACTTCGACACTATTTTTTTTTTTTTTTTTTTTTTTTTTGTGGTTTCATACTTACTTACGAACATCTATGTATATGAAATTGATACAAATTTGCATAACTATTAACCGTTTATCTGTACCATCGGGTCTATATGACCTCAAGCTACTTTAAAGCAGTTTAAGGCACAATCCCACTGTCACAATTTGACCTTATTTCAACAATTATTCACACTGAAATAATCAACAAACCCTCACTGATCTACAATGACTGATTTTCTAATTACTAATTCCCAAGAATTTTGGGATGAATGTTCTTGGCACATATAAATTCTATAGAAAAAGCTTTGGGGTCTTTGTGACCCCAAGGTTAAGTAAAATCAATTTTGATAACAGACAAAGTAAGACTGCCTGATTATCCTAGTATTTTTCTAGGCTTAAACAGTTGTTATCTATAAAAATTATATATCCTTTTTCCTAAAAGTAAATCAGGTTCAATGGCATATAAAATCTTCATTCTGAGATTCTACAATTTAATTTTAACTTTCAACTTTTGGAATAAGTGGCATTTGCGTTTCGCCGCTGGCTTTTAAAGTAGTAAGAACAATTTCGCAATGTGTTTTTGAAAAGCGTAGCAGAGCGAGTAGTATCGTTGTGTAGTATACGCCTGGCAAGGCAAGCGTGCAAAGCGCGGATGTCGTCGTGTGGAATACGCTTTGTAGGAAAGCGTGTAAAGCGAGTAGTCGTGTAGCGAAAAGCGTGTGGCTTCTGAGGTTTTTTTTTTTTGGTACATTGGCAGGTGGAAATCTTCATAGATACCGCAGAACTCCAGTTCTATGGTTATATGGGATTTCTACCGACTAAAATCACCTACTTTCTCTCCTTCTCCCCGCGGGACTACCAGTTGGTATTACTTCGCAGGGCTGGTTCAGCGTAATGCTATTACTCAAATATTGTTATAGCGACGTGTCGTCCGCTGCTGTTGCTTGGAGCTATTTGTGTTGTGCAAATAACGGTTTATTGTTGATCACTCATTCTCGTCGTCTTCTGTATTTGCGATATTTCGTTGCGCACGTTCGGCTTTACGCATTCCTCAACAATGTTATGATGCTTTTTGCCATCTTGCATACTGCATTCCACTTCTCTACCGTTGCGCACATCTATGCTGTCAAGTTGTCTATCGTGGGGGGTTCCCCAAAAGCTCTAAGGTGTGTAACGACAAGTGCGTAGTTTATATAATGCATTATAGACGTCCGGGCTTCAAATACACGGGTGCGAGAGAAGCGTCCGGCCTGATGAACCAATCTAAAACATCTCTATACGTTCCGTTGTCTGTTCACCTGACAGTTAGCATCAAATGAGTATGTACACCGCTCCGAAATGTCCATTATCGCTCGACCTGATACCCACCTTCTGTCTGTTTGTAATGTTATATCGCGAGGTTACTAACCTGTATTTACTGCCACTCATGCTTGTTGACTTGTTCGCAACTGACTGTTTGTTTTCTTGTGTGCACCTACTTTATGCATGCTACTCTTCTTCTTTCTTGCTTTCAATCTTATTTCCAGTCGACGCTGTCGCTACTGGAACTGTATGCGTTGTTGCTTTGCTGCTATTGGTTGTTTCGTGGTGGCGCGCTTTTGTCGTTTGTTTATTTTTACTTTTATTTTCTGTTTGCTTCTATGTTGCTGCTAAGCATGATTTTCGCGCCTGTTGTTGTTGTTGTTTTTGTCGACGCAAACATATATGCAGATGATCTTTTCTTCTTCGTTTTCTTGTATGCTTGTTGCTATACGCGGCTGTGCATTTGCTGATGGCGTGATTTTCCTTCCCTCTTGTTGTTTTTGTTCTTTATTGTTGTCCTAGTGGGACCAGCTGTCTGTCGCACCCAGTGAACACTGTTTTCTTGTGCGGTAGAATTTGGGTGGACCCATAAATTGTGCCGGCACAATATGTAAAAACTTTCAATTTGCTATCTTATTAAATAAACGAGAACAAAAAAAATAAAATTAGTCAATTTCCAGTATTAAAAATAAGGAATATCCTTAAAGGCCATGAGAAAAGACTAGATCTATTTATTTTAGTGACTCAATTTAACCTAACCTAGATTGGTGATAGACGAGTGAAACCTTGTATCCGGAAGCCTATATAAAAAAAGAGGACTGATGATCAATTGGATGATGAGATTTAAAAGCAAGTGGACTGGAAACCAGATATCAATTACAATCAATTACATATGTTAACAAGCTTCATCAGAAAATCAATATTTTTTTGAAGTAGTTTATCGTAGAATTCTTATCGAAGTTCAGTTTCTAAATTAATAGTAAAAAATATGCTTTATTATTATTGTTAAGGAATGCACTGCACCTGTAAGTTCTATTGTGACGGCAATCCATCAAAACTTGCTGTGGTATATGAGTTGACAACTACAAATATAGCACTTCATACATATTTATAGGGGAATGTCGTCTAGGTTGGAATACTGTCTAGATCGGGACATCGCTTTTTGCCCGTTTTTCACACTAGCGCCATCTACGATTCAGTACAAAATTGTTCACCGCATTGACAGCAAACTTTTCATGTTACTTAGAGTTCAGAGCGCGAATAGTATGCACATGTCACGATAGAGAGTGTTCAAATATCGAAAGAAAACTAATTCATAGTACAAAAAAAAAAATCAAAAAAATTAAAAACAACAAAGTAAGCTGACTAAAATTGTTCGTTGAAGTGTTATTTGAAAACTTAGAGCGTTATTTCGTGTTCGCATCACGAGTTTGTGGTTTACGTGATGCGACGCCAAATGGCGAGTGTAGTCAAGGTCGGAATACGGTTTTCTTTTTTTGACATCAAATGGAACAGAAAGGTGCATTTGAAATGCGCCAATTTGACGCCTAGCTTTTTTTCTCTAGCATAATTGCGATTCGGAATAATTTTCGGCCAATTTTCATTTTTTTTATTTGATAAAATAAAAATCAAATTTCATTTAAAATTTAAAATTTCACACTGAGTTCTTTTAATTTCAATTTCAGGATTCCTTCCCCATTATAAAGTATATTTCAGCATTTTTCTTTCATTTGCTGTTCATTGTCAAACATTTCCTTTTATATTTCATTGATTTTCTATGGTGTTTCGACTTTGACTACAATTTTTTTCTTTTTTTTCAAATGTATTTTGCATTGCATGAGATTCTTTTCAAACATATGTGACATTACACAAAATTCGTCCTACAACGGAAGTTATAGGCTAAAGTCAAAAGGTGTTCCAACCTAGACGTTACTCCCCTACATAAAATAATTTAGAGAACTCAACGGAATATGCCTAGAAAATCGTTTTCCATCTAAAATCTAATAATTCGTTGTAAAATTTTTTTTTTTAATATAGTATAAAAAAATAAACCCATAAATAGATTTCTAAAAAAGAAGTAGAAAATTAACTTCATACAATGATGTCAGACTATTGCATAGTATACTCAAATGAAATATGAGGAGCCTGCTAACAAATTTTTTTTATATTTTTTTTTTAGTAACAACTACTCACACACACACATATAAACATGCATTCATATATGTATACATATTAGAGCATGAGTCGTCGCATGTAAAGGACACAATTTCTAATGAAAATAAATCAGGATATGCTAATCCTTTATGACGTATGTAAATTACATTTTACCACCACATGGACCTTTTAGTATCCTTTTTCCTCAACTACTATACGCGTACATACATATATACACTCACACATATATCTGCATATATGTATATTTGTTGACTTTGGTATGGCTCAGGCATGCGCGCATGTTTTGTTCATACATAACTCATACAAAGACATGACAAAATGATTAAGCGAAATTGCCATTTTCACTTTGTTGGTGGTGACAGAGAAGAACGTAGTGGTTGGAGTTGTGATAGTAGTAGTAGTAGTAATAATAGTGTATCTCTACTTTTATGTATGCATGTAATTGTTTAGATACTTATATATACATAAGCATGCATACATGTGTGTGTTCTAATTGAAAGCGCCGAAAATGCCAAACCGCATTAAACACAAATAATTGTAAAAGTTCGTGAGCTAGCGGGAAATGAAAATTCAATTGGAATTAATATGATATTAAACATTTATATGTGTATGTAGGTAATTCCTAAGCACATTCACTCTCCTTAATGCTCTATATTCTTTTTCCCAGACATTGTTCGGAACCAGTCCGTTTTTGGTCGCTATCTTGCATGCCAAATTGTTAGGTCCCAAAATATGGTGGTCTGGTTTTTGTTGCCTAGTTCATTCAGTAAAACTTGGTATTTTCCTAATCACATTGAAGATATCTCAAAGGAGTCCGAAGTCCGAAAAACCCCAGTACCTCAGGGTTTAACATAACCTCATAAAATTTTTTTCGAACCCGTGGGTCAGACCATGATTGTTACATGTTTTTGGGGTCGCTGAATCTGAATCCGAGATCTAAAAAGCACCAGAATATCAGGTTTTCAACATAACCTGCAAAATACCTCATTATCTAAGTCAAAAACTTGACAAGCTGGGGTTTTTTAGACCTCGGATTCGGATTCAGCGACCCCAAAAACATATAATAAACATAATCCGGCCCCCGGGATCGAAAAAAAAATAGTATGAGGTTTTTTGAGGTTATGTCAGAACCCTGACGTGCTGGGGCTGTTTGGACCTCGAATTCGGATTCAGCGACCCAAAAAACATGTCATAAACATGGTCTGGCCCCGAGATTGAAAAAAAATTGCATGAGGTTTTTTGAGGTTATGTCAGAACCCTGACGTGCTGGGGTTTTTGGACCTCGAATTCAGATTCAGCGACCCAAAAAACGTATCATAAACATGGTCTAGCTCCAATATTGAAAAAAAATTGCCTGAGGTTTTTTGAGGTTATGTCAGAACCCTGACGTGCTCGAATTTTTTGGACCTCGAACTCCTATTCAGCGACCTACAAACATATAATAAACATAATCTGGCCCCCGGACTCAAAAAAACTTTTTTTTGTGTGGCTGTGTTATTAGAAAACTATCAGGTTAATCACAAGGCAGATCAAAACCGGCACAAAACAGTAGTCTGTAAATCTGATTGAATCAAAATTCAGACCAAAAACTGAACCAAAAAACAGATAATTCGGACCAGAAATCAACTAAAGTTTAGACTAGAAATAAAATTCAGACCAAAACTCAGACTGAATTCTGAACATCAAACTAAAATTTGAACTAAGACTCATATCAAAAGTAGACCAAATTCAGATAAAAAATAAGACCAAAATTCAGATTAGAAATCAAACGGAAACCTAACCAAAAAACATGTCCAAACATCCAACCTGAATACAGATCAAAACTCAGAACAAAAATTCAGACAAAAATTAGACCAAAATTTGAACCAAAACTCAGACCAAGTTCAGGCAAGATTCAGGACAAAATTCATAACGCTATTCAATATAAAATTTAGATCAAAACTTCCATTTTTGAGAAGCAGTAGTATCCCCATTCGGAATCCATCGCTGACCTTGATATTTCTGAGCCTGAATTAATTTCAATTCCCTTGGAAAAGCACAGATGAATTTTTCCCCATCAGCCCAAATTCTGATCAAAATTCTTATCGAATTCAGAAAAAATTCTGACAAAGCTCAGACCGAAAATCAACACACACTTCACATAGAAATTTCTATTTTTTGGGGGGCTGAATTCCCTTTTTGAATCCGCCTCTTGTGACCTTAAAATTTCAAGGAAAAGGGAAAGGAAAGATCTATTCTCTGATTAATTGGAATTCCTAAAGAGGAAATGAATCAAACTCTCGACTAGGCCAAAATTTAACTTACCCTAACAAATGATCTATTGTGATACCACATGGGTGTTCATTCATTCTCACACCTCTTTCCCCTTCCCCCCTTTTTTTAGACGAAACCTGGTTAGTCAAACTATTTGGACGTTATCCGTTACTAGTATTTAGGGGGTTTCATATGTCATCTGATCCGAATTCACTCAGGTCGTTGTAGAACCAGAAGTCCTATGGAATTTTTTCAATTGATAGCCAAAATTGAACTGAACCTATACATCTTAACAGTTCCTATAAAAGTCATTTGGGAGCACATCCAGCCAAATGGCGTGTAAGTCTACAATGCAGTGATCATTTATTACTGTCATAATTTTGCCGGAGTTTATTCTAATTTTTAATTTAATAAAATAGCACCTCTACACTCGAGGACGATAGGGCCCGGAGAAGATGAAAGAAGTTGTGAAAATTATCATGACAAACGAATTAAGTTTTAAGGAAGCTGCTCGAATGTTACATGTTGTGTGGGGACACTTCATTAAAAAGTCAAGCTCGAATCCGGTAACAGCTATTCTTTGGGGTCCTCAAGTACGTTTTCAAAGGTTTAATCGTACCTAACCTAGAGGCTTGGAAAACGAAATGAAATTGGCAGTTCATTTGAAAAAGCTCTGCTAATATGGCTTTCTATTGAACAGGTCAAAATTCGTCAACCACCATTTCTTTACACTGAGCCATTAAAGATTCATCACAAGTTTTTTCTCCAATAGGTCAAGAAAGAATATTTATCTCGAAAACCCGCGAGATGGAACATTCTCATCCCGAACCGACAGTGCAGTCACTGTATATCTGTCGAACTGCTCGAATGTGCCAAAGAAAAAGAAGTATCGCTGCTATGTTTGCCATCACATTCAACTTATGCCCTCCAATTTTTTCAAGGCATATTTTAAGGCAGAAACCAACTCGAGGGTCCGTCAACTCGTGAAGCACAAAATGTCAAGGTACCAGATGGGCTCTCTTGTACCGACAGTTTGGAGTAAGGCTGCAATGCTGCTCCTGATGGTGCCAAAGAGAGTAACCTAATTGAAAAATAGGCCAAGGAACTAGACGACCTCGATAGTCTAGTGGTTAGTGCACTAGACTTTCATCCGGGAGGTTCGGGTTCGGTTCCCGTCTTCGTCTGGTGGTTAATTTTCATAACTTTCTTATATTCACTATTAATATGAAGTGTATGAAAATTATAAGAATGTGTACAAGTACACACCTTGGTTGGTAATGGCAAAACCAAACCAAGCAGATAAAAAATTGCCACACCGCCGTTCGAAATCGGCGTTAAACTGTAGACTAAGGAGTGAGATTGAAAAAATCTTAACACACGTTTTACCTAATAACTTTTGTTGGGTGTAAAATTTTAAAATTTCTTTGATCTAGTTATCTTTGAAAATATATCAGTTGTTATTTTTAATGACAAGCATGTTGATTTATTGTGAGTTTGATCAAAATGAGTGAAGAAACAGAAGTACGTCTTAAAATTATTAAAAATTTTCAAAAAAATCCAAATTGGTCTTACAAAAAATTGGCCAAAGAATTGAAGGTCTGCCGTCAAACTGTTTCCAATGTTATTAAACAGTTTCAGGAGAATTTGACCATCGATAGGAAACCTGGTTTGGGAAGAAAATAAGGACCACATGATATTGGGGAAGCCAAGAACATAGAAAACATATTGAAAAGATCTCCAAACACATTTGGTAGAAAAGCTGCCCGGTTAGGCCAGTGCTCTGAATATTTGGTGCGAAAAGTTAAAGCCAATGCAGGTTTGAAAACATACAAAGTCCAAAAAGTTCCAGACAGAAATGCTGCCAAAAAATTTAGACGCCAAAAGTAGGGCTCGGAGATTAAAATAGAATTTAATTACAAAAATATGGCAGATTTTACGGAGCTTCCAGGTCAAAATTTTTATGTTGCCGATACTCGAGCTCGAGGAAATGTCGCAGAACAATTGACAGGCTGAGAGGAAAAGCGGGCTAAAATTTATTTATATAAGAGCAAAAGTGAAATAATTTAGAGAGTCAATGCAAGAATGGCATAAGTAATACGGTTTAGAGTGAAAATGAAACGCCTTAAAAGTAAGAGCAAAAGTAATATAACAATTCTTTCACAGCAAGAACAGCATAGTTTTTTATTCCGTTTTCGCTCTGAACATATTTCGTTTTGCTTTTGCTCTGAACATATTTCGTTTTGCTTTCGCTCTTAAGTAAAATTATTCCCCTTTTTACTGAACGTAGAAGTTATACCACTTTTCCTCTCAGCGTCTCAATTTAGAATCCAAAAGCAGACAAAATTCCTGGTATGGCAAGCTATATGCAGCTGCGGCAAAAGTAGCAAGTCATTTGTTACAGTGGTCTCTATAAATACCGAAATATACATCAAAGAATGTTTGAAAAAAAGACTTCTTCCTTTCATAAGAGAGCACAATGTGTCCACATATTTTTGGCCCAATTTAGCATCATGTCACTACGGCAAGAAAGCTCTGGAGTGGTACCAAAGTAATAACATAGTTTTTGTACCAAGAGAGGCCAATCTCAATCCTCCAAATTGTCCGGAGCTAAGACCAGTGGAGAGATATTGGGCTCTTGTGAAAAGAAACTTAAAGAGCACAAAAAAAGTGTCCCAAAATATCGAAGATTTTAAAAGGAGATGAGCAAACTGTTCCAAAAAGGTGTCTGAAACAACTATCAAATCTCTAATGGAAAGCTTGTCAAAAAAGGTTCACGAGTTCATAAATAGTGGTTAAAACTATAAAAGTTATATTTTTCTGTAATTTGTAAAATATTATCAATTAAATAAAAAAAAAATCAAAACTCTAAGATCAACCGTTATATATGTTAAGATTTTTTCGATCTCACTCCTTATGTGGCATCACAAAGGGCCGTACACGCCTAAGTGTGTCACTTGACAGCGACTCCAACCTAACCTAGAGCCCGAGGAAACATAGGCAGAAATTGTGTTTCATTCCCATAGGTCTCAGGCGAGCGAGAGAGTTCTGTGCTTATTTTTGATAAGTGACTTAAGACATAGCGATAAATGGAACTGGAATAATAAGTATGAAGTTTTTCTCAAGATTGAATTTACTTTTAAATCATTAACGAGTTTATTCCATTAAATAAGAACTTAAAATCTCTTAAAAAAAAATTTAAAAAAAATCCCAATTAAGTAACAATTTAAAAGAAAACCAAATTTAAAACTCAGTACAAGTAATTTATTAAATAGAAGAAAAGATATTAAAAAATAACTTAAAAACAAAGAAAAATAACAAGAAAAACATATTAAGATCCTTCAAAAAAAGGATGCTGTCACAAAGTTATCACAACTACTGGCGTTTCTTCTTCTTCTACTTCTTCCTATGTACTACTTCTTTGACGAGCTTTTCATTTTCTCGCTTAAATGCAAAACAGGATATTAATAAAAATTCAAAATGGTTTGACAAAGTGAAAATAATACAAAACTACACAAACTCAAAACATCAACAACAACAAAAACGCTTAATTAAATTGTTTGCGGGTATTAAAAATGGCAAAATGAGACAAAGACAACAACAACAACAAGAAAAAAACAATACAAATAAAAAATAAAATAAAGAAGGAAAAAACTAAAAGGAAAAGGAAGGGCGGAAAAAATATAAAGAAAAAAATAATAATAAACAAGAAACAATTTTATACAATGAGAAAAAGAGCACAAACATAAACACACTCACACACACACACACACACAAACAAATCACATCAACATTATATTTGCGCCATTTAACCCTTTTAAGCCCTTTTAAACCGCGAAGCTCACATTTAACATTAAACAACTATACACACACACACACACAAAGAAGAAAAGAAAGACAAAGCGTAGAATGAATAATAAAAAAGAAAGAGAGAAAAAAAAAACTGTCAAAAGGAAATTAAAAATGTGCACCACAATACTCGAATACAACAACGAGAATATTTTCACCACGACGAATATTTCGACGACCGACCAAAAGTGTGATTTGCTGTAAAGGCGAATACTGAAAATTGCAAAGCACAAAGCGCGAACTCAAGGGATACAAACAAACAAGCAAAGGAACTAAAAAAAAAAATTCTCCTATAAACAAAAGCAACAAAGCGTCAAAGTCATGATGCCGAAAAGCGACGAGCGAACGCCAAATTTTTTAGATGCTTTTGGGCTGCAAAAATAAAAAAAAAAAAATAAAAATTATACAAAAATAATAAATCTTAAGAATTTTTTTTGTTTTTGTGTATGCGTATGTATATCGTACTTAAATAAAATTTGTCCTTATATTTTTTTTTTTTTATTTCTATTTTATGTAAATTTTATAAGTCATTCCTATTTTGTTTGTATAGAATTTTTGTCAAATAAGTACTTTTTGTTGTTGTTTTGTTTTTCCATTTGGATACACGCTTTTTTAACCCTTTGTATAAGTGTATGTTTTTAACCCTTCCCTGCCGAACATGCCAAATTTTGTTTTCAATAATATTAAGGAATAGTATTCTTCAATCTGAACCGCTTTTGTTTTATGACTTCTTCAATATCTTAATTACAAGCGCTAAAACCTGAAATTACCTATATGGTTCGTTGGGCAGTGTCAAGTAAAATGGAAATCCATAACTTTTTTTTTAATCACTTTATTGAGAAAAATAATCAAAAATTAAAATTTATACCAATTATTCGGTGTGAAATTTATGGAAACAATATCTTTTGGCTATATAGAAAATTAAAAATTTTATTTTATTTTATTTTTATGTGAAAAATATATTTTTTCGCATTAAAATGGCAACAACTTTTGACAACTGGAGTTTTCTAATACCGTTATACAGGGTGACAATCGTAAAGTGACGCACACATTTCAGCAGTTATTTTCAAAAGGACGTACTTCCATTAAGTACAATTAAGTGATAACATTGCTGAATATATAAGCATTCATTTGAACCCCACCTCATTCAATATAACCTCCTTTAGCCTGCACACATGCCTTCAATCGATCCGGAAATCGTAGGACTGTTCGCCGCAAGACTTCCTGATCAATTTCAGTCCAGGCTTTCTCTAATGAATTTGTCGGCGACTCCAGACTGTGGTGTTGAGATGCACAAGCCTTACTCTCTAAAATACTCCAAATAGAGTAGTCCATTGGATTCAAGTCTGGGGAGTATGGTGGCCATTCTTGAGATGTTATGAATCCAGAAAAATTGTCTTTTATCCATGTTTGCGTTAATTTCGCCATGTGGGAAGGTGCAGAATCTTGCTGGAAAGTCCAGTTTTCGTTTCTAAATGTATCTTGGGCCCAGGGAACAACATGTTCATTTAAAATGCTCCGATAAGCAACCTGGTCAATTTTAACACCCTCTTCAACGAATATTAGAGGGTTTCTGGCATTAGCGGAAACTCCAGCCCATACCATAACGGAAGCTGGCTTTTGAACTCGGCCAACAGTCCTATTTTGTTGCGATGATGATGTTAGCCACATTCGTTCATTTTGCGCATTGAAATGTTGTTCAACCGTGAAAATTTTTTCATCTGTAAACAAGATATTTTCAACATTTTTTAACACGGAGGAGCGTAGCAACGCCTTGCATCTTTGCAGTCGCAAATCTTTCTTTTTTTGTGTCAGATCTTGAGCTTTTCGGAGCTTGTACGGCTTAAGATTAAGCTTTGATTTTGCAATGATTTTGCAATGATTCGCACTGTTTCACGGTTTACTCCCACTTCCTGAGCGATTTTTCTCATTGAGCGCCTTGGATTTCGCTTGATTCGTTTACGAATTTTTTCTGTTAAACCAGTAGTGGCAACTGTTGACAATTTTCCCCGGTCTCTATCTCCAAAACCCCCAGTTTCATTATATCGAATAATATATATCGGTCTACCGTACGACTTGACAAATTTAAAGCCTTTGCAATTTGACGGCTACTATAATTTGCCAAATAAAATTTCATAATTTCACGACGAATATTTTCCTTGTCCATTTTTATGGAAATTTCAAAATGTAATAACAAAAATTCAAATGAAATTATAAGCAAAGCCAATGATGAATGAATTTGCTTTTTAAATTAAAGTAACGGTAAATGGCAGGGCTTGCTGCAGAGTATTAAACTTGCGTCACTTTACAATTGTCACCCTGTATATGCGCACCGATACAGAAAACTGCAATCTACGAAACCCATATTGTGGTTTGGATGTTAGACGTAAGATGTCGCCACTATTGATGTCAAATATGGTGGGACCATATATGGCAGCGAGGGCAGGGAAGGGTTAATACTCCTTGAAAATCTATGAATGTGTGGAATAGCAAACGTGATTAAGTAATTGAAGATTTTAACAAATTTTATACTTCTTTTGCGTATGTTATAAAGCTTTAACCCTTACATTGTCGGCAAATAAAAATTAAATTTTACGATAAAAAGAAGCTAAAAAACTATTCAATTTGAAATTGTTATCGTTATTTTAGAATTATGAACCCAAAGATGAGAATGCTTTTATAGTATCGTCTTTCCCGCTGGGACTTTTCTAAATACATAAAATTAATAGAGAAAGAGAGAGAGAGAGAGCGGAAAGAGAAACCAATGAAAGAAACTAGTTCTATGTATGATGAGGCTGCTAAGGTCCTTGAGATTAGTGTTGATATTTGAGCTATTTTGAAAGTACTTAAATTATGTGACAATTGTACCTTTTTTAGTCCGATTGTACCTAAAAAAAAGTATGATACAAAATTCAAATATGCTGAACTCAATGATATTGGCCTGAGTTTCTGCAACACTTCGCATTTTTTGTAAAATATTGGGGACTCAAAATCTTAGGAAAAAGTATCACGTTTTTAAAATTTTGCGATTTTTTTTTTAATAATTCTAATTCTATTAATTTTTGGATTGTTTCAGACCCATAAGCCACAGTAGCTTATTTGTATAGAACTTTTTTTTACGCTGAATCCGGGCTCTGGGTTTTTAGTCATTTTCATTTTCAAACACTAATGAAATCGAAATCCATGTTTTTTCTGAAATCGGTTTTCCAAATATACTCATTTTTTCTAATATGATTCTGCTAGATTTGGATTCATGCATAAAAAAAATCCGTGGGGAAATATTTTTTGGGGACATATTTTTCCAAGTACGTAAATTTAAAGTTCGCTACAACACATTTAAAAATATGAATCCTGAGCTGAATGAATACTCTAGAGAACTAGGAGTTACTTTTTTCTATCCGTTCCGCCGATGCCCTCCTCGCCCGCAACCCCTCCCCCCCCCGCACCGGCCTTGATTTCTTACTTCCCACTTCGTGTTAAAGTTCATAAATTGATGATTTCTCAAATTTCCCCTCAAATGTAAAAAGCGAAATAATTCCAAATTGTACCTAAAATGCTTCGGTAGCGTCTAAAATACCTTCAAGGCCAACAAAGTCAGAAAAAGGTGCAATTGTACCTAAAATATCAACACTGGTAAAAACATATGGAGAACGATTTTTTTCTTTCACAACTGTAAAAATTCTAAATTGTACCTAAAATGCTTCGGTAGCGCCAAAACTACTTTGAAGATGAAAAAGTATTTAAAAGGGTACGATTACACCTAAAATATCAACACTGCTTCAGATAGGCAACTAATAAAAACTCTCTGTCTCTCCCACTAGAAATAAATAATTGATATACTCATCCACTCTTCTGTATAGGTGTGTTTTTGTGTATATTTAAAATTATGGGATTTTAAAATACCAAAAAAAGGAATAAAAATTTAAATGTAAACATCCGGATTTATGATTTTATTTTAAACATAATAAAACATGCTAAAAATAACTTTGCCAAATTAAATTATGAATTCATGTTGTTGTTTTAAAAATTGCGTTCTGCATAAATATATATATACAATATATATACAAGGCAGGGCCGTAGCCAGGATTTTTTTGTTTCGGGGCGGTGGAGGGTTTTCATCCGAAGAAAATATTTATAAATAATTTTTATGAAACTGATGTTTAAATAAAATAAATTAAATACGATGATGCATTTGAGGGACTCTACCAAATAGTAGAAAATTATGGTTAATGGTTAATGATAATAATGGTTAATTAACCTATTAATGCTCAGAGCACCTCGATTCGAAAGGTCTCTTTCAATGCTGTGCCTATACTAATTTAGGGAATATAACCCAACTAGTTTTAGGTATGCTCTATCGATACCCGAGGTTCGAGGGGAGGGGGCGGGGCGATATGATGGTTTTAAATAAAAATATGAGGTGAAAGGAGACCAATTTCCATAATGGACGAATTTTTTTTTTCCTAGATAAATGATTACGACTCATTTTCAGACTAGGGACAAAAGTGGATAAATGCCTTGAAGCTTTAGGAAAAATTTTTGTTTACGAGTTTCTTCAATCTTAACCTGAAAAAAAATGCCAGAAAACGACCAAAAATTTACAAAACAATCAATTCAAATTTTTTCGTATCAACATTATTCAAACATAATTTCGATAAATCATTAACTTACCATTACTGATGATGTACCCAAACTAAAAAAATTACCAAAAACCCCAAAAATATGCAGATGCTTTTTCAAATGAATGTCGGTAGGAATTTCGGTCCATTTATAGGGACTATGATCTATAAGATTCACATGTAGAAAGTTAAAGCTAAGAGGCCCTTCTACAGGGACTTTGATCCAAAAGATTAATGCATTGAAAGTTAAAGCCATGAGGCTCATCTATAGGGATATTGATCCATTAGATCCATGCGTGGAAAGTTAAAGCCATGAGGCTCATCTACAGGGACTTGATCTCTAAGAGCAATACGTAGTAAGTCATGTCCATGAGGCTCATCTATAGGGACTTTGATCTCTAAGATCAATGCGTAGTAAGTTAAGTCCATGAGGCTCATCTATTGGGACTGTGATCCATAAGAACTATGCATAGAAAGTTAAAGCCATGAGGCCAATATACAGGGATTTTATCCAAAAGATTAATGTATTGAAAGTTAAAGCCATGAGGCTCATCTATAGGGACGTTGGTCCATTAGATCCATGCGTAGAAAGTTAAAGCCATGAGGGTCATATATATGGACTTTGATCCATAAGATCAATGGGTAGAAAGTTTTATCCATGAGGTTCATCTATAGGGACTTTGATCTCTAAGATCAATGCGTAGTACGTTAAGTCCATGAGGCTCATCTATAGGGACTTTGATCCATAAGATTAATGCATTGAAAGTTAAAGCCATGAGGCCCATCTATAGGGATTTTGATCCATAAGATCAATGCGTAGAAAGTTATGTTTATTAGGCCTATCTATAGGAACGTTGGTCTATTAGCTCCATGCGTAGTAAGTTATTTCCATGAGGCTCATCTATAGGGACTACATAGACCATAATCTGTTAGATCCAAATATGCACTTTGATGAATGAGCAGGAACTTTGACCCATTAGATCTATATATTAAATTTGGTTTATTAAATCCATGCATAGAGAGTATGATCTATTAGACTCATCTACTCATATATGGGTTTTTATCAATTGGATTCATGCATAGGGACTTGATATGCATTATATCCATATATGAACTTTGGCCCATTGGATACATTATATGTATTTTGATTTAATGGATTTTAATCTATTCGATCTAGTTATACTTGCACTGTTATCTATTATACATGGATAGATTTTAAACAATTATAACCTGATAAGAACTTTGATCTACTAAACCCCTATATGATTTTTGATCTATAAGATCCATAAGTTCGTGAAAGTATTTTGAAGATTATACATTGAAACCTTAATTTCAACATATGAGCGTTTGATTTAATAAACCCTTGAATTTTATAGGCTTTTAAAAGGGTTGTAACGAACATGTGTGTCACATAAACGTAAGCGAACTAAGTTTTTAAAACATTTTAAATTTATGGTTTTGCATAAGGTTTCGTTAAAGGAGGGAGGGGGAACAATAAAATATCGAAAAATTCCCAACTTTCCTTTGAAATAAACTTCAATTTGCATTTTACTTGCAAAATAGAATCATATTTATTGTTAGTGTTAAGTCCAATTGTAGCCAATTTTGAAAAGTTTTAGAGCTAAACCCTGACGTGCTACAAACTTCGAAATTTCGAAATTAGAAACTAAGGGCTGTATCATGGCCCTTTCAAATGCACCCTCATCCAAAGTGCACGCCCTTAATGCAGGAATCGTCTTTAATGGCTAAGGGTGCACGAAAAATCGAATCGGGTTCTATCTTATAGTGTGTTCACATGGAAGTTGAAAATCGATTTTCGTTGCCCAAAATTCGATTTTCAAAAAAGCCGTTCAGACGGCATTTGATTTTTCATTTGTCAATTTTTATTTCCATTTTTTTGAGATCATTTACTTTTCACACACTTTTTACAAATAACTAATGTCATCATGTTTGGCAGTTGCCAAAAAAGTACTAAATATTGTAATAGATGGAATATTGTATTAGCATTCTCAATTCTTCACAATTCTCTCAGAAACCCTGAGTTGCATAGCGAAAAATCATAGCCAAAAAACGTTTTTCGTTGAAAATCGGCTGAAAATCAGATATTCATTTGACAATTGTTCTATGACGAAAACTCAATTTTAAAGAGATTTTCAGTCTAAATTGATTTTAGGCGCCAAAATCAAATTTTCAGCTGCCATGTGAACATACTATTACTTACACCCACGGCCAGACATAATGAAAAATGCAATGGCCGGAAGTGTTTTAAGGGCCGCTGGTTACAAATCTGCACTCAGATTTTAAAAATTCAAAGTGGCGGATCAAATATGGCGATTTTAGGCAAATTTCAAATATACTACATAATAAAATATTGCTTCTTATTACCTTTCAAATAAGTCCAATTTAATAAGGATCCGATATATTTTTCTATTTTTTATTAATATCTAAACTTTTTAAACTGTTTCAGGAAGAAACTTTAAATCAAAAACAAATCGGATCAGGTAGCATAGTGTAACTACGATTTCAAATTTTAAATTTATTTTTTTTATATTTTACTTTTTTGAAAGAAATTGATGGGAGTAAAAAATTTTTAAAAATCGTTTAATAGATTTTATTTTAACTTTTGTTTCCATCCACTGGCAGTTAATATAAAAAATTAGTAGAAAGTTTCCACATGTCAAGGGGTGGGGGTCATAACCCCCAAAACCTTCCCTCTAAATACGGCCTAGATACATGGAATCAGGGCCGTAGCCAGAAATTTTTTTCGGGGGGGTTTCCATTCGAAGAAAATATTCATAAATAACTTTTATCAAACTGATTTTTAAATACAATAAATTAAATCGATGATATATTTGATGGACCCTATAAAATTAAAATTTTAGGAAAAATTTTCCGATTTTTTTTAATCTTTACCTCAAAAAAATGGCCAAACGTGACAAAAAATTCACAGAATAATCAAATTAAATTCTTTCAAATAAATATTAATCAATGTGCATTCTATTGCATTTTTTTTTTATCGTGAGGGGCATAATTTCATTAACTCATTGACTTCCCACTACTGAAGCCCCAACCCAACCTCAAAAAAATTACCAAAAATAGTAGAGGCTCATTTTTTTCAAATGATCATCATTGGGAATTTGAGCCATTATCAATGATAAGGAACCCGGATGAGGTTGGCTTATATTCCATAAATTCGTGAAGTCACAGCATTGAAAGAGATCTTTCTAGTCGTGGTGCTCTAAGCAATAATGCATTAAAAAATTATTTATATTTTAAGATTGCCTCCTAAAACTGCATGGGTTTTGCTAATAAGATGGAGTTTTTGCGAAAGAATTTTTCACGTTGAACACGAATCTGAGGTCAAAAATTTCCCATCACGTCACGTTTTAGGAAAAAAAATGGGGTTCAAGCAAGTCTAATTTTACAAGGATCCGATAATTTTTTCTATTTTTATTAATTTTTAAACTTTTCAAACTGATTCAGGACGAAACCTTAAATCAAAAACAGTTACTGACCCAGAAAAACTATGAATGCAGGAGTGCTCAGTATCACCTTCTCTTTTTGAATACGCAGTCAAACCTTATGTCAAAGAAAAGAAATCGGATTCGATCGCATAGTGTAACTAAGATTTCAAATTTATTTTTTATATTTGACTTTTTAGAAAAAAAAAACCCATGGAAGTAAAAAATATCGTTAAATAGATTTTATTTTGACTTTTTTTCCGTCAATTGTTAGAACCCCAAAACCCCCCCCCCCCTAAATACAGCCTTGCATGGTATATATAAGAATATCAAAAAAATGAAATATTTGTTATATTTAGGTAAAATAATTTGTTAATATTTATTAGCGCAGAACCAAAATTTTATATTAATATAAATAGAAAAAATTAAAGTAAAATTTTATATGCCAAAAAATAATAATAATTTTTTTTTTTTAATATTAAAACTGAATGAAAAATGTAGCGAAAAATAAAATACAAACATTATAAAATATTTAGGTATGCACTTACAATTTTCATTTTCATTATTTTCTCCAGTTAAAGCATTATCTTCCATATTCATTTTACAAATACATTTATATATTTATTACTTTTTCAATGTTTTTCGGTGCGCACTAAATTTACTCAACCATTTCGTTGAAGTTTTGCACTCTTCCTCTTTCTTTTTTCTGAAGCATTTTTTTACACTTATCGGCACAAACACGACGTAGTACACGAAATAAATTATTTATTTACAATAACAAAATTTAAACTTTTTTTTTGCCGAATATCGATCCCATAGTTTGAAGAATAAGTATGAGACTAACTCAACTGCAATACAAAATTAAAATAAAGACCTCGAATCTCGCAAGCATAATCAATTACGATCGTTTAGTCACGTAGTCCAAATTCGAAGTTCTACCTTAGTGTGCTTTAAGCTCACAAGCATAATCAATTACAATCGTTTACTCACGTAGAGTCCAAATTCGAAGTTCTACGAGAGCTTAAACAGTGAGATTGAAAAAATGAGAACTCAACGAGAACTTAGACAGAGAGCATAAAAAGTGAGTACAAAAAGAACTGCTTGAGTGTTTTCAATGCATAGTACTACTACTTATGCATTATTATTATGCATGCATGTATATGTATAACACAGCTATATGAAATCAAGCTCTCTCACAAATGATATAAAACTGCGAAAAGTCGACTCTCTGCTTGATTGTATGAAGCCGATCTCCATATGACCTCGTTCGCTTAACACTAACAACAATATAACTTCGTTTTTTATTAGGTTCGAATGAATGCAATGAAAGCTCGTTGTCACAGTCCCGCTAAAGAAGTTTCACTTCAAAAACAACAACAACAAATTCACACAAATTTCAATTCCTACTATTGCAATTCCTCTTCTCTTTTATCGGTCGCTCTCGTCTCGTCTCAAAGACTTCAAAAAAATCATACAGCACAATAACAAAAACCATTACCTTTCAAGGTTTTCTTGTTTCTATGCTAGTGTTCCGATATTTTTCACTGTTAAAAAACAAAAGCAACAACACATACATATGTATGTATAAATTCCATTTCATTCCAATACTCCTAGTTGGAAATTTTCAGTTTTATTATAAGGGTGAAAAATAATTATTTTTTCATTTAAAATAAATAAATTTTCATGTGTTTCTCATAACTTTTTTTCTGCATTAACTGAATCACTAAATTCATAAATCATTAAAATAGCTAAAAATTTATCGCAAATTCCAAAAATAATTTTGTAACACTTTGTTTTGTTTTTTTTTTTTTAAACATATTTTAATAAACTAACACACATACGAACAAAAAATCACCACCGGTTAGAAATTCATTGCATGCATAAACGTTGAAAACTTTTAACCAGCTTAATTAAATTCTAAATTATCATTTGATAAAATTTGTGGTAAACCAAAAAATAAAACTGCAATAGCGAAAAAAAACAATAACAACAACAAAACTATGAATTAGCATATTAATGTTAATTATGTAGAATTAAACCATAAAACAACGAAGGCGGAAATGTGAAAATAAATGTTAAATATACATGCAACAATACAGTGAGCGAAATAATTATATCGGGCAATGAATATTTTTTAGTTTTTGTTTGATAATTCGGTTCATGTTTAGGAAAAGGAAGGCAACGCTACTCGAAAACATGTGGCCGCCGCGTTACGTGATGAGATATGAGTCAGTTATTGGTGAAATCTTCATAGCGCAGTGTGAAATAAATATAGCGGACATTTACCCAAAATTTTGGCAAAAAAACAGAATATTTAAGCATTTTCTAACTTCAAAGCAAGTAAGTAAAAAACAAACATTAATTGTTTTTAAATATTTCACCTAATAAAAATAATACTAATTGCCATAAGAACTTCATTATCTGTAGAAGAGCGCACAGAAATTTTGAATTTAAGAATAAAAGCTATTCAATCAGACAGATCGCCTTTAAAATTATTCGAAAAAAGTTCACAATAAAAAATTTCTTAAAAAAACTTGACGAATATGGAAAAACAAAGCGATCTGATCGCCCGCCGAAAATAGAAAAACGCAAATAAAATGTCTAGCGGTCAACAAAATAAACATTCCATCACAAATACGCCAGCAATTAGCTTTACCCATTACAACAATGAGGATTTAACCTCTTTTAGGTAAAGAAAAATACCTAAAATTCCAAAAAAAAAGGTTGCCAGATCTTCGCCTTTTACCTCAGCATACAACGGCAAGACTGGACTTTGCTGAAAAGCTTAAATTTAGGGACTCCGAATGGCAATCCATCATCTTCAGCAATAAGAAGAAATTCAATCTGGCCGAACCTGATGGTGGACAAAAGTATTAAAGGGATTTTCGAAAAGTTCGTGGAACTCATTACCCGAGGAATTTCACTGGAGGATCCTTAAGAGGACATTCCTGTTTAAAATTTGAAAATTGTCGACTTTTTTTTGTTTTGATATTTGCGTTTCTTATAGTTTCAAAAATATTGTGCTAAAATATTAGTGAAAAATTCGAAGTAAAACGAGGTAAAAAAGAAATCTAACATCTAAAAACAAGTTTTCGAGAAAGCAGCTTCAAAATCGTTATTCAGTGGTTTTCAAGGACGATAATTATGATTCTGATATAAGATTTTTGAAATTCAAAATGACGGATCCAATATGGCAGATGAGTTTTTTAAAAACTGATCGGATTCGCTTGAAACTCATTACTGGGGGGTTTTTAGGGACGCTGATTAAGAATCCGATATTGGGTTTCCAAAACTCAAAATGGCGGATCTAATATGGCCGACTAATTCTCAAGTTCATCGGATTCGCCTGAAACTCGTTACTCGGAGGTTTTCAGAGTATCTGATTACAAATCTGGCATTAAATTCGAAATCAGTGACCTCAAAAATCCCCTAGTAATGAATTTTAAGCGAATCCGATAATTTTTTTTTTTTAATTTCTTCCGCCATGTTGGATCCGCCAAACTGAAAAATCTGACGCCAGTATCGTTATACGTATCAACGACCCGATAGTCCCCGAGTAACGGGTTTCAAGGTAATCAAAACAATTTTTAAAAAATCTGTCACCATATTGGATCCGGCATTTTGAAAAACTGACATCCGATTCATAATCAGCATACTTTCTCCATTCAAAATCGCCAAAAAAAAAGGCGTTTGCGTAGGTCGAAAATCGATGAAACTCGCATAGCTTAAGCCAACAGAAGGAGCGGAGAACAGTCTAAAGAATACAACGAGGTCAAAAAGGTCCAATTAGAGATTTAAAGAAGTTGGCAGAACTTGAAGACTTTGAGTATGCACTATAGATGACTGACTAAAAGAAATTGGCATAAAAATTTATTTAAAAAATAACTTTAAACGCGTTTTCCTTAAAATGATATTTTTTGAACTGTTAGGACTGATATCTTGGGTTTAACTGAACTGATTTTAAAAAATTTAAATGCGTAGGATTTATTATTATCATAACTATAAGTGACTATAAGAAAAATTGGAATAATCCTTCCCTCCTTATTTTCTATAAGAGAAATTTCAAGTAAAAATATTTTTTTTTCTTTTTTTTCGAGAAAAAAGACCCTAAAAAAGCGGAAGGGGAAAGTTTCACTTTTTTGTGGTTCAACTTTCAATGACTTTGTTTTTGTTGTTATGTTTTGAAGCTTTATTGAAAAAACAGTTTTTTTTAAAATAGTTTTTGTGTTTTATTTGATTTGAAATAAAAATGAATTCAGATAATCACAAAAATTTTTCATTCCATACAAATTTTAGCTGTCCAAAATAATTATTTCGCTCACTGTAGTTGAGTTGAATGTAAATTAAATGTGTTTACACTATTTCAACACATATTGACACATTGACATGTCAATATTTTTATTATAATTTGGTTAGATGTGCGATGAATGTAATTTTTTTCTTGTTTGTATTTTTAAAAAATTATTTTCACTCTTTAGATAAATAAAATTAAATAAATTTTTAAATTCTAACTCTAAATGCAATTCAATTATTACAATCAATCTCAATGTAACCAAGTTCAGACAGTGGATTTTTGAAATACCTTAATAAAGATATAATAAAATATTTTCTAGAACTAACAACTCTCAGGTTCATATGGCTTTTGATGCCATAAGATAAGCTCAACCGATAGAAAGCACCAAGGGTCCGTTCCTTTTTCACCTGGGATGTCTTGCACCTCGAGTACAAAGCTTTCAAGGCCATTGTGTTCAGATTCCATCAAAGTCAGTCAGAAAACGGTGATGAGAAAACTTAAAAGCTCATACCCATGGATCAAAAATAATAGTATATGTATTACTTAAAGTGGAGGCAATAACTTTGAAAGCTTAAACCAATACACACACACACACTCATATATAAACTTTTAAGAAACTTACACACATATATGCAGCAACTTCAGTTTAAAAATTTATATAACTGCAACGAAAGAGAACAAACAAAAAAATAAAAAATAAGTTAAATTTACTTAGGAAAGCGCTTCTTAGAACTGTTCTAGCTTGTTGCTATTACACACTGTGTATGTGTGTGTGTGTGTGTATGTGTGCGTGTGTCTATGAAGTAATTTTATACTTATCTTTTACTTGTTGGTTAAGTTTTTTGCCCTCTTCTAATATTTCTTACATAGCAAGTACTTCAAGTTGATACGAGTAGAAAAGCTACAGTGAGTAATTGCACATACACACATACATACATACATATACGCGATAACTTCATTCAGTTGTGCAGCAGGAGCAACAAAATCGACAGCAGTAACGACAACAGCAACAACAGCCACAGCAACAACTATATTGTGTGGTACTGTAGTTGAAGTGGCACTGGCAGTTACTTTACTCAATGAATATGTAAAAGGATCCTTTGAGAATATAACAGCATGCAAACACCTTGTGAATTTTATAGTATCTATGCACGTGTATACGTGCGAATGTTTGTGTACCTGCATGCATGTAGTTGTAGTATCAAAGAGCAAGTTAAAAGGTCACGTGTCATATATATGTATGTGAGAGTATAGATAGTTGTGAGGATCATGCATGTAGACAGAAAGACAGACAGTTATAAAATACAACAGCATCACTTACATGAAAAAAGCTGAAAGATTACAACAACAACAACAACTGCATACTTTTGCGAAAGCCCCTCAAATTCTCAGTCTCACATTTCACATGCCCACACGCGTTTGCTGCGCACACACAACTTTATCGCATCAACTTTGAAGATGTTTGTGTGTGTGTGTGTGTGTGCATGTGCCTTTAATTTGATAAATCCTTTGAGAGATTACTTTATCTTGCTATTAAAAACAAAAAAGTGCTCAAGAGGTACAATAATTTCTGCTTGAATATATATATATAAGGAGTGAGATTGAAAAAATCTTAACACACGATTTACCTAATAACTTTTTTAGAGTGTAAAATTTAAAAATTTCTTTGATCTAGTTATCTTTGAAAAATATGTCAGTTGTTATTTTTAATGACAAACATGTTGATTTATTGTGAGTTTAATCAAAATGAGTGATGAAAACAAAGTACGTCTTAAAATTATTAAAAAATTTCAAAAAAATCCAAATTGGTCCTACAAAAAATTGGCCAAAGAATTGAAGGTCTGCCGTCAAACTGTTTCCAATGTTATTAAACAGTTTCAGGAGAATTTGACCATCGATAGGAAACCTAGTTCGGGAAGAAAACAAGGACCAAATGACATGATATTGGGGAAGCCAAGAACATAGAAAGCATATTGAAAAGATCTCGAAACACATCTGGTAGAAAAGCTACCCGGTTAGCCCAGTGCTCTGACTATTTGGTGCGAAAAGTTAAAGCCAATGCAGGTTTGAAAACATACAAAGTCCAAAAAGTTCCAGACAGGAATGCTGCAAGAAATTTTGACGCCAAAAGTAGGGCTCGGAAATTAAAATCGAATTTCATACAAAAATATGGCAGATTTTACGCAGCCTCCGGATCAAAATTTTTATGTTGCTGATACTCGAGCTCGAGGAAATGTCGCAGAACAATTGACAGGCTGAGAGGAAAAGCGGGCTAAAATTTATATAAGAGAAAAAGTGAAATAATTTAGAGTGTCAGTGCAAGAATGGCATAAGTAATACGGTTTAGAGTGAAAATGAAACGCCTTAAAAGTAAGAGCAAAAGTGATATAACAATTCTTTCCCAGCAAGAACAGCATAGTTTTTTAATCCGTTTTCGCTCTGAACATATTTCGTTTCACTTTTGCTCTGAACATATTTCGTTTCACTTTTGCTCTGAACATATTTCGTTTTGCTTTTGCTCTTAAGTAAAATTATTCCACTTTTTTCTGAACGTAGAAGTTATACCACTTTTCTTCTCAGCGTCTCAATTTAGAATCCAAAAGCAGACAAAATTTCCTAAAAAACTCCTGGTATGGCAAGCTATATGCAGTTACGGCAAAAGTAGCAAGTCATTTGTTACAGTGGTCTCTATAAATACCGAAATATACATCAAAGAATGTTTGAAAAGAAACTTCTTCCTTTCATAAGAGAGCACAATGTGTCCACATATTTTTGGCCCGATTTGGCATCATGTCACTACGGCAGGAAAGCTCTGGAGTGGTACCAAAGTAATAACATAGTTTTTGTACCAAGAGAGGCCAATCTCAATCCTCCAAATTGTCCGGAGCTAAGACCAGTGCAGAGATATTGGGCTCTTGTGAAAAGAAACTTAAAGAGCACAAAAAGGGTGTCCCAAAATATCGAAGATTTTAAGAGGAGGTGGGCAAACTGTTCCCAAAAAGGTGTCTGAAATAACTATCAAATCTCTAGTGTAATTTGTAAAATATTATCAATTAAATGAAAAAAAATCAAAACTCTAAGTTCAACTGTTTAAAAATTATTGAATTTTATATATGTTAAGAGTTTTTCGATCTCACTCCTTATATTGAAAGTTTTAAAGAATTTGAAATTAATTATGAAATCTTATAAAATGTTTATAATTGTTAAAAATTTATAATGCCTGACCAAACAAGAAACTTTGCTATATATTATTAAGCCCGAATCTAGCTTTAGGGACGACAGTGGATATTGGTAAATTAAGGGAAAATATTTAACATTTAATAAAATTGAAACATAAGCAGTCAACCGATAGCCAAAACTCAGAGTGAAAATCCAATCAAATATCAAAGTTAAAACCTGATTAAAAAGCGGACTAAAGTTTAGATAAAAAATCAGACCAGGATTCAGTTAATATATTGAACAAACACTCAGACCATAATCGGACTAAGAAACATACCAAAACCCGACCAAAAAAAAAATATATATCAAAACTCATAGACTAAAATTTTGTTCCAAACTCAGATAAAAAAAAAAAAAAACCCATCGAAAAAAAATTTCGGACCGAATTTCTGACAAAAATCAAAATAAAAAAGAAAACACCAAAAACCGATATTCAGATCAAAGTTCAGACCCAAATTATGCCAACAATTAAGACCGAAATAAGACCAATTTTTAGACCGATCTTCGGTACAAAACTGAAAACAGCATCAAATTAACATTATAACAAAATCTCAGATCGAAATTCGGATCAAAACCTATTTCAATGTATAGCACAAAACTAAAACGTAAGCTAGACCAAAATTCAAACCACAATTCCGAACACAATACAAATCAAAAACCCAAACAAAAATAGATCAAAAAATATAAAAAAAAATATAAACTAAAAGTTATAGCAAAAATCGTACAAAAATTTAGATATAAAATATAGATATAATTTTTGCCGGAACACATTAAAAGAACTCACCAAAATCGGAATAACGTTCACTATAAATAAAAGGAAAAACTCACAGGACTTTAAATTTTTTTTTTTTATCTTTTCATTTATTAGTGTAACTATTGGAGTATGAATGTATTAACTCGTATTTTTTTCGTAATTTGGACATTTATTGTGAAAAAGTGATTATAAATTTATTCTTTAAAGTATTGTCCATCGTTAGTCACAACCTTTTTCCATCTTTCTGGTAGCATGCGGATTCCGCGCCGAAAGAACTCCTCATCTTTTGAGGCTATCCACGAATCGACCCATTTTTTGAGTTCTTCGAAAGAACGGCCATGTGTCATCGATCCGAACAAGTGGTAATCAGAAGGAGCAATGTCTGGAGAATACGGCGGGTGGGGTAGCACTTCCCATTTCAGCGTTTCCAAGTATATTTTTACTTGCCTTGCAACATGCGGCCGAGCATTGTCGTGCTGAAGAATAACTTCTTCGTGTCTATTCTCATATTCTGGTCTCTTATCCTTTAATGCTTGGCTCAAACGCATCAATTGTAGTCGGTAGCGGTCGCCAGTGATCGTTTCATTCGGTTTCAACAGCTCATAATATACGACACCTTTTATATCCCACGAAATACACAGCATGAGCTTGGATCCATGGATGTTCGGCTTTGCCGTTGATGTTGATGCATATCCGGGCTGGTCCCCATGATTTTTTACGCTTTGGGTTATCGTAACGTATCCACTTTTCATCGCCAGTCACAATACGATGCAGAAACCATTTTCTTTTCTGTCGTTCAATCAGCAGTTCACATGTGAAAAATCGCCGTTCGACGTCTCTCGGCTTCAATTCGTACGGTACCCAATTTCTTTGCTTTTGAATCATTCCCAATGCTTTTAATCGTTTAGAAATGGTTGATTGATCAACTCCTAAAGATTCTGCAAGTTCTTGTTGCGTTTGACATGAATCTTCTTCGAGTAATGCCTTCAATTCTTCATCTTCGAACTTTTTCGGGCCGCCTGAACGTTCCCTGTCTTCAACATCAAAATCACCACTTTCGAAACGGGCATACCACACCTGACACATTCTAACGTCTATAGCACAGTCAGGATAAGCTTCAGTGAGTAAACGATGTGCTGCAGTTGCGTTTTTCTTTAAATGGAAGAGGCAAATTAAAACTTCCCGCAAATGTTGTTTTGTTGGCACGAAATTCGACATTTTCAGCTATAGTAAAACACTTTTGTAAAATTATGAAAATTATTTGACAGATCAATTCCCTTTAGTATTTTTGGCGCTCTTCGAGATAGAATAGCTGTCAATGTAAAAAAATGGCGCGTATGATAGATATGAAGTTAGTCACAATTACGAGTTTATACATTCATACTCCCAATACAATTTATTCCAGAAGATCCAGAAGTGCTACGATATCATATTACAAATCAATTCGAGTAGGTTAGCGTTAGCCAAAAGTTATCAGATCAGTTAAGCCAATCTCAAAATATTAGCGTCGGAAGTTTTTTAAAATTCGCTCATTCAACAAAGCATTGCTCTCATCGTTATAAAAATCATTGCTTAAGCGGGAGTAAATAACGAATGAGAGAAAGAGAAAAGACACGAGTAACGGCATTTCTCACAATTATCTGCATCAGCGATGTCAACTTGCGGGGAATTCCCCGATTTGCGGGGAATTTACTGGGGGCGGGGAATCAGGGAATCCGCTGTTTTTTGCGGGGAATTTGAAGTCGTTCAGCATTTAGTCATAAAAGTCTGTAGAATATTTTTTGTCAAATTTTATGTAATGTAAAATATTTAACTTACGCAATATTTTATATTTTGGGTCTTAAAAACTTAGTCTTTTCTTAAGTGGGCCCTGCAATTTATTGCTTTGGAGAAATCGATTTTTAAAAAGGAGTGCTATTAGAAAGTATTTTGTGATATACGATAATAGCGCCGAGTGTCAATCAGGGGAAAACAATCGCGCGGCGCTTCGACTTCCCTTTCGACCGTTCAGAAAGCTATGCCTTAGTCCAGCACCTCCTGATTAATAGCTCTTAATCCTAGCTGACTAATCTGTTAACTTACAAATTACGATCAGCCATCATAAGGAAGATGAAATATATTTTATATGTTAAAAACCGATAGTCAAAACTTTGAACCCGTTTTTCTCAAAATAAGGTTTTTGCCATTTTTTATTTGAGTCAAAAGAGAGTCCATGCCTTCTCTTTTGAGAACGTTAATGACCAAGAGTGGCTGAACGTCTAGTAACTCGAAACACGCCGGATTGAGAGTGGGTTCCCTTGAAGTGAAATCTCCCCTATACCAAAAAAATTCCGGAGTCAAAAGTACATTTCTATTAATCTACCAGTCCCATATATATTTGTTAAGTTTTGGACCGAGAAAGTTCAGGGTCGCCCTAAAATAACACTCACTGAGGTCGATTTCGATCGTTTTTGTCAAATGTTTATATTGAAAGTGCGTGTAGTACTGTTATATTATGAAATGATACCAATGCGGAGAATGCGATCGAAAATCGGGGAATTTCTCGAGGGTTATCGGGGAGAGAGAAAAAATGAGTTGGCATCCCTATTTAATCATACTCATATTTATTGAAAAGTTATTAAAATTATTAAGAAGTTGATCTATAAGCCAAATTCCGAACCATTTGTCTGACTCGAGCCATTAACTTTTACACGAGGCATTTATTTACGTTTTTGGAACCCAAGGATCGCTTCGGACAAAACTTTTGAATTTTTGTAACTGCCTCGCCTGTCTTTTTTAAAATGCCTTTCACAATTGACCTATTTTCCACTAATATTGGGCATTAGTTTTGCTTACCCAGTACTTTTTCGTGAGGCTTTTTTTACTTGCGTGTTTGATATGTTCTTTGAAATTTAGCCTGTGATCTAGTAGAACGCCTAGGTACTTGATGTACGGACAAGACAGAATGTCATGTCCACCGATTTTTATGCTCAGTAAAACATCGTCATACATCACATTCCAAAGCAATGGACCAAGGACCGATTCCTGGAGGACTCCTCTTGTTACTCCATACCGTTTTGGACCCGTAAATCAACGTTCTATCTTTAAAATAGTTTTCTATCATCCGGAGAAGGTAGTGTGTTTATAGTATGTGTGAGTTTATAAGTGTGTGTTTTATTATATATTTTACGTTAAGCCCAAAAAGTATGCAATGCATAATTTTTATATCAAAAACGGTTATGAAATATATTTACATATCAATGGAATAGTAGAAAATAACACAAATTATTTTTATTTATTGTATTGTTTTGTTGCATAGTTTATTTCAATTTAAAGTTTATTATTATATTATTGAAAGTATGTTATCATATCATGTGACGAGTGCAGAAGGTAGTTATTTTAGTTTTTTAATAAAAATGGTTAGAGTAATAAGGTATAGAACCTTTAATCATAATTCTAAAACCATTTACTACCTAAAGCGACACATTTCCCAAAACTGATATATTATCTTGGAGTACGGGACTGATAAATCATTTCAAAATCATTTACCTCTTAATGAAAACTTCATACTTTCAATACAACTTTAATGAATTACTCCCATCATTGACCAATCACATCTCATTAGCTAACATATGAAAAGAAGCTAAGCACAAAACAATAAAAATGCTTTAACTTTACTAAGTAGTTATAAAATCAATCACACGCAATATAATATATTAAATCTATGGCCAATCTATTGACACCCTAATAATTTTGAAACCAATTTCAGAAATCATTTTCCTAACCACAAAAATTACATACATACATATGTCGTTGCCTAAGAATTGATTTGCCGTATATGTATAAGTATTCGTATGCCCATACGCCAAATCAATTCTCAGGCGACGATATGTAAGCGTGTAATATTGAATGTGGAATGAAAAATGTTTGACAAAACTATTTTTGTGTTGTGTGTCGATAATGTAAGCAATTTTCTAACATACTCATTTTTATTTATTTATTATTTTTTTGTTTTTTTTTTTTTGCTTATGTTTTCATTTGTTCAACAATGCGTTGACAATTTGTTAACGCAACGTAGATAACACACATAAGGAGTGAGATCGAAAAAATCTTAACATATATAAAATTCAATAATTTTTAGAGAGATTTGATAGTTGCTTCAGACAACTTTTCGGAATAGTTTGCCCATCTCCTTTCAAAAATTTTCGATATTTTGAGACACCTTTTTTGTGCTCTTTAAGTTTCTTTTCACAAGAGCCCATTATCTCTCCACTGATCTTAGCTCCGGACAATTTGGAGGATTGGCCTCTCTTGGTACAAAAACTATGTTAATACTTTGGTACCACTCCATCTTTCCAGCTTTCTTGCCGTAGTGACATGATGCCAAATCGGACCAAAAATATGTGGACACATTGTGCTCTCTTATGAAGGGAAGAAGTCTTTTTTTCAAACATTCTTTGATGTATATTTCGGTATTTATAGAGCCCACTGTAACAAATGACTTGCTACTTTTGCCGCAACTGCATATAGCTTGCCATACCAGGAATTTTGTCTGCTTTTGGATTCTAAATTGAGACGCTGAGAAGAAAAGTGGTATAACTTCTACGTTCAGAAAAAAGTGGAATAATTTAACTTAAGAGCAAAAGCAAAACAAAATATGTTCAGAGCAAAAGTGAAACGAAATATGTTCAGAGCAAAAGTGAAACGAAATATGTTCAGAGCGAAAACGGAATAAAAAACTATGCTGTTCTTGTTGTGAAAGAATTTTTATATCACTTTTGCTCTTACTTTTAAGGCGTTTCATTTTCACTCTAAACCGTATTACTTATGCCATTCTTGCATTGACACTCTAAAATATTTCACTTTTGCTCTTATATAAATTTTAGCCCGCTTTTCCTCTCAGCCTGTCAATTGTTCTGCGACATTTCCTCGAGCTCGAGTATCAGCAACATAAAAATTTTGACCCGGAAGCTGCGTAAAATCTGCCATATTTTTGTATGAAATTCGATTTTAATTTCCGAGCCCTATTTTTGGCGTCTAAATTTTTTGCAGCATTCCTGTCTGGAACTTTTTGGACTTTGTATGTTTTCAAACCTGCATTTGCTTTAACTTTTCGCACCAAATAGTCAGAGCACTGGGCTATTATTATTATTATTATTATTTGAAGGAAGGACGACTGGAAAGTCAGGCACTGCGACCTATAAGATTTTTTGTACCAAAGCCCCAAGAAAGAAAGAAAGAAAGGAAGGGAGAAAGATAAGAAGATAAGAAACATACCCATGCCGAGAATCGAACTCGGGTCTCCAGAAACAAGAGTCTGGCACTCTTCCACTAGACCACAGTGGCGATGGTAGGACCTACAGTTTAACGCCGATTCCAAACGGTTATGTGGCAATTTTTTATCAGCTCGGTGGTCTTGCCATTACCAACCAAGGTGTGTACTTGTACACATTCTTATAATTCTCATCCACTTCATATCGATAGTGAATATAAGGAGTTTATGAGAATTAACCACCAGACCAAGACGGGAATCGAACCCGCAACTTTCTGGATGAAAGTCAACTGCACTATCCACTAGACTATCGAGGTCGTCAGCACTGGGCTAACCGGGCAGCTTTTCTACCAGATATGTTTGGAGATCTTTTCAATATGCTTTCTATGTTCTTGGCTTCCCCAATATCATGTGGTCCTCGTTTTCTTCCCGAACCAGGTTTCCTATCGATGGTCAAATTCTCCTGAGACTGTTTAATAACATTGGAAACAGTTTGACGGCAGACCCCCAATTCTTTGGCCAATTTTTTGTAGGACCAATTTGGATTTTTTTGAAAATGTTTAATAATTTTAAGACGTACTTCGTTTTCTTCACTCATTTTGATCAAACTCACAATAAATCAACATGTTTGTCATTAAAAATAACAACTGACATATTTTTCAAAGATAACTAGATCAAAGAAATTTTTAAATTTTACACCCAAAAAAAATTATTAGGTAAAACGTGTGTTAAGATTTTTTCAATCTCACTTCTTATATATATAAAGTATAGGTGTATGTGTGTGTGTGTGTGTGTGTGACCACACCCACAAATGTTAAGCTATTACTAGCTAGTAGATATCTATAAACTATTTCTTTAGTTTAGAAGAAGAAGAAGAAGTAAAAATTGAAATGATATATTATGCCGGCGGGACTAAACGCCTACTTAATAAATCTTGTACTCAAACGACAATACATATACACTCACACACATACAGATATATAGGGAAACCTATACATATGAACTCTTGGTGCTTAGAAGAAGAATAGGAAGTATAGACAAATCATAAGGCACCAGCAAAGAAGCAAAGAAACAAGTACAAGAAATACACTACAACAATCCCATATATACTCGATACAAAAGCACACACACACACATACACATATGCATGAAGAAAGCGAAAACTCACACACACTTTGTAGCTCGTATATCATTTACTGTCAAAGCGTTGGTTGCTTAAATTGGAAGGGTATGTGCATATGGATGTAGTATTTGGGTGTCTGTCCGAGTAAGATTTTTGTTTTTTGTTTTTGGTGAGTTTTTTTTTTTCTTATATTTTGTTTTTCTGGGTATTTTTATTTATTTTTTTTTCACTAAGCTAAAAGTTTAACAAATTCTTTTACGGTAGCTTAACTTTACGTGTATGTATTTTTTATTATTTTTTTTTTTTTACTTTTTTTTTTTTTGCTTGCCGCGGGGGAGAGCACATAAATTATTGTATATAGTAAAGTAATTGGATTAGAGCATACTGACGCGACAAATTTTTGATAATTAAATAATTTGCTAATGACTTGAATTTCATTTTCTTCTCACACAAAAGATTTATAAAAATTATTTACCCTTATTTAATAACACAGTCCAACAAATTAAGACTTTTTGGCTGCAACAGAATAGCTACCCTTTTTTTTTTTTTTGTTTTTTTGTACATTGGCAGGTGGAAACCTTCGTAGGTACCGCAGAACTCCTGTTCGTGTCCGATTATGTCGGATTCCTACCGACTAAAACAACCTACTTTCTCTCCTACCATTCTTCCCGCTGGACTACCATTGAGTATTACTTCGCGGGGATGGTTCAGCACTACGCTGTCTCTTTGTTAGCGTTGTTAACGCCGTATGTCATCTTCCGTTTCGGGAATTTTTTTCTGATGTGCCACCAGTTGTTTGTTGTTCTTCATTCATTTCCGCCGTCTTCTGTGTTCATGGAGTTTTGTAGCCTTCCGTCTGCTTTCCGCGCGTTTTCCGCATTCCTCAGCGCAGTTATTATGATTTTCGCCGTTTTACTAGCAGCGGCCCATTTCTCTACCGAGTCGCACATCTGTGATGTCAAATTTCCTACAGTGGGGGGGGGGTTCACCAAATGCTCTCTCCAATTCCTCCCGGTCGCTGTTAAATCGTGGACATTGAAAGATAATGTGTGTTGAGTCCTCGGGCTCATTCAGACACTGGGGGCAGAATGGGTCCTCTTCTATTTTAAACCTGTGGAGATAGGCCTTAAAACATCCGTGCCCGCTGAGAAATTGGGTGAGATAAAAATCCATTTCTCCATGTCTCCGACCCATCCATGGTCTAATATGTGGAATTAGGTTAAATGTGCAACGACCCTTCCCGGATCGCTCCCATCTTTGCTGCCATTCCATTGACAGTGCGCTGCCGCTCTTCCTTCTTTGTTATGCTCGTGGGACTGTCTCCTATAGAGCTATAAAGATGTTTCATCTCGGTCGCAAGTAGATAAGTAGATCGACGGGCACTTTTCTGGCAATGACGTAGATAGCGTCAACCGACACCTAACGGTAAGCGCTGGCTACCCTCATGGCACTGAGCCTATAGGTTGATCGAATACCTTTAAGATGTGTCTTCTTAGCGTCCGCCCAAATCGGCGCAGCATATAGTATCACTGAGCTGGTTACCGTTGAAAGCAGCTGACGCTTGCCCTCCCTGGGGCGTCTTTGTCACTGCTGCTTTGTCACTGGCAGCTTGTAAGTGCTGCTTGAAAGTCATTTTTGAGTCTATGAGTACCCCTAGGTATTTTAGAAGTGGCTGCGAGGTAATGCAGTGATCACCAACTGTGATGACCAGCTCCTCGCGCACTCCATTAGTGCTCAACAGCACGACTTCGGTTTTTTCGGCCGCGAGTTCAAGTTTAGAGCTATTCAGCCATCTCCTTACACGCGAAATTGCATCATTGCATTTAGCCTGTAGTAAGTCCAATTTTTTAGCGACTACTACCATGGCGATGTCGTCAGCATATCCTACGAGCGTAGTATCTTCGGGAAGCTCCAGTTTGAGTATGTTATCATACATAGCATTCCATAGTGTTCGTCCTAAGATGGAACCTTGAGATACACCTCCTGTGACCTCGTACTGCTTTACGCCGTCATCGGTGTCATACAAGAGAATCCTGTTTTTGAGATAATCTGAGATTACTAGTAGTAGATACTCCGGTACCTCGAAACGTTGTAGTGCATTCATTATCTGGGGCCAGCTCGCAGAATTAAAAGCATTTTTTACATCCAGAGTTACAACTGCACTCCACTCCACTTGTGGCTTCGCGAGCTATACTCATTACTGTGTTTATAGCGTCGTCCGTGGAGCGCTTTCTTCTAAACCCGAACTGGAGAGCTGAGAGTCCACCCGGTTTCTTCAGCGATTCCTGGAGCCTATCGCATATGAGAATAGCCACCCTATAATCCTGAAAGAGTATGTTGGATAAACCATTTTTGTGAAACAAACTTATAGTCCCACTTTTTTTTACAGTGGGTCAAAGTTTTCTTATTTTGGCCGAAAGGAGCTGAAAACTAAGTACAAAAAGTGTTATAAATTGGTGTCTGAGGAAAATCTTATTGGCAAAGTTGTAAAGTAGAATTTTACAAAGGTCATTTCGGTAGAACATTTTAACCCTTTAGTTCCTCTTTTTATGGGACAATTTGACCCCTTTTGTGTTGAAAACCTGAAAAGTCCATTCAGAAGAGACATTTAAGGATTAAAATGTTCCACAAAAATATTTGTCAGAAAATTTCACTAGGGGTCACCAAAGATACAAAAGTCATATATATAATGGTTAAAGGCTGATAAAAGGAAATAGCTTTTTACTTCTATCAAAATTGTAATTTACGCGGAACTAGCACGCGCTTGGTAAAGTATGGTCACGAAATAATTTTCACAAAGTCAACGCTACATTATTTCTATATTTCTAAAAATGAAAAAAAAACCAACAATAAAATTTTTTTTTTTAATTTTTTTGGTGTTTTAGCGAATTCACGCACTTTTTTTTTTAAGACCTGCCATTAGGTTTTTGACCTAGTTTTTTCCAAAATTATTTGTAGTGGCAGAAAGCTTTTTTGAAATGTCTGATATATTTTTTGAAGGTTTGTAATATTTTCGCAATTTTTGTTTTATTATAGCCCAGTATTTTTCAATCGCCCGCAGTTCGGGGCAGTTGGGCAAATTTTGATGCTGTTGTTTTTATACCATGCCAACGTTTCTTTAGAATAATGGCAAGTCGCCAAATCAGGCCAAAATATAGCTGGAATTGTATGCTTTTTATAAAAAGGCAGCAAGACCCGATTGAGGCACATGGTTTTGTCTTAAGGCCACAGGAACATATAGCTTGCCACACCATAAATTTTTGGGAAATTTTTCAGTTTTTTGATGCTTAAAAATTTTCTTAACACCTCCTTTGGTGTATGCAATATAATATTTTTTTCCGGATAATTGTGAAAAATCTGCTTTTATATAAGTTTCATCATCAATAACGACGCTACTTCTGTAGCCGCTTAAGAGTTTGTCATGCAATTTACGTGCTCTTGATTTTGTTTTTTCGTTACTTGAATTATTGCGATTCGGCACTTTTTGTACTTTATACGAATGAAGATTTTATCGGACTTTAATTTTATGTGCGAAAGATATCGATACGCTAAAATTTTTTTGCAATATCCCCTTCTGATTGGTTTGGTCGCTGTTTCCACCACTTCACTATTTTCTTCACTAAATTTGAATCTTGAAATCGAGTTTTTCCACCACCACCTTTCTTTTTTTTGATAGTCTCATCTTTTAAAAATTTTAAAACCACGTTTCTAGCAGTCGCTCTTGAGACATGAGCGCGTCGTGCAATTTCAGCATATGAAAGTGCGTTATTTTCCGAATAAATGTCAATTATTGATTCTCGAGTTTTTTCTTTTTTCGACGCCATACTGTTACCCGCACTCGTCAAGAAACAAATTTGTACTAGTGACTAGATCTACACACTTTAAACTTTTGACTGTAAGCTTTACTTAACTGTAAATTTACCGTTAGCTGAAATGCAGCACTTTGCTTTTGTAAAAATTATTTCGTGACCATGCTTTATGTGATCTGCCGGTTCAATCCAAGTCATGTACGTAGAAAATGCCAGTCCACTGTCCCCGCTTTTATATCAGGTCAATATCCCACTTTCTCAAGTTGTACATATAACTTTTAGTATGAAAATTTGAGACAAAACTCATGCGTTTTCCTTTTAGTAACCGTTAACCGTTATTCACAGTGCCGGTCATATCGTTTGCAACCAAAATCAGTTGTACTTTAAATGACATCTTAAGTTCACTAAAATGATTTTTATCAAAAATCTTTTTTATTCAAAACAAAGTGTATTTATTGCCATTTATTATAAAAAAATAAAAGTACAAAACTATGCTGCAAATAAAAAAAAAAAATAGAAGTTATATTAAAATAAAGTCTGAATTGAAGAGGTCAAAATATTTGCAACTAGAAAAAGTTAATGTGAAAATTGAAGGAAAATCGAAAAAGTTGTCAAAACTTTGTTGCATATCCATTATTAGCGAACATTGTTGGATATCTATGTGGCATTGGCTCTATTAAATGTTTCGTCTGACCGATTCCAACTCGCTTCCATTGCTTTTGAACACCCTCATACAGATCCACCAGTTTCTTAAACGTTTCGTGCCAATTTTTCGCTTCACGAGCATCTAATGGCTCTCAATTGGGCTTAGATTAAAAGGAGGAGAAATAGTTTATCTTGAAAAGAAATTTTTAAAAAATATTCAATAAACAAGTCGACGATTTCTCAAATTGTTAACAGCTATATCGTTGATCTGCGTCGTAGAGGTGGAAGACCTTGCAAAGAAAAGTGTAAAAAAAACTAACGAAATCACAAAATTGATGAAAGGGAATCAGAAAGTGGAACCGAGAGGAATAAAAAATGCACTTAAGTTGGTTATATCATCATCCACCATCAAGAGACGAACCAGAAAAAGTGGATTAAGCACATACAACATTGCCGAAAAAGTATGAGTCCAACGCATCACATTCGAGGAATTATGAAATATAACGATTATAAAAACGTTTTAACAGACATTATACTTTCGTACGCTAGCTTGGAAATGCCGCTTGATTGGACGTTTTTACTGGATCATAATCCAAAGTGCATGTCAAAATTGGTAAAAGCTTGTCTTGTCGCAAAAAAAAGTACAATTTCTCATTTTTTCAGTACAGTCCCACGATCTAAACCCAATTGAGACTTCATTTGATGCTCGTGAAGCGAAAGATTGACACGAATACGTTTAAGAAACTGAAGGATCTATATGAGGATGTTCAAAAGGAATGGAAGCGAGTTCGAATCGATCAGGCGGAATATTTAATAGAGCCAATGCCACGTAGACATGCAACAGTGTTCGCTAATAATGGATGTCCAACAAAGTTTTGAAAATTTTTTCGATTTTCCTTCAACTTTCACATTAACTTTTTCTAGTCGCAAATGTTTATATAACTTCTATATTTTTTTATTTGCAAAATAATTTTGTTTTTTTAATTTTTTATAATAAATGGCAATAAATACACTTTGTTTAGAATAAAAAAGATCATTTAAAGTACAAGGTTCAGATTTGATTATACATTCTGTCAAATAAGTACCCGGAAATTCTCATTTTAAATTTTCCCTCTGAGAATATTTCAAAAAAATTTTTTTCCCAGGTTGGCACAACTGTCAACCACTATTCTGTGAATTTTTATTGCTATGTGTCATTTAGTTTGGTTACGGCGTCATTGAGAACAAGTCAACCTTTTGTGTGCGTTTACTATGGATAAAAATATCGAACAAAGAGTTTGTGTGAAATTTTGTGTTTCAAACGAAATTTCTTGTGCCAAAAAGTTGGAAATGTTGAAAAAAACATTTGGTGATTCAACCATGTTGAAAACTCAAGTTTACGATTGGTATAAATCGTTCAAAGAGGGGCGAGAAGAAGTGAACGATTTGCCACGTTCAGGACGGCCTTCGACCTCTTCAACTGAAGAAAACGTCGACAAAATAAAGGAAATGGTGCTCGAAAATCGTCATTATAGTTTGCGAGAGATAGCCCAAGAAATGAACATGTCTCATGAGACCGCTCGTCATATTTTGGTTGATGTTTTGGGTATGCGGAAAGTCTCAGCGCGATTGGTGCCAAAAGATCTGAATTTTCTTCAAAAAGTGAATCGCAGTAAGGTGGCTGAAGACATGCTTGAACGCGTAAATTCCGATCCAACGTTCATCGAACGCATCATAACTGGTGACGAGACATGGTTTTTCGAGTACGACATGCAAACAAGTCAACAATCATCGGAATGGCGCGCCAAAAATGAGCCGAAACCGAAAAAACCGCGCCAAAGCAAATCGAAAATCAAGGTGATGCTGACCGTTTTCTTCGATATTCGTGGTGTTGTTCATTTGGAATTCTTACCGGAGAGCCAAACCGTCAATGAAGAATATTATCTTGGCGTTATGAGGCGTTTGAGAGAGAATGTTCGTCGCAAAAGACCAGATTTGTGGCGGAACAACAGTTGGATTTTGCACCACGATAATGCACCAGCGCACAAAGCGATCATTGTGAACGAGTTTTTGAACAAAAATTCAACAAATATCATCGAACAACCACCGTACTCTCCAGATATGGCCCCGTGTGACTTTTTCCTGTTTCAAAAACTCAAATTATCACTTCGTGGAACCCGTTTTGAGAGCATTGAAGACATCAAAACTAATTCGCAACGAGAACTGAAGGCCATCCCGGAATATAGCTTTAAAAAGTGTTTCGATGATTGGATTGTTCGTTGGAAGAAGTGTATTGCCTCAGAAGGGGCCTATTTTGAAGGGGATATAATAAATTTAGATGATTGATAAGTTGTTTGTGTTTTATTTCAAATTTCCGGGTACTTATTTGACAGAATGTAAATGGATGCGAGAAGCGCAATTCCAGCTCGCCTAGGGTTGTTTTGCCAGAAAAGAAGAAGAAGAAGATAGACCACGGTTGCCGTCAGTGTATGAGTTGTTTATGCTTCCCATACAAATTTCAACGGCTCACGTTTTGTCACAAAATAAGCGAGTGAAAAAAAAAAAACGCTGCTATTAAGTTAATAACTTCTGTGTTGGCGATATTTGTCCGCAGGTTTCTCACAATAAGCCAAACCATTTAATTATGAGTCTCCCATAAACACAAGAAGGTATCATCGCATTTTCAACTTTACAGTAGCTCTCATAAATAATAATACATGAAAATATTTATGCGCCTACAGTTATTTACTATTTTTTTTCGCATAGTCACGCCCATAACTTGCCACACCAATATTCTGCTCCATCTGTGACTTCCCATTCTTTTTCTGTTTCTTTACCTTCTTCATCATCATCGCCATCATACTCGGCAAACTCTTCTCACTCGTAACAATTTACGATTAATCGTGATAAATTGAGCGTAATCAACTTTCGTATTCAAAAAGCGGAAGAATAATATTTTTTGTTTTTTTTTTTATTTTTATTTTTCTTCTACTTTCTCATGCTGTAGTTTTTTGTTTTTTTTTTTTTTACCCACTTAAGTGTGGCGGTTTGGTTGATTGCTTGGTAGAATGTGCTGTTTTTCCTTCCCTGCTCTCTCCATCAATTTGAGAAGAGGAAAGTGAAGTGGATTGTAATGTAATAAGTTGAAATGATGAAAAAGAGTTTTTCTGGACTGACGGTGTTGTTGTTGTGGTTGTTATTGTTAAATTCTTGTATTGTGTGTTGCCAATTTACGGCAATTTTTTATGATAAGTACGATGCGGCAGGCGAGACCACGTGCTCGTTTTTTGTTTTTTTTTTGGTTTATGGGCGCGCGTATTTTAAGTGTCACTTTCACTTGACGACGACAACAGTCAACAGTGGCAACCAACAACGAAAACGCATAAATTGCGGTTGATGAAATGAAATGTGTGCTTCATATTAAAAAATTACCCATAATTTTTTATGACAATTGTGTTTACAATTTACATTTTTACATTGGTCAAATTTATTACAAAAAGAAAAACTAAAAAAAAAATTTAAGAAGAATACAAGTTGAAAATGAGAAAAAAACAACAAATATTAAGAAAATAAATTGCAAAGATTTTAAGGTTTTTTTTTTTTTTTTTGTTATATATTTTTAATATAACTTTTTTAATTTTCTTCTCCTAAATTAATAACAATTTTCACAAACAGACGCTGCTAGAAATTTAACCAAGCTTTGGTTGTTCTTTAAAAAATTTTCTGTGGTATTTTTATGGATTTTTTTTTTACAGTCACTTTCATAGGAATATATAAAAGTATTTTCGGTTTTTGTCACAAGATGGTGTTAATGGCCATACATCTGGCATCACTGTCAAATGAATGCACTCGTAACATGCCGTAATTGTGTGCGGTTTACGGCGAGGATGCTTTAACAGAACGTACCGTCCAACTTTGGTTTGCTCGATTCCGGTCTGGAAATTTCAATGTCAAAGATGCAACTCGCTCTGGCCGGCCAGTCACTGAAAAAGCCGATGAAATTTTGCAACTGGTGGAGCAAGAGATAGTAGCGAAGGCACTAAACATTAACCACATGACAGTTTGGAATCATTTAAAAAAGGTTGGCTACTCAAAGAAGCTCGATGTTTGGGTGCCACATGAATTAAGACAAAGAAATTTGATTGACCGAATTACCATCAGTGAAACGCTGATGAAACGCAACAAAATCGAAACATTTTCGAAGCAAATAATTTCAGGCAATGAAAAATGAATTATATACGAGAATATTAAATGAAAAAAATTATGGTCAAAGGCCCGTGACCCTCCACAAATTACTTTAAAGCCTGGATTGACGGTAAACAAGGTTATGTTGAGTGTTTGGTGCGACTGGAAGGGGATTGTCTATTATGAGCTGCTATAAACTAGCCAAACAGTAAATTCTAATCTCTTATGTTCACAATTCGACCGTTTGAATGAACCAATCAGGAAATAGCGACCAGAATTGGCCAACAGAGAAGGTGTTGTGTTCCACTATGGCATTCTCATATGCCAGGATACACACATATTTGATGGCTTTCCAAAAACTGTCTGCGTTCGGCTGGAAAGATTTTATGCACCCACCGTATAGCCCGGACATTGCACCGGCTTACTATTGGGAGTAGGAATGTATAAGCTCGTATTTTTTTTTCGTAATTTGGACATTTATTGTGAAAAAGCGACTTTAAATTTATTCTTTAAAGTATTGCCCATCGTTAGCCACAATTTTTTTCCATCTTTCTGTTAGCATACGGATTCCGCGTCGAAAGAACTCCTCATCTTTTGAGGCTATCCACGATTCGACCCATTTTTTGAGATTCTTCGAAAGAACAGGAAGTGCTGTTCAGCCAGGCCATGTGTCATCGATCGGAACAAGTGGTAATCAGAAGGAGCAATGTCTGGAGAATACGGCGGGTGGGGTAGCACTTCCCATTTCAGCGTTTCCAAGTATGTTTTTACTTGCCTTGCAACATGCGGCCGAGCATTGTCGTGCTGAAGAATAACTTCGTCGTGTCTATTCTCATATTCTGGCCTCTTATACATACTTTAATGCTCGGCTCAAACGCATCAATTGTAGTCGGTAGCGATCGCCAGTGATCGTTTCATTCGGTTTCAACAGCTCATAATACACGAAACCTTTCATATCCCACCAAATACACAGCATGAGCTTGGATCCATGGATGTTCGGCTTTGCCGTTGATGTTGATGCATGTCCGGGCGGTCCCCATGATTTTTTACGCTTTGGGTTTTCGTAACGTATACACTTTTCATCGTATGTCACAATACGATGCAGAAAACTCTTTCTTTTCTGTCGTTCAATCAGCAGTTCATATGTGAAAAATCGTCGTTCGACGTCTCTTGGCTTCAATTCGTACGGCACCCAATTTCCTTGCTTTTGAATCATTCCCAATGCTTTTAATCGTTTAGAAATGGTTGATTGATCAACTCCTAAAGATTCTGCAAGTTCTTGTTGCGTTTGACATGAATCTTCTTCGAGTAATGCCTTCAATTCTTCATCTTAGAATTTTTTCGGGCCGCCTGAACGTTCCCTGTCTTCAACATCAAAATCACCGCTTTTGAAACGGGCACACCACACCTAACACATTCTAACGTCTATAGCATAGTCAGGATAAGCTTCAGTGAGTAAACGATGTGCTTCAGTTGCGTTTTTCTTTAAATGGAAGAAGCAAATTAAAAACAATCCAAATTGGTTCTACAAAAAATTGACCAAAGAATTGAAGGTCTGCCGTCAAACTGTTTTCAATGTTATTAAACAGTTTCAGGAGAATTTGACCATCGATAGGAAACCTGGTTCGGGAAGAAAACAAGGACCACATGATATTGGGAAAGTCAAGAAAATAGAAAGCATATTGAAAAGATCTGCAAACACATCTGGTAGAAAAGCTGCCCGGTTAGGCCAGTGCTCTGACTATTTGGTGCGAAAAGTTAAAGCCAATGCAGGTTTGAAAACATACAAAGTCCAAAAAGTTCCAGACAGGAATGCTGCAAAATATTTAGACGCCAAAAGTAAGGCTCGGAAATTAAAATCGGCAGATTTTACGCAGCTTCCGGGTCAAAATTTTTATGTTGCTGATACTCGAGCTCGAGTAAATGTCGCAGAACAATTGACAGGCTGAGAGGAAAAGCGGGCTAAAATTTATATAAGAGCAAAAGTGAAATAATTTAGAGTGTCAGTGCATGAATAGCATAAGTAATACGGTTTAGAGTGAAAATGAAACGCCTTAAAAGTAAGAGCAAAAGTTGTATAACAATTCTTTCACAGCAAGAACAGCATAGTTTTTTATTTCGTTTTCGCTCTGAACATCTTTCGTTTCACTTTTGCTCTGAACATATTTCGTTTTGCTTTTGCTCTTAAGTAGAATTATTCCACTTTTTTCTGAACGTAGAAGTTATACCACTTTTCTTCTCAGCGTCTCAATTTAGAATCCAAAAGCAGACAAAATTTCCTAAAAAATTCCTGGTATGGCAAGCTGAATGCAGTGGCGGCAAAAGAAGCAAGTCATTTGTTACAGTGGGCTCTATAAATACCGAAATATACATCAAAGAATGTTTGAAAAAAATACTTCTTCTTTTCATAAGAGAGCACAATGTGTTCACATATTTTTGGTCCGATTTGGCATCATGTCACTACGGCAAGAAAGCTGGAAAGATGGAGTGGTACCAAAGTATTAACATAGTTTTTGTACCAAGAGAGGCCATTCCTCCAAATTATCCGGAGCTAAGACCAGTGAAGAGATATTGGGCTCTTGTGAAAAGAAACTTAAAGAGCACAAAAACGGTGTCCCAAAATATCGAAAATTCGATTTTAAAAGGAGGTGGGCAAACTGTTCCAAAAAGGTGTCTGAAACAACTATCAAATCTCTAATAGAAGGCTTGCCTAAAAAGGTCCACGAGTTCATAAATATTGGTTAGAACTATAAAAGTTATATTTTTCTGTAATTTGTAAAATATTATCAAAACTCTAAGATCAACCGTTTAAAAATTATTGAATTTTATATATGTTAAGATTTTTTCGATCTCACTCCTTAGAAGTGTGATTGATCTCTGATTCATTGTAAGTCCCTTCGTTTTGTGTTTTCAGAGCTATGGCTCTTTTGGCTCTCAATAATTTCTTATATAGTTAACTCAAAATCAGGTAAAGATAAAGGGAAAAATTATTTTTCATGAATTCTTTGCAATTATCTTTAAATTTTTGCTGATGAAATAATTTACATAAATAAAAATAGCAAACGTTTTCTTCTTTTTTTTTTTAGTAACTCTTCGACAAATTACGAGCGTAACTAGCAGTAACTTAAAATATTTATTTATTCATTTTTTATAGGTAAATATTAAAATTGTAAACGAGTTTTTTTTCCCTTTTTTTAGGTTTTTTTTTTTACTACCAATATTAATTTTCTAGCAATTTATTTTTAATTTTATGAAATTTCCACATCATAATTTTTTGCCTTTTGCTGTTGGAGTGTAAATGCAGCAGTTTTTAATTTTTTTTTTTTTGGGAGGGGGGGGCGAGGGGGTGGGGGGGGGGTCGAGGACTGTTTGTCTTTTCGTTTCGCTACCGCTTCTTTTCAACTTATTTTTTTAATGTATGTTTTTTTAGTTGGTTTTTTATTTCGTTATGGTTTTTTATTTTGAGTGGTGTGAGTTGAAAAAAAAAAAAAAATTTAAATTGCTGTACAATAATAAAAAACAAAACCCAAGAAACACCTACCTAGACGTCAAAATTTATTTTGAGCATTAAAAATCTCCTTAGGGTAACGTTAAGACGTCATTATATCGTTATAAGAAGCAATATAACGTCAAGAAGTAACTGAGAAGAGAGATGAAGTAATTTGACGCTACCAACGTTGCCACTAATTGGTTTTATACGACTCAATAATCTTAAATGTTTTCAAACCAGAGGTGGGGGGTGGGGGGTTGGGAAAGGGAACGATAAAAAACAAGACTGTAATAAAGATTTAAGGCGAGGGGAGAGCAAAGCAAAGTGCAGAGAATACGTTAGTATTGAACTTGCTCCAATCAATACTAATAGAATTTTTGTTTTTTTCTTTCTTTTTTTAAAGAAATATTTTCCTTTTATAATATTCTTTGCTTGCGTCTTACATAAATTGTAAAATATTTTCAATATGTTTAGCTAAGCATGGAAACTTCTAACAACAACTAAAAAGTATGCAAGAAAACTTTGAACTTTCGCGCTCATGTAAAACTCTCTCGCTCTCACTCTTTCTCGTTCTTTTTCTCTCCCATAATATATTTCTAAATATTTATGAGTTTGTATGTGTGCACGTATGTATGTATGTGTATGTAATAAATAATTTTGCTGCTGGCGCACGATTTAACTTTAGTTTAAAAATTTCTAATGAAGTTTATCGAAGTTTTCTCTTTCTTCAAGCTACCCCTCCTCTTCCACTTTTTCTTCATTTCGTTTCCTTTTTTTCCGCATTCAACTCTCTCTACTAGTTCTATACAACAATCCGGCTCATTCGATTTCCTTTTTCATTTCTTAGTGAGTGTGGAAGAGTGGAAGATAAAAGGCATAAAGAAAAAAGTGAGCGATAGAGAGAAAGAGAGAGAGAGACAGGAATGCATGCGAATTTGCAAAAATGTTACTAAATTTTCGGTAGAATTTGTTCATCTTCATATGAAAAAATATTCTAACTTCTTTAATACTAAAAATAATAAAAATATTGAAAATATCTGCTGCAATTCCAGTATAAATTTTGTTGATGAAACTTAAAAGAACGTAACTATGTATCAAAAGTTTCAAAAGAAAAATGCTGACTTTAAATTGACTTTTAAGAATGTAGAAAATATATAGATAAGTGCATACATATGAAAGTATGTGTATAACTTACATATTAACAAAGTTATTAATTAAAATTAATGAGAGTCGAAAATTGTTACATATTTCTGTTAATTTTTCTAATCCATAAAATTTTTATTACAATTTATTTTATGAAAATGTTTTTTCTCAAATTCATACGACTTGTAAAAGAAGATGCAAATTTTATTGCTACTATAATAAGAAAATTGAACTAACAGTGCAGACAAATATTTTTCTTCTTCTACTCGAAAAATGACAAACCTAACCTTATTTAACATTGTAGGATTGTTACGGTTGATCAACGACAACTCACCTCAATTATAGCTTGTATTTCAACAACTCTATTCGCAGTCAGTTTGAGAGAAACAATTTTACCGGTCCGCCATTTTGTGAAATATTTGTCAAACCTAATAATCGTAGTATGTCCTGGGACCACAGTCATAAATTTTCTAATTGCACTTTTTTTCTTCCGACGTTTCAGTGAACGGCAATCGTGCACTCCAGTTAATGACGATTTTCAAAACGTCCTGTACATATTTTTTCAAATATATTGCACAGTTTTTTCTTTTACTTCCGAGGTTAGAAAGTTCGTTTTTATTAAACTAACAGTCTTATAAAGTTTGCTAAAAGTTTAGACCGAGAAAGTGCAAGCTAAGTCCATTTTTCTTAGACTGCATGGGCAAAAGCAAAAGCTTAACCCAAAAATGTTTAGCTATGCCATATGGCAGCTTGCCGCTGAGCCTTTTCTGTGCCAGGTTCAAAAACAATTTTTTTCTCAGATTACTTTCTTGATCTATCAACTTTGTTTCCTGCTCGTCCTTAATGGGTTAAAGAATAAAATTTACATCTGACTGTTTCCGACTCTGGGTGTGACTCAAACTCTGGCCCTGGTTCTGACTGATTTCAACATTGGCTCTGACACGTGAAGTCTCATATCTGGCTCTGATTAAGTAACTGAACGTGATTCTGACTGACTCTTGCTTTAATTTCGAATTTCATTCTGACTCCGACTCTGATTATAAATTTGACCATGACTTTGACTCCAATTCTGACTCTGACTCCTCTGAATTTGATTTTGATTCTTATTCTGACCTCTCTGACTCTGACTTTGTCTCTAATTTTGATTTTGATTCTGACTTCTCTGACTCTGGCTTTGACAGTTACTCTGATACTGAGTTTGATTCAAATTCTGACTTTGTCTCTGGCTTTGAGTCTGATTCTAATTTTGACTCTGATTCTGACTCCTCTGACTCTGGCTTTGACTCTGATTCTAATCTTGATACTGATTCTGGCTTTGACTCTGATTCTGACTCCTGTGGGTCTGGCTTTGACTCTGATTCTGACTCCTCTGAATCTGATTTTTATTCTGACATCTCTGACTCTGACTCTGGCTTTGACTCTGATTCTTACTTTGATTCTGACTTTGACTCTGATGCTGACTCTGACTCCGATTCCTCTGACTCTAGATTCTGACTCTGATTCTGACTCTGATTTTGACTTTGATTCTGACTTTGATTTTGACTCCTCTGACTCTGGCTTTGACTCTGATTTTGATTTTAACTCTGATTCTGGCTCTGACTCTAACACAAGCTTAAACTCTAATTTTAACTTTAACTCTAATTTTAATTCTGGCTCTGAATCTAACTCTCATTCTGACACTAGTTCTGACTATGACCCGTGAAGTCCCATATCTGGCTCTGACTGAGTAACAGACTATGATTCTAACTTTGACTCTGATTCTGCTTCTGACTCTGGCTGATTAACCGATTGACTGACTGGCCGACTGACAGTCTAACTAACTAACTGACTAACTAACTGACTAACTAACTGACTAACTAACTGACTAACTAACTGACTAACTAACTGACTAACTAACTGACTAACTAACTGACTAACTAACTGACTAACTAACTGACTAACTAACTGACTAACTAACTGACTAACTAACTGACTAACTAACTGACTAACTAACTGACTAACTAACTGACTAACTAACTGACTAACTAACTGACTAACTAACTGACTAACTAACTGACTAACTAACTGACTGACTAACTAACTGACTAACTAACTGACTAACTAACTGACTAACTAACTGACTAACTAACTGACTAACTAACTGACTAACTAACTGACTAACTAACTGACTAACTAACTGACTAACTAACTGACTAACTAACTGACTAACTAACTGACTAACTAACTGACTAACTAACTGAATAACTGCCTCGCTGACTAACTGACTAACTAACTAATTAACTAACTGTCTAACCCACTGACTAACTAACTAACTACTAACTAAGCAACTACTAACTGAATAACTAATTGACTAACTAATTTACTTACTAACTGACTAGCTGACTAGTTGACTTACTGACTAACTGACTAACTGAGCAACTAACTAAATGAGCAACTGACTAATTGAGCAACTCACTGACTGAATGAATGGCTGACTACCTGTCTTTGGATTTGCCTCCGACCTGTGGCCTCTGATCTGTGACTTTAATTTTGATTCCGAACCCCAAACTCTGACTTTGACTTAGTTCCCTGCTCCCTAACTTTGAATCCGATCCTGACTTACTGCCTTACCAACTGGCATAGATTCTGGCCTTGGTTCTGACCAGTGATCTTCTGACTCTAACTCAAACAGTGAACGCTGAGCTTGGTATATTTTTTTCTCTGACTCTATTTGTGACTCAGTAGCTCAGTTTTTTGCTTTGGTTCTGATTTCTAAGCTATGACCTCTGTTCTCTGAATCTCTAAGAAGCTTCCTCTGACTCCAAATGGCTGACTGCTTTTTATTTTGGCTCTCATTGACCAACTATAGCTCCAACCCTAAATTTTGACCTATAACCTTTAAAATTTGGCTCTGACTGATAGGCTCTGGGCTTAACTCGAACCTTTGACTCTGACCTACAACTTTCGACCTCGGACGCTAAACCTGACACTTACTCTGACTGCCTGAATGCTAAGCTCGCGATAAAATAAATTTCTTTCCAGATATTCTGGCATAGGTTCCAAATATGGAAAGAATTTGCACCATCAAAGACACAAATAGGAGTGATAATAATTTGAGACGGTATATCTTAAATAATATGGACAATATTTAACTTTAAACCCAGAGTCATTTGCTGAATAATAACTGATTGAGTTTGGATTAGGGGCGTGGCATTTTCCATGCGATTCATATTTGCTAAACATGGCATACTTTGATAGACACAAAAGCTTTATTTATTCAACGAAAAATCACTTTATTACCGTCAGTTTGGTTCGACAGATTCCTGCAATTTAGAATTATTTTTGCTCTACACTTCAGTACTAAAAGCTATTTAAAAAAAAAAGGAAAGTCTCTATAACTTTTTGAAAATCCCCATATGCAATTATGCAATTAGAATTTGGTGCCCATGGCTCTCAAATGGGTAAACAGAGTTCCCCTTAATGGATTTCCAATTCACTGGAAAAGTTTTTTAATGCAAAGTAATACCGAAATTTTTATGATTCCCAGAATCATTGTTCTCAGCCTCGCAAGAGCTTAGAGGACATTAAGAAGAAGAGAAAAAAAAAATCATTGAACGAAATATTTTATAAAGCTCCCATATTTTACAAATTGTTGTTATATAACCAACAATCTCAAAACAAAATTCTGATATTAAAACACAGCGTTGCATGCCACATATGCTGACGGCACTTAATTTATCTACTTAAGACTTTGTAAATTTAATTTCTTCTTCTTCTTTTTTAGTATTCTTTCTGAATTTTCGTGCATTAACTCATCATGGCAACTCTGGAAGAAAGAATGAAATGGAAAAGCTTTAGATTATAAATATAAATATTTGGCAGCACAATCATCCATACAACAACAACAACAAAAACCACACCAACAAAAAGGGAAAAAACCCCAAAGTAAAGTTGCATTTTCTTCGCGAAAAATTTCGCTGTCAATGAAACGCTTTCTCCTTCTGCTGTGTAAGTATATATTTTTTTTTTTTTTGGTATCTTATCTTATATTCGGTTAAAATTAAATTTATACATATGTAGGTACATGTGAATGTGCGTGTATGTGTGCAATACATGGATGCAATGAAGCACAGCTACTGATACGCTTGAGTGGCTTAATTTTGCCTGCATTTAATGCGTACTATATACAATGTATGCGTGTGCTCGCTCGCTTGGTGGCTCAATAGATTGACAGTGGCAAAGCGGTGCACTCATACCAATCCAACCACCCAGCAAAAAACCTTCATCATTCCATATGAACTATTTTCTCTTACTCATCGTATATGTACTATCTATCAGACATACAGCTATGGACAATAAAATAGGATCACTTATACAGTTTTCTTTTTTGTGTTAATCTTTTAAAAATTTTCTTCAAAAGGGCAGCATCTTCTGCTAATTCTTGAAGTCACAATGTTTCAATATCGCAGTGAAAAAAATTCGACTCGACGCAGGTTTCTCAGTTTTTCTAACTTGTATTATGTCTATAAGTTTTCTTTCTTTCGATGGCTGGCATAATGTCACCTATACTTTACCGGAACATTTTGAAGACTTGATCAAAAATTTTCAATAATTTTTTAGAAAATTAATTATTCATATTCATGTCATATAATTTTCGCAAACTATTTCTATACCATTTACATATTCATCCTAATCTTCAGCGATTTTTGAATGTCTTGCCGCATTTTTTGGGAGTAGGTATACACTTATCAGGAATATGAAGGAACTGCTATGTCAATATCGGAAATTTCAACTTAAAGGATTTATACAGGGTGACAATCGTAAAGTGACGCACACATTTCAGCAGTTATTTTCAAAAGGACGTACTTCCATTAAGTACAATTAAGTGTTAACATTGCTGAATATATAAGCATTCATTTGAACCCCACCTCATTCAATATAACCTCCTTTAGCCTGCACACATGCCTTCAATCGAACCGGAAATCGTAGGACTGTTCGCCGCAGGACTTCCTGATCAATTTCAGTCCTGGCTTTCTCTAATGAATTTGTCGGCGACTCCAGACTGTGGTGTTGAGATGCACAAGCCTTACTCTCTAAAATACTCCAAATAGAGTAGTCCATTGGATTCAAGTCTGGGGAGTATGGGGGCCATTCTTGAGATGTTATGAATCCAGAAAAATTGTCTTTTATTCATGTTTGCGTTAATTTTGCCATGTGGAAAGGTGCAGAATCTTGCTGGAAAGTCCAGTTTTCATATCCGAATGTATCTTGGGCCCAGGGAAGAACATGTTCATTTAAAATGCTCCGATAAACAACCTGGACAATTTTAACACCCTCTTCAACGAATATTAGAGGGGTTCTGGCATTAGCGGAAACTTCAGCCCATACCATAACGGAAGCTGGCTTTTGAACTCGGCCAACAGTCCTATTTTGTTGCGATGATGATGTTAGCCACATTCGGTCATTTTGCGCATTGAAATGTTGTTCAACCGTGAAAATTTTTTCATCTGTAAACAAGATATTTTCAACATTTTTTAACACGGAGGAGCGTAGCAACGCCTTGCATCTTTGCAGTCGCAAATCTTTCTTTTTTTGTGTCAGATCTTGAGCTTTTCGGAGCTTGTACGGCTTAAGATTAAGCTTTGATTTTGCAATGATTCGCACTGTTTCACGGTTTACTCCCACTTCCTTTGCGATTTTTCTCATTTAGCGCCTTGGATTTCGCTTGATTCGTTTACGAATTTTTTCTGTTAAACCAGTAGTGGCAACTGTTGAAAATTTTCCCCGGTCTCTATCTCCAAAACCCCCAGTTTCATTATATCGAATAATAGCTCGGTCTCCCGTACGACTTGACAAATTTAAAGCCTTTGCAATTTAACGGCTACTATAATTTGCCAAATGAAATTTCATAATTTCACGACGAATATTTTCCTTGTCCATTTTTATGGAAATTTCAAAATGTAATAACAAAAATTCGAATGAAATTAAAAAGCCAATGATGAATGAATTTGCTTTTTAAATTAAAGTAACGGTAAATGGCAAAGCTTGCTGCAGAGTATTAAACTTGCGTCCCTTTACAATTGTCACCCTGTATTTCATTCTAAATTTTCGGTCTAGCGTAAATGTATATAACTACAGTAAATATCATAACATTTAGATAAGATTAGCTCTTAGATGAGCCCCTCATACCAAACCCTTGCCCAAATGGTTTTGTCACATTAACGAAGATTGCCGAACAGTATTTTTTTCTCAATTATTCCATTAATCCTAAGGAAAGCTTTCTGCTGTTTTATGAGGATTGAATTTTTATTTTAAAAACTAGTTACCCTAATTTATAGACCATTACTGTATATATGCATGCAAAAATTTATATACTCCCAGTGCTTGTGGTAGGGAATGGAAAATAGATAGAGAGCGAGAGAGAGGGTAAATGAGTTGAAGCGTACAAATATTTAGTTTGTATCGCTGCAGGGAAAATTCATTTATATGCAAATTTCATTGGTTATATGCATATGTACGTGTGTGCATATATATGTGTATGCATACATACATACATGCTTATATATGTATTTATGCATACATATGTATATGTTTACTCGTGTGTTATTAGTGCATTAATATATATTGTTGCAAAATAATGCAATGTTTTCAAAACACTCAAAATTAAAGTAATCAAAGTGTATGTATATAAGTGTGTGCGTGTGTGTGTGTATTTGTGTTGGTGTTGCAAAATGCGCGCAATTATCGCATTTTGCATAAATTTTGTGAATACATTTATTTATGTGTGTGTGTGTGTATATTTTTGTTTGTATGTATGCATGCATGCAATCATATTTTGGGTGCAAAAGGCATTTACAAATTTTGTGAATAATTCAAAATTATTAAAATCTTAAATTATTTTGTGCATTTGTGAAATTTATAATATTTTCGAGAATTCTATTTTCTATTTTTGCCTTTTTCAAAATATATAGAAAATTGTTATATTTTGCTGTATTCGCAATCTATATCATACCAGTGCGCCACGAAGCGAATATTGAGCGAAAGCTCGCCTAAACTATCGCAACCGAGCTTAGGAACGAGCGTTTTACGGGCTTAAACACGAGCGTCGCAAGAACACTCGCTTAATGTCCGCAAACGTGCTTTCAAACGACCATTTTTAATTTTTATTATTTTTATTGTTTTTATTATTTTTACTACTTTTATTATTTTCATTATTTTTAACATTTTTTTAATTTTTATTATTTTTATTATTTTGATTATTTTTATCATTTTTTTAATTTTTATTATTTTTATTATTTTTATCATTTTTATTATTTTTACTATTTTTATTATTTTTATTATTTTGATTATTTTTAACATTTTTTTAATTTTTTTAATTTTTATTATTTTTATTATTTTTACTGTTTTTATTATTTTTATTATTTTTTCCATTTTTACTATTTTTATTACTTTTATTATTTATTATTATTTTTATTACTTTTATTATTTATTATTATTTTTATTATTTTTACTATTTTTATTATTTTTACTATTTTTATTATTTTTACCATTTTTATTATTTTTATTATTTTTATTATTTTTATTATTTTTATTATTTTTATTATTTTTTCCATTTTTATTATTTTTATTACTTTTATTATTTATTATTATTTTTATTTGTATTTTTATTATTTTTACTATTTTTATTATTTTTACCATTTTTATTATTTTTATTATTTTTATTATTTTTACTATTTTTATTATATTTATTATTTTTATTATTTTTAATATTTTTATTATTTTTATTATTTTTATTGTTTTTACTATTTTTATTATTTTTATTATTTTTATTATTTTTATTATTTTTATTATTTTTATTATTTTTGTTATTTTTATTATTTTTATTACTTTTATTATTTTTACCATTTTTATTACTTTTATTATTTTTATTATTTTTGTTATTTTTATTATTTTTTCCATTTTTATTATTTTTATTACTTTTATTATTTATTATTATTTTTATTTGTATTTTTATTATTTTTACTATTTTTATTATTTTTACCATTTTTATTATTTTTATTACTTTTATTATTTTTACCATTTTTACTATTTTTAATATTTTTATTATTTTTATTATTTTTATTATTTTTATTATTTTTATTATTTTTATTATTTTTATTATTTTTATTATTTTTATTATTTTTATTATTTTTATTATTTTTGTTATTTTTATTATTTTTATTGTTTTTACTATTTTTATTATTTTTATTATTTTTATTATTTTTATTATTTTTATTATTTTTGTTATTTTTATTATTTTTATTACTTTTATTATTTTTACCATTTATATTACTTTTATTATTTTTATTATTTTTATTATTTTTGTTATTTTTATTATTTTTTCCATTTTTATTATTTTTATTATTTTTATTACTTTTATTATTTTTATTATTTTTATTGTTTTTACTATTTTTATTATTTTTATTATTTTTATTATTTTTATTGTTTTTACTATTTTTATTATTTTTATTATTTTTATTATTTTTATTATTTTTATTATTTTTGTTATTTTTATTATTTTTATTACTTTTATTATTTTTACCATTTGTATTACTTTTATTATTTTTATTATTTTTATTATTTTTATTATTTTTATTATTTTTATTATTTTTATTATTTTTGTTATTTTTATTATTTTTATTACTTTTATTATTTTTACCATTTTTACTATTTTTATTACTTTTATTATTTTTAATATTTTTATTATTTTTATTATTTTTATTATTTTTATTATTTTTATTATTTTTATTATTTTTATTATTTTTAATATTTTTATTATTTTTATTATTTTTATTATTTTTATTATTTTTATTACTTTTATTATTTTTACCATTTTTATTACTTTTATTATTTTTATTATTTTTATTATTTTTATTATTTTTATTATTTTTATTATTTTTATTATTTTTGTTATTTTTATTATTTTTATTACTTTTATTATTTTTACCATTTTTACTATTTTTATTACTTTTATTATTTTTAATATTTTTATTATTTTTATTATTTTTATTATTTTTATTATTTTTATTATTTTTATTATTTTTATTATTTTTATTATTTTTATTATTTTTAATATTTTTATTATTTTTATTATAGAGTTTTTCCATCTCGACAGGGTCCGCACATGTCGGAGATTACATATGTCCCGGGTAGCGTTACCAAGGGACAATGCTCTGTTGTTTTTTTTCTTTCTTTTTCCTGTTGCTTTTTGTTTGTTGTATGTTGATTTTTGTTCGTTACGTATAAGTACTTATGAATTTAGATTTAAAAAGGACCTGACTATGTTGCATGTTTTGAGAATTACTGCTTTTTGGATTTTCGCATGCAGTTTTTCGTTAATTGCAAGGGTTTTTAAGTTTACTGTAAATGATTTATGTAGTATTCCTGTTGTTGAAATTATGAATGGTATTATTTTTACTTCATTTTGTTTCCAGATGTTTTTGATTTCTTGTGCAAGTTCAGTATATTTTTCTATTTTTTCTATGTATTTGTCATGTATATTGTTGTCATTGGGTACACTTATTTCAATAAGCTGGGTTGTTTTATCTTTTTTATTTATTATCGTGATATCTGGTCTATTGCATGCTATTGTTTTATCCGTAAGTATTGTTCTGTCCCAGTATATTTTGAAGGTTTCGTTTTCTATTATTGTTTCGGGCTTGTATTCAAAATATGGTATTCTATTGTTAGAGATGTTAAGATTGTTTATGATTTCTTGGTGGATTATTTTGGCTACTGTATCATGTCTTTGTGTGTATTTTGATCCTGCAAGTATTGGGCATCCTGATGTGATATGGTCTATTGTTTCTGTGTATATGTTGCATTTTCGGCATTTATCTGTTGTGATGGTTGGATCTTTAATTATGTACTTTCTGTAGTTTCTTGTTGCTATTATTTGATCTTGTATACTTATTATAAACCCTTCTGTTTCCGGTTGTAGTTCACCTTTTATCAGCCATGTGTATGTATTTTGTTTATCTATGTTATTGTTGTCTACTATGTGTGGGTGTTTTCCATGCAATTGTTTTTGTTTCCATATTGTTTTACTTTCTTCTATTGTTTGATTATTTATTATAAGGTTCCGATTATTAAGGTTTAGTGGGGTGTAATCATTATCTGCTTTTATTATTGCTTGATGTAATGTTGTTGTTTGGGTATAGAAATAGTTTCTTAGATTGGTTATTTGGTTATTGTGTAGGTTTTGGATGTCTATCAGTCCTCTACCACCTTCTTTTCTGGGGATCGTGATACGCTCCTTGCATGCATGTGGATGATGTTTTTGGTATTTGGTCAGTTTTGTTCTGGTGGCTATTTTTATGTTTTCAATATCGGTGTTACTCCATTTGATTATTCCAAATGAGTATGTGAGTAGTGGTATTGCAAATGTATTTATGGCTTTAAATAGATTTCTGGAATTTAAGTAAGTTTTTGTTAATTTAGTTAGTCGTTCCAAGTATGCTGCTTTAAGTTCATTTTTGATTGTTGTGTGGTCTATTTTTATACTTTGCTGAAAACCTAAGTATTTATAAAGATCCTGTTCTTCCATGTTTTGTAAGATTTCATTGTTTAAGGTTTCTGTTGCTTCTCTGTTTATCCATTTTCCATGTTCTATGTGTTGTGTTTTGCATTTATCGATACCAAATTCCATTTTTATGTCTATTGTGATTGTTTCTGTTATTCTAATTAATCTTTGTAATTGTGATTGTGTTGCTGCGTATAATTTAATGTCGTCCATATATAGCAGGTGATTTATTCGGTGTTGATTTTGTTTGTGTTTTTTGATATTGAATCCGTATTGTGTTTTGTTAAGTGAGTTAGATAGGGGGTTCAGGCATATACAGAACCAAAGTGCACTTAGAGAGTCTCCTTGGAATATACCGGTTTCTATTTTTATTGGGTCTGTAGTTATGTATTCTGATTTAGTTTGTAAGTGTATATTTGTTCTCCAGTTTTTCATGTTATTTTTTAGAAAATCTATGTATTTTGGGTGAATTTTGTATATGTTTAGGACATGTATAAGCCAACTGTGTGGTATCTTATCGAATGCCTTTTTATAGTCTATGTAGCATGTGTGGAGACTTCGTTGTTCCTTTATTGCTTGCTGTGTGATTGTTTGGTCGATTATTAATTGTTCTTTACATCCTTGGCTATATTTTCTGCATCCTTTTTGCTCATTTGTAAGTATATTATTATCTAAGAGATGTGTATAAATTTTTTGTGAGATTAGTGAAGTTATTATTTTGTAAAGTGTGGGTAGGCACGTTATTGGCCTATAGTTTGCCGGGTTATTGGTATTGCTATTCTTTGGTTTGATGAATGTTATTCCTTGGGTTAGGAAGGATGGTAACGTCGCTGAGTTCTTTAGGGTGTCGTTTATCAGTAGTAGTAGTTTATTGTGGGTTGAGTTGAATGTTTTGTACCAAAAGTTGTGTATGTGGTCTATTCCAGGATATTTCCAATTATTAGTGTTTTTGATGGCTATTGTGAGTTCTGATTGTGCTATTGTGAAATTTTCTTGTATTGGCAAGGTGTTGTATAGAGTTTCTTCTTCTTTAATCCATGTACTGTTGCTATTATGTTTTGTGGGATGTCCCCATATTTCTTGCCAGTTTTATTATTTTTATTACTTTTATTATTTTTATTATTTTTAATATTTTTATTTTTTTTATTATTTTTACCATTTTTACTATTTTTATTACTTTTATTATTTTTACTATTTTTATTATTTTTATTATTTTTATTATTTTTAATATTTTTATTATTTTTATTATTTTTTCCATTTTTACTATTTTTATTACTTTTATTATTTTTACAATTTTTATTATTTTTATTATTTTTATTACTTTTATTATTTATTATTATTTTTATTAGAATTTTTATTAGTTTTACTATTTTTATTATTTTTACCATTTTTACTATTTTTATTATTTTTATTATTTTTACTATTTTTATTATTTTTATCAATTTATAAATCAGTTGTTTTCTACTTCACACTTTTTGGAATCAAAAGTTTCGCTTAATCAATTTACGCTTATAAAACTTTGAATATTAAATTGCATTACCTTTGAGTCTAACAGCGAAAGTAAATGCAGTGAGAGAAGAAGTAAGTAGCAAGCTATTTAAATACTTACGTAAGAGCAATTTATATACTAAGCTACCCGTATACAAACAAAATACATATGAAGTATGTATGTATGAGTATGAATAATTTGAAGACGAGAATGCATCATTGATATATATATATATATATATATATATATATATATAGAAACATGTTTCTTCTTCTAACTACGCTTTCCAAATTTACTTTTATGTTTCTTTATGATTTTACTAGCTTGAAAGGCAACATCCAGTAGCAGCAACAGTAGAGGCAGCAACAAGAGCAACAAAAAAAAAAAATGGTTGGTATCAGTAATTTTAGCTAATTCCCTGGGGGAAAAGTTGAGATGATGGCACGATTGAATTATTGCTGTCTGTCTGACTGTCTGTCTTTCTGTCTGTATGTATGTATTAGTAGTCGAATATACTTGTAGCAAGTAGCAGCAACAGCAACAACATGCGCTGGCAAATATAGAATTTAGGTATAGGTAAGAAAATGAATAGGAAATTGTTGCCTATATAAATATACACACACACACACACTCACACACACATACAATGTTAACAGTAGCACGCCCATAGCAAAATTTCAGCCATTCATTCATTCTTTCATAGCTCAATGTAGTTGTTGCTACTTTAGCAGCATAGAAAATTAGAGCAAAATTTTACCTTAAGCCAAGCCGCATAATTTATTGCTTTTGCATTAAGAGCAGCAAAGACATTTGCTAGAAATATTCGTAATGTAAAAATTAGGGTTCATTAAGGTAAGAAGATAAAGATGACTACTAGAGAAAGTTAGATAGAAGGTATGTACTTGAATATAGTAGCAGCAGCAGCAGCAACATCCAGATGACATGTGACAGGAGTAACACAAAAAAAAAAAAAAAAATTTAGAAGCAGCAACAAAGAAATATGTTGAAATGTAAAAATGCGGGTATGAAACAAATTGACTGACAGAGAGACAGACAGACAGAACTATGCACACAGACAGCAGCGATATATGTACGCATGGGTACCTGGCTCACATCGTTTCATTAAAGACGAGAGCGCACTTCTTGTTTTTTTTTCTTATTGACTCCTTTAAGTATGCTAAGGAATTTATATTTTACATTTTGCTTTGAGTGAGTATGTAAGTTCGTTGGCTGAAGTTTATTTTATCGACGACGACGACGACGACGATTTTCTTTTTTCATTTTTGCAATTATACCAGCATAAATGTACAAAAGATTGAGGGTTGCTCTTTTCCTCGTCGAAAGGTTACTAAAGAGTGACAGGCAACCTCCAAAAAAAAAAAAAAATAAATAACACATAAAATGTGAAATTCCTTGTAAAAATGCATACACACACACACATATAAATCATTCTTTTCGTTGTGTGTATTTTTTCTTTCAAATATTTATGTACCTAATTCAATGTCATGGGAATGTAGCATGCATCGTTACAAATTGGGTGGCAGAAAGCTGGTGACTGGTGACTTGTGACTGGTGAATGCTGTTAATGGTATAATTTTTTTTTTTTTTTTGTGGGATTTTTTGCTTATATGGAAGTTAGGGTAAAGTAAAAGTTATGGGTTTTGCTGCTGGTGCGTATGATGTCAGCTTTCTGGAATTTAGATCTATGAGTTAATTCTTGAGGGAAAAAACATAATGAAATATAGTTTCTTCATTTTTTTTTTGTTTCTCTTTTTAAGCGCAAATCTTTTGTTTGCGCAATCAAAAGTTTAAGTATCAACATAACACTGCTAGACCTCATCATTATAAATTTTCGATAGCTGTCTTGCTGAAGTAGGCAGTCCTTGGTCGAGAGATATTTCGAGTCGTTCCGGGAACGTAGATGCCTCAACCACCGCAAAACATCACACTAGTCTCATACGCGGACGACTGCACAATTCTCTCTACAGGCAGTAACATCTCCGAGCTTTGTGCAGACCTGAACGCATACTTGACACCCATCACGTCATTCTTTAGCGCTCGAAACCTGCAATTTTCCACCGAAAAATCCACGGCAACACTCTTCACTACATGGACAAAGGAAGTAGGACAGGCCTTAGACATAAACAACGAAAGCAGACGTATACCGACAGTAAAATACCCAAAAATACTTGGCGTTACATTTGACCTTCTCAGCGCATGCCAACAATCTACGTACTAGATTAAGGGGACGAAACAATGTCCTGAAGGCCCTAGCTGGAAGTACAGGGGGCAGGGACAGGAGACCATACTGACCACCTACAAAGCCATTGGACGCTCAGTAGCGAACTACGCAGCACCAATCTGGTCTCCTCTTATTAGTGATACCCAATGGAAAGGCCTGCAGGCATGTCAAAACGCAGCTCTCCGCATCGTCACAGGTCAACGGTCAACCGCCGCCCATAAATAACGAAGAGAGAGAGAGAGCTCCCAAGAGAAACTCGGTGCACCCTTGCCCTACTACGATCCGGCTGGAGCCGCATGCTGAACTGTTACATGTGTAGACTTGATGATACAGCCACGAACTCCTGCCCAGACTGTCGCAGCAGCCCACATGACACGGCTCACCTCTTCACTCTCCCTCTGGACGAACAATATTAACACGGCCCGCTTCTTGGGTTTTGAAAAAGTGCCGAAAACAACTGCAAAATATAAACAATTGTCGCACCACCAAAACGTCAAAATTTTTGTTCTTAGGTTTCAAAGAGTGTCATAAAGTTAAATATCTGAAGAAATCTAATGCCTGCATTCGACTGCTGTTGGACTGATCCAGAAAAAAAGCAATTTATACCCACTTGAAAGGACAAAAGGATCAAGAAGACTATGGCAGACAAATACGAGAGAAAATGGCATAACCTGAAAGGGAACCATTAATTTTGAATTCAAAAGTGTAGTCACAATAAGAACTGAGCTAGAGAGCTATTACAACGTGAATATAAATGTCGAAAACTTACGCAGAAAGAAACAAAAGTTCGGTCTGTATGGGAGACGATCAGCCAAAAAGTCATTGTTGACGAAATAGATGGAAACAAATTGCCCGACATGGACTCAAAACTACAGCGATTAAACTCTGGCAGACTCGAGAAAAGTTATATGATCGAGCAAATTAAATTCAAATTTTTATGCGCATTTAATCTTCGATACTTGCGTTACTCAGATATAGAGCAATAGAAGGTTAACATTGTAGTGAAAATAGTCAAATTCCCACAAAGTCAGATAGTTTGGATGAGTCCCTTATACTATATTGAAGGGACTGTGAACGCTCAAAAATATGGGTAAAATTTTATGGAGCAATTGCTGTAAGCCAATTTTTTTCCGGACGACTTCTGCGGTATATTATCACGCCAAATTGGCAAGGTTTAGTTAGTAATTAATGCCTGATGTTTGATAACTTTAAAAATAGTAAAAAAGTTAGATTATTGCTTGCAGAATTAAAATGTTTTCGATGATGTTAGAATTTACAGGCGGGAATGATCAGGTAGCTCGCGCGGTTTAAGTCCGAAAAGGCACCTCTGTCATATAATGAAACGGAATGTTGCTCAAAACATGCCAAAGAATACAAAATTCGCTGTTTGAGTTCTTAAAAAAGTGCAGTATTAAAAAAATAAGGAATGATATCCTTAAAGTGCTTGTCGACTCTATGCCTTCAAGATAACGGCCATAAGAGAGGCTAAGAGACGGACACCATCAAACTAAACAATTTTGCTTATGACTCTATTATGAAATAAATTAATCTTAGTTTACACCTTCAAAAAATAACAAATATTTTTATTTTTACATACTTTCAATCAATACTCTCAAAAACGTGAAATTTCTTTTATATTTTTGTTTTAATAAAAAGGTAATAAAATTTGTGTATATATATTGGGAGTATGAATGTATAAACTCGTATTTTTTTTCGTAATTTGGACATTTATTGTGAAAAAGTGATTATAAATTTATTCTTTAAAATATTGTCCATCGTTAGCCACAACCTTTTCCCATCTTTCTGGTAGCATACGGATTCCGCGTCGAAAGAGCTCCTCATCTTTTGAGGCTATCCATGAATCGACCCATTTTTTGAGTTCTTCGAAAGAACGGAAGTGCTGTTCAGCCAGGCCATGTGTCATCGATCGGAACAAGTGGTAATCAGAAGGAGCAATGTCGGGAGAATACGCGGGTGGGGTAGCACTTCCCATTTCAGCGTTTCCAAGTATGTTTTTACTTGCCTTGCAATATGCGGCCGAGCATTGTCGTGTTGAAGAATAACTTCGTCGTGTCTATTCTCATATTTTGGCCTCTTATCCTTTAATGCTCGGCTCAAACGCATCAATTGTAGTCGGTAGCGGTCGCCAGTGATCGTTTCATTCGGTTTCAACAGCTCATAACACACGACACCTTTCATATCCCACCAAATACACAGCATGAGCTTGGATCTATGGTTGTTCGGCTTTGCCGTTGATGTTGATGCATGTCCGGGCGGTGCCCATGATTTTTTAAGCTTTGGGTTATCGTAACGTATCCACTTTTCATCGCCAGTCACAATACGATGCAGAAACCATTTTCTTTTCTGTCGTTCAATCAGCAGTTCACATGTGAAAAATCGCCGTTCGATGTCTCTCGGCTTCAATTCGTACGGCACCCAATTTCTTTGCTTTTGAATCATTCCCAATTCTTTTAAGCGTTTAGAAATGGTTGATTGATCAACTCCTAAAGATTCTGCAAGTTCTTGTTGCGTTTTACGTGAATCTTCTTCGAGTAATGCCTTCAATTCTTCATCTTCGAACTTTTTCGGGCCGCCTGAACGTTCCCTGTCTTCAACATCAAAATCACCACTTTTGAAACGGGCATACCACACCTGACACATTCTAACGTCTATAACACAGTCAGGATAAGCTTCAGTGAGTAAACGATGTGCTTCAGTTGCGTTTTTCTTTAAATGGAAGAAGCAAATTAAAACTTCCCTCAAATGTTGTTTTGTTGGCACGAAATTGGAAGAAAGATCGTAAAAGGGAAATGTGTAGAGAGTGAGAGCGCAAAAAAGATAGAGGGAGAATGGTAGAGTGATGAATAGAGAAGGATGAAAGGGGGATAAGTGGTAGGAATTTGCTGGGCTCATGGCTCAATAATAAGGTTATGTGTCACCAGCATAACTCTCTTCTCTACCCGATTTATTCGTCTAATTACACAGTCCAACAAATTAAGACTTTTTGACTGCAACAGAATAGCCACCCTATAATCCTGAAAGGACATAATGTATAGACCATTTTGGTAAAATAAACTTATAGTCCAGCACGTCTCAGTTTTTTTTTTTTTTTTTAACAGTGGGTCAAAGTTTTCTTATTTTGGTCAAAGGGAGCTGAAAACTAAGTGGAAAAAGTGTTATAAATTATTGTGTGAGGAAAATCTTATTGGTAAAGTTATATGGTAAAATTTTACAAGGGTCATTTCAGTAGAATATTTTAACCCTTTAGTTCCATTTTTAATGGGACAATTTGACTCCTTTTTTGATGAAAACCTAAAAAGTCCTATCAAAAGAAATATTTAAGGAGTAAAAGGTTTTACAAAAATATTTGCCAGAAAATTTCACTAGGGGTCACCAAAGACATATAAGATATATATATAACGGTTAACGGTTACTAAAAGGAAATAACAGCCTACCCACATAAATAAAATATACTATAATGTGAATTCAGCATTATGATTAATTTAAATAACTGTAACATTAATTTTGACCAACAAGGAGACGTCCAGCCCAAGGCCGTATTTACGGGGAGTTTTGGGGGTTCTGACCCCCTCCCCTCCCCCGAAATGTGAAAACTTTTTTCTAATTTTTGAAATTGATTGCCAGTGAATGGCAAAAAAGTCTATTGAACGATTTTTAAATATTTATTACTTCAATCGGTTTCTTTCTAAAAAGTCAAATAAAAACAAAAAAAAATTTGAAAAATTAATTTCAATTGAAATCGTACGAAGTTTGTAGCACGTCATGACCAAAAACGGTATTTTCAGGGATCAAGAAAATAACTTGAGAAAAAATATGTTTTTGAAACTGGCTCTGGAACGGCTTAGCAACAAGGTACCATATAGCACCGCTAGGCATTACTGGGTTAAGCTAACAGCGAAACAAAAGTGAACGATGATAACGAGGATGAAAAAAATTACGAAAAAATTAATTAATTGAAAAAAAAAAATTTTTTTAAAAATTTTTTAAAGTTAAAAAATAAAAAAAATCGAAATTTTTTTTTTTTGTAAAAATGGATGTTTTGATGAAAAAAAAATATGAACTGCATTTTTAATTTTTTTGTTTTTTCAATTAAAAAAAAAAAGTTTGATGTCAATAACAAAAAATTGTGACGTAGCAGAGCAAAACGGACCATGGATTCGGACTCAGCGACTCCCCATTACCCTAAGTACACTTGTCCCGTCTCTGCTCATTTTTGGCTGTTGAACAGTGTAATCATTTGGAAAAAATTACTCTGACTATTCTTGGCATTTTTAATAATTTTTTTGAGGTTGGGTACATTATCAGTAATGGCAAGTCGAAGAGTTATCGAAATTATGTCTTGCACGATAAAAAATGTATTGGAATCCACATTGAATAATATTTATTTGAAAAGATTTAAATTTATTATTCTGTGAAATTTTTTTTGTTATTTTCGGCCATTTTTTTTAAGGTTTAGATTAAGAAAACTTGGAAACAAAAATTGTTCCTAAAGGTTTAAGAAAAAAAGTTTATTCACTTTTCTCCCTAGTCTGATAGAGTCCATCAAATGTTTCATCGTATTTAATTTATTGTATTTTAAACATCAGATTCATAAAAATTTTATATGAATATTTTCTTCGAATGAACCCCCCCCCCCTCCCCCCCCCCAAAAAAAAAAACCCTGGCTACGGCCCTGATGCAGCCGATCCCCATATGAGTTCGTTCGCTAAACACTAACAACTGCATAACTTCGTTTCTTGTTAGTTTCGTATGAGTGCAACAACAACGCGACATCCGTTGCAAAATTTTCGATTTACCCTCGCTAAAGAACTTTCACTTCAATAAATATTTATGAGTAAACTAGCCCGAAATTCATTCATTCTCGTTTTTCTGGTAACACACGTGCATGAAAAAGGCAGCACAAAAACTTAACTAAGTTAAATTTTGAGTGTCCAATAAAAGTTTAAGCGATTTAAATGCTTTAATCAATAAATTCTACGTTGTAAAATTATCTGGTCTGAAATCACTTTTTCATTCCAATTCCAAAGAATTCGCAAAATATTCAACATAGTAACAACAAAATAATATTATTCTTATAAAGATATAAAAATATCTATACATATTTGCATAAAATCCGATATTATACTGGAGGAAAAGGAGAAAAGGGTTCAAATACATCATAACAAAAATAGCAAAATAATAATAAAAATAACAATAAAAGAAAGGAAAAAAGGAAAAAGAAAAAAAACAAAATAATAAGAATAAACTACCATTGCATTCACTTAGGCAAATGACATGGAAAAAATAAATGTCAAGTGTATATAACGCATTCATAAGAGTGAATAATATGCTTTTCTTTGGAAGAATGAGAAATAAAAGTTCTGCATGAAAAAAAAACACAGAAGCTGGGAGATTTTCAATACACAAACACACATTCTTATAATAAACATATGAATTACAACAACAGCAACAATAAAAGCAAAAAACGAAGATGACAATTTGAAGGCATCATTCACTCACTTAAAGGCTAAGCGACAGATATGGTGTAAACATACATACATGCGTGTATATTTATGTATGTGTGCATGTATATGTGAATATGAAAAATTGTCGGTCATTCCACTCAACTATTAGAAGGAAGTACACATTTAGCATTGGTATCCTATTTTACACTTCACACATACACACATACACATAGAAAGAAAGAATTTCATCCTTTCCTTTTGAGTTTGTCTTTATATATTTAGCATTTTCTTATTGCTTCTTTTCCTTTTTTTGTTGCTTTTCTTTCATCGTTTAATTTTTTTTATTTTTTTTGTAATTTTTCCACTCATTGCATAAATATTGAATCAATTTTATTTTTGACTTCTTCTTTTCTTTAGTTCTATGTACTTCTTTGTATTGTTATCCTGGCCTTCTTAAATTGTATCTCGCCTTTTGATGAGTTACCCAGTAAGGAAATTTAGCACTTGCTTTATTCGGTGCTAACAAATTTCAAAGTAGCATCTGGTCACCTTTTTAAACAAAGCGTAGATACTTCTTTACATTGATTAAACTTGGACATTCTGGAGTCGAATTAATTCATAACTATTTGAGTTCGGTTCTGATTGTTTAAAGAATTTACTTCTCATACCAAACGGGTAAATGATTGATGAGTACCAGAGCTGTAAAAGAATGCAATCAATCAATCAAGTCACAAATGAATAATGATATTAGATTGGAGTTATTGAATAACATATTTGTCTCCTGGATAAAAAATTCAATTAGAAGTCTGTCATCGATTGGTTATTCATTTAAAATCTTTTTTGGAGTCAGGGGAATGCAATCTTTTTCTGAAGTCATGGGAATCCAAATCTTATGATTTCAAAATCGTGACTGTTCTGAAGTTATTTAAAGTCACTTGGAGTCATTTTAAGTAATGTATAACAGAATTAAATAACGTATGTATGTAGTAATTTAAAGTCAATTAGAGTCATTTGAAGTCATTTGGAGTCATTAGGAGTCACTTGAAGTCATTTGGAATCATTTGAATACATTTAGAGTTACTTGAAGTCCCGTGCAGCCCCTTGCAGTCAATTGAAATTTGAAGTCAATTTGAGTCACTTGAAGTCTTTTGGAGAAAATTAGAATTTTGAAGTCAATTGGAGTTATCTGAAGTCACTTGGAATCAGTTGAAATCACTTAGAGTCACTTGGAATCATTTGAATACACTTGGAGTCAATTGAAGTCACATCCAGTTACTTCGAGTCAATTGTAATTTTAAGTCAACTGGAGTTACTTGAAGTCTTTTGGAGTAAATTGTGGTTTTGAGGTCAACTGGAGTTACTTGGAATCACTTGAATATAATTGGAGTCGCTTGAAGTCACATGCATTCAGTTGAAGTCAATAGGAATTTGAAGTCAGTTGGAGTTGCTTGAAGTCTTTTGGAGTAAATTGTGGTCTTGAGGTCAACTGGAGTTACTTGGAATCAGTTGAATACAATTGGAGTCGCTTGAAATCACATGCATTCAGTTGAAGTCAATTGCAATTTGAAGTCAGTTGGAGTCATTTGAAGTCTTTTTGAGTACAATAATTGATCTTATGATTTCAAAATCATGACTGTTTTGAAATTATTAAAAGTTACTTGCAGTCATTTCAAGTAATGTATAACAAACTTAAAAAACGTATGCATGTAGTCATTTGAAGTCAAGTGGAGTCACTTGAAGTCAATTCGAGTCAATTGGAGCCATTTGAAGTCACTTGGAGTCGCATGAAGTCACATGGAATCAATTGAATACACTTGAAGTCACTTAGAGTCACATGCAGTTCCTTTGAGTCAATTGTAATTTGAAGTCAATTGGAGTCGGTTGAAGTCATTTAGAGTCAATTGGGGACTAAAAATTATTGAAGTCATTTGAAGTCAATTAGAGTCACTTGAATTCAATTGGAGTCACTTGAAGTCATTTGGAGTCATTGGTGTTTTGCATTCAGTTAAAGTCTGTGGAATTTACTTGAAATCCATTATAATTAATTGGGACTTAGGCGAAGTAATGGTTCCTTATGCAATTAATAATATAGGATTCATTAATTAAAAAGTGGAAATATTAAAAATCTCATATTAAAACTGTCTTCAAATTCCATTTGACTGCAAGTGTCTCCAATTGGCTTCAATTGTGTTCCATAATAACTGTGGCTATTTGCAATTAAATTGAATGCATTCTTTTACAGCTCTGATTAGTATAAGCTTAGGGGTTTGAAAATCCTTGATTCAGGTTCCACGTCCTTGGAAAACTTTACAGCTAAGGAATTAAGCCGTTTATATTGATACCTGTTCAATTCAGAAGAAGAATCTGCATTGTTGCCGTGTGATGGAGGAATTCAATTGATCCTTTTCTTTATTACGGCCATAAGCCTTGATGCATCGGGAAATCTGTCTCACAATCAACTGATTACTGGCAAACACTAAGAATAAAATTAATTTCCCAAAAAAAAAAGTACGAAAACTAGATATACATTCTTCTACTCGAACCAATTCCTTCTGAGGCAAAACTTAGGTTATGCCTAAAATAAGATTTGGTATAACTTCTACTTGTAGTCCAATTAAATTTTATATGAAAAAATCCAGTGAACTCCTCACTGAATGATGATCATTTGATCATTCGTCAACTCTTGTTTCGTCTGCTTTAGTTCCGTTTGGTTTTTGTTCACTCTGGTCTGATGTGATCTTGTCTCGTCTACTCGGAACTCGTCCGCTCTAGTTGCTTTTATTCTGGTCTTGTTTGGTCTGTGCAGCTCAGATTTCGCCACCTCTGGTCCTATCTTCTCTTGTCTAGCCTTTTCTAGCTTCGTCAACATTTGTTTCATCTACTTGGGTCACGTCTGGTTTTGTTCTATTTGGTCTGATATGATCTTGTCCCGTCTTCTCAGGTTTCATCTTCCTAATTCTTTGGTCACGTCTGACTTCGTCGGCTTTGGTCAGATATGTTCTTGTCTTGTCTACTTTGGCTTCGTCTGTTCTAGTTTCTTCTATTCAGACTTCGTCTGATCTCTCCAATTTGTTTACATCTGCTATGGTCACAGTTAGATTCGTTCGCTCTGGTCTAAAATTATTTTGTCTCGGCTACTGAAGTTTGGTCTGCTTTATTATCTGGCGTCTCCAGTTTGATTTCACAAGCTGTGGTCCCGTCTTGTCTGGTTTCATCTTCTCTACTCTTCGGCAACTCTTGTTTCGTCTGCGTTGGTTTCGGGGGCTCTGTCTTCGCCTATTCTATTCTTGTTTTAATTCATCTACTCTGGTCTCATCTGCTTTACTGTCGTTTACGTTGGTGCTGTCTGCTCTGGTTTCCTTGGCCTCGTGGTCTCGTCTTCTCTAGTTCGGCCTGCTCTAACCTTGCCCGTTATGACCTCATCTGCTCTGATCTCATCTGCTTTGTTTTCGTTCGTTCTGGTTTCGACTGCTCTGTCCTGGTCTGCTCTGGTTTAATTTGCTCTGGTTTCATTTACTCTAGTTTCGTCCGCTCTTGTTAAAAAATTCAAAATGGTGTCCTCAAATTGGCGACCAAAAAATTTAAAACTTAACAAATCTTTCTGAAAATGTTTATCCGGAGGTTTTTGGGTTCACCGAAACCAAATGTTTTGTCAAAAAAAAAATCATTACGGCGGCTTCAAAATGGCAACCAAAAAAGTTTTAAAATTAACGAATCTGCAAATGCGTAATTTTTTTAATTTTTAACTAGTACTAGAAATAATTACTGTAATCAATTGAGTCCTAATTCTTTACTGGGAATATTTTTCTATAAAATATCATTCTGTGTATGTAGCATTGAATAGGTCTACCCTTGAAAGAGCGCTGAAAAATTATACGAAAGCATTATGTTAATATCACACTTGGTTTGGTCTGGTTGATTGGATGGGGTCTAACATAAAGTAATAAAAGGCAGAAGAGAAAGATGTAAAAGAAATAGCGACTGCCTCAGGGAGTCCCTTAAATCTAGAATTAAAACCTAGTGCTACTCAATGTAGAAAATGGTGGGCAAACGACTTTGTGGCGTCAACAATATACTAAATCAAACTACAAGCAAAAAACATTGTCATTCCCAAATTCAAAATTCAACGCTTTAAAATTACCCAGGAAAGCATCCCATTGTGTTTTTTTGGTTTTTTAACCATAACTCAAATTGAATATTATCACCACGAAATAAATCTTTAATTTTCTTGTTTTTTTTTTGCCAGCATGCCTCAAATATCGAAATCATTAAATGTGCATATAAATGTCATATCCGTAGTCAAATTAATATTCCAATTTTGCGAAAATTTGTCCACCCGCTACAACTTTTGGCTCGCTTCATTTTTTTTCTTCTTTCTTTACATCCGTTTCCTTCGTACTGCTGCTGCTGGTATTTCCGTTGGTTTATAAAAGCATAAATGAAAAATAGCATGACCAGAAAGAAGAAAACAAAAACGAAAAAGTAACGAAAAGCGAAAGTGGTCTATAGCAGTTTCCGTAGTGAAAAGCGAGAAAAAACGAATGTTTTCCTGTCTGCGCTGCCATTGCACGCCGTTATACTATGTAAAGTAATTTTCGAGTATACTTTTACTTAAGCCGAAAAACAAACAAAATTTACCCTGCATTCAAGTGAGAAAGGCATATGGATTTAGGTGCATACGTATAAAGCTTTTTTTTAACAGGAGTAGGATAAATAAGTTGACGATCCGTTAAAATTAATTTGAATTAAGCAGATATTACATCTCGCTGTCATGCTGATACTTAAAATAAAGTCATGACAGCATGTCACCAATGGGCTTGCCTACGGTGGTCTAACTCGCTTCTGTTTCAGTTGCTCTGTTTTTATCTGCTCTGATCTCACCTGGTCTGGTCTCGCTTACTCTGGTATCGTTTGTTGGTTGCAATTACTCTGGTTGCTTTTGCTTTGGTTTCTTCTGGCTTTGTTGACTCTGATATGATCTTATCTTGTCGACGTCTATCTCATCTACTTTGATTATGTTTGCGCTATTCTCACTTATTCAGGTTTTGACTGATCTTTCCAACTCTGATTTCCCAACCGCCATCTTTGGCCCCATCTGGTTTCGCTCTATCTGGAATGATATGATTTGTTTCGTCAACACTGTTCTCGTCTTCTCTATTTTACTCTATTCTGGTCTTGTTTGGTCTCTCCAGGTTGATATCACCATCTCTAGCCTCATCTTCTCTGGTCTCATTTTCCTTAGCTTCGCCAACTCTTGTTTCATCTGCTTTGGTGACATTTGGCTTCGTTCGCTCTGGTCTGATATAATCTTGTCTCATCTACTCAGGTTTCGTCTACTCTAGTTTCGTCAATTCTGATCTAGTCTGGTCTCTCGTCTTCTCTAGTTTCCTTTATTCTGATCTTGTTTGGTCTCTCCAGGTTGATATCACCAGCTCTAGCCTCATCTTCTCTGGTCTCATTTTCCTTAGCTTCGCCAACTCTTGTTTCGTCTGTTTTGGTCAAGTATGGCTGCGTTCACTCTGGTCTGAAATAACCTTGTCTAGTCTGGTCTCTCCAGCTCAGATTTCTCCAGCTCTAGCCCCGTCTTCTCTGGTCTCGTCTTGTCTAGCTTCGTCAATTTACGTTCCGTCTGCTTTGGTCACGTTTGTCTCGTCTACTCTAGCTTTCTCTATTCTGATCTAGTTTTGTCTCTGCAGCTCAGATTTCGTCAGCTCAGGTCCCGCCTTCCCTGGTTGCATCTTTTCTAGCTTCGTCAGCTCTTGTCTCGTCTGCTTTATTCACGTTTGGCTTAAATAGCTCTGATCTGATATAATCTTGTCTCGTCTACTCAGGTCTCGTCTACTCTAGTCCTATATTCCTATATTCTAATCTAGTTTGGTCTCTCCAGCTCTAATTTTGTCAGCTCTGGTCCCATCTTCCCTTGCCCCGTGTTGTCTAGCTTCGTCATCTCATCTGCTTTGGTCACGTCTGTTTTTTTTCTATCTGGTCTGATAATCTTAAATCGTTTACTGGGGTCTCGTCTGTTCTACTTTCTTCTATATGGGTCTTGTCTGGTCTCTCCAGCATGATTTCACCAACTCTGGTCGCGCCTTCTCTAGTTTCGTTAAATCTTGTTTCGATTGCTTTGTTCCGGGGAGGGGGGGGGGCTCTATTTTCATCTACTATTATTTCATTATATTTTATTTCTGTATTCGTCTGTTCTGGTATCGTCTACTCTAATCTCGTCCACCGTGGTCTCGGCTGATCTGGTCTCACATGCTCTGTTCTTGTCTGTTTTCCTTTTGTCTGGGTTAGTCTGGACCGGTCTCATCTACCCCGTTTCCTTCTGCTCCGGCCTCATCTACCCCGGTCTCGTCTGCTCCCGTTTCGTCTGATCCGGTCGCATCTACTCCGGATTCGTCTACTCCGTTTTCATCTAGTCTGGTTTCGACTTCTTCGGTCTGATCTTTTCTAGTTTCGTCTGCTCAAGTTTCCGCTGCTCCAGTCTCATCTACTCCGTATTCGTCTGCTCAAGGTTCGTTTGCTCCGGTCTCATCTACCCCGGTTTCATCTGCTCTAGTTTCCCCTGCTTTGAGTTCCTCAGCTACAATCTCGTGTGCACTGGTCTCGACTCTGATCTTGTCTGCTCTAATCACTTCGGTTCTAGCTTCGCCCGTTCTAGCCAAATCTATTCTGGTTTCGAGCGATTTTTCCTCATTCGCTTTAGTTTCATCTACTCTGGTCTCATCTGCTATGGCCTCGTCTGCTTCAAAAAAGCACCGTATGTTTTGGTCTTATTTGTATGGCCTTGTTCCATTTGGTTTTGACTGTCCTGGTCCATTGGTCCAAAGTACGGATTTAACTCAGAACCCACTTAATTAATAAAAACCGAGGTAACCATCTGCATTTCCATTTGTAGCGTTCAATAAAGTCGAACTTAATCGGCACCTAATAATTCCTTTGCCAGTTATTCTTGAGTTGGTTATTTTAACGTTTCGCCAATCGACTCGGACGCACTTTGCCATACCTTATGAGCACTCCTCACTTACCCAATTGTTGCTCTTGTTTTTGTTGTTATTACACTTTTGCACTTTACGCGCGAGGAGTTCACTGCTTCTTACGTTTTTACCATTAAAACATTTGGTAATAAAAATGTCGTCTGTCGTATGGTTCATGCTCAACGTTTCCATTGGAAACATTCATTTGCGCATTGTTGGAAATATTCTGGTTGCTGGTGATATTTTGCAATTGTTTGTTGTTGTTGTTTTTTTTTTCTTTTTACGTGCTATAAGGAAATGCAGTTTCAAAGAAGAGTGTTCACACAAGTTTCACTAGCAAGCGGAAGAAGTTTACGTTACGTTGCGTTACGTTACTAAGAAATTGAAAATAAATGCAGAATTTATTGCATTTAAAAAGCTCACAGTGACCAAAGTGACATTAATCAAACTAGAAAAATAAGGAAACGGAAATTGTTGCATGTGATTGTTATCGGAAACGTACGCACACGTTGCTGTAAAACAGTGTTGCAAATAAATTGTAGAAAATAATAATGTTTTATCGGATTTTTTATCGTTTTTCAATATTGTGTATTTCTCATTAAGCAGAGTCAATAGAAATAATATCGTTTTAAGATTTTTGGAGAGGAAATTTAATCTACTCGACTCTGGAAAAGTCAGAGTCCTATTTTTACTTCCGTACCATTCCGGTGATATCTAATATTTTAAGATAAGATGAAATTTTTAGTATAGAATTGAAGGTACAATATATTTCTATATTAGTAATTACATATTTACTTTAATACAATCAAAGGAACTACAAAAAAAACTAACGAGTAGTGAAGTAAAAAAAAAAAAAAATTAAATCTGATTCCTTTTCATAGAGTTTCCCCATTTGAAGTTTGTGAAATTTCCCACACACTCACTTCACTCACCAATTATCACAATTAATTTTCTTTGAAAGCTATAACCCAATCTGATGTCATCAACAACATCATTGACATTATCGCCAGAAGGGTGAAGGGTGGTGCGTGTAATCAAAGACAACAAAACAACAACTTCAAAGGAAATTTTCTTTTCATCACAGTTTTATTGACTTTTTGCGGGACATTTATGAAAAGAGTTTCATTAAAGTTGGTATGAAAGGAATAGGTTAGTGATATGATGGAAAATCAATCAAAGCATGGAATAGAATTTCAAGCTAAATAACTTACGTAGGTATATAAGAAAGTAAGATTAGAAATTCACAGACCAGATTCGTAAGCAAACGTAGGTAAAAGTTAGAATTTTTTAGAGAGATGGGACGATGGGTTTCTTCATCAACCGACTCGAATTCTGTGACCAATAAGGTTCGCATCACGGCTATAGAGAACGGCGACGCAGAATTAGCCCTCTGCCAAAAACCTACAGTTAGATTACTTTAGCTAACTCCCTCTGGACAGAATTTCGCGGAGGTGACTTTAAGCGGTTCCGAGGTTTCGTTTTCGATTTCAGTGGAATTTTTTTTGACTTGGTGGATTCCTGCGAAGAAACCCGCCGCATACACTAGTTAACTCACTGACGGATGTCAGATTGCTATCGTGCGGTGCGCGTCTAGAAGGCTGTGTGTCGACTTGAAATGTAGGAACGCAAGGATCGAATTTGGGCCAACCCGTTTGTAAGACTATCACAGACATTACCTTATGCCTTCCATCCCCAGTCCCCATAGTCACCTCTGAACATAGCGGAAGCGACTGAAGAAGATTCATTAAAGCGGTCGATCATCTGTTGTAGTGTCAACTAAGTAAGTAAGTAAATAAGATTTTAAGCGGTATATTTTCCAGATGCTTGCTTAGTGGTAAGGTAAAAAGTTGGTGATGTTTGTTTGAAGTGGTCGGTCAATCCACAAACCCAATTAGCGCTAAAGCGACGTTTAACAGCCACAACCTCAATTATTTTAAGGTAAGTTCAAACGATTGCCTACAACCATTTTGTTTTGTTTAGATATTTGAGTAGATCCGTGGTGTTTGTTTTAGACAGCTTTCCGAGGTTGTCGAAGTGTGGTTTGCCCAGGGTGCTCGACCTTTCTTTCCATAAGGCTGGGCATTCACAGACGAAGTGGAGCAACTGTTCCATTTCCTCTGGTTGTTTGCAGCTCGGACAAAGAATGCCGACGAAATAGTGATGAATTGCAAAATCGCTGATTGAGCAAAGGAAACTGCCACGACTATTTCGGGTACGAGCGTTTCGAATACGCTTTCCACTAAGTAACGATCGAAACCAAGTACACGTGGCAATTGGAATCTTAAAACTCGGTCTCCGTGCCGTCGTATCAAGGCATTTTAGTATTTGAAAAATTAAACTTCGAGGCCATCGTGGCGTGATGTCTAATATGCTGGACGGCTACGCAGATTGCCCAGGGGCTTGGTCAATAATATAAAATAAAAACTGAACCCTGTAATGAAATTATCGAAACTAATCGCAACGATTGAGTCTTGCAACGATATTATCGAGTTTGGTAATGAAATGATTAAGACGAGGAGCAAAATAATCGAATCTGGCAATGAAGCGTTGGATTAGGGTAACAAAATAATTTATTCCGGTAACGAAAGTAAAAATCGATCCCGGTAACGAAACTATGGAGTCCCACAACGAAACAATTGAGAACGGTAAACAAGTAATCGAGTACGGCAACAGAATGATCGAGCCTTTCAACGAAAGAATAGAGTCCGACAATTAAACGATCGAGTCCAGCAACGAAACGATTGAGTTCTTCAACCAAACAATTGAGGCCGACAACGAAACAATCGAGTCCTTTAACGAAACAATCGAGCCCGGCAACGAAATGATCGAGTCTTTAAATGAAAGAATCGAGTCCGACAATTAAACGATCGAGTCCAGCAACGAAACGATTGAGTTCTTCAACCAAACAATTGAGGCCGTCAGCGAAACAATCAAGTCCAGCAACGAACAATCGACAACGAAACAATCGAGTCCAGCAACAAACAATCGAGACCGACAACAAAACAATCGAGTCCAGCAACGAACAATCGAAACCGATAACAAAACAATCAAGTCCAACAACGAAACAATCGAGTCCTTTAACGAAACAATCGAGTCCTTTAACGAAACAATCGAGCCCGGCAACGAAACTTCTGAGACCAGAAATAAAATAACGAGTTTCGACAATAAAACTACCAGGCCTGGTAAAGAAACAACCGACACTAGAAACAAAAAACTGAGCCCGGCAGCAAAACGTTAACAAAACCATCGAGTTTGGTACCACAATGACCGATTCCGATAACGAAAGATCGAGTACGGACGCAAAACAATCGAGCTTGGTAACGAAAGGTCGAGACTGGTCGCAAAAATAAGTAACAGGTAAGTAAGCTTACACATATCCGGCATCAGAATTCATGATTTTGAATCGGCTAACAGCTCGAGCCACTATTCAATCGATTAGCTGCTTATAGTATAGTTGTTTTGAATATACCATACTATTCAGAGTAGTTTTAGCTCAATCAAATCAAATCTAAGACTTTGAACCTGCGAGTACTTCCACCAATTTTCATATTTAATATTTCTTATTTTCAATTTTCGCGGTCGACTTCTCGGTGTCAAAATACTGCTCATACAATCGAGCTTAGCAACGAAACTGCGCCGGGAAATTCAATCATGCTTCGACTAGCATCTCAAGATTCAGAATCAACTAGTTCCGATTGCTTTTGCACTTGAATGAAGTGCTTGACCTAATTAGTTTCATAGTCCTCGTGGAAAGCTTCTTTCTCAGTTAAATTATGGTTCAGGTTTTGAAGCTGTGAGTACACTTTGAGATCTCCTGATTCTTCCAATTACCAAGGCTTTAGTGCAGCATGAAAATAACCGAGTTCGACAACGAAACCACTTCAATGGACTCAGGAATGATTGCTAGACTGAAGTTCCATCTGTCACAAGTTTAATTCCCAGACAGCGAAAATTGTACGTATGGGTTATTCTAAAAAAATAAATCACTTCGGTGATTAAATGCTTGACTGGAGTAGCAGTTAAACGGGTTCGATTCTCAGGTCGAAAACTAAAAAAAAAAATGAGAAACGGCAGAGGCAAATACACAAAAACTCCTGTGAAAGAACCTTATGAATCAGATTGCCATTTAACCAATTGTTTAGCTCACGATTTCAACCTGTGACTTTAAGTACTCTCGAATCTTTCCAGCACTAATAAATATGAAACTTCCGTTCATATAAACCAATTGCTCATACATACATTGATTTTAATACTTACTTACTTTAATAAACAAAAGCTGTAATTATGAAGCACAGTGTAATTAATTGCATATAAATTGCAAATTTCCTCTTCCTCCATGTTGTGTTAATAAAAAAAAGTCATGAATAATAAAAAAAATTAAATAAAAATAAAACTCAACGCAAAAAGTTACATCTGGCTACATGGTTATCATTGAAAGCAAGTTCAGATATTATTCAATTTATCATTTCATACGTTCATTCATTCATCCACTTCATACATTAATTATGTCAATATGAGTGTGCTTCAATTGATAATTCAGAAACATGATTTCAAGTTAATTGCTTTCAGTATCACGCTTCGCGCAGCAGCGAATGAATTATTTGTGAGTTCATTTTTTTAATTTTTTTTTGCCAGCCTTTCCAATGTTTTTATGTTTTTGTTGTAAATAAATTTATATATTATGCCAATAAATTAATGTAACGGGAAAAGAGGGGAGGAGGGAAGGAGGGGAGCTGAAAAGGCTAAATGGTTATCAAGTCAATAATAATAACAAATTTATTTAATATAATTTTAAATACTGTTTTCCTTCCTTAATTGCAAAAATTTAACTGCATTGAAAGTCAACGCTTTGATTTTAAGCATTTTGGGTTAAGTTAGTTCTAAAGGAAAGGCCTAGGGGAATTTATTTTAATGGCCCACTTGCTTGCTCTCGGATTCTAGGGAACTTAAACTTTGGCATTTGATCTACATACAGTGACTCCTGTTGCGCTGTTTTATTTCTGACTCGGGGAATTCAATACAACATCTTTTTCAATGGAAGTTCGAAAACCGTTTACTAAGCGATTATGCATACGAAAGTGCCCGAAAACGTGGAGCTGGCACGTTTAGCTCCGTACTTCAAACCGATTGCGACCCTGCGGCAGAGTCACAATAAGAAGTAACTTACAACTCAGAGCTCGAACATGAAAATACAAGAATTGTTTAAGCCAGCGAGCAGTTGTTCGTAAGTAGAGTCGAAAAAAGATAATTAGAAGGAAACGAGGCCTCTGACAAAGTGGTTGCACGTTCAATTCTAACTTATAGAGCCTCGGTAGGTTAGAAAAACCTCAATGAGAACTAAAACATAACAAAATTAAAAAGAATCCAAAAATCACCGTGTGCTGAAGCCTCAGGAGTCATTCGCTCCTGTCTCAGGGAGGCTGTCAATGGAATCACATGCACCTGATTCCGATAGACCTCTCCATTGCGCAAACGCTTAAGGGAAGTTGGCTGGTGAATAGAATGAACTTACGGAAAAGGAAATCTGCTAATATCGCATGGGCAACAAATAGCCAACAACTCGGACTACAACATACCTACTTTGTCTTTCAAAAAGAGTTCACTGGTACTTCTTCCCTCTCGGCATACCTTCCGAAAGGTACGATACTCAACCACTTCGGCACCACAGTTTTTACGGATGGTTCCAAAACGGGCTATGAGGCCAGAGCCTCTTTTCTCTTCTCAGAGAAATTGAATTTTAAAAAATCTGTTCGCCTCACCCAAGGAAGCAAATCATTCCTTTAAAACCAGTATAGCTATCGCGTCGAATAGTCATGACGTGATTACTGCACTAAACTTGGCCTAACAACCACAAATCTTGTAAACCAGTGCAGAGAAAGTCTCATAGCAATAGCTTGTCTTCAGGGCGTTACCTTGATCAGGGTTCTAAGACGTCGGAATATCACTAGCTGTCGCGAAAGGGATCTTCACTAAACGTGTCTGAACAGGCTGAATTAGTATTAATACCATTAAATACAGTCCAGAGCGAAATCGCATCAACATACCTCCAAAAAGACAACTGAAGCGGGAACGTTATGGCCGAACTACAATTGAAAGAAAACAGAACCACTCATCAACAAAAATCGAAGCGATATGTCAAGACTAACAGCAGTCATCACAGGTTTCTGGGACATTGGAAAGCAAGCAGCCAGAATGGGCTTCCCCAACACTTTCTCTGCTGCATTCACTTTCTCTGTGAATGCCCAGACTTATAGAAAGAAAGGTCGAGCACCCTGGGCAATCCATTATTCGACAGTCTCGGAAAGTTGCCTAAAACCGACATCAACGATCCACTCAAATACATAAACCAGAACAAATTTCTATGGCCATTCGATTGAATTTACCCAAAAATAACGGAGGATGCGGCTATAAAATGGCGCGTTAGCACGAATTGGGTTCGTGGATTGAACCACTACTTTCAAAAAAGCAAAACAGAGACGATTTGAGCCACTCGTGGCTGAGAAGCTTTGAATGCTGGACCTCGCTCGCTTAGTCACTTACTAGTTTTGAGTAGCATAGCTCTCATGTGGTTCTTGGGTCAGTCGAAAGCAGTAGTTGTCAACGATAGGTTGAAATCGGCAAAGACTCTTTTCTAAAACTTACTAACGTCTATGGCAAGATTCCACAGTCTTTCAGAGGGGAGGGCTGCCAAGATTTTAGGTTCCTCAATTTACATTTTTGAGGAGTCTCTTATAACAACCAGTAAGGTGCACAGTTAATTTGAGACGGGTTCTGTTCAACTCTAGTTCTAAGCTTAGACCGAAGTATGGTCCAGAAAACGAGCCATAATAAAAATAAAGATTAAAGCCTAAGCCGGCAAACGGTTTCTAAATAAGATTCTATCATTTCAATGCTGCTCTCGGTTGTTTCGCTAACGAACTCAATAGTTTCATTTACCAGGCTCTGATTTTTTACTTCTGATCATAAAAAATTCGTTACCGGATTCGATAGTTTCATTATCGTTCGTGCTCTTTCGTTTTGTTGCCAACTTCAATCATTTCGCTGCCGGTTTCGATCATTTCGTAGTCGGTCGGGATTATATCGTTTCTGGTTTCGATAATTTCGTTACTGACTTTGATGCCCTCATTACCATACTCAGTTGTTTCTTTGCCGATATTAATCTTCCGGTTTCAGATGGGTAACATTTTGACAATTTCGTGGTTTGATTCAATCGCTGTGCTTTCGATCTTGACCGTTTCGCTGTCATACTTTATCGTTTCGCTTCCGGTTTCGGCGATTTCGCTAGCGGACACGGTCGTTTCGTTGTCATTTCAAGACGTGCCAGTTTATATTTTAATCAATCTTTGTTTGATGAGGATGTTAAAGGGTTTAGACATAACCCCCCACCCCGCCCCCCCCCCCCGCTCTCCCCCCTCCCTCCTTTCTTTGACCCAAGAAAATCTCATACATTTCGATCGTTAGTCATGAAACAAATTGGAAGGGACAAAAAAATTATTAAGACCCTCCTTCGGAAATCTCTAGATCCGCTTTAGTTCACATCTTTGATTTGTATTCTACCTTTAAAATATTATTTGAAATATTTTTCATTATATTTTTACTTTCATTCGCTTTCAAAATGAAATCATTTACCAAAAAGTTTTCTAACCAATTGCACTTAAACTGCAAAGTATAGCAAATTATTTTCATCATTTCGTATTTAGTAGTAGCTGTGCCAATAATCAATTTTCGCGATTGGATTACGTTTGTGCATTTCCGACATTGTAAATATTTATGTATGTTCGTGGTTTGGCACTGAAAATGTTTTTCTGACATTCGATTCCATTGAACTTTCAACTTCAACTGAGGTAAATAAATGACTGTTGATTAAATTGCTTGTTTTTGATGCTATTCCAAACATGCGCTTAAAAATTTTCGACATTTAAAAATAGTTCGAATGGGAAACAAAGAAAAAATTTCACAGATATGCGTAGGTACTTAATTCTTTTCTGTAGTTTTCTCAACTAAGGCGGATTAGAAATGCAATTGGATGGTCGAAGCTACATCGAAACCATGACGTATGAATCTACGCCAATGATTCCAAATGGGTTCTTTGAAGAAGTCTTGGACTCAAAATATTTCACTCTAACTGGCAGCTAGTGTGCTTCATATGGCACTACTGGCGATAATGGTAGAATGTATAGTTAAAGACCGTCTGAATCGATATTCTGATTTCTCAACTGTAGTTTTCTTACTTTTTTTTTAAGTGTGTCTCAAATGAAACTTCTAGCTATCTCTATGACTTATTTCAGTTTTCTCAATCGCATAAGAACACCAAGTTTTTCCTTTCTTTCCCGTTTCTTATATTTCCTTACTTATCATTTAGTTTCATATCTACTTTTAAATAATATACTTTATAATTATCCTATACATTTTTTATTCAAACTCGATTGTTTATCATTCAATATTAATTGTCTTCTTTTAATCGAACTTGGCCAGAAACAGATTTTCGATTATTAAGAATAAATAAATAAAATGAGTCCCTTCTGCACTCGTCACATGTTGATCTGAAAAATGCAACCGTATGCACTGTTTTTTCATTACTACAAAAATTTTTGATAAATAAATTATGTGTTGCATACTTTTAGGCTTAAAGTATGCAGGAAAATAAAATTGTTAGCAAAGACGAGATTGGTGTCCCTCTTACGTCTATTAAATAAGCCATTAAGCAAAACTACCTTGAGGAAGCAAAAAGATCCTGGGTAGCGGAGCATACCTGTGGTATTACCAGGCTAACATGGACCACTATGGGCAATAGACCTACTAAACAGCTACTCAACCTAAGCAGAAACTCCATCAGCATAACGACTTCGGTGCTCACGGGACACTGCATAATGGGGAGACATGCTACAAGACTCTGCGGCTCTGAAGAGGAGGAAGAAACAGTCCTTCATTTCATGTGCGAATGCCCATCCCTGGCCAGGAGGAGACTAAAACTCCTGGGCTCACCTTTCTTCACTAGTCTGTCCGAGCTATCATCCGTAAATATTAAGGACATAGCCAGATTCATTATGGAATCCTCATGGTTCTCCAATCCGTAAATGGGGGAGTCGCGCCGTACTGTGGTATCACAATGAGCCTAAATGTGCTTAAGTGTGCTTTCAAGCAGAAGGCTGCCACTCCAACCTAACCTAACCTAACCTAGCAAAGACGAAAAAGAAAAGTGTGACATGGAACGTATTACATCGAAGGCATTACATGGAAAGTGTGACCTGGAAATTTGTGAAATACCCCCCGAGTAAAGATTTTATCACATCAATTTCTTGTTTCTTTATTCTTGAAGTTCTATTTTATAGAAGCATTCCAGGTCTATTGTTTACCAGATGAATTAGCTGACAAACAACTTGCCAGAATGTCTATGTCTTAAATCCTCTTATAAAAGAGACGGTTTATTCCACATTGACAATTCACCAGTTACATTAAAATCTAAAGAACGTAGCTAGGCTCATCGGAGTTCCTACACCTTGCAGGGCACTAACCAGTGTACGTAAGAGGGCATTAGGAACAAGATGGGGTCTTCAACCTTGAGTCATTTCCTAGGCCTACACAGCAGTAATCAAGCCTAATCTTTCTTATGGATCCGTCTAATGATGATTAGCTACTGCAAAGGCGGTCAACCTTAAACCACTGGATAAGGTTAGAAGAGCACCAGCCATATTGATTACTGGGGCTTTCCGTACTACCTCTACGAAAGCTCTCTTCGCAAACCTTACTTGGCTCGGCTCACTTCTGGTTAAGCAACAAGTTAAGTACTGCCAGACTCAGTGCCTTCATTCGCTGGACTAGGTCGAACCTGGGTCAAACCACGATAAGTCCATACCAACTAGACAGCTACTTAAACTTATACTGAAACTCCATCAGCATTTCGTCTTTGGTTCTCACGGGACACTGCGTAATGGGGAGACATGCTGCAAAACTAAGCCAGGCGTTCAATGACTTCTTTTGCTGCTGTGGCTCTGAGGAAGAAGAAGAAACAGTCCTCTATTTCATGTGCGAATGCGTATCTCTGGCCAGGATGACACCAAAACTCTTGGGCGCATCTTTCTTCACTAGTCTGTCCCTGTATCATCTATAAATATTAAAGACATAGTCAGATTCATTATGGAATCTTCATGATTCTCCACTCCTTCTTGTCTCCTTATAAACTCCAGAGCATCTTCAGGCAAAGATTTCCAAGTATTCTATGTAGACTTGTGGTAAGAACTCTTGTCTTGTTTGATTCTATATTCAGGGGATAAGGATTGTCTCAGTTTCAAAGTACAGAAGCTTTCTCAAAAAATTATTGTAATCGTTCCTACCATTTTTTTTTTTTAGAGTTCTGTATTAGAGCAGAATTGTAATTAAACTAAGTATAGTGAGAAAAACGTGTCCAAATTTACGATCATCAGGACTCTTAGGGCATTCCCCCCCCCACTGAAGACAGCGCAACCACGATCCGATACAAAGCGGCGATCGACAATGTTAACACTACCCTGCAAATTTCAACTTTTCTTATGCCAATAAAATGACTTCTAGTGATTTCCAATGAATTTTCCATGCTGAACACGAATCTGTGGTCACACCACGTTTCCGAGAAAAACGGGGTTGAAATTCCTGAAATCGACGTTTTTGGTTATTTTTGTAAAAGTTGTGGAGCTGAACCCTGACGTGCTTCGTGACTTCGCTAATATCAGAAATGAAAGACTGAGCCATGCCCTTTCAAATGAGCCCTAAGCCAAATTGTTCGCACGCGCTCTTAGAGCAGGGGGTGAGATTATGTCTAGGGGTGCACGAAAAAAATGTACACAGAGTTGATCGATCTCGAAAACGTGACGTGATGGGAAGTTTTTGACCCCAGATTCGTGCTCAGCATGAAAAATTCATTCGAAAACACTAGGAATCATCTTATTCGCAAAACCCATGTAGAGCAGTGTAAACGCTCTCAACCAGCCGCTACGTTTTTGATTTTCAAAAGCATTGTGTCGGATCGCAGTTCCGTTGTCTCTAATTGGAGAACGGCCTTATAGTTTACATCTCCAACTCGTTCGTTTAAAGCTAAAGGCTTCCGATGTTAAGAGCCAGACCACCACTTGACCATACTATAAAATATTGAATCATTTGAGCCTTTTCCAAATAAAAGTTCTCTAATCATAAGACTGTAGATAATACTTTAAAAAGATGTGTCGGCCTACGTCAAGCCTGAAGCACCCACTCATATTGTGCGTGTTACACTAGCGGTTCCAAGAGAAGGCCCCTTTCTAATATAACATGGCTCTAATTCTCAAAATGTTTCATATATTCTTTTTTCAGTCAGATATCAAATTCAAATTTCACGACCTCAAACTATAACTAAACGAAGCAATAATGAGAGTTTTTTCAGACCTTGTTAGATTGGATTAGATTTTTAAAGAGGTGGGCATTAGATTCCCAGATTACTGCGGCCTTCTAGCGCCTATTGTGATATCCCTCAAAGAATTTCTGGTTTTTATAGTTTTCTTAAGAGTTTATTTCCTTTGAGACAATTTAATAACTCTTTAGGAGAACTATCCGGAGAACTAACGGAGTCGGGTCCCCATTAGACCCTCACGGTGGCATAAAATATGTTCCGCTGTTTTTTCCTCCTCGTTACATATTCGGCACGTATCGTCTTATGTTAGACCCAAGTGCTTATTGACCCTACAATTCTCTGTGTAGAACCCTGTGGTAATTCGGATTTGATTCCTGCTTAAATGAAGCAATTGTTAAGTTCTACTTTGACAGATCTTTGGCAAAAATGATTTAGCTTGTCTGCTACCGAGGGCATCTCTCCAGTATTATAGCGAGTTATGGTCCTGCTATTTTTTTGAAACTTATTTTAACGGAACTCTGGAACTGGTAGGCCGCAGAATGGTCGTGGTCCAGTGAATTCATTTCGTCTCGCCTACATATTCCCTATGTCCTGGCACCCAAATGAGTTGTACTCTGTTGTGAGAAGCTAAACTGATTAGGAGCTGTAGATAATCCCTAACTAGTTTAGAGGTAATTTTGTATGCAGCAAGTGCCAGAAGAACCGCTCGGCTGTCAAAGTGTATGTAGATATTCTTGTAGTATACGGATCTGTTTTCATACTCTCTTAGGGAGAGCTCAATGGCATGCACCTCGGCTTGGAAAACGGAATTACCTGTGGGCATACCTGTAGCAATATATTTTTTTTATCTAATCCCATACACTCCTGTCCCAACTGCTTCGTTTGTCCATTTTAAGGTTAATAAGAGATTCCTGTGCCAGATGGCGAATGATTTAATTTCAATAAATCAGTGTGGGTCCTAATGTTTACGTCATTACTTTTTGCAGTGCTGCAATAGAGTCATATAGATATTTTTTAACCTGTAAAAAACAAAATATTGTTTTAATTGTAAACCTACCAATGGAAAGAGCTTACCGTTTTATTCTGAACGATGAAATCGCATAGCTTCATCCTTGCCAGCCAAGTGCCACAAATTACCTATTCTTATGTCCTATCTTTGTCTGACCCACGAACCCTAATTGCACTCGAACACTTAAGCAATCTCAAGTTTTCTGTAATTTAAAAATCAACTTAAGGTCTTCTTCTTGGCAAACAGAAAAAAACAATTTCCACAAAACAACAACAACAATCGACCCACTTTAATTTCACACTTTTCTCAAGCGGATTTACGCAGGAATAAATACTTTCGAATTTTAATTTCTTTTCTGTTTTGTAGTTAAGTTTTTCTTTCCATTCTTTTTCTCGACTTTTTTCACTTTTTTTTTTGTTTTTAAGGAATTCTAAAGAAAATTGCATCAATTCGTTGTTTGCTGTCGCTGTGTGTTCTTTGCATTGTGTTGTCAACACATTTTAACATTGCCGCAGAGTTGCAAATGTGGTTAGGTTGCATTCTTTGGCGTATTTGTTTGGAGTATTTAATTTTAAGCATTTTCATGCACAAAAAAAAAATAAATAAATAAACAGAGAAAAACTTTTTTTGCGGCTTTTCCTGCGCTTTGGCATTTTTTGTTAAAGAAAAGTAGCAATGTCTATGCGATTCAAATTCGTTGTTCTGTTGAAATTTTTCGTTGGTGTTTGCTATGATTTGGCAACATTATTTTGCTTTTTATTTTGCTGTGTGTTTTTATTTATTTATTTTTTTTTCATTTATTTCTATTGTCACTTTGGCATTTTACCAAGCATGCAGTGCAACAAAAGTGATTCAAAACATAAGAAAATAATAAAAAAAAAACAACAAATTTATATTAGAGTGAAATAATTCGATATTTCGAATTGCATTTATTTTATTTATTAAAAGCAAATACGGATGTGCTTTAAATATTGACGATTCTGGGAAACTATGCAATGAAGGAAAAAAAAAAAAAAAAAAAGGAATGTATGTAGAGATCAGGGATGCCAACTCTTTTTTCTTTCTCCCTGATAGCCCTCGAGAAATTCCCCGATTTTCGAACGAATTCCCCGCTTCGATATAATTTCATATTATAACAGCACGACACGCATTTTCCATATAAACATTTTACAAAAACGAAAAATTACCTAAAATTGACCTCAATGAGTGTTATATCATGGCGACCCTGAACTTTCTCGGTCCAAAACTTGACTAATTTTTGCGGGACTGGTAGATTAATAGAAATGTACTTTCTGACTCAGGAATTCTTTTGGCACATAGGAGATTTCATTTCAAGGGAATCCACTCTCAAAATCGATCCGGGTAATAGTTGCTAAGCCAAATTTGAACGAGATGGAGTGTTTCGAGTTACTAGACGTTCATTTTGATAGATAAACAAGCCTCAGCCCACTTTTGGATATCAAAGTTCTCAAAGGAGTAGACATGGGCTCTCTTTTGACTGAAATAAAAAATGGCAAAAACCTTATTTTGAGAAAAAATTGTTCAAAACTTTGACTATCGGTTTTTAACATATAAAATATATTTCATCTTCTTTATGATGGCTGATCGTAATTTATAAGCTTACTTATTTATTATTATTTCAGGGAAAGACGACTCGAAAGTCAGGCACTGCGACCTATAAGATCTATTGTACAAAAGACCCAAGAAGGAAAGAAAGGAAGAAAGAAAGGAAGAGAGAAAGAAAGATAGATAAGAAACATACCCAAGCCGAGAATCGAACTCGGGTCTCCAGAGACAAGAGTCTGTCACTCTGCCAGTAGACCACAGTGGCGATGGTTGGACCTACAGTTTAACGCCGATTCCAAACTGCTCTGGCTATTTTTTATCAGCTCGGTGGTTTTGCCATTACCAACCAAGGTGTGTACTTGTACACATTTTTATAATTATCATCCACTTCATATCGATAGTGAATATAAGAAGTTTATGAGAATTAACCACCAGACCAAGATGGGAATCGAACCAGCAGCCTTCTGGATGAAAGTCTAGTACACTATCCACTAGACTATCGAGGTCTTCAAGTTTACAGATTAGTCAGCAAAGATTAAGAGTTATTAAACAGGAGGTGCTGGACTAAGGCATAGCTTTCTGAATGGTCAAAAGGAAAGTCGAAGCGTCGCGCGACTGTTTTGGCCTGACTGACACTCGACGCTATAATCGTCTATATCTACGAAAGCACTCCGCGTCTCTCTCTGAAATTTTCACAAAATACTTTCGAAATGTGATACTTTCACATAGCACTCTTTTTTAAAAATCGATTTCTCCTAACCAATAAATCGCAGGGCCCACTTAACAAAAGATAAAGATTTTAAGACCCAAAATATGAAATATTTCGTAAAAAATATTCTACAGACTTTTATGACTAAGAGTTGAACGACTTCAAATTCCCCGCAAAAAACAGCTCATTCCCCAATTCCTCGCACCCAGTAAAATTCCCCGCAAGTTGGCATCGCTGGTAGGGACGAAACAAAAAACACTTGCAAAGGCAACCCGCACTGAACGAACATATTTAAACAAAGAGAGACAACGGACAAAAACGTACGCGCACGATGTAAGTTAGTTAATATTCGGGCGTCGATGTGATCGCATCTTTCTTTTCAACGCAACTTTTTTTTTCATGTCATCAATGTTAATTTAAATAATGGAAAACTAAAATGTTAATTAAACTAAAACATTAAATAAAGCAGAATAATTCTGTTATTTTTCACATGCAAGGCTGAGATTCCAAGGAGTTTACTAATGATTTCAAGTTTTGGAATTTTACTCCAAATTTAAACAATAAATTTTTGAGAAACCCTTAAATAAAACACATTAAAGTAAATCGAATCTTTTTTATGTCTAGTAACAGCAGTTAATCATTCATCAAAATTCTTCACCATGTAGTTCAATTGTAGACTTCCTTTTGCTGTGCGCATTTTTAAATCATTATCGAGGGATGTGTTTTTCTTCGTCATTCACCTTGCGTTTTTTCCACGCTCTTACTTTTTATTATGATTTTTTATTGAAATATTTGTATCAATTTGTTCAACCATCTGGTGGGTGAGCGGGATTTTTTTTATTTTAAGGTTGGCAGCTCAAAGAAAGTGTGTGTGTGTTTTTTTTTTTCTTTTCTTTTTTATATATGTTTCAACAATTTTTCGTAAACAAATTTAAATTTATGCATATCGAAAACTGTTCACTTTTCATTTCTATGAATTGTATTGAAAATTTTTCAACGAAATGTGTGAAAATATTGATTATTAAAATGAAAATTCGGCAAAAAAAAAAATATACAAATTTACCTTGTTAACGTTCAAAGAACACAAAGTTGATGGGTTTCGAGTCTCGATTGAGCTGCGAGTATTACTCAGCAGCCAATAACAAAAGTTCAAGTGCACCAAAAAAAAAGTGATATACAGGGTGGCAATCGTAAAGTGATTTCAGCAGTTATTTTCAAAAGGACGTACTTCCATTAAGTACAATTAAGTGTTAACATTGCTGAATATATAAGCATTCATTTGAACCCCACCTCATTCAATATAACCTCCCCCTTTAGCCTGCACACATGCCTTCAATCGATCCGGAAATCGTAGGACTGTTCGCCGCAGGACTTCCTGATCAATTTCAGTCCAGGCTTTCTCTAATGAATTTGTCAGCGACTCCAGACTGTGGTGTTGAGATGCACAAGCCTTACTCTCTAAAATACTCCAAATATGGTGGCCATTCTTGAGATGTTATGAATCCAGAAAAATTGTCTTTCATCCATGTTTGCGTTAATTTTGCCATGTGGGAAGGTGCAGAATCTTGCTGGAAAGTCCAGTTTTCATTTCCAAATGTATCTTGGGCCCAGGGAAGAACATGTTCATTTAAAATGCTCCGATAAACAACCTGGTCAATTTTAACACCCTCTTCAACGAATATTAGAGGAGTTCTGGCATTAGCGGAAACTCCAGCCCATACCATAACGGAAGCTGGCTTTTGAACTCGGCCAACAGTCCTATTTTGTTGCGATGATGATGTTAGCCACATTCGGTCATTTTGCGCATTGAAATGTTGTTCAACCGTGAAAATTTTTTCATCTGTAAACAAGATATTTTCAACATTTTTTAACACGGAGGAGCGTAGCAACGCCTTGCATCTTTGCAGTCGCAAATCTTTCTTTTTTTGTGTCAGATCTTGAGCTTTTCGGAGCTTGTACGGCTTAAGATTAAGCTTTGATTTTGCAATGATTCGCACTGTTTCACGGTTTACTCTCACTTCCTTAGCGATTTTTCTCATTGAGCGCCTTGGATTTCGCTTGATTCGTTTACGAATTTTTTCTGTTAAACCAGTAGTGGCAACTGTTGACAATTTTCCCCGGTCTCTATCTCCAAAACCCCCAGTTTCATTATATCGAATAATATATATCGGTCTACCGTACGACTTGACAAATTTAAAGCCTTTGCAATTTGACGGCTACTATAATTTGCCAAATGAAATTTCATAATTTCACGACGAATATTTTCCTTGTCCATTTTTATGGAAATTTCAAAGTGTAATAACAAAAATTCAAATGAAATTAAAAGCAAAGCCAATGATGAATGAATTTGCTTTTTAAATTAAAGTAACGGTAAATGGCAAAGCTTGCTGCAGAGTATTAAACTTGCGTCACTTTACAATTGTCACCCTGTAAACATATTTCGCTCTCATTCTCACGAAATGACATAAAAATCGCAGACAAAATCAAATAAAATTATTTAATAACTTTTCTCATCATTCTTTGCCACTCATCTCGCAAATTTATGAACTCTATATGCAAGGCAAAGGTCAAGTGAATGTTATATCTTTGTTAGATGTTTGCTTACTGATATTAATATTTAAAAAAATGCATTAATTTCAGGTAAGTGACAAGTAAATGTTTTCTTCAAAAAATCTTAAAAATAAGTTGAAAAAAAGAGGTTTTGAAAATTGGTAGCCATAAGCAGTGTGGCCAACTCAGCTCTTTTCCCGCTGATTTTAGTGCTTTTTAAAAACGAAAACGCGGAAAAAAAGTGATTTAGCGTTCAGTGCGTTTTTTCAATTCAAAATATCTTCGAAAAATCGAAGAAATTTTCATTGACTAGAAGTATCAGATGTGTGCTTGTATTGGTGAAAAATTTTAAATGTATTGAGTTACCTTGCACTTTTATAGGAAAGAAAATACGCGTTTTATTCTTCATTTTAGCGGATTTTGAAAAACAAAAGTTGGCCACACTGGCCATAAGCAGTAATTCAGTAGTAATGGGAAGCACGACATAACTGTCTATGAAGTGATGCTGTACCGGATAGAGATGAGTGGGATTAAAACGGAAACCACCAGGCTTTCAAACCCAACCCGAATCCACCTCATTTTTTATATTATATTTATCCCCAGAAAAATATATATATAAATGTATCATTAAGAAGAATAAAACATAAAAATAAAAATATCCATCTTCATCTTAAGCTCTTCATAACTTCTGCGATTTCATACAAAAAGGTTTGATCTCAAAACTCACGATTTTTTTCCTTTTATTTTTATTTTTTTTTTTTAAGGAGATTTTTATTTATAGAATCAAATGCCCGCAAAAATTGTCATTTAAGAAAAAATTTGTAACCTAAGCAACACCGTTCGTTGTTGCTTTCATTCGTTTCCTGGTTCAATCTCTTATGCTATCCTTAAGATATACAAATACAACAAATACGCATCAGTGAGTTGTAAAAGCAAAGGCGGCAGTGGCAGCAGTAATGACAGCAAAAAGTAACAGCGACAACAACAGCAGCTTTTTCATGCCTCATTAACAGCAGCGCAGCGCAATACAACCAAAATTTCGTAGCTGAAGGGAGAGTTTAGAGCACAGGGGGACAGTTGGTGGGAGACAGAGACGTAGGTGGGAGGGGCGAGGGAGGATAATTTGGGGATAAATTCTCCCAAAACTTTCAATTAACAGTAAAAATTTTTAAAATGTATTAACCCATTAATGCTCAGATCACCCCGATTCGGAAAGTCTCTTTCAATCATATGCCTGCACGAGTTTATGGTATATATGCCAACCTCCCCCCCGGCTTCCTTACTAATTTTGGGTATACTCTATCGATTTCCAGGATCCAAATTTAATTTTGTCCAGGGCGAAAAAAATATGGCGATTTTAAGTAAAAATATGTGAGGAAAAAAGGCCGACCTCCACATTAAGGATTTTTTTTTCTAAGTAAATGCTTGCGATTAATTTCCAGACAATGAACAACAGCGTATAAATGTCTTGAAGTTTTAAGAAAAATGTTTATTTCCGACTTTCTTTGATCCTAACCTCAAAAAAATGGCGGAAAATTACAAAAAATTCACAAAATAATCAATAAATTTTTTAAATAAATTATCCAATGTGGATTCCAATGCACTTCGTTTATTGTGAGGAATATGCCCCCTCATGGTATTACCATTACTGATGATATTTAATCTCAAAAAAATTACTAAAATTCAGATACTTATTTTTTCAAATGATTATCATTCAGTAGGGAATTCATTGCATTTCTTGATCGTACCAGGGCATAATTTTTATTAACCCGGGAATTGATAGAGCATACCAAAAAATTTTAGGGAAGTCATGTGAGGCTCGCATATATTCTCTAAATTCTTGCAGACACAGGATTGAAAGAGGCCTTCCGAATCGGGGTGCTCTAAACATTAATGGGTTAATAATTTCATTTTCTTTTTTTTATAATTAACGCTTGTTTAGAGCTTTTCCCGTATCATAAAGCCCCAAATATTTTTCTAACACACAAAATTTGTTTTTGGAGGTATGGGAATGCTAATCTTATGACTTCTAAATCAAGACTGATATAAATTAATTTGAAGTCGTTATTAGGGGAATCACGTGTAAGTTGGTCCTGCGTATAAGTAGGGCCACTGACTTTTCTGTATGTTAGTGAACGCCTAGGAATGGAAGTTTTATTCAGACTAAAATATAATTCGAGCGATTCCCAAACAAAAATTTCCGATAAATCATGGCACTGTAGATAAATTTTTTCATTTTTTTTTTGTTGCATTTTCGATGTAATTTTGCAAACTAATGATATTTCTTTGCTTCGCCACGTTTGCCCGGGCGATTGTCATTGTTTTTTGTTTTTCAGCGATACGAATTCGAAGGCACTGCAAAATTTGTTAGTTGGGCCATTTGATGCGTGTAAATTGGGTCACATGAAAAAAAAAGTTGAAAATGTGTTGATTAGACACTTTGAAATTGGGAAATTATGTGAAAATAAATTTCGTTCATTTTTCCAGAATTTTAAAGTATATCGGCTCAAAAAGAAAAAAAACCAGAAGAGGTAGAATTAATGTCGATGCATCTAATTTATCAACTTTCATCGTTGTTTTTGATATTTTGCGACTCATCGATACCTAAACTTTTCATTTCAAGCTAAAAAACCTGGAAGATTCGTGATTTGAAACGATGTTCCAAGGTACATGCATTTTCAGATGACGTTCTTTTCTTTTAATTACGACATGAAGACGAAATCAAAGATAAGTAATATCTTCAGCAAAAATGTAGTTCTTTGCAAGATCTGTAAGAATCAATTGATAAATTAATAGCCTTAATAGGAAAACAAATTGATTTTTAGGTTATACAAAATTGTATCCAACTTACACGCACTTCCCATATTGATATTCGGTGAATTAATGAGTGAAACTACTTCAAATGTTTTTCTGAATCATATTTTTATCGCTTTTACATTATTTGCTGCGTGGATATGCTGTAACGAACCTTTTTTTCTATGGCTGGGGTAGTCTCAGCGGTCTCCAGTGGTTCTTTTGTTACAAAAAAGTATTAATTACAGGGGAGCCCTCACTTATATGGTTGAGACACACTATTTAATTTACAGGTCTTCTTTTAATTATCACAATTTTATAATCTTTACAATTCAGATTTTATAAAAGAAAATAATAATAAATCAAGAAAACAAAGTTTATCACTTAGTAAAAGAAGTTTCACTTCAAAAATTGAACTAAATTCAATTGTTAGGCTTTAAATGAACAATGACGTCAGAAGAATTTCAAAAAGTTCATAGAACTAGCAGATCAGACGATAGTTTCGAAACCAGCTACTGTTCCTCATCAGTGATCTTTGTGATATTTCCCTCATTTCAACAATCTATATAAGTGAAAATACTGTAAAGTAAATGAGAATTACAAATAGTTATTTTCACCGAATACTATTATTAAAAGGAACTACCACACCGTTCTGTACACTTTTTGCCACTTTATCACTACTCTCAGTCGCGGTGCTAGTCTTCTGGTACGGGCATTGGGCAAGGAGAGCTTGCGCAGCTATGTTCTGTGCGTCTGGTAGGGCAAGCGTGCGAAGCTTATGGAATATACAAAGCATCGTTGAGTACGCCTGGTAGGGAACGCGTGGGAAGCGTATGGAACGTGGTGCAATGCGTTGTTTAGTATGCCTGGTACGGCAAAAGCGCGAAACGTGTAAACTGTTGTTGATCAAGCCTAATAGGGCAAGAGTATGAAGCGTGTTGCATGATGTGTAGCGGGCGTCCGGTTTTTAAAGTCACACTTGCAATGGGGGCGTCGGCTGGGTGAATCAATCCAAGTCAAGTGGTGAGTGGCTGTGTACACCGCTCCGAAACGTCATTTGTCGCCCTGCCTGATTCCCACCTTTGGTCCGACCGTCGAGTTATGTCGCGAAGTTACTTGCCTGTGTCTACTGCTACCCGTAAGTATTCTGTTGTTACTCTGCTGCGGTGGCTCTTTTTTGGCGTTATTTTATTGGTGTTATTTCGTCAACAACTCCGCTTGGTGTCTGGAATACGTTCTGCTACTCCAATAGCTCTGCCACAACTCATTCTGTGTCAATTAACTCCGCTGGCCGTTCTTCGACAACCGCATGCTTTGATAGCTATATCACAACGCCCACCTGATGTCTTGAACACGACCGATTGCTCCGATGTCTTAAACACAACTCTTTGCCTCGATATCTCGATTACAACTCACTGCTTAGATATTTTAAATTTTATTTCCAGTCGACGCTGTCGCTACTGTAACTGTATGCGTTGTTGTTTCGTTGCTTTGCTGCTATTGGCTGTTTCGTGGTAGCATGTTTTTGCCGTTATTTATTTCTCTTTTATTTTCTGTTTGTTTCTATGTCAGTGCTACGCATGATTATGCATTAGCTGATGTTAGTGATCTTAGCGTCTGTTGTTGTTGTTTTTTTGTCGACGTCAATCTTTTTTTTCGATTTATTGCATGCTTGTTGCTATGCGTAGTTCTGCATCTGCTGATGGCGTATTTTTTTTTACTTTTTTCGTTGTTATTCTTTGTGGTTGTCCCAGTGGGGAAAAAAATCCCCTAGCCCCCTCCTAGGAAAATTCCTTCCTACGCCTCTGATGGCAGTTGATGGGTAAATCTGAAAGTTTATTTTCTATTCAATACTGTATGCCATGTGCGTTATTGCTTTGATATTTGATGCTTCCTCAAAATGTCATCAAAGTCTGACAATATCAACAACAACAACAACATCAACAGCAGCAAATTGACGAAATAAAAAAAGAAGGAGAAATGGATGGAAAAAAAACATTAAATACTTATAGCTTTCGACCTGACAATAACAAAACGCGTTAGGAATTCACAATGATTTTTTGTAAAAAAATTTTTTTTTTTTTTTTTGTATCCTTCATACACACCGACACAGATACAGAAAACTTAAAAGGCGGATGTTAGCTCCATTACAAATTTGCTAATAATTTAAAGTCACTTGAAATTCCAAGCGCACAAAGTGCGTTCATATTATGTTTACCCACATGTACACACTCCCCGACTCATCATCAGCAAACACAACTACCACCATCGCCCGATATCCATGCTCCTCTTGCCTTTTACTACCGCACATTGCTCTAATGATGATGACGATGATGATACCCAGCCAGCTACCCTAGATTGTCAAATATTAGGCACAATTTGTAAATGTATGTCTACTATATCTATGTATGTATGTGAATATTTGTAAAATCATAGCATGAATGACCAAAATTACATTTCACTTCACTAAACTTCACTTACCTTGAGGATACATAGATAAATAAATGTTGGAATTAATTTGAACAGATTTTGAAGAGTGACTTTATATTTCAACAGTGTAGTCTTCAAAATTCATACTCAAAAATCGAATGGCAGTATTGGTGATGGTGGGTCGTTTGTAGTAGTATCTCTAGTATATATATTGACTGTATAAGTGTGTGTATATGATAGAAATATGTATGTATGTATGTGCCATATCATATGATGTCCTTGTACATTAGTGTTTTGTTGTTCAAGTATTCATATTTTAATACATTTGAGAGCAAAACAAAATTGTTTAATCAAAAAGTTTTGTTATTGCTGTGCCATTACACTGAGAGAAAAATATAGTTCTACTAAAAAACAAAACACTTTGCTAAGTAGGACCCGAAAATTTTCAACGTCTCTCTGAATAATTACTCCTTTCTATCTTTTTTTTTTTTTTTTGAGGAAAAGAAAATATTTCCTCTCCCCTCCCATTTTCCAGTTTATGACGAACCAAACTTGGCAACAAATTATGTCCGCACAATAATATCCAAGTATCGCGTAAACACGCTGCGATTAAAACAATAGCCTGCCTGCTGGGAGAAGATCATCGCAAAGGCGAAACAAAATAGAACGCGCTAAAGAAACAACAACAACAAAACACGCATAGCAACGACCAACCAGCACAAGCGCCGTATACACAGCGCGTGGAAAACAACAACAAAACACACATAGCAACGATCAGTTAGCACAAAAGAAAGGAAGAAAAAAAGCAACCGTAAAATCACGCCACTAATGTGCTACAAACTAATGTGCTTCAACACAAAAATATGAATACAGACAATCTCGTCTGCAGAGATACCATTTGCAGAGGCAACAAACAAGAACGCTATATAAGCCAGTGGCGACAATCTGCACACTGAAACAGTGGAAAAAGTTCGCTATGGGATATGAAAACCGAAACAAAGCCACAATCTTCCTCTTTGACTGGCAGCAGGCCTCGAAACCAGACGTAAAACTGGTAGGTACAATAAGTATGGTACAACGATTATGTGACATACAAAATAGTGAGACCTAACGCGACGAACAAAATTTAGACAGAAGGGAAAACTCCAGATCTTATCGTCGGAGGAACAAGCCGACTTGGTCTATCAGACAGAATTCTACGATCGACAAGTGACACCGAATCATACCTTTGTTCGCAACACGCCAGCGGCGTTTCAACAGCATCAGCCACCATATTCATTCACAGCAGCGCGAACCATCACATTCGTAAGTGCACCCAGCGCCGCTCCAACAGTGATAAATGAAAATTAAGTTTTTAGCTGTGTTAAAAATTGTTATTGAATTGAAATTGTGTGTCTAAATAAAAGTGAGAGTCCCCTATAGTTCCAACAAAAACAAAGTGTCTTAAACTCAGTTGCGATGGACGACTGGAAATCCGCTATCCAGTATCCCCTAAATTAAAACAAAGCTTGGCGCTTAAGGGTACTCCCCTCCCCCCCCCCCCCCCCCATTCTCGGGGTCAAAAAATCGATTTTTTTTATTGTCTTGTTCGAAACCAAGAAAACCAAGCCTATGAAGAGTCTGAAGGGATTTTGTATGGACCAGGCATTACTGATTGAAGGTGAATTGGTTTTACACACGAAACATTGCTTCACAAAACTTTAAACGCATTTTTCTCGAAACAGTGTTTTTACGATTGGCGCACTTTATAACTCAAAAACTATTCAACCAATCGCTTTGCAATTTTGCAATGTTGTTTAACACATCAATAGCTAAACTATTATCAAGAAGATTGTTAAAGATTTTCTATAATTTTCAGCTCAGTTTTTAACCAAAAAGCATGGAATTTTCGAAAAAATACATTCAAAGGTCTACCATTTTGTGAATTTTTGTCCGCAATGAATAATAATAGTCTATGTTATAGAAAATCATGTATTTTATCTAATTCTGTTTGATTTTTTGATTTCAGACATTCCAGTGATTTACAATCGTTCCCGCCATCAAAAAACAGGCTTTTTTATTGACGACGAAAATGTTGCTAAAATGTTTGTAAAACAACAATGTTAGAATTTTTCTTGTTTTTAAAGTTTCGAAATACATATGCACAGATATCCAAACCTCTAAAATTGATTTTTGTTTATTTACCAGCCCATTGAATATCGCGGAAATTCTAAATCGAGAATGGGGGGGGGTACCCTCAAAATAACACGAGTGCCCACTAATTTCATTTACATTCAATTTTCCACATCGAGTCTCGACAACATAGGGTTGCATATCTGATCAGCTGATTGCCAGTTTATTACTATTTTAATTCATGATTATAATAATTCTAGCAGCTAGTTACTGTCGTCAGTCAACCATCGCAACGGATTTTACAACGGCAACAAATCAGTTGGTCACTAACCGTCAGAGGATTTCCCGTCGCCCGGCACAATTATGTTTAAGGCATAAATTTAATACCATTAATATATATTCATAAGAGCGGTAACTCTAAAAGGACCAATAGTCTCTCAGGGGGCATATTCAATAAGGATAAGGTTAAATAGGCTGTGAGCTCATATAAAGGTAACGGGATCTTTCCGGCTATTCTTTACCTACTTAAACTGTTTAGGGTTAGTTTCATTTCTGGTCATGTTATTCCTCGTTTCTGGAGAAAAGTGATTGTGGTCTTTCACCCCAAAACACAGAAATTAGCCTCTGGAACTACCTAAATCTTATAGACCGATCAGTCGTACATCCTTCCTGCTTAAAATCGTGGAAATGATGCTTGATTTACAAATAAGATTTAAGCACTCAAATTCGATTCCAGTCCATTGATCATAATTGCGTACACTAAAGGTAATTCTACCGTAGTTGCACTACACTGCCTTGCTTGAATTAAATCGAAAATTTGAAAAAACTTTCCAATCAAAAGATATTGAGCGATAATACTGATTTCGGTTCAATTTTTAGAGCTCTTGAACGTAAAGGTCTTAACACTTCCACTATCGCCTGGGTGGATGCAATGCTAAAGGATCGTGAATTCATGTCCACTCTTCGGCAATGCTGGTAGCCAATAAAGGTTTTCAGGGCCTTCAAGAAACTTCGTGAAAAGACCTGGGATCTTACTTCTAAGATGAGTTAAGTTAAGTTAAGCCAATCATAGCTGTAAAGAACCTTCCTGATTTCTTTTCTTTTAGCTAAGGTGTGCTCAGCGAGTAAGCAGGATACGCAAATAATACATGATAATTCGTTTTGATATCTTATGTTCACTTGTTTATTTATATTATTTACCGTTCTATTTGTTTTAATTACACTTGATTTTTCGTACGTTAGTATTTCTGCCCGTGATATCTCGTACAGTCTCTGTTTGTTCTTTGTAACCTCTCAATCGTTCCCCTCTGGCGTTCGTTTGCTTTCATTGGCGCTCGTTTGCCTTCGTTGGTGCTCGTTTGCCTTCCTTGGCTCTAGGTTTGGCCTTGTTGGCGCTCGTTTGCCTTCCTTGGCGCTCAGTTTGGCCTTGTTGGTGCTCGTTTCTGTTCTTGTGTTTCCTTTGCGTATCCTCGTGACACAATGGCTAGGTCGTTGTCATTCGTATGGTCAGCGGCAACTTCGTTTGTTCTATACCAGTGAGGCTGTCGCACACCCTGGTGTTCAATAAATACCTGAATTATATACCTTGATGTGATGTCTCACTCGTCGCAAGGTCCAATAAATACCTGAACGATATCTAAGAATGAGAGGATTAAAAACGTGCTGTCGCTTCGATTGATATTAGTTACCAATATGTAAGTCTTATCCTACCGTATTAATGCAACCATAAGGAGTAATTCATATAATCTTACAAAGAGAAGAAGAAATGACCTATGCAACAATCTAAGTCTGAGTGATTTATTCTGTGTAATGGATGTCCCCCCCCCCCCCCCCCTTATTTGCCAGGATAGCTGCTCACCGTTATATGGACTGTCGACGTAATCCTGACTCTGTAGGATTTACCATTGATATCCCGTTTTGAAGGAATATCTTTTCAGTCGAGGGATTTCTACCACATCTCCGATTTCTGCTTGTAGCTGTTGTTGGTTGGCTTGTTTCATCATTGTAAATCGTACACCTATAGGTTACTGTAGTTGTTACTATTATACATCCTGGAAAAATATTCATGTTGTATAATGGACGACGAAACGTAAGTACTAGCAGATTTTACGCAGCTTTCGGGTCAAAACTTTTATGTTGCTGATGCTCGAGGAAATGTCGAAGAACAATTTAGAATCCAAAAGCAGACAAAATTTCCTAAAAAATTCCTGGTATGGCAAGCTATATGCAGTTGTGGAAATAGAAGCAAATCATTTGTTACAGTGGGCTCTATAAATACCGAAATATACATCAAAGAATATTTGAAAAAAAGATTTCTTCCTTTCATAAGAGAGCACAATGTGTCCACATATTTTTGGCCTGATTTGGCATCATGTCACTACGGCAAGAAAGCTCTGGAGTGGTACCAAAGTAATAACATAGTTTTTGTACCAAGAGAGGCCAATTCTCCAAATTGTCCAGAGCTAAGACCAGTGGAGAGATATTGGGCTCTTGTAAAAAGAAACTTAAAGAGCACAAAAAAGTTGTCCCAAAATATCGAATATTCGATTTTAAAAGGAGATGAGCAAACTGTTCCAAAAAGGTGTCTGAAGCAACTATCAAATCTCTAATGGAAAGCTTGTCAAAAAAGGTCCACGAGTTCATAAATATTGGTTAGAACTATAAAAGTTATATTTTTCTGTAATTTGTAAAATATTATCAATTAAATAAAAAAAAAAAAATCAAAACTCTAAGATCAACCGTTTGAAAATTATTGAATTTTATATATGTTAAGATTTTTTCGATCTCACTCAATAAAAAAAAAAAAAAATTCGTCACTAATTCAAATCACTATAAAAAAGTAACATTATACCAATTTCGCCCCTTAACCCGTAAGGAAAGCAGATTATATTTCACGAAATTCGAATCCGGATTCGTATTGTCTGACCCCGATTTCTTGTTACAATTTTTGATCAAAATACACATTTTGCGACTCTGAAGGACTGAACTTTTATGGGACACCGGTGACCTTGTGGCTTTCAATGGGATTTCTTAACGACATTTTTCTGTGCATTTTTACTAGATATTTTTTTAAGGCAACTTAATATTACTTTTTCACTTAACCCTTCCTTACTCGTAAGCAAACTAGATTCTGTAGAGTTAAACCGAGTCCAGATTCGTATTATTCGACCCCCATTTCATGGTAAGAAAGTTCTTAAAAAGTTTTCATTTAAGATCTTAGGGTCACCGGTGACCCATAGCAAAACTTGAATTTCCAAAAAATTAAACAAAAATTTAAAAATATGGAAAATCATGTTTTCCCACAATTTATTAAAAATTTGCTCTATTTGGACAAATTTTGTAAAAATTGTGAGCGAAAAAAAAACAATTTTTTCTATTATCAAAAAAAAAAAATATTCGTAAATTTTTCTAATTGCAATTGAAG